>CM029630.1:29125530-30372021 GCA_017311315.1 Dendrocalamus latiflorus
TCCTCGTTGGAATTCGCCTCGGCGCGGCAACGGAAGGCCTACGCGAGGAGGCTGCACCACGTCGCGGCATACCCAGCACAGGCGCCGCCGGAGTGGGCACAACACGAAGTCACATTCACGCGCCGCTGACGCTGAAGGCGTGGAGTTCCCCCACGAAGACCCGCTGGTCGTCCGGGTCCTCGTAGCAGGATGCGACGTCAGGCGCGTCCTGGTCGATGGAGGAAGCTCTGTGAACATCCTATTCGCAGCGGCCTTCGACCAGATGGGGATCCCTCAGAGTCGGTTGGGCCCCTCAGGCATCCCGTTGCAAGGCTTTGGAGGGTAACCTTTGCGCGCTTTGGGCCAGATATGCCTACAAGTCTCCTTCGGCCAAAACGACAACGTGAGGAGTGAAGACGCCATCTTCGACGTGGTCGACATTGCATAACCCTACAACGCCATATTGGGGCGGCCGCTCCTAAACACACTCGGGGCAGTTCCGCACCATGGCTTCCTATGCATGAAGCTTCCCGGACCGCGGGACATCATCATCGTCCATGGCGACCAGGACATGGCTCGGCGCATAGAGCTTGGCGCCAGGGGTCCATGCCACGCGGCTCGCCAAGGCACCTAGGCCGGGTGCGCAGAGGCGAAGCCCTCGGGCGCCCCCGGAGAGTGTCCCGCACTCCCCGGGCACAAGTTGGCCCAGCAGCAGCGGCTCGTCAGCGGTAGCTCCTGTCCTAAAAGCGGTTAGTGGTTGATATCTCCCCTCTTTTGTAACTTCTCACTCGCGCAAATGGGAATTTAACAAAGTTCACCGTTTGCACAAATTTTTCTTGTTTCCTGCAACAAAGACACGCGTCCGCGCGCGCACTCTTTGTCAAAGGCACGTGCATGAGTATAAACAAAAACGAGCGGAGGGACGCTTCCGCACGCACTCTACGAAGTATAAATAAGACATAGCGTTGAGGTCTGCCTCCGCACGCACCTCACCGCCCGCAACGCGCAGAGGCTCGCCTCCGCGCGCAGTCCACGGACTCTAAACAAGACGTAGCGTTGAGGTTTGCCTCCGTACGCACTCCACGGAGTATAAAAAAAGACGCGGATGCTCTCTCTGCACACTCTACGGAGTATAAATAAGACGCGAACCCCGCGCACGCATGGGCGCTGCTCCTGTGCGTACTCTTCGGACTATAAATAAGACGTGGATGTCGATCCCGCGCACTCTCCGGAGTATAAAAAAGACGCGGATGCTCTCCCTGCGCACTCTACGGAGTATAAATAAGACGCGAACCCCGTGCACGCATGGGCGCTGCTCCTGTGCATACTCTCCGGAGTATAAATAAGACACAGATGTCGATCCCGCGCACTCTCCGGAGTATAAAAAAGACGCGGATGCTCTCCCTGCGTACTCTACGGAGTATAAATAAGACGCAAACCCCGTGCACGCATGGGCGCTGCTCTTGTGCGTACTCTCCGGAGTATAAATAAGACGCGGATGTCGATCCCGCGCACTATCCGGAGTATAAAAAAGGCGCGGATGCTATCCCGCGCACTCTACGGAGTATAAAAACGATGCGGAGGCTATCCCGGCGTACTCTACGAAGTGCGAAGCGCACCACGAGAGCCCACTCCTATTCGCATTCCGCGAAGTACCAAAGTGACGCACAGAGGCTAGCTCCGGCGCGAGCGCACCTGCGGGCGAAAGGCACCAGAGGCTGTCCTTGCGCAACCCCAAAGGATATGGGACGGAGCGCTCGCGCTGCTACTTCGACTAGGGCGCCAGCTCCGCTGACCACCACTTCGAAGGATAGGGGACGGAGCGCTTGTACATCTACTTCGGCTAGGGCGCCAGCTCCGCTGCCACCACTTCGAAGGATAGGGGACGGAGCGCTCGCGCTGCTACTTCGACTAGGGCGCCAGCTTCGCTACCACCACTTCGAAGGGTAGGGGACGGAGCGCTCGCGCCGCTACTTCGACTAAGGCGCCAGCTCCGCTGCCACCACTTCGAAGGCTAGGGGACGGAGCGCTCGCGCTGCTACTTCGACAAGGGCGCCAGCTCCGCTGCCACCACTTCGAAGGATAGGGGACGGAGCGCTCGCGCTGCTACTTCGATTAGGGCGCCAGCTCCGCTGACCACCACTTCGAAGGGTAGGGGACGGAGCGCTCGCGCAGCTACTTCGGCTAGGGCGCCAGCTCCGCTGCCACCACTTCGAAGGATAGGGGACGGAGCGCTCGCGCTGCTACTTCGACTAGGGCGCCAGGTCCGCTGACCACCACTTCGAAGGGTAGAGGACGGAGCGCTCGCGCATCTACTTCGGCTAGAGCGCCAGCTCCGCTGCCACCACTTCGAAGGATAGGGGACGGAGCGCTCGCGCTGCTACTTCGACTAGGGTGCCAGCTCCGCTGACCACCACTTCGAAGGGTAGGAGACGGAGCGCTCGCGCATCTACTTCGGTTAGGGCGCCAGCTCCGCTACCACCACTTCAAAGGATAGGGGACGGAACGCTCGCGCTGCTACTTCGACTAGGGCGCCAGCTCCGCTGTCCACCACTTCGAAGGGTAGGGGACGGAGCGCTCGCGCTGCAACTACACGTCCGCCTTGACCACCCTACCCTCGCGAGGCGCAAACCGTCGTATACGGGCGAGTGTAGTAACCTTCCGAGTTTACCATGGGACAGCGTAGCCGGAGGGGCGGAGACGCACTTCGCAAGTTCCAATCAAGACTATTCTTTGCATTCGCTAAGGACGCTTACAAAGGCGCACAAACACCGTCGACACACGAGGCTGCTACTCGGCAGGCTCATCCTTAACATGCGTCCATGCCGAGGCTCCACTCGAAGATGCTCGACTCGCCCAAAATTCCAACGCTTCCTCGGCCCTTCGCCAGCGCCGAAGACGCCGTCGGGTCGCAAGGTCGGAAATTAGCAGCCGGCCCCGGCTGTGTAGCTGCTCGCGACAAAGGGGCAAAAATCAGAACAACGGTGAAACAACTTTGCACTTTACCCAAAAAACAACCCCGACATCGGTTACAACGCACGCCAACATGCGACAACCTCCCGTCACACATGTGGGTTCACGGTGTCCTCCGGGGCCGCAGCGCCATCCTCGTCCCGCCGTGGGACCTCGTCCAGAAACTGGCCAAGGTTTCCCTCGCCGTGCAAGTTATTCCACAGCTCGACTATGGCTGCGGCCTCGCCGCAGTACTCCCATATCCGCTCATGGAAGAACTTCACGGCACGGCGAACGGCGCGCACGGCATCGGACATTACCCCGCCTCCGGCAGGCATCTCCAGTCGAGGATCGACTAGCCCCGCAACATGTTCACAGCCACGGAGTCGCAGGAGCGTGCATGTCAGACACGACGCCACGTAGGCACAGTGGTTGCCAAAGGTCGTCGCGGCGCCGTGTGCAATGTCGGCCGCATCCCCGATCCACCGAAGCGACCGCGACAGGTCCTCGGGCCCGAAGGAGCGTGCCGGCACTTCGGCGACAAGCCCCTTAAGGGTGTCTTCCCGGGCCAGCATGGCGTCCCAGGCAGCTACCGAAGCGTCGCCCAAGGCTCGATCCCGCTCCGCGAGAGAGGCAGCAAGCTCGTTGTTCTCCCTCTCCAACGCAGCGACTTGCTGCAGCAGGCCGTCTCGCTCCGCAGCAGCTTCCTGCCGCACCGCTTCGGCGGCCGACTCCCACGCTACGGCGACAAGCTCCTCGGTGCGCGTCTTCATCTCCGCGCACTCCGCTTCCATGCGGCGTATGCGAGCGTCCTGGGCAGAGCGTGCCCCAGCAGCTCCCCTTCGGCGGCCTGTAGCCTGCCCCGTAGCGCTCCTTCCTCGCGAGCGTGAGTCGCTTGCAGGCCTGGGTCAACACGAGTGTCTGCGCGGCGGAGGGGTTAGCAAGCGATAAACAGCTGCGAGTGGGCCAAAAGGCAGACGCTTACCCTCACTCTCGACACTTCTAATGCGTCCCCAAGGCGCCTTGACCCATAGGTCTGCAACGCCTGCTGGCCAATGCTGGCGGCCGCGTCGTTCGCAATCCCGCGCCAGGCCCTCAGAGCATCCGATGGAGGGACGAAGTCTGCCGGGCCCTGGCACGCAGCATCTGTGTCGCCAGCGCCAGGACCCCCACGCTCAAGGGATGGCTCCTCCTCCGGGATAAGTGCCGCTGCAAGACGAAGTATAAGATTGTCGCACAAACGCAAAAACAACTGTGCTAAAGGTATGCCGTCCGAGCCTACCCTCGGTGGTAGATGGGGGACTTTGCTGGGAAGCCTCCCTAGCCCCGGGCGGGGCCGCAGCAACTTCGGCTCCTACGGACGGCGTTGACCCGCGGGGCTGAGGGACCTCCGAGTTGGGACCCAGCGCCAACCGATCCTACGCCACGATCACTGCGGCAATAGGGGCCGGGAGGGCGCGGGGTAGGGGAACTTCGGTGCTCAACACGGAGTCCCACAAGCTCCCAACACCGGTTGCTACGACAAACCCTCGCGAGGTCTGCTGAAGGGGGACTGTAGGCGTGGCCGCTTCACCTGAGGGGGAGACCCCACCTCGGTAGCCGTTACAAAAGGAGCCTCTGCGGCAGCAATATTCGCCGAAGGGGTCTCCGCAGCTACAACGTCGGCGGCCAGGGACTTCGTCATCATGACCTCCGCCTTGGTCGCCCCGGTTGGTGAGGACTGCGCTCCGCACACTCCCGCGGAGGGCAGCCCCGCCACGGCCGTGGCTGCGGACGAGGCCTCCGCACCGGTGCCACCAGCCAACACCAGTGCCGCCTCGGCGTCTGTCGCGGGAGACGAGACCTCCCTCTCCAGGTAACCCGCGGCACACCATCCGCCCCTGGCGCCTTCGCCCTCGGCGCCTACGCCCTCCTCCAAGTCTGAGTCGGCGTACTTCGCCAAATCCGACTCCGGGCTCGCTGCGTCGGCAGGAGCAGCGGCAATCGCCATACAGGGCGTGGTCGTAGTGGTCCGGGTCGTCTTGCGGGACGACGCTTTCGTTCTCGCGGCACCGTCGTCCTGATGTTGCGGGTCCGGGGGTGAGATCCGGCACAGGAAGCCCTAAGGCCTCGCACACACGGTTTATCTGCCCCCCAATCCCGCCTCCGCAGTCGCGGCTGTGCGTTGCTCGTGCTCTCTGGCGGTGTATGGCCCAAGGAACACGGGCGCGGCGCGCTTCGCGTCCTCCAGGCGAGGTTCTGCGCGGAGCAGAAAGCACAGTTACACACGATGCAACACGTACGAACGGAAGGGAGGGCATGGTCGAGCCTTACGAAGACCTGTCGGCACGGGCAGCGAGCAAATGGACGGTTGAACGTTGTCGTCCCGACGTTCCCCGGCCGTGAAGCGCCAATCACGGGCGAGCGGTATCGCACTGTACATTATGAACTCCTCGGCGAGGTCGCGCATATTGAAGCAGGCGGTCACCCCCACAAGTCTTCGCACCCTTCGCCTATCTTCCTGGTCAAGTGTTAGGCCGGGTGTGGTCTTGAATGCAATAGGCCCGTCCGTGCACTCAAGGCCGCTACCACTCGCCACGCGATGATAGAACCACCGCCTCGCCCAGTTGGACTCCCATTTCCCTCGTGTCGAGTTCGCAGGGAAGAGCCTTCCGCACGATGCCCGCAGAACGAAGTTGACGCTGCCAAACTTCGACAGCGTCCCGTCCTTCCGCTCCTTCGGTTGGCACCGGGCTTCGTGCAAATATGCGAACAATGAGGCGCTGGGCCAGCATGCTTCCGAGCAAAGGGCCCAGCTGTACACGGCAAGGCGAGCCACCGCGTTCGGAGTCAGTTGCGACAACTCCAGCTTAAAGGTCCGCAGCACGTCCCCAACAATCGCTACGGACGGTATGCGAAGTCCGGCTTCGAAGTAGGCGACGAAGACGATCGCTTCCGACTTCTCAGGGCGCGGCTCCGTCTCATCCTCGGCGGGCAGCCGCACCGCTTGGCGGTCCGAGAGCCTCCCCTCGCACAGCAGTGACCGGATCGTGTCCTCCATCACGAGCGTGCGGCCCAAGTCGCCGGAGTATGGACCTTCCATCTTCTTCGCCGCCCACCACTTGTCTGCCGCCGCCGGATCGCGTTCCTTGAGCACGTACTTCACCACGAGCGGCGAGGACCGCCGGCGGATGGCGTAGCCGCCCACCTGAGCACGCTCGCCGCAAGTCGCCATTGGCGTCCACGGAGTACTCAACGGCAAAAAGGGGCGCAGAAATAGGACGAGCAAATATAGGAGGTGGCGTGAATAACCAGAAAAGCGTATGGAGGAGGCGCAGGCACAGTACCACATGGGGTATTTAAAGTCCCCTCGCCTTCCACCATTGGTAAGCGCAGATGGCGAATGACAACCGTTCACCTCCCCATGTTCGAAGCCGAAGCGTTGCGATGGCACACGTAGGCCACATATGACCGTGGTCGTACAGTGTCATGTCACCGCACGACGTGCCGCTAGCGTCCTACCACGGGTCGATCAGCGCAAGGAATAAATGCAGGTTGCACGGCCTGACACAACTTCCGGCGCGTGTCGGTGTGGTTCTTCGGACCCACCATTCACAACGGTCCAAACGGGGTCTTCGCCCCAGTAGCGAGGCTCGGACCCCGACTCTGACCACACCTATGCGAAAGGGCACCGCTGCGAAGGTGTCGGAAGCCGCTCCGACTCCGAAACATGCCACCCCACCACATGATCGCGCCCGCGGGAGTAAGGACAGCAGTGCCACACAGAGACTCCGGCCACTTAACCCGATCTCGCCCGGAGGCGGCTCGCTTCCGGCCCGGCCCTAGGACCGCGTCGGTGCACGTCAGTGTAAAGCCGCGAGTCGATCAACCCCAGCAGCAACGACATCAAGATCTCCGCCCCAGAGGAGGCACCTCGACTCCGACTTCGAGGGGCAGGCTCGCGCGCAAGGATTTGCTCGTCTGCATTCTCCGCGTATGGTAAAGGCGGAGGCCATGTCACGTCAAGTTTTGGCTTGTTCTCATAAACAGGCCACCTTCTGTGCACCAACATTCTTGAAAAAGTAATGTTGAGGGGTCCAATCAGAAAACCCAACTGAAGGTGGGCCTATCTATGAGAACAGGGCAAACCTTGTCGTCATATGCAGAAACACAGCATGAAGGCAACAAGTGCGAACAGTCGCCGGTAACAGCCGCTAACCAAGCTCTCAAGAAAAATAGGCCTCCATCAGTGCATCAACATCCCCCCAAGCCGCGTAACGCCGCCACGGAATGTGGATGCACTGAAGCGGCCAATTTTAGGGGAGCAACACCTATTCAATCGCACAATGCAGGTACAATGCCGCACCAGCGCGACATATATACCCCATCAGCAGGGGAGCCCAACCGACAGGAGTCCAACCGGCGGAAGGAAAGTCCAACCGGCGGAGGAGCGTTGCAGAATCGTACGACCGCGACGCTTCAAGACCTGCGCCGCGTCAAGCACATCTCGCCACGTGGACGGCCAGAAGAAGTAACGTCGCAACACGCTATGGCCACGACGCCTAAGTCTCGTCCCGCGTTACCCAGGCCTCACTAGGCGGGCCGGCGGTTACTCGGCGTTAGGGGCACTCGGCATTCGACTCCGCCAACACCTCCGATTTGGCCAGGGCAACTGCAAACCCCGCCGAATCGGAGGCGATCTCGGCCTCGCTTCCGACCCTACGCCAATATCGGACACCTCGGTCTCTACGTCGACCCCAACCTCGACCTTCACCCTGAGCGGCAACCTCGACCCCACTACAGGAGGACCGTGGGGGCGATGAAGGCCTCGCCAAGCCGCCTGGCGCCACACCTTCGCGACAGGACAAACACTACACCAAGCAGCAAGGCTTTGACGGACGTTGTAAAAGCTCACAGGCTGCAGGGACGGAGGGGGCCAAAGGGCTCGGCAGCATGGTTTTGGCCCATGAAGCCCTTCACCATGAGAGACTCCTGTTGTAGGGGTGGCCCCACCTAAGCCCAGCAGGCCTGTTAGAGGAATTTAAGGCCCAAAATGGGACATGTATAATGACGTAAGTACCCATAAGGGGAAGACTCCGATGTAAGAGCATAAGGGTAAAAGTACTCCTCATGTGGACATATATATACAACACAGGCCATGGAAAGATAACTCTAAGCCATTACTCACCTAACTCTCCACTACCATACTCTCTCTCTGTTTGGTCTGTAACCACAACACCCTCTATCCTAAATACAGTAACATCGCCTTCCGCCTTCTTTGCTCAGAAACTGCCGTTTCAGATCTAAATAACTTTTGAACGAATAAAAAGTCTACTGCTCCAAGTGACAAAAAAAACGCCCGGGTGTTGTGTTACTTAGCAAATCCCAGATTGAAAAGGGTTGGCATCAAGAAACAAACAATTCCTTTAGAAGATGGTGCTCAGAAGCCAATACAACACCGGCCGAAATCAGGAGCCCATAGGACTATAGGAGTGTCCACCACGGGATACGGCTTCCCTGTTCCTTTTCCGTGTTTCCCTTATGTTCCCGTTCACGTGGTAGAGATCCAGGGCACCTTTCCTATCCCCTCATGTTTTCTTGGTGCTCTAGATCTCTACCATGTCGACGAAAACACGAGAGGAATACAGAAAAGGAAACAGGGAAGCCGGCTTCTCCACCAGGGCAGGCAAAAGAGGTCAAACAAAGCCAGTCAGCCTGGCGAGCCGCGCAAGGAAAGAAAAACGGCTTCTTTTACTGCTATGCAACCGATAATTAGATGTACGTCAACATTAAGAGAATCAGTAAACTGCAGGGAACAGCTTCGCTTGTTACGTCGTGACAGGGAGAGGAGAGGCACACAGAATTTAGTCATTTTACTCGTACGAAAGGATGGAGATGCAACAAACGTTGAACTCTCTCAATCGGAGTCAATTTGCCAAATGACAGGGACCACCGGGTGTGTGCGTCTATAAGATCGTGGAGAAGATTGATATGTGCCATGCCCCAAGCTGCCTTTGGTGAGTGCTGGAAAGCTCATGGAGCAAAAGCTACCGGCGTTCAAAAATCAAGCACGCAATTAATCACATGTCACCAACTGGATCAGTGGATCTAGACAAAAGCTTCAGGATCAAATACATGAGCATAGGTCCCAACATCGCCGTGCCCACTTGGGACAAGAAACGTCGACACCAATCTTGCGCCTAGGAAAGTGAAGCCCCCTGGTGCTTCTTCTTCCCCAGATACTTTTCAACCTGCACATTAAATGGTGATCGGTTCAGGAAGAAAATTGTTACATGAACTAAGTAACAATAATGTAAAATAGAGCAGATGATTGTAAAATAGAGCTGATGATGATGGACACTTCATTACTTGATGTAAATTTCTGATGTAAATGCTTCATATGAATCTGCACATTAAAAATTAAGCAATGCAAGAGACTTTTGGTGGTTGGACAATATGCTCCAACTATTTTCCTTCAAACTTCAAAGTAAAATACACAAAAGTGAAAGAAATGATAGCAAGACAATATGACATAGATTAAATAAAAACAAGTTTACAACCACACATAACAAAGTTCTCACAAGTCATAAGCAAGCAAACAAAATAGTTCATAAATAAACTTATGCAGTGCAACAAACATAAATCAATCTTTATCCTCTTGTCCATAATTCTTGGTTAGAACCATTTCATCTTGATCGGATTCAAAAATCTACATCCTTAAGGTCCTCATTCACCTATCTTCCTCTTCGGTATTGGACTCAAAATTATTTTTATGAAGTTCTATCACTTTTACGCTCCTACGAGGTTGTGTCTCTTTATAGCCCCACTTACTTCATCAATAAGTTTCCATGAAAGACCCGTTTTAGAATCAACATCCTCATCACTGCATTCAATTACCCATGCTTGAGCATAAGCAGCATGAGAAGCTAGAAGAACATTGATGTTTTTTTATTTGCTCTTCTTTTTTTATTTAACAATCTTGCATTGAATTGAATATAGGGCCTGTTCTTTTCGGCTGTGACTTGTGACTTTTGGCTGAAATTTTTGAATCTTGGCTGTTTACGGTACAGATTACGGAGAGACAGATACTCATTTGTGATTTTGGTTGGTACATATGTTGGGCTTTTAACGTGTAGATCGTTTAACTTGTAGACCCCGTCTTGAGAAAATACTCCGTTTGAAAGTTAGGTACTGTAGTAAAAGCCAAAAGCCACCAGCTTTTGACTTAAAGAACAGGCCCTAGACTATATTGTAGAGATGATAAACATCTAGCTTATTTATCTTCTTTATGTGTATCTATGAGTTACAAAGTGAAGTTTAGTTAGATTGCATTACACTTGAAAAATGAGACTAGTAATACTTAAGAGTTACCATGTCAAAAGTTCTCAAATTTCCTTCACATCCGGATGAACTTATGGCCAGGAAAGAGATTCTTATGGCCAATCTTTACAAACGAGGAACATGACATCCATATTTAGACTACCAATTTGCTACATAATAGGAAGAAGGATTATTAGCAAATGGAAAATGACAATGTGCATGTCTTGAATTAAAATTGTGAATTTGAGAACAAGTTTAACAGGAATAAGATCAAAAATTTAACATCCAAGTCATGCGGGAGTTTTCTCACAGGTATCTCTTTTTTCCTTAAAAATTTTGAAGTTCACATTAAGCACTTGATACATTGCTTCAACATCAGCATGATAAAAGATTTAACACATTCAATGAACCCATTCATTATAGTTTGTTCCAAAAAGACCGATCAATCACGATAACTATAATATGGATTTAATAAGTATGTCGTCAAGTGCAATGGAGAATCAAGCATTCCCTTTATCTTTCCATCAATTGTTTCAATTATCAACTTATAGTTACTCTCCAAATTGTGTAAGGCCTTCTTGATTTGCTTATTTACTTCTAAAATTTCTCCATAAAGAAAAATCATAGGTGGACCGCCCCCATCAACCATGCGAAGAATTTTGACCAATGGCTTAAAAACCTTCAAGCAATGCAATATACAAGTATTACCAAATAGAAACTGTTGGGGGAGTGCCCCCCCCCCACCTTGGCCCAATCGGCCTATTGCGTCAAGAAGCCCGATAATCATATAATCACATGGTTGTCCTGAAAAGGCTGTCATAGGGAAAGGACGTGGCTACCCCTACAATTGTAGACCCGGATTTGTGTAAGTAACTTCCTCATGGCTATAAATATGTGCCTCAGGGCACCACGAGGAGGGACTCATTTTTCCATAAACAAGCCTATGTAATGCGTACACCTTCTATACGTCATCTTCACAGTTTGTAAGGCTCTATACAGCCCCTTTGTCGCCTCTTCATAGCCTTATTATTCACTGTTTGGTTTGTAACCACAACAGTTTATGCGTCCATGGGGAGTGGTGCACAGCTATATGCCGAAGAAGGAGCATTCGAACACAATTGCACCAAAGAAGGTGGTGACGTTGACCCCCTAGTGCAACTAGAGCACCGCCATCAAGACTGCCATGGCAAGAGCAACAGAGGCAGTCCACAAAGGTCCCCCACCCCCATGGCAACGACACACAGGTGTAGTGATGTTGGAGTAACGACAGGTATCGAAGGTGGTTCTTCGACAGCTACATCGACAATGGAGCGAGAAGCGTCGCTAATAGAGGATCTGACCACGAAGGCCAACTGAAACATTGAAGTTTGTACCAGCATCGATACAATTGTCATCACCACGCAAGGAGTGGAGGACGTCCTCCCCTGCATTGAATGCGGGTGGAGACTCCCTTGAGGTGATCTACGAGATGCTGCAGCAAGAGTTGGCGGACCTGCGGAGAGCCATAAATGAGATGCAGGAAAGCACGTCTATGAGGTGGCCATTGAGGCAATAAGGGGAGACATCTCAACGTAGGCGAGATGGCTGCCACTCGCTCTCTAGGGAGTTACCTTCTCCTAGTTTTTATATCTCCCATGGCTCAGTGTACGCATAGGAACAGATCCATAACCTCATGCACAACAACTTTCAAGGCAACTACCTAGAGTGGGTCGACGCCGACCAACTCTTCGAGGTTAGACAGGCGCTAGGAGAGAAGTTGTGATCTTAAATCAGATGCTTCACAAAGTTCCACTGCCAAGTGAAGGATGTCAACAACACAACCATCATCAATGCAGCCATCCATGACCTCCAGTAGGATCCACTCACAGAGTACAACATGTGGAATCCTATAAAAGCGGTGACCAAGCTCTTTGATAAGATAGAGGAATACGCCTGGGCAGAAGAGGACGCAACACGGCATGAGGTGGAGGCTGGGCCGTTCGCCTCCGAAGCCAAGATCGCCCTTGCTGCCCTGAAGGAGGGCTCCAACTGTAAGAAGTGAAGGAGGCCCCACCCAGATACATCCTTGGCATCGAAGGATGGGCCAAGGAGAGCACCGCCCTCGGAGGTCGTGGCTGTAGTTGAAGAGGCCACGGGTGCGAAGGGGCGGGGTTGGGAGTATTAGTGCCAGCAAGGGCCATAGTATGAAGTACACGGCCAAGTAGACCACCTCACCCGCGATTGCCCTCCTATAGTAGCACTCCATGAAAGTGTAGCCAGTGTTAGACCATGTGGATGGTCGTGATTAAAAGTGATGATGAATAATTGGTATTTGGATGGCTTTAGAATTTGCATTTGTGAAAGTTTTCGGTCGATTGCAGTCAAAGATTTCGAGGTCGAGTTGGTTTTGCTTCGCTTCAAGTGATTTTGCTTGGGTTTGAGTGGTTTTATTTGCTCCAAGTGGTATCGGACGGCTTTCAAGTACTTTTGGAGTATCAGACGGTGTTTGAATGGTACTCTCAGTTTCGAACCACGTCAGTTCGACTACGGCATTTTGACCACGACAGACTTCGACCACGTCCGGCTTCAACCAAGTTCGACTTCGACCATGATAGAATGACCACTAAATGTAATCGTAACTACAATACTTTTTCATGGTCGTAGCTACAGTAACTGGTTGGTACTCGATACTCGTAGATTTCATGGTTAGTATGAGTACTTCAATTCTTATGATTTTCAAGTACCTCAAGTACTTTTGTTGGGCCATTGGTTGACTGGTCTATGCATGATGGTCGGTGATTGGTGGTTGGTGCTATAATACTAGGTATGTACTTAATGATTGGTGAATAGTATTTGAAGGAATAGTATTCGTAGTTGGAAGGACTCGATACTCGGTTGCGATAGTGATGTTTGTTATGCCTAAGTGTTTGGAGTGAAGCGGTGGTAATTCCCGAGTACTTATTGAGCTAGCAATTGTATTGAGTGAACTGAGTATGAGTTTTGGATAGCGATGAGTTTTGCGGTCATGGATGACCTGATTAATGATGATGGATGGTTAAAGGGGTGGTTTGCGTGTGTGTGATGATGACGGTCAAGTAGGGAATAACTTGTGCCGGGAAAACGTTTCTTTGATCTTTGCATGTTGTAAGATCGAGGAGGCCGACTAGAGAGGGGTGAATAGTCGTTTCTAAAAATTCTTTTCTTAATTGATTCTTTTTAAACTATTTGGTTAAAACCAAGAATATAATACAGAAGCTTAAATCAAGTTGGTTTTAACACAAACAAAGGCTAAATCAACTAGATTCACCTAAGTACATCAACACCCTAAGTCTATATCAATGGTTTACAATCTTAGGTTGACAAACAATCAATTTAATTCTATGAATGTAAATTGCTTGAAAGTAAATTGAGCACAAGAAACCAAATCACAAAAACATGGTATGTTTTTACCGTGGTGTTCAGAGACTTGTTGGTCTCCCCTAGTCCACGTTGAGGTTAGCCCAAACGAATTGGACCGGCTCTACAAATTAAGCCAAAACACCTCAATCCACTAGTGGTAGCCATTTCCCGCTCCGGATAGGTGAGCTTCAACCTTCACACTTTGCCGGGTCTTCTCACAACCTTCTTTGAGAAGATCACTGCGCACGACACCTCCAACGCTGTCTAGGAGTCGACAAACTCTAAGAGTAATAAGTCAAGCCCCTCGTTTGACTCTCACCATATGCAATGAATGCACAAGATCAAATTGACACTAAGTCCAACTTTAGATGCAACACATGCAGTATAGATCCCTTCTCCTTACTCACAAAGTGGAACACATGCACAATTGAGAGGAGGACCTCACATTAGCTCAAGAGAATAGAAATGGGTCAAGTAACTACCTCTCCAACCGGCCACAAAGGGGTATTTATACCCCACACAAGAAAACTAGCCGTTGGAGCCAAATCCCTGCAAAATCAGGGAAATCGAAAGTACCACAGGGAAAACACCAGTACTTTTGCTCCCCTCACAACAATCAGAAAACTAGCCACTATAGTCAAAATCGAAAGTTCCATCATTCATTCCCTGGTACTTCCGATCATCGGAAGTACCGCTCCACACATGCGGAACTATCGATCTCGCGGGAAGAAGATCACCACATAGGTGTCTCTCTGGAAAAAATTTACCATAGAAAAATCCAGAACTTCTGAAATCTGGTAGTACCACACAACACACGCCGGTACTTACTCCTGCTGATAGTACCGCTCATACAGAGCCGGTACTTCCGCTGGTAGTACTACTCATCTGGTAGACCGCTCACATAGAGCCGACCATACTACTCATCTGGTAGTACTACGCAACATAGAGTCGGTACTTTCGGCCTTCGGTAGTACCGCTACATACACAATGGTAGTTTCGATTTTTCTGACAAGTGCAGATACTTCAACATATTTTGTAAAACACTTTTGCAAACTACTGTATCATGAATATAAGGATCATCCATGACTCCTAACAAGTTGCAAAATATATTTGCACACTTTTGGAATCATGACACAAGAAATAGGTACATGGAGTTAATGTGTTTGCAAAACACATTCGCAAACCAAAGTCATATGTTACAAGGATTGTATATGAGTTTCAACTATTTACAAAACATATTTGCAAATATAAACTTCATACCACAAGGAATAGAAAACATGGACTTCAAGCGCATGCAAAACACATTCGTAATGTATAGTCCCATGTTACAAGTCTTCACCACATAAGCTTTAACTTTTTACAAAATACATTCGCAAATATAACCATCACGCAAAAGAGAGATAGAGTAAGTGAGATTGAACTATCAACATATGATGAGACTCAAGCTACTAGACATGACCCCTCTTAATAGTACGGCAAGTTATACTAGCAACCCGATATTCTAACCAAACACCAAGACCAATAAAAGACTAGGAACACATCCTTAGCCCTAACTAGTATACCTTTGCCTTGCGCATTCTCTTGAAGCTTGATGACGCACATCATCACTTTAAGTCCAGGTCATCGTCTTGATATGCATCAACACATGATGCATCCACTTCTTGAACTCCACCACTACATGATGGGTCCTCACTTAACTTGATGATCAAAACATGATCATCTCCTTTTGGACATGTATCAACTCATGATGCATCTTCTTCTTAATGGTCTTTAACACATGAAGCCATATTTCATCTAGACTTGATGATTTTTAACATATGAGTCATCCCAAGTTATCCTCATTTGTGGAACCTAATCTATTCATTCAACTCATAAAAAAATGTTAGTTCACAAAACAATTATCATTAATTATCAAACTTCACCATAACAAATAATGGAGGGACTAGATTATAAAACATTCTCCTTTTGGTAGTTCATGACAATCCCAACAAATAATAAGATAAAAATTGTATTTATGAGTATACAATATGTACACAATACTTGTATATTTTAAGATAAGCCTTCAAAGCAAAACTTACTTATCTAGTTGGCATTTATCATCCAACCATTAACATATAATGGAAAAGCTAGATGACAATCCGATTGCAAATGAGTATATATAAGCTACATAGGCTATATATACTCAAACGATATGTTTCAAAGTAAAAATCCGAAATATGTGTATTAAGAGAAACATGGATCAATACTTATGAAACCTCAAAACATAGAGTGAACTCCTCCTAAATGTGTGCATACAAGTATGTGTAATGAAGACATATGCACATATTTATTTTGAACTATTTGTAGAGTTCAATATATATTTTAGATCTAAGGAATGCACTAATATATAAGACTGTGATTTCGAATGCATACCTATTTGATTTCGGTTGGGCAGCAATGACCCGAAAAATGGGTCGTGGGATGGTCAAGGGAGCCAGGGGAGGCGGTGCATCGGCTGGGGTGGCTTCATGGGCGGCCGGCAGCAACAGGAAGCGGCCGGGCGTTGGTGGCTGCGAGGGTGCAATGGTTGGAGGTGAGGAGGAAAAAGATAGGGGGAGCATGAGCTTACGTTGACCACTTGGATACTCACCGACGAGTTGGCAGGCCTGGATGGGGACCAAGGCTGAGGCGTCGTGCGTGGGTGGCGGTGCAGAGTGGTTGCCGTGGGCAGCGAGCTGAGGCAGAGGGAAGCCTCGGGCGGTGATGGGGAAGGTTCTGGGGTGGTGGTGGTGGGATGCTCTAGACCGAGCAAATTGAAGGGAAGCTCACTGAAACGACGGATCGGCCGTGGCCGGAGTTGGGGACGGAAGCTCTCTCCGGCGATCTATGGCCAACGGCAGAGCAATTCATTGGAGAGGTACTGCTAGTGGAATGTGGCGATCACATTGGTGGCTTTCTCCCCTATTTATAGATCGTGAGGGGTTCTGGCGGCGTGGGTTGGCTTTGATAGAAGCAGGGCATGGTGGCATGGCGCATTCTGCAATCACCAACAGTCGAGGAATGGCCTCACCAGGGCATGGTGAGGGGACGACGATGTGACGAGAGCATGACATGGGTGCAGACTTGAGGGCGACGGGCTGGAGGGAGGTCGGTCTGGGGGTGACGCTGCCGCGGCTGGGCTAGACCATGGTGGGCATGGGTGGGCACATAGTCAGCAAGATACAGAGTGGGCGGCGACGTGGGCGCGAGCGCTAAGATGCCGGTGGCAGGGCATGGCACGTGGTGACACCGACGCGGGAGCAGGTGTATGACATGGCTGTGGCACGGCATTGAGCGGCACACAGTGGCAACAGGGGACAGGGAGGACAAGGAAGGAAGTCAGGGGGAAGAAAGGGGGCGCACGCATGCATCGAGGTAGCGACGCGATGGGGTGAACTATGGTGGACGTGGGCGTCACTATGGCTGACGGAGGTGGCCGACTCGGGCGGCTGTACTACAGAGCAGAGCAAGGAGATGAGAGAGAGAGAAAGGGAGAAAGAAAGAGAGAAGAAAAAGGGGAGGCCGGGCCCACATGCAAGAGAGAGGGGAAAGTAGAAAGAGAAGAAAGGGGAGCAAAAAATCAACATTTGGATTTTCAATTCAAATCTTAGTTCAATTATTTTGATATGAAATATCTTTTTCCTCTTTATTTGATTTTATTTAGTTTGCCCTCGGATTTTGATTTCCGATTTTATTACTAGCATTTTCGCTTGGGAGCTATTTCCTAGTATTAATTTCTATAGCACAAATTCGGAAAAACTCAAATAAAATTGTAGACAAAATTCGAATGCCAATATGATTCAATGAAAAGTTTTAAAATTTTCATAAATTTTACACTTACGAATTTCAGGATATTACAAATCGATGGAGAAGGATAATTTAGCGGCGGGGAGGCCTAATCGATGGCGGGGACTGCAAATTTAACAAGGGGGAGGTTGAGGCCGCGGAGTGCCACGGCTGGGTGGTGGATCCAACGACGTGGAGGATGCATCGGCGGTAGAGGAGGAGGATTCGACCGGCGGCAAGTTGGTGACGGCTGCAACAGACTCCACTCCCATAAACTCTACCAGGTTCTCACCTCATGCTACAATAACCAGACCATCTTTTATACCTCGTCCTTTCTGAGAGCATCGCAGAGAGATCAGACCCCCAGAATTTGCATTCTTAAATTATCACTTAATTCATTCATTTCTTTTCCAAAGCTAATTACAACACACCCAAAAGACAGGTCATGCCATGCTATGCCACCTTCCAATCATGGATCCATTATTTGGGAAATTTCCCCCCCAGTTGTTGCTAAAACAATCCAAGCAGAGTATTGACAAACAAAACGGAAAGAGGGATGGACACCACTGCATCACAAAGTTACCTTATCCTGCATTCTAATTAAATTTTCCTTCAGTTAAGAGAACATTAAGAGAACAACAAAAAGAACAACGCTAAAGAGAGCAGTTGGGGGAAGAAGGGAAGAAACGAGAGAGACCAGCCTTCTGACATCCATGCATAAAACTGCTAAAACGAGAATTCTATGCACCTCCAGCTTTCCACCATGGGAGGATAACCTACTACACAAAAGTATCACTCCCATCAACCATTCCAAGTAGGTAAGTTAGCAACGCTCCTGCAAGGATGGAATGGGCGCATTATCCTCTTCGACAGTAGCCAGCTCTTCGCAGCCGCGGTTGTTGCAATTACTTCTTCCACGTCCAAGAGGTGTGGGTGTAGCTGCCTTCCAAGCTTGCCGATTCCAATTCACATTCCAACGTTTAGGCATCCAGATTGTTTACTTACCTGATAAACACAATAGTTTATGTTAGGTAAACGAACTGTTATATGGTATATTGAGCCAACTCTTCTGCTTCTACAATGAATGAGAAAATAGAAAACGAAAGATACAAGTCCATTACCAACAGCAGGCTTCTGATCACTTGGTTTTACGGGCATTGGCATTGCCCCAAAGGCCAATTGCGCTGCTGACATGTGAGAGTGAGGCACACCACTGGCAGGTTGAGTTGCTGCTGCAAGGTGCATAAAACCACCAGACGGAGGATGAAGAGCCTTTATGTTATTGCTGGCAGCAGCTGCGGCAAGAGCCTTCCCATCAGCTGGCATCCCAGCTGTGGAAATTGACATGGAACCAGAACAGAGGGACAGCATCCCCGATGAACCTGACACAGCACTCTGCTGGTGGGGCAGCCGCTGCTGCGTCTTGTCAGCTGAACGCTTTTGGTAGAGGCCAGCAGCAGCTCCAGCGTTTACATGCGGAGGTTGTGGTGTGTATGTACTGGAGATGAAGAAGTGACCTTGTGTGAACGGCTGCTGTTTCGATATATGTGACTGCTGCTTACTGCTCGAATTAGGAGCAGGAGCCACATTCGGCTGCTGACCAAGGATTGATGGCATAGGTATACTGCTGTAGTGATTTGTGGGAGTTGACTTGGATCCAGAAGACGAAGCAGAGTTCTTAGCTGACTGTTGTTGAGGTGATGACAATTGGACAGCCGGCTGAACACCCTTCGCACTTCCAGAAGCAGGTGGACTGCCACCAGTACTTTTGGAGACTGAATTGGACGGCGAGCCGGAAGCAACAGGAGCATTTGAAGACCGAGATAGATCCCCTGCTCCTCCAGTAGAAAGATTAGTAACAGAAGGCCCCATCTTTGATGAACTCATGCTTAACGAACTTTGCGATTGGTGATTTGGGGTGGAGAGGGCCTGCATAGGAGCTTTAGCTTGTTGCTGATGGACACCACTGTTCTTCATCATAATCAAATTAGAGGGTGGTGATGCAGCAGCGACAGCCGCAGCAGCAGGTGGAGCTGTCACTCTCACTGATGATGCCTTCAATTGAGGTGATTGTCCAGGAACTCCCCCTTGGGCAGCATTTGATGAATACATCGTCACATTCAGACGATCCGAGTATCCACCTGCATTACTTGGTGCAGCAGACCTAGGGCGAGAGTTCAGAAGGCGTTGCTGATACAACTGCTGTTGTTGCTTATGAAGCTTAAGGAAAGGGTGCTCCTGCTGCTGCTGCTGAGGAATGGTGGTGGGTGTGGATGGGGCTGCAGCTGATGTAGCTGGTGGAGTAGAAGCACTTGCAGATTTGCTACCTATACCAAAGGCATTTGGAGATTCTGATCCAATAAGGCTCAAGGTGCGGGATGAGCTCTCGTTTGTGCTGCCACTAAGGAAAGGAGGCATATAAGTCTTGTTTTCTGGCCTGGAAAAGGAAAGTGAATGCTGCTGTGAATCACCCGGGTACTTTGCAGATGCTGATTTCTTTCTCTCATTGTCTCCAGCACTTGGTGTAGAAGATGAATCCACAGCTGCAGATTTAGCTTCTGCAGTGATCTGATGCTGGGGCTTGTGATGTGCACCTTGAACAGATTGAGCTTCTGCAAAGTTGAGCTGAGGGTAACCATGCCGGCCTGCTTCTTGATGACAATGGAACAGCGCATGGTTCTGCGCCAATGAAGAAAAGTCAAGACCAGTTGGTGCAGATCCAGCACCAATGGAACCGAAGGGCATCACAAAAGGCTGAGATGAAGCAAGATCAATTCGCACACCCTGCCCTCGACTTGTTGGTGGCTGCTGGTGGTGGTGGTGATCACCCAACTTCTTCTCACTCTGATTGCCAGCAGCTGGCATCAATGCAAAATTGGGAAGATGAACTGGAACAGCAAAATTATGATCATACCCGCCCTTCTGAGGGTGCGATGACTTGTCATCACTGGATGGGCCATCTTGCAGTGTCTTTTCAGTATCCTGTCGGTGAGTGAGGCCAGGCAGTAGAACAGGACGCTGGTTGCCACTTGAATAGTTCTGGGAATTGTTGGCATTTGGTGCGTATCCCAGTAACCCTTGTGGTTGTTGTGGCTGATGCTTTTGAGATGAACTGGACAAGCTTGGCATAGGGTTCTTCTGAAGATTTTGCTGCTGTGCACCTTGCTGCTGTGATGGGTGCAACATGTGAGAAGAGTACACGTGCCCATTGAAAAATGGAACAGCAGGGCCTGGTGGTGCCATGCCTCGATACGATGGAGGTCCTCCAGCATGAGCAGCGACCTGGAATGGGTAGGCGCCATTCTGTAAGATGGCCAAGAACTGGGCATCAGCCGGTGGCAAGTTGGCAAAGCTCAAGTTCATGGCCGGTGCAGCAGGGTTTGCTGCAGATGAGTGGGCAGTGGTAGACGGTGGCATCGCATTACTGACTCCAGAAGATTTTGTATCCCCCACTCGATTGGCAGCCGTTGCAGCTGCCACTGCTGCAGCGTGTTGCTGATTGAATGGAAAGATGAATGCTGGTCCTTGCTGTAAAAGGAGGGGGAGGACTTTTGTAAGAAAAAAAATACAGAGAAGTCGCAAAAGTCACTAGTACAAAATAGTGTAAGCGTCAACATACCAGCATGTTTGGCACGGGGGTGGCCTGCTGTGTTTCATGAGCTGGAGGTTGCTTCCTTTGGCTGGATTCAGCAACGGCAGCGTTGCTCAGTGCCGCCTTATCTTTTGAGAGGCTCCCCTGGAAAGGAGAGGCAGCCATTGAAGGAGCCTTGGCTTCTTGCAATGGGGCGTGGGCCCTGACAGGGTAGCTCCCTTGCATTGGGTTCACAAGAAGGGGCGCAACCTCTGCAGGCGGCACGACACCCATGTTGAATGGTCTTGGACCAAAGAATGGCGCTGATCTGGTTGCGGCGGCCGCCGCCGCCACCGGGGGCCAGAAAGAGTTCATCTTTGGAAGTCGCTGATGGTACTGGATCTGCTGTGCAATGTAGCAATGTGTAGCACAGCGCTTCGGGCGTACGGGCGGTGGAGGAAGCAATGCAGCATGCTGCAGTATAGAAGACCATAAGACTTGAGAAAATGTCAACTCCAAATGTACAGAACTGCACCCTTACAGAAGTGAGAGGCCACACCTGTAGTCCGGCAGAAGTCCCTGGCTTGACGTCCATAGGATGATGAAGACCAGCAGCTGATAGTGCCGGCACTGGACCAAGGTAACTGCCAAGGTGAGAGAGAGCAAGGTTTTAGACCAGAAATCCTCTAGGGAGCAAGATTGCGCATAACACATCAAGCAGCAAAGAAAACTCACCCAAAAGGCGGGAAACTCCCCAGCCAGCCTCCAACAGCCATTGGCATAGGTGGTGGTGTAGCAGCAGGCAGAGCTTCAAGACGAGAAAAATGCCAGATCAAAAAAAGAATCACCTTTACGTAACCAAGGACCAAATGCAAAGAACACAGCAAAATTCTTACTACGAAACGAAGGACCAAATGCAAAGAACACAGCAAAATTCTTACGTGATTTCTCATGCTTTATCTCAGCCTTTGAGGACTTATGCTGCTGCTGTTGCAATAGCGGTGGCCGCTGTTCTGATGGCAATTTTTCGTCACCAAGGCTGGGCTTCTCCAAATCCAATTGCAGCGTGAGCTTCTTTGGAGCGAGCTCATCCGCAGGAATCCTCTGCACCTTCTCGTCCTCCAGATTGATCTCCAGCCCTCTCCGAGCCCTGTCGCCATCTTTTTTTTCGCATTTCCCTCTGCCCACCTAAAATCGAACCAAAAGATGAATAAAAAAGAACAATCAGAATCAAACATCCAATGTTCCAGCTGATGAGGCCAATCAAAAGAATTGGTGAAACTGAAGTGCCCACCATGTCTATCTCAGAATCCAATCCCTTCTTATCCGCGTCAGGGTCGGAAGCGTCATCTCTATCAGGAGATAGCTTCCCAGGAGGGGGAGCCTGGAACCCAAAAAAGTTCAGAAAAAGAGCCAAAAAAGAAAAGAAAACCAAGCAACAATTGCGGCAAAAATTGTCGCTTTCAATCTTTGCCCAACAAATTCCGCAAGACCAATTCAACCACACACACAAGAAAAAATATACCCATTACCCACCATGAGATCAATGCAAAACTTTTCTTTCCGAGCGCCATCAGATGCCAGCTCACTGAAAAAAAATTTGTTCACGCAAATTGTGAATATACTAATCAGGTTGGCACAATCCGAAGACAATAATGGTTATCGCAACACCAATAATAAAAAAATCCAAAAGACCCACATCTTTGTCGCAGCGGTGGCTTCGCCGTTTCTGGCCTCGGAGCCGACCGGCGCCGCTTCGCCGTCCGGCTTGCCTGGAGGCGGTGGCGGCTCAGCACGTCTCTCTGGCCTGTGATCCCGGCGATCTGATTCGTTGGCCCGGAGCTCTGACTCTCTGCTTCTATGGTCCTCCCTCTTCTCTGGCTCCCGGGAAGCCTCTTGCTGGGCACCAGCGGTGGCGGTGCTGGTGCCACTTTCGGCCGCAGCCGACACCGATGCCTTTGCCTCTGATCTTGTCGCCGGAAGCACTTCCGGCCTCGAGGACGGCTCTGCCAAGTCCGGCTTTGCTGGGCTCGACGGAGGGTTGTCGTCATCGTACTTGACCAGCCGCGGCCGCTTCCTCTTTGGCGCTGCAATAAGCAGCAAAAAGACTTGGTTAGACCCGCAAAACCAAAATTGGCAAGGAAAAAATCATGAGAACATGAATTAAAAAGTGTCGCACCTATAGTGGCAAGGGAGGTCGAATCTGACGGCCGGATGGCAGAAGACAACGGAGCCGGCGAGGAGTTCCCGGACTTGGCCTCCGGAGCGTCCCTGGGCTCCAGCTTGTGGTTGCTCTCCTGACTGGGAGGGCAGGGGAACTGCCGAGTAAGGCCGAATAGCACCTCGGCGACCTCGATCTCCTCCTGGATGAAAGATGGAGACTTTGAAATCTTTGCTGGCGGCGGCTGCGGTGGGGCTGCCGAAGGCGTTGAGGACGGCGACGGCCGCAGCTTCGGCGCTGGACCGGAACCGCCGCTGCTCCCACCGCCACCAACTGGTTTCTGAGTGGCACAGGAGACACCAGAAGAGAAAAAAAAAATCAGCAAAGAGCAAGAACTGAGGAAATATGCGAGGAGATGGACGCCGTCGGTCTCAAAAACGCACCAGCTTTTTCCGAGCAGGGGCGGTGGTCGAGGCGGACGCCGGTGAGATCGGCCGTGAGGAAGGCCGTTGGATCTGTGAGCTGTCTCCGGCACCGCCACCGCTTCCACCGCCGGGGGCTGACCACTCGTGTGAAGATCTCTTCGTAGATGCTGCGAAGAACACGACAGACACAGGCAAGATTAGCGGAAGAGAACGCCCGCAAGGCCGAAAAAATCTTGTTTTACGGCGCATACCTGACCGGGCCTTCCTCGGGACCGGCACGCCGATCATTTCGTCGGCGGCCTTCCATACGATGGGGCTCTTCGGATTGGAGCCCCCCTTCCGCTGCATCTGCTGCTGGCCGCCGTGGTGGTGGTGGTTGTGGTAACTCCCACCGCCGCCGCCACTGCTGCTACTGCTATGGTTGTGCCCGCCGCCGGGCTGCGGCGGCGACGATGGCGGCGCCGTGCTCGGTGACCGCCGCTGCACCGGCTGGTACCTCGGCGCAGACGCGGCGACCTCCTCGTCGGCGTCATCGTCGCCGAGGCTCTCATCGGAGGTCTCGTCGCCGTCGTCCCGGCCGCCGCCGCCGCCGTTGAGCATCAGCCGCTCGCCCCGCCTCCTCTCGGACCGAGGTGAGTCCCTCGGACCACCTCCGCCCCCGCCGCCGCCGTTGCTCCTCAGCCGACGCCGCGGCGGCGGCGGCCCACCGCCCCCGGACACGCCGGCCCTCCTTGCTTCCCGCATCCGGTCCATCTCAGATCTGAGACATGCAGCTCCGATCCCCGGCAAATCACCGCCACCTCTCCTCCCCACCTCGACGGATTCCGCCAAACTCCCCGCAACACCACGCAGATCCAAGCACCACCACCTCACAAATCACCACAAATCTTTCAACTCCTCCGCTAGGATTAGAGGAGAGCTCAGAGCCTCTACCACTCTCTCTCCACGCAACTTCTCTCTCTATGCCGCTGGCTGCTGCTCTCCTCTCTCCCCCCCCACACTCGTGTCTTCCCTTCCGTCTGGTCCGCTTTCTAGGCACCACCCTCGCCTCATCCTCTTTTTGTCGCTGCCCATCCGCGCATCCGACGGCTCGGATCCGCCGAGCCAGGGATCCCGCATCCGACGGCCCCGCGCTCGCGGCGCCACCGTGGCGGCCACCGCCGCCCTCGGATCGGGACACGCGGGGCCCACCGGGCCCACCACCGAACCCGCAATAAAATCTCGGGGCCGCTTCCTTACGCCACAAGCATGGCCGCGAACCGACACGTGGCGGTCGCCCGCGGCGGGGAAAAATCCGAGCGCCGACCGGCAGTAGAGGTGGGTGGGGGATGGGGCAGGTCCATTAGGGCGTCCGCAATGGTAATAGCTAGTACTAGCTATATAATCAGCTGACGTGGAGGTAAGAGACAAAAGCAAAGACTATTTTATACTGTTGGACCCACATGCTCCTCTCTCATGTTCTTGGACTACGTGAAATAGATCAGCTATTTGCTCGTCGCTAGTGACTACTCTCTCTCCTACTTTTTTCTTGCCACATCAGATCTAGCTAACTAAATAGCCAGCTGTTGTTGGAGACGCCTTAGTCCATCGACTTAACCTATTTAATCAATTAAAAAGCAATATATGCTTTTTAATATAATGCATGGTTTGTCCGCTTTTGGTGGGACCTAGCGAGTGGGGCCACGTGGATGGACCTGATCTGGACAGTGCGGAGTGGGCTTTTACCGGGCTGACGTGGCACGGCCTCGCACCGGTAGCTGCGGGTGGGTTAAAAGGGCAGGAAAGTCTCCAGGCAGGCAGTGGCGGTGGGGCCCACTCGCGCGGGCCCGGGCATGGGCATCGCCCCCGCTTCCTTAATGTTCTGCTCGTGGGCGCCGACGTGGCAGTAGGCTGACGTCACACGAGAGCTCACTAGCCACCAACCTTCACCGCACTACTCGCCTACTCCGAATAAAAAAATACCACCCCGTTTTTTCCCCTTAAAAAAATGGTCAGTTTAGTGCTATCACTCTAGCAATCCAGAAGAAGATCGTGGAGATGGCATTGTTAATTAATAGCTGATCAATTACTAATTAATTGGAGAATCCTAAAGATGGAGAGTAAAGTGTAATTTGTTTGTGCGTTAGTTGGAATCTGAACTGCACCAGTTTTTACGAGTGACGTAGTAGTACTCGCTTTAAATTGAAATTTTTTTAAAAAAAATGAATCACGTGCAGCGCGCCCTGAGATTTCCCACCCAAATCGTGGTGGTAAATTTCTAAGATGCCCTCCCACGTGTGCGCGTACTAATTAATCTAAAATTCAGTCTGATCATTTCCTTAAGCCCAGCTCGATTGGGCTGAAAAATAGTAACTCATAGCTAAAATTGCAATGTAGCTGGTTGAAATTACACTGTAACTGAAGATGTCTTATTTGACGTAACTAAATTTAAAAAATTTTAAAAATAAAAATATATTAACTCATCACGGACAACACAAATGAATACGAAAAAAGAACCGGCAAAAAAGCTCGAAAAAAGCCAAAAGTTCAGAAAAAGACGAAATTTATGAATAGTGAAAAATAAGTTAGAAACTAAAAACTCAAGCCAAAATATGCGGGGCGTAAGTAACATAGCAATTTGTTTGATCTTTAAGTGCAAATTCGTTCGCTTTATCCATAATTTTTTGCTCGCTAAATGTGGAAATGTGTGGATACCACTTGCCCCGATCAACAAAGGCACAGCAAATAGGGACGCTTTTTTGGCTCGACGGGTCAAAATTAACGGCGACCAGAGACTCGGACCTCCTCCAGGTACGAACGGTGGACCGGATTACGTAGGTCACAAAGCCAGACAGTGCATAGCAGCAGTAGAGCACTAGAGCTAAAACGGCAGGTATCTTCTCTCGTCAGTGGTTAACCGTGCCAGATTAAGTGTGCTGATCGCGCGATTTACCCGGTGGTTTGCTACGCGGAACGGAACAAGCGTGGTCGCGGTCCACCATGGGCTGTCCCGCGTTCGCTAGCCAGTGACACGTGGGGCCCGCGGCGTCAAACGTTGTGTGTTTGCGTGTATTTATATTGGAGGGGGTTGGTTTCGTTCGTTCGAGGGTGGGAAAAGCATGTGGGGGGTTGCGGGGACCACATGCCACTCACGTGAGCCCCGGATCTTGACAAGGGGGCACGTGGTTGTAGGCCGCGCGACGCCCCTCACATGGGATTGTCTGCGCATCGTCGCGTAGGGCGAGGAATGAGGATGCTCCTGCTTAGTTAACGTATAGAATTACTCCGTGAAAAAAGCGGAGGGGGACTGTTCAATGGCTGGTGGTAGAGGTGAAAAAAATAGTTCGAGGCTCACAAGCTGACTTAAACTCGTTACGGCTCGATTTGAGCTCGTAAATTTTTGAGCCAAGTCGAGTTTCATTTGTAGCTCGCAAAAAAAAGGGCTGAGCTTGAGCCGCTCGCAAGCGGCTCGTGTTTGCAGTCGGCTCAGCCCACTAACTCCCTCCCTAAGTCTCTCGTCTTGCGTCTCTCCTATGAAATCGTGATCCCGATCTTGATCTGCCATTCCCCATATTCTCCTCCCCTTCCATCCCGATGGCCAATGCCAACGCCAACGCCCCTCCCTCGCCACCCCTGTCCGTGATGCAGTCCAATGCCTCCCCACCCGGCCACCCCCTCTCTCGTCTCCGCCTGTCTATACCCGACTTCTGGGGCCACCCCCCGCTACCCAAACCCCCAATCTCCTTGACACCCCCGCCTCCGCGGACCCTGACACCCCCTTCTTCGACGACGATGCTTCCGCTGTCATGTCCTCTGACACCGCCGTGGATGCCCCCCGCAAGGGCAAGAAGAAGGCCAAGCAACCGGCCCACGCCCCCATCGGCGTCAACGGTGTAGGCTTTGGCTTCGGGCATCCCTTCTTTCCTCTCGCTGCCATCTAGCGTGAGGGCCTTTCTTTCCACCTAGCCGCCGCCTCCTTCAAGCATCAGCCATGGCGGAGCAGGTCAGTCGCCTCTCTTCTTCCACTGCATGAGCCCTTCGTCTGATCGCCTTGGAGACGTTCGGACGCTCCGAACGTTCGTTCGTTCCATGGTGTTCGATCAGTTTTGGATGGTCGATGGCAACAGTGATGTTCGGACCAGGCCGAACGATTCTGCTGTTGGATTGGCTGGAGACGTTTGCAGCTGTTCGATTGACTTGGAGGTGCAGTTTCTGTGTTGAATTGTGTGGCTTGCGAACCAACTTGAGCCAAGAAACGAGCCAAACCGAGTTGAGCTTTTAGCTCGTTTCTTAAACGAGTCGAGCCGAGCCACAACTTCGAGCGAGCTAGGCCAAGCCTGGCTCAAGCCAACTCGGCTCGGCTCGTCTCCACCCCTAGCTAGTGGCACTGGCTGCACGATAATTGCCTTTTCTCTTGTTGTAAAAACGTGTGCGTTGCCCAGGAGATATTCGGTCTGTTTTTCTTTTTGCTATTGCTTATAGTTTATACCTGTCAGGCTGTGACCTATGCTTTTTGGTCCTAGTGTAAGTACTCGTGCCAACGAACCGAAAGTCAATAAATCGTTTCTAAAAGACTACACTGATAAGCCCCTCCGCCGCTGCATTGTACGTCTAGTTATAATGATATATGATTTTTTACTTACATGATTTTTTTAATTTACATGGTAAAAAATTTTAATCTACACTAATATATTCTATTTGTATCCTAACAAATAAATACTTTTTGTAGTAGTGTTTTATGCATATCCACTTGTTTAGACATAGCATACGTAGAAGTCTCACATTTGAGTATCTGTTCTTAGGTAAGCATGTCGATTTTTCGTCGAACATTGTAGTTTGTGACTTCACAATTTACTGAGACAATAACTTCGAGGCTTTTGTCATAAAACACTTTGCTTTTCATCCCAATGTACCTACAGAGACACTAATTCACAGTTTGTATACAAAGAAAATACAACTTTAGTAAATGTACGTAGTGTTATGTGTGAGAGATATTTATTCGAAGCCTATTTCAAGTAAACAGCTCACCGAAACAAGATCAACTATGTGCAAAGCATCCCAACATCAACTTGGAAGCATTATTTTTATCTGGGAAAAGCCATAAGAGCAGTTACAATAAGGCTTAGTCAGCAGGCTATAGCAAATATAATATCAACCAAATCTTACATGGCAGAGAGAGAAAGGAAGAGAGAGAAGGAAGCTATCTACTAAATTACAGCTAGCTATAGCACGTAAAAATATGCATTTCACTCTCTTACACGTGGGGCCAAATAGTTATTGTAATAGCTACCTTATTGTATGAACTATTTTTTTGAAGGCTATATATAAAATAGACAAATGTTATAGCCACTAGTTAGCTATACTATTGTACTTCTCTAAGATCGGTAGTATGGCACAAAACCACAACTTGGAAGTTACTCCCAGTTCAGATTCAAGCCAATCAGCTCAAGAAAACAAGATGAACTTAAGCAAACTTTAGGATCACAAATCAGCAACAACGCATGGAAGAGGCTTTCTTTTCTGCCCTTCGCTGAAAGCCTGAAAGCCGCAAGCCTCCGAGCATGGACACAAATGCACACAATCCTGCCAAAGCATACGATCCTACTACTACAAGACTACAGAGCAGCCTGCGGACCTCGAACTGCGTGTCTCGTCTCCTTTCTGACACCGAAGTCCGCAACGACCAAGCTTGCGGCCGCCGCCCCGGCCGACGCCGATTTCACATCTCACCAGGGTACAGAGATCGATGAAGCAGAGTAGAAATGGCCGCCGCACCGGCACCGCGTCGCTCACCCCCACCAACTCGAGCCGCCACGCCAGCTACCTTACACCGCTAACGTATGTCTCACCTCGAGCAGAGACGCAACGCAAAGACGAGCGGCAGGAACTGCATGAAGCGCAAGCGATCGATGCCTCACGTACCTTACGATTGTACAGCACACCATGGCGTCGCCGCCGCGCCCTGCCCCCATCGCGCCGCTGCCGCGCGCGCACGTCGCACTTCGATCCAGTATCTCCGACCAGCTCGCCGGTGGAATCTCATCTCCTCCTCAATACACACCAACAGCAGCCGACGGCACAGGAGCTTCGTGGGAGCGCCATGGAGAGAGGCTGGAGCCTCGCTAGTCGCTACCGCGCGTGGCTTTTATAACGCTGAGAGAAGTGGTCAAGAAAAGTAGCTCATGTCGCGCGCGCACTCTCTCTCTGCTTCTCCATCCTTTTCCGTTGCTATCTATCATCTACCACCTCCATCTTTTTATTTGTGTGTGTGAGTGAGTGAACTTATTTAAAGGGAAAGCATCGTCGATGTGGTCACCCTGGCCAATTGCATATCGTGCTCGAGTATTTTAAGGCTTTGAAATCGTGTAGGGGCACCTCCTGCTCGACTTTCTCCAGTGATGATCTTTGAACGCCCCCAAAGGTGCATGGACCTTTCGAATTGATTAACTAAGCATGTTAGTGCTGCATTTTGAAAGAGTTAGATGTGCAATTTTTTAGTTTATGGAGGGTGATGTTGGAAAATTAGGTCTGATCAGTCGCTTTAAGTGAAAATTATGCACTGCCAAACCGTGTGCCTTATTTAATCAAAGTACATATGTGTGTTCATTCACTGAGAAAACGTGTGGCCGTGCTCCGTGAGTGTAGCGATCTGGATTTGGCAATCCGACCTTCTGTATATTTTGAGCTAGTCTTTGGATCAATAGCTAGCTCACACAGTACAATAATGGTGAATTTCACATCCATACGTGTGTATAAATAGAAATGTATAGTAATACATAAGCGTAAACAGGTCAAATGGTCAAGGTCTTACATCACAGGCCGAGGAGGCCAAATGCATATGAAGTTTTGCAGTGGAAAAGATACATGGCAGTGGAGTCTCTCAGAATATGCCTATAGATAATCGACTGGGGTACACAACCTAGTATTCGGCGTCATCTTCAACCTTCAATGGATGGTGACAAATATTCACTAAGAGATTATTCCTTGAGTACTGAATTCACATAGTTGGGTAACAATGGGTACAAAAGTAATTAAGTCCTTATATCGTAATACAAGTGTGTATATGTGTGTGTATACATACAAGACTTAACCAAGGAAGGTCTCATGTTTCTTTTAACATGAAGCCAGTTTATCAAATATCATACTATAGCTAGTTTTCAAACCTATGACTTAGCCTTTTTAACTTAAAATCAAAGTGTCCAGTTTAATTAAGATAATAAAAGCGAACTCTCTTAACAGTTGTCCATAATCCATTTCATAAGCACATTTCCATACCAAGATACCATATCCATTACATGATCACCAAGCGATTTCTATTTTTATACCAAGATATTGTAACCATTTTCTCATACTTTCATCCATAATCACCATTAACCAATAACCATTATTTTACGAAAACCACGTAACTATGGTATTTCTGTACTTTGCCCATGACCAGGGGCACAACTATTCGAATAGAATATTAACACTATACAGAAGTTGTATAACTTTACATATAAGATATGATTAACTCATAATATCAATCACCACACACTTCCTTAGACGTGTGATTAAGGAAATCATTACAAGTTTGTGTTGTATTTCAATTTACTACTAATGCATTTCTAAGTACAATGATTATTTATTAAAGTTTAACTAGGTAGAGTATTATTATAATAAGTATGCTATGACGACATGGTAAAAATAAAATCAACAATTAAGGAGGGGGATAATACACATCAACGACAAGATATAACTAAGCATCAATATTTAACATAACCTTTAATTAAATAATAATAATAATAAGCATTCAATTTATAATTTGAAAGCAAAGTAATTGCACTTAAAAACTAGGTTCAACATGATCAATCATAGGGACTTACCTTGCTCTACAGTGGATAGTGTTGGTTTTTTATCGACAGCAATGGGACGTCCAAAGCGTCAAATTCTATAAATGTGCAAATATCCACATTCACCATGAATTAAAATAAAATGCAAATTAACTCCAAAAAATGATTTTGGTGTTTTTGGAAAGATCTTGTATTTAGATGAATTTAGAAACAAAAACCAAGTTATTTGGATTTAAAACGAGGTGGAACGGGCTCTCCAAAGTTTGAACCGAGAGAAAATTTATGAAAATTGAAAAAATCCTAACAGGTGGGGTCAACCGGGATTTTCTTTTCTTGTCTATGTATTTTTATTAATGAAATCCTGAGAGATTGACCAGTGGTGTCAAGGTCCATATGGACTCGGTCCAAGCGACGGTTCAACAGTTACATGTATTATTTATTTTTTACTTACATGGCACTTGGAAAATAATTATTAATAGCCTAGAGAATACATAATATGGTTTAACCAGATCTCTAGTTAATGTGCACTACAACCTAAATACCGGCGATACCCTATTTAACCTTCATTAACGTCTAGCACACAATAGTTTTTAATCTAAATTAACAAAGCTTAGTAGTTCAACAGTGCTTCGTAATAAAATGCATATTCAAATATTACTAACGATCTAGGGTTTATGGTTGCATGAGATGTTGACTAAAGTAATTATCATACCTAATCAAGCATGCAGCTAAATAGTAATTAACCTCATATTTAACTATTAACAAAACTCATGGGCCCTACATGTTATTGTATTTTTGCTAGGATTCTGCTTGTATCATGGAACAAAAGGGGCAGGGCCCACTTGATACAGGTATAGGGAGAGAGAGGCTTCATTCTCCTCATTCAGAAATAGAGGAGGAGGGAGTAGCTACCATGTAAGGCTATGGTGGAGCTTAGGTGAGGGAATAAGAGGTCCAAAGGGTGCTAGGTGATGGCAAAAATGGGTCGAGGAGCTCGATGCGACGCCGTAGGTAGCAGCGACACGGCCGAAGTAGGGCTGTGATGGTCGGACAGTGAACACGACGGTGACGTTGGGCTTGGGCATGGCCGCCATGGCTAAATGTTAGTGGAAAAGAAAACTTGAGTGTGTCACAAGCATCTACGGGTGGTGGGGGACTCACTAGAGTGGACGGTAGAGGTGGAGGTGGAGGTGGAGGAGGGCCAAGGTGGGCCGGCGATGGGACCCGAGGTAGCGCAGTGAGCTCACCGTGGTGGCAACGCACTAGATAAGGAGGACCCAATTTAGTGGTGGGGAGGGTTAAGGAAGATGAGGAGGTGCTCCTGTGAGGAGGAATCAGAGGGAAGCTCACCGGGTAAGGGATGGCAATGGTGGCGGCCAGTTCGACCAGTTTTGGGAAGACGATGGTGTCCACACATTCCTATGGAAGAAAGCCAAAATCGGTTAAGGGGAAACGATGCTAGGGGTGTGGAGCATGCCCTAACGTGAGTAGCTTTTGAAGGAGCTTACAGGATAGACGAAAAATGACGTGGAGAAGCTCGATGCCGCTCTACTGGGCTTGGAGGAGATGTAGTGCGATGGTGTTCCTAGTGACTAAGCAAAGGAGAAGGTGGGGCACAAGAGGGGAAATGAAGAGGGAGACGAGGTGAATAAGATGACGTGATCATCTTGGTTTAAAAGGGTGAGGGGTGCATGAGTTCTTGCGGATGTGTTGCTACTCGTGTTTCTAGCGATGATGGGACTACCTCGCAGCGCTGTGTGAGAGGGGAGAGGCTTGAGGCACATGTGCTCTGTGGCTCCTCCTACTATTGCACATGAGTGCATGTGGAGGAAGAAAGAATGGGAGAGAGTAGAGAGAGTGAGAGAGGGATGGCTTGAAGCAGAAAAATAGTGCCTCCTCTATACTAACAAGTGGGGCCAAGGGCCCGTTCATCAATGAGTAAGAGAGAGAGGGAGTGTAGACAAAAGCAAGCTGGTTGCTTGCTGGGCTCGACTAGCGCGTTGGTGTGGGCTGCACGGGAGAAGGAAAGAAGGAGAGGTGTCATGGGCTGGCTGGGCTGGGGGGGGGGGGGGGGAGAAAGAGAGGCTCAAGGGAAAGCGGGACGGTGGGGAAGAAAAGAAGAAGAGGGCTGGGCCACGCTGAGTTTCGGCCCAAGGAGAAAGATGGGAATAGAATAAGATTAAATTTTTATTTAAGATTTTAAGTTCTATTTTGAATTTGTATTTAAAATTTTGAGGGGTTTTGCAAACAAAACTTTTAGGAAAATTTTTATTAGCATACCACTAAATTCAAAAAATTATATATTTGATTTTTGAGCAAGGAATTTTTATTTTAAAATTTTAAATTCAAGGCAAAGCTTTCAGAAAATTTTGAAATTCAAAATTTTTTAAATTTAACTTAAATTTGGGTTGCTATAGTGAGACTATAGAGCCTCCACAAAATTCATAACATGTGTAGTGGAGGTATACGCGTGTGTGGCATGAGTGGATGTCAGTGGTGTGTGTTCCCGTTGTACTCTCTGTCTAAATAAAAAAAAGTTGGCAGTTAGCTCGTCGCTCTCCCGTAAAAGAAAGTTAGCCACTCTATCTAATTGCCAAAGATAGTGGAAAAAAGCTCGGTATGTTGTAATTATAACTTTTAAATATGATGTAAGCAATTGTATTTTTATATTCTTTTGCTAGGATGCAATTATAAATTTGATGAACAAATCACAATCGAGCCACAAATTTGTAATCTTTATGTCCTAAACTCAAAATAATCATACCTATATAGTTAAAGTTATATACATTGTGACGATTATTTTTAGTCTATGGCCTCACCTCCATTCACTTCGAAACATATCTCACCGACATTTATTCATCTGGAACATTACACCTTTATTGATATAATAATTACTTATCAGCATGTCAAATCAAGTATGGAAAAAATCAATTAATAAAAATATGAACGTATGGTTCTCAAAAAAAGAAAAGAAAATGTGCACGTATGAACCACCTATATTGCCATCCACATGAGTAGATCTAGAGAACTTTGTGGTCCACGATCTTGTTATGTGGATCATTATTTATGTCACTAAAAGTTTGAGCTACCTCACATGGCAAGGATATATACTTCAAGTCTCAAAAAAAGAAAAAAAAACCTGTCTACATATTGCAGTCCATTCACGAATGCCTTCATCAGTTGGTCGAACCAAATTAACATATTATTCGGGTGGGCTGATGACCTCTGCACCCTCTCACAGGTAGAGGCCTAGCAGCAACGAAAGATTGGCAAGCCAAACCAGGCATACACTAACATTAGTCTATTTCACACTCCCTTAATTATTTGATCACACAGACTAAGTAATGACCAAAGATGATGATGGCTTGTATTTGTGTGCTCTGCAGTTTGTCCCTTCTCAAATCAATCACCAGCCTGCCCTTTTTCTTGTGATTGTCTTTGACGGGCCCACTTTCCTTTTTCTTTTTCTCTAGTGGCTCAAGCTAAGCTAGATCCTAGCATGTGTAAGCCTCAATTCATAACCACGGTCTATGTTTTTAGCTGAGGTTGATAATCCATTAGTCAAAAATCTAGATGACAGTTAAAAAGAAAATATTTGAGTGATGTTTATCAACACCTATTTTTATTGTGCTTTTTGAGATTATAGCAGACGGCAAAATCATGGACGTAGATGGTGTATATGATTTTGGGCTCAAAGCCATTTAGAGAAGTAGCTTTGAGAAATCATTTGAAAAAGTTGCTCTGTTTGTTTCGGCTCCTAGAGAATCTGACGCCAAAAACCACAAAAAAAGACAAAAGGGACTAACTTAGTGTGTACAACTGGCAAATTATAATTGATAGCTGATGAAGAAAATATCTCTCCTTGTAGTGTCACAGGTTGCAATTAGGCTCAGCGTGCAAATAAGTGGATTAAGTTTGCAAACAAATTTTTGGGGTTATTGACAAATTCTTTTTGTTTGTTTTATGGGAAATGTAACTTTAGGACAAAGGGTGATCTTTCATCTTGTTCTTGAAAAAGAGAACATTCTTTTGTCCTCACTGTTTTGAACTTTTTTTTCAGAGATAGCTCTCGTTCTTTTCTTCCTTTCAGTTCTTTTCTGTTCATTAGTTTTCTCAGCCCATGTTTGTTTTTCTTTTCCTTTGATTACCAAAGTCTCTCTTTTTCGCTTACTGCACATTTCTTATCCGAACAATATTCCTTGGCCGCCTCATGTTTAAGACGCCCTTTTCTTCTCAATAATTCGTTAATCGTTACTTTGCCAACTCAGAAGTTAATCTATGTCAATTTAAACAATATAAATGCCACTGACACAAGGAAAAAATCACTAACTTTTCAGCAATATTTTAGCGCTATCTTGATGGTCCCTCTCAAGTCTCACACACACAAATGCAACTTCTGCAGCTGTGGTGATTTGTCCGTAAGGAAATATATGTGTGACCTTGAATTTACATATCAGATTTGCTTACATGAGTTCCTTAGTCTAAAAAAAAAACATTTGCTTACATGATTGACTTTACTGATCTCCTCCAAAACAATTAAATGAACATAATTACCGGCTTCCTGTTGCACAGTACTCCAATGTCTCTCCGTAAACTATCTTAAAATCTAGAACCGTCTTTCGGCGCATTCGTATTGGCTGCAGCTGATAGTTTTTGGCTGAAAATGAATCGTAGTGGCCGAAAGAAATGGCTTATAGGAGATGATGAGCAGTGAAGAAATTGAGGGGAGATGCGTGCGTGAGACAGGAGCGAGAGCAGTAGGGTGCGTGATGTCTGCCTTATCCTCGGAGCGAAACGAGAGTAAAAGTAGAGAAACTGTTTCAAGAAGCTAGTTGTTCATATTAGCTTTTAGTTTCTCTCCACATACAAGCCAAAGCAGAAGACAGAAATAGAATTTAATACGAACACCTTTTATCTGTGTCAAGGACAGTAATTAGTAAATAAGATATCATGGTGGTGATTATTTAATACTTGGATCGTTGGGGGGATGTAATAGACAACGATTTCTTGTAGGGTTTTGATAAACATTATCTGGATGTTTTCTTTCAAAAACATCCAAATTTCTAACCTTTGGATATGCGCGAAGATTCGTTCGCCGCCACCTTCACCTTCTTCTCCAACGACTTCTTCTTCCTCCTCTTCGGTGACCCTTTTTCCTTCTCACCGGCGAGCCTGAGGGAAGAATCCCGCCCCCCCCCACACCTAAGATTCACCATTCCTCCCAGGCATAGAGGGAGGCAGGGGCGATGGATAGGTAGTGGGCGGCGGTGGGGTGACGGGCGGGGTGCTAGAGGGTGGCGGCGGCAGAAGGTATTAGCATTAGGTTGGGTAGGGGCGGCACGGTGGGAAGGGGTAGGGGTGCTGCCGGATGCGGGTGGTGAAGGAGGGGGCAGGGGTGGCAGTGGGAGGCTTATGGAGCTACTCCGATGAGAAAGGAGGAGGCCGTAGGAGGGGGTGGCGCAGAGGGAGCAGTGTGGGGGAGGGGGCGGCGCGGGGTCGGAGACGGCGCGGAGGGGTGGCAACGAGGGAGCACACAAGATGGTGGTGCGGAGGGAGCGGTGGGGTCAGGGGCATGGGGTGGGAGGTGGTGGGGCCGAGGGATAGTGATGAACTGATATTGTCCCGATCTTTCGATGAGAAGGATAATTCTAATTGGACAACGATCAACTCTCACGATCCAGACTATAAATGTAGCATGTATGAACAAAGCAATCGCTGAACTAATCACAAGTCGTTATCAACCATGCCAAAGACCTGATTAATCTGATCACGAGAATCAATTCTTGCAAGCAATCGAAGAACAAGTAAGAAGAAAGTAACAAGCAATCTGAATTGCAAATATATGATTGAGTTCAAAAGGTGAGATTCCGCAGAGATTCTTTACGGTTGGTCTAGTTGACATAAACGAAGAATAAGAATTTTCACAATGAAAAAACTAAACAAACGAAATCCACCCCCTAAATTATAGCACACATGAGACTATATGAGGATGACGGCCAGAGGGAAGCGGTCAGGGGGTGGACGCACGCCTTTAGGGTTACAAGGCCCATGGGGCCAAGTGGAGGTGGCGTAGCACCAGCCCGGTTCAGAATAAGAGACAATAGTGGATTGTTTTGCAGATTACGTCGCACTCAGAAGGAATTTGGAGGTGAGGCCAGATCCGTTGGAAAGAGGACGAGATAAACTTTCCATCAAGTACTCGTAAAGCTCAAACGGAACCCGTATGTGAAAGTTATGCTCGTTTGAAATTAGTGCTGTCTCCAGAGGCCGAATTGAATTGAATATGTTTGTCTTCATCACATGCATCACATGCATTAGGTAAAAGCATATTATTATTAGAAACAAAATGCACTCCTAAAAACAAAATTACCTGATAGTTCAATTGACGTGCGCGAACTCTTGTGATTGAACCTTGTAAATACATAGGTTCAGATCTATTGATTGTATGCATGGAAATTGTTGTAGCTACGGGCTAAACAGGAATCAAGGGGACTAGTAGAAGGAATAGAGGAGAGCTAGATCTATGGGAGAGCTGGTAGAATGAGAGGATGTCCCCCCCTTTGCCCCTCCTGGGGGTTTATATATATGAGTGGGGTAGAATGGGAAATCTCTATTCTACCCCTTAGTATTTACAAAGGATGAGGGTACATTGGTATATTTACACTGGTATATTCCTCTGTACTATTGGGCCTATTACATGTTGGACTAGTTGCACGGCCCAGCCACGGGGGGTTGGGCCACCCCTACAACAGAAATGATATCCTCATCAGATAGAGTTAGGAGGTAGATGGGTTATATAGAAAAGAGGGAAGGATAAGAGCCTTTAATTCTTAATCTAAGAGTTATAAATTTAGATGATTGTTTAAAAGAAAATATTCAAATGATAACTAGACTAGACTAGCTAAAGGTCACGCACGCGTCTGCTTCTGTATCTTAATCATATTCTACTGCCTCGTCGTTTGTTTAGTTAGAACCTAATTGCACAATGATTACCCTTAAAAAAAGTTACCAATTTCACTAGCTAGCCTCTAATTTCCATTGCTTGTATCCGAACCCGAGAAATACCAAACTCTTTCCAATATATTGTCCAACCCAGATAGCAAGCACTTTATGCTATTAATTTTAAGCGTTGTTCGTCGGATGAAAAAACAACGTCCAAGGTCTAGTGTTTCAAATTAAATTCCTATTAATTGGGAAACTTCATACTATAGTTAATTTCTTGCTCAGCTGATTTATTTCAAAAATTTTAAGTTTAGATCATGTAGAGTGGCGCTCAGACTCGACGAATTGATACTTGTTCCCTTTTAAACTGCAAATGCAGAGGATACAAATCGAGATCCCCGTCACTACAATACTTTTTAAGATATTTATTATTATTTGCTCATCTTGTATTTTATGCCTGCTCTGGGTTTTAATTTAATCTGGCAGAGTAGATAATGTTGACATAGGCATGGATAAATTCCTACCATTTTGATATTTGTTTTCTAGCTAAGTGCATAGTTTAGGCCAAATCGCACACTTGTTTGTATCCTCACCAGGCGTTATTCGATCTTTTTGAACCTCATCAAACTTTTACTTTTTCTTAAGCAAATGAACTCATGAAGCTTCGCTAGTTGTCTTTTAGACTTTTGTTCAGCAGTGCAATATTCGTTTTGCGCAAAGCGAAAATGTCAAAAAAATAGATAATTGTTTTTAAGTTATAAAAAACTCTACTAATTTCAGTGGGATAATACTGCATGGCGTGCACTATTTTTAAGACAAAATATTCGGAACACATATGGGCAAATTAGTAAAAAAATTGTTTATTTGTCAAAATTAATTTAAACTTCACATGCTGGCGTATTGAGTAGATGCACATGGAGCGTTATTTATAAAATGGAAGGAAGTTTAACTAAACTACTCGAGCTAGTGTATGTGCTAACTTTTTCTGTAAATAGAAATACATATAAACATACCGTAAAACACGTAGGACACCGTACAAAATAAGTAAAGATAATGGAAAAGAATGGACGTCCACGAGATTGGCTAATGGGGTAATGATGACGATGATACTCATTACTTCAAACCTGGGGAATAACGTTGGAGAATTAGTCTTCATGATTATCTCACATAATCTAACTTTTTAAAGTTGGGACCAACCTAACTGTCTTTCCTCTTCCACTTTGTTACTCCAATTTAGAATGCATGTTTCTGGATGCAAATTCAACTCATGATCTTCTGTATCCAATACATATATGACCTTCAATTCAGTCAAGTCAACACTGCATTTCTGAAGCACCACTAATTAAGTTTACCAAAGGTCGCCATGTGTTGAGGCCATCTGGTTTGCATTTTTTTTTGGGTAAAAGAATTGCTATTGCCATCTACTTTTTTAGACCACGGGAAATCTCAAATTTGCAATAAGAACCAAGTGCAGCAGTCTCCCGACTAGCATGACAATAATGCAATGTCAAATTCCAAGTAAAAGCAAATATCAGTACTCTAACTTGCTCTAATTACCTTTGCAAAAAAGAACTCACTTTGTTTATTTAGAAAAGAAGTGTTTATGAATAGGAAGAGTTGGTTTTTAATTAGGATCTTCCTAGTTGGGCTGATGTGGGGCTAACAATACATAGATGTAAGTCCGGCCCACACTTGACCTCCTAATAAACAAGCTATAGCATATTTATTAAGGTCAACTACATAAGCCACCTAGGCACCAACTCAAGAATTGTCGATTGTATGATCCATCCGAATTTTACAGTTTGGGTATGAAATGTTTTATACCTTTAACATATTTATGGTATATGAGTTTTGAATTCAGTTCAAACTAATTTGAACTACTTTTGAATTCAATGCTACTGTAGTGATTATATACCATGAAATTAGCTGAAACTAGTTAAATTGAAGATGAATTTAAATATTTTAGGAGTTTAATTTCTCGAATACACTTTTTTATGAGCATGTGAAAATACCCACATCAAATATTACGAATCTTAAAGTAATTCTACGGGTATTGATTCGGGTGCCTAGGCATCTAGGCGCATGAAACACTTGTTCTATTTATTAAATACATTTAACATACACATCACCAATTTTGTTTGGTTAATACGTTTTCTGTTACAATATTGCAACTTGTATTATTTTGAGATGTACTACTACTAAGGCCAGTCTCAATGGAGTTTCATGGAGGGTTTCATGCACATTAAATACGGTGCCACATCAGCCAAAAGAAGCTTTTTGCATGAAACTAAGAGGAGAGAGAAGGAAAACGTTTCATCCCCATGAAACCTTTAAGCGTTGTTTCCAAAACGTTGGTAATCGTGTGAAATCCCCACTGAGAGCCTTGTTGGGTTTCATCCCGTGCGAGCGTGCTTCTGATTGGAGAAGAGAAGGAAGAGGGGACCACAGAAAGGCTAAAATAACCTATGAAACCGCGCAATGAAACTATACACTGAGAGAAAAGACTTGTTTCATGTTTTGTTTTATATCTTGGAAACTGGGAGGTGAAATCTTGCATTGAGACTGGCCTAATACTGTATCCGATAGGGCAGGTGAGGGAGAAGGGACTATGATAATGAGGTCTGACGAAAGAGATGTCCAATACTTGAAAGGCTCTTTCTTGTCCAGTTTTTTTAATACTACCTGACTAAACTAATGCTCTGGGAGGCAACTCGATGTAAGTTGGTCCTAATCTTTTTGTGTTCTCTGTGTTTACTTTATTGGGCCTAAGAGTTGTGTTGGCATGTCTATCTTTTGACTTTCTACTTTTAATCGGACTGTTTTTAAGATGGGATCTATAAGTTAATTATAGTAGACACTACAATAATTTCATCTAGATCTATTAGAGCAAGTCCAATAATGGTCTTATAGCCAAGCTAGTCAGCATTTTTGCTGATGTGGAGGAGAGAAGAGAGGAGAGAGATGAGAGCTTAGCTCTCATGCCAGCAACAAGCTGGGCACGGGAGCCTATGCAGCGGTGGGCTCAGATAATAAATGTATGTGAGGAGGAATAGGAAAGAGAATGTGAGACATGGTACCACATAATAATAAAAAACCTTTTGTAGATAAATAGAAGACAAATTATTGTATAACTTGGCTCTTATAACTTGACTTATAGCCAAACACTTGGCTCTATTATTGGACTTGCTCACACGTGAGTGTCTCTCTCCTACTTTCTCGTGAATAGCTAAAAAACAAAAACCATAACCTAGGAAAATAGGTTCTTTCTATCCGGGTTCATGTTTCTAGGTTAAAATTTAAGCCTCACATACATTGACATGGACAGGCAACCAATGCTGCCACACCCAATAGAGATTGATCACACAAGCTTGGTGGCACATAAAAGTTCGCAATATTTTAGTTGCATCATGCATGATATTATTATGTTTACCACTAGATACAATATTGGTGGTAGGGCCAATTGTTTATTTAGGGCAAGTGCATGGCCTGGCAAGCTTTATTTGACTAGTACATTTATAGCTATGAACACATCTGAACCATTGTATATATATAATGGGCTAAATGGGAAGTTCCACATACAAACATTTTTTTAAGTCCTAGAATTTTTGTATATGCCAAGATTATCCTCAGCATTAAACAAGTGCACTTGTAGCCAATTTGTTATATATCCACATCATGACGAGATTTTTTTGCACTTTGGTATGTTTTCAATTTGTATTTATAAAAATAACTATATGCGCATGAGAATAGCAGAAATGATACTTTTGCTGCCTGATGACCGGGCGGCAGGACGCTGTAGCTGACAACTAGGTCATCGGAGCCTGGCCACCGAGCAACAGGGGCTTGCCGCTCGACCACCGTGCTGTGCGTCGACAAGAAGTCCTTAATTTGTGGGGTGAGAGTCCTGGGTTCCCTTTTTGCTCAAGCATAAATACGAAACTCTCGTAGTTGCTCATCGCTCATCTCAGTCGCTCATCGTAGAAGCTCATTCTCGTGCTCATTGCTCAGAATTAAGAGTATATAGCCCATTCTTTAGAGAAGCCAATGCACATTTGTTGAGGACGCGATAGTGTTGATTACTTCTCTCGAAAGACAGGTAATTTTTTGTCGCATGCTTTTGACGTTATTCCCGTAGTCATAGTTAATTAATGTTATTCAATTAGTCGCAATTAATGTATTTCATATTATGAAGAAAATATGTCGTAGTAATTTAGCCGTTGTTTTGTACTATTTTTGTGTACATATAGTTCCCATAATTTATTATTGTTTCGTACTATGTACGTACGGTACCCATAATTCACTAAGTAATGAATTATTCCTATGTAGTTACACACACATAATAACTAACTTGCATGCTGCTTGTCATCATAGTTACACACATGTAATCACTAACTTGCATGCTGCATGTCATCATTTTTTGTTGTAACGCTTACTGCAGATTTGGTTATTGTGGCTTCAGGTAGTCGTAGACATGGAACACTTGATAGTGTTCTACGACGATGGTCTTGTACGGGTAGTACCCGATGGGTTCGATCTATCGACATGCCAATATAAGGTACTTTGGGTCGAGAGACTCAGCGTGATGAATATTCATAAGCTTTGAAACTGCATCCAGAGGGAGTTCGCTATGGAGGCAATGGTGATGAAACTTGCAATTGAGGAGATCACCTGAATGCGTGTAGGAGCTCGTGAAGGTGAATAGCACCGTAGCATAGAGGCAGTACATGCAAATTGCCTCCTAGCCTGAGGCGGCCATTTACAGGAGGCCGATGGTGTACCTAAATTTTGTGCATCAGGCACCAGAAAATGTTGATGAGCTCGCCTCCTCCACATCTGGGCAACCACAGGTCGAGCTTCGAGACAATAGCACTGAATGTGCTGTATCGGAGGAAAGACTCGATCCTGATTTCGTGCAGAATGACGGGGCGGACATGTAGTGGTTAGCTCGCATTGACTGCCACGAGTATCTACCAGAGCAGGCGCTTAGGTTGGAGTCCGACAAGGGCATCGACCTAGGCTCTGATGATACCGATGACGGCGCACAGTAGCCGATTGGTCCACCTGGAGTAATTGTGTCATCGGAGGTGCTCTATGTGTCCTTCAGACTCGATGATGTGGCGGTACGTTCCCTTGTGCTACCATAAGAAGAAGGGTCCCAATAGGGGTTTGAAGCTGATACTCTCCTAGTTAGGCAGCGCTTCCCTAGTAAGACAGTTGTGCAACAAGCTATAGCATGGTACACCTTGTCTATCAGCCGTGTGTACCAAGTGCACCAGTCTACCCCAGCCAATTACGTAGTAAAGTGCGTAGTGCAAGGTGATGATCGACCACACTTGCGAGCTTAACGAGCTCTTACGCCACCATCGGAATGTGACTTCGGCATATGTGCTAAGCATCACAGCCACCTAATTGCGGAGGCCCCCCCATACGCTTTGTTTTCTTGGTTCGAAACCCTAGGGCTCGAGGGGGACATAGTTTGGATCGCGATGACAACAGTGGATAAATTATCATAATTATATAAAATTTTGAGCAACATTTAGAGTGGATAAAGTGTCAAAAAATTTATACAATATAGTATGTTGTGTCGGGAAGTTGCACATAAAATTTCGTACCTTTTGCTATATATAATAAATCCTAAAATTATCATAATCATATGATTTTTTAAGCAATATTCAGATAAGATAAAATTGTACAATGAAGTACGTTATGTCGGAATACTGCACATAAATTTCGTAATTTTATGAGCTCATTTACTATATTTAAAAAAATTTGAACAAATAGTACATACAAAATATTAAATCAAGCAGGTAATTAAGCTGGTTTAATTACCTGACGTCCGATGGCGGGGCGACAAGGAGGGCGTCGAATGGTGGCTGGGCTGCGGCCCCTGCCGCCCAGTGGCCAGGCTGCGATGGCCCAGATGTTAGTTGCAGCGCGCTGCCGTCCGGTCACCGGACGATAGAAGTGTCATTTATGCCATTCTCGCACGTATACAACTATTTTTGTAAATACGAATTGAAAACTTACCAAAAGTGCCAAAAATTCTCATGACGATTACTTTACAAGTAAGTACGTGTTAATGACCATCGTAGACGTATTCTCATGGATATAATGGTGACTTGGCTATGGCTTTTAGTTTTTTTGCACTTTAGCAGTTGAAAATGTACAATAACAGTTGTTAATCTTTTCTAATTAACTAAATTTAACAAATAAAAAAGTTATATTGTCATAGACAATACAAAAGAATAAAAAAGAAAAAATATCCAAAATTAAAAAAAAGAAGCGACAAGCTAAAGCTGAATGGAGCGGGCCGTATAACTGCTCTAGAATGGCTTGTCATTAGTGCCTAACAACGCCATTAAATTTAATATACCAGTGTACTTCTAGAGAGAAGTTGGTGTATATGCAGCCCATAACCATACAATACTAAATTAAATTATCTAAAAAAACTACCATGGCATTAAATATTCTTGGCATGTTTATCTCCTGAATACCAACATTTCGAAGGGACAGAATACAAAGGATGAGTAAGAGATCATACTTATTTAAGTCAGAAGTAATTTAGAATGCGTCAGTTTTTAATTTTGATTTTTTGATTTTTTTCTTCTTATTTCTTTCTATCATCTGTAATACTATAACGGTTTTTTGTTTTTTTATTTTTAAAAATATTAATAACTATTACAGTATAATTTCAACCCTAAATCATAACCTAGCAGAGAAGCTACTATCATCTCAAAGAAAAAAACATAGGAGGGCTCATAGCCTCATATGATACGTGTAGTTGTTTTCTTGAGAATGGGAATATATAATAAACAGGTCATCAAAGAGTATTTTTTCTGCCACGAATCCCTAGAAACATGCCGAAAAATCCCTAGAAACAGATCTGATGCTTGAGCCTGATGGGTAGGTTTGTAGCAGTAGAGTAGTACGGCTATCGTATATTAATGGCTGAGGTTAAAATCTTTTCATCCTAATAGGGATATTTATATAAATAAATTGAATACTGATAAGTTATTTTAAAAAATTATTTAAATAAATTATTTCAAAACAATAACGAAGAAATCATCCTATTTATCTACTGTAAGTCATAAATTATAATATAATACATAAACCGGAAAAAATGGAGCGATTCACTTGGCCTGCCGGGCCTGCAGTAGCTGGTAGGATCACAGTAGTAGATTAGGTGCAGGACTGCACTTCTGCAGCAAGCATAAGGGGTGAAAAGGACAATTGCACATAGTCCAGCATTAGGCCAGTGTAGGAAAACAGCAAGCGCGCAGGATAGGTTCAGCCGTTCAGGTGAACACTTTACACTACCTGCTTCCGCAATCCCTTGCTCAGGTGATAAGATCTCCTTCCTGCTTGTACCACTACTAGTACTATACTACTATACCATATAAATGGCGTTTATATGCATTTTTTAATGCAAATGTAAGTTTTCAGTTGTATATATAGTAGTACTCCACAGCAGGCTTATGTAGTTACGTAACTGAGATGAACGCCTGATTCAATCCATCATGTATCTTAATAAAACTCACATTTTTATAGAGCTTAATTTAATACAATACTGATTTACATTAAGAATTCAATGGAACATCTATTTAATGGGTGGCATATTTGGTGCTTCTTAAATGAACAATTTTGTTTGAAATAATGGAAAGATTCAGACTTTTTTTAACGCAAAAGATACAGAACTTAAAAATACACTTTTTATTGTACCGAATGTACTTACACACTAAACAATGCAAATCAAAGTGTAGCCTCAAAAGCTAAGACCTCTCCCGGTCACCCCTACACAAGGTGCTAAAAGTTCAGTTTTTAGTAGGGATAATTTACAATTCAGGTGTTGGGGTGGTTCAATTTACTAGGTGTTCTACCTCTGGTTGTGTATAATTCGGTATATCCTAGAAAAATTAATCGGTTTTTTAGACAAAAAAAGGAGAAAAGACTCATGCACTGCAGTTTGGTCAATGCCTTCTGCAAGCAAGCGCTTTCCTTCAATCTGAGAGTTAAAAGCACGCTCCAAATTAGCAGAACAAGATTGCCGAGTTCATCTAGAATTCTTGCCCATCCTTTTCCTAACATTTTTTTCCCTTCACAAACTAATATCGGCGACCACATCTGTCAAAGCAGAATTCCACATGGAAGAAGAACCAATAATTTCTCCAGCCAAGTAACGTCATTGATGGATCCTGGTAGTATACTACTACATGCGATGCCAATTATGAGTTGATGGCATATGTGACATCACATATGACACTAACATTTTTTTTTCCAAATATGATCTTTTAACATATATGAATTTTAAATTTTAGTTTTCTCTGCAACCACAAAAACAGCGACATATGATACACGCTGGCAGATTGGAAGCACCGCAGGAGCAGGTCTGCTGCGCCGGGCAGCACCTGCCACACAGGGCGCCGCGGCAGGGGATGCATTAAATGCACACTTAAAACTAAGTGTGTGTTTGGTTGCCTGAATCTCCTTCGTTCTAGTTGGGTGGATCCGTATAATCTGAGAAAGAGCCTGTTTGGTTGCTTGTATGAGTGGATACAGTCTGCATGAGCGGATGCAAAAATACGCCCTTATCCTGGATAGGTGTATACGCTCAAAATGAGCTTCACTGGCCATCCTGGATGGGTTGATGCAGTGTATCTTATGCGGTCCCACATGTCAGCCTCTCAGGTTTGGTAGACTGCATCCGCTCATACAGGCAACCAAACAACATCTCAGTTTTTTTGCATCCGCTCATACAACCTCACCAAACATCTTCTTTTTCTGAAATACGATTCCACTCAACTTGCATCCACTCAGTCAGGATATACGATACAACCTCCATCCACGAACCAAACACACCCTAAATGCACGACACTGATGCACGCTTAAACACTAATGCACGCTTAAAACTAAATGCATGCTTAAACACTTCCGAGCTTTGGGTAGCTTGTACCACGATCACTTCTGCCAATTACAACCTCACGGAAAAGTATAGGAGTTGATAAAAGATGCAACTTTTTCGACAACCATCTGGCATGTGTTGTGCATTGACAGGAACATAAATCTCATCACGTAGCCATCACGTACAGAGGACAGATTTCTCGGCAAGAAATCATTGCCGTTGCAGAGACAAAATCAGCCAGGAAAGATAGTGAGGCATAACTTGCTTCCTGTATAATTGATGATGTCTTGGTTGCTATGTACAAGGCCCACACTTGTAGCTGGGGTCGCATGCATTACATTTGAGCACTAGTCAAAGTTTTCTTTTTTTGTGGCTTTCTAAGTAGAGCAATAACTAGTGCTCCACAATAATACAGGAGTCTTAATCTTCCAGTGATGGCTTGATGGGGATGGGTTATGTACAGTGTATCATTGTAAGGTTTTGAAGGATATCATCTGTCCAACATTAGAATTCCCAAATCAATCATATGCAGAAATTGATGGCATGAATAATTTTTATATATTCCTCTATCACCCGGACCTAACTTGAGAAATCAGATGAAATGCCCTGGCCGAATTAATTTGATATGCCAGCAGAAGGTTCTGAAACAGAATCTACCGTTGCTGATGACTTCTTACTGATCTCTAGCTCTTGTTGTCTCTTGAGATAACTCTGTGCTGTAGAAGTAATTATCTGAATGATGAAGTTCACGATCATGAGCCACACCACGGTATTCCAGACCAAAGAGAATGACACATTCCACTTATTTCCCTACACATGGGTAACTCAAGACATTTAGGAAAAATGGCAAAGAACGAGAAAGGCGATGATAACAGGTTCTTTCCCTACGCGTGTAAGCATTGGAGCAAACCAGGAAGGGTAAATTTTATCATAAAATAAAATTTATCATTCCATTACTGTGAAGATACGTAACAAACTTAGAATTATTGTCAACCATAATAATGTATCCAAGGCCTCCATCAGATTCCAATCTCCATCCAGCTCAACCGAGCTAATTAATTACCATACTTAGGACTTGGTAAAACACTACATTCGTCTGTTGCAAATTCTAGGAGAATATAAAGTATTGTTGCCAGATCATCAGTTTGCATTTATCACATACAGCATACCCATCCATGATACAATATATCATATATTAACAATGTCATCAACAAAATTCAACAAATTCTAAAAAAAAGCACAACCAAATGATGATAGTGATATTGTTTAAAAAAATTGAACATGCGCAGCTGATGTGCAGTAAATTTTAAATGTTCAAAATTCTCCCCAAACGTGAGAAACATCTGTACCTTTGCAGAACTAGAAGCTGATGCAGCAACATGGGCTGATAAAAACTTATTCTTGGCTGTCTTCAACTTGGCAACTAAAGAGGGAAGGATGGATGATACTCCCGGAACATTGCCAAATACCCATATAAGCCTTTTCTCCACCAATTCAAGAAGTTGGTTATTACAGAGAGTGATTACCAATGTTGTCTACATAAGTAATTTGTAAAATATGGTTAGGTCTATCAAAATAGATGACTTAACAAAGATGATATGAAATACGCAAAGATTGCAATTCAAAACTAAATGCTAAATAGGCGGAATTGTACCAAGAAGTTTGAAAGTAGCAAACCTGGATATAAACTTTAATAATGGCCTTTCCAATTAAAGTTGCTAGAAAGAACTTCCAGAATGGGATGTTAAATTGTCCACACAAAATACCAGCAAGATCAAAGAGAGGGTTTGGCACCTAATGGAAGGAAAAGTTAGTTTCTCCAGATGTCATATCTAACGATGAAGGAATAATATGCCAAACATAACCGCTCTACACTTGCAATATTGCTCCCGTGATCATATTTAAGTATTTAACAGCAAAGCAAGTCATCGCTATATTTTACATGTAGTCTTTCTATAGAAACTCTCATTTAAGTGCGGAGAAAATGAGTTTCTCATGCGTTTTAAATGGAGTTCATCTAACAACTGTCAAGGAGCTACAAGGAAACTGTAAGTACGGTAACATAAATACATAATCAAACATGACTGGAAACAATAAATGTCCATAAGAAAGATACTAACCGAAGCAAGTAGCAAGATTGTAGGGAAGTTCAGATGTTCCGAGTGGGACATAAGCCAGCGTTTGGCCCGATGAAGAGTTGATGTTAGAAAACCTTCTTCTGAAATGGAAGCATCCAATTCTTCTAACTCTTCTAGTTTGCGGCCTGACATGCTAGCTGTGGTTCATTTATCGTAATATGAGTCAGTTTCATCAAGTAATTCTTCTGAGTAAGCACACAAATTTAGAGCTAGTTTAACCTAAATTAAGCTAATGTTTCAAGATGGTTTGTAAGAAACATGAATTGACTGCACCAGGCAATTCTTGCTACGAAATCGCATAAACTTAGGGCTTGTTTAGCCTTAAATTAGGCTAATCTTATATGATGGCTTATTGTGGTCAACATATAAGCTAGATAACCCAGCTTATCGGATAGTTTGTAAAACTGTTTAGGTAAGCCAGCCTATAAGCCCTTACATACATACCTATAAGAGCCGACTGCCACTGGCTTCAACTTCTTATATACATACCTAACATACAACACCCACAATATGGTGGCCATTTGACCCTTACTTAGAGTTACCCCTATAAGGCTGAGGTTAAGCCAGACCAAACAGCATCATATACATCTATCATTGCAGGAATGCATTGTTACCTATCTCCACAAAACTAATAAGCAAGAAAGAAACTCGTGTATTTTAATAAAAATTGCATCCTCTTGTGCATTAGAACCTTATAACAGAATCTTTAGTCACAGAACTCTCAGCACAGTATTAACTAGAACAATTGATCACTTCAGTTTGTTATTGTGCCCAGGAAATTGATGTTCAGCATAATTTATTTTTCAGTTAAAGGTGCAATAACTGAAAAAACGTAAATGACAGAAGTTCAGTTTTAAGTGGCCCTTTAGATTTGATACTTGTAAAACTGCAAATAACCATACTAAAAATAATAAAATAAGACTAAAAAAAGACATAGCGGAAGAATGAGTGGATATTGAGGGCATTGCAGACCTAATGTCCCAGAATGACAAAAAAATCCCATAGTTTTTATAATTACTCTGCTTTGCAGTTTGCACATGGGATAATGACACTCTCAGAAAGGCAATACTGGGAAAAGGTACATAAAAAGCAGCTCCCAAATTAAAATTTCAATGGTCATCACTCATCAAAGTATGCTATAAATGTCAAGCTCACAAGACTACACAGATCTTTCTGATGCATCATTTACAGCAAACTATTAAACTAATTCTGCGATGTGTCCATGTAAGTTTGGACAGGGTGAAACATTTATACAAAATTTCTGGTGATTCACAACTGTAATGTTCTGCTCCAGTAATAAATCTTGAAGAATAAAAAAGACGGTGTGAGATGCTTAGAAAGAAATGAGCAAGCATTGAGCTACATAAATTATGTTCCAGTTGCCGAGAGCAAAGCAGTATGAATGTAACCTGCTCTAGAGAGAAAATACGGAGGAAGCTCTCCAAGTGCAGTTCCAATGCCCCAAAGTACAGCTTCAAGATGAACTTCATGCAGTATTTTGCTAAATGGAATTGTTTCCAGATATATTGGAGGTCCAAACTGTAGACAGTCATTCTCCAACCATGAAGGCCTCCTTTTAAGGAGAATAGTGTCATAAGGAGCACTCTTTAAATCAACCCGGCCGCACTGAACCGCTTTGATTGTAAAAAGGGCGATATGAGGCCCTAAATACAACACAAACGTGTGCAAACCAAAGCCTGCAAAAATATATATAATGTAATGCACTGCGAATCGAATTTCTTGTATAATTTTAATAATAAATACTTAGCTGCTATGCTAACACTTCACTCAACTGATTAATTCTTGCTCACACAATTTCACTAAGCTGAAATGCAATTTGCACGGACGGGCTTACCTAATCCAATGGATGAAGCCACCCCTAGTATGACCCACCATAATCCAAATCTGACATACCAAATCAGCTCCTGCATATGCTGCAGGCAAGATATCTGTTATATCCATGCTGCAAGAGTGCATGCACCACCCCACCACCAAGGAAGGAAAAGGAACAAAGCACACACGTTTGCACATACAAATGGAGCTATTGGGAAACTACAGCAACTTATCACCTAGTGTCAACAGGCTATAGCAATAGAAATGAATCTTTCTTAACGTAGGTGCATTCACAGTTGCTAAAATGGCAGATCAGGGCCTCAGACAAGCACTGAAGACATCAGCTAAGCATTAGAGTAGACAAAAGACAATAACAGAATTTATCCCATCATTCAAAATCAACAATTTATTCTATGCAGATCTAGAGAACGTAAAAAGGTATAGTTTTGTGTTAGGTTGTACACTTCTAGTGCTGTTAGCATCCCACCACTCGATTAGTCTGAACTTGAAATACAGAAATGTGCTAATAATTAAGAAAAGGATGATACCTTTTCATGTGGGCCATCAGTGACCAAGAGCAGAACCCAGGTAGCAACAACCAAAAGAACCAGGAACTTCAACCGAGCACCTTCTTTCAGAACACAGGAACATGTACTTCTTATACTCTGTCCAATGGCTAACACAAACAATGCCAGTGTCTTGAATGGCCGTGATGTCAGTGTTAACCTCTCCAGGTCCACACGATGCTTTTCACGAAGCTCTGAAATATATGGTAAATCTGTTAGATCATAGATACACAGAGTAGTTTTATCTCCTCAGGACAATAGCTTTCAGACAATCCTGATTTCATCTCATGTTATAGCGAAGGCGGTACGGAGGATCCAATGCATGCTCCTAATTTGTTGCGCCTTCATGTGACACTTTGACCTATCGTAATTACCCAAGTTGTGCTGCGTATGAAAACGAAAATTGCAGCTACCTTCCACAGCATAGTATTGGAAATGACGCTTCGCAATCAGTAGCATTTCTATTCCGTCCAAAAATTTCATACTAGAAAATTGCGTTTGCATTTGGGTGTCACAAAGCACAAAGACAAAAAGAAAATTTTGAAAGAAAAAAATTCGAAAATTATCACCCCTAGCCAAGGGTAGAAATCGACTGGAAGATAGCATGAACCATGAAATAAAAATTAATTTTTTCTTCCAAACGCCATCCGCCCTAAAATGAAATGAAATCTGACTTACAAATCGACTCAAAACCTCAACTTAGCCTCCAGAAAGTCTTGTAAAAAACTCAATGCTTGAATCATAAACCGTGACAAACTGACAATACCGATCAACTATGAAGAACAGGATCCTCGTTCTACCCCCAACAAAATAGATGGACGAAACCGTGCAATTTAGCTATACAAAAGAGCGGCTCGATAGGTGCTTTAAATCATGAAGAAGAAAAGGAACTCCTCAATGGATCAGTATTCTCCTAAAAGGAAAACAGGAGATCGACACTAACTTCCACGTAAAAGGAAAACAAAATATTCCAACTTTTCGGGAAAACCTCAATGACACGCACTCGCAGCTCCAGCAAGAAGGCAGAACAAAGATAGCGCCTTCGATAGTGATCGAAACACTACACCATGAAATTATTGGAAAACAACCATGAATCCCTAAAGCTTTAAACGATTTTAAAGTTTAAGCACCCAAGAACCAGACCAGATCACCAGACAGCCATCTCCAAGAACAGAACGAACTAACCAAACAACGCGATACCCAAGGTTATCCAGCATCGACTCACCGTACATGGCCTGGTCCTCGCCGGCGGCGATGTGCCCCATCTCGAACCCCGGTCTCTCCATCCGTCGCGTAGATCTGAGGCCCGGCACCCTGTTGGAGGCTGCAGCTGCCGCTGCCGCTATATAAACGAAGGAAAGGAAGAAAAGGCGCGAGCTTTGCTTCTCGTTTGACGCGGAAACACCTCGCCCCCGGAGGAGAGGGAGATCACGGGCTCGGCGAGTCGCCTGGTACAAAGGAATCGCTCCTTTCCCACTGGAAAGATGGGTGCTTTTTGGCGAGCGCAAGGGGATGAAAACATAGGGTGGATTCGGTTTGGCTTAGGCTCCTTTTTTCGGGGAAATTGCACATATACCCCATAGTTAGTAGGCACTTGTAAGTTTGCCCCACATTTAAGTGGCTTTGTAATTTTGCCCCATACTTGACATGCCCCCTTATTATTTTGCCCCATTGCCCATTTAGCTCCTATTTTAATTTTTTTTCATTTTTTGGGGCAGAAAAAATGCAGTAAAAAATGAAAAACGAAATTAAAATATTTTAGGCATTTAATGGACAACTTTGTAAATATTTTTTACTGCATTTTTCCTACCCAAAAAATGAAAAACGAAATTAAAATAGGAGCTAAATGCAGTAAAAAATGAAAAACGAAATAAGAATGTTTTAGGCATTTAATGGACAACTTTGTAAATATTTTTTACTGCATTTTTTCTGCCCCAAAAAATGAAAAAAGAAATTAAAATAGGAGCTAAATGGGCAATGGGGCAAAATAATAAGGGGACATATCAAGTATAGGGCAAAATTACAAAGCCACTTAAGTGTGGGGCAAACTTACAAGTGCCTACTAACTATGGGGTATATGTGCAATTTCCCCCCTTTTTTCTTTCTTTTTTTTCGCGGTTACGTGCTCGGGCTTTCAGGAATTCAGGTTTTACCGTCAGGTGCGAACGTGCTGGCGCCGTTGGCACATTTTTTTTTGGCTTAAGCCGATTTCTATAGCAATTAGCTTTTAAATAAAGTATCTTTAAAATAAAATTTATAAATTAATTATAATAAATACTACAGCAACTTTATTTATATTGATCAAAATTACATGTAAGTCTTTCTCTTTCTGTACCCTCTATTACGAACAATCCAAAACTATAAATCAAAGCCATATTTCTGACTACTGTTTAGAAAAAACAAAAACCAATACAAAAACCTAGATTCTTAAAACGACTTCTTCATTCCTTTTTGATATCATCTCGCTTTAGAGATAAGACAGGCTGTCATAGGTGCATCACGTATCTTACTCTTCTCGATCCCGTCACACGCACGTATTTCTCTCTTACTTTTTTTCAACGTTCTCTCTTTTATTCTAAAAGACACTTCTTTCAGTTATTACTATTCATTTTCAACTAAAAACTATAAGTCACATTCAAAAGATATTAATAGAAGGTAATATGAACCTCTCTAAACTAAAGTGATGAGCTTGCATTAAGACGGGGAAAAGGGATAAAAAGATGATCGGGGGCTTGAACTTAATTTTCGGATAAAGTAATTTGTGTAGAAAGTGTGTTATATTTTGGAGATTAAGATGTGTGTAATGCAGAGAGTTGGTATTTTTGTTATGGATATTGGGAATTTGATTTCTCAAGCCAACTTTTCTCTCTTTTTTTTTTCTCAAGGAAGAAGGCAGGTTATGATAGGTGGTATTTTGCCTTGCGTGGCATATGGAAGAATTTTATAATTAGATAATCCTTTTGCCATCTTATTTACAAAAAATGAACTTATTCGAAACATATTCTTTTAACAAGAAATATTTGCAACGCCATAGATTGTGGTACCTTTTGAAAATGAGTCCCGCTTGCAGCTCCATGGACCGTGGCATTGCAAATAAACTTTGCGACACTGTAGACTGTAATGTTTATAAATGAGCCTTGCAACAACATGGGTTATTTTGAACCTTTTCTTTTAAAGTAAAATATACTTGCATCGCCTTAGAGGACCGTGGCGTCTGACGTGGTAGACCTTGCAACACTATAGACCAGGAGTGAAACTAGAATAAAAATAATCGGAGTTCATCACTTTACCATATATATATATATATATATAACAATATATATAGTTTTCAAATAATATTGTGCTAAATAGTAATGCGTTCGATAATTTTTAGCATCAATATTACTTCAATGTAACTTATAACAGCGTATGATGATAAAAAAAATAGTGATCAAAATCCTTACCAAAATAAAAAAAACTGACAATAATATTGATCAGCATTGGTAAAATACATCATTCGATCTCAATGGCCTGTTAAAAGTGAACAAAATTACTTAAAGTTTTCAAGTAAAAAATAGTAGAATAATCAAATGTAATGATCACATTAAAATTCTAACTCACAAATTGGAATAATTGAGAGAAATTTAGAGCAAAGTACATATTGATCGGGTGGACCTAAACTTCCTTCGACCGGCGAGGGCATGATGCAATAGGGACCATACGACACCACGATGAGATGATAGACAAGGGTAGCCAGCGGCACCAATTTCTCCCATTCTTCGATGATTGGTCGCTGCCTAGCAGGGTGTGGTTGTGCGATGGACGTGGTGCACATCTTCTGGCCAACCATAAGAGACGAACAAGCATCGAGAGTTGCTGCAAGGTGGCATACTTTGGGTTCATCAAATGGATACCATGGCCTGTTGTGGTCCTCCCTCTTACGCTGGCTCAAGGGCTGATTTGGTCTACTGTAGTTGCCTTATGGACGGAGAGAAGCAGAGACTTCTCGTGAACTGCTGCTAACTACTGGGAATTTAGGCTATTAGTGCTCCTTTCATTGGGTTTCAAGGAAAGAACCGGGTCCACTGAGTTTAACCTGGGGTTCACACATGGGCTAAAGTGCTAATTCCTGTTATTTTTTTTTTCAAATCCCACCCATGCCATGGACCATAACGTTGTTACAAACAAAACCCATTATTAAAAAAAATTTATTTTTAGACAAGTTTATTTCTAAAACTAAGATTAGAAAAGGGGTATTTGATTAAAAGAAATATACATACGAAGTTATCAAGTTACAGTTTTTGTCAAGAAATCTCAAGTATGAATAAGTGCGATCTAACATGCTAATAATTTTTTTTGCGCATGATGCCAAGGATATTCAAATTACTCGAGAAGAATTCTGGATATAATTTGCTTGTTTCTTATATCAAAATTAATTATTATCCTAGTATAATCCTCCTAAATTTTGTATAGGAAATACATATTCCTGCAATAGTTCCTCAATTAAAACTATTTGTAGCTATAGTTCAGGACTTCAGGTTTTGAGCTGCCCCTTGTTAGAAAACCGCAAGCTAGAACAGAAAACACATGGTGCCCTTTTGGAAATTCAGAAAAGGAGGACATTCTGTTTGCCAGTGACTCAAAAAAAAAAAAATCGTTGCAGTTTGTTTGTCGGCATTAGGGAGCGGCACTAGGGGTCTTCGTATTAGCTTTTACTGATAGTCTTTGGCTAAAAATAAATAATAGTAACCGAAAAAACAACTTTTAAAAGGAGAAAACGAGTGGTGCAAAAAATGATAGAGAGATGCATGTGCGTGATTGGAGCAAAAAGAGTGAGGTGCGTGATGCATCTGTGACCCTCTAGTTTATCCTCGGAGCAAAACGGTAGTAAGAAAAGTGGAGAAGCCGGATGTTCATATTAAATTTTAGTTTTTCTAAATTCTAGTTTATCCTATGGCCCCGCTTGGTTCGGCTTCAGCTTCTGGTTTCTGGTTTATTTTTCACTATTCATAAATTTCGTCTTTTTCTGAACTTTTGGCTTTTTTTGAGCTTTTTTGCCGGTTCTTTTTTTCCGTATTCGTTTGCATTGTCTGTGATGAGCTAGCATATTTTTTCTATTTTTAAATTTTTTAAATTTAATTACGTCAAATAAGCTATCTTTAGCTACAGTGAAATTTTAACCGCTACAGTGTAATTTCAGTCATAAGTCACAGTTTTTCAGCCTAATCGAGTGGGGCCATAAACAGGGCTTTTATTTCCTCCTGGGCTTGGAACCCTGCAATTTTGCGCAGTGAGAAAGAGAAGGGAACGTCCTCTCGTTGCTTTTGTAAATTGACAAGGGGGCTCCACGTTTCGTTAACCGCGAGGGAAGCTATGGAGGGAGAGAAGATTTCGTGCACGGGAGGATCATAGAACCGGCGAAGAGGACACGAGCCACATGATGCGTGTTTCTTCCCCGGCCGGTTGCCACCTCCTTGGATGCGAAGGAATAGATCGCTTTGGAGTCTGGACAAGGTCCATGTAATGCAACTCGACCTTGCCCAGTCTGAAGGAACTAGGGAAGCAGAGAAACATGGTTAACCATGTCTCCCAAACCATACTCCTATATACGAACATCACGGGCGTCTACAGGAGAGTCAAGAGTAAGCAGAACATGAGCGTCGCTGCTTCAGAAATGAGGACAGGATTATCGTGAATAAGCAGAGAAATGAAGGAAGGCGCCGCCTGAAATTCTGTCCGTCTCTCAGCCAAAATGCAGCCCCAGGCAGTTCAATATCAGTAATCTGACCAAGAGCATGTCAAGTTGTCAACCCAACAGGCATGCCATGAAATTTTATTGCTCGTCTTATGGCCAAATTTTAGAATTTAAAAATGATGCATCCGTACTAATCTCAACAGAAAATCCAACCATGGAATGCTCTTTTTATCCCATTTTCTGCGACAATGTTGACTTAGGTCGTTTCCAGGAATTGAAATGTCATGCAAGACAGAAAAAAAATCAAGGTTATTGTGCTTTTATTTCCTTTTGAGAGAAAGGAAGTTCAAGGCTAAACAGCAAAACTAGAAAGCAAATAAGAAAGGCCATTACACACATACTTGAACAGACGTATGAGTGCTCTCAGAACTAAAACAGTTTTTTTTATAAAAAAAATCAGTGTTATTTAACCGTAAACATCCATCTGATTTAATTTTTAAGAGAAGTAGCTATGTTTTCTTGGATGTTGTCTTTCGCTTTTCTGTCGAATGGATCGTCTCCAATGTAAAGATCTAAAATAGACCAGCACAAGAGCTTGCTCTGAATGTTCCCCAATTCTTCCCCTTCAACTGCACAAAAGCACACAAGAGAGCTTATTAGTAAAGAATGTTAGGTACCGATTTAATTATGTTAGACCATGTGAAGGTCATGAATATAGTGATAATGAATAATTGGTTTTTAGATTGCATTTAAATTTATGTTTGTGAAAGTTTCAGTCGATCACAGTTGACGATCGGCAAGCTTCGACGACGGTCGGTAGTCGGTGGTCCGATCGGCCTTGTGTTGGACTGTCCGATCGGTAGGCCGACCACGACAGAACGACCATGGCAGGTCGACAATGGCAGATCGACCACAGTAGGTCGACCACGGCAAGACGACCAGAATAGTCGGAGTTCCAGTGAACCGGTCGATAGTCGATAGCTACAGTAACCGGTCGATAGTCGATAGCTACAGTAACCGGTCGATAGTCGATAGCTACAGTACCTGGTCGGTAGTCGATGCTACAATACCTGGTAGGTACTCAATGATCAGTAGTCGGTGCTATAGTACCTGGTCGATACTTGATAGTCGACGGTCGGTAGCTATAGTACCTGGTCGGTGGTCGGTAGCTACAGCACATGATCGGTTGTTGTAGGTTTCGCGATCGATTGTCGTAGACTTCACGATCGGTAGTCATTTGCTTTGAGTACTACAGGATTTGTGATTTACGAGTACCTCGAGTACTCGTATTCGATCAACGATATGACCGGCTTGTGCATGACGGTTAGACCGATCTTTCTAAGTGGTCTGAGGTTGATTATTGGAAAGTGTGGATATTGAGGTGTGGAAGATTTGGTTCATGTTTATTGATCGTTAAGGGTGTGTTTTGCGTGTGTGGACTAATATCGGTCGAGTTGGAAGAACTTGTATAGGGAAAAAAGTTCTTTGGTCTTTGCATATACAGATTGGGTGTGGAAACGGTCATGGTCGGTAACGAAGAGGACAGGACTAGGAGGGAAAAATTTAAGATCTAGGCGGTCGAGAATGTCACGAGGTGGTCAGGCTCACGCTAGAGCATGTGAAGATCAAAGATGGATGATACGTGGAGAAGTTATGAGAGGTGCGGTTCTGGAGGCTTTGATATGTGATGAGCTAGAAAGAGTTATAGAAAGTGTCCATAACTGGAAGGTTAGAGACTTTCAAAAACCCAAGTTTAAAAGGGTTTTAGGTCTCTTGATTTTCAAAATCGATTAAGATTACATGTCTGTATTGATGAGGACACGGTTGGGGATCTAGCATATAAAAGGAGGGAGAGGTTGTGTTGACCTATGACTTGAGACAGCTTTGGAGAGAAAGCTTTTGTACTAGAGTTTGAGGGATGCCATTTGGATAATTTGTAGCCACAGAATATATTTTAGAAATAAAAGATCAGATCTATTCCTAAAAACTTAGTCGGCACCGGAGACGTTGTTTTTTAGGCATTGTTTTCAACTCGTTCTCATTCCAAACCGGTCGTGGTGAGATAACATTTGTTTGTCAACCTCACTTCCTTGATCACGTGCAGAGTTGATCACTAGATCATTGCCAACAGCATCGACAGATAGGGCTAATCAGAGCACGACAACTCAGAGGCGTCGACCACACTGAGCGGTTAAGCGATGAGCAGGTTGAAATCTTCATTGAGCACCACGAGATTCTAAAAAGCAGAGGCAATCATGCACCCCTCATCTAATTGCAGTAATTGATCTTACAAATTAACCTTGCAAACTCAGGAACAATTGAAATAAATAGACATCAAACATGACAGGGATATATGATTGCATAGAAATGCCACCAGTGACATTTTCTAAGAAGATGAATGTGGTCCACATGACAAATGGAGCCTAGGGATCTCTATATGATTTGCCATTTTGTGGGGGAAATATAAGCAGCATTAGAAAATAGAATGAGAACGGAATGAACATCATGTATTAGTATTACCATCATAGTTCAGACAATTAGAAAAAGGACAATTGATCTCCTTAATTTTGAAAAAGGTATGGATTATCTACGTGCATTCACGATATGGACCAAATGTGAATAAAATAAGGGAATGCTGCTAGGTACTCAGGTACTGGATACATGTCCATATTCATTGCAAAACAAATAATCTACATATATTTCCAGCTCCTAAATTCCTTCCTTCCATCAACCAGTCCAAGAAGGCGGTTTTAGACGACCGCCTAGATGGGCCAAGACACTGAGCGGAGCCCCGCCACCTCGCCTTGGCCAAAATCGGCAGGCTAGATGGCCAGCCCGCCTAAGTGGCTTTTGGTGGTCAAAGGCGAAGCCGTCCCTGTGCCAAATCCACTAGGACTGCATGCTACCGAAGCCTCCGCCTCATCGTAATTCACAGCGTCGCCTCTGCCTCGCTGGAATCTACCGTGTCGCGGCCGAGGTTCGTTCCGTCTCCTCCTCTCCTTCGTCGTTCCCCCTAAGTCCCCTCCGCCAGCCTCACCTCCCCTCCACGCCACGGATCTATGGGAGAGGCAGGTGAGCCGGCGAGGGAAAGCGAGTGGGAGAGGAGGGCGACAACAGAGGCCAGAGGGGAGAAGGCAAGCGGGGAAGAGAGTGAGGGCGAGCGGGAGAGGAGGGTGATGGCGAGGCATGCGTGTGCGGTGAGAAGTGAGAACGGGAGAGAGAGAGAGAGAGAGAAGAAATAAGGGGTAAGGCATACGTGTGCGGTGAGAATGGAGAGAGAGGAGATAAAGGGGAGGTAAATGGGTTGGTGGTCGGAGCCTAAGGACGGTGGCAGCAATGACGGTGGTAGTTAGGTTGGACGGGACCGTAAGGTTGGGAGGGGTTGGGGGCTACGCGGTGAGGCGGCGACGGCGTCGCCGGTCACGGGTGGTGGTGGAGGGGGCGGAGGAGGCACACGGAGCTGCAGCCGACGCTGGAGAAGAGAGGGTGAGGAGGGTGGCTGCTGGCATTGGAGCAGGAGAAGAGAGGGGAGGGGGAGCGATGACATTTTGAGAGAAGAGAGAGGGAGGGGAGGGGTGACGCGAGGGGAATGTCGTCGAGTCGCTCTCTTTTTATTATTGTGTTCCTTTTTCAATAATGCCAAATCACTCACTGAATGTTTGGCTCCCAGCAATTAGCTTTGGAATCATAGAACCGGAATTTAATTTCAAGGATAGAGTTGTTTGTCCACCACCTAAATTGAATTGATATTTTCAAAGCCAATCCCAAGAGTCATCATACAATTATAAGCAATTCCTAAGTTCCATATATCATTTATTTGGAATCGAGGCGTCGAGCTCTTCTCACGACATGTCATGCCCAAATTATGAAAGTACTTTTCAATAATATATATATATATATTGTTATTTTCATATGTCCTATCAAAATATTAGAGATATCAATAGGCTAATTTTACAAAGTTTGATTGTATAAATCCCAAAACATGATTCTCCGTGAGTAAATGGAGTAGATAGGATTTTATATAGCAATCAAGTAGATATCTCTTTTTTTTAAAAAAAAAGATCTCAAATTTGGGCCCTTGAATGCATAAGGTTTCGTGCAGAACCCAACAACTACCCTCTCTCCCTTGTCCCTATTCCCCTACTCCACCACACTCAACTGCCACCCCCAAATAATACATTATTATTATTATTATTATTATTATTATTATTATTATTATTATTATTATTATTATTATTATTATTATTATTATATACTATTGTTTAAAAAATTACAAAATAACATTCTGTCGCTATTTAAAATGGTGACAGAGGCTCTGTCACCATTTGAATAACTTCTGTTGCCATTTCAAATGACGGCAAAAGCTCTGTCGTTAAACAAATGGATGGCAGCGTGCCACGTTGGCACCACAGCCTCTGTTGTCATTTTAATTGGCGGCAAATGAGCCAATCGTCAATTGATATGGAGATAGAGGCTCCTACGACAGATGCCAGTGTATTTAATGGCCAAGAAATGGCTGAAATTCATAAGAATTCGGCAAAAAAGAGAAATAGGGGAGGAGAGGAGAAGAGAGGAGAGGAGAGGGGAAGAGGAGGAGAAGAGTGCAAGAGAAGGAGTGATTTCCGCATCCTAAAGGTGAAATTTCAGTTTTTTAGTAGATTTCATTTTGAAACCATAATGGGTTAGCAAATAAAATGATTAGATGTGTAGTTATATTGGGTATTGAGCAGATAGTAAATAGTGTTGTTATAGATTTATATTTATTTAGGGTAGCATGTGTAGGATAAATTATTGTAGAACTATTAATTTCTTGTAGTCGTAAGTTGTAGTGCACTGATTAGTTTTAGAATATTAGATCTGCTAGTTAGGTCTATTTGGAAATCTATTATTAACTATGTGTGCTACATAGATAAAGTATGTATGGTAAGTTAGATTTTTATAAGACATATAGGATTGGTTGTCTTTCTTTAGGGTGTAGTAGGTTAGGGAAATCCCCTCATATGCAAGTTTATTAGTGACTAGAGGATTTGTTATTAGGTCTATTTCGCCTGTCATCCCAACTAGGAGAATAAGAGGAGGATCCCCGACATTGACAGGCTGAAGGGAAGAGTTGGTCGTCCGCTGACCTGACGTATTAGGAACAACATAGATGAATCAGAAGTGGGGACTCGCTTGAAGAAATGCTACATTTGTAAGAAGATCGGGCATATCTTCATATATTGCCCTCGTCGGAGGGGCCAGCAAGATGGAGGAGAAGAAATCCATGAGGAAGGGGTGGCTAGGACCTCCATCGACGGTGGTAGCCATTGGGCTACCGACGTTATTTGAACTTATGTTCGTAGTTATTGTATGATCTATGCATTATTTGTAATGTACTTACGAACTACGTTACATTATTTTACTATGATGTATGCCTTATGTGTACGTACGTCACCTTACTTGTAGATTTTCCTACTGTTTTGTTACTTTACTTATAGATTTACCTAGAGTTTTGATACTTTACTTACCTTGTATTATGTTGCTTTACTTGTAGATTTTCCTTTTGTTATTTTACTTTCCTTGTACGTTTACCCTGTGATCCGTTACTTTTTTATGTTACTTTACTTGTATATTTTCCTTCTGTTATTGCATCATATCTTCCTTGCAGACCAGCATGCACATCTTGAGGACTACGTGGAGGACACATTCGCCCATAGGACGCAGGCAGATGACGACATGGTAGGCCATGGGGGCACACTCAGACGACGATGAGGTTACAGTGGACGCCTGGTTGGCTGAGCCCCTGAGGACGAGGCTACCCACGTCCTAGGGGTTTGCAACCCTTTGATGAGCCTAGACTGAGCCAGCCGACTCGGTAGGATGTTGCAACTCCTGCACCAGTTGCTCGCTCGCCTAGGTCACGGTGTGCACCAAACCACTGGACCTACTAGTCAGCTCATGCACAGTGGCAACCCATTGTAAGATCGAGGAGGCCGACTAGAGGGGGTGAATAGATAGTTTTAAAATTTCTTTGGATAAAACCAAGTTTATAATGTGGAAATGTAAATCAATTCGGTTTAGCACAAATAAGACCTAAATCAACTAGGTTGGCCTAAGTGCACCAACAACCTAAATCTATGTCAAACGTTTGCAATCCTATGTTGACAAGCAATCAATTTAATTCTATGAATGTAAATTACCTGAATGTAGATTGAGCACATGAGAACAAACCACAATGACACGGTTTTTTTACCGTGGTGTTCGGATACTTGCTAGTCTCCCCTAATCCAAGTTGAGGTAAGCCCAAACTAATTGGACCGGCTCTACAAATTAAGCCTTCCACCTTAAATCCACTAGTGGTAGCTCTTTTTCGCTCTGGGTAGGTGAGCTCCAACCTTCACAATATGTCGGGTGTTCTCATAATCTTCTTTGAGAAAATCTCCACGCATGACGCCTCTAACGCCGTCTACGAGATAGCAACCTCTAAGAGTAACAAGTCAAGCTCCGTTCTTGACTCTCACCACGTGCAATGAATGCACAAGATCAAGTGGATACAAAATCTACCTCTAGATGCAACATATGCAATCTAGAACCTTTCTCCTTGCTCACAGGTGCAATACATGAGAGGAGAACCTCACACTAGCTCAAAGAAATGAAATGGAGTCAAGCCCCTTCTCTCCAACTGACCACAAGGGGGTATTTATACCCCCACACAATAAAACTAACCATTGGAGACAAAAATCAGGACAACCGGTAGTACCATAGGCAAAGTGCCGGTAATACCACTCCTCTCGTAACGGTTAGAAAACAAGTCATTACAGGCTGCTATCGGTAGTACCACTTACACAGAGTCTGGTACAACCATTGCTGTTACAACCTGCTGTCGGTAGTACCGCTCACACAGAGTTCGGTACTACCACAAAATGGTAATACCGTTTCACACATGCGGAACTACCGTTTTCTAGGGGAGGACAAATCTCCCAAAAAGTATCTCTTTGGAAAAAATGTACCATGGATAAATCGATCATACCGCAACTCTGATCGTACCGTGCCACACATGTTGGTAGTATCGCAGGCTGGTTTGATCACTCACACAAAGCTGGTATTACCGATCTTCAACTACTCAGGTCTTCGACCATGTTGATCTTTGACCACACAGGTCTTCAGCTTCGTCGATCTTCGACCACACAGGTCTTCGATCACGTCGATCTTTGACCACACAGGTCTTCGACCAACCGTCCGATAGTACTGTGATCTCAACGTCGGTAGTTTTGCCCAGTAGTAGTTCCGCAAGACATACACCGGTAGTTCCAATTTTTTTAAAGTACATATACTCCAAATTTTGCAAAACGAATTTGCAAACCTTTCCAATATCCAAAGCACACCATCGAGCACATTTATGGAGGTTCGTCTACGTACGAGTCGAAGTGATAGTATAAGGCTATCAAACGAGAGGTAAACTATATTGATGCTTCCCTTGTCAATAATTTTCCTAAGTGGTCAGAAGTCATCATCTCTTTCAAGAAGAGTGACTGTTCGATCTCTTCGACTAGATCCGATCAGTTTCCGATCATGATCGAACCCACCATCAACAACTATCGAGTTAATTTTGTATTAATTGATGGTGGCAGTTCTTTAAATATTTTATTTGTGAGTGTTCTGGACGAGTTGCAAGTCCCTCATACCAGAATAAAACATATATGATATTCATTTCATGGAATTGTACTGGGGATCTTTGGCCAAGCCCATTGGCCAAGTTTCCCTGCCTGTCATGTTCTAGTTCCCCGAGTAACTTCAGGATAGAGAAAGTTTCCTTTGATATGGTTGACTTTAACATGACGTATGACACCATACTCGGATGACCTACTCTGGCACGTTTTCTGATATTCGCTCACCATGCATATCGATATCTTAAATTGCCAGATCCCAAGGGAGTCATCATAGTTCGCTGTGATAAGAAAATAGCACTGACGTGAGATCGCAAGTCCCTCGAGATGGTCAGCCAACTCCAACTCGAGAAGCTACCAATACGTAGCATTTGACCAAGAACTTCAAGCCTAAAACTGCACTGAAGCCGAACAAAGAGGTCAGGGAGGTTCCTTTGGATCCAGCGGAGCCTTCGAAGACTGTTCGCATTGGGGTTACTTCCAACCTTGCATAGGAAGACGCTCTCATCACTTTCCTCTAGGCAAACACAGAGGTGTTCGCGTGGCAGCCATTCGACATGCCTAGTGTCCTTAGGGAGGTGACCAAGCACAGGGTAGCTCTACGGCCTGCTAAGAAGCCCATAAAATAGAAATTACGAAGATTTGCACCGGATCGACGGGAAGTTGTCAAATCACAATTGGACAAGCTACTCAAAGCAAGCTTTATAAGAGAAGTCGATCACTCAGAGTGGTTGGCTAAACCGGTAATGGAAAAGAAGTCTAATGGCAAGTGGCACATGTGTATAAACTATACCAATTTAAATAAAGCTTGTCCAAAAGATGATTTCCTGCTTCCTCATATTGATCAATTGGTTGACTCTATTGCCGATTGTGAAATGTTAAGTTTTCTATATGCATACTCTGGTTATCACTAGATTAGTATGTCTTCAGAAGATGAAGAGAAGATCATGTTTATTATGCCATTTGTAGTATTTTGCTATGTAAAAATGCCATTTGGCTTGAAAAATGCAGGTACTTTTTAACATTTGACGCAATTGACCTTTATACATCAAATGGGCCGAAACTTGGAAGCCTATGTTGATGATCTATTCGTCAAGAACATCAAATGACTTAATCACATTTCATACCTACAGGAGACATTCAACAACCTCAGAAAGCACCTCTTGAAACTCAATCCCAAGAAGTGTGTTCAGAGTTTCTTCGGAAAATTACTCAGATTCCTTGTTTTGACAAGAGGCATCGAGGCAAATCCTGAAAAGATCAAGGCCATCGAGCAGATGCGCCATCTAATCATGAAGAAAGAAGTCCAAAAACTCACTAGGAGCATGGTGGCTCTAAGTCATTTCATTGCACGTCTTTGAGAGAAAGGACTTCCTTTCTTCAAACTTCTAAGGAAACACGAGGATTTTGAGTGGTTGAAAGAGCCTAACGATGCCTTCGATGATGCCAAGAGATATCTTACGAGTGCTTCTATTCTAGTTTCTTTGAAATCAGGTAAAACATTCTTAGTATATCTTTCTGCTACGCCACAGACAGTAAGTGATGTACTGATTGCAGAACATGAAGGCGTCTAATGTAATAGACCAGCTGTTTATTTTAAATTTTTAGTAAAAAATAAATGATATTTTAATTTAAAATAAAATAAAGTGTTCTTTGGTTGCTTGACTTTTGGTGATTTTATTTGCCTGTTTTCAGATTTTTAAAAAGGCTTTTCTTAAAAGTAATTTAACTAAAAATATAAAAATATTATTAAGTAAAAAATATTTTGGATTTCTATAAAAAATCATATTTGAAATTAATTATTTTAAAAATCATTTGGCTTTTATCTGGATTTTCTGTGCTTTTCTGGATTTTAAAAATCAATTTCAAAGACAAAAAGTATTTTTGTAAAAATAAAAAAGACCAAATTTAAGTTGGAAATATTTTTTTCTAAGTCTGAAACATCTCCAAGAATTTTTGCTATTTTTTTTGGAATGTTTAGACTGTATTTGCTATTTTCTAAGTATTTTTGAATCTTCCTAATATTTCTGAAAACGAAAAACGAATTTAAAATCTCTTTTCTCTCGGGCTGACACGTGTCTCTCGCTGGTTCAATCCGTGCCCACCCGATCTAATTTGAACCATCCCCTTCCACTTACCCTTCGTTTCATAGCCGACGGCCTGGATTTAATCTACCGCCGTTGATTTAATGTCGACCCTCCATCTTCACTTAACCCCCTCCCTCTCCATCTGACGGCCCCGATTCTTTCTCTGTGCTGCATGGCAACCATCTGTCCATCCGCCTCTCTCCCTCTCTCTTCTCTCTCACCGACAGATGGGCCCCGCCTGTCAGTCATCTCCTTCCTCTCCCTTTCTTCTTCCTCGCGCCACCGCCATTGCTGCCCCGCCCAAGCTCATTAAGGCGCCTGTTTTTTTTCATTAGCTCATGTATTCAATGCTATTATTGACCACTTAGCCTCCCGAGTTCATTCCACCGCCTTTCCCCCTTCTTTTACTCCAGTTAAACCCCTCTTTAAGCACCATTATGCTAACCTTAACTCCAGCGAGTAACCGACGGCCGTTCATCGCCTCTGCCTCTATATAAACCCCTCCTAGAGGATCCCCCGGTCGCGCTGCCCCTTTCCCCTCTGCTAATTTCTCCTCCCCATGCCTGAGACGTCCTAGTGTCGTCTCTCCTCTTCGCCGAATGTTGAATGCCTCCGGTGAGGAATTGCCACCGGTCGGAGCTGAGCCCAACCACTCCGCCACCGCCATGCACACATCCTCCGCCCCTCCTCCGATTGAAGCCGCCGTCGGAACCCACTCGCCGTCGACGCCCTTGCACCACCACCGTCTCCGTCTTGCCGCCAATCGCCGTCAAGCATCGCCGAGCACCGTTGAAGGTACCGTCGAACTTCCCGTGGCTTCCTCCCTCTTTTGGAACCCTCTCCGACTGCCGCCGTACACCGGAGCTCCGGCGACCATTGGGACCTAAGCGCTGCCTTTAGGGATGGCAATCGGGCGCGGCGGGTACGGGTAGTGCTCGCCCATACCCGTACCCGCGACCCCGATTTACCCCCACGGGTATACCCGCGAAGGACAACAGGTGAAAAACCTCGCCCATACCCGTCGCCCGTGGGTATACCCGTTTACCCACGAACTAAGAGTCACCATATGAGAGTTAAACTAATGACAAATACATATAAGCAACATCTGTTACTAAGAAATATAATAGCTATCAAAAAAGTTTATAACAATCAATAGCAATTAGAGATATGAAAAAGTTTATAACAATCAATAGTAATTAGAGATATTGCTATGACTGCACAACCTGTCAATCTATATCGCGGGTAAACGGACGGGATGAGTACAGGTGGAGCTTACCCATACCCGTGCCTGTTTACCCGACGGGTAGAGTGTTCCCCAATTTCCATACACGTGGGCAAAGAAAATATCCCATACCCGGCTCCATTAGGGTATGTACCCACGGGTATACGGATAAACGGGCACAATTGCCATCCCTAGCTGCCTTCAGCCGACCATGCCCCGTTAGCTGCCGAGACAACGTGGCAGCCATGTGGCGAGCCACATCGGCTCCATCCCACCCCGTCAGCCCTGTTCGGCCACATCAGCAATTCCCAGTTTTTTCAATACAAAAACAAATCAGGCGAAAAAGAAATTCTATGCTGACATCACCCTGACGTCATAAAGCCATTGTCTAGTAGAAAAGGAATTCCACCAATAATCAATTCCTTGCTAACGTCATAATCTTGATTTTCCAATAGGAAAATAATTCTAAAAATTTACTTTATTCTTTTCCTTGATTTTAAACTTCTGGAAGCCCGTATTTCTTCATCCTAACTCTGATTAAGCCCGTTCAAATTTCTAAATTCATCTAAAATCAAGATCTATAAAAATTTATTTGTTTTCAATATTTGTAGTTTATTTGGTTCTTCTGTGTAATCCTATAATTTAAAAGTCTAATTTTCAATTCCCCGTTCAAATTCCAAAGATCCAAATTCCAAAATTTAAATTCAAATCTCAAAAATTCATAATCTCCAGAAAAATGCCGAATCTTTTTTTTGGTCGAACCTATTTTTCTTTGCCCACTTTTCCTTCTCTTCTGCTTCCTTTTCTTTCCTTCTTTCATTTTTTTTCTCTCTCTCTTTCCTCCTTAATGTTTGCCTTCTTCTCCAATGAACCAACCTGCTTGTCTCTCTCCTCGTAGCTTCTTCAACCAAACACACGAGTGAGCTATGCATGCAAAAACCATTTCCCACCCAATAAGGAAATTAAGGGCAATAAGAAATGTCTTTAACTACTACTAGAAATGAATTCTTTAGCCATTACTTCAACCGTTTTCATCCGTACTAATGCACAGTAAAACCTCCAACTCAAAACCGTTGCTCAATTTTGTTTGGCTGATCAAATTCCTTCCCTCCTCTGAGGCTACAAATAGGAACCATGGACTGTGTTTCATTACTCATTCCATCCCTAAGATTTCTCCACCGCCTTGCGTTCAACAGAAGCCACTGCCATCGCTATTTTGTTGGCACAGCAGCCACCGCCGTGGACCATGACAGCTGGCGCCACATCCGGCCATCTCTTCCCCAGGCTTCCATGGTTCCATTTTGCCTCTTGCCATGCCATCCACTCCTCCCCTCGCCGACGAGCTGATGTGGCTTGACACTCTTTCTGTTTGAGGCCTTCGCCTTGCTACTCATCACTTCTGCACTCTCTCTATTCCCTCTTCCGTTCAATCTCTATGTACATGCACTCATGGTTCTCTTGTCATACTTCAATTGCTCACAGCCTCATCAGTTTCTTTTATGCTCTGCTACTCTTTGTTGTGTAGGTCTTCTACCTCACTTTATATCTTTTACATTCTAATGTTCTACATACAATACGTTTCAAACTTAACGTCTCTATCATGTATAAAGTAGTCTTCATTCCACTTCACTATGAGGTTCACACTACTCTACTCTCTACGCACAGTCTCTTTCACCCTAGGCATGTTTTATGATATCAAGCTATCTCAGAAATATGCTTGCGCTAAATACTACACACTCATTCACTTTTGTTTCCACTCATCATCTGTACTCTTTAACACATATGGTATCATCGCCAATGAGCTGCCACACCAGAGCCGCCACTGGTCTGATCCCTCTATTCTTTGCTCTAACCATTTTTTCCTTGAGTTTATATTACATGGGAACACTACCGGGTTCAGCAGCTTTGCCGAGTGCCGGTGGCACTCGGCAAAGCACGAGAAACACTCGGCAAAGTCTTTGCCGAGTGCCACCCACGGCATATCTCACACGTCATAGTTTCTGACGGCAAAGGGCTCTTTGCCGAGAGCTTTTTCTCGAGCACTCGGCAAAGTCTTTGCCGAGTGCCGAAACGACTCTCGGCAAAAAAAAAGGACAGTGGACGGCGAGAACACGGTGACGGCGTCGTTTGCCGAGTGCCAGGACGGAATGGCACTCGGCAAAGCTTTAAACTTTGCCGAGTGTCATGGTGAAGACACTCGGCAAAGATTTAATCTTTGCCGAGTGTCATGGTAAAAACACTCGGCAAAGTTTAAAACTTTGCCGAGTGTTTTTACCATGACACTCGGCAAAAACACATACACTCGGCATAGTACGTTCCCAGGATGCCCTGGAACGTTACTTTGCCGAGTGTTTTTACCATGACACTCGGCAAAGCCTCCCTTTGCCGAGTGTAACACACGACAAAGTGGCCAAAAACTGCCTATTTTAATTGTTTATTGCACCCCACTCAACAAGTCACAATAATATCAAAAATATATCAACAAGTAATCACCACAAGACACAATATATCACATATCAAGTCACAATATCACATATAGTCACAATATATCACCACAAGTCACATATATATCACCACATGTCACATATATCACCAGAAGTCACAATATATCACCACAAGTCACATATATCACCACAAGTCACAATATATCACCCCGACTGATGTGGTGGGTCATGAGGCAAGTTATTCGAAGCCGCCGATTGATTCTGCACAAAGGAGAAGAGATTGCATGTGTGAGACAAGATTTAAGGTATGAACATACAAACTTAAACATTCATACTCCACTAGAAACTCACAGGAGTAGTTGCAGGAGGAGGTGGAGGGAATAGCTCCGGTGGCAGAGGTTGACCCATCCTCTCGCCAAGACTTTGCATCCACTGAAACATCTGCGTCATCCTCTGCCGCTCGGCCTCATTCCTCTGCCGATCGGCCTCCATCCTCGCCGCCATCTCCTCCCGTAGCCTCTTCTCTTCTTCCAGCTGGGCCTACAATATTTCACCCCAATGTTACAATGCAAAGCAAAGGTATGTAAAAATTAATGAACGACGAATAAAACAGAAATAACCTGGAGTGCCTCCATCCGGGACTGTGCAGTGTCCGGCCGTGGGCGTATGGCCGGGCTTGAGCTCGTGCTCCTTGCTCGAATCTGGGTGAGAGTGGGAGTAGTGGCCGTGTCGAGTGTGCTGTCGCCAATCCAGTACCGCCCATGCTTCTTGCCTCCTCCCACCCTCATGACGACTTCTCCATCAAGGTCCTGGGTGCTCGGATCGTACTCTGGCCCATGGACCGCCCTTGCCATCGATGTGTACTCACTGAGGCGGCTGTGGACGGTCGCATTGCTGTACACCGAGGGCGGGTCCTCCGGGTTGTAGTCGACGTCGGACGTCGCCTTGCCCTTGTGGGCCAAAGCCCATGCCTTGAACTGGGAGCAAGGCTGGCCACCATGTGACGACGACTGCAAAAAAAACAGCAAGATGATTAGAAATTATGCAGAATTGAGCGTTATAATAAAGAAATGAATTCGCGTACCCATGTAGCTGCGAATTCGTCGAGGCTACGGTTGCCTTGATGGTGTGGTGCACCTGGCATCATCAAACGCCGCTCCCGGCAAGCGTTGTGCGTCTCCTCCCACTCGGCGGCGCACCACTTGTCCACCATCTGTGCCCAGCACTGGAGATGCTGGGCGCACCACCACGGAGGCACCTACACGTCATCAAGTATATAACATATAAGAAGATCAAATTAAGCGTACTTAATCTCAGAAAAAATCAGTATTAATGTTCTATATTTACCTGCATGTAGTCTTCCCGGGTCAGCCTCATGTTTCTTGCTTCAGTTTTGTTGATCTTCACTCCAAGGTAGGTAGCGTTGTATGTTACGATGGCCTGGACGCGCGCCTCGTAATGCATGTCCTTCACGAGTTTATAACATGCTTTGTGAGCCACACTAGCCGCCTTGGCCTCATATCCCTCCTGGCATCTGAAGAAATCCTGCATATAGACGCGATGTATCCAGTCATTATTTCAAGAATGTCCAATGAATGTGATGTATTGAGCAATGTAGTGCGAGGAAGACTTACCCACAGCTCGGTCGTCACCCGCGCCGCCTTGTTGGCGAATACCCTGCCATCCCGATCTGGTAAATCGGGGAAGGCGACGTAGTGGTCCCACGTGTAGGCCGGCTCCTGCCCTCCGCCAAACGCAACCAGGCCAGGGAAGTGTAGCCTGCACAAAAGACCCAGGATGCCATTGACATGGCGTTTGTGATCACCTGCAGCCACAAGCGTCCAACCCCTGCCCAAGTGATTAAGATAAATTATTAGTTTCTATTGTGATTTTCAACATATCAAATGAAAAAGTAGTGATAACATCTAAAGTTACTTACCTAGCCCCAGTGGGTTGAATCAGCGGGCGTCTCTCACGAGGTATCGGTCGCCTCGGGAGGGTCGAGGGACCTCGCAACCATACACCCGACGAACCAGAGGAAGCGGAACCCCCTGCCGCCTCCTCCTCCTCCTCCTGCTCCTCCTCCCGCTCCTCCTCCTCCTGCTCCTCCTCCCGCTCCTCCTCCCGCTCCCGCTCCTCCTCCCGCTCCTCCTCCCGCTCCCTCTCAAAAGTGCTCCTGCTCCTCCTGCTGCTCCTCCTGCTGCTCCTCCCGCTCCTCCTACTCCTGCTCCCCGACTGCTCAGCTGCATCGTGCCGTCTTTGGTAAAGCGACCTTACATTCCTCATACCGCCCACCATCTTTGTTCAATCACCTGCAATTAAAAAGAGTAAACCAATAAGCACAGATAAACAAGACGTACTTTAGAAAGAGATGCAAAATAAACAAAATATAATTAGAAAATAACAAAGTATTACATGTATTAGAAATAATCATCATGATCGGGATTAGCTGGATCATAAGTCTCATCATCACTATCAGCCATGTCCATATAATCAACACTATTCGAAGGAGCAATGTTGTCATCACTGTCATTGCCTAAATGTAATCGCTGAAGTAATTCTAAGTCCTTCACATTTTGAACCTCATCTCCAGCGTCCTCGTCAACAACCCTTTCATTGTCTACTTCCATTCCGATCGCTTCGGTTAAGTCTATCTCAAAACTCCCTTCTAGCCCCTCTTCTTGAAAGAACGCTCCGTCATATGTGTTTGGGTCAAAATTGTAATCTTCATTGTTTGGGACAGGTAGTTTACCATGTGGTGATACCTTGTACACAACATCCCAACCCTTAAGACGGTCGTCTTTTTGGCACGGGTATGAGAGATAATAAACTTGCGTGGCCTGTTGAGCCACAATATACACATCGTCTCCTGGTAAGACGGATGACTGTCGAATTTCGACTAGCCCAAGATTAGGGGTCCGTCTCGTTACTTCAGGATCAAACCAATGGCATTTGAATATCACAGGATTAAGAGGTTTGCAACCATGAAACGTGAGTTCGTATATTTCTTCAATTCTTCCATAATACTCGACCCCATCAAGGCCAGGCGTAAAAACTCCAGTATTTGTGGTTCTTCGATTGGGCCGACTCTGCTCATGTCTTGTTGTGTGAAAGCGATATCCATTCACGTCATAACAGGTAAATGAGCTTACCCTATAGGCACAGCCATCGGCAACCTGTCTCAACTCGGCACTCATAGACGCATCGGTTTGGCCCTTCTGTTTGAACCAAGAAATGAAATCGGGCATTCCATTTCCCGCACCGTGGCTAAGAAGGGTCTCAGCTTCCTGCGGGGTAGGTTCCCTTGATTCACGCCAGAATTGATGATGAAAATCCCTGCACCAACGAGAAACAAGGGGGTTGGATGCAGAATAGTGACTACTGGAGCACAAGTTTGTTGACAACTTACCGCATGTACGGCTCCACTTCGGAAAGGTTGTTCAACACATATAGCATGATAGTGCGCCACTCTTCATGTTTCAAGGTCTTGGGGGTCGCATCACTTGCACTTCCGAGTTGCCCTCGGAAAATGCTGAGGTTCGATTCATTTTCGCCAGCATTGTAACGACGGGGTGGATTGTGCACGCTAGGAAGGTTGTCACCATAGTACGTTGTTGTGAAGTTTGACACCTCCTCCAAAATGTATGCCTCTGCAACGGAAGCCTCAATTTTGCATTTATTTTTACATTTAGTTCGATGAACCTTTAGACATCTCTCAATTGGATAGCACCAACGGCCCTGCACGGGCCCCCCCATTCGTGCCTCATACGGGAGGTGCAAAATCAAATGCTGCATCGGATTGAAGAAGCCGGGTGGAAAGATCTTCTCCAACTTACAGAGCAACACAGGTGCCATTCTTTCCAAGTCTGCAATCACGGTCCGAGATAACTCCTTGGCACAAAGCTGGCGGAAGAAATTGCTCAACTCTGCCAGCACTATCCAGACATGCTCAGGGACATAGCCTCGAACCATCACCGGAAGAAGCCGCTCAAGCCATATGTGGTAGTCATGACTCTTGAGCCCATTGATTCGCATAGTAGATAAGTTCACTCCCCTCCTCAGATTCGCTGCATACCCATCAGGGAACATTAACGTTTGGAACCATTCTAGTACTTCCCTCCTTTGGGGCCTGGTCAAGACGAATTCGGCCTTAGGCTTTCTCCATGTCCTGCCGCCTCTAGGAGGCTTCATTTCTTGCTTTGGTCTATCGCATAACGTTGCCAGATCCACTCTAGCCTTAATGTTGTCCTTTGTCTTATCAGGAATGTCCATGATTGTTGCCCAAAGTGCCTCGGCGACATTCTTTTCAGTGTGCATTACATCAATGTTATGTGGAAGAAGAAGGTGATTAAAATAGGGGAGCCTCAACAAGCCCGACTTATGAGTCCATGCATGTTGCTCACCATATCCCACAAAACCGCGACATTCTTGATTGACCTCGAGAGCATCTATCTGAGCACGAACCGCGGCACCGGTCATCATCGCCTCGGCAGGGTCTATAACTACGACACCTTTCGTAAAGTTCTTGATGTCTCGTCTGAATGCATGGTCAAGAGGGAGGAATTGTCGATGTTTGTCGAACGAAGAATACTTGCCACCCTTCAGCAACCAAATGAACTTCAGAGCTGCCTTGCATACTGGGCATGGGAACTTCCCGTGAACACACCAGCCGCAGAATATCCCATACGCCGGGAAGTCATGCAGGGAGTAGTGGTACCAAACATGCATTTTGAAGTTTCTCTTTGTAGCTCGGTCGTATGTCCATACCCCTTCCTCCCAAGCACAGACCAATTCATCAATCACGGGCTCCATGAACACACCCATATTATTCCCCGGGTGTTCAGGAATTATCAACGACAAGAATATGTTCTGTCGTTGGAAGAGGACGCCGGGGGGGAGATTGAGGGGGATAACGAACACGGGCCAACAAGTGTATGGGGCGGCCATCATTCCATAAGGATTGAACCCATCTGTTGCCAGCGCAACACGTACATTACGAGCCTCTACAGCTTTCTCACGATGAATCACATCAAAGTGGGTCCATGCTTCACCATCGGATGGATGTACCAGCTTCTCAGGATTGTATCGACGTCCATTTTTGTGCCATGTCATCTGTTTCGCGGTTTCCTCGGTCATGTATAGCCGTTGGATCCTCGGTATGAACGGAAGGTACCGTAGGATTTTCACGGGGATCGCAAGCTGCCTCTTCTGACCATCACCAGAGTCTACCTCCAGGAACCTAGAGGATCCACACTTTGCACAGTACTTTGCTTCCGCGTGTTCTTTCCTAAATAGGATGCACCCCTTCAGACAAGCATGTATCTGCTCATATGGCATCTTAAGTGCACGAAGGAGTTTCTTTGCCTCGTACATGCTCTTTGGCAGAATGTGACCCTCCGGAAGCATGCTGCCAAAAACTGTCAACATAGCATCGAAGGCGTCTCGACTCAAGCTAAACTGGGACTTCAAGGCCATTACGCGTCCAATGCCGTCCAGTTGAGAAACCTTCGTCTGGCCGTGAAGGGGTTTTTGTGCCGCAGACAACATGTCGTAATACGCCTTTGCGGTTGCCTCTGGCTCCTCCTCCGTACGTCCTTCAGCGAAGTGTGCTTCATGATAGTCATTTAACATGTCTCCTACCCCGCCATCAGCATCATAATCCTCGACGCGTGGTCTCACAACCTCCTCTCTCATACGATCGGATTCACCGTGGTAGATCCACCGGGTATAGTATGCCGTAAATCCAAACTTGCAAAGATGTTTACCCATGACCTCCTTTGTTTGTCGACGCGTGTTTGCACATCTGCTGCAGGGACACCAAGTGGCACGCGCTCCTTTAACCTTGGCAAATGCTAGTTCCAAGAAAGCATCGGTCTTCTCAATCCATTCATCGGACAACGAACCCTGACTTGAGCGGCCCGTGTACATCCACTCACGGTCATCCATCCTCTAACATATCAGGGAGTAATATAAGAATCAAATGCATCTACACGATCTTTCTCCTATCTAATAGGTGAAGATAGGTCCTAATCCCACCCGAGGCTGCGTAGATGAGGTTAGTTTCCATGCTCCACTCCTATCCGAGACAGAATTTCGGCAGCACCTTCCCGCTGTTCTCCAAATACACGTCCTGGCAGGGAGATTGTGTATCCGGAGAACAACAGGGAGATGATGCCGAAACTATGTCACGGATCGGAGTAGACCATGGAAACTAACCCCATCTACGCATCCTCGGGCTGTCCAAAAAACGTGGACAATTCAAAACAGATACGGTTATAGATATGCAAAGATCTGCATATTTCCAACCGTATCTCTTTCGAACGGGAGACGCCTAACTAGGTTACGTAATCTATGAAAATTGAAAATAGTGTCAATTGAAAATTTCGGCAGCACCTCCCCTGCACGGTGAGGTTTCCAAAACCTGCAACAAACCACACCAACGGCACGATGGCCGACAACCACACCAACGGCACGATGGCCGGCAACCACATATACTGCCCCTGTGTTTTACTCCTGTTAGAACCGGCTTCTTGATACCACAACAGCAGGAGGCAACACACACATCGTCCAATATATGCGTGTATTCTAGCTATTCATGAAAGAGAGAGAACGGAGAAAAACATTCGTGTATGATTTTGGCTAATATAACCGAAATCGGTACAATATATACTACAATCGACTTCTATCTTATGTTTAAAATCTAGGTACTACTTCCTCTATTCATGTATTCTTATTGGCAATATATACTACAATCACAATATATACTACAATCGACTTCTAGCTATCTTATTGGCAATATATACTATAATCGACTTCTAGCTATGCATGTATTCTTATGTTTAAAATCTAGCTATCTTATATGTATTCTTATCAGTACCTTTGAGGAGAAATTGCTAATTCGGTTTGACACTTCTGTTCACTAGAGATATTTGAGGAGAAATTGCTGAGAATACTCAGATGATCAGTACCTTTGCTGTCGGGCGGCGGGCGGCGCGGGGGAGGCGTCGGGCGGCGGGCGGCCGCGGGGGAGGCGTCGGGCGGCGGGCGACCGCGGGGGAGCCGTCGGGCGTCGGGCGGCCGCGGGGGAGGCGTTGGGCGGCCGCGGGGGAGGCGTCAGGCGGCGGGCGGCCGCGGGGGAGCCGTCGGGCGTCGGCCGGCCGCGGGGGAGGCGTCGGGCGGCGGGCGGCCGCGGGGGCGGGCGCAGTCGGGGGAGGCGTCGGGCGGCCGCGGCAGTCGAAGCGGGCGGGCGCGGGCGCAGCGGCGGGCGTGCGGCGCGGCGGCGGGCGGGCGCGGGCGAGGCGGCGGGCGTGCGGGCGCGGGCGAGGCGGCGGGCGGGCGCGGGCGAGGCGGCGGCCGTGCGGGGTGCGCGGCGGCGGGGCGGCGGCGGCGGGCGTGCGGGGGCGGGGCGGCGGCGGCGGGCGTGCGGGAAAACTGATTTTGTTGCGTGTGTGAGGCTGTGAGCGCGGCCGCGGGGAAGTTAACCCGTTTTTCCTCCTTCTTTGCCGAGTGCCTCCGATCTGGCACTCGGCAAAGCCATACTTTTTTGCCGAGTGCCTTTGATCTGGCACTCGGCAAAGCCATACTTTTTTGCCGAGTGTCGCCCACAAAGCACTCGGCAAATATATTTTTTATAATGTAGCTACATTTCCTCTCTTTCTTTTCCATAAGGGCAGTTCCAATGGACAGTTTCTTGGAGTGGTTTCCAAGAGAGAAAAAGAGTGATTAATATCTATTAGAAATTGTCCTTCCCAACCATGGTTTCTATAGTAATTGCATAGTAAGCAGTAATTTCTATAGAACTACCATTAATGCTCCATAGTAATTGCAGTTTAAAAATTAAAATTATCAAACGGATCCGAAAAATTACCAAAATTTCACATGAAACAATCTCTGTTGTCTATTGCCTATACAAAAAGTTTTGTAGTCAAACCACAATTCGACCGTCACTTTGACTCCAAATCTTACCGGATCCTTCTCAACTCTACGCTTCTTCTTCTTCAGAAAAGCTTCGGTTTGTAAGCATCGTACGTGACAACTTATGCGAAATCTTCTCAATTTTTTACCATAGCCTCAGCGTATGATATCATGACATCTTGACAAATCTCATGATTTTCAAACTTCGTTTGCTTTTTTTAAAATTTTAAAATCATTCGGCCACACGTTCGTGGTTGTGTTTCCTCAACAAGATGTTTGAAATTCCTTTTCATTTCACAGGTAAGGCATCAGACCGGGCTGAATAACATGAATATCATTTTTCTACTCATTGTTTCCTATTATTTGAATCACTTGCAGTTCAAATTTGACTTGATTCAAAAAATTGCTTAAAATACAATTAATTAATTAATTAAATATAGCAAACAAATACAAAAATATACCAAATTTTAACATGGAGTACCATATGTTGTATGTGGAGAGTACAAAAAGTTTGAAGGGTAGGAAAGGAAAATGTTTTATTGTTTTGCCGAGTGCCGCAAAAAAAACACTCGGCAAAGATATCTTTGCCGAGTGTCAGCTCCAGACTCTCGGCACAGTTCTAACGGCGGCGGCTGACCTCTAACGGACGGCCGTTTGTGACGAGTGTTTTATTTTTGCCGAGTGTTTTCCTGTTAGCACTCGGCAAAGAGCTTACTTTGCCGAGTGTCTAATATACAGCACTCGGCAAAGAGCTTACTTTGCCGAGTGCTTTATTTTGCCGAGTGCAATTTAGCGGGCACTCGGCAAAGTTATTGTTTGCCGAGTGTCCGATAGATTGCACTCGGCAAAATTTCAGACACTCGGCATAAAACAGCTTTCCGGTAGTGGAACCATTGCTTAGTTTGTTATGAGAGGGAAGCTAGTGTTTACACTCTTGAGACCTTGGGATCGAACCCCTTGAACCCCATTTTTCCATAGCCTCAAAATATTTTGCTTAGCCAATGACAAGCGGGTCCCACTTGTTATAGACTATAAAAAATCCAAAATTCCAGCAAAACTCTGATTCGCAAGAATACTCCTTATTTTACAAATTTCTAGAACTTCTCTTCCATTCAATTTTCCAATTGCTCATTCTCCACCATTCAAACTCTGAATCAGGTGATTCAAAATTCTAAATTCATCCAAATTCATAGTCTATCTTCCAGTATATATTTTATAATTTTTGGATTTTATTTGGGTTTATTTGTCTTTGGGCGCTTTTCACGCGTAGACTGTGATGTCCCGGAAGAGTGCAATTTTGACGAGAATTCTCACCAATTCGCAGAGCGCAAGTTACACCTTTGATCATGTTACTCCCAGTAATTTAAATTAATTATGTTGTTTTAAAATTATTATGTATGCGTACTTTTATTCAATCTAGTTTAAATTCAATTTAAATTCTAGTTATGCCCAATTCCTTTGTGTATGGCCAAATTTGACTCTAAACAATCATGCCTTGTCACCCTAGTTGAAAACCTAGTTAGTACATTAGTATTAATTGAAAATTTTATAGAATTGCTTAGCCATGCTTAGAATAATTTAGGTGGGAAGAAATGTTTCACTTAAAATGATGATTTATAAAATTTATTCTTGACTTCGGTGAGTCAAGAAAGTCTATGAAATTTTGATAAAATATAATTTTGAAATTGGTTTAGACTTAGGCAAATGATTAGGTGGTGGGTGCTTGCTGGCATGCATTGTTGTTTGGTGACACAATGTTGATTGCCAGGCACAAGGGGTATATGGCCGATCAGTTAATGACCGATCTGTGAGTACTATTGCAAAGCCCTATCATACTATCACAAGGCTGGTATGGGACAGTCCTGGCTGATTAATTTGCAGGTCCTAACCTGAGTCTCGCTATAAGTTGAAAGTGAGCGTGGCGTTGGCCATGAGAAGTCTCACTCGGCTCAAGGGGGCCTCCAACTTGTGGATTCAAGTTGTGGTGAAACATTAGTGTTGGCTTGGCCAGGTTGAAGACTTTGCATTGTAAAAGCCTTGTCATGATCTCATTGCCACACACCAAAGGAAGTGTGCTTATCCGGTGTCAATATGGGATGATCATGTCTTGTGGGTAAAGCTATACAATCTCTACAGAGTGTATAATCTATCTTGGATAGCCGTGCCCATGGTTATGGGCAAGCTGAGTAAAGTTTTTCATGGATTAGATTTTGTTTTCAAAATGGTTTTACAAAATTCTTATGGATGGATGGAATCCATATGAGATCTTTTTGAGGAAAGATGGTCTGGGTGGGATGCCCGTGGGTAGGTTAGTGTTTGGTTGGAGCTTGCACCAACGATATTATTTTGTTAAAATCTTGTTTCTATTTATTGTATCAAATTCATCTTTTGAATCTACTTATAATATTTACTTCAATTCTACTTTTCGCTCAATTAACCTTATTATGCCTTCCTTTGTCAATCCTTATGCATGCATTAACTCTGTTAAACCTCTTGGTGTAACTTGTGGAGTACTTTATGTGCTTATATTGCTCAATTTATCATTTTTCAGAGGACAACTTCGACTTCGGTAAGGATCAAAATGAATAGGCTGCGTCTTACTGTCGTTTGCATGTGGGTAGGCTCAATGGGCTTCTTCTGCTTTGGTTTTTTCTTTCGCTGCTTACATTTAATTTTGGTTTATAGACCATTGATGTAAGCTTTGGCCATCATGCCCATATTGAATTAAATAATGTTTGTCATTGTGCTTGATATGTATCCTTGTTATCACTGTGTGCACTAGCTGATCTTGGACTAGTGCGATTTACACAGAGGGTTTTGGAGTTGTTGCTCCGGGATCTAACACCGAGTAGTCGGAGTAGTAGTCTAGGGAGGCCAAGCAGCCGCCAGATCCAGTGGGTAGCCACTAGATCCAGCGAGGAGAAGGTGGTAGAAGCCCCCAAGTCCAGCGAGAGTGGCCAGAGGAGGAGAGATCTATCCAGATTTGAGCTGGGAAAGGCGAGCATGCCACGTAGTTAGGCTAGGAGGAGCTGTAGACATGAGAAGGAGGAGAGCAGGTAGCGTCTCTGGCGCCGAGAGGATGGAGGAAGAGGAGAACAGCTGCCAAGAACTAAGCGTCGACCGAGGAAGAGGAGGAGTGCGAGCGTCGGCCGAGATAAAGGAGGACTATGAAGCCTTGGCCGAGTGGAGGAGTGCAGAGCATCAGTCGAGTAAAGAGGGAAGAGGAGCACCCGCTGGCCGAGCGTGGCCATGGGCCGAGTGTTGGGCTGGGCCAAGAAACTTGGGCTTGTGGGGTAGTTTTAGTAGTAGGTTAGCAGGCTTTTGTCTAGATCTTAGCCCGTTAGATAGGTTAGAAATCCACTGATGCGAGAGAGGGAAAAGTTTTCCAATCTATTAGTACCTTAATTAAATAACTTCTTATAGTCTAGCGTCTGCCTATAATGCGGAAATTGACCAGGCTCAAGCCGAGGTAGCAGATCAAGTTGCCATTGATTCCAGCACTTACTACTACTCAGGCAAGCAAAATTCTTGATCACGCACATAGTTATGTCAAATGTACAAATTATTTCCTGTACCATTAAGATATACGTGCATTAGAAAAATGTTTTTGGAAAAAGAGTAAATGGATCAGAAGGGTTAAGAGTTAAGAAGAGAAAATAAAAAAAGGAGAACAAGAAAGAGAAAGAGTATGAGTTAAAATCTGTGGTCCGACTGAGAGGAGCAGCAGGACTGCAGGAGTTATTAAATAGGAGGGTAAAGGGGATTTTGAAAATGCAAAGAGAGGGAAGGCAGGACCCTTTTACGTATGGTTAGAATATAAGGACCTACCAGACTCTCACTCGGATCGGGGACCGTAAATTAAGTGCTAGCCATTTTTTCATCTCGGACGGGTAGAAATTAGTACCCTGTTACGTTATTCATCACTCCATATTGGGTAGGTAAATATATATGAGTAGAGATGGATGAAACTCAAGACCAGTAACACCAGTCTGGAAGTGAGTAAGTCCCGAGACGCTATATGCGTAGGTGGAGTGTTGGGCCGGGAGCCGGTCCAACCGAACATTATTTGAAGTCGGTAGAGCTCGAGTGAGCGACCCGGTATACCAACAGAAAATAAATGGGCTGGAGAATTGAGCAACATAACTTGGAAAAGTTATGTACTTTGAACTTGACCTCACACCAAAGGAACTATGAAAAAACCTAGTTATAATGGTTCAGAGTAGCTACGGGTATAGTGACACAATCTTACATATTGCTAAATAAAATCATAAATTCATGCTCGTCTCTTGGATTGGAGACTACGGTGATTATTAGGGATCTTTCTTCACTCGAGTGAAAAGTAGAATCTTTCCAAGTTAAAAGGTGGATAATTAATTTGATAACGCTATTTTTTAGAATTAAAATTTAGAAACTTTAATAACCCTAGAAGAGAGGTGTTGTGGTTACAGACCAAACAGAGAGAGATGTGGTAGTGGAGAGTTGGGAGAGAGTGATCCCCTCTCTCCTAGCCTTCCCTTGTATATATATTCATATGGGCTGTGCTTTTACAATTGTGCCCTTACATCGATACCTCCCTGTCAGGGGTATTTAAGCCATTACACATGTCCCATTTTGTGCCCTATAACCTTCTAACAGGCCTGCTGGGTTTAGGTGGGGGCCACCCCTACAACAGGAGCCTCTCATGGTGAAGGGCTTCACAGGGCCGAAGCCATGTTGCCGAGTCCTTTGGCCCCCTCCGTCCCTGCGGCCTGTGAACCTCTCCGAATTTGCGGAGCATTGGTGTGCAGCGGGTCCCGGGGTCTGAGGCCGTAGCCGAAGCCGATGCCCGGATTGGCAGCTGAGGTAGACGCGCGAGAGCCCCGTCCCAAGCTGGCGCCTAGTCAAAGTAGACGCGCGAGCGCTCCGTCCCCTACCCTTCGAACGGGTGGCAGCGGAGCTGGCGCTTGGTTGGAGTAGTCGCGCGCGCTCCGTCCCCTACCCTTCGAACGGGTGGCAGCGGAGCTGGCGCCTAGTCGTAGTAGACGCGCGAGCACCCCGTCCCCTACCCTTCGAACGGGTGGCAGCGGAGCTGGCGCCTAATCGAAGTAGACGCGCTCGTGCGCTCCGTCCCCTACCCTTCGAACGGGTGGCAGCGGAGCTGGCGCCTAGTCGAAGTAGACGCGCGAGCGCTCCGTCCCCTACCCTTCGAACGGGTGGCAGCGGAGTTGGTGCCTAGTCGAAGTAGACGCGCGAGCGCTCCGTCCCCTACCCTTCGAACGGGTGGCAGCGGAGCTGGCGCCTAATCGAAGTAGACGCGCGCGCGCGCTCCATCCTCTACCCTTCGAACGGGTGGCAGCGGAGCTGGCGCCCAGTCGAAGTAGACGCGCGAGCGCTCCGTCCCCTACCCTTCGAACGGGTGGCAGCGGAGCTGGCGCCTAGTCGAAGTAGACGCGCGAGCGCTCCGTCCCCTACCCTTCGAACGGGTGGCAGCGGAGTTGGTGCCTAGTCGAAGTAGACGCGCGAGCGCTCCGTCCCCTACCCTTCGAACGGGTGGCAGCGGAGCTGGCGCCTAATCGAAGTAGACGCGCGCGCGCTCCGTCCTCTACCCTTCGAACGGGTGGCAGCGGAGCTGGCGCCCAGTCGAAGTAGACGCGCGAGCGCTCCGTCCCCTACCCTTCGAACGGGTGGCAGCGGAGCTGGCGCCTAATCGAAGTAGACGCGCGAGCGCTCCGTCCCCTACCCTTCGAACGGGTGGCAGCGGAGCTGGCGCCTAGTCGAAGTAGACGCGCGAGCGCTCCGTCCCCTACCCTTCGAACGGGTGGCCGCGGAGCTGGCGCCTAATCGAAGTAGCCGCGCGCGCTCCGTCCACTACCCTTCGAACGGGTGGCAGCGGAGCTGGCGCCTAGTCGGAGTAGGCGGTGGTGGAGGCGGGCCTCACGCCGCTGGCGTCGGTGTGCTTCGAAGCTGTTATGACCCCGCGGTCTGGTAGTGCGCTTTTAATGGTGCCTGGAATCGTGCCGACGCCTAGCCTGTCAGGGCGCAGGCTGTCCTGCCGTGCCGTCCGCCTTCCCGTGGGTGGGGCGTGCGGCGGCATGTGATTGGTGCGTCGTGGGATGTGAGCGGTTGTGTGACCGCGGCAGTTCGCCTCTTCCCCAGGAAAGCGGGATGCGTGGCGGGCGCCCGTTGGCGTTGCGCGCTATCTGGCCACCTACCAGGCACGCTCCTCGACGTGCTGGCGGTTCTGTTTTCCAAGCCTTGGGTAGTCGAACCGCTGGGGGTTAATCTGGCTGCGTTTGTAGCCGTGGGGAAGGCGAGCGGGCCTTATAAGGTGCCACCGTTGTAGTGGGGACATTCTGTCTCGCCTGTCTCCTGGCTCTGCTTGTTCTGACAATAGCGTCACTTGCTCCCACCTTGTTCCTTTTGCCCTAATCGTAGAGGACAATGGCCGGCCAGGACGATATCTCCCACCATCCCGGCGGCAGCTCCTTACCTAGCCGGGACGAGTTGTCTGTCCCTTCAGAGTACGAGCTGGTGCTGCGGGGGCGTTCACGTGCCGACAGGCGGTGGGACGCCATGGAATACTCGGGGGGGCGCTGCTCTCGTGTGCTGGGGAGGAGTCGCGCAACCGAAGAGACGCTGCAGCGGCTTGTACGGGAAGGGAAGATCGAGGAGCGTGATGGGGCTCGCCTACCCCGTCGCAACGAGACAAAGCCGAGGCTCCGGGAGATGGAGGCGATCGTTTTAGTCGCGTTTTTCGACGTCGGCCTTCGAATGCCCTCAACAATGTTTGTGGGCGAAGTCCTGCGGGCCTACGAGTTGGAATTAGCACAGCTGACGCCAAACGCCATAGTCCGCCTAGCTGTCTTTGCATGGGCGGCATGGACAGAAGGCCGGCGTCCCAGCGCGAGCCTGTTCGTCACCCTGCACGACGCATGCTGCCGACCCAAGAAAGTCGGGGAGGGGGCTGTATCCAACTTTGGCGGCGTGGACTTCGTGCTGCGAGCATCCTGTACGACGCTATTCCCTGCGTCGGCCACCTTGGGGAGGTGGGAGTCCGGCTGGACGCGGCGGTGGTTTTATTACATCGTGACCAGCGCGAGCGGCCTGCTGTGCCGAGGTGGGCCAATCTCGTTCAATATCTCGCCAACTGTGAAGCCGGAGGCTGACGACGCACAGAGGCTATGGAGGCTTGCTGGCGTTGCGCGCCGGCTAAGTATGCGCGACTTGGCCGAAGAGTTTACGATGTACGGGGTGGCGCCCCTCTCCTCCCGGTGGAAGTACACGCGACGAGGCGACGACCGAGAGGACGGGGTTCGCCCGCCACTGTCTTGCCTGCTTCCGCCCTCCACTCCTTGTAAGTCGTGCAGTGCGTTGGTACGCATCCATTTGTGTCTGCGTAGTCCCCGCCTGATAAGACTTGTCTTTTGTGCAGTGGCCCGGCTAGAAGATGCGGAGCGCGCGGTTGTGGCGTTCCTGGGTCCGTACACGCTCAAGGAGCACAAGCTGCGTGAGGCCGCGACCAAAACGGCGAAGCAGGGGCGGATAAATCGCACGTGCGAGGTCCTGGGCATTGCTGTGCCCGAGCGCGCGGTGCCGGCGAAGGCTCCCGCAGGGATTCCGGACCATCGTGGCGGTGACAGCCAAGCGGGGGTATTGCCTTCGCGGCGCCGGGCCTGCTCCGAGGTTGCCGTACCCAGCCCGCCAGCCACCTCGGCGGCTGGCGCCACTGGGACAGGACGTGCGACCAGCGATGAGTCTGGCCGGACCAGTTCGGGTGGGCGCGTCGTCTCGAGCCCATTGGCGGCACCATCCGCCGGCACTATTGAGGCCATACGCACGGCCTTCGCTGGGCCGGAACCTGCCAACCCGGGGGGGGACGTCGCTCCTGGTGAGAGTGCTACGGCCGGCGGTGCTTTGCCACTCATGGCGGCTGCAAAGGACGCGCCTGGGGCGGTAGGGACTGAAGGCGCGACAGGAGCTGTGACTGCTAGCGCCGCGGAAGAATCGCCTGTAGTGCCACAGGCGAAACGCCCTCGAGTCCAGTCTCCCTCGCCTCCGAGGGGGCGGTACGGCGTCGCCGGCCCTGTGCTTGGAGTTGTGGTGCCCGACGCGGCCGAAGGGTCTTCTCGACCGCCCATCGAGGCACCCGCCCCCTGCCGGCGGTTGAACGGGCACCCCCTTCCGTCGCGGCGGAGGGTGCAGGAGATAGGCGCAGCTCCCTTTCCTCGCACGACTTCGCGAAACTCTCTCCGATTTGCTTGCTCATTCCATCGACATCAGGCGAGACGAAGTCTCCCGGACGTGAAGGATCGAGCAACGGGGGTGTGCGCGACGTCCCGGGCCCTGTGCAGGGTGCCCTGCAGGCGTCTGCCGCCGTTGAAGTGGCCGAAGCCTCTGCAGCCCCTGACGCGGCGAGGGCGGAGCTTGTTCTCTCCGACTTCCTCCCGCGCCTGGAGACACTTCGCGCTTTTAACGCAGCTGCGGAGCGCGCCCGCGGTGGCTTGGATCGGCAGATGTTGTCGTCGTGCGAGGGAGACCTCCTGGCGCTCGCACTGCAGGCCTCGGAGATAAGGGTAAGTATGTGCGCTCGCGGTTGCTAGAGTACTACCGGGCACCTGCTGACTCTTATTGCTATTCCCAGACGCTTGCCATCAGCCAAGCGCTGGATGAGGCCCGTATTCGGGAGCGGAGAGCCCTGAAGGTCGGCCTTCGTGCTGCGGATGACGCTCACGCCACGAAGGACGAACAGCTTCACGCGCTGGAGGGCGCCCTGGCGGCCGCGCAACACAGGACCGAGGAAGTCCAGCGCGCCGCGGCAGAGGAACGTACCTCCTTTCTGCAGCAGATCACCGCTCTAAAGGAGGAGAAGGCCCAGCTGGTGGAGTCTCTTGCGGAGAAGGACCACGCCTTGGACAATGCGTCCATGTCGGCGTGGAGGGCGATGGAGTCTCTGAACCGGGCCCTGCGGGATCTGTGTGTCGACGTGCCGGACGCTACTCACGGGCCGGAGGATTTGGTGGAGACGCTCGGCAGGTCGAGGAAGGGGCCGGCGTTGCTCTCCGCAGCGCTAGCACCTTCAGCGAGCATTGCGACTTCCTCGGCGCATGCCTCGCCCTCGCCATGCTCCACACGCATGGGTGTAGACATGTCCATGAGCTGGCGAACCCTCACCTGGATCTCCCTGCCCGGCCGGAGGCGATGTCGGACACTATTCGCTTCATCGAGCCTGGCCTCCGAAACTTTCATCGACGGATCTGGGGCTATGTTGGGGAGGACGCGGCCAGGGTTGCAGTGCAACAAACGCTGCATGGGGGTGGGGACCTCCTCCGCTGGCTCGAAGGAGTTCCCCGGCGCCACAATGGTGGTGCGGGCCCCTCGGCACCGCACGAAGGATGAGCGGTTGGTTAGGGGAGTGGTGTACTGCGCGCTCCTGTTTTTGTGGTCATGTAACCCCGACATTTTTTGCAGTAAACCGAAGTAGCACCCGTTCTTAATGTTGTATGCTGCTTTTATACTCCGAGGAGTACGCACAGAGGCAACGCTTGTGCGTGCGCGGGATCTGCGTCTTGTTTATACTCCAGAGAGTGCGCGCAAGGGCGTCCCCCTGCAGCGTCTTATTTAGAGTCCGTAGACTGGCGCGTGCGGAGGCGGACCTCGACGATACGACTTCATTTAGAGTCCGTAGACTGGCGCGTGCGGAGGCGGACCTCGACGCTACGACTTCATTTAGAGTCCGTAGACTGGCGCGTGCGGAGGCGAACCTCGAGTGCGGGGGTGATCTTCTGCACATTGTGGCCAGACAACATGGTACTTTCTGCGAACAGCCAGTTTTATTGAACCCCCGTTTGCACGGGTGAGCATCGTACAAGGAGGGGTTGATGCCATTATACTTTTCGTCCTGCTTCTAGGCGTAATATCGCCGCAACTTATCCGTGTTCCATGTGTGGCGGAGAGTTTGCCCCTCGAGTGTGGCGAGGCGGTATGCTCCCTTCTGTAATGCTTCCGCCACGATGTATGGACCTTCCCACTTGGACTCCAGCTTGCCAACGGTCTCCGCATGGAGCGCCACTCTGAGGACGAGATCCCCAGGCTTGAACCCTCACGGATATAGTGACCGGTCTCGAGTACGCACTGTCTGCCGCGCGTATTTTTCGACATGTTGGGCTACGCTCGCCCGCGCTCCATCGAGGAGGTCCAAGGACACGCGACGCTCCTCGTCGGGCGCTTGGACGAGGACCCTCCGCGAGCCATCCTTGATTTCCTCAGGCGTCACTGCCTCATCACCAAAAAGGAGCTTGAAAGGCGTGAACCCCGTAGGGCGTGTTACCGTTGTGCGAAGGGACCAGAGGACACTGTGAAGCTCGCTCGGCCATTTGCCCTTTGGCAACCCTACCAGGCGCTTTTTGACGGCGATAGAGATGGCGCTATTCGCCTTCTCGACTGCTCCGTTGGACTGAGGGTGCCCGACCGAGGCGAACCGAAGCGTGATGCCCATACTGTCACAGAATTCTTTGAATAGGGTGGCGTCGAATTGCAGGCCGTTGTCGACGGTGAGCTCCCTGGGCACGCCGAAGCGACATATAATGTTCTGCCAGAGGAAGCGCTGCATGGCCGCCGAGGTTATTTTGGCCAGAGCTACCGCCTCCGGCCACCTGGAAAAATATTCCAACGCAACTACCACGAACCGCAGGTCCCCTGGGGCTCGGGGAAGTGGTCCCACTATGTCGACGCCCCAGCGTGCCAGCGGCCACACCGGGGGAATAGGGTTGAGGTTCGTCGGGGGCATGCGGATGATACGTCCCATCCACTGGCACCCCTGACACCGACACACGAGGTCCTGGGCGTCAGTGATGGCAGTCGGCCAGTAAAAGCCTTGCCTGAATGCCTTGCCGACCAAAGACCTTGGCGCGAGGTGAGACCCACAGACCCCCGCGTGGATCTCCGCAAGGAGCTTTTCCCCTTCTTCGTGCGAGAGGCAGCGTAGGAGCAGTGCGCAGACTCCCTTTTTGTAGAGTGTCCCTTCAAACACCTGGAAGGATCTGGCACGGTGTTGCAGACGCCGGAGCTCGGCGGGGTCCTCCGGCTCGGCAATACCCTGCAGGAAATTGAAGATAGGCTCTCGCCAGTCGCCCTGCTGGACGATGTGGTGCACTAGGGCCGCGTCCCGGTTGTCCTGCACGATGGCTGCCTGTGGTAACACTTCGTAAAACGCCCCGTCAGGGGGTGGCAGTTGTTGGCTGGCCGCCTTTGCGAGGGCGCCGGCCTGCTCATTTTCCGCGTGAGGGATGGCCTTGACCGTGACGCCCAAGAAATGTCTTTCCCTCGCTCTTACGGCCGCGAGGTATTTGGCCAGCTCGGGGTCCTTGGCTTGATATGACTTGTCTACGTGGCCTGCCACCAAATGCGAGTCCGTGCAGACAAGCACGCGCCGCGCACCAATTGCCTTGAGCTTCGTCAGGCCGAAGAGCAGCGCTTCATACTCGGCTATGTTATTGGTGGCCGGAAACGCAAGGCGCGCCGAGTATAACAGGCGCTGCCCCTTGGGCGTAACAATCACCGCGCCTACGCCCGCGCCCGCGACACCGTAGGCGCCGTCGATGGTGAGCGTCCATACTGGGTCGTCGTGCTTCTGGGCGGGCTGAGCCGGCGGAGTCCATTCTGCGAGGAAGTCGGCGTGAACTTGAGATTTGATTGCCGTCCGCGAGGCGTATGTCAGGGAGAACGGGGCGAGCTCGGCAGCCCACTTGCCAATGCGCCCCGTAGATTCCTTGTTGTGTAACATCTCCGCCAGGGGAAACAAGGAAGGCACTGTGATTGGGTGGGCCAAAAAATAATGTCGAATCTTTCTGGAGGCCATGACCAACGCGTAAGCGAGCTTTTCAAGCTCCGTATATCTCGTCTTGGCGCCTTGGAGGGTTTCGGAGACAAAGTATACGGGCCGCTGTACGGCGCCTTCCTCTAGGACGAGGACGGCACTGACCGCTGTAACCGACGCGGCCAGATAGAGCAAGAGGGGAGCCTCTGGTGTTGGGGCGACCAGAGTGGGGAGGCCCGCCAGGTGTTTCTTGAGCTCGTTGAAGGCCTCCGCACAGTCGCTATCCCAACGAAATCCGTCGCACCCGCAGAGTGTCTTAAAGAATGGCAGACCCCGCTCCGCCGCCCTAGATAGGAAGCGGCTTAGAGTTGCCATGCGGCCCGCCAGTCTCTGGACCTCCCTCGTCGTTTTGGGCGGCTCCATGCCCATGATGGCCTCAACCTTATCGGGATTCGCTTGGATGCCTCGTCCGGACACGAGGAAGCCCAGTAGTTTGCCCGCCTGCACGCCAAAGACGCATTTGTCGGGGTTGAGCTTGATGCCGGCCTTCCTGAGGTTGTCGAAGGTCTCCTGGAGGTCCCGGCCGTGCGAAGCGAGCTGCCGGGTTTTGACTACCACGTCGTCGACGTAGGCTTCCACATTCCTCCCGAGCTGGGCGGCGAGGGCAAGTGCGACGAGGCAGGTGAAGGTAGCGCCTGCGTTCTTCAAGCCGAAGGGCATCCTAACGAAGCAGAAAGTCCCAATCGGTGTGATGAAACTGGTCTTGTCCTTGTCGTCTTCGGCCATGTATACCTGGTGGTAGCCAGAGTAGGCGTCCAGGAAACTCATTAGCTCGCACCCGGCGGTAGCGTCGACCAGCTGATCGATGCGTGGCAAGGGGTAATTGTCCTTTGGGCACACCTTGTTGAGTGCCGTGAAGTCAATGCACATACGCCAGGCCCCGCTGGCCTTTTTGACCAATACCGGGTTGGCGAGCCACTCTGGGTGGTGGACTTCGCGAATGACCCCGGCCCGGAGAAGCTTCGCCACCTCCACCTTGGCCGCCTGCTGCCGATCCATGGACATGCGACGAAGCTTTTGCTTGACCGGCTTGGCGTCAGGGCGGACCGCCAAGCGATGCTCGATTACTGCGCGGTCTACGCCCTTAATGTCCTCCGGTGACCATGCAAAAATGTCGGCGTTGTTCTGAAGCACTTGGAGTAGGTCTCGCTCGACCTCCGTAGGGAGCCCCTCGCCAATGGACACAAACTGCCCCTCCGCCTGGAGCGAAACCTTTTTGACTCCACCCTCGGGCCGAGGCTTAGGTGTCCATCCCGGAGGGGAGGGCGTATCGCCGAGCATGCCTAGGAGGACGTGCACCGGCTGGTGTAAATCCCGGCTGCTGACTTCGACGCGTCTGGCGAGGTCCTGGTCGCCAAAGACAGTGATCACGCCCTCCGGGCCTGGGAGCTTCATACATAAGAAGGCGTGGTGCGGGATCGCCTCGAGGGAGTTGATAGCGGGCCGTCCCAATATGACGTTGTAGGGGTGCGGGATGTCTATGACATCGAAGATGACGTGCGCGCTTTGGGTGTTACCCTCTTGGCGGAATGTAACTGGAAGGGACACATGTCCTATGGCCTCCAGCGGTTGGCCTCCGAAGCCTTGAAGTGGAGCTCCTGATTGCTCTAAGCGGCTTCGGGGGATTCCCATACGATCGAGGGCCCCCGCAAACAGAATGTTCGCAGAGCTCCCCCCGTCGACAAGGATGTGCCTGACGTCATGGCCTGCAATGTGAGCCTGAATGACTAAAGGGTCTTGGTGAGGGAACTCCACACCCCTGGCGTCATCCATGGTGAAAGTAATGTCGCGGGGCGGTACCCACGGTTGCGGCTGCTCCAAGGGGGCCCCCGATAGGGACCCTCCGGTGATGACGCTGATGGAGCGGCACCACGTGCCTTCCCCGGATGCGGCCCGAGCTCCGGCCGTCATCCGTCGCAACTCCATGACTTCGACGCACGTCTTCGTGTGGTGGTCGCCGTAACCGTGCACCTCACACCACTTGCCGTAATCTAGAATTTCTTGTTCCGCACGGGGTCGCCCGTCGCGATCTGGTCTGCCTTCCCATCCCCGGCCCCCTCCCCGCGAGGTGGGGGCAGGTCCTCGAGGGGCATTCTCGATGCCGAGGACATGGTGGACCTTTTGTGGCCTGCGCTGGCGTCGTCGGGGCTTGCGCCTGCCCCTTGAAGAGCCTTCCTGCCCCCCGGTATCGCTACCGCTGGGAGTGTCTCCCCGGGGTTCTCGTCTGCGGCCCCGCTTCGAGGAATCATCACTTGCCCCCCTCGTGTGGCAAGCGCTCTGCTTGGGCGAGGTCGGGGGCGACGGCGCTGCGTCTCCGCGCCTCCTCCTCTGCCCGTGCATACTCCTCCATTTTGTCGAAGAGCTTGGCGACTGTCTTGATAGGCTTCTGCGCGTTGTATTCGGCCATGGGGCCCGGACGAAGGCCCTGTATGGCCGCGTTGATGACGGTTGTCTCATTAATGTCTTTGACTTGGCAGCGCATCTTCGCGAAGCGCTTGGAGTAGTCCCGGAGCTTCTCCGAAGGTTTCTGCTTTACTGCGAAGAGCTGGTCTGCGTCAACCCGGTCGACATAGCTCCCTTGAAAGTTGTTGTAAAGGCGGTCGCGAATCTGCTCCCACACGTAAATGGAGTTTGGCTCTATGGTAAAAAAACCAGGAAAGCGCCACTCCTTGCAGCGCGAGGGGGAGCCCCTTTGCCTTTGTGGTGTCGTCTCCACCCGCAGCCTCGATTGCGGTTTCGTACACACGCACGAACTCGCGGGGGTCCGTATCGCCTTTGTAAGGCTCGATGACACTGGGGAATTTGAAGTCTTCGGGCCACGCCGCCTGCTGTAGTCCTGCCGAAAGCGGGGACTCTGGATCGACGCGTCGCAGCGACACGCGGCTGAATGTGGGGGCGTCGCGGCTGTCTGCCCTTTCCGGCGCGGGCTCTGGCGCGACCACTGGCGCGGCTTGCTGGCTCCGAGCCTCTTGCATGTCTCGGACAGCCCCGCGAAGATCCCCTAGCTCCCGCTGGAACGCATTGAGGGCCGCCAACAGGGCGCTTTCCACCGCTGGTGCGGGCGGGGCCGCCGGCGCGCCAGGCGGACGGGTCGGCACGGGTACGATCGCCTCGCGAGCTGCCGGTCGCTCCGTTGTGGCTATCTCCAACCGCCCGGTCCACGCTACCGGCGAGCGTTGCGGCGAGGGTGGCGGAGTTGGTCGCTGTCGCGTCGGCGGGGTTGGTCGTTGTAGCGACGGTGGCGGGCTCGGCCGTCGCAGTGCCAGTGGCGGGGTCGGCCGTCGCAATGCCAGTGGCGGGGTCGGCCGTCGCAACGTTAGTGGCGGGGTCGGTCGTCGCAATGCGAGTGTCGACGTCCGCGACCACCGCGCCCACGCCATCACCCGCGCCCACAACAGCCGATGCCGAAGTCCTGGTACTCACGCGACGCTCCGACCCAGCCGCCTTCTTTCCCTTCGCCGCCGTCGACGAAGCTTTTTTCGGTGTCATCCTTCTTCGGATTTCAGGCTTGCTCCTGTCCTCCCCACGGACAGCGCCAACTGTTGTGGTTACAGACCAAACAGAGAGAGATGTGGTAGTGGAGAGTTGGGAGAGAGTGATCCCCTCTCTCCTAGCCTTCCCTTGTATATATATTCATATGGGCTGTGCTTTTACAATTATGCCCTTACATCGATGCCTCCCTGTCAGGGGTATTTAAGCCATTACACATGTCCCATTTTGTGCCCTATAACCTTCTAACATGCCTGCTGGGTTTAGGTGGGGGCCACCCCTACAACAAGAGGCATACAGTGCATCTTGCTAATACTAGCTGAATACATCAATACTTACCCTTGCTATTATTTTCTTTGTTAGACCCTGCCCCGTTCGGAGAGTACTCCGAATAGGATGAAGGGACAGCAGGCAGAGTCAAGCTAGGACGATGGTAGCGAGGAGCCGAGGAAGGTGGACCCCTTATACAGTAGTTGGGACGAGTAGGCGACCTACGGAGCTGAGCAGAAGAGCTTTAGGGTATCAGTTTGTACGTTTTTCCCCTTTTGTATCTGTAACTAAGACCATAGCCCTTGCAGCAAGTGTTATAATAAGAATACAGTTTCTACATTATTGTTCTGCTACGCGACTTTGGTAAAAACTTATTATTCGTCGAAACAGTGTTCTACTGATTAAGCGAATAATAATCTGTATATTTAAATGTGATTATTTTTGAGATAATTACATGAGGCGCCACACAAGCCCACTTACACAACTCAGTCGTCGCTCGGCCATTTCCTGCTGGACCGCCTCGTCCGTTTGCCGCTCGGGCAGACAACCGTCTGGTTGGTCAGACCGTGAATAGCACCTGAAGCCATGACAAGGCGACCGTCAAAATCTTCTTTTGAAGCATCAACCACATGAAGAATTTGCATTTGATTTCCACCTTTGCTTTCCATATACTGTTGAAGTTCAAGGGAGCATAGACGCCGATAAATTGGGCGTTGTAGGCCGACTTCGCCGAGTACTTGCCACCGTGGTGAAGGTCCAGATGACCTTATCTTCTTCCTGGTTTAGGGTGACATCCTGTAGCGCATTCCAGAGTGCTAGAAACTCTTTGGCTTGTGCCTCGGTGGAAATGCGTTGAAGCCCCTTCATCCATGGTCCTTGCTGTAAGCTGTCATACACCGATTTGTGCTTCCTCAAAAGCGAGCTTTAGTGCCTTGTTAGCCATCGCGTGCTCCAGAACTTGCGATTTTGCCGATGCCTTTTATGTATGCTGGTATACGCAAAGGGACTGTCTCCAAAAAAAAGTGGAGCTTCGTTTTTCTAGACTTCATGGTGATCTTTGGGTAGTAATCTTGATGAGCAAATCCATATAGAGCAGATAGAATGGTTCAGTGAACCGAAAAATTAGCACCTAATTTGCAAGTTAAAGAAGTCATTGTATGGATCTAATCAGGCATTTTGACTTCTATATGTTGAAGATTGGCTACAGGGGATGTGAGTATGACTGTTGTGTTTATGTTCTACGCCTTAACAATGATCCGTTTATTTTTCTGCTATTGTATATTGATGATATGCTAATTGCTGCAAAGCACATACGTGATGTGATTAGTTTGAAAGTTTTGCTAAGTCAAGAATTTGATATGAAAGACTTAGAGGCAAAAAAAATAAAATATTGGGCATAAAAATACACAATGACAAAAGCTCAAGAAAATTGTAGTTATCTCGACGGGTGTATGTTGAGAAAGTTTTGGAACGGTTTGATATGAGCAAGGCTAAACTAGTAAGTACTCATACCACTTTAAACTTTCTTACACCAGACAAAGAAATTAAAGAGATAGCAAAAGTTCCTTATGCTAGTGCGGTCAGTTCCTTAATGTATACAATGGTTGCATAAGGCTGGATTTGGCGCATGCTACAAGTCAAGTTGGAAAGTTTATAGTTAAACCAGGGAGTCGACATTAGAAGGTAATTAAGTAAATATTTAGGTACTTGAGAGGAACAACAAGTCATACTATTGTTTTTGATGGACAGTAAGATAATCTTTTGGTTGTTGGATATGTGGATTTGGACTATACCGATGAGTTGGATAATAGGGGGGTCTACTACAGGGTATGTTTTTACTCTAGGTGGAGGGCTTATTTGTTGGAAGTCATCAGTTTAGTCTATTGTTGCATTGTTTACAACTAAGGTGGAGTACATTGCTATGGCTGAAGTTGCAAAGAAAGCGTTATACCTTGCATAACTAGTGAAGGAACTGGTGTGATAGTCATAGCGCAATTTTTTGGCAAAGAATCGAGTGTATCATACGAGGACGAAGCATATTCATACAAGGTACTACAGGAGCAAAGAGTTGATTAATTCGGGAGAGATTGATTTGATGAAGGTGCACGCTGATGCTAATGTTATGGATATGTTGATCAAACCCGTCACCGCCAACAAGTTTGAGTATTGCCTTAACTTGTTTGAAGTTACAAACTGCTGAGCAAGAATATAACTCCTAGTTCACGAGTGTGTGAGGAGTATCAAGGTGTTTTCTTTTATTCTTTTATTCTTTAAAGCGATATGCTCATTAAGGTAAAGATGGTGTTCTTCAAGGTGGTGTGTTCATCAAGGTAGAGATTTATCGTGTATGACTCATATATGCAAAGGAAGGTGGTGTTTTCTTTTGTTGTGGAGGTGTCCGAGTCGAACATATAACCGAAGTATAGATATATATCGTCGATCTCTTGTAATCTTAATCGTGAAAAAAAGAAACTCTTCATATGGACAAAGTTGCCGTGATTCGGCTCCCGGGTACGTAAACATTGTCAAACCCTGTTAGTAAATCTTCATATTTCTTATGTGCTTTTGTGCTTGCTGTGATTGTTCTTTCGTACTAAGGCTGCTGCCGGTTTCAACACTGACCAAGTTAACCTATATCTAAACTAGAGGCTAAATAAGCTCCCAGATAAATGTGATAGTACTTCAACTATAATGTTCTGAATGTAATGGTATTCGATACACTCGTACATCCCTTGTCTATGGTCCTATGAAGTCCGAACTCTCACTTGATTTCCCTCCCTTTGGTTTCCATAGGGAAGAGGGTACATGCCACTCCTGCAAGAAAGAGCGCCAGCCCGATCACAATCACCGCTTCTTTCTGATGGCAGCTCTCTAGCAAGGTAACAGTCACGAGCGGCGCAACCATGCTTCCTACACGGCCAAGGGCAGTGCCGACTCCAACTCCGGTGTTGCGACATGATGTAGGGTAGGTCTGCACAAAATTGATACGAAATGGGATGAGAAACAGAAACTAATCTTATTGTTACAACTTTAGACTCTGGCCGCATGACTAGTTCCAACCGGGTGCCACAGGTTTAAATGGGTTGAACACAACTAAGCCTACGGAGCAACAACATTATAAGTGGTATTAGGCCTTCTCCCCGAAAAGATTAGTCCAATAGGTGGAGGCTCTCTCAGAGCAACTCCAGCAGGGCCCCTACTTGGCCTCTCAAACTCAAATTTGAGAGCCAGAGCAAAAAAACTCAGATCCAACAGGGCCCCTACTTGGCTCTCAAAAATAGGAGGCCTCTCAAATGAGGTCTCCAAGCCCTCATTCCTAAGAGCCCTCTCCTGGCTCTCATCCTTCGGTTTTTTCCCGCTCGGTGAAACTTCCCCCGCGCCCCCCAAAATCCCCTGCCCCCCCCCAAATCCGCCGCTTCTGCTCGCCCCTCGTCTCGCCCGACTCCTACGCTTCCGCTCGCCCCCCGCCTCGCCCGACTCCTCCGCCGCCGCCCGTGTCCCCCGCGCGCCGCCAAAATACCCCGCCTCCGCCGCTTCCGCTCGCCCCCGCCTCGCCCGACTCCTCCGCCGCCGCCCGTGTCCCCCTTGCGCCGCCAAAATCCCCTGCCTCTGCCGCTTCCGCTCGCCCCCGCCTCGCCTGACTCCTCCATTCGCTCGTCGCCTCGCCCGACGCCTCCGCCCGTCGCCGTCGCTGCCAAAATCCCCCGCTCGCCCGGGGCTTCCGCTCGCCTCCGACCGGATTTGAGGAGTGGGTCCCATGTGTCAGTGTGTAGTGGAATGGATTTGAGAGCTTAGATTTGAGGGGTGCTGTTGGAGTAGATGCAAAAAAACTGGGCCCTCAAAAATAGGAGCCCTCAAATCAAAAGTAGGGGCCTTGATTTGAGGGCTACTGCTGGAGTTACTCTCACACTTATAAGTTGTGTTTTCTCCTCTCTCACAATCCATGTGAGACTATTCCTAACAATCTGCCCCTCACACATAGATTGAGCACTTCTGTAACCATGAGGTCCAAGGAGATGTTAGGCACCTGGGCTCTGATACCACTTATTACACTTTGGACTCTGGCCGCATACCTAGATCCAACCGGGTGCCACAGGTTTAAATGGGCTGAACACAACTAAGCCTACGGAGCAACGAAGCAACAACATTATAAGTGGTATTGGACCTTCTCCCCCAAAAGACTAGTTGTTACAATTTTAGACCCTGACCGCATGTCTAGGTCCAACCGGGTGCCACAGGTTTAAATAGGCTGAACACAACTAAGCCCACGGAGCAACGGAGCAATAACATTATAAGTGGTATTAGGCCTTCTCCCCCAAAAGACTAGTCCAATGGGTGGAGGCTCCCTCACACTTATAAGTTGTGCTTTCTCCTCTCCCACAATCCATGTGAGACTATTTCTAACACTTATGAACATGAATTGTGGTTGCATCTGCTTCATTATTCATATGTATGCTTAGTTCTTTTTTTTCTCACTGATCTAAAACAGGAAAGAAGTGAACTAGCAGCATATGCAGTGATGTTAATGTTGCAGATATTTAGTACTGACCTCCGGGCCGTAAACATGTAGAACAGTCAAACTACCCATGACGCAAGTCCGGGCACAGAAAAGAAGGGTAGTTGTTACACCTTCTCCCAGATGTACAGCTAGTGGTGCGACGCAAGCGCAGCACAGAAAAATCATGCCTCCCATTGACACTCTCCGACCAACCCTGTCGATCAATAGAGCCGCCAAAAGCTGACCGGGGAATTCTGTCATCAAATAAAGCAAGGTTTTAGCTACTGAAGCATTTCACTGGTTTTCTTGGAGACAAGCATCTCAATGGTTTTGAAATGAAGAATTTTACATACAATCAGCACCCCTACAATTCACTGTTTTAGAAGTTGTAGAAGAAAACATCCTTCAATCAAATCAGCAGTTTCATCTAGGCTAGCGATCATGTTGTTTACTCAAACTTGGTGAATGATCAGAGGAAACTGAAAATCTGAAGAAACAATTTATTGTGAGCACAACATTACCTGCAAAACTGGTCACCAGCACATCTATGTAAAGATTGGAATCCTTTGGTTGCATCAAACGTGCTCCTACTGATGCACACCTGCTGTCTCGATTGCTTTGTTCAGAGGTTAGCAATACTATTCCATAATAACCAATATGAATTGCAAGAAATACAAAGCAAAGAAGAAAAGTTGATCTGATCAGGTCACGCGACCACAGAGCTCGAAATGCATTGATGCCACTGAAATTAGAGCTTCTGTCCTCATCAATTCCATCAGTTTCTTCTGGCATAACTAGAAGTGTTGTCTCAGAAGCACCAAGGCTATTGTCAACTCCCCTTTTTGGGTCAGAAGTTAGAACGCCAGGAGGGAGCACGCTGTTGTTCATTATTGCTACTCTCTCTAAGATAAGTGTAGCATCCTTTGTTTTACCTCTTGAGCAAAGGTACCTTGGTGATTCAGGTGCTAAACCAGAGAAAATAAGCAAGACAAAACATGGCGTGGAGGTCAATGCAAGTAACCACCTCCATCCAAGTATTGGCATTACAACCTGCATTCAGCGTACACGATGAAATATAAATTAGACGTCTAGGCCGGGTTGCTGTCTTGCAAGCAAAAGATTTATGCTATTCTTTCTGAGGTTTGCGTAGGAAAATAGAGAAAGAATAGGGAGGCATGCAGGCTGGTAAACATGTTGCGCATGGAGTACAGTTTGATAACTGAACTCTAATAGCGGATGAAATCATGACAGGCAAAGCAGAAAATACCCAAGCAAGTAGAGCCTCAAAGATTGTTCCAAGAGTCCAACAGCAAATAAAAGCAGCCATCCAGGAACCTCTGTTTGCAGCAGGAACAAACTCCAGGAACCAAGTTGCGAGCACATGGTTAGCACCCAGCCCCAGGCCAACAACGAAGCGGAGGGCGAGCAAGGATACGTAGTTAGGCGACAAGGCGCTGAGGGAACCAAATATGCCTGGGACAAGTGCAGTGAAAAGAAATCCAACCCTGAAGATACGAATCAAGAACAGAGAAACGCATCAGAATTCAGAGATATCTTTCAAAATCACCATGAAGAAATGGGAAAATGAAGCCAAATAATTTGGCAATCTGCTATACTCAACATGTACAACTACAAGTACTACGTTGTATATACACCTTCTGCCGTATATGTCTGAACCGAGGCCTCCAAGGCACGAGCCTATGAGCATCCCGGCGAAGACGACGCTGGTGACGAGGCCCTCTTCCCCGCCGGAGACGCCCCACTCCGCCGCCAAAGACGGCCCCAAGAACGACAGCAGCATGACCTGCATGGCCTCCGCGACCCAGCCCGTGCCCAAGAAAGCGAGGAGGAGGGCCTGGAACCTGCCGAAGCCGAGACGCGACAGCGCTTCGTCCGTCGTGTACGTCTCGGCGTCACTCCCGCCTTCCATGCCGGCCGGGGTAAGAGAACTGCGAGCACCGGCCGGGCCGGGGACAAGTGGAGATTGTGTGGGGGCAAGTGGAGGGTGTGTGGTGATTTGAGTGGGGAAGAGGCGGGTGGTGTGTCGATTGCTACCTGCTGCTGATTGCTTTGCTTAGAGCAAAGTTAATAATACAGCCTTCAGCTAATTGTATGGACATTTACAACTCACTTATCAACACATTTATATAGTAGTTTAAATGTCAGCTGAAGGCTGTATAACCCACCCCTTTCTCTCACAAAGTTTCTTGGTTCTTGTGCTTCAGCTGGCTGTAAACTTACAGCCCACCTCTCTTCTCTCTCCTCCACCTCAGCATACAGCCTACTAACAGCCTCTTATTATACTTGCTCTTACGGTGGGAATTTTTTAAATAATTAATTTTTTATTAAATAATAGAAATATACCCCACGCAAAATTTTCTTTATAGGAAGGACCTTCAGTCGTCGAACCGTTGGACAATTGAAACCTGTCGCCCAACGGCCGCACGACACGCAGGCTGTCCGTGGGCCGTTGGGCGACATAATTGCAGTCGTCTAACGGTTGGACGACTGCGACTAGTCGCCCAACCATTAGGCGACTGCAAGACCAGTCGTCCAACTCTTCAGCGACTTGAGGTGCATATAAATCGACTACTCGGCCAAGCCGTCAGCCATTTCATCCAGCAATGCCGCCGCGCAGAGAAAAAGGGAGAAGGGAAACAAAGAAGAGACGAGAAGAGAAGAGGGAAGAAAAAGAGAGAAGAGAAGAGGAGAGGAAAGGGAGAGAAAGAAGGAGAGGTTTTGCTACTTCTGTGAGGTAAAATTTTTTGTATGTTGTAGTTGATATTTTTTGTATGAAGTAAATAGTTTGTTTAATGTATAACTAGGATCCGTAGAAAATTATAACTATAAAAAAGAATAGCACAAGTTTGGTATGAAGTAAATAGTCGTAGAAAATTTAGTTAATATAATTACAGAAAATTAGCATTCATAGAAACTTATAGTTGTAGAAAATTTAATGAATATAGTTGTATAAAATTAGCATTCATAGCTATAGGATAGTCGATGGCAATCAAAGGAGGGTGAATGATTGCAATCTCTTATGGAAGATTTTTCCAAAAAATCTACTGTATTCTTTTTCTTACATGCTAAAAACTGAGAGCGCAAAAAAATCAGTAAGGAAAAACAAATAATACGCTACTATAGCTAACAGAGCACCTCTGTCTTAGCCAAAAAGCCAACTCTCGGCCAGGACTCCAAGCTAAATAAAAAATCCCTTCTGACGCCCAACCTAATTAGCCCCTTTTAATTACCTATCCAATCATACCATCTCAGCATATAGTAGATTTAATAGATATCTCTCTTGGACTTACTATCCAATCAACAAGGACTGATGAATTAAAACAAAACAGCTGCACTTACCTCTTTTGATGCACTACCCTTGATGTGACGCACCATGGGATAGCCAAGACGGCACCACTTCTCCTGGTCTTCACGTGATGAAGGCACTACCTTGCTTTTGACTCCATGTGATTCCACGAATCGAGGATAATCTCAACATGAAATTAGTCTCTTAAAAAATCATGGGTTTAATCTTTAACCCTATCTCTATTTATAGTCTAGGGTCTAAAACCTGGACTTATTCTAAGCCCACGAGTTCTAATCCAATTCCAACAACAAAGGGACCCGAAACCCTTTCTAACACAGGTTTTTCCAAAATTTCAACTTTTATAACTCGTCACGTGTCAAAGCCTCTAGGATCGCACTTCCCATAGCTTCTTCACGCATCATCCATCATATGTCGTAGCCTCCCGACCGCATCTCTTTAGCTCCAACACGTATCATCCATCTCTGATCTCCATACGCCCCAAGCATGAATATGATCATCTCATGATATCCTTAATTATCTGAACCTCGGATCTCTCATTCTAGTCCCAGTCCACCTCATCGCCGACCATGATCGCCTCCATACTCAATCTACACATGCAAAGACCAAAGACCACTTTTCCGACACAGGTTCGTCCCAACTTGACCAACATCAGTCCACACACACGCAACACACCTCAAGTAACAGTAAGCAACATCATCAATTATTCATCACAAATTTATCCTAGACCTAGCCACATAGTCTAACAATAGCAAATTGGCATCATATAAAATTATAGTTGTAAAAAAATTAGTCAATATTATGTACACAATATGCGTCCATAGAAAATTATAGGTATTAAAAATTTAGTCAATGCTTTTGTACGAAGTAAATAATTCGTTTTGTGCAAAACATTAATACAGAACATTTATGATTAATTACAAATGAATATAATGTTGTTAGTACATTGAAAAATAATGCTAGGTGAATGGTCATTAAAATGTAAATTATAGTACATTAGTACTTCCATAATATGTGATGCAATTTGACTACTTGCAATATTGAAAATACATGCGATTTGACTAGTTGCAACATTGAAAATATTTGCATGTAGACATCAGTAATACTGATACCTACTACATTGAAAGTGCATTACGGTGCTGGCACCGTTCGTGAAGGTCCGAACGGTGTTGACTTGAATGTTTTTGTGTAAGCCACTCTAGTACACCCGGACGGCGAGAATGCTTGAATTGTATTTGTGATGTACTGGCTCACCCGTAGTTTCTTCTTGGACACTAAAGTGTGCAGCGTCATCATTCAAGGGCTTTGGAGTCAGTCTCCCACGAATATTAGATGGGAGTTGAGAATATTGATGTGCATTGCTTCGTGGAAGGGGCTTGTGCAAGGATGCCAATGTCGTGGATACGAATACGTGATGCTTGTGCAACTATGCCCAATAGAAGTTCTACAAGGTTATGCCAAAGAGGTCGGCGAGGAGTTCAACGCCGAGCTCGTAAAGAAGGGAAAATGACCCCCAGTTCATGCGGTAGGTCGGGGCGTTCCGCACTAGTCCCTCAAGGTTGAATTTATTTCCATTCCAAAAGGACGCATATGTATCATAGGAGTACCTTGGTTTGTTGCGTTGTACATGATGCACTTTCTTATGCATGTAACAAAATCCTGCATGCTGTGTTACGTCCAACTTTATTATGAAGTCTATTTTAATTCGTAAAAGCACTTGTCCTCAGCTTTTTGCATTCAATTCTTCCGAGCAGCGAGGCATCCAACAACATGGAAAAATAAGTTCTCCTCTATGTATGAATTCCAGGTTGCATAAAAATATCACTTACCTTCGTACTTAACAATCGTTGCTATCCTAATCGTTCTCAAATAAAATTTTCTTGCACTACAACAATATACGATAATTGCAAACTATTACTGCCAATCTAATAGATTTTCTGTCATTCATAATCTACAAAAATCACAAATGAATCAACCGACATTGTCTATCATTTTTTTTCCAAAAAATACAACTCATAGACAAAATTTGATAAATGTTACCTACCTACAATAATTATCATTTACTCCATACACGGTTGGTGGCCCATTTGCACAAAACTGGGTGAGTTCCGGTCGCCGGACGGTTGGGCGACTGAAACTTGTAGTCGCCTGACGATTGGACGATTGGTCCAAGTCATCTGACCGCTTGGCGACTACAATTATATCGCCCAACAGCCCACGGATAGCCTATGTATTGTGCGATAGTTGGGCGACAGGTTCTAGTCGCCAAACGATTCGGTGGTTGGAAGTCATTCCTATAAAAAAAATTACATGGGTATATTTCTATTATTTTGAGTGAAAATAGATTATTTAAAAAAAATTTGCAAAATGGATCAACGATAATGCAATAATTGGGACATATGCGTTATGGGAGCCTATCAGCTGTGTTAATAGTTTTTAGTTTAAATTTTGGTTGTTCGTCAGAAATATTATAAAGAGAGATAGTCAGATATGATTTTAGTGAGTATACCTGAAGTCGTTACAGTCTGTACTATAATTGACTAGTAGACCATGTTTTAAAAAACATATCATTTGAAAGTTAGTTCATATAGCAAAAAGTAAAAAGTCAAAATCAAAGCTCTGCCGGACCAACCCATCACTGAAAACAGGCTATGGGTTAGGCTGTGCTCCATTGGGCTTAATCTTTTAGCTTTTAGCAGGGTCTGTTCTTTTCAGTTTCTAAAAATTACTTTTCGACTTTTCTATAGTAATTAGCTTTTAAATGAAGTGTCTTTTTTTAGATTAGGTCTATAAGCTAATTGTGTAGACACTGTAGCAACTTCATTAATATCAGCCAAGACCACACGCGAGTTTCTGTTATTATGTACTCTCTCACACGAACAACCCAAAAGCCATAAATCGAAGCCAAAAATAACAGGCGCTTCTAGCTTCTTAATTTCATTTTTTTCTAGTTTTTTGGCTTTTTGTATTTCCTTTTTCTCTCTTATTCCTTTGCATTGTCTGTGATGATGTAACCTTTTTTATTTTTAAAATTTAATTACCCTAAAAAAGCTAACAATAACTACAATGCAAAAATAAACCTCAAACAATGCCAAACAGTGCAAAAAAAAAAAACTTAAGCTAGAATCTCAATGGAGCACAGCCTTAAGTCTCTATATATTGGTTTCTGGCTTTTCGAATGAGCTTCTTTACTTGTGTCACTCTCATCTCACTTAAGAGATACGGCAGGGGTCGCAGACGCATCATGTATTCTATTTCTTTTGCTTCTATCCTGCGCATATATTTTCTCCTCTTTTCTCTATTACTGATTCTCTCTTTCTAAAATTAATACTTTCGATCATAGTTATTTGTTTTTAGCCAAAAGACATCCCCTGTGGCCAACATGAACACATCGTAACGTACAAGCCTGCATGTTAACCGTTGGATCATCTACCAACAGCCCGATCAGACAGTTCACCTCCCACGCTGGACATTTTGCAAAGACAACGCCGGCTCATCTTCCCGTCCTTCTCCCACTCTCTTTCTCCTCTCTCTTCTCCGTTTGAATCAATCTCATTGTGGGCATGTTCTTTATCTCACAAGCTGGCGACTTTTGGCTTTTGCTACAGTACCTAACTTTCAAACGGAGTATTTTCTCAAGACAGTATCTACAAGTTAAACGATCTACACGTTAAAAGCTCAACATCTGTACCAGCCAAAATCGCAAGTGAGTATCTGTCTCTCCGTAATCTGTACCGTAAACAGCCAAAATTGAAAAAATTTCAGCCAAAAGCCATAAGCCGTAGCCGAAAAGAACATGCCTTTTACCTGAGTTAAATAAGGAGAGAGAGAGAGAGAGGCAAATCTGACGAGGTGGATGAGGTCGCGCCGGCGACGGCGAGGAGGGTGAGAGCCGGACGGCGTGGCTCGCGGCGGGAGGAGGCCAAAGGGATGAGCAGGCAAGCGTGGCCGCGATGCGTACCAAGGATGCAGGCGGGGAGAGTTAGCGGTGTTGTGTCCCACGGGCATATGGTCGGCGCTCGTACCTGTGCTGATGTTCCAGTTCCATCGACCTCGCGATCTACTCAGATTTCTTGGTTTGGACCGAAATTTGCCCAGATTTCTTGATTTATTAGGGGATTGCTTCAATGCTTGTTTTTTTCTAAGGTTCACCTGTACAGATGGGGAAATATAAGGACTCAAATTTCTGAATGTTGGGTACTGAATGTTTTGCTTAATGTTGCTGGCAGTAATGAGCTCTTGTTATTTTCTTTCCGTCCTGAGCCAAATTGAGAACTCTTCATATTCGTTCCCTCCTGAGATTGATAACGTCCTTTACTTTTTCCTCCAATTTAATCTAAAAGTTCAGTAGTTCAGTGCTAATTTCAAATTTTCTGGGAGGGTTCTTTTGGCTGCAGAGTAAGCTTGAATTGTGAATATTGTACTGAAAAATGTATTGTTGCTGTTTTTCATCCAGATCTTCTCATCGTTGTTTTGGAAACAAGTTGCATGCAGACCTGAATGTGTACTGATGGATGGAATTATGTCGCCTATGCCTAAGTGTACTTTGTTTGGTTCATTCACTGATTTGTAAAAGATAATTGTTACTAGCGTAACGACCCCATTTGTTTTTTGGAAACATGGTCGTGGTCCTTCCCGAAACAACCTAATAGTTCAGTTACAGATATATACTTGCTCACAAATATTTTTGAAAATTTAATTTGATTAAAATATAACATAATAGTCAACTTTAGAAATTTTACAGGAGTCTAAATCAAAAACTTAACTTACATTCAAAAAAACCGAAGAAATCTCTACAAAAATGCTTGAGTGCGGCCATAATCCTAACACGAAAATTTGAAAGTATCCTTTTTCTGGAATCTATTCTGATGAAAATAAAGTAATATTGAGTACACTAGATACTCAGTAAGCCACATGGGAAGGCTATATAACTAATATGCAAAGAATTCAAATGGATGGCCACACGTGGTAATATAATATTTATGGATGCAAGTTTGTTGGTAAAGAACTTTACATTTAAAACAGTAAAACGATACTTAATTAATAGAAGGGGTTTGTTATCCACAATTTTTATATCAAAATCCTCCAAATTCTACTTATGCCTTGTTGAAATCACCCATGAAGCAAATCTCTATTAATTTGGAGCACGGTATATTCGAATATCATTTATTATATTCTATAGAGTTGTCCAACTTTACCCATAAGATATCTCAAACTCATAATATCAAGTTATAGATACGCAACATATTAATGAGCGACTGAGTTGAGATAGCAAGGTCTTTCATTGCTTTCCTTTTGCTAGTCCCTACCCAATAGGTTATGAGCTACACGTTGTCGAGTACTCACTGGCCAATGCGAAATGCTACTATCCGATTCTAAGTGGATCTACCATTGTCAAGTATGGTTTTAACATTCCCATACCACCCCTTTGTCCGTGGACCGTTCCCGTTCTGGGAACCTCAACACCCTGTATATATTCAATTAATTCGAGCAGCTACTAGATCAGATTTAACAAGTCAAAACTTGTGGTTGAGCAATTTTTGTGTTCTCTACTTAGCATAAGGTTACAGTGCTTACTTTTTATAAGTGAGACAACCAGTCACAAACCAACAACCAGTACATTATGGCACTACCATAAAACCAACTAAAGTCTCATCCCTAGGGTAAGATCATGGACTCTAAACATCTCGTGGCTTTCCTCGATTCATCCTTAACTCTAGTACAATTTTATAAATCGATCGACAAAACACCAAAATACTTAGTAATGTAAAACATTTGAGTTCCTAATCTACCGTGGTAAGTTTTATAGTAATTTATTATTACTAAGACTAGTTAAGATGAATATGGTCATTAAATAAAACAAAGCTTTTTCAGTGTTAGGACATAACTAGTTATCATGTCATTCTAAACAATTATTTTAAATAAATAACAATGCATAAATAAAGAATAATGAAAGTATTGGTAATTAAATAATTAAACAATGTAGACTCAACATGATCAAAGACATGTGACTTGCCTATTTATCCATAGTTTCTAATTATTTTCTGTAGCTTTAGGTTTACATCGTCCACCTTAATTGTTACAGTAGCTTCTCCGTTGACCAACTAATAGAATCTGGATGCTAGCACGAAAGAACTAGTACAAATAAGTTCCTATTTTGCAGAACGCAAGCAGGGAACAAAATGCAATAAAATAACTGAAAAGATCAAAAAAATGGGTTTGGATGAATATGGTTTAAGTGGTGCTTGGTCTGGCTGAATGGAGTTGAAAATGGGTTAGAGGAGTTGGAGATAGTCGAAATGGGTATATAGGGGTTAGCAGGCTTTCTATGAATTGTAACGGGTCTGAGCAGTACTAGGCTTGGGTTTGAAATAGTATTTAGGCAAGCTAGGGTTTTATTGAAGTCTATTCAGGCTAAACTGAGTTGAGAATGGGCTTCATGGGGGTCAAAATGGTCAGAATGGCTATATGTATGTCTAATGGGTTTTGGTGAATACTAATGGGTTGATTATTCATTGCGGATCGGGTTCAAGAATAGTAATGATTCAGTTTAAACAGTAATGGGTTGGGCTCAGGAACAGCGGTGGGTTTGGAGTTGAACAGTACTAGACTGGTTTGAGTAGTGTCGGGTTCGGACCTTAAATAGTAGTAGGTTTGGAATAGTAACGGGCCACGTTGGTATGAACAGGATGATACATTATGGCTTGCTTGGAATGGCTTGGTGTGTTGGGCCGCTACTATGCGGCCCACGACTTGCCTGGTACAGTGGTCGTGTTCCTCCTGCCACTACAGTACTCCTGATTGGCAAGATTCAACAATGAGTGATTGCCGCGTGGATGTTGGCTTTCAATGGCAACCATAGACACAGAGGGGTTCTACTTCACACCGGGGTTCCATTTTAGGGCTTTGCGATGGCCAGGATTCACTGCAGAAGGCCATCACTGAGGTGAACTTTGCGGGACTTTTCCATGGCACAAGGGTCTCGGAGGGCTAGATAGGGAAGGCAAGGACGATTTAAGCATCTCAGGCACAAGAGGAAGGCTACAGTAGTGATGGCTTAGATGCTAGGGCTTCGTGGAGGGCTATCCACGGTGAGGTGGCTTGGCCAGGCGAAGAGAGTCGTCGCCGATGAGCTAGGGGCTTGGAAAGGCTAAGGCAAACTCACGGTGGGGTTAGTGGGATCTCAAAGGTGCTACAGATGGAAGCAATTGAGAAATAGCAAAGAATTTAATGGGAATTGGAAAATGGGGCTTACCAGGGTCTTGCAGTGGTGATGGTGAGGCGTTGGATGGAGGAGGAAGAGAGAGGGCTGGTGGGTGAATTAGATGCCAATGCAGTCAAATGGAGGGGTTGACGAGGCTTTATAGCCATGGTAAGGCGGTGGGAGCAGTGGGGAAGCTGGCTTGGGCAGCGACACGTGGCCACAAAAGGTTAGCAAAAGGTGGCCATAAAATGGCGGGCACGCTCGTCGGCCGGGGAGGCGTTGCTTGGTGGTGGCAGTGAAGCGGGGCTTGGGCGGCCGTGGCGCGTGGCCAGCCTGACAAGATAGGCATTGAAGAGGGTGTGTCAAAGATGGTAGTGCATAGTACGGGCTTTAACGAAGTTGGCAGTGGCGAGGGCATTCGGTGGCGGTGGCAAACGGGAGTGAGCTGGGTAGAATGGGATAACAGGGGTGGAAGCGGCTATGGAAATGGTGCCAATGACCAGAGGAGACAGAAATCAAAAGAGGAAAGCGTATTTGTTTGGAAGATTTACGAATTGGGTAAGAAATCGAAATTCAGCCAAAATTCAAAAGAAATTGCAAATTTTTGGTTTGTTACATTGAGGCTCTTAGTTCCAATATGCACTAGATTTGTGATGCGAGGTTCTGGAGTGGTTCATGTAGATTAAGAAATTCAATTTCTTGCCTGAACAACACTCACATTCTGCTGCTACCTGATGCATAATGGGGATGCCTAATTAGTGCAACTCATGCTTGTTGGCTGAATGTGTACAAAAAAGATTGTGAATAGTATCAGGCTTGCCCAATCAAGGTGGAAATTCTTTCTTTGTTGCTTGTACAATAAGTTTGTCGTTGAAATAAAGAAATACTGGAACACAACCCTTAGCAATTGCTGGCCCAATTCTAATTAATTGGAAATCAAATAAGCCAATTCAATTAGTTTGAATATTGCTAGCAGCTTGGTTGGGACTGAATTTATTTGTGATCTACTAGAATAGGGGCACATTAAACATTTCATGGAGGCACATTAAATTTTTCTCAATAATCAGACAATTAGACTATCACATTGGGGGGCAAACCTCAACTCATAACAATTAGGGGTGGCAATTTGCCCTGCGGGATTTCCCCCATGGGGAGCAGGGGCGCGGGCCGAGGTCCCCCCGGGGTCATGGGCACCTGCCCAAAAATTAAAATATATTGTTTGAGTTCATATATTATTTTTGTATACAATATAGGCATTCTTTCTTACATATTTGACTAAAACTTATGTCTATATATTATAATTTAAGTTTTAAAACAATATATTATGAAAAAGCACATCAAAATACTTATAAATTAATAGCTAAGTTTATATTAACAAGTAAAAAAGTATATTTAAACTACATTTCAGTCCCATGGGGATAGGTATTCTTTCTTGCATATTTGACTAAAACTTATCTCTATATATTATAATTTAAGTTTTCAAACAATATATTATGAAAAAGTATATCAAAATACTTATAAATTAATAGCTAAGTCCATATTAACAAGTAAAAAAGTATATTTAAACTACATTTCAATCCCCATAGAGATCCACACAGGGCTTGCCCCTCCCCCTCGCGTGCTAGTGGGGCAAAGGTGGGGATACCTTAACGGGTATCGGGACAGGGACGGTTATTCCCGCTCCGTTGCTATCCCTAACAATAGTACTATATGCTATAATCTATTTCCTCTTTTTAGAATATCATATATAAATTACCCAACACAGATTCAAGTCCAAGTGTACGAAAGGATAAAAAAAGGTCCAAAATTCAGGAATCATGGCATATGACGAAAAACTCGTGTCAATCGACTTTGTAACCAACAATAGGGCATCATCATGAATACGGCAGTCATAACCCAAAACAATCCAACATCAATAGCATGAAAGTAGTACATGGTCGGAACTACAAGGTTATATGACATAATAAAAGCCAACATGATTAGAGGTGTAATCGAAGCGGATATGGACAGATATCGCTTATCATGTATCCTATTCCATATTTTTTCTTGGAGTTAGAGTCAGATACAGATAATGATGGATATCCATTTCTCCATTCCGTATCCGTTCCATAATCTTTCGGACGGTCGGTTGGATGAAAATTATCTGCTTCTTTACACAGGACATTGGACAGTATGGTACAATCAGCGCGAACATGGAGAGGCTAGTTACTGAGATGTTGAAGGAAGAACACTTAGTACTTCCGTTTGTTTAGATGTGACAATCTGCCTATATGTTATTTTGTTCTTAAGTGAAGTCACAACAGACTTTCTATATCATTTGACATACAGATATCACTTATCCCGTATCCTATTCCATATTTTTCTTGGAGTCAAAGTCGAACACGGATAGTGCCAAATACCCATCTACCCCTTTCGTATATGTTTTGTAAATTTTCGGTCGGTCAGACGGACGAAAATTATTCACTTCGTTTACACCCCTAAACACAATGCCATCCGCTAATTGGTATTCGCTTGCTGCTTGGTGCAGCTTCACCAGGTTGTTGATGCAGACCAACAAAATTCATGCATGACAAAAAGACTTGTGTAACGACCCACGTCGTTAATTAACCCTAATTAGCGAATTAGGACGTTAAGTAGGATTAATTACATATATGGTAATCTAAAAATACGAGGGAATTTAAACTTTTCTACGTAGCCGTATAAATTGAAATCAACGAATGATAAACTAGTACCTTGTTTTCATAATTTTATTAACGAGGATGAATATTAAACTGTATGGACTAAAATGAGAAACAATAATTCAATTGCACGACAAATAGAAAATTTCAAGTCAATTAAAATATATATAACAGTCCGTAGTACAACAGTAGTTAATTACAATCTGTGTAGGGTAAAATCAATAACATACATTGATCGATAATGAGAACTCATATCAAGTCCAATAAAAATATTACAATTTGCATTGCATAATAGCGACAATACGAATTACAACAGATAAACAATTTTGTGTCTTAACCAAATAACTATCTCAAAAATGAAGCAATTACAATAGAGAGCGTCAATTACAACTAGAGATCCATCTCATACATAATTATTACAATAGGGAAATGAAGAATAGAAATTACATTAAATTGTATACCTCAATATTAAGAGAAAGCCCTATTACATTCCGATCATCTCATACATTAGAGACTATCGTCGATCGGCCACCACACCATTATTTCATTTGTGAGCGAACTAGTAACTATAATACCGAAAAAAGACCGAACAAAAGAAAATAATTAAAAGAAGAAATCGCCGTTAGAGCCCTAGAGGTTAGTTTCGGGCAGGGTAATCTGTTCACGGAGATACCTGATTGTCCCGGCCCGGTCGGCACCTCTTTCACGGAGATACCTGACTGTTCCAGGGACAATCGGCACCTCTCACAATTGTAGGCTCATCACACGGCATATACAAACCTGAGTTGATTTAGGAATCAAACAATACAAAGCAAAAGCCCATAATCCCATTTTATAAGCCCAAGCCGCAATAGGACTCACACAATATGCCAAGACGACACAGTCCAGAAATATCTCACGGCCGCACGAAGGCACAGCCAACCAGAGAGAAGTGAGCAACGAGAAGGCACGGCAGCACATTCATTTCCCCAAATCCCCCAACCATTCCAAAGCCACAGAGAGGCCATCCACCGAGAAGAGTCGGCAGCAAGGAGACAGCCCAGGCGAGCCAATCCGGAGCCAGGCGACGGCAAGAGGCAGACCGCAAGCCCCACATCATCAACCATAGGAGGCCATCATCAAGCAACAGTTCCATCACCGAGAAAGCGATAGCCACCAGCAAACCCTCACCTTTCCACCATACATCAACCAGCACCGGTGAAGGTAAGCCACAAAATACTTCAACCCTAGTATCCATGTCACAAGCATTTCTAGTGCAGCAAAGAACCATCACAGAGGGTGTTCACTGGAAGTAGAATCGGAGCACATCTCCATGCCTACTAGCATAATAGCAAATCGCAGTGAATCCAAAGTAAAATAACCATCAAATCATCATCAAACCGAGTGAGGGGGGAGCAGCGCCAGATCCGGGCCCTAGGCCTCGGATCTGGCCGTGGATCACCGTGCGGCACCGAGCAGCAGGGCGCGGGCGGCTGGCCGTGGTTCGCCGTGAGCAGTGCGGGAGAGCGGCGGCGGGACGCCAGGCCGGATCGGGTCCGGAGCAGAGAGGGAGAGAGAGAACCAGGCGAAGGGGAAACGGGGAGGAGGAGCTGAGGCGGCGGTGAGAAAAAGGAAACGGGGGAGGCAGCAAGGAGGCGTCGGTGGAAGGAAAAGAAGAAAAAGGGAAAAGGGAAAAAAAAAGAGGAAAAAGAGAGAAGAAAATGGAAAAAATAAAAGATTATAGACTAGAGTTGATTAATTTAGAAATGCTAGTAGATGTGCTTCATAGAAAAATTATTATGGAAAAATTGTTATAACTAAATTAACTTTATAGAACTAGATTGGTAGCCATGTCCACATTATAGAGATTCTTTTAGGAATTGAACGAAAACCTAGGAACCCTGCAATCACATTTCGTAGAATTCACTTAAATAAATAAGCCTTGTTATCTCCTTGATACCATAGGTTAAATCATAGAAACCCGGAATATTTCTCAAGCGCTTATTATAAATGTAATACCGTCAATAGATTATAACTGGTACGCGGAATGATTAAGTTAAAGAACTGTAGCCTCAGACCCTTTTGTGATGGACTTAAAATTCCCATATAGTTTGGTTAAGTCCATCTAAACAGTAGAAAACCGTTAATCCGTATTTATGATGAATAGAATCAATGAATGGCCATCTGTAGAATAAAGACGTAGCATATGCCGAGTTAATTAATGCATCGCTAATTAAGTCGTTTGGGATCGTACCTAAATACCTAATTAATCCAGATAGTATTAAATCATATAACTGTCTTAATAAACATTATAGGTTATGAAAGATGAGTCAAATGATGCCCGTAGGTTGGAATTGCATATGCGAAGTAAATTGTTATAATATCAATTGAACCACTCTATTGCACATTTAAATACCCAGTCAACTTTTATTAGTCAATTATAAGTATTCTGAATCATAAAAGTAAATTCATAACTATTAGAAGATTTAAAACGGTAGGCAACGATTAGAATAGCGAGCTAAGTTAAAATAGTAATCGTCAAGTTAAGAATCTGAATAATAATTAAAATTATAAGCGGTGAATTAAATCACAGTTAAGCTGTCAAAATATGCTCAGGACTACATTAAAATGTATGAATCCTATAAGGACACCAAAATATAGTTTAATAAGAAATTAAGTAATTGATACATGAGACCATTTTATTCTGGATCTATAATTCAACTCGTTGCGCGTATTAGTATGAGAAAATGCATTGAGTAATCTTAAGATCTAAAATGAATTAGAGGGGTGAATAAATATATACGAACCTTTAAGAAATTAAATGGACTTAATTACATACGCGAGATTGACTAGAATAATATTCGCCATGATAATTGTACCTGCATTTAGTTAACCCCGTGTAATTGAAAAATTGCTAGAAAGTAATAAAATACTGAGCATACCTACTAGATCAACCATCTCTCCTAACGTTAGTGCGATAATGTTGAACAATGAGTAGTATACCGAAATTAACCTCGATTACTACCTAAATAGAGTAACGTCTCACCTTAGGAGCACCAGCACCACCACACCTCATATTTTATTATGTTTTCGTAAAGTAAGTCATAGTCAACGTATTTAATTGCAGGCAACAACCAAGTTATGAGGACGACTTCACCTGATTCTACTTGAATCTGAGTATATGGTTAAAGTCTAGGCAAGCATTCCTTTGATCAAAGTTTCAGAATATATTTTGTAAAACAAGTATTTTGTATTATTCAGTATCATCCTCTGCATGAAAGAAATAAAATATATTTAAATCAAACAATGGGTATGAGACATGCGAAAGGAAACAGAAGGCAACTGATGGAGCAGTTGGCCATATAAGCAAGTAAGAAGGTGGGCAGAGGTTACCAGGGTAGGCAACAAGTGGGTAGGTGTGGGACCTCTGCATAAGAATAGAACATAAGGGATTACAAACTTCGTCCGTGTGAACAGACCGTACCACACCGTATCAACCAACATCCCGTATTGACGGACAGACTAGTAGCTCTATCAAAGTATTATATTCTCCACAGGGTTGAGTATTAATTATGGGATGAGCCCAAAGGAACCGGTAAGAGACCGGATCGCAAGAACCCACAGGCGGGTTACGCGAAGGCGTTATATTACGCAGGAAGGGGGCTGGGTGAGGGTCGGAAACCCTACCAGCCAACAGTTATTGTCTGGGTCTGCGTGAGGGTTGTACACCGCTCCAGGCTGCCGCTTGTGAGTAACTGGGTGGAGATATAATTACTGAGATAGATGCAAACGTACTGTACTCTGATCTGGGCGCCGCATCTAAGGAATTGCGGAGTTCCGGGAAGCCAACAGGGTCAGAATGGTGATGGGTAAAGTGATACAAGCTTGCGCAATGCTATCCAAATCATGAATTCATGCCCGTCTCCGGGAAAGGAGAATTATGGAAACTTATGGGGGTTTTTGTTGTTCATGCGTATGTTCAGTAGGTTTCTAAATTAATAATTTGAAATTCCTCAAAACCAACAAACCTTATTTTATGTATGTCATAGAAATGAAATTGAAGATGAAAAAGAGTATAGAAAAATGAGCAAGAGATTTGAGGATAGGAATTGAGTTCCTAATTGTGTAAAGGTTAAGCATATTGTGCATTTTTGCTAATAACGTTTGCTGAGTACTTCTGTACTCACCCTTGCTATAATCCCCCCTTGCTTAGGAGCATGTCAGATTAGAGGATGGCTAAGATCAGGAGGAAGTTACCTGGATGGAAGACCGTGGATTCGGATTTCGATAGGTACAAGGTGGGCATCCCGCGTGAAGGTTAGGTAAAATGTGAAATATTTGAGCCCTTGAGGCTTTGTAATAATTTTAGCCCTGCGTGGCGATATTCTTGTAATATTATGTTGTGTCTCTAATTATTGTTCTGCTGCAACACTCTGATAGGCTTATTATTCGTTAGAGCGATGTTTTATCGGCTAAAACGAATAATAATCCGTTGACTAGCGTTATTACCCCATGGTAATAATACGGGTCGTCACAATTTGGTGCTAGAACTCGTCCACATGCCTACTATCAGCTACTTGGAATTCACTTGCCGCTGCTGCACGAAGTGCTTGGTGGACACCAACAAAATTAATGGTCGAGGAAATACTTGGGGCTAATAGTTCCTGCAAATCAAAGACAAAATAGTGAGGTTGTTGAAGGAAGGTCCGTTTCGAGAGCTAAAAATTAAGCCTTAGTACAAAATAAAGCCTCAGCCCAACCAAGTAGGTCGCTTCCATTTCAATATCCATGACAGCACGAACAGAATACATTGTGTTCGTGCTGTGTACGGCATGAACAAAACAGCCTGTTCATTGCATAATCAAATACATCTCAATGTCCACAAGAACCGCTGCAACAAAACTAATCAAGAAAATTAAATTATGGTCAAATACAGGGATAAGGTAGAACAGGTTCATTGCATTATCAAAAACATTACATGTTGAACTCGTGGCAAGGTCAATTTCAGTGTTTATTGCGACAAGCATAATCGAGAGGACTTATGACGACAAATCACGTGCATAATTTTCAATAAAATACTGAGTAGTATTACTTAGATACTTCTAGGTTCGTTTGTTAGGTCAATTGCGCTTATCATGAAGTGTTATCTGCTTGCATGACTCATACATACGTGGCGCACCCTCCTTCCCTGTATGGTTGTCCTGCTGGCCACCCTCGTCCGCATGTCCCTTAACCATGTGTTTGGTTGCAAGGATTAGGTGAGACGGGACGAGATAGATCTATTTTTGTAGGTATTTGGATGGGAGACAAGCAGAGTCAAGGACATCCCACTAGGAATATTCCTTGCAGATCCGGGACCAGGCAATCCTCTTTTTTTCATGGGACGGAGTCATCCCACATGGGATAGAGTCATTCCACCTCTTTGTTTTTTTAAGTACTGTTTTGTTTAAATTTTTTTAAAAAAACTCAAAGGCTTATGTGTAGAAACATATCAACAATAGCCTTCAATTTATTTTTTTAAAAAAACTCAAATGCCACACATGTCCCACCTTCATTCTTCCATCAAAACAAAGGATGGGACCATTCCATCCCACGTTATCCTTCCAACCAAACAAAAAACAGGGATGACTCTATCCCCCCAACCAAACAAAAAATAGAATCATCCCATCCCAAAACTAGAGACAGGACCATCCCATCCCACCTTGTCCCTAAACCAAACACAACTTAAATCTCTTGCGTCTTCCCCATGTTTTGATGTCAGCTGGTGCACGGATTTCAACATGGTCTAGGACGCTACAACCGAGAAAAGACTTGTGATAAATTTTTTAATTCTATTGTATACAAAGAAAAATAGTTATATATAATTTTGGCTGATATAGCTGAATTTAGTATATTTTTACTGTAATCTTCGTGTTGATCCAGTCTTAAAAAAATACACCATTTAAAAGCTAATTACTATAGCATAAACTATAAACCTCCCGTTTTAAAAAATACACAGTTTAAAAGCTAGTTACTATAATATAAACTATAAGCTATAAATTATAAGTGGAAAAGAAAAGAGCCAATCTTTGTCATGTTTGCTGCTGCATCGGAACCATTTCTCACGTTAACAACTAGGTTGGCAAGACTTGTTCTCCCTAATTCCAGGACATCACTTGATTGTGTAGCCAAGCGAATGGATTCTTCCATGCCATTGCGTGCATCTGAAGCCATTTTTTGTGTTTTGCCAGATACACGGGGCTTCTGGACCTCTCTTCCAACAGGTTACCATCTCCATCAAACACGGGCTCTCTTGCACCATTTTGTCCACCTCTTTGGAACATAATGGCTTGGCAGTTTGTTCAACGCTGCACTTGTCAATACAAGAATGATATGACGGCATGGAATCTCTTGTTACTCGAATAGCTTACGAGTGCAGCCAGCAAACATGGTTGTTGTGTTTGTTAGAGATATAATCATGTTTGTATTCAGATATAGATAGAGATAGAATTGGTTGGTATAGATAGAAAGTTTAAGTCCGTTTCTCAGTTGTATTAGGATTGCCAACCATGAGATCTCATCTATATATTTCTTGTATCCTTGCCGATTCAGGCTAAGCCAACATAACACAGAATCGCCTCACCGTCAGGCGTTCAATCATCGTTCTTCCGCCCTCTGATTTCCTTCATGGTATCAGAGCCTTGCTCAAGATCGTGATTGATCGCAAATCATGGCGAGTTCCTCCGCCATTGCCGTCTCCAACCCGCTGCTCGGTTTTCAGATTTCAGAAAAACTGAGTAAGCAAAACTATGCTCTATGGAGTGTTCAAGTCCTCGCCGCTATACGCGGTGCCCGTCTGGACGGACACATCAACGGCGCTGCCACGGCTCCGCCAGGAGAGATCGAGCAGAAGGAGGATGGAAAGGTGATGAAGATCCCAAACCCGGCATATCAAGAATGGTTCGCCACCGACCAACAAGTCCTTGGCTTCCTCTTCTCAACACTGTCGCGGGAAGTGCTGTCTCAAATCGATGCGTCCAAGACGGCGGTTGAGGCATGGCGTGCCATAGAAGGGATGTTTACATCTCAAACTCGCGCGCGCTCCCTCAACGTTCGGCTCTCTCTCACGACAACGCGCAAAGGCAACATGACGGTTTCCGAGTACTTCGGGAAGATGAAGTCGCTGGGAGATGAGATCACTGCATCCGGCAAGAAGGTAGATGAAGAAGAACTTGCGGCCTACATTTTGAATGGCTTAGATGACGACTTTGATCCCGTGGTTTCTGCACTAATGGCAAGAGTAGAACCTGTTACTTTGACGGACTTGTATTCCCAGCTGTTAAACTTTGAGAACAGGCAAGCTCTTCGCAATGGTGGTGCTTCGGTGAATACTGCAAACCGTGGAAGAGGAGGTCTGCCAAGTCGCGGCGGTGCTGGACGAGGCTGAGGAATGTCTCGCGGACGCGGTAGTGGCGGACGAGATGGACGCGGCAGGGGCGGCAGAAGTCAGCAGCGTGGTGACAATCGCATCACATGCCAGGTTTGCTACAAAAAAGGACATGCTGCCTCTGAGTGTTGGCACAGGTTTGATCAAGAGTATGTGCCCGATGAGAGGCATGTTGCTGCCGCCACCCATACATATGAGGTAGATACAAATTGGTACCTTGACACAGGAGCAACCGATCATCTCACCGGGGAACTTGACAAACTAACAGTTCGAGAAAAATACAAGGGAAAGGATCAAATCCATGCAGCAAATGGCCAAGGTATGGAAATTAAACATATTGGTCATTCGGTTATTTCTACCCCTAGCCGTAATTTGCATCTAAAAGACATACTTCATGTGCCTCAAGTTAAAAAGAATCTTTTATCTGCTCATCGTCTTGCTATGGATAATTTTGTCTTCCTTGAAGTTTACCCCAAATATTTTTTGGTCAAGGATCGAGCCACGAAGAATACGATTCTTAGAGGAAGATGCCAACGGGGGCTTTACTCCCTTCCTTCCTCACCAACAAAGCAAGTTTTTTGGTCAAGCCGTCTTTTTCAAGTTGGCACAATCGCTTGGGACATCCATCCGTTCCAGTAGTTACAAGAATTCTTAGCTCAAATAAATTACCATGTCTTTCTAAATCCAATAAAGAATCAGTCTGTGACGCATGTCAAAAGGCTAAAAGTCATCAGCTTCCTTATTCTAAATCTTTCAGTGTATCTCATTATCCTTTGGAACTTATATTCTCTGATGTTTGGGGTCCTGCCCCTAGTTCTGTTAGTGGAAAAAAATACTATGTAAGTTTCATTGATGATTATAGTAATTTTACCTGGATTTATCTTCTTAAGAACAAATCTGAGGTATTCGACAAATTTCATGAATTCCAAAGGCTAGTAGAAAGATTCTTTGATCGCAAAATCATAGCTGTCCAAACTGACTGGGGAGGAGAATATCAAAAACTCAATTCTTTTTTTGGCAAAATTGGCATATCTCACCATGTCTCCTGTCCCTATGCACATCAACAAAACGGATCTGCAGAAAGGAAACATCGTCACATAGTGGAGGTAGGACTGGCCTTGCTTGCACATGCCTCTATGCCACTGAAATTTTGGGATGAAGCTTTTCTTGCCGCCACATATATCATCAACCGCATCCCTAGTAAAGTTATCAATTTTGATACTCCTATAAATAGGCTATTCAAAAAACAACCAAATTATACTTCTCTTCGGGTGTTTGATTGTGCATGTTGGCCAAATCTTCGCCCTAATAATACTCATAAGCTTCAATTCCGATCTAAGCAATGTGTCTTCTTAGGCTATAGCACCAGTCACAAAGGCTTCAAATGCCTTGATCCTTCATCCGGTCGAGTATATATTTCCCGGGATGTCACTTTTGATGAGGATGTTTTTCCCTTTGCTCGTATGCATCCTAATGCCGGTTCTCGTTTGTCCTCGGAGATTTCCCTACTTCCACCTGATCTTGTTCCATACGGCTGTGTTTCAGGGGGGAAAATTCCAATTGATTATATGTTTAATTCTCCTCCTCCTACTAAGGTTTCTCCTGAAGACAGTGCAGGCTATCCTTCTACAGATGATCACAGCGCTGATGCAGAAGATCCCACACCACGGTCAAATCAGTCTCCGAATGCTAATCCTTGGACCGCTGCAGACTCCACACCACACCAATCCGTGCTTGACACGCAGGCGCCAGCTGCTATGGTTCCCGCTCCTTCGCTCGCCCCGGCGCAATCAGGTGGCGACACGCCCGTCCCAGAAACTTTTTCGGCGCCAGAGGACGCTGCTCTTAGCGGGTCCCACTTGCCTTCGCCAGACGCAACGTCCGCTGGTCAGCAGAGTTCGGCAGAGACAGCAGTTGATCTCATAAATGCGGTGGACGCTGGGCAGCACTTCTTGGCAGATATTGTCGGCACGGCACCCGCTGCTATCTTTAATGCTCCGGCTGCCGAGTCAGGGGGAGACAGCTCTCTTCTGGAAGGTGACCCAGGATCCTCGGTGCTGCCACGACCACGCACTCATCTACAGAGTGGCATACGCAAAGACAAGGTATATACTGACGGTATAATTCGATACACTTGTTTTACATCTTCTGGGGAACCTCAATCTGTACAAGAAGCATTAAGTGATAAAAATTGGAAAGAAGCAATGGATGCGGAATATATGGCACTAATGAAAAACAATACCTGGCATTTGGTTCCACCTCAGAAAGGAAGAAATATTGTTGATTGTAAGTGGGTCTATAAAATCAAAAGAAAAGCAGATGGTACTCTAGACAGATACAAGGCTCGGCTTGTGGCAAAAGGCTTCAGGCAAAGGTATGGCATAGATTATGAGGATACTTTTAGCCCTGTTGTTAAAGCTGTTACTATCAGGCTAGTTTTGTCTATTGCCATATCTAGAGGATGGAGTCTTCGACAACTGGATGTGCAAAATGCCTTTCTTCATGGCATTCTAGAAGAAGAAGTATATATGAGACAACCCCCGGGGTATGAAAAGCCTTCCTTACCTGACTATGTTTGTAAGTTAGATAAGGCTCTATATGGATTAAAACAGGCCCCAAAGCATGGTACTCAAAACTAAGCACTAAATTACAAGAATTAGGTTTTAAGGCTTCAAAGGCAGATACATCTCTATTTTTCTATAACAAAGGAGGAGTTACTATTTTTGTGTTGATCTATGTTGATGATATCATTGTAGCCAGTTCTGTGCAAAGTGCAGTTCCAGCCTTGTTACAGGATCTTGGAAAAGAATTTGCTCTAAAGGATCTTGGTGATCTTCACTACTTCCTTGGCATTGAGGTAAACAGAGTACATAATGGGATAGTGTTGAGTCAGGAGAAATATGCTTCAGATGTGTTGAAAAGAGTAGGAATGAGTGACTGCAAGCCAGTTGCTACTCCCTTGTCTACTTCTGAGAAACTATCTGTTAATATGGGCACTTTGCTTGGACAAAATGATGCTACACAATATAGAAGTGTTGTTGGTGCACTACAGTACTTAACTTTGACAAGACCAGACATTTCCTTTGCAGTAAATAAGGTATGTCAGTTTCTACATGCTCCAACTACAGAACATTGGGGAGCAGTTAAGAGAATTCTGAGATATCTCAAGCATACTGTTAAACTAGGACTTAAAATTGGTAAATCCTCATCCCTGCTTGTGAGTGGTTTTTCAGATGCAGATTGGGCAGGTAGTCTCGATGATCGTCGATCCACAGGAGGCTTTGTTGTGTTCTTGGGCTCTAATCTTGTGTCATGGAGTGCAAAGAAGCAAGCAACAATATCACACTCAAGTACAGAAGCCGAATACAAGGCACTGGCAAACACAACTGCAGAAATCATGTGGATTCAGACATTGTTACAAGAACTTGGAATTCAAGTACCTCAAGCTGCAAAAATCTGGTGTGACAATATTGGAGCTAAGCATATGTCTGCAAATCCGGTATTTCATGCACGAACTAAACACATAGAAGTTGACTATCATTTTGTGAGAGAAAGAGTAGCAAGAAAACTTCTTGAGATTGAGTATATCTCTACCAAGGATCAAGTTGCTGATGGCCTCACCAAAGCTATTGCCGTGAAACCTTTTGAGATATTTAAGAACAATCTAAATCTTGTAAGATCAGATTGAGGGGGAGTGTTAGAGATATAATCATGTTTGTATTCAGATATAGATAGAGATAGAATTGGTTGGTATAGATAGAAAGTTTAAGTCCGTTTCTCAGTTGTATTAGGATTGCCAACCATGAGATCTCATCTATATATCTCTTGTATCCTTGCCGATTCAGGCTAAGCCAACATAACACGGAATCGCCTCACCGTCAGGCGTTCAATCATCGTGCTTCCGCCCTCTGATTTCCTTCAGTGTTAAGTAGATGCATCTCTAACCTTAGTATAGCCATCATTTATGCGCATGAATTTCTCCCCTCCTGTCTGGGACATGCTTTGGAAAACACAACGGTCCCGGGCAACAAACACCTCCTTCTGAAATGCAGCAAACACCTTGTGGGTGAAGACCTCACTTCCTTCCTTCTCTATGGCCCAAGATGCTTCTAGCCTAGCATTGAATTGAAGTTAGCATTGTCCGCTGCCAGCTCTTGGGGGCGTCGGTACGCCACTCTTGCTTCGGCCTCCCGGAGCGGCTCGGCTACGTGCAATGCAGCTTCTGCACCACCATCTTGTTGGTGAGAACGAAACCAAATATATACCATTTGGTTCCCATGACAATATGTTAGACCATGTGAGGTCGTGAATACAGTGATAATGAATAATTGATTTTTGGGTTTCATTAAAATTTACGTCTGTGAAAGTTTCGATCGACCATGGTTGGCGATCGGCAGGCTTAGACCACGGACGGAAGTCCGATCGCTTTATAATGGAGGGTCTGAACGACAGGCATCGACCACGGTAGATCAACCATGATATATCGACCACGGCATGTCGACCATGACAAATCGACCACGGCAAATCGAGCATGGCATGTTGACCGAGTACTTGTGTCTATTGGGCCAGCGGTCTAACTGGTTTATTTGAGTGGTCAGAGGTTGATTTCTGAAGAACATAGATATTGTGGTTGTGGATGTCTTGGTTCATATTGACGGATGAATGAGGGTGTGGTTTGCATGTGTAGACTGATGACGGTCAACTTGGGAATAACTTGTACCGGGGAGAAAGTTCTTTGGTGTTTGCATATGCAGGTTGGCATGAAGATGGTCATGGTCGGTGACGAGGAGGGCCAGGATTAGGAGGGGGAATCTGAGGTCTAGACAGTCGAGGATGCCACAAGGTGATCAGGCTCATGTTGGAGCACGCGGAGATCAAAGATGGATGATTCGTAGAGAAGCTACGGGAGGTGCGGTCATAAAGGCTTCGACACGTGAGGTGAATTGTGTCTGATGAAAATTCAGGAGGTGCGGTTACGGTTCTAGAGGCTTCGTTACGTGATGAGTTAGGAGTTATGGAAGGAGTTCATAACTGGGAAGGCTAAGGTATTATGGAAAACCCGTATTTGGAAGGGCTTTGGGTCCCTTCATTTTCAGAACAGATAGGGTTTGGTGTCCATGTTTGATGAGGATATGGTTTGGAGTGTTAGCCTAAAAAGAAGGGAGAGGCTAAGGGCTAATGTGTGATTTTTGTGGGGATTTAGAGAGAAAGCTTTTGTGCTAGAGTTTGAAGGGTGCTGAGAGGGCACTTTGTAGCCATAGAATATGTTTAGAAATAAAAAATCAGATATATTCTTGAAAAGTTCGTCAGCACTGGCGGCATTGTTTTCTGGGTGTCGTCCTCAACTCGTTCTCGTTGTAAGCACAGCGTGCGTGGTGAATAACGTTCATTCATCGACTAGATTGCTCGCCGAGTCTTTCACTTGATCATCACCAACAACACCAATGTTGAAGCATTCGAGCGGAGGAAGGTTATGACTACATACAAAGGGGCAGAGCGAGTAGTTGAGCGAGCTGTCGAACGCCGGGCGGTCAAAACCTTCATCGAGCACTGAGAGATTCAAAAAGCAGAGGCAATCATTTATCCCTCTCTGATTGCAGTAATCGATCATACAAGTGGTATCAGAGCGAGGTTACAATGGCATCAGATCAGGGTCATTTTTTAGGTAACCCCCGTTTTTTGATAGATCAGGTCTCTGTTGGAAAACTCGTATGGAGGTCTTTCTACAAGCACAAGGTAATACTATTTGGTAAAAAGTTGAAAATTCATATATAGTGTCTCCTGTTGTTACTATTGAAAATATTGCTAATGTTGAAACTAATGCTAAAGCTAGAAATATCTTATTGCAAGGTTTAAATAGAAACGAGTTTGTCAGAATTGCTTACATTAAATCTATAAATAAAATCTAGACTACTCTAGATAATTATCATGAAGGTTCTAAATCTATTAAAGGTGTTTGTCAGAACCAATTCAAAAGGGGGTATTCTAAATTTGAGATAAAACCTAGAGAATCAGTAGATGCTCTTTTTTATCGCTTCAATAAAATTGTCAGCGATTTGTAATTAGTTGATATCACATATTCTGATTCTGACAATGCTCGTCAAATTCTATATGCTTTGGATACGTCTGTTTGGAATGTGTTAATCACTACAATTAATCATTCTGTTAATATGAAAACACTCACTTATTCCAAGATGAAAATACATGAAATAGATGTTTTGGCCAGGTTAAACAAGACTAATTCTTTGGGTTTAGTGACTAACCAAGCCGACAGTTCTTCTAGTTCCTCTTTTGTTTCTTTGTCTTTACTGTGTTCTATTTCAGATGAGTAGTTAGAGGAGATTCCAGAAGAGTAGCTTGTACTTCTTTCTAACAAAGTGACCAAGGCAACTAATAACATTAGATCAAGGTGGAGAGGAGGTCCAATCAGATACTATGAGTGTGGTGAGTAAAACCACATCAAGATAAATTGCCCCAAAGTGAGGGGCAAGGAGGCCAAGGATAAAAAGGCACTAATATGTTGCTCTCAAGTCAAGATTGACCCAAACAAGAAGCGCAATTATCGCAGGGTGACCAACAAAATAATTTTAGCACTCAATGAGATTGATTTGAGTGATGATGTTTTTAGAAGCGACGATGAGGACAATGGCCAGAAGGCAAAGGAGGTAGATATCACATGGGTATATTTTATGGCAAACAATGAGGAGCTTGACAATGATGATCTTTATAGTATTCCTGATGAGGTAAAACCTTCTTACATAGATTTATCTCGTGTCGTGCTTACATTGACAGAGAAGCTCAAAAAATATAAAAAGAAAATTAGAAATCATGATTTTGTTGAGAGCTTGAATTCTGAAATCAATAAACTTAGAGTTTCTATTTCTGATGATGAATCTTGTGAGTTTTGTCAAGTTTTGCATTCTAAGTTAGATACCGCTAGAACAATTAATGCATCAAATTTGGTTTAACTTAGTGGTGTAATAATTAAACTTGATGAATTAAAATTGGCACATGACTCTTGTAATGAAAAGTTAGAAGTGCAAATGTTGAAATTAAAAAGTTTGTCTAGTTCTCTTACATGTTTAGAGACAAGTATTTCAAATGCTCAATCTAAAGCTTGCTCTAATTGTAAATTATTGGAAGCTAGACTAAATTCATCTTAGGAAACAATTCAATAGATGCTTTATCATGAGATATCCTCTTATTCTAATTATCATAAACTTAACACTAAAATAGAAGCATTAACTAAACAACTTAATAAGTTTGCTAAAAAGGAAATATTAGCTCAGTCTAGTGCTTCGAAGAATCTTGTGATAGAATTTGTTAAGTGCACATCATGTCCAGTCTTGGCTAAAGAGAACAAGTATCTTAAGATAACTTTAGAAATATTTTCTTTTGGTAAGAAGAACTTGAAGATGATCCCAGACAAGTCAAAAACAATTGTAAAAAATTATGGTCTAGAATTTAAGTTTGTTAAGTATGCCAAGAATAATCCTCCTAAGATAGTTAAGTAAAATCTAAACCAAAATAAATTGTGCTTAAATCTACTGGTATAGCAAAGGATCTCTCTACCAAAGTAGGTGTTGTAAAGTTAACAGTTATGACTTCTCATCAAACCAAGTATTAATGCACTCATTGTGGTAAAGAGGGTCATTTGGTTTAATTTTACTTTCAAAAAGCGAAAAAAGGAAAGAAAGACGGTTAAGAAAGTGTTTTCGGGTGAAGTCTATGCAAGCTCCTTATTATTACTTTGATCTCTCTAATCAACTGTCTATAGGTTATCACTTTGCTCCCTCTAATCAATCTTCTGCAAGTTCGAGAGCTTTTGCAACAGGACCAGTCAAACCAGTTTTTTCTGTGGTTGGACCAGCGTAGTCAGACCAAAGTTTCAACCAATGATTTTCACTCGATTAGACTGGTCGATGGTCAGTCCAGCCTTGCTAAGGCGATTAGACCGCCCTGTGGTTGGATAAGTTTTTCAACGACGGTCTGATCGGAATTTGACAGAGGCTAATTTTTCACTTAAATCTTTATCGTTGCCTGTTGTTACTCCTATTCATCGTGTTTCACTTAAATCTTATCTTGTTTTGGTCTTTTGCGAACTGAATTGGGTGTGTTACATCCTGTAGGATTATTCTGAGGGGGAGCTTGTTATTTAAAAGTTTTAGAAACTTTGTTTATTATACTTGTCAAATAATACAGTAAGTCCAAGTTATTCGAATCAAATGAGTAGTAGAGCTGTCTTTATCATATTTACTCATCTATTATATATCTTTGATCATACCAAGTTGTAATCAATTTACTAGATTTGAACTAAAATATGACATGGCGGAATACTTTGACTAAGATAGCACTTTGTGATATTCATCTAAAAGGATGCTTGGTTGTGAGTCTTGTTTTAAATCTTGGCTATGAGACTCATATGTTTCATATTGCAATCTTTTTATGTTCACTCAAGTTGGCATGTTACAAAAAAGAGAAGAAGATGTTGAAAAGATGTATGCTTCAAGTATGCTATGGTTAAACAAAAAGAAAAAAAAATATAAAAAGTGCACAAATGAAAAGAAATATGCTTCAAACATACTACTATTTAAAAAAGGTCTGCTACAAATATGTTATCATGAAAAGGAGTATATTACAAGCATGCCACATACTTAAAAATTGGCTGTGAAGTAATAGGTTGTTATATGAGACTGCTAGCTCATCTAGATTTGTGTTGGTCAAGTTGGAAAGAATTTATGTTAGGGAGAAAGTTTTTTAGTCTTTGCATGTGTAGGTTGGCGTGGAGATGGTTGTGGTCGATGACGAGGAGGACCGGGACTAGGAGGAGGAATCTGAGGTCCAGATGGTCGAGAATGTCACAAGGTGATCAGGCTCACGTTGAAGCACGTGGAGACCAAAGGTGGATGATACGTGGAGAAGCTATGGGAGGTGCGGTCCTGAAGGCTTCAACACGTGAGTTGGATGATGTGTGATAAAGATACAGGAGGTACGGTCCTAGAGGCTTCATCATGTGATGAATTGGGAGTTATGGAATGAGTCCATAACTGGAAAGGCTGAGAGATTATGGAAAACCCGTGTTTAGAAGGGTTTCGGGTCTCTTGATTTTTGGAACAGATAGGGTTTGGTGCCCGTATTTGATGAGGACACGATTTAAAGCGTTAGCCTATAAAAGCAGAGAGAGGCTAAGGGCTAATGTGTGGTTTTTGCGGGGCTTTGGAAAGAAAGCTTTTGTGCTAGGATTTGAGGGGTGCCACAAGGGTACTTTGTAGCCACAGAACATGTTTTAGAAATAAAAGATCAGATCTATTCCTGAAAAGTTCATTGGCACCGACAGCATTGTTTTTTGGGCGTCGTCCTGACTCGTTCTTGTTATGGGCACGCCGTGCGTGGCACATAACGTTCATTCGTCCACTAGATCATTCGCCGAGTCTTCCACTTGATCGTCGCCAACGGCACCGGTATTGAAGCATTCGCGTGGAGGAAGGTTACGACTAAGTATAAAGGGACAGAGTGAGCAGTCGAGTGAGTGTCGAACGTCGTACGATCGAAACCTTCATCGAACACTAAAAGATTCAAAAAAACAACAATAATCATTTACCTCCTCTGATTACAATAATCGATCATTCGTAATATGTGCTCGCCTGCTTGTTTCACAGTCACAGTGATGCATTGCACGCGAGCAGGTGAGCGTGCCGTGCAGCCGCCTGCTCAAGATGGTGACCGCGCAGTGCGGCCACTGCGCCGGCCTCCTCTCCGTCAGCCTGGCGTCGCCGCTGCCGCAGGCGTCGATCGAGCTGCCTCTGCAGGTCATCCCCGGCTTCCACCTTGCTTGGCATGGTTCTTTCAGCTTCAGTTGTATTCTTGGTACGTGTGTAATTAATCTGAGAACACTGTGTCAATCAATCTGATGAATGAAACAGGAGCTGGGAGTTGATCTGCTACCCAGGGAGTGCTCGGATGAGAGCAGCGGAGACGACGGGGAGAGAGGTTGCGCAGAACAATGCCCCTGCTGTTAACAAACGTACATGATCTTTTTCGTTCCGTCGTCGTGTGCATTGGTAGATAGCTGATGCGCTTTAAGTGCTTTGGAACATTTTTGCAGCTACGGTGAGGAGGCAGCGGACGCCGTCGAATTTTTCGTACGGATAACCCATTTTTTATTCGAAAATACAGAAATATACCCGCGACAAATTTTTTTTACACAAATAGGCTCCAGTCGCCCAACCATTGAGCGACTAGAGTTTATCGCCCAACCAAAAAGCGACTTATGAAGAATCTGGTAACCGTTGGGCGATTAAATGCGATCGCCTCCCCGTTGGGCGATTCAATGAAATCGCCCCCCCCCCCCCCCCCCCCGTTGGGCGATATAGATTGAGTCGCCCAACGGGGGCGGCGACTTCATGTGAATACAGCCCGATGGCCAGGGCCTCTTTTCTTCCCCACGCCTGCTCGCCAATCTACTCTCGGCCGCAGAAATAATTTTCTATACGAAAAGAAGAGATAATAGCATTGTTTGAATTTAAATGAACTTTATAATATAACGCAGTAACATGCCGTGTATTTATCCATTACATGCATGACATACACCCCTCACTCCCCACCCTAAGGTGCTCCGTCACCGCGCCCGCGTCCTGCCATACGGCCCCGCTTGGCCGTCCTCCGGTGCAACGGATTACGAGGCGGGTGACGAGGGTCCGAAAAAGTAAAACGATCAGATGGGTTTCGCACCCGCGGCTGCGCCGGTGGAGTCAGCTGCACCTCTGGCTGTGTGGCCTCCGGTGCACCGGGGAGGCCACTGCCGGAGAGAACCTCCGGTGCTGCGTCGGAGGACGGCCCAGGCCAGTCCGCAAAAAACTGGTCCATCTCGATGTGGCCCGGGGAGAAGCGTCCCTGCTGTTGGTAAGGACCTGCAATAGTAATATCGTTAGTTCGTTGCATGACGTCTTAGGATAAAAACAAGATCGGACGATGCGTACCCGTACATGGCGCCATGAAATCATCCGTGTGGAAGCCGGGGATGTACGTAGGAGGTGTACGAGGCCGTGACCAAGCAGAACTCCCTGGCTGGTCCGGGGGAGGTGGACGTGTCCACGTACTACCTCCGGAGTAGTGCCACGCTGGTCGTGGTAGCACTGGTGGTCGGGTGGCACTGGTGGTCGGGGTGCACTAGGCGTAGGTGTGGAGACCACCGGTAGCCTCGTGCAGGACAGTAGGCTGACGATACGTCTACACCCGGCCTCCATCCGTCGCGCAAAGCTGACGGCCTCCTCGCTGGTCAACTCCCCTCCTGTGCCCCACCTCTGCACTAGTGCGGAGGACTCCGACCACATCGCAACACCGACGTCAGCCTGGACAAAAAGACATAGAATGGTCCATCATCGAAACGATATTGCCATTTGAGAATTTTTGAAATTACAAGTTACGTACCGCGATGTGAGCGTGGCGTGCGAAGTGCGCAGGGTATGCGTCTGTCGGTGCGGCGACGTGTGGGGTAGGTGGGTCAACGACATGTACCAGCCTGGTACGAGTCTGCCCCTGGTACCAGATGAGGTACTCCGCGTAGTCGGCTATATCGTATGGCCGGTCCTCCTCCACGCGGTCATTCAGCGCACCCTCCCACTGCGTAATCCAGGGCTGCATCCTCCTGGACCAGTCCGTGCCTTTTTTGACGCCCCTCGTGTTGTGCCTGTTTATGGAACCATTACGTAATGTAAGTACTTGCGATCACAATAGTAAGTACGTACAAAAATATCAGAAGCGATCACCCACGCGTGCACGCGCGGCGGAATCGGCGGCCCGACTGGTACAGGAAGTGCCTGCCGCAGCCCAAACTGCCGCATGACTCGCTGCGGTGCGTAGTCCTCAACGTAAATGCCGTACACGAGCTTCCGACGGGTTAGCCAGAAAGCCTGGTCATGCCAGCACAGTGCAGACAGCCTGTCAGGAGCACGGGCCTGCACTGCCTCCTCTGCGTAAGGCTCCCAGCGCACGTCGGAGTCTGCGAGGCGGTCGAACTGCTCCACGAAGGGGTGGTACGCCCGCGTGACCTGCACGTGCGCGAACTGTACCTGCAAGAAAGGCAAATTATTTAGTACGACGATCATTAATAAGTTGACTATGATAAAATAAAACTCACTCGTCGACGACACCAAATAGAACCCATTGTCGGCCGGTCGATGTCTCCTCCCGGGTACATCTCGGCCCCGTAAGGACTCATGTCGTCTAGTACAGGTCGTCCGAGACTGAAGCGCTCGAACGACCACAACTGCAGCAGCAGGGGACATCCCGTGAGGATCGAGTTCGCCTTAATCCTCGTGCACGCATCGCACAGGCCGCGGTACGTCGCGGCAAGTGTGGCCGATCCCCAGCTGATCTGGTCGGCCTCGCCGTCGGCAATCGCCCTCGCATAAGCGATAAGGCGTGCGTCAACGGTGTTGCCGTGGCTGGTGGTGAAGAGCACCCAACCAAACAGCCACAGCACGTAAGCCTCCAGGTGGCGCGCGACCTGGTAATCGTCAGCATCTGCAACCATGCGCTCAACCTGAATGCGAAAAGTTCTTATTAGTATGTAATTGCACAAATAAGAGTTTCGAAGACGCGATCGACTTGAAGCACCACGTACCCGGTACTGTGCCAGCCACCTCAGCGTCGGTCCATGCTTCTGCCTCTCGTCGAAGATGTGGTGGTGACCGGCCGGTGGAAGGACCCCCTGGAATCTGCCGAGCAGGTCATCGCGCCACTCGGTGGGAGCCTCCGGTAGAAAGGCAGTGTCTCCCGCGACCGGAAGGCCAAGGAGTAGGGATACGTCCTGCAGGGTCGGCACCATCTCCCCGACTGGTAGGTGGAAAGTATGCGTCTCGGGCCGCCAACGGTCCACCAAAGCCGTCAGCAGGGAACGGTCAAACGGGAAGCGTCGTGATCGCTCCACGCCCGCCTCGTCCCCCTCCCCGGCCAAGGCACCTCCGTCCTCATCCGTGGCCTGCACCATCCGGGCAAGAGGGAGAAGTCCGGCATCCCGCAGCCTGCAAATAAAGTGAATGTCAGCATGAAATGTTCTTATGGTAATACTAAAACGTTGGCGTAGTGCAAACCTGACAGTCCAACTGGGGTCGAGTCCCCTGGCCACACGAGGTGTGCGTGTCCGGACCACTCCCAGCTCAGTCGACTCGTCCGTGCTCCCCGGTGGCGGCGCACGACGGGAAGCGCGGTGCACGCGGTCCAAGTGCTCGTCCAACAGCGGGTACCGCCAGTCACCCGTCATAACTGCAAAATTATCTAAATGTAAATTTGTACACTACATTTTCTACAATAATACATGAAAAATAGTATACAAAATTTCGACACAACAATTTTCTACATTTAAATTTGTACATCTAAATTTGTAAACTATATTTTTCTACATTTAAATTTGTACATCTAAATTTGTAAACTGCATCTACATTTCTAAATTTAATGTTCTAAACTAAATTTTCTAAACTAAATATCTAAACTAATTTTCTAAACTAAATATCTAAACTAATTTTCTAAACTAAATATCTAAACTAAATATCTAAACTAAATTTCTAAACTATTTTTCTAAACTAAATTTTCTAAACTAAATATCTCAACTAAATATCTAAACTAAATTTGTAAACTAAATTTGTAAACTAAATATCTACACTAAATTTTGTAAACTAAATTTATCTAAACAAATTTTCTAAAATTAGAAAAATACCCGCAAATCCCGCGGCTTCTTCTCCTCTCTCTCTCCTTCTCTTCTTCCCTCTCCTCTTCTTCCCTCTCCTCCCCCTCTCCTTCTCTTCTTCCCTCTCCTCCCCCTCTCCTTCTCTTCTTCCCCTCTCCTCCTCCTCTTCCTTCCTCTCTTCTGCTTCTCTCTTCCTCGCGCGGCCGAGAGTAGATTGGCGAGCAGGCGTGGGGAAGAAAAGAGACCCTGGCCGTCGGGCTGTATTCACATGAAGTCGCCCCGCCGTTGGGCGACTCAATCTATATCGCCCAACGGGGGGGCGATTTCATTGAATCGCCCAACGGGGAGGCGATCGCATTTAATCGCCCAACGGTTACCAGATTCTTCATAAGTCGCATTTTGGTTGGACGATAAACTCTAGTCGCCCAATGGTTGGGCGACTGGAGCCTATTTGTGTAAAAAATTTTGTCGCGGGTATATTTCTGTATTTTCGAATAAAAAATGGGTTATCCGTACAAAAAATTCGGACGCCGTCACCTTACAACTGCTTCATCAAGTAATGGCCAGAAATAATTATTACTGTGATAGCATTTGCTTGCCACCAAGTGCAGAACAGCACCTAGCACATTACATATGCTTCTGGATTCTGATATCTAGTAATGCTCTGCTATGCAAGTGTGAGGCAATGAAAGTTTTTCACATTCCTTCTGTTCTTAGGGAAGAGTGAGAGGATCAAAGCCATAGAGCCTAACATCGGATGCAAACGGATCAAATACGGACGGATAATATATTTACCATATTTGTTTTCATTTTTTTTCTTAGATACGGATACGAATACGAATATCTCAGATACGAATACAAATACGAATAATATCGAATACAGATACAGAGCAAATACGAATCAAAACGAATACAGTCACGAATATTTATCGGAACATGAAAACCCCTTAAACTATACATCCAAAATCAATGAAAACACATAAATAGTTTATCTTGTCAAAACATTAATAAAATCTAAACAAGCATAAGTATTTTTATCCACAATAGTCATACCATTGTACAGATTTTAAATATTCAAATAGCAGTTAATTTTTTCTAAAGTCCTAAATAATTCTTAATGGATTTCTACCATTTACATGTGACTAATAAATTAATTAAGAATTTAAATTTGCATCAAAATGATTTAAACGACAGTACATCAATTTAATTGGTACAAATTTTAATATATCGACAATACTAAATTTATTTATTTTAATAAACATTAATATTTGCTAGTGGGCTGGTAGCAGGGGAGATGAGAGAGGTTGGCTTGGACTGGACAATGTTGGGCTAAAATCTCGAATATCCGGATCCGTATTATCCAGATAATCCATATTCATATTCGTATTCACCAGATATTAGGCCTACTGTATTCGTATTCATTTCCGACAAAAAAATCCATATTTATTTCCGATCCGAGAATTATCCAAAGAAAATCCGATCCAACATAATCCGTATTCATTTTCATTCAGATCGGTCAGGAATTATCCAATCTGTTTACATCACCCACAAAGAAGCATTCAGCACGGCCGCTAAAAACATAAGCATCCATCCGACTAAAACCACCAGCCTGATTTTTGCCCTAGTTTCTGGCTCTCTAAATCATAATTATCCATTTGCATCCTCATCCAAAACTTAGCAAATTATCGTTGGTTGCTATAATGCAGTGGGCTCACTCACCCAGAATCCAGCAGAAGGGAGACTGGAGAGGGATCTGCTGCTGTAAAACCTACACATGCAAGCTGCATAGGAGGGGAAACGAATTTAATGTCTGCGAATGAAACAGTGTAGTAGCCAGGTTCAGGAAGCATACAAGTTGTAGCTTCACAGATCATTTGTATCCATGGATTTTGATGCTCCAAATCTCAAGCAAGTAGTACATGAATTCTCTTTCATGTGATAAATGCAGTATGGCTTTGCCTTTGTTCCACAAATAGCTTTACTCTCAGGGCAGTTGCAGCATTGTGTGACGGAACTAAGGCTTCCAAACCTGATGAATCCAATATACTTTGTTGACAATGCTGTTGCACAGAACAGAGTTGTTTTAATTGTTTTCTACCTTTCTGTAATTAAGCTAATACTTCACCCAACGAACTCTTGCAGGGCAGATAACATAGCTTCTTTAGCAATTTGATTAACAAATAAGATTCTTCTGCTGTTTTCTTCATTGGCACAAAACGGAAAACATGAGCAGGAAAAAAAACAAAGTGTTCATATTTCACACAGATCTCAAATTTTCTATTTGTGATCCAAGCTTGTATTAAAGCATCACTCTTTTGATGCTGGCATCAGCCGGAGCCTTTCCTCAGAAGGGGTTTTGCCGGGATCCTTCTCCTCTGATAAAAGGGCATGCAGGTCACTCCCATTTGCCAGGCTGTTGAACTCTACCGATTTGGAGGGCAGAGCAGGATAACGCCGTTGGCAAAGGGTCATAAGCCTCTTGATCGACTGAAGGTATTTCCGAGTGGTCTCATCGTTCATAATGTGGGCCAACACTATTCGTGTAGATCTTTTCTCGGGCAGAACGCTCATGGATACCAACCATAGTGACTCCAATAGGACACGGTGCGTTGCCAATAGCCAGCTTGATGTATTGGTCCATTGCTGCTAAATAATCACGCTTCATGCAGCATTCAACAATAACGAGCAATGCTTGTCGGATGTCATCAGGAAGAACCTAAACACAGATCGAAACAATAATTGGTGCCAGAATTATCTGCAGTCGGGAAAGGATGACATAACATAAGCAGTAAACATTGAACTATACATAAACAATATTCAGATGTGAGCATCAGAATTTAGTTCAAGCAAAGTGGTATGATGAGAAATTGAATCCATGGGAGGCAATAAATAGTTATATTGAAGATGAATCCACGACCAGGAACCAGAACTTTTTTAGAGAGTTCAGCTGAATTGCAGTAGGGCCCAGGCAAGTAGCTATATAACAATGAATCTGGGCCCAGAATATGCTAGCATCAAAATCTTTAGTAGAGGACAAGCGCTAATGGGTCAATGACAATAGACAACCAAAGCTTTAAATGTGTAAAACATAATTGTTGTATTGAGTCAGGGCTTTAATTTTCACATGATAATAAATAGTCAGCCCCTGCCTCCGAAAAGTTCCGAAGAACTTCTTTTCATCATTTATAAAGAGCACCAAATATTCCATTACTGATTGTCTCTTGAAACAAGCTAGATCATTAGGTGCTGGCCTGAGAATCACAGGTGGATGGTATTATCATCTTGCACTACTAGCCTACCAATCTATGAGTAACTGGCAATGAACCTATCATAACCTTCATTTGATTTCATGCAATATCCTTTGCATACTCACAAAATCCTAGTGAAATAGATTGAACTTAAATGCTCGTTGAAAATTATGCAAGTACAAAAATGTTGTATTTGACGCCATCTTGTCACTCACTTACGGAACATGACGTCCCTGTTACTACACAAACATTAGTTGACCATGAAGTCCATCTTGCTACACAAACATTGGTTGACCACTTGTATATCTCTATCATAAAAATTGTTTCATTACATTCGACAAGTGACCAGAGGTAGGTCATTTTGCTCAATAAAATCATTTCTAGGATCATTATCTTTCTCCACTCTATAACTTATTGCTACTAGCTTGTTCTTTAAGCTCCAAACTACCTTCCCAGAACAAACAAAACAATGCAAAGTGCAAGAACCAAAAATAATCTGAGCAGGAGAGTTTTCACACACAATACAAACTGTATTGGATGTCCAGCTTTGCCATCTCTTTATTTTAATCCAACTAAGTCCTAAAATTGCACCATCACAGTAACTAGTTACCCAGGATCCTCAATTTCGCAGGTCTATCATGCTTCCACAGGCTTCATTTCAAATCCAAATTCACCCAATTAAATAGTTAGTAGTTTTTTTTGCAATAATTACTTTAATTTGAAACATAATCAAACTAACAGCACACGATTTAAGCAACCCGCTGATGAAAAACCAAAAGTATTTTTCACCTTCTTCCTGCAGAACTCAAACAGGGGGCTGAGATACCGCGCACACTGCTTGCACGTTGCAACCATCGACTTCCCCTTTGCTGTTCGCTTCTCCAGCTCCGTCATCTCATCTAGCTCCTGGTTCCACTCGTTAAGCAGCCTCTTGAAGAATACCAAGATCTTGTCTTCCTCGCAAAGCTCCTCAAACTTGGTCTTCATCCGCTTTGAGTCTTTGTCATCGGCATCATCCCCACTCCTTCGGGCGTCCCCATCCCCGTCGTCTGCGCTGTCTCCAGTGGCGCCACCCTCGCCACCGTCACCGCCGCCAACACGTTTACCCTTGCCCTTGACATAGGTGTCCCGGCCCGCCTTCTGCCGCTTGCGGAGCTCGACCATGTCGCGGAGGAAATCGTTGGTCTGCCCCTCGGTCATGTCGAGGTCGTCGATGTCGTCAATCACGCCTGACTTGAGCAGTTGAGCACGAGCTTGAAGCGCGCGAGACGGGCGGCGTCGTCCTCCCCGAACAGCGTGACCGGCTCGCGCAGCACGCGGAGGCGCCGAATCACCTCTTGCCGCGGAAGGTCGAGCTCGTCGATGCGGCGCTCCTCGGAGAGGAGCATCTCCTCCGGCGTTGGCTTCTTCGCCGCCAGAGCGGGCGGGACGGACGCGGCGGCGGCAGAGCTAGGGTTAGGGTTCGAGGCCGCGATCTGGGCGGGGTCGGCGTTGGGGTCGGCGGTGGCGGAGGAGTTGGGAGAGGGCGCGGGTGGGGCCTTGGCGAGGAGCTGGCGGTGCTCGTCTTGGCGGCGCTTCTGGAGCTGCTTCTGCTCCAGCTCCGACCGCCGGACAAAGCTCTTCCCGCCGAAGTCGGCCGTCGCCGCCTTCCGCTTCTTCTCCAGCTCCCGCTTCAGGAGATCCATTGCGCCGGCGACGAGTTTTTTTTGCTATTATGCTACCCTCTAAGTTGGGCTTCGACGAAACGATATCTACATCGTGGGCTTCTCTAAAATAATACTCTTGTACTTAAGACTTCTCTTAAATAGTATTCTCAGGGATTTTAACTCAAATAATTTGATTTTCGAATTTGTACTCCCCCAATTGACTGAACTGCCCCTGCTCATTTTATTTAACCCTAATCACTTTTATTTTCTTCTTTTCACATCGTTTGGGTTTCATTGGCGACGGCGGCACGCCGACTGGCCGATCGGAATACTCGGCGCGGCGCCGTCAACGCCAGGCGAGAGCGCGGCAAGGATCGCACGGGAGTGCGCGCACCCCAGGTCACGGACGATCGCACACCAGCCAGGGACGGTCGCACGTCGGCAGGGGCAACCGGACCACGTACGCGGCAGATGACCTCATCGCGGCATGGGGATGGAAGAGCGCCGCCGTGAGGATGGAGGAGCTGCCACCAGACAAAAAGAAATTGAAGAGTTCGTTCGTGCTACTGGAACTGGAAGAAACAAAATGAGCAGGGGCAGTTTAGTCATATGAAGGAGTTAAAATTCAAAAATCAAATGAAAATTAGTTCAAATCCCTAATAATGCTATTTTGGAGAGGTGTTAACAACAAGAGTACTATTTGGGAGAAGCCCACGGTATAAGTACCGTTTCAGCGAAGCCCAACTTAGAGGGTACCATAATAGCAAAAAAACTCGCCGGCGACGCGATGCGAGCCTTCTCGCCGCTTCCCGGAGACGACGGAGAAGCGGTGCCGGGCCGGCTTTCTGGATTCCGATACGGCTACGAGTCCGTGTTTTGATGCTGCCAATAGGTTATGAGAACCCGCACCTTGAGTTGTAAACGGGAGTAAGTTTTCGATAATTTATTATTGAAAATTTCCCATATCCCACTAAAACTTAGGTGATACTTTATAGCTGAATTTTGATAATTTATAGCTGAAATTTCACTGTAACTGATTGAAATTATACCGTAACTGATAGTGACTTATTTGACATAATTAATTTTAAAAAAAATTAAAAATAGAAAAAACTAGTTAGCCCATCACGTATAATGCAAACGGATACGGGAAAAAGAAAAAAAAACTCAAAATAAGCCGAAAAGTCAGAAAAAATGAAATTTATGAATAGTAAAAAATAAGCTGGAAGTCAGAAGTCTAAGCCCAAATGAGCAGGGCTAAGTCCGATCCTAATTTGACACTAGAAAATCTTTGTTTCCTTATATGCCACTGAGTTTCTCATTTATATCGCTCTATGCCACTTTTGTCACCTAGGCATGAGTTGCCTATTAAGTCATGGTGAAAATGATAATTTGCCCATGGGGCTTGTACAAAGGCTGTTATGGTCTGATTTATTGTATGCCATTGACTAGAAGGTATGATACTAGATGTTTGTGTGCTACCTTATTATCTCATTGAACTATATGATATTGTATCATAGGTGCAAAGTATAAGTTGGCATTACAAATTCAAATTCAGCCAGTAATTCCACATAGGGCATGTTTGGCTGCGGCTGCGGTTTATGGCTTTTGGCTGAAATTTTTGAATTTTAGCTGTTTACGGTACATATTGCGGAGAGAGATACTCACTTGCGATTTTGGCTGGTACAGATATTGGTCTTTTAACGTGTACATCGTTTAACTTGTAGACTCCGTCTTGAGAAAATACTCCGTTTGAAAGTTAGTTACTATAGCAAAAGCCAAAAACCGTCAGCTTCGAAGGAAAAGAATAAGCCCATAATAGGTTCACAAAATTACAATACCAGAATACAGAATTAAGCTAACATCACAAATCCAGGTTCAATCCACATTCCACAAGCCCATAACATTATTGCACCAAAATAGTAAACTAAGCTGACATCATAGGTACAAGTCAACCTATATTCCACAAGTCCTTGACATTATAATACCAAAATGCATTCCTAGAACAATTTATTTGATAAATCAGTCCAATCGCTTTCTCTTGCTCCTAGTTTCCATTCCATAGCTGGGCTGTCAAGTGCAGTGGTTGTGGCCTTGCCATTGCCCCTCCTTTGCAATGGCCTTGCATCAAAGGGAGTCTCCATCAAAGGACGGCCACACATATATACAGTTCACACAAAGTGCGATCAAATGATATACATTGCTTCATGGTTCGTACGACGGAAAAATGATTGCTTTAGATGGCTGTTATCCAAAAAAAATGAGAATATATATGTAGGAGAGAATAGGTATTTTTTTTGTTAAGAACAACAAATACCCACCAACTAAGCTATACTCAGTTTCTAATGGCTGTTATCCGGATCGAGTAATTTCCACGTGGCCATTTCACTTTTGCCATACCTTATCGATCTGGTTGCAGGGTCCCGCGTCCACAATCATGACTGATTTTCAGCTTCATCATTGAAAGACAAAATCTGTCAAAAAAACAAGCTAAAGATGCCGTGCATTTGTGCAAAGTCTTTGGAAAAATATGAGCAATCGCTTGACTTGCTGATCCAATAATAGACCTGAAAAGGTTGCTGCTAGCCCAGCAATAAGCCTGGTTACTTTGGGCTGATCGGTTGGCAAGTTAAGTGTAAATTTTATAGAACTCTAGATTTTACAGTCTTTGTAGCATAGAGTCCCAGGTATTATAGCTTGTATCACTTAGCCCTAGATATTTCCACCTGATCCATATCCTAGGTTTTTGGTAAAAGATAACTATATGGTAGAGTATTGTATTGTAATATATAGCAGCTAAGAGATTGTATTGGAACGGGTAACAGCTAAGGGAGAACGATAAAAAATTGGACGTGTTGTTCGAGGTTGAGGCAGAAAAGTTGAAATAGCTAGAAGAGATAGAGGATGCATGGTTCAGTGATGGCAGCTAATATGTGAGGGATTATAAGTTTAAGGTAGGTCTCCCATGGTGCATCGGTATATACGTGAGCAATATACTCTAATACCATGTAAGCTAATAAGATTGTCGCACATATAATTAACATATTGCTTTGAGATTAAATAGAGATACATGCGCATGCATACATTTTGAAAAATGGTAACTAATGGAGGAATAATATTGGCATATAGCTATATGATCCACGCATGATGGAGAGTATTTATGTTTTTTAAGAATCTCAATCTATCAAACTCATACTTCAATTACATTTCTCAAGTTATATTTTCCTTCAACCTTTTGTTATCATTTTCAATGTTTATAATGTATTAAAATCGTAAATAGCCTACAAGATACGTAAACATATTCTTAAATATTTAAGTTATATCATTTGATATTAAAAACTTTGAAATAAATCTAGCAATGTAAATGTGCAGACCACTCCGCTAATTTAAGTAAAATTTATTAGAATTAAATCATGATTACCCCTATTAGATAGAGTAGTACTACGGCTCTGTTTGTTTTCACTTAAGATTATTATAATCTAGCTTATAAATCATAAGTGAAAACAAACAGCCTAGATTATAAGGTAACTTATTATAATCTAATAGCTCAGATTATTGTAATCTAATAAGCTCAAAAAAGGAGCTTATTTCAGCTTATAGATCCACCTTTTTATCTTAATGACCATAAAACTTTAGGAATATTACCCACCTTTGCCATTCATCTAACCCCCAACTCCCGTGCCTCTCTCTCTCTCCCAGGGCATTGTAGTCTTTAAACATTCGAATACAACAATCTATAACTCTGATAATCCAGGTTACCAAACACCTGACAGCTTATTTTCCACCAGCTTATTATAAACTAGCTTATATAATCCCCACCTATAAGCTAGATTATAATAATCTTAAGTGGAAACAAACAGGGCCTTCGTCTATCTAATGATGGCAAATATAATCAAATTCCATTAAATATTACTTTAATTTGGATTTTCTTGGTATGTGTACTGAACAAATATTATGGAACAAAAGTCGTAATATCTTGCGTGAGCTTGGATTTGTGGGCTCCCTGTTAATTTCTTATTTATCGCGTAAGCCACTTGCTGAATTGACTTAAAGGTCGAACTTTTGGGCGGATTTTGTTGTATGGATTAGATTTTTGACAGGTATTAGGAGTTTGTGAATTGGAAGATCTTGATTTCATTCAATCGGAACCCTCTTGCTAAAATTTGGGCATGTCATATGTTGATGATATGTGCGGCAAGAAAGCACGTAGGAAGGACTAACTGGTGAATTTGGGGAAGCAATCATGGGATGAGTTTCTCATCCACGTCAGATGGACCTTGCCAGCCGACGGCATCCACACCGCTCGTCGGCCGACGACCTCGCAGCGAGCGGGAGCAGCTTGTAGACGAGGATTACATGGGCAGGACAGGGTGGACTGCAAAGTGAGGCCTTCTCGGCAGATTGGTTTGGATTTTGATGATACCTGAGGTTTTGTGCAACGACACCACAAAACATGTGGTTTAATGGATACTCGACCGGTTGAGCTGACATGCATCGCGCCGTGCATTCTGCTGCCACCTGCAGGTGGGCCAACTGGGAGTTCCACGTGGGCTTCGACGTGCGCGTCGGCACCGTCATCTCGCTGGCCCCGATCCACGACGCCGAGGCCGGAGCGCGGCGGCCAGTGCTGTACCGTGGCTTCGTTTCGGAGGTCTTCGTGCCGTACATGGATCCCGTGGAGGATGTTGGGCCAGCTTAGGGAAGAAACGTATATAAGTGAAGAATGAGTAAATACATAAGAGACTTCTTTTTTCATAATACATGCCTTTTCAATCTTCCTCTTCTATTCACTTAATTTTCATAAATTGCTCTAAAATTACATGGTTTAAATAGACACAATCGGATCGCACATACAAACTACTTACGTACTATAGCCACACGACTCCCTGTGATCTGTTTTTGCCTGTCACGACCCCTACGACTCAGTGCACACCACGTACTAACCGAAAGACTCGCTCCACTAACCAACTAACATAGTTAGTGGATACAACTGGTGCAGATACACTGCTACTTGACCAAGTTTACGACCACACATAGACCTGACCAACTTTGAGTCTTTCTTCGAGTCTTTCGACCACGCCACTCTGACCACGGTGTCTCAACCATGGCTTTTTGACAACGGCTGCTAGACTACAACTCCGGTAGTACTGCTCACACTGAGCCGGTACTACCGGTCTTACAACCACGCAAGTCTTCCGAACACCAATTGGTTACTGTAACTCCGACTACCGACTGGTCCACTGTATCTACGACTGATTCATTGTAGCTACGATCACTACGCAAATCGACTCACGACTACGACTGCTACGATCAGTTCACTGTAGATACGATCGGTTCACTATAGCTATACCCTATTCTCTGTAGCAACGACCGGTTTACTACGCAGCTCGACTCACAACTATGACTGAGTCTCTGGAGTCTCCGACTGCTCTCCGACTCCGGGGTCTTGACTCCTAGACGTACTTGAACACACGAGTACTCGACACACGACTACACAGTATTCGAATACACCGAGTACTCAACACACGACTACACAGTACTCGAATACACCGAGTACTCGACACCTACCACTATCAATAGCATAACAAGATTAATTCCAATAGAGAAGTGATACTACTGGACGTTCATGGACGCTGGCGAGTACGGCCTGGGCCTCCGGGCCTTCCTGCTCCAGCCGGGCGGCGACTGTCCGGCCAACTCTGCGTACTTGGACGGCTACTACGCCGGCCAGGACAGCAAGCCCGTCGAGAACAAGAACATGATCTGCATGTTCGAGCGGTACGCCGGCGACCTCGCGTGGCGACACACCGAGGCCGGGTTCCCGGACCAACTGGTAAAGTGATAAGCCCTCGTGTCTGCGTGTTTATTAGGCTTTCAGTTACGCATTGTTTGACGTCATTTTTGTCGCGGATCACGGAGGTCCCGCCGGTCGTGAGCTTGGTGGTGAGGATGGCGGTGTCGGCCGGGAACTGTAACACCCTTGTTTCCGGGAGTATTATGAAATCCTCGCAGTTGCCCAGGACTGTTCAACTGCGAGTACATCCATTGAGTGCATAACATTGCCAACACAAGTTTAAGGGCAAAAGCGAATTTTATTACAATATAAAGGCGAAAGCCAAGTATCACAGTAGGGTCAACTGCCCTTAGTTACATTACAACAAGAACTGCCACATGCACGCCTGAGCGGAGAACGACCCTAATTCCACGCTTCATCACCCTCGTACAGAATCATCTCTTCGTCTTCTCTCGCTTCCTCAAAATTAATTATTTCTGTTTATGTTTTTAGCAACCTTAGTTACATTACAACAAGAACTGCCACAGGCACGCCTGAGCGGAGAACAACCCTAATTCCACGCTTCATCACCCTCGTACAGAATCATCTCTTCGTCTTCTCTCGCTTCCTCAAAATTAATTATTTCTGTTTATATTTTTAGCAAGCATGAGTACTACCACTTGTACTCAGATCAACAAGTCACACGGAGCTTAATAATAATTTCATGCATGGTACATCAAGTAAAGGGGAAACAAGTCTATTATTTTATGTGGATGCAGTTTTGGTTGGAACCATTTGAAAACCTTTAAAAATGTACTTCATTAATGTAAAGGGGGGGTTTGCAAACTTGATTATCAATATTCAACCTTTCCAAATCAATATCAAAACTACTTATGCCTCATTACTAGATTCACCCATTAAACACAGCTTCGTTAACCGGAAGCACGGCGTATTCGAATACCATTTGTCATGACTTTGCAAAGCTGCTCTGCTTTACCCACAAGATCCCTTAACTCCGGCCAGAGAGTTAAGACAACAAGGAGGTTCACTGCTCAATTCTTTGTATAGACTCCGCCCAGTAGGTGTTTAATCTTGACAAGCCCGGATGACCCCACAGATCTCGTCCGACTTATCGCAGTCCTACAGTTGTATGGTTAACCACCTCCCATACAAACTCACCCTCTGTCTCCCCCTTTCTAGTTGCAGAGGTTCAATTGAAGTTGAGCAGTTACAGTTACTAAGCCAGGTTTGACTAAGTCAAGTTTGACAAAGTCAACGCTTGTGGTTGGGCGGATACTATGTCCGTTACTCAGCATAAGGGTCTAGTCCTTACATTTCTAACTGAGGCATCATCCACGCACAAACCCAGATTCAGTACACACTGTACTGCCACTAATCCACAACCAGCCTCCACCCTAGGATAAGGTCTTCGGATCCACCACTGCGATCCTCATTTATCCTATTTCCAACTTTCCAAAACTCTAAACCAATACTAAACCTTAACAGTAGAAACATGTGAAGTGTCCCTAACTACAATGATAATATAAATCTTACATTCTCTGTAACTAGGTTTGTCAAGGTGAATATGGCCATCAAGTTAAACTGGGCTTTTCGGGTGGTAGGACATAACTAGTATCATGTCATTCTAAGCATTGATTGTACATAAAATAACAGTGCGCAAATAACATAATGAAAATACAAGTAAATAAATAATTTAGGGAATGTAGGATCAACATGTTCAAAAATATGTGTGACTTGCCTTGCGGATCAGTGATTTCAATTAATTCGTATTCTTCGGTGGGCCGGGTCTGGACTTGAGCTTTTCCCTCCTGCTCTTGCGAAACCTCAACTTCGGAAACTAACGCAAAACAAGCGAAATAAATCAATTCCATGCCCGAAGGAATGAGCTAGGAATAAAGAAAATAAAATAAGAAAGAAAATTCGGAGAACTCCAATAAATTGGAATTTTTGGCTTGTAGGAGGGCTATACGGGGAAATGGGCCTTGGATTTGGGTTGGCGGGCTCGAAACGAATCCGGGGAGTATAAATATGCATTTTTGGGTTTGGGTCAAGCACTGTTCCTTGGGCTCGGTACACTGTTCCTCGGGTTCGGCTAGCTGACTCGGTCGAACCGCGTCACTCGGGCTCGAGTCCGACACAACCGGCGCGGCCGAGGGGGTCTGGCTGGAACGCGTCAAGGCGGCTCGGGTCGAACGCGCCAGGCGCGGAGGCGGTGCGGTCGGGGGCGGGGCGAGGCAGTCGGGCGCGGGGGCGAGGCGGTCGGGGGCGGGGCGAGCTGGCTCGGCCCAGCCAAGTCGGGGCGGCGGGGTCGGGGGGGACAGTGCTCCGGCACTGTTCTTCTTCCCCAGCCCGTTCCCGCGCGCGCAGGAGAGCAGAGGAATGGGCGGCGAGTGGCGGCGGAGCTCCGGTGTTTTGCGACGCAATCCAAGGGCACGAGCGGGTTCGTGGAAGTGAGGGGAGTCCATTTTGGACGGTTGGGGGCTCAGCGGATGCAGCGTTCGCCGGCGGCGAGCCTCTTTCTCTCTCGGCCATTTTTGAAAGTTGGAGTGACCGGGAGGTTCATTAGGCAATTGGGTTGGTTCTAGAGCTGCTCTAGGACTTGGGTGAGGTCAGGGGAGAGTCGGCCAAAGCTCGAACGGCCTGAGCTAGGCCAGCCACGGTGGCCGTTTTCGGAGGTGGGATGGCTCATGGTGCCGGGGAGAAGGGAAGATCGGGGGCTCAAGGGGGAGGTTGAGGGGTGTTTCTATGGTCATGGGGGTGCTGTAGGCGAAGGGGATTGGAAAGTATAGGGCCGGAGATAGGACATTGGATTAGGGCATGAATTGGGGGTTCTCGGAATTACCGGAGTTGGGGGAGATGGGGGACACTCAGGGGTGGCTGGTGAGCTTCAGGGGGCTTAGTGGGTTCGAATGGGAAGGCTAGAGTGGCTTAAATAGGAGCGGGAGGCGGTTGGCACCGGGGGTGGACAGGGAGATATTTGGCGACGGCGTTGCCACACCCCACGACCGTACCGGAGGCGGTCAGGGCAGGGTGTACGACTCCCTGACAGGCAGGGCTAGGCTGGCAGGAACTCGAAGTCGCGGGAGGGACCGGAATGACTTGAGGGCGAAGGGAGGCCAAGGCGGCGGCAAAACCGGGCACGGGAGCGACGGAAACCAACGGCGGCGGCGGACAGCGGTGCAGGCGCATTTATGGGCGGGGGTACGGCGTCTGACGAGTGGGCAAGTGCTGGCAGCGGCGAGCAGGCGCGCGAAGGCGCGAGGGGAGCGGCGTAGGTAAAAATCGGAGGCGGCGGCGATTTTTCGGGCCAGCTACAGTAACCGCGGGAGAAAATCTGTTCTCTCCGTTAAGACGCCGTGATGGGGAGGGTTAAGGGGCTAAAGTGCTTTGAGATTGGTGGTGATTAGGATTGTGGAGGAGATGGAGCTCAAACCAAAGCAATTCAAATCCAAATTTGGATTTTGCAAATTTTTGGTTGTTTCAGGAACTACGGCTACATTTTGGACTGGGAGCTCAAGACGAGTGGCTCCATCAAGTTTGTGGTAATCACTTCTGGTCTTCTCGAAGCAGATCAAATCAAAGAGCGGAGAACAATCCTCCGCTGCTCCTCATAAGCAGTAGTAGAATTAGGTGAAGCAACGTGTATTTATCACGTTGTTTATGTTGGAAAATAATCTTGGCATTAGTATTTTTGTATTTGCATGGCACGTTTAGACGTGTAAGTTTTGTGTCTGCATGATGCTATGCATGTACGGCATCATGGGCTCTGTGTTAGCGTAGCGTGTGTTAGCATGCAGAGGAAGCCCGAGTCCTGTGAAAGATATGGAGAAAGAAGCGGGCGCAGTTAGTCGAGGCAGTCGAAGCCTGCGAACGTGCGCTTCTGGAGATCTGCATGGGCGAGAATGGCTCAGTGTGTTTGCATGTATACGCGCAGGAATAGCTCATGGATGGAATGCATGCATGTGTGTAGTTGTTAGTCACTTTCTCTATCTTGCATGCAAGTGTAGGTGTGTGTATGTAGCCAGTGAGAGCAAGTCTAAAGGGACATGCCGCTTTTAATGCTGCATGTAACCAACAGTGCGGCTGCATGTAAGTTTTGAACTTTAAATAAGAAGGAACAGGAAGCCGAAAAGAGGTGAGTAGTTTGCACGTCACATCTGCTATGTGTGCTCTCTCTCCATTTCATTTTTTATCAGTGAGTCTGTGAGTCCATATAGCCTAGTGTTTTTGTGTGCGTTTTTGAGTGCTTGTGAGGTTCCAGTGTATATCTTCTCGCGTGTGTGTTCATTCGTTCCATCATTTGGGAGTGTGCAACGATCCTTGGCTTGAAACCAACAGTTTGTGGCGCTCGAATTGATGCGTTGCGCTGCAGGTGTCTCTCACCGGCCTCCTAGAGGTGAAGGGGGCGCCCTACACGCACACCGACCAGATCACGCAGGACGCGCACGGCACGTTGGTGGCGGAGAACACCCCCTCGCCATCTACCACGACCACTACGTCACGTACCCACCTGGACCTCGACGTCGACGGCACCAACACTCCATTGTCAAGAACACCATCACCGCCAAGCATAACAGCGGATCACCGGCCACCGGCGGCGCTGACAAGCCGAGGAGGAACTATTAGACGGTGCGCCGCGAGGTGGCCGAGACCGAGGAGGACGGCCAGGTGGACATCGACGCCAAGCCGGCCGACCTGCTGGTCGTCAACCCGAACAAGAGGATCAGGATGGGCAATGAGGTACGTTGATACATTGTGGGAGCAAATATTAGAGTTGGAGGCACGGATTGACAGTCTCAATAAGGAGAACGCTGACATCTGTCAACAGATGCAGCGCAAGAGGGGCAATAAGGAGGTCGTCAACATAGGAAGTTTCAATGATCCCATATGTTACTACGCGAACCCTAGCTACATATGTGTGTGTCACTACAACGACAGCCAACCACATCCGAGGCGCCCCCCTCTGCAACACTCAATGTGGGTAGCGCGAGGCACCTTCTACCAATAGGCAATCACGGAGAAGGTTGTAGCATAGTACTCTCCGCTGTTGTTGGTTGTTACATTCAATGTCCTAAAGCATGTAATTGAAAGGTGTATGCGTCGTTGTGGTTGCCATTTATTGAGTGGACTGTTCCAAAGGTGTGTCATGCGCATTGAGGTAGAGACGTCGACATGCATTGAACAAACAAACATTATAAAAAGGAGAACAAATAAGAATGCAACAGTATTGAGAATATCACATAGTAAATACGAAATATAAATATTACAGGAACAACAAAAATATAGCTAGTGCAGACAGACGTCCCCTACTAGGCCCCCAACAGCACTCCTAGCATCCTCTCCGTCGTCACCCCGGCCTACTCCGGCTCCACGTCCTCCCGTACGGCCCCGCTTGGGCCTCCTTCTTAGCGCCGGATGTTAGGGCCTCAACCCCGACAAGTAAAGATAGTTAGGAGACCTGTGCGCATAAGGTCCCAAAGCTGAATAGGTGGACAACAGTGTCGGCTATGTGGGTACTAGTGCACCGCTGAGCTGTGACTTGGAGAGAACCTCAAGAGGTGTGGAGTGAGGTCCCAGGCCCGCCTCTTGGTCATCTCAATACGCAAAGTAGCAGTCTGTGTCCTCTTGGCCCGGGGAGACCCAAACTACCTCAGTGGGCGCAAGACCTATAGTGGAAATATCGTCAGTTCGTCAACTAAAGCGATGTGAGCAAACAAACGGAGACACGACGTACCCTCGGCTAGTGCCATGGCGCGTGCAAAGCCGTTTGTAGGGAAGGACAGCATGTCATATGTGACGTGCGTGGGGAAGCTAGAGAAGTCCAAAGGACGCACGGCCTACTGAGCTAGCGGTGTACGAGGTCGTCCCAGGCTAACCCTCTGACCTTGTCAAGTCATAGTGGTGTCAAATGTGCCTTGGCCAACCCTCCAGCCTAGTCAGGGCATGGTGGACGTGGCCACGCTGGCCCTCCCGCGTAGTGTGATGGTAGGCGGGACGACCCGATGGACATAGCAAGTGTGGACCAGCGTGGCGTGTCAACCTCTAGGAGCCTCGTGCACGACAACAGGGCAACGACATGTGCTCCCATGGCCTGCACATGATAGAAAACCTGGACGACCTCATCGCATGTGACCTCCGCACCTTCAACGAACCTCTGCGCCATGGAGTGAGAGTCCTTCCAAATCGCAACACCGACGTCTACCTGCAAGGAAAACACGAAAGGGTGAAACCTATAAGTGAGATTGCCATAAGCAAAGATTTAGAAAGACGATGTAACGTACCCCGATATGAGTGTTCCACACGAGGTGCGCGGGGTATGTGTCGGTCGGTGCTGCGACGTGTGCTACGGGCTGGTCAACAGCAAGTACCAGACTGGTACATGTCCAAGGAGCGTACCAGCGAAGGTACTCGCTGTAAACACTGCAGTCATAGGGGGTGGCCTCTTGCATATAGTCCTACAGGGTGCCCTCCCACTGGCTGTCCACGCCTCCATCTTCGCCGTCCAGCCCATGTCGTAGTGGACTCCCTTTCTAGAGTTACTGCAAGACGTCACATTTGGTTAGAAGTCGTGTGATGAGACGACAGTAAAAGGAGAGACATCTGCAGTGGTAACTCATGTATGGACGTTGTTGAGCACAGCCCACCCGACTGGTGCTGGAACGACTTGGCGTAGGCCAAACTGGCGCATCACATGATGCACCGTGTAGTCCTTGACAAAGATGTCAAAGATGAGCTTCCTCCGTGTCAGCCTCCTCCGCGTCAGCCAGTAAGCCTGGTCGTGCCAACACAGTGAGGACAACCTGCCAGGAGTGCGGCTCTGTGGTGCCTTGGGGAAGTACGACTCCCAGCGCATGTCGTCGACCGTGAGCCAGTCAAACTGCTCTATGAAGGGCACATAAGCCCGTGTGATCTGCACATGCACGAACTGTACTTGCAAGGAACAACAGCCGTTAGATAGTACGATCCATAATATGAAGAAATTAACCACAAGGGAGCGTACGTACCCGTCTACGGCACCAAAGAGAGACCACAGTCGATTGGTCCACCGTGCCCCTGAGGTACATCCCCAGCTCGTAGGGAGTGGTGTCATCCAACATAAGCCATCCTATGATAAAGTGCTCGAATGACCACAGCTGCAGTAGGAGCGGACACCTAGTGAGGACCAAGTTCGGCTTCGTCATGTAGCATGTGTCGCACAAACCACGATAGGTCATGGCAAGTGCGGCTAAACCCTAGCTGATGTGGGGGGCCTTCCCGTCGGCGATGACGCTAGCGTAAGCGATGAGGCACATGTCAACGGTATCACTGTGGCTGCTGGTGAACAACACCCAACTAGATAGCCAAAGCATGTTGGCCTCCAGGTGCCGCAACACTTGCCGCTCATCAGCCACTGGATCCATCTGCTCAACCTAAGTACAAGCATAAAGTTAGTAAGACCGTAATATGGAAAGGAGAGCACAATGGTTCAAACGGGAAGGGCGTCAAACACGTACCCAAAACTGGGAGAGCCACCACAAGGGCGGGCTGTGTGTCCATGTTGGTGGGAAGACGTAGTACCCTTCCGCGGCCCCAGGCGGAAGCACTCCCTAAAACCTGGCCAGCAAGTTGTCGCGCCAGCCGGATGGGGCCTTTGGCGAGAAGGTAACAGCTCCCGTGATAAGAAGGCCAAGTAGCAGCAGGACGTGCTGCAGAGTAGGGGCCATCTCCCCAAATGGGAAGTGGAAAGTGTGCATCTCCGATCGCCACTAGTCGACCAAGGCTGTCAGTAGGGAGCAGTCAAACAGGAAGCATCATGATCGCTTTGGTCCTACCTGCACGTCTCCATCGTCCTCGACCGCAGCTGGTGCCAGAGCGTACTTGTCTGTGGTTTGTAACATCCGGGCGAGAGATAGTAGTCTAGCATCACTGAGTCTGCAAAGTAAAAAAGGTTAGTACACAACCTACGTATGGCGAGAAGACAGTGCCGCCAAAGTGCAAACCTATCTATCCAGCATGGGTCTAGCCTTCAGGTGACTCGAGGTGTGTGTGTGTGTGTGTGTGTGTGTGTGTGTGTGTGTGTGTGTGTGTGTGTGTGTGTGTGTGTGTGTGCGCGCGCGCGAATCACCCCAATACAGTCGTGTCCTTTGTGGCCGTAGCATGCGGGACACGACGTGACACATGATGCAGCTAGTCGATGCACTCATCCAGGAGGTCATAAGGCCAGTCAGATGGCATAGCTGCAAAATGACTTCAAGTTAGTAATTACGTGGAACAAAAAACATTGAACGTAAAGCAGGAGTAAATTTAACTTGTAAACAAACAAATTCTACATAGCCAACCTCTTGAACAACTTCATCAATGGTTGCTTTGGGAACTACTTAAAGAAGTTGGCCCTCATGTGGCAAATGTACAATCTGTTTCTCATATCTGGCCAAGGGAACGGCTCCACGGGGTCTTCCTGAAGTTTTCTTATGGCCTTCATCATCTCAGCATGGCGATCATGGATTATGCACATACCAGAACAAGCTCTGACAACTTCAACCATCAAATATCGAAGGAACCACAACCAGCTGTCGTAATTCTCACTTTCGACGAATGCTATGGCCAAGGGCAAATTTTGATTGTTGTCATCAATGCCAATGGCGGTAAGGATCTAGCCCTTGTATTTACCGGTTAAAAGGTCCTGTCAACTAAGATCACAGGCAGCATATGCCTGAATGCCTCGATGCACCTCCTGAAGGCTAAGAATGCCCTCTGTAATACTGCAAAACCTGGTGGCCTTGTAAATGGCTTGTCCTTAAGAGAAGTGTACATGCTTGGGTTTCTATCCTTCAGTACCTAAAGCATACGAGAAAGGTTGTCATACGTCACCTTAAACGACTAGAACCATTTTTTCAAAGCCTTCTACTTTGCACGCTACGCCTTCGCGTAGCTAATCTTGTACTTGAAGTTTTGATAGCCACCATGATGTCTTCTCCACTATCTCTCCATACATCAAATTGGCTACGAAGGTGGATGTTAGGTTATGATGCCTCGACAAAACACTGCTGAGAATGCAGGAGTGTTGCTCCACCTTTGAGACAATCTAGTGAGTCTCATACTTCGGTCTATGTGCGTGCACCCTCCAAGGGCAACCAGTCTGCTTGCACTTCATGGTGTATTGCTCCTGGCTAGATTTGATGACATGAAACATCCACTGCATCGATAGGGCCCATAGCTTAATGGCATCCCACAACAATGTCTTGTTAGCAAACATTAAGTGCAACCGAACCTCTATGTCATGGTACACCCATGGTAATTCGTGATCGTCATGCACTGCAACACTCTCAGTGTTAAACCTATTCCATTCCTATAGGATGGGAGCTTCATCCTTATCGAAATTGTCCTCGTCGTCCTCCTGTATAGCTTCCTCTTCAGCCCAGGCCATCTAGTCATCGCTGTCCATTTGGTACACTATATACTCCACATGCTTCCCTTCATCAACTTGTTCTGTAGGTTCACCATGCGGTGACCGATCTTGCTTTCCTGCATGTACCGCATCAACCTCATCGTGAGCAACGTCCTCTGCAACCTCTGTGACACAGTACTCTGGGTCTTCCTCTTGACCAACATGTTGGGCGCCCGAGTTTCTCCCACCACCCGGATGATAGCCGTCGGCAGGGCCTTGTATAGCTTCTTTTGGGCATGGTTACACAAACAACACGCACTCGTATCCACAGCGCCGGTGGCCTTTCACAAAGCCCTTCCACATAACAGTGTGCATCAATCTTCTCAACTCCCATCTAACGTGTATGGGAGACCAGCTCCAAATCTCTTGTATAATGATACTGCATAACTCAGGGTTCAATGAGAAGCTGCGAGTGAGCCAGAGCATCACATCTCTGATTCGAGCATTCTCGTCGTCTGGGTGACTTGCGCAAAACTGCTCAAGTCAACATCGTTCGGACCTTCATGAACAGTGCAGATACCGTAATGCACTTTCAATGTGGTAGGTATCGGTATTGCTGATGTCTACCTACAAATATTTTCAATGTTGTAATTGGTCAAATCGCATCGCACATTATGAAATTGCTGCTATATTGTAATGTATATTTCTATGGCCATTCACCTATCATCAACAACTGCACTAACCTCATAACGTAACCCCTCCTCATTCGCACCGACACCGCTCCCTTTCCTCCGCCCCAATGAGCATCAACTCCTTATCCGCTCCCACGCACACCGATGCCGCTCCTCTAACTGCTCAAACTCTCTCCTACTATAAATAATTCCTAATGGGTTTTGATAATTTATATGACATACTGATTTAAATACCATTATACTAGTTCTAACAATACGCGTGAATTTGCAATGTACTAACGGCATTAAATTCATTCCTAATTAATCATAAATATTACCTAATAATGATTTGCACAAACCAAACTATTTACTTCGTACAAAAAATATTGGCTAAATTTTCTATAACTATAATTTTCTATGAATATTAACTTCCTATGAATGCTAACTTTCCACGAATGCTAAATTTGTACATAATATTGATTAAATTTTCAACAACCAGAATTTTCTACAGATGATAATTTTCTACGGATGCCAATTTTCTATAACTATAATTTTCTACATATGCTAATTTTCTACGGCTATATTGACTAACTTTTCTACAATTATATTGACTAAACTTTCTACAACTAAAATATTTACTAAATTTTCTACAAGTACAATTTCCTACGGATGCTAATTTTCTATAACTATATTGACTAAATTTTCTAGAACTATTTACTTCATATCAAAATTATACCATTCTTTTCTACAATTATAATTTTCTATGGATCCTAATTTTATACTAAACAAACTATTTACTTCATACAAAAATATTTACTACAATATAAAAAAGAGATAATATATTCTATGCCACTGGTGAGTGGTTGATTCGACTACCATCAGTGAAGAGTCTAACTACTGCGTGTCACTCAATTTAATTAAAATTCTATTATATACCACTGCCATCAGTTAGGGTACGTTTGCCCCCGGAAAATGGTGGTTTTGCCCTCAGTTCAAAGCTGTCCCTGTTAAAAAATTAAATATATAGAAAATTGGCTTAGACAAAAATATAAAAAAAATTGTGAATCATTGGGGTAGTTTACAACACAAATATAAAATTTTGTGAACTTAATCTTCGATTTGTTTCATTTTTTAAAGTCAAAACAAAATTAGCCTATTTGAGCTATTTTTTAAATTGGGACAAATTCACTGTATAAAAATAGAAAATGATATTTTTCAGAAGTTATGTGATATCTTAAAAGCATGTGAGAATTTTTCCAGAATTTTTAGACCTCATTTAGTCTTTATTTGTAAATAGTAGCATTTATTAACATTTAAATTAAAAATCTAAAAAATTTCTTTGGATAGTGCTTTGAAATTTTTTCATAGCTCACTGACATATCAATTAACAACTTTGTGAAGTTTCATAATTTTTGAAGGTTATTTGCTATTTTAAATAAATTGGATCTTTGATCTTTTGGAGGAGCATTTTGGTATTTTTTTCAGAAGATAACAGTCAACACTAAAGGTTAACTAACGGTAGTGGCATATAGTGGAACTAATCTCAAGTTTAGTAGCATACAGTAGTTAGACCTTTCGCCAATGACAGTTTGTTGAACCCACCACTTACCAGTGGCATAGAATCTATTAACTCTATAAAAAAATTTTACCTCACAAGTAGCAACACCTCTCCTCTTCTTCTTCCTCTCCCTCTCCCTCTCCCTCTCCTCTCCCCTCTCCTCTCTTCTTTCTTTCCCTTCTCTTCTTTCTCTTTGCGCGGCATCGGTGGATGGAATCAGCCGGGCGATCGGTCGGGCAGTCGGTTATATATGTGTTCCAGTCGCCGAACGGTTAGGCAACTGGAGCTGTAGTCGCCCAACGGTTTGGCAACAGGGTCCGATCGGCCAACCGTTTGGCGACTACAATTATATCGCCGAACGGTCCACGGACTGTCTGCGTGTCACGCAGTCGTTGGGCGACAGACTTCATTCATGTAAAAAATTTAGGTGCGGTATATTTTTATAATTTTGAATAAAAATGAATTACTTTAAAAAAATTTCGTATCTCTACATGACATTTTTTCGTGTTCCTGTGAAAAACATGGAACTTTTCCGTGTTATACGGTGTACGTGGTGTCATCATCTCCACCGCGAAAGACGCGGATCAGGGGGAGCTCACATGTCCGCAAAGAGGGCGACCTTTGACTGTGATTGGACAGTGCAACCGCAGCAGCAGCTCGCAGCCCAGCCCCTCCGCTCCCACAAGCCCAAGACCCGTCTGTCTCGGCAGCTGCTACATGCCTGCCTCCCCGTCTTTTCTGCTGCCCACATTCCCCAACGCCACACTGGTGGTGGTGGTCGCGCTCGCGCTGGGCTCCTCGCCCTCCCTCCTAGCTTTGTCCTTGTCCTCTTCTTTCCACCCGCTTGCTGCAATACTAGTACGAGCTTAAAACAAGGGAAAGGGAAAAACAAGGGAAAGGGAAAGGAGGAAATGGTACTACTAGTAATATTTTACTGCCCCTGCGGGAACACATTGTTGTGGAGCGGTTGAGTTCTTGGTCCCGGTCAGGTGAAAACGGCCGCTCACCGGATTGCTCTGTCCGGTGTTTAGGCTCCAGGGCTTTCCTTTTCTTCGTGTAGTTCTTCACTTCGTTGGCATCCATTGATTCCGTTCTCCATTGGGGTTGAGCTGGTGGTTCTTCACTTCCCAAGGAAAGGTATGTTTCTTCCTTTGGTTGATCTTTGGGACTAATGTTGCGCCCTTCTGGTCCGGGTTCTTGATTTGTTGCTGTTTCAGATTTCAGGTCGAACAAACGTGTAGTTGGCAGCGGATATCTTGGGCTACGGAGCGCAAAAATGCGATTTTGATTGATCAGTTAGACCTTCGTTTCAGTCTTCGGAGTAAGCAAATGATGTTCTGAATCCAAATACGGAAAATAGTCTCATGCCTGCGCGGCGTCGTATGAGTGAGTGATAAATAGGGCAGTTGCGCACGTAGTCTTCGTCAAAAAGCCTCAAAGGGGAGCTGCAACTTGCAACCATCGCCATCATCACAATGAGGGATTTTGCATCTTGCCTCAGTCAGAGTGGCGTCCAAGTTGCCCGTTCCTCTTCTTCAGGTGGCCAGAACATGGTGCAGTGTGCCTACTTAGCCCATCTGCGCGGCAAATCTTGTAGGGTCACCGTCACCTGGAGCAAGATGACCATGGGGCAGGCTCTGGCCATTGCAATCGATGATTCCTCGAACCGTTGCCTTTGCAAGACAGAGATAAAGCCATGGCTGTTCTCCAAGAGGAAAGGCTCCAAGGCCTTGGAGGTGGATGGGGGCGCTCTGGAGATCGTCTGGGACCTGTCCTCCGCGAAGTTTGCAGCTGGGCCAGAACCCCTCGAAGGTTTCTATGTTGCTCTGGTCTTTGATCTTGAAGCTGTCCTAGTGCTTGGCGACATGCGCAAGGAGGGGGATCACAGGGTGTCTTCGGATGCTTTATCTTCTAATGCGGTCATGATAACCAGGAAGGAGCACATTTACGGGAAGAAAGTGTATTCAGCAAAGGCTCGGTTTTTGGACATTGGTCAGTTTCATCATATCACCATAGAGTGCGACGCATCAGGGTTGAAGGATCCAAGCCTAGAAATCAGGATTGGCAAGAAGAGAGTGCTGCAGGTGAAGAGACTTACATGGAAGTTCAGAGGAAACCAGACGATCTATGTTGATGGGATTCCAGTAGAGGTGCTCTGGGATGTGCACAACTGGCTATTTGGTTCGTCAAATGGATGTGCCGTGTTCTTGTTTCAGTCAGGACAATCCATGGAAAAATTGTTGGTGAGGTCATGCTCACAGAATGAAAAGGAGCCTCAAGCGCATCCTTTTGGTTTCACTTTGATACTTCATGCATGGAAGTTCGAGTAGGGAGAAACATGGTGCAAGGTTTCATCGACTACTATACATCGAATGATCGAATCCTAACATTAGGAATATAGGATCTATCAAGTCTTACAAAACCTTGTGCCAGGATTTCATGTTTGTCAATTATCTTGTTCCAGTAGTGGTTAGCACTTAGCAAGTTGAGGTTTTGAGTATCCATATAATTTTTGGTATATCAAGAGTTTTATTTAGATAGGTTGGCAGATTCTAGTGCTCCAATTATGTCTTTTCATGTCTTTAACTTATACATTTTGATCAGAAATCCAAGAAAGAATCCCAAAAATGATGTTTGTGCAATCTTTGCAATTCTTATGCTATGTATATTTACCCTGAGGTCCACCACTTTTGGACCTTGGTACATTGGTCCAAATTCCTTAATTTAGTTAATTTTCATACTTACTGCCAGTTTCTTCAGCACAATATCGTGCACAGGAAAAGTGCAAAGTTAAATTGCACACCTACCACTGCAACATAGGTAATGTTACTGTATTTATCCTGACTACAATAGATGCTGAAAATACAGTAGCTAATATTGTCATGACTGCCGCATTTGATTCTGCAAATAAAACACTGATTATAATTTTGTTAGCAAATGTCACACTAAAATATACCCGATAATCCCTGTATGTGGTATGTAAATTGTGAACCCTAATAGATGATAGGTGCTTTATTAGCTTTCAATCAAAAGCTGGGATGCTCTATAAAAAAACACACACTTGCTTTAATTCTGTCACACATAAGGCGTTTGCACCAACTCATTTTCTAGAAGCGCTCGTTGGCTAGCATGGAGGAGCTCATTTGCTCAAGCAAAGAATATCCCATCAGAGGAGAGCAAAGTAGGGGCAAAAACATTGACTTGGCATTCCACTGATTCCCTCCATGGGGTTCCCAGGAGATCTGCAAATTGCCGACACGGCGAAAGCTTCTCCACGGGAGAAAGTGAAGAGGCAACCACTGAAACAGCTCAGTCTCTGCTCAGTTTCCTTCTCATGATCTCCTAAGATACTTGAACCATCCTATTCACGGTGCACATCATTTCTTATTCTTCTTCCTTCTTCTTCTTCTTCTTCTTCTTCTCCTTCTTCTGTTCAATCGGCTCATAGTACAATAGTGATGCCCTAACTGACACCCTGTTAATTTCACGACATTTGGATGGACCTGCACCAGTCCAGCACATGTTCATGGCTGACCAGTGCCATACACTGTTCACCGACGGAAAATGTCATCATTGGTAGTAGCAGTTAACGGGAACTGACCTCAACCGCAGTGTTAAAGTATAAGTGAATTGTCTATCTTTTCTCATTAGTTTAATCTTTTAGATAAATTAGTTGGTACATGCAACTCAATATGGTATCAGAACCAAGAAATCTTAAGTTCAAGACCTGATTGGCGCAATTAAAAAAATAATTGCAGTCCACTTTTATTCTACATCTTAGACTTAAGAGAGCCTACACGTGAGAAGTGTTGAAAGAGGTATTGCGTTCAAGATCCGGTTGGTGCAATTAAAAAAATAATTGTAGTCTATTTTTATTCCATGTCTTAGGCCTAAGAGAGTTTACATATGAGGGTAAGTGTTGAAATATAAGTGAATTGTCTATTTTTTATCATCAATTTAAATTTTTTGGTGAATTAATGATGTATACAACTCAATCTATAGGATCATATTTAAGCGTGCGGATCAGAAATGTCGTGCTATGTCACATGCCGACGGTAATGGTTTAACAAATAGTTGTCTTCACATCACCAGCCTATATTAGCGGGGGAAACGCCGCGCGGAGCGCCTCCCACGTCACCCCGCGCCCGCGCTCCGCCCGCCGTGTGGCCAGCAAATCTCAGTACGGTCGGGTGAGCAATTTTGCGAAAAGGTCCCTGCGCTTTCCCGAAATTACGTTGAGGTCCTTGGTTCTCGCGAAAAGGTCCCTGTCAGTTTTTTAAAACCCCTCCACTTTGCAGGATACCCCCGCGGTTTCCTAAATTACGTACGGGTCCTCGTTTATTACGTACAGGCCCTCAATTTTTTTAAAAAAAGTCCTTTAACTTCGTTTATATTACGTACAGATCCTCGGTTTTTTACCAAAAAAACCATTTAACTTTTTCGAAAATACGCATGTGCCCTTGGTTTTTTTTTAAAACTACTTACGAACTATCGCCTCTTTTACTTCGGTGCACACGGTGGCTGGCGCGGCGTCACGCCGCGCCTATGAGGCTAGTACTAAAAGAAGCCGTCGACGAATAGACTCGTGGCTTGTATTGTTGGCATGGTAGGCCATGGCCATAAAGCTTAAATAAGACCTATCAGAGCCAGTATTTTTCTTTCCCTCGTTTCTCTTCGATTATAAGAAACTTTTGCGAGCGAACGAGCGCAATGCGAAATGCTTCTGCGTCGTTGTTTATTCATCGAGAGATATGGATGGACAGTGAAGCGGCACCAAGATTTTTAAAGCCTATGATTAAGATGAAAGGGAGCGCAACGTGATGGTAGGAATAGTAAAGCAGAGACTTCACCCAGCCTCAAAGCAACTCTCCTCTGCCTCCCTCACTCTCTCTCTCTCTCTCTCTCTCTCTCTCTCTTCACCCCTTAGCAAGCTAGGCATTGCTCTGCGTTGCCTTCCCTATTTCAGCTTAGCTGATCGGTGCATGGAGAGGTGGTAACAAGGCAGCAGGCTAGTCGGGATCATGGGGTGGCTGCAATCGCTCTTCTCGCCGCTCAAGAAGCTCTGGATTCGCGTGCATTCCGCACAGAAGAAGAGTATGTGCCACTCGATCTCCAATCAATGTTCATGTTCATGTTCATGTTGTTGTTCTTCCGTTTGCTGCTGTTCTTGTTCTTGCAATCCATGTTTGATGTTTTGATTGCTGTTGTTCTACTGTTAGTGCTCTCATGTGTCAATTTGCTCGTGCCTTGCAAGATGAGTACTTACTTTGTATGGATTGCGTTTTCGTTGTGTGATGACAGAGAGGGGGATCTATATCCTGTACGAGGACGTCAAGTCGTGCCCGTGCGAGGACGTGCAGATACTCTGGTCCATCCTCGTCGAGTCGTCCCACCCGCCGCCGCTACGGCTGAAGCAGTGACCGATCGGACTCCGGCCTCCCGCCACCGTCCGTCGAGCACGGCGCATGCACCGACGTACCGACGGCGGTGGCGGCGAGAGCAAGCGGCTAATCCGACCGACACGACGAACTGTCGGTGTACATAAAGACGAGCGGCAGTTCACTTCCCCGTGATAGGAGAGTCACCCCCTTTTGAGCCACGGAGATGGTGTGCATAGCCGATGAGCTCCTCCTCCTCCCCCCGTCCTCTCGCACGTGTCCCTCACCGACACTGCGAAGCAAGTATATTTTTTTTCTCCCTCCTTTCTCCTTCGCCTTTTCTTTTTGATAAAGGAATGGCACATGTAACGCTCGGTCGGTGATCAGGGTCAATGGCCCACGCGTGCTGGTTTCTTGTAAATACAAAAGCAAGATGAGCAACAAAAAAAAAAGCTATGTATATACGAATGCTTGCATTGTGATCGGTGATTAGTGAGGAGGAGAGGAGAATGCGTGAGCTAGGGTTAAAGATGGTCACAAACTCACGACGAGTGCAGGCCGTGTGGTTCGCGTGCGATGGAGATAGCGTGGTTGACCACCGCACGCGTGGGTGGGTGGGCGAGCCGGAGAGCCCGGCGGGGAGGGAGCCCGCGCGCACGGTTGACGCCGTGATGCCGGTGGGGGTGGTTTTCGCCGCGCCATCGCATGGTTTGTCTGTCAACTTCGGGGTGGTTGGAGGGTTGGTCGCCGCCGCTTCGCCGTCCGCGTGATGGGCGCGCCGTGCCCGCTGCGGCGACGAGTTGGGAGAAACAGGGCGGTCTCGTTCAGGGCCAGGGTGAAACGGCGACGGTGCGAGTCGCTCCTGAATATCATATGCTGCCGGCAAAGTCAAGTCAGTTTAGCACATGGCGCGAACCATGGTAAGAGTGCAAACTGTACTTTTTTTTATTAAGGAGACAGTGCCGACACATCTCCGGCCTCTGTTTTTTAGACAGACAACCAAAGTTCCTGCAGAAAACAAAAGCACAAAGCAACAGGGATACAGACGTAAACAGACTAAAGTCTCTCCTTGTTTTTAAGGGCATCTGTAGTAAAAATAAAGGTTCTTAAGTCATCTTGATGTCAACTTTATACATTACAGGGGTGACCTTAAATAGGCTATAAGCAAAAAAGGTTTAAGGCTGGTCCTCAAACTAAAGACCTGGCCACAAGTATTAAAATACAATTTTTCTTTATCTGCCAAGTGGGACCGTCTTAAGACTCCTTGGGTTATATACACTATGAAATCGACCTTAAAGTTTAGATAGACCTACCTTAAGATCTCTTAGGTTATATACATTACAGGTGCCCTAAGAACCAAAAACTGTAGCTGAACTGCTAGCACTAAGAACTGCAAACTGTACATACGCTACTACTCTTCGACTTACCCTAATTCCATTAGTAAAAAGTGATGTTGCGCCAAGTAGGGTGGACGACGCAAAAGTCAGGTACACTGCCTGCGGAAACGGGCATTTTAACATTCGGATGCCAGAACAGGGCATGCCAAAAATAAAATGCATTAATACCTCATCGGAATGAATGACATTTTATCTACGCTTGATGCCTTGATCAGCAGCTCTAGGCCGGCCAGGGTCTACTGCTGCTTTGCTTAACCGGGACATATCAGATAGTTTTGTCTTTTCTTTTTTCCTAAAAGAAAAAAGAAAAAGATGGTCCTTTCCCGTTCCGTATACCATATAACATCAGGCTGGTAGTCCAAGACTCTAAGTGTGGTTTCTTTTCGATTGTGACTGATAATTTATAGCTGTGACTGATAGCTTTTAGCTCTAACATGAGTAGATATGCAAATGGAGCAAATAATTTCTGTCCGTCCGACTGACCGAAGGCTTGCGGAACGAATACAGAAGGGATAGATGGGTATCCGGCACTATCCGTATCTGCCTCCAACTCCGAGGAAAAAATATGGAATGGGTACGGGATATGTGATATCTGTCTGTATATATCCGTATGTCAAATGATATGAGAAAATTTGTTGTGACTTAACTAAGAACAAGATAACATATAGCCAGATTGTCACATCTAAACAGGCGGGAGTACTAAATGTTCTTCCTTCAACATCTCAATAATTAGTCTCTCTATGTTCGCTCTAATTGTACCATATTGTCTAATATCTTGTGCAAAGGAGCAGATAATTTTCGTCCGACTAACCGTTCGAAAGATTATAGAACGGATACGGAATGGAGAAATAGATATCTGGTATTATCCGTGTCCGACTCTGACTCCGAGAAAAAATATGGAATAAGATACAGAATAAGCGATATCCGTCCATATCCACTCCGATTGCACCCCTAAACATGAGCGTTTATTCAAACGAATCGAATGCCGATAAACTAATAAGCCGTTCCTGGTAAACTGTTTTAAAAAGGTGACAAAGGACTCATCCTTTTTGTTTGTTCAGGAGAAACCATATGTCAGAAAAGAATTGGGCCTAAATCCGAGTCCTTGGTTGAGTTTTTTTAGGCTTAAAGTTGGCTTATGCTTATACTTGTTAAGGATAGAATAGGAAATAGATTAGGATTGTTATTTATTTCCTAATATGCCTTGTATTCCTTCTGTATATCCCCCTTGTACCTCTATATATATTGCCCTTTGTACCTCATGAATAGATGCACAATATTCATAATATGGTATCAGAGCCTAAGTTAGGGTTAGGGCTCTGACCTTTCTTCCGCTGCCTCTGTTGCCGCCGCCGCCTGGGTCTTCGTCCCGAGCCGCTGCTGCCACCTGATGAGTTGCCGCCGCCATCCGGCCGCTACCCTTGTCGTCACCACTGCCGCTCAGGCGTCACCGTCCGAAGCCACCGCCGCCGCCACCAAGACTAAGGTCCGAAGTCGCCGCCGCCGTCAGGACTGAGGACGCCCGAGCGCCGCCAGATCAGATCTAGCGCCGCTAGATCCGATCGGTTGCTGTTGCCGCCGGGACGCCGCCGTCGCCCGCTGCACCGGATCGCCGATGCCGGCGCCTGCTCCGTGTTCCCCAAGCCCACCTCGGGCTCGATCCGCCGCCGTGGGTCATCCGCCGCCGCCTGTTGCCGTGGGCCATCCGTCGCCGCCGCCGTGGGCCACCCGCCGTCGCCGCCGTGGGCCGCCCGCAGCCCCCGCCGGTCCGCTTCAGCCGCTCTAGTTTCTCTGGAGTTCTGCTGAGTGAAGTGAGCCACTGAAAGCTTTGAAAGCTCTTTTATAGTCTTGTAAAAAAAGTAGAGCGAAAAAAAGCAAAAAAAAGAACGTTGTTCTAACCGCCGCGCCGTTCAGCGCCGCCTGTTAGACTTCGTTGCCTTGGTCGCCGCGCCGTTCAGCGCCGCCTGTTAGACTTCGTTGCCTTGGTCGCCGCGCCGTCCAGCGTCGCCTACCGATGGCTTCTGTTCCGTTTGCTGCGATCCCATTCTCGGGAACAAAGCTTCATCGAACGAACTACAGGTTATGGTCTTCCCTCATGGAGATCACGCTCGATGGTCTCCGCCTTTGGGGACATGTTACCGGTGCTCATCCTTCTTCTCCACCGCCGGTTCAGCCTCCCCTTAGGCAGCCTACTTCTGCACCTCCTAGGGCAGATGAAACTGCTAAGAAGAAGGCAGAGGCTGACGCTGCTGATAAGGCTTTTCAGTATGCCATTGACGCTTTCGAGCGCTGGTGTGCTGATGAGGCCCGTGTTCGTTCCATCCTTGTGGTCAGTGTCGATGACTCCATTCAGCCAGATATTGTTGGTCTGCGGTCTACTCGACAGCTCTGGGAGTACTTGCGTGAGCGATACCAGTAGAACAGTGATGCTCAGTTCTTTTCGCTTCAGCGTGAGTTGGAGATGTTTCGCCAGGGAGATTCTTCCGTCGACGACTTCTTCCGAGCCCTGGCTAGTATCTGGCTACAGTTAAATGAGATGGCTTCTCCACTGTGCCAGGAGTGCCACAAAGTTCAGAAGGCGGATCATGATCGCCTCCCTCTTTATGATTTTGTCTGTCGTCTTCGCCCAGAGTTTGAGCCTGTCAGAGCTCAACTACTGAGTCGCTCGCCACGACCTACTGTTACCGAGGCTTTTTAGACACTTTGGGCTGAGGAGCTTCGCCTCGGACTAGCTGCACAGTCCGTTTCGACTGTGCTTGCTGCTCCTTCGACTACACCGACGGTTCCTGCTATGACTACGGCCCTGTTCTTTTCAGCTTCTAAAAGCTGCTTTTCGGCTTTTCTACAGTAATTAACTTTTAAACGGAGTATTTTTTTCAAGATAGGGTCTACTAGTTAATTGTAGTACATACTGTACTGACTTCATTTATATCGGTAAAATTCGCACGTGAATTTCTGTTACTCTGTAATCTTTCGTACAAACAGCCCAAAAGTCACAAGCCGCAGCCAAAAGCCACAAGCTGCAGCCAAAAAGAACAGGCCCTACAGCTCCTTCCCAGGTGCCTGTTTTCGCTCCTGCTTTTGCACCAACTGGAGTTCAATGCAACTACTGCAAGAACTTCGGGCATGACTACCTGAGTTGTGCAGTGCGAAAAAAGCAGAATAAGACGCGTGGGGTTGGACGATCCAAGGGGGGCAGGGAGGCCCTTCCTTCACAGGAGGACAGACCAGCTCATCAGGATCTCAGCGAGGTGACTCTGTTCAGCAGCTCTGCCAGACTCTTCTTCAGCAGCTCTCTCACAGCTCAGCGGGTTCTGCCAGTCTAGCTCAGATGTCTCCCCCAGGTACCTCTTGGGTTCTAGATTCTAGTGCCTCTTTCCACATGACACCGGATTCCACATCTCTCATTTCAGTGGGACCTCCTGCCCTTCCTATCTATGTACAGACTGCGGATGGTACTTGTTTGTCTGTTAGCTGTCAGGGCACTCTTTTGACCAATATTTTTTCTGTTCCAGCTGTTTCTCATATTCCCCAACTAACCATGCAGCTTCTTTCAGTGGGACAGCTCACTGACCTTGTTTGTAGGGTTGGTTTTGACTCTCACAACTGTTTCGTTCAGGATCGACAGACAGGGACGATACTTGGGACTGGCCGGCGCCGTAGGGATCATCAGGGTCTCTACATTCTCGACCGTCTTCATCTTCCGTCCACTTCAGTTGCTTCTACCACGTCTACCTCCACTGCCACTGTTGCCACCACCTCTGGAGTTTTTGCGTAGTGGCATCACCATTTAGGTCACCTGTGTGGGTCTCGTCTTTCGTCATTAGTTTGTCAGGGTGTCCTTGGACGTGTTACTGTTGACACATCCATGTTTTATCGAGGTTGTAAGCTAGGCAAGCAGATACAACTTCCTTACCATTTTAGTGAGTCCGTGTCTATAGTAATTAGCTTTTAAACGGTGCGTTTTTAAGGCAGGGTCAATAGAAAAATTGCACTAAAAAGTGTACTGAATTTAGATGTACTAGTTAAAATCGTATACGACTATTTCTCTCTACGTACTGTCTCTCATGAACAGTCAGAATTTAAATATTTAAACCATAAACTATCAGCCTAAAAAAATACTCCTTTTGTAGCTCGAACTAACAGTGCCGTCATAAACGCACGTGTGGTGCTCTAGGCTCGTCCACTGCTTTGCGCTCCGCTCGGACACCGGACGCGCACCAACTTAACCAATCCCCAAACCTAGCCCGTGTTTGAGACGAGGAGTGCAGCACGTACCCTGTCGCTGCCGCAAAGATTAAGATTAGATTTATTTGAACGACCTTACATGGGCTTTGGATTTTGAGAGTTTTTTCGGCTTGACTAACCCATTAGGTTGTCAGAAATGTATATGAAGGTCTTAGCATAAGCCCATGAGTAAGATGTCTAACCCTATGGGCTGCCAGGCATTTACATCAAGTCCATGAACATATTGTTCTATGCATGAGGAATCTACCATTTTACTCTCGGAAGTGTCTAGGCATCATCCGGATGTTTTCTTCCTAATTATAATTCAAATTTGTGACCTTTAGATTAGAGATCAAATGACTCCTTGTTTTTGAATAGGGAGATTTTTTTTCAAGAGGGAGTGGGTAGAATTCAAAGGGGAGGGGGAGAATTCATGAACATTGGATCTTTAATCCAATGGTTCTAAATCTGAATGATAGTTAGGAAGAAAACATCCGGATGATGTTTAACAAAACCTATTTTATAATTATTGGGGAGGCAATATGGGAATAACCAATCCCCCCACTACTATATATATAAAATGACCCAAGGGGGGCATATGAGATCCAGCTCGATCATTTTTCCTCATTCACCTCTCTCTTCAAGTGTCTGGCATTCTTTTAGCTCTTCTATTTGCATCCCTTAGGAGAAAGGGTATAGAAATACCCACTGTTTGGTTTTGTAGTCACAACAGGTTCCATTTTCCATTCGTGAGCAATTTGTGGGTTGCCAACATGTATAAACTAAGAGCGTAAACTATGTAAGAAGTGGAAGTTAAAAGATAACATTCGTACACGCCAATGCACTCCTTGTAGAGCGGCACATTAACTCTTCGTAAGCAAAACAAGTTTATTATTGAGTCTGCATCAAACAAATTGATGCATACATGCAAGAGCAAGTTGATTAGCTACAAGCAATAATTATTTGATAGTCAAATAGATTGCTTAGGCAAGAAAGCCATCATCATCGTCGATGTCATCTGAATGAAGCACATATTTGCAGCAATATTCATGTATATCTCTGCAATAGGCTCAGTCCGGATTGTATTGTATTCTTTCGCAGTTCTTCTGGCATCTCTGGGGTGTGCAGTTTGAGACAACGTAGCAATGTTCTTGGACCGGATTTGCTGTGCACAATGCAATTCCTTTAGCACATGAAGTTTAAATGCATGGGTATGTTAATTTTAGCGATGCAAAAAGGTAGGGTATGAAATCAAGGGAAGTGCTTATATGCATGACAGGATGAGAAACAACCACAAGAGCCACCAAGAACAGTACCCTAGTATCGTATTTCTTGAGAAACGCCACGAGGAGGTGATGCTAGCTATCGCTCGCTTAATTTTTTTTCTTGTGTTTTTAATTCTTCTTCTATTTCGATGTGTCGTTGCAATGCTCATTCATCATATCTTATACAGAGGTAGAACACACACACTGGATATTTAATTAATTATCTCCATTAAGGCATTAAATCGTATCTATTCTTGATTATCCCGGGTACAACGAACCAAATCAAAGATATTCTCTGCTGCATTAATGTTCGACTGGAAAGGGAACAGCAAACCAAACATTCATTTACTGAACCATATCTCTCGAATTTGGATGTCATTGATTGGCTGCTGTTTTTTTAGAAAATATTGGCTGAAAATTAAGATTTGTTGTATTTGACTGACGCTTACATGGGCTTTGCATGGCTTGTTATTGGGCTTTGGATTTTGAGAGTTTTTCCCCTTAGTTCCATTCTTCATCCGTAATTTCTGGGTTGTCAACATGTATAAACTAGGAGCAGAAATGCTACATAAGTGGAAGTTGAAAGACACACGTAAACACCATTGCACTCCATGTAGAGCAGCAGATTAACTTCTTCATAAGCAAAACAAGTTTATTATTGAGTTTGCATCAAATAGATCGATGCATACAAGCAAGAGCAAGTTGATTAGCTACAAGCATGAATTATTTAATCGTCAACATTAGATTGCTCAAGCAAGAATCCATCATCATCGTCACTGTCATTTGAATGGAGTATGATTCGGTTGTTTGTATAGAAACCAAATTATATCCTACGGGATTTCTTAATCCCCGAGTGTTAAAGCAGAGTTAAGTTTGTTGTAGAGCTTTGTATAGATACAGCTTATCTCTATCTTTTAGTAATTGTGCCAAATCAAAGTAGCTAAGTCGATTGTGTCTATACTTGTCCAGCAAGACATAAACTCCGTGTAATCTCCAGCTAACTGTAACTATTCATGGTACGGAAAAAGAGAGTTGATAAACATCACCTGGATGTTTTCTTCCCACAACATATATATAAGAGAACAAAAGCAACGTCAATTGAGGTGTGCAAGTTTCTGCAACATATTTCATCTTTCCTGATATCTTTTTCACCGTGATCATGCAAATATGATTGTAATCTTTAGTTGATTGTATTCTTCTGTTTATTTTCTTGCCGTGCAAATCACTTGCATGTAACACCGTATATAAGCAGCAATATGCAACGCCCCTCTTATGTGGTGAGCTTCCCCAATCTCTCGTGTTTCCATTTTTGCATGTACGAGAGCAGACCTTCCTTGCTCGCTTATTCCTTCCCTCCTTTGTCATGAGCATCATCGGCGACAATAGCTCCTCTCTCGAAGTTGCGAACTCCACCGCAGCAGATCTCACCGATGCCTCTGCTGTTGCAATCACCAATGATTCCACTGCTGCTGTTGCCGCGCTCCCCAACCACTCCTTTCAAGCCATCAATGTTGCTAGCATGATGACACACGTCCTTGTGTGCCTCGACCTTAAGGCGTCCAATTTTTCGAAGTGGCGCACCTTCGTGAACGTCTTCCTCAACAAATATGATCTTCTGCACCATCTCGATGACTCTGCTCCTCCTCAATCTGAAGAGGTTGCTTGGGCTTGACACGACTTTCTCACCCCCTCCTGGCTCTACGTGTCCATCTCCGAGGAGATACTCGACATCATCATGGAGCCCGACCAATCCGCCTGGTCAGCCTAGGTGAATATTGAGGATCACTTCCTTAATAACAAGATGAGTCATGCCATCTTCATCAAAGCAGAGTTCTGAAACCTCATACAAGGTGATCTCTCCATCACCACGTATTGTCACAAGATGACGCCCGATACCAGCCGAAGAAAGTTACCAAGGGCGAGTACTTCAACTTGGGGAGCATCAACTTTGCACTCCGGTTTGCGTGTATGAAGGTATTCCTGGGGAATTTGACCAAGGTGAAGTGGGAGTCAAACTGGATGCGACAGTGATTCTACCACTGGGTGGAAGCTGGTGGCAATCTCAAGTGGTCGGGGCATCCGACAGACTTCAATGTGTCTTCGTCCGTCATGCTCGACCACGAAGATGGGAATTATGCGCGGCAGTTATTTGGGGTCACCATCCGATTCAATATACAGGACCTTGCAGAGGAGTACTACATGCTTGGTGTGTTCCCGCTAGCCCACTTGTGGCAGATCCAATCGGGCCCCATCCGCGATGACCGTGTCCGCTCCAGGGTTGTGTCATTGCCGAAGCTGACTGAACCGAGTAAGATTTTTGTGTTAAATGTTCTGGCTATTGTGGTTGGTATTATGTGTTGGTTCGTCGGTGACTCCAATTTTAACTCATGGTAGTGCTCTCCCTCAAGGATGCGGAGCGCGTAGCAGCCGTCTTCCTTGGCCCATGAAAGGTCCCTGTAATGCAAAGTAGGACATGAAAGGTCCCTGCAATGTAAGACATGACAACACTTTACCTCACCAACTTTTGTAGGATCAAGGATAACTTACTAGAGAGGGGTGAATAGGAGGTTCAAAAAATTACTTGCATTCTAAAAACAATTACCACAATTTAGTCTAGCAATATTTTAAAACAATTCAAACCTACACAATACTAGTATGTCTAAGACACTACAAGCACAAGTCTCTACAAGAATAACTCTAGCACAAATAAATATGACGATCATAAGATGCTAGAAACACAAGAATGGAAAGAAGAGACAAAAAATAGCCAATTGATACATGATGTTTTACCGTGGTGTTCGAAAACTTGCTGGTTTCCCTTAATCCACTAGTGGTTGTCCTTCCTCCGCTCCGGAGATGGGAGACACCAAACCACTCACAAATCGGCCCAGGCTTCTTCACAATCTTCTTGAAGAAATCACCGCGCAAGCTCCCGCTAAGCAGTCTAGGTGCCAGCAAACACCAATAGTGATAAATCACAGCTTTGCTTAATGGCAATCGTGCCAAAAAGATCAATATAAGATGTATGCATTTAATTTTAGCTCAACCACCTCAAATGAATGTACATTATGAAATTGAGGTGTGGAGTGAATGCTCAATGCTCAAGGATATTCAATGGAGTCTCTTACATTTGTTCTTCAGTAGGCAAGAGAGTATTTATACCCCCACCAACCAAAACTAGCCGTTATAGAGATATCCCTAAAAAAAATTATGGCGAGTAGAAGTATGGTCGTTCATCGGTCGGTACTACCACACCTATTCTGACACAACAATAACAGGTATTTCAGAGCTTCTGAATTAGCCGTTAAAAGTCGGTGCGGTACTACCACTATTGTAATCGTGGTAGTTCCGATAATCGGAAGTTCCAAAATTTCAACATGGTACTTCTATTTACTTCAAGGCCAAAAGTTGGCGCTCTCTAGAAAAATGTACCACCTGGATTTTCGAAGCTTCCGTGATCCGAAAGTACCGTTTAAGGGTTGCGGTACTACTGCTCTATGGTAGTTCCACCGTTGAAACTTTGGTACTTCTGTTTTCTGCATAGATAAAGTGATTCCAATGGTGCTCTCTGGAAAAAAAATGTACTGCTTGTTTTGACGAAAATTCTAGAAAGCGGAAGTACCACTCTTTACACTACGATACTTTCGATTATCTAGGCAGAGCACAGATTAGCTATCAATTTTAGTTCTAAGAGAATGCATGATTCTAAATTGATCCAAATGGCACAAGAATATACTATCAAGTTACTAGACATGATTTCTCTTAATAGTACGGTATTTATCCTGTAATCTAGTCTTCCACCCTTTCTCCTAAGACCAGTAAAAGTAAAAGGAATCATAGTCTACTTATACCTTTGTCTTGAGCTACATTGATCTTCATGTTGACCCTTAGCGTGTGTCTCATAATTATTTTAGGGACTAAATCTTTTAAACACTCAGTAAACATGTTAGTCCCATATTCACATAAATTCATTAATTACCAAAATCATTTTTAGGGGCCTAGATGCTTTCAATTTCTCCCTTTTTGGTAATTGATAACAATACAAATATTATATGAGGAGAATAAAGTTTTGAATATACAACTTATTTGAAAATGAGTTGTGCATTCTTTTGTGACTTTGAAAAACACTTCAAAGAAAGCTCCTCCTGATCATGTGAATAAAGAAGATAAGATACTTTGCAAACACATATAAAGAATTTTTTTGAAAAACATTTGGTGGAGTTTTCTTTGTTTGTTGATCTTAAGGGAATAGATAATAGCAATGTTATAAATTATATCATAGATGAATATAAGATGCAATTTTATAAGATGACCACCACTTCAAGTTCAACATAACATACAAACATAACATAAAATATGTTCTCAACAAGAAGAGCATTACATCACAGGTTTATTTTATCGTAAAGACACATAAATAATAGCTAAGATAAATAGACTTCTTGGCTTCTTTAATCTTCTTTCTTCTATCTTTTCTTGTGCTCTTTTCCCCATTCTTGTCTTCTCTCTCTTTGGCATCAAATGACCAAAAAGGCTACTCTTGTGATCCTTGAGAAGAAGGGTCATGATGGTGACAATGGCTAAATCTTACTGGGAATGGAGGATGGGCCAAGGCATGCTCAATAAAAGTAACTCTCTCATTAATAGAATCCATTCTAGATAAAAGAGAAGCGAACGCCTCGGCCTGAGTATCACGAATCTAGAGAATTGTTGAGTAAATCTGAGAAAGAGACTTGTCCTTGTTCTTATGGTGCAGCTGTAGGTTCTTCTTGCTATTGAGCTCGAGGACGAGAAGCTGAAGGAATTGGAGGTTCTACTTGAGGCTGATTAGCCTTGTGGATGCCACCCAAACCACCATGATATTCAATTTTCTGAAGGATTAAGGCCATGATGTATGGAGCATAATTCATCCTTTTAATCCTGTCATTCTTAGAAGATGCTATTTCTGGGATAATAAGATTAACCACATCAAATTTACGACCTTGCATGACATAGTCAATTAGGTTCCATGCATGGCTCCAGTCGTCCAATAGTTGGGCGACAGGAGTGCAACAGTTCGGCAACAGGAGGCTACTTTTGTGAAAAAAATAAATCACAATTATATTTCTATATTTTTTGAATAAAAAGGAGATTATTTTTAAAAAAAATCAAGGAAGAGATGAGGTGGTTTATATATGACATGGGAGGGGCAGAGACAAGGGGGGTGAGCAGCGCCAGGCCCTCCTAATGTTTTTGTTTCCCTTGATTAGCCATTAAATATTTCAGTAGTTATCTTGTAAATTATTCATTTGGCTCCTTCATGAGTGAGTGAAGTTCACTTTTAATTAAATTGTTGATAACTATGATCTTCTTGGTAGGCATAGAGATAAATTTAAATTAATAGAAATGCAACTTTTTTTGTATTACTATGTTATATTTTTTGCGATTGTCACTTTCTTAGTAAAAAAAAGTATCATTTGTTTAGTTCTCTGTGTCTAAATCCTGACTCCGCCCCGCACGGGAATTTGGATGGATCTAATCTCTAAAAGATTGGACTGCACTACACTTCGCACGAGCGTGCCTTGGTCCAAACACTAGTACACCATTCAATTCCTATTAAAGGATACGTGCATGGTTCCATATATTGCTACATCACCATTTGTTGTACGTATGTTATATTGCTATAATGCACACCCTCAGTTTCCTTGGGTCCACTTGTCTGAAGCAAGTCGGTATAAATTTGAAAGCAACTTGGGATACACATGAAAACAAAACGAGCAAAATCATGATTTATCAAAAGCAAAATGTGCTTAAAAATTCAAACCAGTTTAAATTTGGGAACAAAAGCCAGCATAAATTTCGGAGCAAATCGATATAAATTCAAAAGTAAGTTGAGATACACATGGAAGCAAAATCAGTATAATTTTCAAGAAAGATCATAAATTTTGAATCAAAATCATGATTTACCTAATGCAAATTTTGTACAAAAATTTAACTTAGTTTAATTATGGGAACAAGGTTAGTGTGAATTTTGGAGCCAGTCAATATAAATTTGAAAGCAAGTTGGGATAAATTTAAAGCAAAATAAGTACAATGTGTTAGCAAGGTCATAAAAAATTTAAACATCAAATTAGTTTAGATGTAAAGCAAGTCACATCTCTATGTCTTGCTCCATCGCATGTTCTGCTGCATATGCATTGATCCTGCCTCATGTGATCTGATAGCTTAGATGGATATGTACAGTCCAACAAAATCATATTGTCGTGTTTTAGGATGTACGTGCATAATATCTACTTGCTATGCGATGAAAACTAGATAACTGAGTGCTGCATTGCTGACGTGCATTCGGACTATTTTCGATGATATGCTTTTGATCTGATGGCTTCTCGAGATGTGCGTGTTGATGAACCAAAGATTGCACACGCAGAGAGAAGGATTCCCCAAAAAAAAAATGGCGTCGTATCCCTCCCACCGCACTCCGCGCCTCGTCACTCCCGTCCCACACCGACACTCCCATCTCCCGCCATGGACCGTGACCCCTCCGTCTCCGACGAGGACGACGACCTCGAGACCCTCGTCCCCCAAAACCACACTAAGCCCCCCTCCCCGTCCTCCCGCTTGCCGGCCTCCTTCCGCATCTCCGGCCTCCGCCCCGCGCTCCCCTCCTCCGCCGCATCCCTCGGCCACCTCCTCTGGTCCCGCCGCTATCTCCTCCTCTTCGTCGCCCTCCCCCTCCTCTTCCTCATCCTCTTTGTCTCCCTCGGCGGCGCCTCCTCCCTCCGCCTGCCCGCGTCCATCCGCCTACCCTCCGCCGACCCCGCCGCCTCCCGCATGCGCGAGGCCGAGCTCCATGCCCTCTACCTACTCCGGTCCCAGCGCTCCGGTCTCCTCAGCCTCTTCAACCGCACCGCCGCCTCCGCCCCCACCAACACCTCGACCCTCATCTCGCTTTCTGATCTCCAGTCCGCGCTCCTGAGCCAGGTCAAGATCAACCGCGAGATCCAAGCGGCGCTCCTCTCCGCGCACCGCTCCGGGGCCGGCAATGCGACGGAGGATGGTTTGGATCTTGATCTGCCTTTTTCCGGGTGCAGGAGGAGGGAATTGCCGTCCAGCCGGCGGACGATAGAGTGGAATCCCAAGAAAGATCGCTTCCTGTTCGCCATCTGCCTCTCTGGGCAAATGTCGAACCACTTGATTTGCTTGGAGAAGCACATGTTCTTTGCAGCGCTTCTTGGCCGGATCTTGGTAGTACCCAGCCAGAAGGTAGATTATCAGTACGACCGGGTGCTTGATATCGACCACATTAACGATTGCATTGGGAGGAAGGTTGTAATTTCCTATGAGGAATTTGTGGAGAAGAGAAAGAAAGTGAGCATCGATCAGTTCATATGTTACATGGCGTCGCCCCCGTGTTTCCTGGATGAGGAGCATATTAAGAAGTTGAAGGGCTTGGGGATTTCAGTGGGCAAGATTGAGGCGGCTTGGCCAGAGGATGTGAAGCTGAAGGAGCCAAAGAAGAGATCTGTGGGGGATATTACACCGAAGTTTACAACGGATGCCGAGATGCTTGCCATCGGTGACATGTTCTATGCTGATGTCGAGGAAGAGTGGGTGATGCAGCCTGGCGGTCCATTGGCTCACAAATGCAAGACTTTGATCCAGCCAAGCAGGCTCGTAATGCTCACTGCACAGCGTTTTGTGCAGACTTTCTTGGGTGGAAACTACATTGCTTTGCATTTTCGGCGACATGGCTTTCTTAAGTTCTGGTAATATACCATTTTGTTGATAATCAGTCACCTCCATCATTTAGCAACATACAACTTTAAATATGTGAACTATAAGGTGTTTGTGGAACTTGTGAACAAACATTTTGACAGGGCTGCATTTTGTTTTATGAGGTTGTGTTTGTTAGACTCTAGTAGTAGCTGGCTAACTCTTGGGTTGCAAATACATTATCCTCTTTTAGTTATTCCATGATTGCTGATGCTTTGGACAGTGCAATTTTGTAAAGTGCAACTTATGATTTTTGTCCCCTTAAATAACTCACATACAAAACCAGGCACTTTTTTTTGATAAAAATGAATTCACTTAGATCTAGGCAGATAAATTTTATACCAGTCAACGGCTGACTAGTCCTGATGGATCTACTTAATGAAGTACCTGCTTAGCATGATAAATTAACAATATCCTTTTGTATGATAGTATAAGCCTCCTATAGCATATAGTTTTTTTTAATCTCTTCTAGGAAGCAACTTAGTTATTTTACGTAATGTTGAGTGATTGGTGATGGCATTTGCTCTAACATCGAGTAATGTACTGAAAGAGTGTCCTTGTTACTCTTGTAGGGTGACTTCATTTCCCTGGATAATTTTACATGATATTTCAGTTACTTTGTTGATCTTAGAATTGTGTCTAGTGTCCTGGTATCAAATTTACTCACCCAGCATTTTGGTTCTTACAAAAATCAAACGGTCATGCCGTGATGCTGTGTATGAAGATTATGTACCAGCTTATCTTTCTGCTTAACAGCTGTTCCTGATAACAGTTATGTTAACTTCAGTAACTTCTAATAATATTTCAAAAACTTCACTGAGGATGGACCATAACTCACGAGTAGCTCTGGCTTGGCTTGAAAATTAACTCATGTGAGGATCAGCTAAAAAGCTTGACTTGATAACTTCATTCCCAATTTTGAGCTGATTGGTGCATTTGGTTTCGACATGTTGTTGAGCAGTACTTGTATAATACATGTCATAGGCAATTATAATTAAAAAAAACTCGACCTGCGGGGGGTAAGACAGCCCCCGGGCATTGCTTTAAGAAGAAGATCTTCTCACGCAGATCGAGAAAATCCCCGAACCCTTGCCCCACCCTGACACATGTCATAGGCAATTATCATACCAATACATCCAAAATACACTTGTGCTAGAGCACTCGATAGTTGATACTTATTAGTCAGCACCTTACAGTGACTCAGGAAGAGTTAGTTTTTTATAACAGTTATAGAAACCTATTTTAGTTAAAAAAAATAGTAATTTATTGTAAAATATTTCATTATGTTTATGTTCAAAGAAAATTCTACAGGTATGAGCAAATATAGTATGAAATTTCTTGTTTGCAACAGTTCTGACTGCACCACAATGTTTTATATCAATTTTTTTGGCTACCTCATAAGCTCCTCAAGCTCATTTGCAAACTGAATTAAGCCATCTTGTTTGGCTCATAGTTTCATCATCTATTAACTTTTCTAGGCAAGCCAAGGCTGGGGCAGATGTAGTTCAGCTCTGCTTTGGCATTTCCTGTTTCCATTGCAGTTGGATTATTGCAATAAGATGAAATGCCTATGTGAATTGAATACGCAGCGACTTTTCCATCGGTTGATATATACACAGATATATGATCTCCGTCTGTTGATATATACGCAGATATATGATCTATGCCATAAAGTTTTTCTTGATAAAATACATAATATCCATTATATTATTTGCTATTGCCTGTGATGACATGGTTGTTATCTTCTTCGAGTCCATGCCATAAACAGTCAGCTGTGTTTAAAGTTTACAGGCTGTAGGAAACTAGTACCTGGTACTTTGTGGCTACAAAGAAATATTGCTGAATGCTGAGATTTGGATAGAGCTTGGCTTGGAGATGAAATCTAGTGCATACTCTGGGGAGTTACTGGTAGTAGTTCAAGTCTTTCTAGTTATGCCATTCATATGATTAGGATTTAGGACCATATGCTTGAGGTTCCTTGGAGTGATGAGGAAACCTGCTCCTTATATAGAAAATCTGATAAGATTTATATATGCTTTGTGCATTACTATCTTTTGTTTTAAACAAATATTGTTATAAATTTGTAACTATCTTTTCCTATGAGGCATTACCTGGTATTTTCTTATCTTCTTGCAGTAATGTGAAGAAAGAGAGCTGTTTCTTCCCCATCCCTCAGGCAGCAGAATGCATTCTGCAGATAGTTGAGAAAGCTAATGCCCCAGTGATATATCTATCAACTGATGCTGCCGAGAGCGAGACAAATCTTCTGCAATCTTTGGTCGTATTCAATGAGAGGCAAGTGCCTCTTGTGAGAAGGCCAGAGCATCACAGTTCTGAGAAATGGGATGCCTTGTTATACAGAAATCACATGGGTGGAGATAATCAGGTATATATATTAGTTTCCGCCCCCTTTTTTTTCTCATATCGAGGGCAACGGTTGTGTATTAAACGGCGAGCCACTTCGATTGCTTTTGCAGGTTGAGGCAATGCTCGACAAGACAATCTGCGCACTGTCAAACGTTTTCATAGGATCATCAGGCTCTACCTTCACGGAGGACATCTTCCGGCTACGGAGAGGCTGGGGATCAGCGTCCCACTGCGACGAGTACCTTTGCCAGGGTGAGCTACCCAACTACATAGCAGAGCAAGACTGAGAAAGCAACATCCTTGAAAGATCTATAGCTGCAGTCGTTCTTGACGTCCCGGTGATATATCCTGTAAATTGGCGTGTACATCTGGTGTAAGAGAGTGATATCTGTATCAGCGGCGTCCTCCATTGATTCGTTCGGCGTTATTCTTACAACAAAGAAGCTTTTTTTTAGTGTGTAACCGGCGAGGCATTGACGATGGTGCGGCAACTGGCAAGCACCGTGCAATGCTTATCCTTACAACAACAACAACAACAAAGTGTTTTGTCCCAAACAAGTTGGGAAAGACTAAGAATAAAACTTTCTCAAAATCAAAGAGATATGAGCCTTGAAATAAAATCTACAATGCTAAAACCCTAGGCTGTACAACCTGTTATCTGAGGCAAGAGTCTAAAGCATTGCTCCTAACTTTCTTATGGTTCCGATACGTGAATCGTTAACTTCCATACACTTCTATCCAAAGCTAATTCTTTAGATACATTTCAATCCCTTAAGTCTTTCTTAACTGCTTTCTCCTATGTCAATTTTGCAATGCTTGTCCTTGATTTGGAAATTTCACCCGCAGCTCTTTGGTACTGAAACGTAGCATCATAGCATGCAATCTGAGCTCAGCTGATCAAAATTGTCTGACCTGCCAACTCAAGCAAGTGCCCCATGCAAACTGCGTGAACAATCGAGTTAGGACGACGAGAGGGTTTCGTGGGGGAGCACGGCGGCACAGGTCCTCAACATCACCCAGCCACTATGTGGGCTGTAGCCCAAGAGAGGAACATCAATTATCATCCGTTCCATGGAGCCCAAGGCCCTCTTGCCCGCCGAGCGCAAGAGGCCCGGCCCTACCGTCCAGATTTCGCGGGCCGTATACCCACCCGAGCGCGCCGCCGCCGCCGCCCCGCCGATGAGCCCCCGCACACCGCACGGCGATCGCGTCGTTCGTTGAGCTCAAAACGCCGGTTATGTACACGCACCTGTGAACAAAACGAAGTCATAAATCGATGGGTGAATCGCAAGTCTTACTGAACACTAACAAATACGTGTGGCAAGCAAGGAGAGCACTGCTACGTCACAGCAAAGAGTTGTGTGACCGATTTGGCCAGTAAATGTGCACTGCTATAGGGGGTCATTCTTCTATCTGTCCTTCGTTTCGTCTCGAGATTCATACTATGTTGTCTTTTTACTGTATTTTCTATTTCTTAAAATATATGTGCACGGTTCTCGAAGTAAAAGGAGATAAATTGGACGGCGAATGAGATAGAAATATCCCCTTAAGAGATAAAAATCTACTTTCAGTACTGCAACGCATATACAAAAGTTATAGGGTGGACTTTTTGAGCTGTGATTAATGGTTTTTGACGTAAAATTTTGAATTCTAGCTATTCATGAGAGAAAGTGCGAGAGAGATACTCGCGTACAATTTTGGCTGATATAGATGAAGTCAGAATCGTATTTACTATAATCAACTTGTAAACCCACCTTAAAAAAGCCACTTCGCTTGAAAGATAGTTATTGTAGAAAGTCAAACCATAAGTTCAAAAAAGAGCCAAATTTGTTGGAAATGCATCCACGGTAAATTCTATCCTACACCAAATACTAATACGGTGTCAGCTAGCCAAAAAAGAAATATCCTTGCGCAGCATGGCTATACATGAACGATTCTAAAGAAGAAAATATAAAATTAGTGCTTATTTAGGCTTATAAGCTTAACCTTCTGGTTTTTTTTCACTGCAGTAGCTGAAAATATACTATAGTTGCTGTTAGTTTTTTTTAGTATAATTAAATTTTGAAAAATAAAAATATATCATCATAGATAATACAAAAAATAAAAAAACCAAAAAATAAAATTGAAAAGTTAGAAGTCAGAACTACAAACTCGTTAGAGCATCACCAAAAGCCTGGTGAACAAAAAACAAATGTGGGCAGTGTGGCGGTTGCTAGACGCGTCGTGCTCTAGCTTCAACCGTCAGAGCTGGCGTGCGTTACCTGCGGCCTCCAACTGCCATCTCGAGTCGACTCCTAGGCTCCTAGCATCTCGAGTCTGCGTTTAGGGCGGTAAAAAAAGCTCGAAACTCGTAAGCTACTCGAGTTCGGCTCGAATTTTAAACGAGTCGAACTCGAACTTGATCTCGAGCTCGCGAGCTTAAACGAGCCGAGCTCGAATAGTTCGCGAGCCCCTATTCGAATTTAAATAATAATACATATTAATTCTTACTGAGCTTACTCGAGCTAGAACTTTTCTTATTATTGAAAATTAGTATGTATTTGAATTATTTTGACTGTTATCGAACTTACTAGAGCCGAGCTCGAACTTAAAAAAATTTTATTATTGAAAAATAGTGCATAGTAAATTATTTTAATTTTTATCGAGCTTCAACGATCCGAGCTCGAGCCTACTCGAGCTTAGGACGAGCCGAGCTCGAGCCCAGGTCCAGGCTCGGACCCCAACTCAAGCTCGGCTCGAGCTTCTACCGAGCTCAAGCCTGGAAGGCCAAGCTCGCTCGAGTTCGGCTCGTTTATAGCCCTATATGCGTTCTTTGGGTTTTTATGTTTGTTTTTAATTTTTGTTATAGTAATTAGTTTTTAAATAGTATATTTTTAAAATAAATTTATATAAATGGATTATAATAGATAATAAATTGACTTCAGATATACTGGTCAAAATCACATATAACTATTTCTCTCTTTGTAGTCTCTTTTATAAATAATTAGAATTAAAATATTATAATTCATAGCTTAAAAGAAGCTACCATCCAATTGTCACTGTTTTTCCCAGTAGAATAGCCACAGAAAAATGATGCATGCAACGATACGTATCAGCTTGTTTATTCTGGCCAACGCGACACGAGGGAGACGGCTGTGGCGCGCGCGAGCGCGATCCAGCTGAGTCGAAGCCCAAATTGGCAAATCGTCACTGCTTCCCACAAAAAATAAATTCCTAGCTAGGAAGCATCGTTTCAAGCGGTAGTGAGTGTTCAAAGAGAATTAGAGAAGACGTTACACGTACGTACTGTGTAGTGTGTATGCTGCTGACTTGACCGACGCCGGCAATACAGTTGAGCTGAGCTCACGCGTGCAGCGACGACCAGACCAGCTGCCCAACTAGCCGTACGTGGCCGCATCGAGGGCTGTCTGACCCAAGTTCCTTAACCCTAAGCTATCAGTCATAATTAAAAAAAAGAACTCATCCTATATATCAAAACTATCAAATTAACTAGAGGAGGGGTATCTGACCCATCTATCTGCAGGATCTCTCTTAACACTAAGCTATCAGTCGTAATTAAAAAAAGAACTCATCCTATATATCAAAACTATCAAATTAACTGGAGGAGTCAAACTGCGCGGTGAGTTTTAGTCAGTCAGAATATCGATGGTGTTGTTCGAAGAAGATAGCGTAGATAATTTCTAGATAGGATACTATCTTGCGCTGGTTAATTACCGGAGCTTGATTGGCGTGTTACGGTCGTGATTCTGCCCGGCCGTGATCTGCAAGAGAGATACCTTGCCTGTACTCTGCATGACATGCGTGACCCCAGAATGCGATCGAGAACCCTAGCCACTATGGTCTCGCTAATATGAACCGTCCGCCCGGAATCGTACGGCGACCTTCGCACCTGCGTACGCTAGCCACCACAGAAAGCTTTTACCACGGCCTTGGCACTGAATTACGCTCCACGGCTCCAGTTTTTTTCTTTGAAGTGAACATTAGTTCTTAACAGCCTCCTCAGTTCGGCTAAAAAATATGACTTATAGCTAAAATTATATTATAACTGATGATGACTTATTTGACGTAATTAAATTTAAAAAATTAAAAATTAAAAACAGATTAACCCATTACGGACAATGCAAATAAATACAGAAAAAAGAACCAGCAAAAAAATAAAAAAATTAGAAAAGATAAAATTTAAAAATAGTAAAAAATAAGTCCGAAACTTAAACCAAACGAAGCGGGCCTTAGTGCTTCAATGTTGCCAGTTCGTCACGAACTTAATTTTGTCTTTGGTTAGGCATTGCATGCAGGTCAAGTACCGTGGCACTATTTGTCGGTTGCTTAATTTGACTTTGATTGCTGTGCTTACTTGGCACCACCGCACCAGTGGTCCGTACGTGACGACAAGGTAATGTCGGCACGAAATTTTGACGTGCGTACGTAAGTTTGGAGAGCGTGGGTTGAAGGGCTAACAATGCTCCTATAGCAGCTGTTTCTTTAACATGCTATTTAGGGTTAACGTGTCTGTGGAGAAGAGATTAAAGAAGAGAGATAAAAGGTATTTCTTGCATCAAAATAGCTTAGGTATACAAACCAACAAGTAAGATACAACAAAAACATACATTAGGGAGATGAGGTTTGTATCCAACTACGTTTTACTATGTCCTGCAGGATATTTATTTGGTGCTCTCTATGTATTCTGCTAAGATACAAAGGGTTGGAGGCAGAGGCAGACCCAGAAAAAATATAGCTATAACAGAGTTGGACATGAGTGAAATAATAACTACAGCTCGCATGCAAACAACTACAATTCGCATGAAAAAAAACATAAGCAACAACTACGATTCGCATACAAACATGTGTAAATAACGGTAGGACATTGAAAATATCTCACTAATAAAGTTTAATCCACACTATGTGGTGATCTAGGAGACTAGGACCAAGCGAAGATCAAGATGCAAACAAATATATGGCTTTCTTTGTTTGACATTGTGTTCTCTTGTTGTGAACTTTGTGGATTTATTTTGTAATGTTATCGACTTTTGGTGTTAACCTATGAAACTATATTTCTTAAGTAACATATCATACTAATTTCATCACTTTGTAGTTGGATATGTGCAAGTGATATTTAAGTTGGAAAGATATGCCTAACTTTCAACTTTTTCAACACATATAGCCATATCGTCCATTCGGTATCATTCCATATACATCCAACCTAGCACACGACACAATGACAACCAAATTGCTCCTGAATTCACCATTTCTAGAGAAATCTCAAACTAAACTAACTTGATCAATGCCATTACTCTCCCTATTCCAAATTAGATTTCAAACACTCGAGCTAAACAGTACATGACGATCACATTCCAAGCTTCTTCTAACCACTATTTTCATTTCAAGCAAAGAACTTTTTCTAAGAAAAGAGGAGCAGAAAAGAAATTTGTACTCATCCCGGGGGAGAGGTCAAATCCAATGGCATTCGCCCTGACTCCCGATAGCAGCATCAGCGGGTGGTTCCTCGCCAGTGCCTGCACACACACGTGTCACCAAATCAAACATGACCATAACAACGACTCCAAGAATATGAATCAACTGAGGTGGGACATACGTGAGGGGGAGGCTTGTATCGCTAGAGCGTGAGGAGCCACACGGCTCCGGAGATGGGGGCAGTGTCGGCGGGGCTCCGACGGGTGGCGGTGCCGACAATGTCAGCATGGAAGTTGGCATTACCTCTCCTAAATCACTAGAAACTAGCCTAGAGAATCAGAGATCTTTGCAAAGTTCCAAGTTCCAACCATACCACATAGGCACATGCGACTGGTCTGAGGCTCTGAGCTCAACTCAACAGCAGCATTCATTGATCCACCATAGCCGGTTTTCGCTGTGGCCATGTTCCTTGGCCGCACCACACTACACCTCAACGCTTCCCCTGGACAATAGCAGCATAGCCTGCCTCGGTGCCTTGCTCACTTGGCCGCCGGTCGATGCGTGCGCCTACGCCCCCTTCCCCTTGGGCCTTGTTGGCGTTGCCGCCTCTAGTCTTGTCGTCTAGCGCACGACACCTGAGAGCACCTCTGATAACTACTCACTCGGGGGCGGCTCGGCTGCACTGCTTGCCCACGTGCAGGAGACTTCTACCAACTCGGCGTTGGGCTGCTGGCTGTTGGGCTGAAGGCGGAAGCTGATAGGCTAAACCCAAACAAGGACGAGTGGTCGACCGAAGGCCGAAGCCTAATTGGTGACTTGGTGCTGTCTTCTGCCGTCGTTCAACAGTTTTCAACCACTGATGTTGCTGGAGTGGACAAGAAGGAGCCGGGAGGGGCCGTCGACATGGGGGGGTCTGGCCGGCGACGGAGCTTGGACAGCCACTTGAGCTCATCTAAAGGGTCAGTCTGCCCATGGTTGGAGGGGTAGTATCTAGTACTATTTTATTGACAATGTGGATGCTTTTAGATATGACTATAAATGTATTATGAGTGTCATAAGTACATTTTTTAGCTGCATTCACGTAGAACTCGGTATGATATATATCCCTCGCAAATTTATTAATGCTACATGTAGAGAACTCTTGGCTAGAGGTGGCAATAGGTACTCGAAACCCGAGTACCCGATGGGTTTTACCCGATAAGGAGGTGAGCATGGAAAGATATCTTCACCCGCGGGTATACTGATGGACAAAAATCTCTACCCATCGGGTAGAGCGGGTACGGGTACGGCTATATATTACCCGTACCCGCATACCTGTGGGTAAAATATACCTGCATATCTTATCAATTCAGCCTACAGGAGTACAGATGGGCTCATGGCCCATAACCTGCGGAGACCTGCCGACCGATGAAACCCTAGCCTAATCCACTCACGTGACTCCCATTGGCCATTCCACTCGCATGACTCGCCGACTCTTGCGGCCTCCCCCTCGTCCCCCTCCCCCTGCTAGCCGCCACCCGCCCGCCGCACACGGTCTCCCCTCCTGTCTTCGGCGATTCAGCCTCCCCCTCCCCCTGCTAGCCGCCACCGCACACCTCTCCCGGTCTCCCCTCCTGCTTCCGGCCTCCCCCTGCTAGCCGCCGCCGCACACGGTATCCCCTCCTGCCTCCGGCAACCCGGGCTCCCCCTCCCCCTGCTAGCCGCCGCCGCACACCTCTCCCGACTCCCAGTCTCCCCTCCTGCCTCCAGCCTCCCCCTCCCCCTGCTAGCCGCCGCCGCACACGGTCTCCCCTCCTACCTCCAGGTCTCCCCTCCTGATTTGCGACTTGTCTCCGACGACTACAGCTGCTGCTACTCTCCAAGGCTGCAACCAGAACCTTCGTCGCTCCCTCGGGTAAGAAAAGCATATTGGCCTGTACCATGTTGATTTGTGTTAGCTTGGCCTGTTCTTATTAGCTCCCTTGTGTTGATTTGTGTACAGTATGATTGTAAGAATTTGTTGATTGACTTTGGAGATGTACCTAAACATGTGTAGAAAAATAGTACATGTGTGAGATGGCAATGTTAACTAGCTGTTAAGGAGATTTATATTTGTTCAGAGATATATGTTTCTTCAGAGACTGTCAATTTTATGTCTCTGTGGTTTCCACACAGGCCATGCGTATCATCAGAATTTGGGTTCGTATCAACCATGTGAGGCACGGCCTGATTAGGAAACAACATGAAATAGAAGCCCTAACATAGTTGATAAATGCATAAATCAATGTGATAAATGATGAAATACAAATAGTAGGATGATAATTTCCTCCAGGAACTGAATCAGTACAACAGAAAGCACGTGTGATAAAGATAAACATTACATCTTTAGATCAAATAAATGTAACGACCCACGTCGTTAATTAACCCTAATTAGCGAATTAGGACGTTAAGTAGGATTAATTACATAAATGATAATCTAAAAAAATACGAGGAAATTTAAACTTTTTCTACGTAACCGTATACATTGAAACCAACGAACGATAAACGAATACGTTACTACCGTAATTCCGTCGATGAGGACGCAGACCAAATTGTAAAGACTAGAGCTAGATAAAATATACTTGCACGACAAATAAAAACTTTCAAGTCAATTAAAATATATATAACAGTCCGTAATACAATTGTGTAATTATTACAATTCTTGGACAACAAATCAAGTCACATCCCTTGAGCTACAACTAAAACTGGCCTAAATTAAATAAAGATATTACAACTCTTTTTACATTAATAACGACAATACAAATTACTGTAAGTTTACAAGTCTCAGTCTTAATCAAATGACCGTCTCGCAAACTTAGATAATTGCAACACAATTGCAACATTAGAAACTACATTCGAGTAACATACAATATTCTGTATACATCAATATTAAGAGAAAGCCCGATTACAATTTAGGCCATTTCATACATGGATCAGACTATCGTCGAGTTGCCGTTACCTCGTTATTCATTTGTGATTAAACAATCAAATTATAATACCGAAAAAGACCAAACAAAAGAGTAATTGAAAATAAGGAAAATATAAAAGAAGTGTTGCCGTCAGAGCCCTAAGGATTAACTTCGGGCGGGGTAATCCGTTCACAGAGATACCTGACCGTCCGGGGGCCAGTCGGCACCTCTCACAACCATAGGCTCATCACACGGTATATATATATATACAAACCTGTTTTGAATATAGGAATCCAACCAAGGCAAAGACTAGGTGAGCACAAATCATCCCAGCCAAACCCACAACAGAGAAAACACCTGTCAAAGCCCTCACCATGCAAATATCCATCACAGTGAATCAGATAGCACCGGGCCAGAGCAACCACGCCCAGGGAGTATCGGCAGCCAACAAAGCCTCACGGGCAAGCCATCCACCACAATATCCCACACTGCATACCAGTAGCCAACCCGAGAGGAAAGAGCACAGAGGGACAAAGCAAGGTAAGGTAACATTCCCCAAATTCTTCCAGCCAATCCCCAGACCGCAGAGGCGTTCGTCACCGAGTGGAGCCGAAGGCCAGGGAGTGAAGACTCGACAAGCCGAAGGAAATGGGGACGTGACGGCCACAGGAGAACCGCAAGCCAGCATCAAGCGTCAGCCACCGCCAACCGGCCACCACCCCAACCCCAAACCCTAGCATCCCGCACAAGCACCAGTGCAGGTAAACCCCACAATCCCAACATCCGTATAATGCCATTACCAATCCATTCAACATAGGCTAGAAACCATAAGCACTCACCACGGTAGAACACATGAACCATAAGCATGTCACCGGAGGTAAAAGAAGAGGAGAAGAGGGTTACCGTGGGGGCGGCGGCTGCGGGATTCCCGGCCGAGCCACCGGTTCACCGCCGTCGGTACTCCCCCGGCGTACGGCGACGGTTCACCAGCGGGGACGGCCACGGTCACCCGCCTCCCAATACCGAACCCTAGGCAAAAACCCCACAAGTTAGCAAGTTACAAAATTAAATCAAGCAAGGAAATGGGGAAAAAGAGAAGGAGCATCCGATTTGGCCAGATCTGGCCGGAGATCCCCAAGCGGCACCGGTCAGCCCGGCGGGAACGGCCGGCCAGAGGAGGCGTCGGCGGGGAGCCGGCGTGAGGGGGAGCGGCACCGAGGAGAGGCGCCGAGGCGGGCGCGAGAAAGAGGCGGCGTGTGAGGGGAGCCAAACCGGGCGGCGACGCTAGGACTCGAAGGCGGGGGAGAGGCGGCGTGAGGAGAGAGCAGAGAGGCCGAGAGAGTGAGAGGGAGGGGGATAGAAAGAGGGAGCCGGCGGAGTGGGCGAGAAAGGAGGAAAAAGGAGGGGAGATGGAGTGGCGTCGGCAGAGGCAAGAAGAGGAGGCGTCGGTGGGGTAAAAGAGGAGGGGAGGCGCTGGGGGCGGCGGTAGAAAAAGAGGGGAAGCAGAGGAGTTGTGGAGGCGTCGGTGGTAAATGGGAGGAGGGGAAAAGGCACAGGCGGCGGAAGAAACGAGAAGAGGAAGGGACCGGCGAGGAAAAGAAAAGAAAGAGAAATAAGGAAAGAAAGAGAAGAAGAAGAAAAAGGGAAGAGAGAGAGGAGAAACGTGCGCATAATAATAATCTATCGTCGTAAATATTTAGCTAAGTAATCGATTGTAGATTATACTGCTCGAGTGCATTGTGCTCATATGAGGAATCAAATTGGTAAAATTGCATACGCGAAGATTGACTAGGATTAATATTAGCAATTAAAATCGTATAGGATTAATATTAGTCGTTATAATTGTTCATGCATCTAGTTAATCAGGTATAATCAAGATATTGCTAGGAAGTAACAAAACGTTAAGCATACCTACTAGATCAATCATATCTCATGACGCTAGCGTGATAATGTCAAACGACGAGTAGTGTACCAAAACTAACCTTAATTACCGCAATCGGGTTAAATTGAGCGAGATCTGACCTTAGGGGCACAAACACATCGATAACTTGTATTTTATTATACTTCCATAGATTAAATCGTAGTCGACATATTTAATTGCAGGCGACAATCCAAGCTACGGGAGTGTTTTCACCTGATCCTACTTGAATCCGAATTTATGGTTGAAATCCAGGCAAGCATTCCTTTGAACATATCTACAGAGTATATTCGTAAAACAAATATTTTGTATTACTCTAGTATCACTTGCATGAAAGAAATAAAAAGGTTTTAAATCGGGCAATGGCTATGTGTGAATGGAAAGGGTTAGATGGCGACTGATGGAGCAGTTGGCCATCTAGGTTAATTAAGAGGGTGGGCAGAGGTTGCCAGGGCAGGTGATAATGGGGCAGGTATGGGACCTCTGCATAAGAATAAAATATAAGAAACCTACCAACTTCATCCGTGTGAACAGACCGTACCACACCGTATCAACCAACATTCCGTTTTGACGGACAGACTAGTAGCTCTATCAAAGTATTATATTCTCCACATGGGTAAGTATTAGTTAGGGAGTGGAACCCACAAGACTGGTTCGTTATCAGCAAGGTGGGCTATCCACAGCCGCGCGTAACCCAAGACTGGTTCGTTATCAGCAACGGGTGCGGCGGATCGCAAGAACCCAAGACTGGTTCGTTATCAGCAACGGGTGAGCGATGGGCGATATATTACGCCGTGGAGTGTTGGGAGATGGTCAGGAACCGCCCCAGCCAACAGTTAATGTCGCTTTCGGTGGGTCTGCGTGAGGGTGGTACACCGCTCCAGGCTACCGATTGTGAGTAACTGGGTGGAGATATAATTACTGAGATAGATGCAAACGTACTGTACTCTGATCTGGGCGCCGCATCTAAGGAATTGCGGAGAACCATGAGCCACCAGGATCAAGAGTGGTGAGGGGTAAAGTGATACAAGCTTGCGCAATGCTATCCAAATCATGAATTCATGCCTGTCTCCGGGAAAGGAGAATTACGGAAACTTATGGGGGTTTTTGCTGTTCATGCGTATGTTCAGTAGTTTTCTAAATTAATAAATGTGATCTTTCCAAAACCAACAAACCTTATTTTCTATAAGTCATGGAAAGGAAATTGACGATGAAAAAGAGTATTAAGATTGAGCATGAGATTGCAAAGAGGAATTGATGTTCCTACCAGTGTAATTGATGAGCATTTGGTGCATTTTTGTTAATAACGCTTGCTGAGTACTTTTGTACTCACCCTTGCTATTATCTCCCCCTTTGCTTAGGAGCATGTCAATTCAGAGAATGGCTAAGATCAGAAGAAAGCTACCTGGATGGAATACCGTGAACTCGGATTACAATTAGGAAAAGGTGGATACTCCGTATGGAAACATTTTTTTTGGAAGTAGTTAGAATATTTTGTCTAAAGATTGTAATATTTAAGCCCTTGAGGCTTTGTAATCAATTTTAGCCCTGCGTGGCGATATTCTTGTAATATCGTGTTTTGTCTCTAATTATTGTTCTGCTGCAATACTCTGATAGGCTTATTATTCGTTAGAGCGATGTTTTATCGGCTAAAACGAATAATAATCCGTTGACTGGCGTTATTACCCCATGGTAATAATGCGGGTCGTCACAATAAACCTCTAAATATGACTTTAACATAATTAAGACCAAGGGATCTATAGCCGTAACCTTTAAAGGTTTCTCCCCGAGTATCCTGATCGGAGAAACACTGTATATATTGCCCGACCAAATGACTACTTAGAGAATCTATGAATTAGTCTATGGACCCGATTTTAGAATATTCCTTCTGTGCGATATATGAAACATGTGTCTTATCTACTCTAAACAGCACGATGCTTTAGATCTGAGTCTCTGATAACAACTTTCATGCGGTTGTTGCCCACGTTCGTCTCCCACTAACGACAACTAATGATCAAGTGTTCTCTCTCTGACAATAATTGCCTCCCTGACCAGACGTTTTGCTTCCGCAAACGTCTTCCTCAGCAGATAATTGGTGTCTTTTTGTTGGTATTTAAGGCTAGATGATGAAGACAATTCATATCTCATTTAATTTAGTGTAATTAGGCCTAGTCTCTTTGTCATGTTGAAGACACCCTGTAACCAATTCGTAATAATAAAAGTATCATTGTTCTCTTCAAAGAATTTTAACTATTTTTCTCATATTATTTCATAAGATCGACGACACGATCGTCGACATTATTGCGGTATGGCACCGCATCAGTATCTACCGCACTATGAGACCGCATCAGGACATGCTGAGTGGGAGCACTGCCGCTGGCTTTATGCGTGTGCCCCGTGGGTCAGCTAATCCTGTCGTGGTGCAATGCCGCAACAGGAATTGCTATGCTCGAGGCACTGTGGTAAGACCTGCTATGGGCAGGTAGCGCGACAGGTGATACGTGTCGTCTACTATTATTGGGTCTGTTTGGCAACGGCTGCGGCTTATGGCTTTTGGCTGAAATTTTTGAATTTTGGTTGTTTACGGTACAGATTACGGAGAGACAAACACTCACTTGCGATTTTGTCTGGTACAGATGTTGGGCTTTTAACGTGTAGATCGTTTAAATTGTAGACCTCGTCTTGAGAAAATACTCCGTTTGAAAGTTAGGTACTGTAGCAAAAGCCAAAAGCCGTCAGCTTCGGAGGAAAAGAACATGCCCATTATCACGGTGAAGAACGGAGCTAGAAATACAATTACGCATACAAAGAGGTTAAGAGGCTAGAATTTTTTAAAAAGAATTTGCTACAGGACTAAAACAGTGAAGAATTCTAAAAGCCGAGAACCTCCTCTTTTTTCTCCTCCCAGGCTCCCACCCCACGTCCAACCACAAGAACCAGATCCGCAAAGATCAATCAGTTCACTGCACCCAACCAACCGGGCGCGAACGCGACCCCACCGGCCACCGTGGCTCCCCATGTGCGGTTTCTCGTCTGCTTCCTCCGCTCCGAACGCCACTGACCGCACTTATTGACCGCAGGGCCGCGACACGTCCATCCCCCGTGCCAGCCCCAACACCACACACAAGCGTACACGTAATAAATCAGACAAATGCGGGGGGAAACGGAGAAAAATCTGTGTGTTTCTGCGTGTAGGAGGAGATTACTAGGAGTACATGTTTGAATATATTAATGGTGGTGCTAATCATACCCTTACCAAATATGATTAGCTAGGAGATTAGCCTCATGAAAAGAAACGAAGTTTGACTAAACAAATCAAACCGAAGAATGCTTAGTTTGAATATGGAGATCATCTAGCACATGGCAAATTATTGCTGGATTCTTTTGAGCTTAAATTTAACTTATATTTGTACGTAACTAGTTTTTAAATAGTGTGTTTTTTAAGACGGGATCAATAAAATCGGTCAAAATCGTAATAAAAAGTGTACTGAGTTTAGTTGTACCGGCCAAAATCGAACACGGCTATTTTTCTTTGCATATTGTCTCTCACGAACAACCAGAATTCAAATATTTAAGCTATAAGTCATAAGCTATCAGCCCAAAAACTCCACATATTAAATCGAGTTCCAACTTTTCAACTACGGAAAACAAAAAAATGCAGTCATGAGAGGTCGATGAGGGCATTCTCATAAGTAGTTTCCATAGCAATGTATATGAGAAGAGAGTATGTATTAAATGAGTATTTAAATACAACCATCCTAATGGATAGTATTTATATGTTTTATTCTAATATCATTATTGTTGCATGTATTGTAATCTACTCTATCTTTTAATCCTGTAACCTACATATTTTACCTTTAACTAGTACTGCAATACCTTGAGTTTTGACAACCACCTATTCGATGAGGTTGATAAAACAACTCATCTGATTCAGCTAATGTAGGAGAATGTGTTTCTTGGTAGTAGACGCCAACAAATGTCCAATGCATCGTATTGTCAGTTTACGAGCTTCATAAAAGACCAGGTCGAAGATCCAGACAGACGCATAAAATCCAGTTGAGCCCATAAAATATGTGCTATAGCCATCCAATTCACCTCAGTAGGGTTTCTTCGGATGTTCACCTGCCTTGGTCCTCTAAAAAGGTAATGTCTTGCATGAGACATTACTATCACCTCTCTCTTCCTTAAATATGGTTCCACATTAGATTTTTGTTTATGTGGCAGCTAATTAAAGCTATGGACATCAGTTGATGTGAACCATTGGGAGTGCCCTGATCAAATGCAAAAATAGCACCCTCTTAACTCTTTTTTCTGAAAAAATCGCCTCTCACTCAAGATTTCAAAAATAGTCATATCTCCCATTTTGGTAGGCCCGAGAGGTGACACGTGTCCTAATGCGATCTCATTAGGTGCGTGACGACATCTGCTGCACTGCTTGACCGCATCAAGTCTCCTGCCGCGCTCCCCTACTGCAATAGGTAGCCTATTGCGTAGCATACCGTGATAGGGAAGTACAACAGGTCACCTACTGTGGTCACATAGTGCGGTAGGCCAGTGGGGCCTATCACCTGTTGTGCTCACTTGTTGCCTAACATGTTGGACCGACGTGCCGTGGTGAGATAGCATGGTATATGACATGTATCGTCTGCCGCTAAAGCTGTAGTCGTGGAGGAGGCTTCAAATGCAAAGTTAAGCACAAGAGGGCTACATTTGAAAAAAAAAAGAGTACTATAGGGTCATATATGCATTGGATTCGAGGTGATCGGCTTGCTGACGCACAATCTTAATCCATAAAACCACACTAGCATTTTCTAAGATAAAATGCTTCATTCCTTTTGGCTTTTCAGTTGATTTTTAGTTTCGATTTTTTCTACTATCACGATTCATTAAACTAATAAATTACAATCAAAAAGTCACGTCAGGCAGCAAAGAAAACCGGGTCAATCTATACTCCCTATGATCAGCGACCAGCCTACTGGCCCTACTCCATCGCCTCCATATAATCATCATCCACCAGTCAAAGATCAGCCACCTTTCCCCATCAACGGCAGCACAGCAGACAACCGAAAATTTTTATACCCGCCGGCCGCGGCCCGGCGGGCGAGGACGAAAAGGCAGCGTAGCGGAGCCGGCGGCGAGGAAGGCCAGCGCGGGGAAGAGCCGTGCGGCTCGTAAGACCAGGCGCGCACGCGTACGTGGTCCCGTCTCGCGCGCGCGCGGGGGCGCAAAACAAATATGCTTTTGGCGCGCCGGCCCCGCGCGGAGGTCGTTGCCGCGTCAAGGCGCGCGACACGTCGTGCGACGGGGACGTCCCCTCCTCATCCCGTGGGCGGGCACACCCCTTGGGCCCCTCGCCTTTCCGTCGTCGCACGCAATTATTTTAGGTGGCGCCGTACCGGCTTCCGTACGGGGGGCGCGTACCGCTGGCCACCCGACCACCACCCGGGGGCAGCGTGGCCACGAGAGCGGCATGTGCGCTGCCCTCGGCGCACACGCCGAACACCGTGCGCGCGCTCCCCCTGTCGGTCTCCGCCGGGTGGTGGTTTTGGTAGGGGCAAGCGGTGGATCTCCGTGCCTGATTGGCAGGGTTACCAGGCTAGCACCTAGCCGGCTACTGCCTACTAGTCTTTGAGATGCTGTTTTTTTTCCCTGGTCAGGCGGCTTGAGAAGGCACGGAACGATTGCTTTGGTCGCCTGAGATGGTGTTTTTTTTCTTGGTCAGGCGGCTTAAGAAGGCACGGAGCGATTGCTTTGGCCGGTGACCACACACACAAAATAAGGTCGAACTAGAAAATATTAGTTGTCCCGCTCTAAACAGCTTCAGCTTCTAATTTATTTTAGTTTTTGGTTTTGACACACACAAAATAAGGTCGAACTAGAAAATATTAGTTGTCCCGCTCTAAACATCCTCAGCTTCTAATTTATTTTAGTTTTTGGTTTACATAATTCAGAAACCACTTAAAACAAGTCGGCTTTTAATGTTGGTTTATTTTGTGTTTTTAAGGTTTTTGAATTTTTTTGCATTTTTGCTTTATCTTTTTATATTATCTGTGATGATATAATGATTTTTAAAAAAAAATTAAAGAAATTAATAACCACTACAGTATAATTTCAGTTATAAATCAAAAACCGCAATAAGAAGCTTAAGCCATAAACAGTTGTTATTCTCTCGGAAATTTCTCAGCTAGAAATTCGTATACCGAAGCGAAATCTAGTCGAACGATCACCACCGGTACCTTTCACCGGTCAAGGGCTACTAATTGATCGGTTCATACCATCCACATGGGCCGCAGAGCGCACATCATCCAGAACTTTCTACGGTGCGCTAAACGTGAGGACTAGCGAAAGACAATGCAACAAGCCTGTCAATAGGGGGCTTTTAAAGCTTGAACTTGTGCCTTACATTGTGTATCCGTTCATATCATCTGAAACTGAAGAAGCATCTTTAAAAAGAAACTCAAGTAAGTATGTTCATATCTACTGAAACCGAAGAAGTATCTTTAAGAAGAAACTGAAGTAAGTACCTTTCATTTTGATCATAATTCGAGTTTTTGACAGAATAAACTGCTGATAATGCCACATGAAGAGGGGACGGAAGGATAAATGAAATCCTAGAACTGAAGCATGCCACATGAAGAGGGGACGGAGGGATAAGGAGCAACATGGCAAGTTGGTTTGGAAGTGATCTATCAATATCATAAAAAAAAAATCAATTTTGGAGATATGCTCTCCATGGACACGGTCAAAAAGACAATCTGCCGTCCCAAAAGAGAGGCAAAGGAGCGTAGTGCAGTGATGTTCGGCATTCTATAAACTATTGAATTAGGCTTCAGACTGCTTTGAGTAACTTGAGGTGAGCTAGAGCTCTAAATGACTAGTAACTATCTGTGCCTTTACATTTGGTTTGTCAGAAGATTTACTTCTAATTTGCACATAGATTACAAGTATAACTCGTATTAAACTTAATGCTTGAACGGTCGTGTTTACCAAATGCAAAATGTTTCATTGTCATTAATTAGGTATAGAATAGTACTTCAACAAGGGGAACAGAAGAACATTTTATTTCTTCACGTTGACGATTGATGCAAAATGTCACTCTCAAACGGAACGTTTGAATCGTATTTCTTTGTTCTGTACCTAAATTTTTTATTAGGTCATTTCATTTGCATAATTGCTTGAAAATATTAAACAAAAAAATGAAACGAGCAAATCGTAGAACATGGGTCTTATACTCTTGTCTACCCCTATGATTAAGTAAATATACTGTACTATATTGCAAGTATTTTCTATGGATATCTATGGACCACCGTGTACCCACGTGGCCAAGTGCGGTTGCTGGGGGAGCATAGCATTTAGTAGGGCTTCACGCAGACAAATGAAGGGGCCTCTCCAACTCAGCACTACAGCAGCACAAGGCAGTTTTTTTCATTTGTTTTCCAAGTTAGGAGCAGATTTGCTACGTAAAAGGACAAGAGGACAACAAGAAAGGACCCACAGTAATATACGATTCTTTTGTTCAATTTTGCAACAAGGTTTTATTCCATAACGGGTTGGCTCCTTCCTGGTAAAAAGAGAAGATAAAAACGTTGCAACATTGCTGACATTGTTTCTTCTCCCATTGAAACTATTCTTTTGAGTGAGCAATCGTTTTCACCCATGGATTGGACAAGATTTGGTCCAAATCAAACAGATTTCCTTCGAAAATTGGCCATGCCTTTTCAAATGGGCTATTTTCTTCTGTGAGGATTCTAATTAGCTGGTTTAATTCAAAAAAAAAATCTCCATCACACAAACTTCTAGCAAGAATCTCTAAGGAACTGTTTATTTCAGTGTAAATCACATATTTTTGTTTATATGAAATAATCACATTATTTTTATCGGGACCGACAATCCTAGACTGATTATTTGTTAATTATTAATAGGCATTGAAGCTAATCTGACTATGCCGTAATAGAATAATCACCCAACTAACCAACGACCATATCTGGAACCCCAAGTTCCTATCTGCTCCCTCGCAAAAAGAAATTTCCTACCAGCTAGGCGGCTACAGCAAGCAGGATTAAAAAAAGTTTAACAAGGTAAATCTCAGGTAAAAAAACAGTAAATTTATCTAGCTTTTTTGTATGACACCTCGCGCACATCGATCTCTAATCATCTCCACCCCCGCAGGCGCACACCATGTGTGCCCACATTTTTCCTTCACGCTCTCCTACATCCAACCTCTCCTCCGCCTCCTCCTCGGTCCCTACCCACTCCTCCTAACGGCACAGGCGCGGCACGAGCCAAGCTTTCCCCGGCTTAGAGTAGGAGCGGCAGGAGAAGCGAGCTAGAATGATGGGCGCCAAGGCCAACGCCGCCGACTGCCCGGAGTACGCGGAGGTCGACCCCACCGGCCGGTACGGGAGGGTACGGTACCACCGCCGCCGCCGCAGCTCGTGTCGCCGTTTCTTGATTCGTTTTCGTTGCCAGATTGCTGATCCGTTTGCTTGCTCCTCCTCTGCTTGGTGTTGCAGTACAGCGACGTTCTTGGCAAGGGCGCGTCCAAGACCGTGTAAGATCCGGGCGCTCTCGTTGCCGAAGCCGGATGCTTCTTTGCTCGCGCCTGACTCGAGGGTGCTTGGTGGATTGCAGGTACAGGGCGTTCGACGAGTACCAGGGGATGGAGGTGGCGTGGAACCAGGTGAAGCTGCACGACTTCCTGCAGAGCCAGGAGGATTTGGAGCGGCTCTACTGCGAGATCCACCTCCTCAAGACGCTCAAGCACCGCAACATCATGAAGTTCTACACCTCCTGGGTCGACGTCTCCCGCCGCAACATCAACTTCATCACCGAGATGTTCACCTCTGGCACACTCCGGCAGTAAGCAGTCAATCTCATCTCCTTCTGTAACGCCTCAAAGTTGCTTCCTTTTATCTAATTGCAAAAGAAAATTATCTCCTGTTCTGCGTGCTTGATTAATTGTTCCTTGGATTGATTGGTTGTGATTTGCTGGTATGGTGGTGATTAGGTACAGGCAGAGGCACGAGAGGATGAACATATGGGCGGTGAAGCACTGGTGCCGGCAAATCCTGAGCGGCCTGCTGTACCTTCACAGCCACGATCCGCCCATCATTCACCGGGACCTCAAGTGTGACAACATCTTCGTGAACGGCAACCAGGGCGAGGTCAAGATCGGCGACCTCGGCCTCGCCGCCATCCTCCGCAAGTCCCATGCCGTCCACTGCGTAGGTAAGCAGCCTGATTGGCTAGCTAGTCCCGAAGGATGTTCTCAGATCCCAATTGGCGATAACTTTGTGGAAAATTGATGGTGGGGGTATGGGATTGTTTGGCCAGGCACGCCGGAGTTCATGGCGCCGGAGGTGTACGAGGAGGAGTACAACGAGCTGGTGGACATATACTCGTTCGGGATGTGTGTGCTCGAGATGGTCACCTTCGAGTACCCGTACAGCGAGTGCACGCACCCGGTGCAGATCTACAAGAAAGTTATCTCTGTAAGAAGTGCATCGCTCTTGTGATTCTGGTGTGTGGCTAGTTCGAAATGGTTTTTTGCTGATTTCGGCTAGTGGTTTGGCTGGTAGGGTACTAAGCCGGAAGCTTTGTACAAGGTGAAAGATCCGATGGTGAGGCAATTTGTCGAGAAGTGCCTGGCCACTGCATCCCGGAGGCTCCCGGCGAGAGAGCTGCTCAAGGACCCCTTCCTGCAGACCGATGATGTGGCTTTTCGCTCAGGGGATGGAGATTACAGCCTGATGAACAATTATCTGCGGCAGCCTTGTTTAGGGCATGCTTATAGTAATGGATCCATGATGAGTAATGGATTCTCAGAAAGCATTGACGAAGATACACCAACAGAAGATAGATGGGATTGCGAGGATGATGACACTAAAGCCGATGGCATTGACCTGTTCAACGGGCATGAAGATGAGCCTCTTGGCAATGTGGATATCACAATCAAAGGAAGAAAAAGTGAGGATGGAGGCATCTTCCTCAGACTACGAATTGCAGATAACGATGGTACACACAGTGTCAATGCCTTAAAACTCTGGTTGAATTCAGTGTATGAAAGTGTCCATTCAGATGTACTGTGAAAACTAAATTTCTCATATTGCAGGGCGGGTACGAAACATCTATTTTCCGTTTGACATTGAGGCTGATACTGCATTAAGTGTTGCAACCGAGATGGTAGCCGAGCTGGATATAACTGACCATGAGGTTACTCGAATAGCTGAGATGATTGATGGTGAGGTCAGTGCACTGGTGCCAGATTGGAGGCCCGGTCCAGGCATAGAAGAAGCTCCAGACACTACATACTGCCATAACTGCAGATCCAATGTATCGTCATGTGGTTCACTTTATGCCTACATGTCAGCTGCTCGAGGTTGCCAATGTGCAGAGCTACATGGGCGGTTTGAGGAGATTACTTTCCAAGCCCATGGAGAGCAGGCCAGTTTGCAGGATTCAGGAGGAAGCTCTGGTGATGGAGACGGTCAAACAGAACAATGTGTCAAAGACAAGGAACCCATACACATGAATGGGTTTGTACAGATGGGAAGAAGAGGTCCTTCTGATCAACTTTGCTTTAGTTCATTCCAAGAGCAGTCCTGCTCATCTAATCACTATGAGAACGGCAACCATCACACGAAAGGGTTCGACATGAAGCATGAAGTAAAGATTGCAAAGTACAAAGCACAGAAAATGGCACAGTTGAGGAGAGCTATTCATCCATCTCTGGACTTTGACAACTTAAATGGAGTAAGTAGGATGAAACCTTCACTGAACAAATTGGAGTCTTTTCATATTGGTAAGAAGCACAATTTCCATATACCGACCTGCGAGCGAAGCCCAGACACAGGAAACACCAATCAGCACCCTGACATGAATAATCGAGCGTGTCGGAGCAGACACCTCGGTCCGGGAGCCCAGAGGGCCCGGCATTGTGAGGTCGACGCCGAGGGCAGTCCAGATTGTATGTTTACAGCCAGAAGCTACTATGCTGGAGCTCAATTGCCGACAAACCTCCCAAGGACAAAATCTGTACCCCTAAAAGCTGTTGATGCCTGAAATGTTTTCTGGCCATGTAAACTATGTAGAGGATTGTACATTGTTTTCGTCATTTTTTTTATGCAATATGAAGTATAGCTGGTAGGCAAGAGACTGAAATGTGACTGGGTTTTTCTGTGGATTAAGCCTGAGCTGTATGTAACTTTCTACCTTGTGAATCTAGAGGGATTCATTTTAGGCTGGTAAGCGCATTTTGCTTCATTTGCTTCACTGGGTATCTCAGGTTTGATTGTACTATTTTGATCTCGTTGGTATTGTATCAGGGGATTGAATATATGAAAGAGCTATGTCTGTGTTATGATCCGGTTGTATACTTAGGCATATCAGCATATGGTCCGGTAGAACGGAGGAGGATGGATCTTTCATATCTTCGGAGACGGCAGGCAGAAAGCAGGATGGCAAAAGAAGCAAAGTGCTAAGCAAGCAAAGTGCTAAGTCGTGAGTCATATGACCAAAAATTAGGAGCTGGAACTCTGTCCTACACAGCATAGTACATGACACCTATGAAATGGACATCCATCTCTCCTAGTTGCACTAGATTAGTAGAATATATCAAAGCTGTACCGAAGGTACCGACATGCCAGCTTATGTATTTGCCAACTACTCTTCATGGATGCTGCACTATAATAAACTGATCCTTCCATCACAACACTGCGGTGCCGCTCCGGATATTAAGCCCAGCTTCTAGCTTTGGCTGCTACTGTACTGTAGCGAATATTAGTTTTTTCTAACTTAGAAAAGAGAAAAAAATAGTAAAATTAAAAAACACTACCATATTTTTGAGACAATATAAAACAAGAAGGAAAAAAAGAAAAGTCAAAAAGCTAATAAAAACTCAAAATTAAGAAGCTAGTGCGTTCTAAGTGCCAAACCAAAAACCGAAGGCTTAAAGGCCATTTGGAGCAGGGCCGATCCTACTCGGCTGGCATTTGGCAACCCCACCCTACACACACGAGATATGGTTTCCTTCTCTTTCTCCCTCTTCCTTTCTTCTTGTTAAGGTCTGTTCAAAAGTGTTTTAGTTTTTACTTGTAACTTTTGGTTGATTGCGAGAAAGATTAAAGGAGTACGAGATACTCGCGTTGGGAAGCCATTTCGCTCAAAGCAACTCTTGCAGTGACTTCTACAAACGATTTATAGAAACCAGTTTAAGAAGCTACTCTGTTCAAAAGCCCGCTTGTAAAAGCCAGAAGCTGTTTGGAACAAGGCCAAAGGGTGATGCCACCGTTGGTCAACATCTTTAGGGACCGCTCTAAGTGGCTTCGGCTTTCAGCTTCCAGAAGCTATTTGGAACACACCGACTTCTTAATTTTAGTTTTTGTCATTTTTTCATAGTTTTTTGCTTTTTTCATCATTCCTTTGTATTGTCCGTGAAGATATAACAGTGTTTTTTTATTGTTTTTCTCATATTTTTTTTTATTTTTTAATTGAATAATTTAGAAAGAGCTAACTGCTACCGTACTAAGCTGCAGCCACTTTGAGCCGGGCTGCACGGCCTGCCAGCTCGGCTTGCCGGAGCAGGACAAACGGGTTCATCTCCATCAATGGCTAACTTATGGAGAAGACTTGGCGATCCTACTTGGAATTATTAGAGATCTGTAACGCCCCCGTTTCCAGGGGCGCGTACGGACACGGTATTCCGCAACTATTCACACATGAACAGTTATGGAGTGTCGCGTAAAAGTATACCATTGCATGCTTACAACAAAAATCCAGCATATATTTCTTATATGGAATAACATCCAGTTTTTACAGCGGGGCGTGCAAGCCCAAAGTATAATTACATTACAAAAGATCCAAGACGCTTCGAGCGTGGCGAAGACCTAAAGCCACGGGTCCTCGTCGACGAAGAAATCCTCCGGGACTTCCTCAACGGGGAGACCTTCACCTTCGTCTTGATCCTCTAAAGAGTGGATTAAGCAAGCCGTGAGCCAAACAACCGGCTCAGCAAATCCCAAAGGGATTCTATTTTACTACATGCACGGATTTACAATGGAAGGGAGTATACTTGGTTTATTAACTTGAGTGGATGCAGTTTTATTTGTAAACATTTTAATAAAACGAACCCAAAACTACTCCTTAAGATCTCAGGGGTTTTTCAATCAAAAGTTAATTAACCAACTAATCAAGTTAAAGCATGTACAAAACTACTTAAGCTTCGCGGCTGGAATCACCCAAGTGACACAGCTCCAATAACCGGGAGCACGGCGTATTCGAATACCATTTATTTGACTCTGCAGAGTTTGCTCAGCTTTACCCACACGATCCCTTAACTCCCGCTAAAGAGTTAAGAAAGCCAGGTCGTTTCACTGCTCAATTCTTTATATAGACTCTACCCGGTAGAATCCACTCGGGTCTGGCTCACACACACACACACACCCACCCACCCACACACACACACAAACGTCCGCTTCGAGTGACTCTACCGTTGTTAGGCACCCGCAGCACGGCCTGCCTAACCTTGTTACCCAAACACCTACTTCACAACACCTGTAGAGTTTCAATCGAGTTGAGCAGCTACTAAACCAGTGTTGACAAGTCAACTCCTGTGGTTGAGCGGTTACCATGCCATTTGCTCAGCGTAAGGTCTGGTCCTTATATTTTCCCCCCAGGGGTCCGCAACCCCTGCCAGGTCCGCGACCTGCAACCTAGGGTAAGAGGCAGGCGAAAACCGTCTTGCGGCGCACCACAGCCCCCCTTACCCTATCCTGCGCATCGACATACTCCGCCCTAGGGCACGGTATCCCATACTACCCTGCCCTAGAGTCGGGTTTTCCAAAGTCTATTGGCCCGCAGCCACAACCTTATTAGTGTAAGGACTTGCATGAAAATAATAACTTATAGTTATCTAGATTAACAGATAATTATTTCTAGGGTTACAAAGACATGGCTACAAATTTAACATGGCATTTGTCGGTGGTGGGTTTAACTACATAACATGTCATTCTAAACATTTTATTTTACTTTGAACTAACTTTTCAGAACTAGCTCAATGCAAATAATATAGTAACATAATTAAACACCATGGGATACAATATGATCAAAGGATTTGGGACTTGCCGTTGATTTGGATGATCTCGGCTAGCTCGAACGAAGAAGCGCCTGGTTCCTAAGCTTGCACTTGAACTTCCGAGATTTCCGAAACTAGCGCAAACACATAAAATAACATAAGTCCAGCTTGAGACTAATCAAGCGAGGAAAAATAAACTAATTAAAAAGGAGTAAAATGCATAAATCCGCAAATGGGGAATTTTAGGAATTTATCTGGAATGAATTTGGAAAAGTGGAGGTCAAAAATGGGTCCAGGATAATATTTGGAGCAAAGTGGTAAAATTTGGGAATTTTTGGAATTTTCTGTGATTTTCTAGGATCTATTTGGATTTTCTGGGATTTTAGAAATTGGAAAATCATTGGAAATTCGGATGAATAGTGAAGGGCCGGCCTGGTGCAACAGTGTAGCCCGGCCGGGAACGGCCCGCGTGGCCAGGCGGCCAGCGCGGCCCAACTCGCGCGCGCGCGCGGGCGATGGGGCAGGCCGGGGCTCGGCCCACCTCAGCGCGCGCCCGCGTCGCTCGGGAGTCCGACGCGTCGCTCGGACGGATGGCCCAGATGAGGCGGGAGTGGGCGGCCTGGATTTGCGCGGGTGGAGATCGGACGACAGAGGAGAGGGGATGGCGGGCGAAGCGGTACGAAGTGATCCGATGGCTGTGGTTAGATGGCAACGACGAGATCAGGCGGCGGAGGAGGGGCCACGTCGTCGTCGTCTTCCTCCAGCCGCGCGCGCAGCAGGGGAACGGGGACGACGGCACCTCCGCTCTCCGGCGAGGTCCAATGGATTCCGACGGCAAGGAAGGGTACCACCGGGTGGAGCTTGACACGGGGAACCCAATTTGGGGCTCAGGGAGGTGAGGGAACCAGTGGGGACGGCAGAAGGCAGAGAGGGGGAGTTTGGCCATTCGGTGGCGGAGGGGGTCACCGGCGGTGAGATAGCCCAATTGGCGGCGGATACACGATCAAGGGGGTGCGGGGCTCACATGGGCGGTGGGGTTTTTAGCTGGGGAGCTCCAGAGTGTGCTGGCCACGGGAGAGCCTTTGAGGTCGACGGCGAGCTATGGTGCCAAAGCTCCACGGGCGAAGACCTGGCCAAAGAAGTGTACCACTGGGTTTAGAAGGTTGCAAAGATGCTCTGGGTGGATGGAATCGGGAAATGCGGGAACGGGGAAGGAGATCAACTCACGGTGGTCGCCGGCACAGGGGAGAGCGGCGATGGCGATTGGGGCGATGTGGCGTTGATTGGTTGCTCGTGGAGGCTCTGGGGAGCGGTGGGAAGCGAGGGAGGGTGGTGGAGGAGCTCGGGGAGCAAGGGGGAAGTGAGGAGGCTGGGGAGAGGTTTTATACCCGGGGCGGAGGGTAATGAATCCGTGGGGAGGAGGCATGGCGCGATCGCGGCGGGGACTTGGGCGACGACCGAGCTGGGGAGGCTGGCAGGTGGGGCTGAGCGGAGGAGATGGCGACGCGCGGTGGTGCTGGCGTTGCTCCGGTGGCGTCAGCACGACAAGGGGGGGGGGGGCGAACCTACTGGGGCAAAACCGGGGGCGCGACTTGGTCGCAGGCGCGGTCTCCACGTGCGGCGCGTGCGTGCGGAGGAAGACGGGGAGGGGGCGAGGCGCGAGCGGGGAGAGAGCGAGGGAGGCGCTCGGGAAAGGAAGGAGGCGGGGAGGGAACGCGGCGCCAGCGGAGCGAGGGAGGGGGAGGGCGAGGGAGACGCCGGGGGCGGGAGAAGGCGGGAAATGGCGGGGCGCCAAAGGAAGAGAGAGGCGCCTGGCCGAAAAGGGAAAGCGAATTCCGGGGAAACTTTTCAAAAAGGGAAAGTATCCAAAATTCACTCAAAAATCCAGCAAAAATAAAGCAAAAATTTGGTTTGAAATTTTGGGGCTTTTCAAGATCTTTTTTCTACTTCTCCCTCTTCTTGCGTTTGCTACTACAATTTTGTAAGCCTCGCAAATGAGTAGTACTTCTATGCTTCTACGGTAATTAACGAGACGAAATGCGAAGATCTAATCGTCGGTTTTGAACCCTGGTCTAAACTAGAAATCCGATATCTTATCAAATGAACTACCACTGGTTAGCCCAGAGTAATTCTCAGTGGGCTCCGTCTTGAGATAGACAATTTTATTGGTCATGAAAAGCGGTCATCAAAATGCGCGTCTGAACATGAGTCAAAAGTGACAGTTAAGGAACTCCACAATCCTGATAAAGTGACTGATAAGTATAGCCTAACAGCTTTGTAAAGGTAGGTCAGGATGCTTATATATTCAGATAAGCATTTCTTTTCAAAAAGAAAATTCAGGTAAGCATCGTGCACCAAGGTACGAAGGGGGAGGGTGTTAACTGATGAAAGGTACAATTGCCTTTTATTTCCCATTGAATAATTGAGCTCACTGGCCCTGTACTCCTGTCCCGAAGTTCAGTTATTAGAAGGGAAATAGGGGGACACCTGTGTTGCCTGGCCTCATGGGCGAATCTCATATCGCTGTGCTCTCTAACACTAAGTATAGTACTGTAATAGTACGTGCTAATTGTGACAAGTGTGAGTTCAACAAAAAAGAAGTGTAACAAGTACATGCTAAGTAGACAATACCACTCAAGATGTAAGGTGGTGTTTATTTGAGTTTTTTTTTGTGACTTATGGCTGAAAAAACACTGTAACTGACATAGGCTTATTTAGCATAATTAAATTTAAAAAAATTAAAAAATATATTAGCCCCATTACGTATAATACAAACACATACAGAAAAAAAGAATCGGCAAAAAAGCTCAACAAAAAGCTAAAAATTCAGAAAAAGATGAAATTTATGAATAGTAAAAAATAAGCCGGAAGCCAGAAGCTGAAGCCATTTTGATCACAGCCAAATCATGGTTCAGCACCGGAAATACATTTTGACAGCTAGCTAAGTAGAACTAAGGAAGATTGCGGCTGTTTGATTTGAGAAATGCACTGCACCCGTTATAAACATGAGCCTAATGGGTTAACCTAACTTCTTTTTGCAGCATGACCAATTAGCTTCGTTGTGGCAAAAGCATGTATAGGAGTAGACCATGAAAAGTCTACCACCTTATCCAAAAATGTAGATAAGGATGTTGCTTTTTTGGGAAGAACCAATAACTGGGTTGCTAGAGATGTAAGTCTATTGTCTATACCTACGCTACACTTGCGTTTCGCCCAATACCACCGAGTCTTTCTTTTAATGGACGGAAAGGAGATTTGCATTTCTCGAACGGATAAGCAACAAGACAAGTGGGTACGAAGGCAGGAACCCTAGATGCAAACTCCTCATACAGTTCTACCAGCCAGTGGTATTGGATGGGCTCCTTTGAATCTAAATTCTAGAAAATTCAAAAATAAACCTAACATGTAGTTAATGAGCCTCTAGCCATGACATTTAGGGACGTTTGTATTGGTTGTAGCTAATAACTTTTAGCTGAAAACGAATAATGGGTATGTTCTTTTCGGCTGCGGTTTATGGTTTTTGGCTGAATTTTTTAAATTTTGATTGTTTACGGTACAGATTACGAAGAGGCAGATACTCACTTGCGATTTTGGTTGGTATAGATGTTGGGCTTTTAACGTGTAGATCGTTTAACTTGTAGACCCCGTCTTAAGAAAATACTATGTTTGAAAGTTAGGTACTATAGCAAAAGCCAAAAGCCGCCAGCTTTTGACTTAAAGAACAGGCCCAATATTACCTGAAAGAAGTGGATTTTGAAAAGTGGCTTCTGAAAAGACGGTGCGAGCGATGAAAAAAGTGTGGAAGAAATGTGTACGCTAGACAAAAGTAAGAGTAAGTGGGGTGCGTGATGTGTCCGTGACACTCTGACTTATTTTCAAAGTGAAACGGAAGTAAGAGAAATAGAAAAAACGTTTCAAAAAACCAAATATTTAGCCACGTGACATGAACACCTGTATAGATTTGACGATGCACTCGAATATCAATCGTTCAGTCTTCAGGGATTAAGTGATGCGATCCATGCATATAGATTGTATGATGCAGAATTTTTTAAATAATTCATTTTTTATTTCAAATATAGAAATATACATGTTTTTTATTTTTTTTTACAGAAATAGCCTTTAGTCGACTCACTGTTGGGTGACTGGCGCCTGTCGCCCAATAGCAGAGCGATAGGAAGGCAGTAGCTCTACCGTTAGGGCGAGACGACATGTAACTTGTCAGCCAACCACTAGGCAGCTGCAGCCTGCCGCCCAATAGTTCGGCGACTGGAGCTTAAATAATAAATTTCAGAAAAATTAGTAAAGTTAATTGATCGCAAACGATATAACTTAGAAATAGAGGGTGTATGTGAACAATATTTGACACCATCCTTTGAATTTGTAGGATTGTATGCCGAAATCAGAGAGAGGTAAATGATTTCTATCTATTTTTAGAGTCTCTTGATAGTCGATGACAATTTTCGATTGCTCGAACAACCACACCGTTCGACTGCTTCGATAACCCTTATACGTGGTTGTACACTTCAGCCCAATTGCAATCACTAGCAATCTTTAACGAATCACGAACTAGATTGACTCAAGATGATTTTTATTGCTGGATTTCTGTGGATTTACAACGTGCACTCACAACCACCCTTAAAGTCTTCTCGATGAAAGCTCTTACAAATCGACACATGCTTTCTCCTTGAGAGGCATCACCCAAAACAACAGTCTTCTTTAACCCATAACCCCTCCTGCTTTTATATGTTAACGCTACGAACCATGTCTACCTTAAACATGGACTCAAAACCTTATCTCTACTTAAAAACAAGGGACCCAAAACCCTTCCGAATACGGGTTTTATTGAAACTCTTTCTCTTCCAAACTACGGACTCTATATGTGAGCCTCCAATCATATCATGTGACGAAGCCTCCAGAACAACACCTTCTGTAACTTCACCACGCACCATCACAATGTATCGAAGCCTCCAGAACGCATCTTCCGTATCTTCGCTACGTATTAATAATCTCTGTGTCGAAGCCTCTTGGACTGCACCGCCCATACCTTCTCCATGGATCACCATCTTTGATCTCCATGTGCTCCAGCATGTGCCCGACCACCACGCGTGACATCCTCGATCACCTGGACCTCAGACTCCCCCTGTCCTAGTCCATCCTCCTTGTTACCAACCATGATCGCTCACACCCACCCGCACATTAAAGACTAAAGAAATGTTTTTCACTGGCACAATTCTCTACAACTTGACCGACATCAGTGCACACATGCAAACCACACTCTTAACCAACCATCAATACCAACCAGTTCATCCACGGCCGCAAACTCCATCACTATCCAAAAATATGCCTCAAATCACTTATTTCGACCGCTAGCTCATGCAGTACTTGAAAGCCATAAGTACTCAGGAAATATCATCGCTCCGCTCAAAACACTCAGAAATAACAAGCATTGCTACTGACCAAAGACATTGAGTACCGAGTACCGATCACATACCACAAGTCTCCGACAACCGATCACAACACCTACGACAACCGATCACCGACCATCGAGTACCAAGTCCCTCTGACTACCGAGTACCATGACCACCTGACCACCAAGCACTAGCCATTCATCCCACTAGTCTAACACAAGTACTCGAAGTACTCAAAGATCATAAGAAGTAAAACACTTGTACCAACAAAGAAGTCTACAAGTACCGATCGTGAAGCTTACAGCAACCGATTGCAAAGTATTCAACTACCGATCACGTGGTCTATGACAACTGACCAGAAAACCGAAGACAACGATCGCAAACCACAAAGTCTACGAGTATGACAGCAGTATGATCACAAAGTCTATGACTATCAAGTACGACCAGTAAAGTCTATGACCATTAAAAAGTGTTGTAGCTACGATTGCCTCCAATGGTCGTTCTATTATGGTCATCCATGCATCGATGTGTCAATCTTTGGGAGCCTGGTGCACGTTAACAGGCCGACAAGATGTGCGGCTTGAGCTGCCACATGATGGACAACCTAGGCTTCCTCGTCGCACGTGACCTCCACAATGTTGGTCAACCTCTGAAACAAGGAGCAGGCATCTCTCTTAAGCTCAGCACCGATGCTTACCTGCAAAGAAAACATGACATGGTCAAATCTACAAAGGGGTTTGTCAAAACCGAAGCTCTCTAAATACAATGTAACATACCACGCAGTGCACGTTCTGCGCGAAGTGCAAAGGGTATGTGTTGGTCGGTGCTGGGACATGTGCTGGGAGCGGGTCAGCACCAAGTACCATCCTGGTACGTGTCTGAGGAGAGTGACAGCGAAGGTACTCCTCGTATGCACTGTGGTCGTAGGGGGTGTTCTCCTGCACACACTCCTGTAGCTCGCCCTCCCACTACCCTACCCACGCGTCCATCTTTGTCCGCCAATCCATGCCGTGCTTGACTCCCTTCCTACTGTGCCTGCAGGACAAAACATGTACTCAGTAGTTGTGGGTACGAGATGGCAGTAAAAAGAGAGACGTCCGCATCAATTACTCACCCATGCATGTTGTCTAGGACACGGTGCCCAACTAGTACGGGAACCACCTAGCGTAGCCTGAACTGGTGTATGACCTATTGCGGCGCATAGTCCTCGACGAAAATGTCAAACACAAGTGCCCTGCGGGTCAGCCAGTAGTCACGGTCTTGCCAGCACAGTGTGGAAAGGCTGTGTGGAGCTCGAGCATGTACCTCTTGAGGGGAGTATGGCTCCCAGTGCATGTCATCCGCCGTGAGTCAATCGAACTGCTCCATGAACGGCTTGTACGCCCACGTCACCTGCACGTGCACGAATTGTACCTACAAGGAGCACAACTTGTCACATACAACAATTGGCTATACAAAGAAATTACTTGAGAGACAGTATGTACTGTCGCTGACACCAGAGGGAGCCCATAGTCGGGCAGTCCAAGTGGTCCTCGTGGTACATCTCATGCCCGTAGGGAGTGTTGTCGTCCAACAAGGGCTGTCCGAGGCTGAAGCACTCGAATGACCATAGTTGCAGTAGCAGCGGATAGCCTCGACTTGCAACACGCATTGCATAAGCCATGATACATGGCAGCAAGCGCAGCCGAACCCCAGTTGATCTGGGGGGCCTCCCCATCAGTGATGGCCCTAGCATACACGATGAGACGTGTCTCGACAGTGTCGCCATGGCCGTAGGTGAACAACACCCAACCAAACAAACACAGCAAGTATGCCTTGGGTGGCGCGACACCTGTGCTCGTCCACGTCCGAGTCCATCCACTCGACTTGAGTAAGAGAAATAAGTTAGTAAGGCCGTCGTGCGGAAAGGAAAGTGCAGCACTCCAGAAGGTAAGGACGTCCAACATGTACCCAAAACTGCGACAGCAGCGCAAGGGCGGGTTGTGCCTCTGTCCCTCTTGAAAGATGAAGTACTAGGGGACGGTCGCAAGTGGAAGGACTCTCGCAAACCCGGCAAGAAGGTCCCGCGCCAGTCATGAGGCCCTCCTGCAGAAAGGCACCATCTCCCGCGATAGGTAAGCCAAGCAGCAGGGAAACATCATGTAGAGTAGGGGTCATCTCCCCGAATGGTAGATGGAAAGTGTGAGTCTCCGGACGCCACTGGTCCATGAGAACTGTAACTAGGGAGCGGTCGAATGGGAAGCATCGTGACTGCTCCTGGATGTCCCCGTCATCGCCGACCGCAGATGTAGCCAGCCTGTCCTCATCTATGGTCTACGCCATCCAGGTGAGAGGTAGTAGACTGACAGCGCTAAATCTGCGAAGCAAAGCAAATGTTAGTATGAAATGTACGTATGCCAAGTAGGTATTGCCAGCGAGAGGCCAACCTGTCTATCTAGCGTGTGTCTAGCCTCCAGGCCACCCGAGGTGTGCGCGTGCGGATGACTACTGCACTCCAACAAGTACTACTGCAAACCATGCCGGTTTTACTACTCCTCAGCACATGTCTTGCATCGTATGGCTATGTGGCCATCTTGCCCGCAGGCTCGCAGCACCCATAGCGTCTACGCAACGTCCCAAATTGCGCTTCATCCATATCATTAGTAATCCAATGACTCTATCGATGACCTTTGGCACCCTTCAGCATGTCAACATCTGGAATCCAGGTTCTGTTCGTAATATCCAAGGTGGCGAAGTTACCCACAACCTTGAACCCCCTAAGCTCACCACACCAGGCCTGCGCCACCCTCTCCTTGAAGAAGTACTCAGATATAAAGTTCGAAGGATCTATGTGCACAATACCACATGCGGCTAGTACATGAGAGCATGATTTGTGCAAAAGTTTTGGCTTGTTGCATGTACAACTAAGTTGGTTCACATAATCTCCAAGGCATACCTCGTAGGCGACAAGAGAATGAGCCATCCCAAAACCAGCTCTATCCCAAAGGACCACATTGAAACGATGCTCAGTATTTCCCATCACGTACACCGTGTGCAACTGACCCTTGTTAGTCTTCGCCTCCTTGTATGTTTTAATCTTCATGCAATAGGGTGTTTATGGGTTGGCGATGTGAAGTACGATATTTGCATGCCTATCTCTAAAATACCCGATTGTGCTGTGCAGGACACCTTTGGTGGGTGAGCTAGTGCATGACATCCATGATTCGTGCATTGTCGCTATCCGGGTATACCAGAATGGCTTGCGAAAAATTACTCAGGTTAACACCATACGGACCTTCACGAACAGTGCCAACACTGTAATGCACTTTTCAAAGTAGTGGGTCCTGCCATGACCAATTTCTGCATCGCACAATATGCAAATAATGCTATACTTGCATATTTACATTTGTACAACTGTACGCCTATCGTGAACAACTACACTTCCGCATGGTTAAGACATCATTCATTCCATAAGGTAAAGGCCACCATTAACGTGTGGGCAGCTTCATATCGGTTAATTTCCCTCGTAGCATAACCCCTCCACATTCCCACCAACATCGCTCCCTTTCCTTCTGCCCCACTGCGCATCAACTCCCTATCTGCTCTCACACACACCGACACTGCTCTTCTCTCTCTACTCGAGCTGTCTTGTACTATAGATAATTCCTAATAGGTTGTGATATTTTACATGACATTGACAAAAAAAAATTCTCAATATACTTACAACATTACATTCATTCCTAATTTTTTTCTGACATGTTGTCTAATAATATTTAGCATTTTCACATAAGTAACCTAATTTTTTCAACTACTCTAACATGCCACGGGATCCTCCCAGTTAAATGTTCGCAACAACATTAATAAAATACAAGCATGTTTCTCCTACCTTCTCTTTTTTTCCCTCATGTCTTTCGTCTAGTCTTTTTCTCTAATAGGACTAATTCCTTCCTACGTAATAGGATTATTTCATCTATTCAAAGTTATACTATCTTTCCTACAACTATAAATTTCTATGCATGCTAATTTTATACTAGCCAGACTATTTATCTAATACAAAAAATTTACCAAAACAAAAAAAAATTACCTTATTGAAGTAGCAGAATCTTCTCCTATCCTTCTCCCTCTCCTCTCATCTCTTTTTTCCTCTACTCTATTTTTTCCCCTTCTCCTCTCTTCCTTTCTTCCCTCTTCTCCCTTTTTCCTTGGCTTGGCGGCAGTGATTGCACAACGCTCAGCTGAGCGCTGCTTATATACGCCGATCCTTTCGCCTAGCGGTTGGGCAACAGGACATCCAGTCGCCCAACTGTTCTGCGACATGAGTTTCAGTTGCCCAACCATTCGGCGACATGAGTTCTTGTCGCCCAACCGCTAGGTGACATGATCCAATCACCCAACCGTTGGGCGACTGTATTCATGTCGCCCAACGGTACACCTATTGCCTTCCTATCGCTCTGTCATTAGGCGACAGGATCCAGTCATCTAACGGTTGAACGACTGGAGGTTATTTCTGTAAAAAAATAAAATGATGGGTATATTTTTGTATTTCAGAATAAAAATTGAATTGTTTAAAAAATTCGTATGAGGTAACCCAATATTCTCTTGTTCTAATCTCAAAAAATGAGAGGAAAACTACCTACAATTGAAGCACGAGTTTTCTGCTCGCTGGAATCACAGTACCCAGGCTGCTGTCATACGTGTTGCAGTTCAAAGTAGCTTTTCTGAAAAAGCTGCCTCGTCAGTCATCACTTAATCACGCCTTAGAGAAGCAATGCTGACACGATTGGCACTTGGCAGTAAACTTTAGACGCGTACATTTAGCTATCGCTACGTGACATCGATGCCTCGTCTAATTTGGAGTCTCGAATCTTGCGATGATGCACTTGCGCATGTGCGTTTCCTTGGCACGGCTTGGCAAATTTAGTTGAGCCAAAATAAACTATCTTATAACTTATTTATATTATATTTGTTTATTTTATATTATAACTGCTAGTGGTTTTTTATATAATTAAATTAAAAAGTTTTAAAAATAAAAAACAGGTTAGTTCATCACTGACAATGCAGATAAATACCGAAAAAGAAAAACCCCAAATAACCCAAAAAGACGAAATTAAAAAATAGTGAACTAGAAATCAGAAGCTAAAAGTGGACTTTAACAGCCAAAAGTTTCACAAGAAAATTTCTACGCGTAGATGCAAATGTAAGACGTGATTATCATTTATTTATTATCACTAGCTACGATTGGCCTGAATTTTATATACCTTGTTCAATATAGATTTTTCTACATGTATGTGGAAAAAATAAAAAAAACAAAAATTTGACAAGAAGTTGCCATCAGTCAGGGTTAGGTTGGGCTCATTGGGCTGGGCCAGTCCAAGCTTGCAAAGAGCTCTAGCCGTTGATTTGAGATGCGCCAAAATGGACGGCAGATTTTTTCCGCGATCGCGATCTATTGGCTTTTATGGGCCTTGTCCGGCCCATATTGCAACGCTAAACCAATATAACTTGCAGTGCATCGTCCCATTTCTGCTAGGTTTCCCTCGCCGCCGCAGCCGCCTCTCGCTCTCTCCCTCCTCGCCGCCGCGCGCCCGCCCGCTCGCCGTTCGCCGCCATGGGCCGCATGCACAGCCGCGGGAAGGGCATGTCCTCCTCGGTGCTGCCCTACAGGCGGCCCGCCTCGGGCTGGCTCAAGGCGACCGCGCCGGACGTGGAGGAGACGATCGTGCGGGCCGCCAAGAAGGGCCAGCTGCCGTCGCAGATCGGCGTGCTTCTCCGCGACGCCCACGGCGTCCCGCTCGCCCAGGGCGTCACCGGCGCCAAGATCCTGCGCGTCCTCAAGGCCCGCGGGCTGGCGCCGGAGGTGCCCGAGGACCTCTACTTCCTGATCAAGAAGGCCGTGGCGATGAGGAAGCACCTGGAGAGGAACAGGAAAGACAAGGACACCAAGTTCAGGCTCATTCTCGTCGAGAGCAGGGTCCACCGCCTCACCCGCTACTACCGCCTCACCAAGAAGATCCCCGCCTCCTGGAAGTACGAGTCCACCACCGCGAGCACTCTCGTGTCCTGAAGTGAAGGGTTTCGTTTAAGCTTTGGTTCTTTGACTTAATTATCTACAGCTTTGGAGTTTAGTTTTATCTTGAAGTAGTGAGTAATGCACCTGGAGAGAAGCATCTTGAAAGTTTACCGAGGCTGGATCAGGTTTTGTGTCCTTGAAAGTTATGATTATTCACAATGTTTTGGAGTTTGGTTTAACCTTGATTAGGTTGGTAATGCTTTCTAGAGATGTATTGTCATCACAGATCCGCAATGAAGCAAGAACCTTGGCAACATTCTGTTCATGTTTAGTTCTCTTTGTCGTCGTGATCCCACATATGATGCAAACTAGGTTTGTTTTTGGTCTAACTTAGCTATGACCATTAATTAAGAAGCCTCCAAAGAGAAGTTTTGATTTGGGAATGTTGGCTTTCTTGGTCCAGACTTTCAAATGAGCTCTGCATCAATATCCGTGTGGTTGTTCATAGTCCATAGTATATGCATTTAGGTATAAGAGTTTCTACAAGCATTTAGTGGTGAACATACTTGAAGGATGAAATTTTCATCAGGTAAGGATGCAATGTGCAATAAGTATCATGAGGGAAATTGTATTTCGATTGCAGACTACTAGGTAAATTCCCAGGGGCAAGTTATTAGCTGGTGATAAATCCATTGTTCATACCATGTCTTGTTCTTGATTGGGGTGTTTCTTTTGCCAATGTTACAATATACATGCTTGCTTATGATGTTTGTTGTTCTAAACTTTGAAAACGAGCTCTGCAGCAGTATATGTGTTATTGTCTGTGTTGTGAATCTTAGGTCTAACAACCCCGCTCAAGTGGGCTTTTGCTTTTAGCTTATTTCACAGCACTATCTTGCACTGTTTAGAGCTTATTTTGGCACTGTAGCTGTTGTCAGCTTTTTCAGTGTAACTAAATTTTAAAAAAAAATCCAAAAAAAAAGGAAAAAGTTACTAAGAGCTCTATAAGCTTTATTAATATAGCAGATAGCAGTAACCTTGAATGATGGTATTTCCATTTTAGGTGATCCTGCAATGTGGAATAAGGAGTATATTTTTATTGAGAACTAACAATATTGGGTGGGGAGATTTTAATTGACATATCATTGTTCTGGCTACCATATCGTAGTATCCAAAGGTCTCTTTGCCTACTGAATTCATGGGATCTTTTTTTTTGGTTGGTGATAATTCATTGTTCAGAGCAGATCTTGTTCTTGATTGGGGTATTTACTTGATGAATGATCCAGTGAACATGCTTGGCTACTGTGTCATGGTTGGATGGCAAGTAGAGATCCAAATATAGGGAGACATCCCTTCTGACTGACAGTCCAAAAGAATTTCTTGGGAAATTAGTTTCCTTTTGAGAATTTTGGCCCATACTGAGTCACTGACTCTAGAGTTGTAAGCAAGCACCAAGTTAGACTGAGCATTGGTTTGGAAATATATTCCAGAGACCTGATAATTTGATATCCAGTCCATATAGTCCAACAGGTAGGTGGTGCCTCACATGAAACAATCAGACATTGTTTGTACATATAGCAATGGTAGCATAATAAAAAGTAATGACTAATTAGCAGCTAGGCTAACCTCATCCATGCTTTACAATGATTGGTCAAATAAAGCAGGTGCACTTTATCATATGGGCGCCTTGTTGGCTGGCGCTTGCGGCGCTGGGAATAGTTGTCGTATGTGCGCCGCTGATCTGAATAATGGTGTATGATTTTAATCAAGTTGGATGCTTGATTTTTTTTAATAGATTGCAGATATCGTACGTACTTGCTCTGTAGATTTGTTTGTTATAGTTGTGGGCAATGTTGCTCAACTTGCATGCATTCAAGTGTTGTTTAGGAAACTCGACCACTGGGCCTAACTGCTTCTTTAAGTTGGTCTCGGAGAATAGAGGGGTTAGCTTGCCTGAAGAATTCCTTAAGCCTTAATTGAGTTTGAGGGAGCTAAAGTTTTTGGTAGCTTTCAGGGCAATGCTGCATCACTGCATGTACCATTTGGTTTTAGTAAGATGAGCTATTGTAACTTTGTAAGGTGATCAGATAAGGCTTATTTGAACTGGTAGTGTGGATTATGCCAAGATGCATGTCATGCTGAATGATTTAGGGGCTGTTCATATTGTCTTGTGGTTTTGGTTTTAACTTATGAATAGTAATAGCTTATAGAGAAGTTTATAGAGAGAGACATCTATATACAATTTTAACTGATACAAATGAAGGTACTATAGTGTGTACTATAATTAACTAATAGATTCTAACTTAAAAATATACCCTGTTTAAAAATTAGGTACTCTAGAAAAACCATTTACTATATAAAAAAGTAGTTTTTAGAAGACAATATGAACAGAGTCAAATCGAACAGTTCGTTCAGCTATATTGTTGATATCGTGCTCGGTGTGTAGATTTGTTTATGGGAGATGCTGCTTAACATTAACATTAATACCACCATCATCATTATTATTATTAGAGAGTGATTAGCGTCCCGACGTACGATAGGAACATTTCTATCGTATGCTCTTTCCACTCGTCGGACTCACTCAAAGATATGGATCTTAGTCATTCCATCCAGTGCAACAAAATTTCAAAAAGCGCAACAATTAGTTCTTAAGTTTATAACAAATCTTTGCTCCTAATGCAACAAACACGAAATCACCGAAACAAAATCGTGCTCACCGCTAACTGTTGAGGTGCCATGCACACTTGCACGAATGTGTCGCCACTCTTGCGCAAAAGATCAAACAAATATCGTTTGGGTGGTGTAACAATTCAATCGGCCAGTGCAATAAAAAAATTAAAGACACATGTAATAAAATTTATCAATCAGTGTAACAAAAAAGGCTACAACACACCCGTTCTTCGTGAACTTCGGTTGCAACAAATTTCACAGAAGAAGACAACAAAGAGGTTGTTACCTGTACAACAAATCAACAACCCACTCCAACAAAAAATATATCTTGTTAGAAGATTCGACAAAGACATTACGACAATCAAAAACACTTTCTGTAACAATTTAAGCAAATGCCTGCAACAAAATGTATTTAATTTATAGAAGGAACATATGGGCGGCAGGGAGTAGTAGAGCTCGTCGGCTGAGGTGAAGGATGAAGCAACACTTCTTCACCAGTGCTTGAAGGGGGAGCTCACAGGCCTTGTTGTCAGCCAACATCATCTGCCCTTGTTGTTGGCCCGGACTGATCGCCTCATGCCCCGGTGCTCCTCTCTGCTTGTCGTTCAGCGACGGTCAGCGAGAAGGGCAGCAACCATGTGAGATGAGACCTCCACTCGCTCTTGTAGTTCTAGATGTGAAAGTTTTTATGGCTATCCCATTGGATGGGAAAAGAGAAAGAGCTGGAAAAGGTCAATAGGATAAGGCAGGAACAATCAGAAATGAGCAATGGATAGGATAAACATGTAGTGGAAAAGTATGGGACAGCTGAGAGTAAGATGCCCGATTTTTTCCTCTTACACCGGACATCCTCCCCTATCAATACCGTTATTATTATTATAGATTTTGGACCACTTACCACTAGCTTACTGATACTGTTCAGCATACTAATCTAAGCTGGCTCGTAGAAAAAGTTATGCTCACCGAGTAGGCACCTTTGCTCTACCCTGTTTGGGCTTAAGGTATATCTACCTGTGGTTACGTGTTAATATTATTGTGGACTAAATAACAAGCAGAAACTGTTAGTAAAATTTTAAGTTGTTAGCTCATGCTTGTTAGAGAGCATGGAAATTTTCTTGTACAGCTCTCTTCTGCATTGCGTTGCCCTGTTGAAGTTGATGAATTGAGATGCCATCAAGGCATTTACCGTTGCATATCCAATTAGCAACAGATGCGATCTCTAACCCCAGAGAGAGAGAGAGAGAGAGAGAGAGAGAGAGAGAGAGAGAGAGAGAGAGAGAGAGAGAGAGAGAGAGAGAGAGAATAACTGATCGTGCCTTCACGGCTCCACGTTCTGGTCAAAGCCAAGGCAAGAATTCCCTGATGCCGCCAAATGCAGAGTAAACAACGACGTTCTAGTACAGTGGCCGTCGAATTTAAAACAGCACATTGCCATTCTTTACGAAATGCACATAATAAAGAAGATATCTTCAGACATGTTCCTGTGGCGCCATTTGATCGGACAGTTCATCGCCCCAGTATTATATCTCTGGATCTAACGAGCTACGAGCCGGCGAATCTGCATATGATCGTCGGGACAGTTGGCTACGCACTGCGCCCGGCATCCACACATCCTCTCCTCGCTTCTCAGATCTCTCCTTTCACTTCCATGGCCAGCCTCGCGCACCAGGCGGCGGCGACGGTGATGGTGTGCGACGACGAGTTCGTCCCGCAGAGCTTCACCTGCTTCGGCCGGTCGCTGTCGAGGGCGACGTCGGGGCGGCTGGAGTACAGGGCCCTGAACGAGGGCGAGGAGAGGCGCATTGCGCAGGAGCGGTCAGCGAGGGCGAAGCTGCGGTGGAAGGCCGTGGCGCAGGAGATACTGGCGAGGAGGGGCGGCGGCGGAGGAGGAGGAGGAGGAGGACGACGGAGGAGGAAGCCGGCGTTCAGCTACGACTCCAAGAGCTACGCGCTCAACTTCGACCAAGGCGCCGAGTAGCTACATCACCGGCGATGGCGAGCGAGCTGCAGAGCCTGGACAGCGTGCGCGTGCGTACGTACGTACGTACGTGCATGTCGCACGCGCGCGGCGACATGAACGTCGCTGTCGCTCGGCCGGCCGGCGAGGGAACGGAGCGCCCGTAGCTCCTCGTGATGCGGCGGCGGGGGCAGCGTGTGGAGATCGAGCTTTTACGGCCTGTTCCTGCGCTAGCCCGTGTTCTTTGGTTGCTTTTTTTTTTGTTGAGATGGTGTGTACTTTTTTCACGGTTGGGCGGTGCATCCCGGCATCTTCACGTGGTGTACTAGGGTCCCGTTATTTGTTATATTTTGGCTTCTATTTTTAACTTTTTTATAATAACTATCTCTTAAATAAAGTGTTTTTTAAGATGAAATCTTGAAGTTTACTAGGTAATTATAATACATACTATACCAACTTCATTTATATCGGTAAAAATCGCACATGAGTTTCTATTACTCTATAATCTGTCATACGAACAATCTAAAATCCACAAGCCGTAACAAAAAACTATAAGTCTCAATAAAAAGAACATATCAAAGAGCTGTTGTTTCAAAGTCCTAAGATGAAAAGGCACAATGCATCAAGGTAGTGTGAAATTATATGAGACCGAGCTCATTGCGTAGAAGAGCATATATATAAACACACCTATAAACGTGTGCACGCTCTATGATGTATATCTATGTGTTCTTCCTTGTAATAACTTTAAAAAAGAGAAAAATAAAGAAGATTTAAAAAGATCCAATTACAAAATAATCACACGCAGCTGAAAAAACATATCAATGAAAAACAGATGATTCAAAAGAGTATGACGAAGAAGGTGTGATTATCTAGATCGTGTCCCTGATCAGATAATCGTTGATCTATATTACTCTAAACTCTATAATTTACTTAAGACTTTATCTAGGAACCCAAAATTTCCAGTCTTTCCCGTACATGGGTCGGCTTGGATGCTCAGCAGAATTCACGTTTCTTTCAGAACAACAGTGAAGAGTAGGGGCACCTCTGGTAAAAAAAAAAAAACCCTCCTCACCAATGGAAGCGGCATGCCACGCGCGTCCGCGCCCGCGTGCCCCTGGCTGGCTCCCCACCTCCTCCGCCGCACCGCAACACGCGCGGTGGGGGTGGCCTCCTCGCGAACCGCGTGCCGCTTCGGGGAGCGGTGGGGATAGCTTCGCCTCTGGCCGTTGGGCGGGTCCTGCGGTCGCCCGGAGCCGGAGCCCAGCGAATCTAGGGTTGCCCCCTCTCCGCCCCCGACGCCTCCGCCTCTCGCCCTCCCCCGCGGGGAGGATAATAGGCGGGGGACGGCCGCTCCGAGCCCCCCTCGTCGAATGCGCCGGCGGCCAACAAAGTGAGAAGCGCGTCGGAGTCGGCCTAGGCACGTGTCTGCCTCTCCTTTTTCTTCGTTCTGATCCTTGCTAATTCGATGATCCGATCCAATGCGGCTTCTGCTTGTTGATCGGGGAGTATGGCCGCGTGAAATTTCGATCTCGTTTGAACAGGCCCTTGCGGAATTGTAGAGCTGTGCGCCGGTGCGGCTGCCGCCTCCTCTTCTTCCCGCAGTTTCCAGTCACTTGAATCATTTCTTCTAATTATGTTTTTCTTTCAATCGGTTTAGCTCTAGTTTTAGGGGTGGTTTCTGCGCTATATATGTTTTGCTAATCTTGTTCTTGTAATCGTTTTAACCATTGTATCGGGGTGGTTTGCCACCACAATATAATAACTAGTGGAGTTGTATTCTGTAAAAAAAAATTGGCCGAGGGGAGGGATTAGAATACACGGTCTGCTTCATTTGTTTACATTGCTGACTGCTAACCAACTTCATCATAGTTCATGGAACCTAGGAAAGAAACAGCTACTGGTTAAGAAAGAACATTTTTTTTCATTAGCCTTTCATTGTAGTTTTCTTTGGCTTGTAACGAAATTTATATTTTTATGGTGCCTTTTCATATTGCGCGCGAACAATTGTAATCATATACAGTTGGCGAAGACAGTGTTTTGGAAATGTCGTCCACTGTGCCGAAGTCATCAAACATCTTCTGGCATGATTGCCCAGTTGGCAAGACTGATCGACAGAAGCTACTGAGGCAGAAAGGTTGCGTTGTTTGGATTACAGGCCTTAGTGGTTCAGGTAAATGAAGTTAATTTCTCTGAAACTGTTATGTTGCGTGCTTCTTGGAATGCTGGTACAGTGGCTGAATTTTCAAGTATGGATCATTTCAACTACAATTGTTGTCTACACAGACTGGTATTCTTTACTTTTACATAAACCGTTTCACCTCTACACAATTACTTAAGGGCAAAGGGTGTGACTTCTGGGAGAATCATATTGCAGACTATAGGGTACCAGATTCTTACTGCCTTCGTAGTTTAGTTGTTGAATGGTTCATATTGTTCTTGTTTGTTAAGTAATTACTGAAATATTGTTTACTTCACCTTCATCATTGTTAGTTTTGCTGAAAATGAGTTTGACTCTGTTCAAGCGGTGTTCTGTTCTAAATGGTCAGCTTGGGGGTCATGTCAATATATGACATGATATTTTGTCTTGGACAAATTGTTTTGAACAACCTATTTTCACTTTCCACAAATTCAGACAGACAACTTTCATGTTATGAAAGGGCAAATCTGTAAAATTCCCAAAAGCACTGTAATATTTGCTATCTACATGGCTGATGTTCATTATGCTTACTGTTGTTTTGTTCTCTCTTCACCCTATGTTTAACACTGCAAGAAATCATAATATATTTTCTGTTCTTTGAAAGGTTAATTCGCAAATGACAGATTTCCAATAATTCAACATTTGTTCTCAATGTAAGCTTCTTATTGTTTAATGATGCTTTATTGGTGTTTTTATCTAATTTCATATTATTTTACTTCACCTTGTCAAGGTAAAAGTACCTTGGCGTGTACGTTAGGTCGAGAGCTCCACACAAGAGGGAAGCTTGCATATGTTCTTGATGGTGATAACTTAAGACATGGTTTAAACAAGGATCTTGGCTTTAAAGCTGAAGATCGTGCTGAAAATATTCGCAGAGTTGGTAAGTATCCCCTGAACACGGAAATTCTGTTTGTAAATTTAACGAATTTCTCATGAACTCTAAAAAAGATAAAAAAACATAACCATGCTTGTGCAGTTGTGCTGTTATTTTATATTTTCCAGCCACCTGTACTTGACATTTAGTTTCAACTGTTTTGAGCAGGTGAAGTAGCAAAGCTATTTGCAGATGCAGGCCTAGTGTGCATTGCAAGTTTGATATCTCCGTATAGGAGAGACCGTGAGTCTTGTCGTGCATTATTGTCAGATGATAGTTTTATTGAAGTAAGGGATTCTTCTTAGTTTAGTTTGCCTCTAGTGAACATAGCTTCCTCATGGCTTTAAGACTTTAGTTATGACTGTTCACCAAACACCCATGAACTTTTGCAGGTTTTCTTGAACATGCCTTTGGAATTGTGTGAAGCAAGGGATCCAAAGGGCCTTTATAAGCTTGCTCGTGCAGGAAAAATAAGGGGTGAGGTTCTCATATAATGCTTGATGTTCAAAATGAAAATAATTAAGAGTGCTTAGTTGCTTAACGTTTCAATGTGGCTTGTCGTGCAGGGAAAATAGGTACAAAAGTGAATTGTTTTAAAATGTAAATTACTTTTTATGACTTATTTGTAAGGCCAGAATTGCGGCCTGACATGAATAATTATGTTACCAAATTGAATTACATTATGCATGTTTTGGGGGAAAAACACCCAAATAGGAAAAGGCCATATGCAGTCATTCTCCAAGTCTTAAAATTGTCCATTCCATAAGGATCATGACTTGTAATTGCGGTCTTGCAGCCATGCTAAAATGTGATGATGCACATACTGTGATAGTCTGAAAGATGAATATGATGTTGGCCATCTGTTGTAGCCAGGTTCTTCCACTGTGTAATGGCATTACATCTAGGAAGTGTGTGAGCATCCTTTGTAGGTTATGTTATGTCACTATGCTTTTACTGCACAGTTAGCCATTACAACATCAGGGTTGGCTCAACTTCTGTCTGATTTCCTCATAGTTTATTTGAACTTTTGTCTTGTCAGTTTCTAGGAGCTGCATCGTTGTCACCATGCTTATTTCTAATGCTAAAAACAGAAGCAGTTGAACTGGTCTATTTTGAGTCTGGACTCTGGACTGTGGAGACACCAAGTTGGTGTATACATGTTGCTCCAGTCCTTAAAAAATCATTTTTTGGGGTGCCTGTATGTGCATTTGTAAGTTGGATTGAGTTTTCTAGTTGAGGATGGAAAAGAAAAGGAGGAATATACTTGGAAGTTTCTTTTTGCCTCTCAATACTCTTGTGTAAGTCGCTTGTGTAAGTCCAAGCATCTTATGAAGAAAACATTTTCACTGAAGCAAGTTCCCTTGCAGGCAGACTTATCCTTACTTTGTTGGCTCTAATTGACCATTTTTTGCTGACAATCTCCAATCTACTTTTTCGGCCTGTCTTGTTAGATCATGTAGAGCTGACTCATGCTTCAAGCTCCAATTATGTGTTATTGCAGGTTTTACTGGAATTGATGACCCTTATGAACCACCATTAAATTGTGAGGTACATCATAATATAATATTTGCTATAATCTTAACATGGTCAAAGTGTGCATTATTAAGGTGTTAATGTAACTATTCCTTTTGGTTCATATTAAATCAGTGGCCTCTCTGAAACTCTAGAGATCAAAATGTTATTGGCATTTATGATTGCATTAGGAAAACAGAGCATGATTCCTCATTTCCTTTTTATTGTAACATAATCAGATCATGATGGATCAAAAGCATGCTTAGCATGTGAAAGAGCAAATGATAAAATATGCTTGTTTCTTGAGGAGGACAGTAGTGGGTGGCAAATGTTAGATTATGATTATTGCTACACTAGTTGAATGCATAAGATGGTCTTTACTGTATCCCATAAAAAAGGATGAACTTTACCGTAAATACTTCATCCAAAGTTGAATTGACAGCTGCGGGTGACACCTATATTGATAATTCTCGGTTTTTATCTTTTTAGTACAGCTATGTCTATAAGAACTAGATCATGATTTCATCATATTGTCTAAACTAGATCATGATTTCATCATATTCTCTATCCTACCCTTTTCATGAAGTTGCCAGTTGCCACTGTTTGGCCTTCACCTAGAAGTATGAACGCTTTGCTTTTGTTACAGATTGAGATCAAGGAAGTGGATGGTGTATGCCCTTCACCTTCTGACATGGCGGGAGAAGTGGTTACTTATCTTGAGGAGAAAGGCTTTCTGCACGAGTAGATGGAATCCATCAGGCCATCGTTGGAGAGTTTGTGCTAGCTAGACTAGCGCAGAATATGTCAAGTGCTGGCAGGGTTTCTTCTGTACTTGTTTAGACTTTTGCATGCGTTGATCTGGCCACCCATATTTCCGTTTTTTTAATTGTTGCACAAGTAAATTTACTGTGCAATGACATTCAGAACAGTGCAGTATGTTCCTAATTTGTTTGACTTATAATTTACTTGTAATACAATGCTAATAGCCACTTGTGGTGGTGCTGATGTGACGATCATTATCGGGAAGGTACAATAACTTCTGTGAGCTTATCCTTTTCTTTCTATTTTTGCACTTGTATACCATTTTAATTATTGATATCAAAGTTGTCAAAAACCTCATTTTTATCGTACGACTCTACTGTCATGTGGGGGAAACATTATTCCCGCCGTGTCCGGCCTGGGAACGGCTGTGCGCCATGAGGACTGATTCGGCCAGAAGAGTCCAGATTGAATTAGTTAGGAAAGATATTTGTTATCTCTAAGATTTAAGAGTTTCCATCTTTTGGAGTTAGTTGAAGAAAGGGCTATATAACCCTTGTACGGAACCTGGAATAGTTTCCATCTTTTGGAGTTAGTTGAAGAAAGGGCTATATAACCCTTGTACGGAACCTGGAATTGGGTTAAGCAATAAAACTCTTTTCTGTCTCTCTTCTTCCAACATAGGGCGCAGAGGGGAAAAACCTCGCCCCTCTACCAATCACGACTACGGTCTTCGTAGTCGGGGTTATGCGCCGCCAACCCGTGACATCTTGGTATCACGATCCAGGCCTTCGCCGCTGTCCTCCACTGTCCCTGCGCCGCCGCCATCTTCCTCCGCCGCCCCTACCATGTCGGGCCCAGCTGAGGATGACCTCAAGTCCATGATTCTTGCCCTGACCAAGGAGGTGCAATCCCTCCAGTCTGTCGTCACCAGCAACTCTCAGGCGATTCAGCGCCTCGAACTGCAGCGACCGGGTCAACTGTCCAATACAGCATCCACAAGCCGCACCAACTCCGGCGAGCATCACACGGATCGGCCGCGGCGTTTCCAGAAGCTGGATTTTCCTAAATATGATGGCAAGGGCGATCCACTTCCGTTCATCAACCGGTGTGAGTCATACTTCCACCAACAGCGCATTGCAGAGGAGGAGAAGGTGTGGATGGCTTCATACAATCTGATGGACATCGCCCAGATGTGGTACATCCAGGTGCAGCGGGACGAAGGCACACCGCCTGGCGCCGCTTCATGGAGCTCCTCAATCTGCGATTCGGGCCTCCCCTACGCTCCAATCCGTTGGGGGAACTTGTGGCGTGTAAACGGACGAGTTCGGTGGCCGATTTCCAGGACAGATTCCAGAGCCTCCTTCCTCGGGCCGGTTACCTCACGGAGGAACAGAAGGTCCAACTCTTCACAGCTGGACTTCAACCACCGCTCAGTCTGGATGTCGAGATCCACAATCCCCAAACACTAGTGGTCGCCATGAGCCTCGCGCGCAAGTTGGAGCTCCGCGACCAGATGGCGGTGCCGCCGGCACGTTCGTGGGCGAAAGGACTGCTGCCTCCACCCGCACATCGTCATCCGGTCGCGCAGCCGTCAGCGACCGCGTCGACCGCACCATCCACGATATCCGTGGAAGGCCACCAGGTGAAGCGCCTGTCGACGGCGGAGATGGAGGAACGCCGTCGCCTCGGGTTGTGCTACAACTGCAATGAGAAGTTTGGGCGGGGCCACAACAGGGTGTGCCAGCACCTCTTCTTGTTAGAGTTGAGCGACTTGGATGACATCGCCGAGTCGGAGGACGCTGACTGAGTCGCCGCAGATCCTCAGATATCCCTCCATGCGATCGCCGGTGTCCGCACCAGTGAGACGATGCAGGTGCGCGTACAGGTGGGTGGCGCCACCCTCCACGCACTCCTCGACTCTGGCTCCACGCACAATTTCATCTCCGAGGAGGCGGCGGGCTGCACTGATCTCTCTTTACACCGCCGTGACGACATGTCAGTGACGGTGGCCAACGGCGAGCGCGTACCCTGCCTGGGCGTGTTTCGACGGGCGACTTTCTCCATCGATGGGGAGGCGTTCCAGGAGGATTTCTTTGCGCTTCCGCTGGCCGGCTACGATGTGGTGCTGGGCACTCAGTGGCTTGCGTCCCTGGGACCCATTCTGTGGGATTTCGGGGCTCTCACCATGTCATTCTGGCGCAACGATCATCGCGTCCATTGGCGTGGTATGGCAGGCTCAGCGAGTCCCGGTCTTCGTTCTTGCACGAGACCTGACCTCTTGGCGGCGCTCCTCGTCGACTTCGCCTCGCTGTTCGACGAACCTCATGGACTTCCGCCACCAAGGTCCCGCGACCACAACATCACACTTCTGCCGGGTTCGGCGCCGGTGGCCGTCCGCCCTTATCGCTATCCAGTCACACACAAAGATGAGCTGGAACGGCAGTGCTCTGTCATGCTTGATCAAGGCCTGATTAGGCGCAGCTCTTCCGCCTTCTCTTCGCCGGTTCTGTTGGTGAAAAAGGCCGACGGCTCGTGGCGATTCTGCGTCGACTACAGAGCTCTCAACGCCATCACGGTAAAGGACGCCTTTCCGATTCCAGTGGTTGACGAACTCCTCGACGAGTTGCACGGCGCCAAGTTCTTCACCAAACTTGACCTCCGCTCCGGCTACCACCAAGTCCGCATGAACCCGGCCGACGTGGCCAAAACGGCCTTCCGGACTCACGAGGGTCTCTACGAGTTCCTCGTCATGCCGTTCGGCCTGTGCAACGCACCAGCTACGTTCCAGGCGCTCATGAACGAGGTGTTGCGGCCTTTTCTCCGTCGGTTCGTGCTTGTCTTCTTTGATGATATACTGATTTTCAGCACTTCGTGGGCCGATCACCTCCGCTATGTACGCGTGGTCCTCACCACCCTCCAGCAGCACAAGCTCTTCATCAAGCGGTCCAAGTGCGCCTTCGGGGTGGATTCCATTTCTTACCTTGGCCACATCATCTCGGCGACCGGCGTGGCCATGGATCCGGCTAAGGTGAAGGCCGTTCTCGACTGGCCACTACCTCGCTTGGCGCGAGCAGTTCGGGGCTTTCTCAGCCTCGCCGGCTACTACCGCAAGTTTGTGCGGGACTACGGCACAATCGCAGCTCCTCTCACGGCTTTACTCCGCAAGGACGGGTTTAGATGGCCACGAAGGCGTCCAGCGCACGCTCCACAGGCTCCGCCGCGACTTCCACACACCTAATTTCCGTTCGGTGGTCCAGGATTTCATCCGCAGCTGCTCCATTTGCCAACAAAACAAAACGGAGCACCTACAGCCCGCAGGACTCCTTATGCCATTGCCAATTCCGACGGCGGTATGGGCGGATATTAGCCTTGACTTCATTGAAGCGTTGCCGAGCGTGGGTGGTAAGTCGGTGATCCTTACAGTGGTCGACCGCTTCAGAAAATATTGCCACTTCATTCCGCTCGCACACCCGTACACGGCGGAGACGGTGGCCAACACATTCTTCGAGGACATTGTGCGCCTCCACGGCATTCCACAGTCTATGGTGTCAGACCGGGACCCGGTTTTCACCTCTACGTTCTGGCGCGAACTGATGCGGCTGTGTGGCGCCAAATTGCACATGACCTCCGCTTTCCATCCTCAGTTGGACGGCCATGCAGAGGCGGCAAACAAGGTAATTGTCATGTACCTCAGGTGCTTTACTGGGGATCGGCCGCGACAATGGCTTCGCTAGTTGCCATGGGCCGAGTACGTCTACAACACGGCTTTCCAGTTCTCCCTCCGCGACACGCCTTTTAAGATCGTCTACGGCCGGGAGCCTCCGTCCATCCGCTCATATGAACCAGGGGAAACGCGGGTCGCGGCAGTAGCCCAGAACATGGCGGAGCGTGACGAGCTGCTTGCAGACGTTCGCTACCGCCTAGAGCAGGCACAGGCGATTTACAAGCACCACTACGACAAGCACCATCGCGCTGTCCAGTACGCCGTTGGGGATTGGGTGTGGCTGCGCGTCCGTCACCGGGCCCCGGCACATCTCCAGCCCGCGGCAACTGGCAAGCTACGGCCACGCTTCTACGGGCCATACCGCGTCGAGGCAATCATCAACGACGTCGCGGTCCGGCTGACCCTTCCTTCAGGGGCGCGTATGCACAATGTCTTCCATGTGGGCCTTCTCAAGAAATTCGTCGGGACGCCTCCAGATGCACCACCTCCTCTTCCGGCTATGCACCACGGCGCTGCAGTTCCAGAGCCCGAGCGCGCGGTTCGCACGCGTCTTGCGCGTGGTGTCCGCTGAGTCCTCGTCCAGTGGAAGGGCGAACCGCCGGCGTCAGCTACTTGGGAAGACGTTGACGCCTTCATGGAGCGCTATCCGTCATTCCAGCTCGCGGACGAGCTGCTCGTCGAGGGGGGAGAGATGTCATGTGGGGGAAACATTATTCCCGCCGTGTCCGGCCTGGGAACGGCCGTGCGCCATGAGGACTGATTCGGCCAGAAGAGTCCAGATTGAATTAGTTAGGAAAGATATTTGTTATCTCTAAGATTTAAGAGTTTCCATCTTTTGGAGTTAGTTGAAGAAAGGGCTATATAACCCTTGTACGGAACCTGGAATTGGGTTAAGCAATAAAACTCTTTTCTGTCTCTCTTCTTCCAACATAGGGCGCAGAGGGGGAAAACCTCGCCCCTCTACCAATCACGACTACGGTCTTCGTAGTCGAGGTTCTGCGCCGCCAACCCGTGACATCTACGATCCTAGATTAACTAGATTATAGAGGATCTTAATTTGATAAAATCTTAATATAATTATGATTCTAGCAAAACTTTTGTAGGATTACGATAAAAATTTTCATACGATTCTACCGATTCTATTATTTTTATTATAAATAATTAATTATATATGTCCTTTTAATTGTAATTTTCTTTTTTCCTCTTTATGTCTACTATAATTTGCATAAAATAACATATGATCTTTCCTTTCCACTATATTTTTGTAAACAAAAGTTCGAAAGGTATGATTTGTATGTAGTAGTGATAACATACATGTAGATTTTTTAAAAAAAATGTTTTTTTGGTAGAATTTTATATTCTACATGGATGATGCGATTCACGGTCCTACTGAAGAATCTCCGATCCATTAAAGGATCATAATTCTGACAAAGACATATAGAAACATCTGTGTGTTGCATGCCGCAGATTACCCAAACTACTCTATTTGTTCTTTTTTACTTGACGTTTTTTATTTTTCTAGGGTATCCAAGATACGACTTTGCCTACTACTTTTTATAACTTTACACTAAGATAAACTAATAAAATTATAATATTATAAAAGTAATTTTAATGATAAATTTAATGCTATAACTTTTGTATAATCAATCTAAATAGTTTTGGGTTTATTGATGATCAAACTTAAAAAAAATTGACGGCACAGATTCTAGAAAGTCAAGTAAAAAAGAACGAAACGAGTACTGTATACTTTGCATTGTCTGAAACTAATGCACATCTCTTTAAAGGTTCGTTTGGTCAACTTGAGCTTCAAGGTGGTTCGGTCATAAGGTTGCCGCCTTTGCTCGGTTTAGTATGCACATCGGTTCGTTTGGCCAACTTGAGCTTCAAGGTGGTTCGGTCATAAGGTTGCCACCTTTGCTTGGTTTAGTATTGCTTGTTAGCATCAACAAGCGTGAGAAAGATTTCACGCGAAGCACCGCGCCCGCAGATTGGCTCTACGCACTGCAACGATTTCAGGCGACATGCGCGAATGGTAAAACGATTGACTCTGCGCTAGTGCGGTCGTGCCATTGGATATTTGCATAGGGCAACGGTAGAGCGGACTGCAAGTCTGCAACGTGCGGCTTCTCACAGTGCCAATCCATCCCTCTCAGTGCACGGATGATTCGAGAGGGACACGGCACCTTGTGACGCGTGCTCTACCAACAGACGACCTGATGGATTCTTTTGACTTGTATTTTATATCTTTTGGATTGAAATTTTGAAATCTAACTAATATTCGTGAGAGAGAGTACGGAAAGAGAAACTCGCATATGATTTTGACCGATATAGATAAATTTAAAATATTGTCTACTACAATCAATTTGTAGATAATATTTTAAAAAAATACTCTATTTAAAAACTAATTACTGTAGAAAATCACATGAAAGAACCCAGCCGGTCGTCTCTTTGCCCCGGCCGGATCCTGCCACGCATTCTGTACAGGGGCGGACGGCCCGATAGGGCGAGCTCTGGCATGGGCCATACCTTAAAATTTTCCAACAGACCCCCATATACCCCTCTATCCAATAGCAATAGCCCAATAGCGTAACCCTAGTCTCTCTGTGGCAGTGTGGCTCTCTGCGCCTCGGCTGGAGCGGCGGGCGGGCGTAGCCGGCGGCGGGCGGGACTCGGGAGGCGGGCGGCGGACGGCGGGAGGCGGGTGGGCGGGCGCCGGGCGGGCGGCGGGAGGCGGACGGCGGGAGGCGGGCGACAGGCCGGCAGCAGCCACTCTCTGCTGACTTGTGGATTTGTGGCGACAGGCCGGCAGCAGCCAGCAGCGACAGGCCGGCATATATTGTGGATTTGTGGCATTTGATTTGAGGCTTGAGGCCGGCATATATTGTGGCATTTGATTTGAGGCTTGAGCAATGGATAGAAGGGGAAAGGGAAAATCACAGAGAGGTGAGGCATATATTAGGAGTGTCATTGATATGTGATAATTGATAATTGATATGCAGTTTTCATTTGTCAATTTACATTTTGCAAATTCATAGGTCAATTTATTTGTCTATTTGCTTTTATGTGTTTAGATTTGAAGAGCTATTTTAATCGGGGTTCAAATGCCACAAACCCAAGCACTCTTGAAAGTGGAAATGTTGAAGTGGAGGTGGGAGAGTCTGTTGGTGCTGGGCAAGGGGAAGAGCTGCAAGAACAAATACAATTAGGCTCTGTACAAGTGGAAGAGGTAATTGAAGAAGAGACAGTGCAAGGTGATCTTATAACTGAATTCAACCCAGATTATATTGTTTCTGATCCGTGGCTTCGTATTCCAATTGATAGATTTGCTCCCAATATTAGAGATGAAATTAGGAGGGCTTTCATAGCTAAGGGCCCGACTCAACCAACCGGTCATAATTCCCCCCCTCAAAGGATAAAAGGTCCTTTCAAAAAAATTGGTTTAAGAAATATAATTGGTTGGAGTATAGTTTGGAGAAGGATAGGGTCTTTTGCTTCTATTGTTATCTTTTTAAACATGATCGAATGGATGATAAATTTGGTTATGATGTCTTTACAAAAGTTGGGTTTCAAAAATGGAAGAATGCATACATGTCACTTCGAGTGCATGTTGGTGGGGCTAATAGCATACATAATCAAGCTAGAATAGCTTTTGATGATTTTGATAACCAAAGGTCAAGTGTAAAACATAAGGTTTCAAGCTATAGCAAAGAATCACTTATCAAGTATGAGACTCGTTTGGAAACATCCTTGGGTATTGTGAGTTTTCTGGCTTTGCAAGGTGAACCATTCCGTGGACATGATGAAACTGATAATTCCTTGAATAAAGGAAATTTTTTAGAATTGCTTGATTGGTACAAACAAAGGAATGAGGAAGTGAAGAGAGCTTTTGATGAGCTATGCCCTAAAAATGCAAAAATGACTTCCGGGACAATTCAAAAGGAGCTTGCAAACTGTTGAGCTGAGGCGGTCACCAAGGCAATAAAGAAAGAAATGAGGGATTGTCTATTCTCTGTTCTTATTGATAAATCTCGTGATGTATCCATCAAAGAACAAATGGCCATAGTTGTGAGATAAATGTTTCATTAATATCTTACGATGAAACTATATTAGAGAAATGTTCTTACTCTATTCTTTGTCATTGCTTATGTAGGTTTGTGAACAATAAATGAGAAGTAATAGAAAAATTTTTTGGGTATCAAGCATGTTAAAGATACAACATCTGAAGCATTGAAGAGAGCATTGGTTGAGGCACTTAGTGATTATGGTTTAGTTATTGCAAAACTACGGGGCCAGGGATATGATGGAGCTTCTAATATGAGAGGAGAATTTAATGGTCTTCAGAAACTAATTCGTGATGAGAATCCCTATGCTTTCTACATTCATTGTTTTGCTCATCAATTGCAGTTAGTGGTAGTTGCTGTCTCAAGGTGTTGTTCATCAATTGAGGATTTCTTTGAATATGTGGGGTTGATTGTGAGTAGCACCAGTGCATCATGCAAGAGGAAGGATTTGTTGCTTGATAAGCATCGTCGAAACCTTTTGCTAAGTTAGAGAGTGGAGTGGTTTCAGCAGGGAGAGGAAAACTACAAGAAACATCATTGGCTAGACCTGGAGATACAAGATGGGGATCTCATTATAAGACATTGCTTCGAATTGAATCAATATGGGATTCTGTTATACAAGTCCTAGAAATTGTGCAACAAGATGAGCGTAATCCATCAAGGGCAAGAGGTTTGGTCCAAATAATGGAATCTTTTAGCTTTGTGCTCATCATGAAAATGATGTTGCAAATCCTTCGCATTACAAATGACTTATCTCTAATCTTGTAAAGGAAGGATCAAAATGTTGTTCAAGCTATATCTTTAGTTGTTGATGTCAAAACACGTTTGATCAATTTGAGAAGTGAAGGTTGGAAGCCATTATTTCAAGAAGCTAAAGCATTTTGTGAGGCAAATGATATTCCCATACCAAATATGGAAGATGCAGTACCAAGATTTGGCCGTTCAAGAAAAGGAGGGAGAAACAATATCACTCAAGATCATTACTTCCGTGTTGATACCTTCTATGCTGCTATAGATGCTATTACCAACAAGTTGGATCATCGCTTTAACAAGGTATCTTCAGAATTGCTTGTTTGTTTTTCTTGTCTTGATCCAAGAGATTCTTTCTCTAAGTTTGATGTGGATAAGCTTGCTCGGCTTACGGAAATTTATTATGAGGACTTTTCCTTTGATGACCGCAAGGCTATAAAAGATCAACTAGAGACATTTATTATTCATGTAAGAAGGCTTGATGAGTTTAAAGTTTGTCACGATCTTGCAAGTCTAGCCAAAAAACTAGTTGAACTTGAGAGGCATATTGTATTTCCACTTGTCTATCGCCTCATTGAGTTGGCATTGCTACTACCGGTGGCGACGGCATCGGTTGAAAGGGCTTTCTCAGCAATGAAGATTATCAAGACTGAATTGCGCAACAAGATGTCCGATGGATGGCTTAATGATTTGATGGTGTGCTACATTGAAAGGGAGATATTTAAAGGACTTGATCTTGAAAAAATTAAAAAGATGTTTCAGAAAAAGAAAGATAGGCAGATGCAATTGCCTAAGTCTCCTAGACGCAATTAACAAGATTAATATTGGTATTTCTCATTTGATTCCACTTGTCTCTTTTGTGTTGTCTACACTATACATAACAATATTAACTATGTTTATTCTTTCTTTGGCAGATTATTTTTATTACTATGCTCTACAAGGTTATATGTTAAATTGGTGATATATTATTGTGATTCTTCAATTTTTGGAGGTACTTTTTAATGTCTTGCATTATTAAATATCTTTGCACTTGGATTATTGTTGATGGGTCTGATTAGTATTATAGCTTGAATGGTATTGCTTTCGATCCGACCCACCTCATTTTTTTCCCGTCCTCCGCCACTGATTCTGTACACTTGTACCCATGCGGCACCAGTCAAACACACGGCCGCGGCACGCGAGAATACGAACAAAACCGCCAACCCGTAGGCTGCGCGCGCGGCGGCGGAAGCGACGACGGACACCTATGCACGGCTCCCGCCCTCGTCCTCCCCTGCCGCGGAATCGGATCCTCTAACGTTGGGAGGCAGACGTCTCTCTGCAGTCGCGTGGAATCTGACCACTCGCTCGTATCGAACAGCGATGCGCTGCCCTCCTTCGCACGCTGGGCTTTGGCCCAAAAAGAGTGGCGCCGCTCCCCGACGTTTTTGGCGCGAGTGCAATCGCGCGCGGCGGCAATCGACGTATACAGGTGGAATGCTGCTCGGTCTCCATCGATACACAGGGTCTAAAAATCTCAGCACTCACGTCCTCTCTTCCTGTGTAATGCCACTGCTGTTCCTTGCTTGCATCAAAACAAAATCAACATGTTTAAGATGGAAGCTTGAAGGAAACATCAACTTGCTTGCATCAAAACAAAATCTACATATTTAAGATGGAAGAAAATAGGTATGTAATGCCACTGTTGTTCCTTTTTGTCCATCCGATTAGGGGATAGATTTTAGATGTTCAGTTCACCACCAAATCAAATATTTATTTGAACAGCATAAATAATATCCTGTCATCATTATTTGTTTTATTAGGGAGGGTTTGCTTCCTAGTCTATTACCTCAAGTTGGCATGGAGTTCAGTACTATAGATGAGGCTTGGATGTTTTGGATTAGCTATGGGGGTCAAAAAGGCTTTGAGGTTAGAAAAAGGTACATAAACAAAATAAAGTTAGATGGAAAGATTAGTTCCTGCAGATATGTTTGTGCAAATGAGGGTCACAGGTTGCCAGATAAAAGGGATCATCTAACAAAGTGTCCAAGAGCTGAAACTAGAACCAATTGTGAAGTTCGCATGGGACTTGTAATGGACAAGGAGAAGAGAAATTATAAAGTGATTGATCTGGTTTTGGAACACAATCACACCCTTCAGTTGCCACAAACTTCACACCTGATGGTGACTCAAAGGAAAATTTTTGAGTTACAAGGTGTTGAAATTGACACGGCTGACGATGCAGGAATTGGGCCCAAAGCTGCACATGAGTTGGCTTGCATCCAAGTTGGTGGCTCAGTTAATCTCAGTTACACTCTTCAAGACCACAAGAACTATTTACGGGGCAAGCGCCAACGGGAGATGGCATATGGTCAAGCAGGAAGCATGCTTATGTATTTTCAAGAAAAAATAGCCGAGAACCCATCATTCCAATATGCATTGCAAATGGACCGGGAAGAACAAATTGCAAACATATTCTGGGTTGATGCTAAAATGCTCACTGACTATGCATATTTTGGTGATGTTATCAGTTTTGATAGTACTTTTGGTACAAACAAGGAGAGTAGGCATTTTGGCGTATTTGTTGGGTTCAATCATTTTAGGGAAACTGTGGTTTTTGGTGCTGTTATCATGTATGATGAGACATTTGAGTCCTTCAAGTGGCTATTTGAGACCTTCTTGAGAGCACATAATGGCAAGCAACCTAAAACAATCTATACTGATCAAGATTATGCAATGGGAAAGCAGTTAAGGAAGTCTTTTCAGAAGCATGGTATGGTTTGTGTACTTTTCACATTATGCAGAATGCTGTCAAGCATCTAGCTAAACCCGACGATGAAGAATCAAGTGCCTCTCCCAAACAAGAAGCCGAAGACAGCAACAAAGAACCAAGTATTCTCTCAGATTTTAGTGCATGTATGTATGAGTACGAAGATGAAGCAACATTTGAACATGCATTTAACATCATGAGATCAAAGGCGAGCAAGCAAACTTGGTTGGATAGTATATACAAGGTAAGAGAAAAATGGGCTGAATGTTATATGAAGGATGTGTTCACATTAGGGATGAGAAGTACACAACTCAGTGAGAGTCTGAATAGTGATCTGAAGCGACATTTCAAATCTGATTTTGATATCATTCGATTTCTTAAGCATTTTGAAAGGGTAGTGGAATATAAAAGAAATAACGAATTGAAATTTGAATTCGAATCAAGGAAAAAATTGCCTAGAATCAAAATGAGGACACCTATGTTAATCCAAGCTAGCAAGCTGTACACACCAACTATTTTTGAAGCTTTTCAAGGTGAGTATGAGAGGTCTATGGTAGCATGCACCACGGCATTGGAAGGCAGAAATGAATATCTTGTAACAATTGGGAGTCTTGATGAAAATTTTACCTTTGAGAAGGAGTACAAAATTATTGGTGATCCTTTAGAGCAAACCAGTACATGCAGCTGTGGACAGTTCAACAGAATTGGAATATTGTGTGGCCATGGTCTAAAAGTCCTTGACTTGATGAATATCAAATCACTGCCAACACAATATGTATTGAAGCGATGGACACGAGAAGCACGTAGTGGAACAGTACAAGACAACCAAGGCCGAAACATAATAGAGAATCCAAGACCAGATGACATGCTTCGCTACAAATATATGACTCGCAAATTTATCAATTTGGCACATCGAGCTGCCAGCCATCCTGGATGCACCTTGTGAGTAAACAACACATTTGACAAGCTTAGCAAACAAGTTGAAGAAGAAATCAATGGTTTTACTAGTGCTATGGATCCTGTCATTGCTCGCACAAATGTTACTCCCCACATTGATTTGGTGAGTACAACAAAACTAAAGAAAAAAGGGTGAAAACAAAAAGCTCCAAGCGCAAGAGAACTTGGTTTGACAAGAAACGCAAGGTTGCAAAGAAGGGATGTAAGAAAAAGGAAAAAGGTTCAAAGGTATGTAACAACAAAAAACATATTTGATTCTCTGATTGTAGTCGCTGAAAAAAAGTTCAATTGTATTTCATTATTTGATTCTCTTTTATCTAAAGGAACAAGAAACTTTTGCAAAGAAGGGAGGTAAGAAAAAGGAAAATGTTTCAAAGGTACGTAACAACAAAAAGATTTTATCTGATGGTGCAGCAGCACCAAATATTTCCCCTAGTACTTCTTTGCCCAAGGAAGGGATGTCCGAACCATACATGGCCATCAATAGCTTCTCTAAACTATTGACGGTAATATTTCAAAGTAATAGACATTTTCTCTGAATCATACATGGCCACTATGTTGAATTATTGTTCTTTTATTTTCCAGGGATCAATGACAGATGGTGTTATTGCTGACTTCTAGTAGTACAGATCATGTAGTCTCTGCATCATGGAACATGGATCATCAGCCTCCTTTGAATCATGTTTAGATAGTTTTGGGTTTTGTGGTTCAAGTGTAATATTCAGCAGTGTTGACTAATTCTTGTTTTGCTAAGTCTAGGAAGTCCAGGTTTTCAGGATGTGTTTTTGCGTAAGACTTGGTACAGGTAACCGAGTCCTTTCTTTTCAGTTATTTGAGTAGACTGAACTCAGTCTGTTAGTGTGGCTCATGTATTATAAAAGGGGAAGAAGACCCAGAATAAAGTGTGTCTCATTCCCAGTAATCGCATTGTTCACAGTTCAATACATTTCTCTGAATTCTCTGAAGTTACTCGCATTCTTCAGTTATTGTTTATTTCCCGAAAACTCTGAGTGCAGAGTGCAGTGCGAGTTCCCTGTGAGCATCGGTGAGGACTTTCGGCTGACAAGCAGTAATGTCATATACACTTAAACTGGATGCAGCCTCTGAAGTTGCAATTATCAGCAATAGCTTTTATGCATTCCATTGACAATAGTATCACAGAACAATTTATAATACAATGCCAAGCTTGCTCACACTTGCACAATGGCAATCTTTACAATTCCTATACAGTCACAATTTGCATAGGTTGCCAACGTTGCCGCTGCCTTGGTCGTTGCAGGAGGACAGCGGGAGGAGCAGGGGCGGATCGGCGGCGAGGGGAGGCGGGGCGGCGGCGAGGAAGTCGTCGGCCGAGAAGCCATCGAAGGGGAAGAGCTGCGCGTCGGCCACCGCCCCCATCGGCGGGAAGGCCAGCGAGATGGCGCCGTTCGTCGGCGCTGCCTTGGTCGTTGCAAGAGGACGGCGGGAGGAGGAGGGGCGGATCGGCGGCGAGGGGAGGCGCTGCCTTGGTCGTTGCAGGAGGACGGCGCGAGGAGCGAGGGGAGGCGCTGCCTTGGTCGTTGCAGGAGGACGGCGGGAGGAGGAGAAGGGGAAGAGCTGCGCGTTGGGGAGCGGCGCTACTCTTGTTGGGCCAAAGCCCAGCGTGCGGAGGAGGGCAACGCATCACCGTTCGATACAAGCGAGTGGTTAGATTCCACACGACTGTAAAGAGACGTCCGCCTCCCAACGTTAGAGGATCCGATTCCCCCTGCCGCACGGCAGCACCCTCACCCACGTAACGACGTGAACTCCCGCGCGCACGCTCCCTTCCGCGAAACACCACTCCGCCGCGTCGACCTCCCCCCGCACTCCACGCAAAACAAAAAACGCGCGCAAAACCGCACGCGAACGGCGCAGCCCCGAACCAAGCAGGCATCCGACCGACCAGCCGAGCAAACACCACGAGAGGAGGCATCGCGCGCGAGAGAGAAGGGATGGTGTTCAGCAGCGCATGGCTGGTGGCGGCGGCGCGCGTCCCGGCGGAGCTGTGCCAGCGGCCGCCGAGGCCGGGGCGGCGGAGGCTGCGGGCCGACGAGGTACTGCGGGCTCTGTTCCTGCCGCCGGTCCAGGAGCTCGAGCGCCTGGCCGACTGCCTCTTCCTCTTCTTCTGCCTGCCCCTGCCGGACTACTACGAGCCGGGGTCCGGCCGCGGCGGCTGGTTGGCGCGGCCGCCCGGCGCCGTGCTGTACAACTACCGGAGGTCCGACTCGTTCTCCTCGTCGTCGTCGATGTCCTCGACGGAGGAGTACTACTATTACTCGGATGATTAAGAAAGAAGGCTGTACAGAATGCAATGATCCATCGTCTTGTCTTTGTTTCAGGTGTCGCCTTCGTTTGTTCGATTCTTTGTAACACTGCATATATTCGTGTGCAGCGAGAAATTAAGATGATTTTTCCCCTTAATTATGTCAGATGAGATTGTTTTGTTCCTGAAATTTGAGATGATTGACGGTTTTTCCGGAACTTTGATCAAAAATCGAAACGCAGAATAGCTGTCTTCTGTCCTTGACATGAGAGTAACAATCGAGGTATAACTGTGGGCCACCTAATGCGAAAGTACGCATTTGGAGGAGAATAATTGGGCCATTTTTTAGTGGAACTGGAGCAATGTTCGTTGCAACAAGAGCATCCACTATTTTAATTAAGCGCGGATTATTACTAGGTCTCCCTTTCAATAATATTTTTTTCAGGGCAAACATGCCGGTAGGTGCCATGGAGTTAATGAAATCTCCGTTTCAATGCATATTTTCTTACGCGCATGTTTCAAACATAGGGATCTCGTATGATTTTTGCAGGAGCTTTGAAAATTCATGCCATTTTCCCATGTTGAGGGCCCATTTGAAATGTAGAAATATCTTGTGTATGGGAACGAGTTGTTTTGAAGCTAAGGAAATTTCAAGCAAAAAAGTTTCTTAGAGAGAGAGAGAGAGAGAGATTGAAATTACATTGAACTTCTCTACGGTTTTTTATTGTGAGGGTTGAACTCATGTCAAGAAAAGCAGAAGAAATGAAAATTCCCACAGAAATCATTGGAAAATTTTCCATAGTACGGAACTCCAATCTGACAGGTTCCGTAAAAATCCTCTCAAAAAAATATGTTCCCTAAAAACCATTTGTTCCAAGGCACCCTAAAACAGACCAAACAAATAAGATCCCATTTAAAACACAGGAATTTCGTATGTTTTTTTTGCATGTATTCACAAGTCTAATTCTTTTAGGAATCAAGAAAAAAAAATCCTCGGACGGGCCAAATGTATATGGCCCATTCCTACTTTCTAAAGGTTTAAATTAACAAATACAGAGCTCGAATTAAAGGAGTGTTTATATTAACTTATGCTTATAGAAGTTAGAAACAAATATAAACATCCGAATTCTCAAATCGGTTTTTTCACGTCTCTCACTCTAAAATAAGATAGGGGTCATAGGACACATCACGCATCCTACTCCTCTCGCTCTAGTTTTACGTGCTTACGTCTCTTATTTTCTCTATCGTTCACATGCTCTTTATAAAAATTACTTTTTAACCACTATTTATTTAGTTTTAGCTAAAAGTTAGCTAGCAGTCATAATCAAAAGCCATTGACAGTGAATGCAAAGACCTCTTAAGTATCAGGTCCAGTAACTGCTGGACTTAATCACATGGGCCTTTCACGCCGACGGCCCATACACTACCCAATTCGATTACGCACACACAATAGCCCGCTGTGTCGGATGCGAAGTCATAGCGGCAGACGAACCAACTCCCGCGAAAAGCGAACCCGATACCACCCCCAGAGACCATCGCAGCCGTCCACATCCACCCGCCGACCAGATCGAATGGCCATGGCTCACGGACACGCTCCAAAGGTAATTCCGAACCCATAATTCTAATCAACACGTCACCCTCCCAAAGGAAGGTTCCCCATTCCCCTTCCCGTGCAGCAAACGCAGTCGCGAAGCAACGGACCGAATCAAAACTCGGAAGAAGAAAAAAAAGCTCTAGAAAATCGCCGTCGCCTTCGTCTTCCACCTCGTCGTCGGCGTCGACGCCCTCGAACCCTAGCTCCGTCCGATCCGCCGGCGATGCAGCACGGCAGCGGTGACTACGCGTCCTCGGCCCCCGGGGGCCACTACTACCCCCACCAGTACGCACCCCCCGGCACGAATGCCCACCCCGCCTCCACCGATGCCCCGATCCCGGGGGGCTACGCCTCCGCGCCGCCCTACTCCGTCGGCGGCTACCCCGACCAGCCGCCCTCCGCCCCGTCCTACTCGCAGTCGCCCCAGTACGCCGGGTACCAGCCCTACAACCCCATGCCCTACCCCCCGGAGCCCTCGCCGGCGCCGTACTACACCTATCCGCCGCCTACCCAGCCGGCTCCCGCGGCGGAGCCCAACCCCCCGCCGCTGCCCTACGACGCCCCGTACTACGGAGGTGGCTACCAGCCGCCGGCCGCGGGGTACGGCGATGATGATTACCTGAACGAGGGCGCATACGCGTATAGCGGCGACGGCGGCGCCGCTGAGCCGTACGGTGCGCGCGGCACGGCGCCGACGCGGTCAGGAGCCGCGATGTTTGATGACTACGGGCGGTCGATTGGACTCTCATCGGGAGGAGAGGAGCAGCCGCGGAGCGGCGGTGGCGGTGGCGGTGGGAGCTTTGGGAAGATTGCGAGGGCTGTTGCAAAAGCAGAGACCCATGAGGATGTGAGTGGTGGTGCGCAGAAGTTTCGGGTTAAACTGCTGGCGGAGGGCGCCGGGAGCCCTACTGATGTGCTTTGCCAGGTACAACTTCAGTAACGATATATAAGATTGATCAAATCATGCATCATAGGTATAATTTTTAGGGTCATGGTATTTGAATTTTTTGGGATTATACTAGATTGCCCACTATTTACCTTTGGGAGTTCTAATACACCTTTTCACCATATTAGGTAGTTGTTCCAAATTGATATAAGGATGATCGTTACGATACATGAAGTGTGTATTTGTTGTGCTGTTGCAGATTGGTCTGGATGGAATTCGCATGCTTGATCCCAGCACAAGCAGGACCCTAAGGATTTATTCCCTCGATACACTGACGAGATGGGAGGTAATTGGGATAGCAGAAGATTATGCATATATTTTCTTAACACAAATACACAATGGTGGGGTTACTCTAATGGTTGATTGCTGTGCTTATTTTAGGTTTTAGATTCAACTGTATTTGCATTTTGGGCGAAGACTTCAGTGGATATTGAACCAAAGCGAATAAGGCTGAAGTCAAACAGCTATACATCCAATACTTTGCTTGACACTGTGACTGCAGCAACAGTGCAGGTATTGCAACAACACCATTTTCTCTTGTCATTACAATGCTTAGCCTCGTGTTTCTATTGCAAACAATTAAAATCTGTATGTTTAATGCCTTAATTTCATTATATTTGTGCCTTTTGTTTTATTCGTCGGTGTTATTTCATATTTGAACTATATCTGTATTAAGAAGCCGAATGATTTAATCTAGTCAGTTAGCCATGCTGCTGTGTTGCAGTGATACTTCTTCTGGTTCATTTTACCTTTCGTTTTAGGTTCATGCACATGGAATAATTATAAGGAGTTAATGTCTTAGTTTTTGACATGGTTTGCCCTTGTATACTCATTTTGACATTGCTTGACATGTTTTACGCATAGAACTAGGGGAATTTGGTAGAAAATGTTGCTTAGAAAATCCAAACCAGCAAATATTTGCAAACCAAAACTAGCTACATTGACATATATATTTTGGATTGGAGGTAGGTAGTAATAATAAAAAGATGACTTGTGTTACAAATATATCACTTTTCAGCAACATTACTGGATATCTAAACCCATCACATTATAATGAATAAAATGGCATGTTAGTCTTCAGTTTCATGTAAATGATTCTATACTCCCAGGAGTACATACTCCCGCTTCCAACACTTGTTGTGTTTGTATTGCTTTTCTGGCTTTTATGTCTAAATGGTTGTTATTCTTTTGCCTTAATGTTTGTAGAAGAGTACTAATTTTTTTTATAAATTTTGCAAGAAATATAGTCTGTGTTTAATGTTGGTATCGGCTAATGTGGTTTAAATGCTGAAAGCTTAGAATTATCCTGCTTGACAGAATATTTTGTTCGGTGGGTCACTCATACTGTCATACATGTATGAATTAAAGCATTTTTTTAATAAAACATTAAGCGTTTTTTTAACTTTGTGATTATAAAATTAGTTTAAGGAGATTGGTGATGATGCAAGAAGCAGAGGAACTGTGGACGCTGGTAAACTCTCAGCACAGTCAAATGAGAAGAAGAAAGGTTTTGATTGGATGTTTGCGAAACCTGTTGATGAAGTGAAAGACCATTGGGTAAGTTGAGCTGCTGCAGTAGTCAGTTACTACATATTAATTACAAGTACCATTTTAGTTTACTTATTTGTTTGCTCGTGTTGTTCCACTTTTTTATATATATTTTTGAAATGTTGGCTCTACCCAGTTGCACCCATGTACTTGGCTCCTTGATTCATCCTTTGCATGAGAATACACCTTCCAACCATTTCATCAGATCATATTCATCCCTTTAATTCTATTATCTGTATGTTAGTATTTAAGAATGTTGCTCTAACCTCTTCCTGACAGTTTTTACCATCTTGTATTGGGATTTCATTTAATCATATTATTATGTTATTCTGTCTCTCCCGTTCTTTCGTCGAATGGGGCAATATGCTTAATTTGCCTTTTGTCTCTTCTAGGTTCCAGATGAGGCTGCCAAGAAGTGCCACTCATGTGGTGTTGATTTTAGTCCTTTCAATCGGAGGGTAATGTATACATAATCATTGTTCATCTATACATATTTATTGCTACAATGATGAAGTTTTAATGTATTGAGATGAGTTTTTTTCCAGCATCATTGTAGGAACTGTGGTGAAATCTTCTGTGACAAATGCACTCAAGGAAGAATTGCGCTGACAGCTGATGATGATGCTCCACTTGTCCGAGTTTGTGATAGATGCATGGTACATTCTGCTATTTAGTTGTTGCTTCTTTCTTTCTTTCTTTTTATAGTAAACGAACTTACTGTAATGTTAGTGTTAGTTAAATAGTGAACAATACCAGCCTTATTTAGTTGTCGCTCTTTTGTCACAAGCCATTTGGAAAAAGGATTGCATTGTTAAGTCTGTTACGGCTCTTTAGTGTTTGCTGTGTTGCTTAGCACATTCCCTCTACATGCATGTACTAGTTGGCTTATCCTATAGCTAAGGTTATTTGGTTATTATAGCTGTGTAATTAATTGCTACTGATTAATTATGCTTCAAACATGTACTCCATGATTGCGTTGATACCAACCTAATCTAATACATCTTGGTTGCATTTCTTTTATTGGTGGTGTTTTACAAACTGAGTGGCTCAAATTCTTGGCTGTGACTCTTGTATTTCTGCTTGTAGCATTATTTGCATACGTTCTACTTATTACTAATTAGTGTAGCAGCTCTACTCTGTGCAGCATTTCATGGCACCAAATGCTATTTGAGTTTTGAATGGTGACGTATGGAAACTATGCTTAGGGGTGTGTGAAATTGTTATGCTATTTGTTCATAATAATTTTTATCTCTCGCAGGCAGAGGTCTCTCAAAGGCTTAGCATTGCACAGGAAGCTGCCAACAGATCTGCCACGGTGCAAAGTCATGAAGATCTTGCAAGGAAACTTAAGGTCATATTCTAAGTGACTCTTCCTCTATGTGATACATTCATTTAAGTGGCATGTACACTTGAAGAATTAATTAGGCCCTTTTCGTTTGAAGGTTAAGAGTGACCAAACTTTGGTCATGTTGACTAGATTTGGCTTGCATTTGGTTTTCTGCCAAAATTTGTTCATGTTGACCCAGTTCATTTTTCTTGCCAAAACTTGGCTAGATCACAGGTGACCAATTTCATAACGATATTTTGGCAGTCCCAAACACATTGATAGGGCAACAGTTGCACTAACCAAACAGACCAGTAAGCGCAGCATTTGTGTTTACCAATCATAACTGGTCATATAGCTGTTGCAAGTTGTAACTTTGTAAATTGGATCAAAAGCTATGAACCTACCTGCTAGCTGTAGGTGGCTAATTTTGGCTCATTTCGAATCATCAACTGGACTAAATGGGAGTTGTGAAGTTAGAAAAGGGGCATTATTCCATGAAGTGCCTTCAGGAACATAAGACATATCTTTTCTTTTTGCAATATATCATAGTTGTGCACAAGACCAAGGAAAAATTGTATTGAACGTGAAGCTCAAATATGATGTGTTGTTTTATGATATCCATGATTTTAACAAATTTATCCTTTGGCCAACAGGAGGAAATGGAGAGAAATCGCAAGTCTTCAGGTACTTCCTTGTTTTTAATCTGTAAGAGTTCAACTTACGAGTAGATAATAGTATGTTAAAATTCTCAAATTTCTGTGGTAAAAGGTTCAGCGTCTGGAGGTGGATCTGGAACCAGAATGAGGGAAGTTGCATGTCCTACCTGCACGGTCCATCTTCAGGTCTGTCACAGATTTTAGGCAGTGTAGTATAGCTCAAATGTAAATGCTCTTATAATGATGGTTCATTTGGTCCCTAACATATTAATGTGATGTGGAATTGCAGGTTCAGGTTCCAACCTCTGGCTCTGAAACAGTGGAGTGTGGAGTGTGCCAGCATGCTTTCCTTGTCAACGCGAATTGATATGCAGGGAGACAGCATGCTATAGCAACTTATTCTGTTGATAACTCTATTTTTTACCCTATTCTATACAAAATAAACGTGTGTTCAACTTGTAGATTTTTGTGTTGGTGATCATGATATTATATGTTTATTTTTATTGTACATGAGTGAATTCTGAGTATTGTTGCTGAAAATGCTGGGTGTTTGTGAAGGATAGCAAGAGAATACTCATTGGTGAAGACATGCGTCACACGTATACCTAGACTGAAGTTCCATCATGCTTTTTAAACAGCTTATGTGCTCTTTCAGGTTCAAGTGTGTTCAAACAACGCTGTTGTCAGACATATTTCACTAGGCCAAAATCCTGAAGAATCAGTGCCGGTTTAGTTTTATAATTTGTGTTAAGAAGCACATATCACAAGGTTGTGATTCTCGATTGCGACACACATCTTGTGAGGCAAATGTACTTGATTGACTAAAACGCTTGTTTCCAGACAGAACTGTAACATGAGACAGGATAAACTGAGCCAAGTTGCCGCATCCAAGTGTGTGACTGGTATCCATGGACGGACCCACGCAGCATGGATTGCAAAACGCAAAGAAGCTGCATCAGTGCTAGGGGTGAAAACGGATCGGATAGTTTTCGCCGGATCCAGACGGATACGGATTGTGTTGGATCGGTTTTTTTCCGGATAGTTTTTGGATCGGATACGGATACGAATTTTTTTATCGGATACGGATACGAATACAATAAGCCTAGTATCCGTCGAATACGGATAATCCGAATAATACGAAACCGGATATTCGGGATTTAGCCCATAACCAGTCAGCCCATAATGAAGCCCAGACGGCCCATTCCAACTCCACGCACAATCCAGCCGTCCAGGATAGCACTCCAGTAAGGCAATTGATTGTGCTCAATTAATTAAATCATCCTCACATGTCATGCATCAGGATCAAGTGCAAAATGGTATTTGTGGGGATCCACCATCTTGGCAAACCACTCAATATGCTACAAACAAATAATACTGATATCTCGCGAGTCATGATAGCATCGGTTAGTAATAATTGGGATCCTCCTGCTTATGGAAAGACCATGCTAAACAGAGTGTATGCATTTAAGTAATCTAGTGGCTATCTATTAGTACTTAAAATGAATTGCTCTACTGTTTTTCAGTGAAATAGTTTTATTGTTCTGACAGACCAAAGCAATGTGGTAAAAGGGAGCAGTCTGCTTAAGGCCCGGTTTGGAACATAGGAATTTCGTTAATTTTGAATGTATAGTTTAATGGGTTTTCATGTTCCGATAAATATTCGTAACCGTATACGTTTCAATTCGTATTCGATCCGTATCTGTATTCGATATTATTCGTATTTGTATTCGTATCCGTATCCGAAAAAAATATGAAAACAAATATGGTATAGCCATTATCCATCCGTATCCGATCCGTTTTCACCCCTAATCAGTGCATCCTCTGCCTAAAAACATTGTCCCTCACAAGGGTTTCAAATCCCTTGATAACCGGGCAATAAGCGGTTCTATTAGTGGTAACTAGTAGAATAAAAACCGGTGATTTTTTTATTTAATTCAAATTTAAAATTTTGAATGTAAAAGTTAGTTTCTCTAATGATGTTTACATTGTTCAACACTAACATAATGTATTAGAAAGATGCATGCACCTCCCGTGCTTGACTTCATGCTTTTGCCATGAATGTGTTAGAAATTTCTAATTTTTGAATGTAAAAATTAGTTTCCTTAATAATGTATATATTGTTTAACACTAATGAAATATATAAGGAAGATGTATGCACCTCCCATGTTTGACTTCATGCTTTTTACCATGAATATGTTAGGAATTTTCAATTTCAAATTAAAAAAAAACAGTTTTTAGCGGTTTTCTTCGGTTTTTTGGGTGGTAACCAGTTGGCTTTCCTGGTTACCAGTTTTAAATTCAAATTTTGACGCTTAAAATTTAACCCTTTTTTGCCAATTACCGTCTGGTTTTTTGGGTTACTGACCGGTAACTGTTATCAATCGTCCGGTAGTATTCCCTCGGTTCTGGGTTTTGGAACCTTGGTCCCTCTGGTAAAAAAAAGTCATTTTGAATATCGGCACGGTTTAACAATCCTTAAAACACAACTTTGATTACTAATTTCTATTTAATATATTTATAAAAGACAATAAAACTATAATATTATAAAAGCACTTTGTTAGATGAATTTACACATATATTTTTTATGTGTCTAATTTAAATATTTAATAGATATCGATAGCTAAAGCTTAAAAAATTAGATTGCATGTAGATGTGCATCCAGGGTTTTATCACGTTCCGAATTGTGGAGGGCTGAAGGTCACTGCTACTTAGATTGGAATAGAAGATGCCTTAGCACTGGTAAATATTCCAGATCTAGACTATCATAGGCCCATATCCACCTTCGATTGCATATATCCAGACGATTAGTTTTTATGAAACGGAGTAAGGAAAAAAGTAGGGGTGCAAACGGATTCGGACGGATATTGTTGTTACCATATCTTAACCCATATCTTTTCTCCGAATTCGGTACCAATCGGATTCGGTGCTGGATCGGTCGGGATTAACCTGACCTTTTTGCACCCTTACTTGTTTGTAAGGAATGCATGTAGTACAACAAATGGAGTAGGAGAACGTACTGTTAAGAACTTAATGTTACTACTTAATAGCTGATGTGGAAGATTTTATTTTACCATTGCAAAAGAAAATGAAACGTCAAATAGTAGCACGAACCTGAAATCAAACTTGAAGACGTATCGGATTCGGACGGATATTGCTGTTACCATATCCTAACCCATATTTTTTCTCCGGATTCGGTACCAATCGAATTCGGTGCCGGGTCGGTCGGGATTAACCCGACCCGTTTGCACCCCTAGAAAAAAAGAGAAAATTGATACTTTGCCATCCTATTCGGTGGGCTTCGATAAAATGCCACTCCTTAGAATGACCACTATAAAATGTCACTCTTAACATTGACACTTTGATTATTTGCCATTTTGAGGGTTTTTTAGGATTCTTAATTATTTTTAACCATTTTCAGATTATTTGCCATGGGAAAAGACACATTTGCCCTACTAGAAGAAGTCACCATTCTGAAGCCGAACCCCTCATTTCGAATCAAACACTCCATTCAAATGCTTCCCCACTTGAACTAAATAGAACTTGAGATCCAAATCCACCATTAATCCAAGCCCAACCAAGCCATTACCATGATGAGCTTAAAGAAGACTTAGAAGAGTAAACGCAAGCACTTGGCGTTCTAAACCGTGCGACACGGCGAAAAAGACGGCTCTTTTGGAACCAAGAATCACTGATGGTCCGAACGCCACCACTGATCAGGACTCAGAATCCACCGGAACAAATCACCAAGCAAGAAAAGTTAGCGGCTACTAGCTCACCTCCCACACGACCATGGCGTCCTGGTTGATGCCCTTCCGCCCCTGCTGCGTGTGCAGGCACGCCACCGCGCTCGCGCCGTTCACGCACATCCTCCCTGCGACCCGCGCGAGCTCCACCTCTGTCATCTCTCCCCCGGCGGCGCCGCGGGGGAGCTTATTTCCGCCGCTCGCATCGCTGGAGAAGGCGCCGGCGGCAGCCGCGCCGTCCCGCACGCCACGGTACCTCCTCCGCCACCGCTGCGGCCACGCCGGCGCGGCGTCGAAGCCGGTGGGGTCCGGCTGGGAGGAGAGGCAGGAGCCCATAGCGGCCAATGGGAGGGAGGCAACACAGTGGAGCACAGAGTGGGGTGGTAATTGTTGCGCTATGTGGTAGTAGGGTTTTGATGGGCAAATGTGTCTTTTCCCATGGCAAATAATCTGAAAATGGTTAAAAATAATTAAGAATCCTAAAAAACCCTTAAAATGGTAAATAATCAAAATGTCAATGTTAAGAGTGGCATTTTATAGTGGTCATTTTAGGGAGTGGTATTTTATCGAAACCCACCGAATAGAATGGCAAAGTATCAATTTTCTCTAGAAAAAAGCACTGCTTTATTAGCCTTTAGGAGAAGCTTAGATACATACATTAGCCGGGTACGTACGTACGAAGTAGGCCACGGCGTGTTCTTGGCATGATTAACCTCTCCTCGAAAGCAGAGTCTCTCCTCTCCTCTCTCGAGTCGTTTAAGCGCAAACACCATCATTCTGCCGCTGAAAGCGTTTCGTCGAGGCATGCATGCGAAACTAAGCATGGAAAAGTCTTACACTGGTGCAAAGAATCAACAGCAAATGACCATCGCATGGTGAAAGAAACAAAGCCTATAGTCTCTGAAAGTTCTTGGAATGGCAGCGACGTGATCTGATGAGTAGAAGGTACAGCTATATGCTCTGACATGGCACTGCTGTGTTGTTAGCCTCAGGCGGTGTCGTGTGTGTGCGTCAGTGTGTGTATCACGGAAGCAGAGGTGCTTAAGTTTCTGCGGCTCCAATCAGAGCAGCCGGTGCTAAATGTTCCAACTTTTGGGTGTAGCATCCAGTGCATACTCGACGAGGCCTTTTTCTTCTGCGCAGGATAATTGATCAAGCCTGCACCCTGCATTGCAAGGTTTCTGTTCCTAATCGGGCTAATACATGCTACTGTCTTTTGAGTTTTGACCGGCGCTTTTACGAGAGCCGTACGGCATGATTACTCGCCACCTGACGCTCTGATAGTGTTCGAATGTGCCCGTCTCAATGAATTTTTGTAGTTTGTGGATAAGCAAGCAGAACGGTATTGGGGTTGCTGGTGAACAACTCTGGTGCATCTCTTGCCAAAAAAAAGTCAATAGATTTGTGTTCTTCATGTTTTTCTGTTAGCAGATGTTATGTGGAATTTGATCCACTAATAGTAAAATAACCAAACGCTTGAGTTGTCCTTAGGCAGCTCTTGATTGCCTTTGGCTAGTTAGGTGTTCTGTTCTTGCATATTTGGATACTACAACTGCAAGGAAAAAGCATCTTTCATTCACCCCTTTTAGAAAGATTAGCCGTTTCTGTTCACGAAGCCTGATAGATTGCTCCACTCCATATATTCTCTTCTTCTTTTTTCCCTAGAGAATATTCTGTACGTTCTGCCAATAATCAAAAGATAGAAGTGAAGAGCACCAAGACATTCTTAATCTAACTCTTTCAGTACTGTAACCATCAGGCACAGGACCAAACTAGCAGTTTGGTAGATCAATGCATGCTACTAACCCAAAATATAAATATCCCGTTGGTCAATTGCAATTTCAGATCCCATCTTTCAATCGGTATCTCATTCGATTACGCTCGAAATGATAAACAATAGGTCTGTTTTTTTAGACGAAATATTATTAGTCTAATAAATAATGATTATTAAGAGAAGCGAAAAACATAAAGCCACTGAAAAGACAAAAAAAAAAGGGGGCATTGCCTGTAACAAACAGTCCATGCTCTTCAGCTAGGCGTTTGGCCCTATCTCTGTCCATTATGCATCCATTTGATCAAGCGCCATGTTCTGTGCTCTCCCCAGCCTTGTCCTTTATTTGTATCATTGCATGGACAACCATGCCATTGCTCACTCACCGCCACCACACCCCAGTTAGCTCAGACTCACCCATCAGGCTTAGCATGCTTGTAGACAACCACCGGCTACAGGATGCTACGATACAGTGGATAATCAGACTGGGCATGGACTTCGATTGGACTGCACAGATAATGCATACAGGTTGTTGCGATAGGGACGTGAGAAATCGTTTTGAGTAGTGGCCAACCGATGATTGGGGCTGATCAGTGGTTAAGTTACCTTGGATTCTTGGCTATGCATGGTTGTTATGAATTGAGATGATTCCTTGTACTACCCAAATGGAAGAACACGAGAATGTTTTGTTTTGTAGGAGAATGCAAGTGCCTAGTGAGTGGAGTCATTCCTTGTGAACTTTCAAAGTATTGTAAATGTAGGTAATATTTTAATTTCAGATTTTACTGAAAGTCAAATATAGTAAATAACTAATGATGTATAAATCACTACTAACAGCAGGTAACTTATTATATTTCAAAATATATGCAGAAACAAAATTAAATAGGTAGATCGGTCTTACAAATGACTTACAGTTGGATCAAAGTGAACGTAGATCAAGCAACGAAGCGAGCGGCCGCACAAATGTGCGCTACCTAGAAATCTTATTACTGCCCCCCCATACAGGTCTTCACGACAGCAACAGCTCAAAGATATCGCTTCTCTTCTTCACGATGCACGCCAGGAAGAAGAGTCGACAAGGTTTAGACGACGCAACACAATAGCACATGTTTGCAGGAGGAAGGAAAAGAAATGGAGGATACAATGATAGAAGGCACTTTGCTCTAGACATCTCCAGACATATATGTAGATGTAGACTATGAACTGACATGATTAACCAATTATTTATCTACTGATAACTGACATAGTTACCCAGTCATTTACCCACTAGTAATTGTCAGTCATCAACACCCAATAAAACCTCACTCATTACAACAGAAAGAGATGTACAATTTAGCAAAAATAAGGTTAGAAATAGATGCACAGTTCAACAAAAATAAGATCGACCTGGTCTGCCAAGTGGTGCACGATTTTTCACAAAAACAATACAGGAATGCGTGCGCACACATGCGTGTGTGTTTAACCTAATTCCTCCTCATGCTATCTGTATATCTTATGTCACATGTTTTAAAGAGTGGTAACAACTTCACTTTATAAATTATTTTTTATTTAACTAAAAAATATGATAGTAAAATATGCATACTTTAATATTATATGAAGTCGACCTGACACTCATGAGCCCTATTTCTAACGTCAACTCCTTGAGCAACTTCTGTATTCGACCCACTCATAATCTAGAGGACCATTTTTCTGACCTACAAATTGAATCTAAGGACTATACAGCATTATAGGAGTACTTATGACATGTATAATAGTCTATTTCTTAAAGTTATTTTTTAATGACACTTTCAGTGATAGAGACTGTTATGTTGTCTTCATACTTTCCACATCATTAAAAAATAGTTATAGATATCATCAAGTTTAGTGGGTGATATCCATTAGTGGAACCGGATAATAAATTTTACCAAGCTCTCTTTCTTCCCCTCTCCCTTAGTGTTGTATTTTATGTTTAAGAAGTGTCTTGCATGAGACACTGCTTCCCTATCTCTCTTCTTTAATTTCCTCTTCACCTCAACATAAATCCAACTTGACAGACTAATTAATGCTATAGATACTGCTTATGTAGGACTATTGGGAGTGCCCTAAGGTTTCCACCTCATCTAAAGATAACACTAGAGACAACCTCTCCAACAAATCATTTCTTTAATGTAACATCCTGAAATTTAAATCAGAAATATGTAAAGCTTTTGAATTAATTTTGCAAGGTATTTCCATTTGCAATTGGAGTTAGAATGTTTTCCTAAAAATTGGGCAAAAAGATTTAAGAGTTAAAAGGATCCAAAAAGACATATATATGTTTGAATGGTAGAGATTTAAAAATCTAATTAAGAATCTGAAAAGATGATCCATAAAATACCAGAGGAGAAAATGTAACTAAGCATGAAATCTCATCCATAAAGATAATGGCAAGCAAATATAAAGAGGCCAACATTTACCCATGTATGCAGACACATAAGAATACCAATATATGTATATACATGAAAACTAGGTGGAGAAGTAAGAAAATAACATATATATGTAAATGTATGTATGTGTAAATAGAGTAGATATATGCATAACCAGAAAATAGATACAGCTAAGTATGCATGTATATACCAGGGTATGTATATATATATATACATATGTACACATACATAGTCACATGTAAAAGCAACAATAAAAAGAAACAAAAAAAATGTGAGGGGAGCCAGACCAGGCTGGATCGGCCCAGCCCAGCCCCACCTCTCTTCCCCGCGGCGCGCACAGCCCACCTCCTCTTCTCTTCTTCCGCCCGAGCGCCCCCCTGCCAGCGCTGTTTTTCTTCTTCCCTCCTTCTTTTCCTTCGCTGCGCGGCCAAGCTAGCTCCACGTCGCCCCTTCGCTCCGCGCCTCCTTTCCTCCGCCTCACCTCGGAAACGCTGGACAACGTCGCCTCTTCCCATTGGTCGGCCGCGCCCAGAACTCTGCCCCGCTCTCTTTTTCTTCCCGCTCTGCCACCATTCTCTTTTTCTTCCCCATTCGGCCGAGCCGTCTTCTCTTGCTCGCGGCTCAACCTCCTGCTTCAGCGCGCGCGTCGCCCTTGCCATCATGCCAAATCCTCCCCTCGAAGATTTCCCTGCCCTGCCACCATCGATCTCGGCGCCCTCCAATGCAACCGCGCGGGCAAGCTCCGAGGGCAGCCCTCCTCGTGCGGCTATAAGGGCCACCGAGAGCTTCTACGGACTCTCCCCCTCACCTACTTCCTCCCTGGGTGAGGAATTGGGGTTTCACCTCCCAAATCGCCGCCGCACCCCCTTCTCCCCAAACTCCGGCAACCGGGTGCCCCGCCGCATCCGGCCACCTCCGTCCAATTCCTTCCTCCCACGTCTTCCTAGGCCCCCAACGAAGCTGACCCCGCCCTCGACCGAGCCTCCCCGGCCTTGTAGCTCGCCGGCGTCGAGCCTTCCTCAAGACCGCCGCCACCGCACGCCGCCGGCCCTGCTCCGGTGACTCCCGACCGTCGCCGCCAACTCCATCATCTTCACGAGGACGCAAGGGCTCCATTTCGCCCGCCACCCGAGCCTCCCCGGCCCCTTCACGCCGACGAGCCCACCGCCGAAGCCTTCCCTTGCTCCGGCTCTCTCTGCCCGGCCTCTACTAGCACATAGCTCAAGAGGTAAAAGTCCCCTGTATAAGTAAGCAACAATTGGGAAGTTCTCCTGGCTAGCCGCGTCGGCGTTAGAGCACACCCAGACCGCGCACGTTCGATTCCTCTCCGCCGCGCCGGGGTGGAATATTTTTGGGGTTTTTGTTTTTGCCATTTTACTGTACATCAATGCCCCAGCCGACTGTGAGGTGAATGATAGTTCAGTGGCAGAGATGGATAGAAAACATGAGACATAAAATGTCATGGATAATTATAGATATACACCCATTCATGTGTGCACATATGAGTATATATATATATGTAATAAATGTCTCTGTTCAAATCTTTAGCAAATAAATAGAATGGATGATTACACATAATCTAAGATGGCACATGAAATGGCAAAAATCTTGTAATTAGACCTTGTGTATTAATTTTTATAGATTGCAACTAAGGGTATTTAGGGACTCTTGAGTATGGATATATATATCATGTGTTAGAAGGTAACACTTGGATATAGATGTAACATGAGTAGTATTCTAGTTTCTTGTCAAAAGAGAGGGTTTTAGCAGTAGTGTGATTAGGGAAGAATGTCACATGGAAAAGTGACCCATCAGTTGAAGGGTAAAGAAACCAACCATTAGCAAGATAGGCTATAAAATATTATCCATAACCTAGGTCATGACATCCAAATATAATTATAGAATGCAGAATATTAAAATGAGTATGATTAAGCATTAGTTACTCAAAATGAGATTACTATAGCACCAAAACAAATGAAACTAGGAATTTGGTGTTGGAGTTATTTGGGTCTTTTGGTGAAGGTTTACTGGTTGCTGATTTCCTTTTTCCTTTTATCCAAATTATCGCGCGCGTTAAAAATAGCTTACGAGGCTCAAGAGGAGGAGGCAGAGGCAGCAACGCTAGAAGCTTCCGACAACCCAAAAGACGCCCACTGTGACCAAGGCGAGTCAATACTTTGATCATGTTGAACCTACATTTTCTGCAAATTATTTTGGTTTAAATTATCAAATTGCATGCTGATATGTTATATGCAAATACATGTTAATTTAAGATTCTAGTTACATGCCTATTGTTTACCTTGAATAATATTACACCCTCTTTGGAATATTTGAATGTGTAAACCTTGTCGCCCTAGCAAAATTATAATATTAACCTTTTGAAATTAAGTCCCTAATTATATGCCATGCTTAGTATTGCGTAGATACTCATGGGCGCGAGAGCGCCCAAGCATCACTTTCTAATCCTGAGAAAAATTGGTTGGGCAGTCATGGTGGGAATGACTGGTATATTTTGGCATGATTATTTTATGCTCCCAAAAATCCCAACTTGCTTAAATATCTGGGCGGATTGATTCGAGGGTATGAGTGTGGTGCAGTGGATGCACAAAGTGGGTTAGTGGTAGACCGCCCAGATACCAATAAGGACTGAATCTTGTCATGACCTCCCGTGTAAAACAGTGCAACCACAAGTCTGCAAAGTGCAACTTGGCTAAGTAGACTTATCGACACCCCCGGACTCATCTCACCGGTAGTGGATATAAGTGTTAAGCTATGGCAAGGGGGCCTGAAGGGACACCAGTGGAGGGTGAAGTTTGCCCAGCTGTCCTAACGTTGCGGGGAGGGGAGCCCGGCTGCGTTAGTGGCTGTGGGGAACATCCCGCGCATAGATGGGACCCACCGCAAATGGGAGAAGCCCATAAAGTGAGATGAGAAAAGGGACTAGATACTTTGAAAAGTCACTGTGATGGTCTGCTCAACCACACTTCTAAGGAATCGTGTGGGGCAATGAGTTGATTGTCTCTTGTGGTGAAAGTGTACAAACTCTGCAGAGTCAAAACTATTCGAATAGCCGTGCCCACGGTCAAGGGCGGACATGGGAACTTAACCAGATATAGTTCTATTTCAAAATACTTTGTGGGTGGGAATGGAAAAGTGAAAGGGCGATGGACTGCCCTAGTTTGGAATTGTCCTGGGTGTCGTCCCAGTGGTAAGTTAAGCGGCTATAACGCTGAAGAATTGCTATATGGTGCAGATGCCATGTAACGGTGGATGGAATCTGAATCACTATTAATATTGCATGTTCCTGAACATTATGCTTTTGTTCAAAATGCTAGGTCTTAGGAATTTTTATATAATTGTATTCAAAAGCACTCTTCGCAAAAACAAAATAAACCTAAGCCATCCTTTGATTAGCCATACATGTTATATCTTGCATTCTGTGTGTTGGCTCGCTGAGCACGGGGTCGGAGTGCTCACGCTCGCTTTTGCGACAAAATTCAGAGTCAAGAGTCACATCACCGCGCCTCAGCAACAAGGTTGGACAAGATGGCAGAGAAGATGAAGATGTCAAGAACTAGGCCGCGAACCTCCAGTTGGCTGCCTGTGGGCATGTCCTGAAGGTCCCACCTGTGTGCTCCGTTCTTCCACTGCTGCAATTTATTGATTTTGGCCTAATCGGCCTATGAAGTAAGTCTATTATAATATTTACATTTTCGCATGATATGTACTTTGATATTCAGAACTGTAACTGTGTGCACTATCTACTGATCCAGGGAATAGTGCAGTTAAACACAGTAGATTCCGGATTATAAAATCTGGGTCTGACAGCTTTGGTATCAGAGCCTATCGACTGCAGGTCGTGACCTAGTTAGCCTGGCCGTTAGTTTCATGACTAGAAATATTTCTTCAAAATATTAGTTCCAAAAATATAAGTTATACTGCTCATTCTCATCTGTCTTAGATGAATCCCTCTCATCTGCATTTTGCCCTAGCCATTTATACTTCTAAAGCTCTCTTATTCTGAATTCAAAATGATAAAAAAAAATCTCTAGTACTCACCTTGTAAACCCCCATCGCAAACATACTTTTGGCCAAAGCAACCAAAGCTTAAATTTGAAAAGTCATTTCCAAAAATTATTTTATCCTTGGGAGGATCGATTATAAAATTGTTTACAAAAATTCAGTTTTCAAGCTCATTCATTTTGACAAACCTGACCTTCCGAGGAAATTTACATAAGTCCAACTACTTGCCAAAAATGTCTTCCAAAAGTTCACTTTGGATCCTCAAATAGTTAAAAAAAAATTATTTGTCGAAAACATTTCCCTAAAGATGACCTTCTGTTTCAAGATTAAAAGCCTAAGGGTAAACCTTGAGGTGCTGCTTCTCAAAAGAGTTAATTTGGTAAAAACCCAAATTCCCTATTTGGTTTTATTACCTATGGTTAGAAAAATACTTCTTATCCTATAAATATATAGATATATATATATTTCAAGGGTTATTATTTCAGAACAACTACAAATATATATATATATATATATATATATCCACTTTTGCCACAAAGTTTCAAAAAAAAAAATGAATGGTGATAATATAAGAATGAGCACTGGTATTAAGCAAACCACCTCCAAATGCTTTCCTCTTCCTTCTATTAATTTAAAAAGGAAAATTTTGTTTCCCTTCTCATACCCCTACTCCAAAATTTAAGGTTAGGGACGTTGAAGATATCCATGAAGATAAGGTGGTGTTACTTTAAACGAATTGTACAGAAGAACCCTGCGCTCTCTTATGTGTGCTTTCCGAGTAGACGATGTATTGTTGCAAGATTTTATGTGGCCCTGTGAACTGTCTTCTTGCCCTTGGGCGTCCTATTTCGCAGTCACAGGAAAAGATTGCTTTTAAAAAAAAATTGTGGTTCTATATCACCCCAGCTCCCTGGGTGTGCTCATTTAAAAATTTGAATGGGTTAGCATATCTTATCTCTAAAAATTGACACTCGCCTCATACTATTCCCTCTCGCCTCCTCTATTAGGCCCAATGGATAGCAGCAAGACAACTGCCACAGTCAGAAGTAAGAGAGGGAGAATAGTAGTTGATGCTCGCTAAAACCCTAACCGTCCCTACAAGCTGTCACCAAACCCTCCTCCGCGAAGAGTGCCAGAGGGAAGCATTCACCATAAAAGTAGCAGCGGGACTGCTCCAGGCAAACCTCAAAAAGAGCTTGCTTGTTTTAGTTGTGGAGATGTGGGGCACTATGCCCATAGGTGCCCCCAAAGGGATCTAGAAACACCAGCAAAGGATGCCATCGTTACCAACCTTAACCTTAACAAGGAAAGGTCTACTAGTATCAATAGCCCTAGCCATACGTACCAACCATCACATAACCTCACCCTGCAAGAAATGTCAAGGAGAAGCCATCACAATGAAAGTAACATCAGCCCTGTATCAAGTAGGCCTCAAGGAAAGAAGCGCAAATGCTACCATTGCCGCGAATCAGGGCATTACGCGAAGAATTGCCCCATCGAGAGGAAAGACAAGCAAATAATGGATGCTGTTACCATCAGCTTTAGCTCCGACGAAGAAAATCCTATCAACTCCAAAGATGAACAAGCTGCAACCACCAAGGTGCTGCCCCTAGACCAGGAAGCTACACGGAATAATATATGTATTGAATGTGGCAAAGCAGGACATGTCGCACAACACTGTCCTCCATTACGACAAGTTGGACCAGGAGCATGTTTCACATGTGGACAAACCGGACATTACTACTACAACTGCCCAGTTCCCTATTGCTTATATTGCAAGAAATACCATTACCCGGACGACTGCCTCAAGACCCTAATCGCTTGCAGGCGTTGTGGAGCAAAGGGACATGAGAAAAGTCAATGTACGGTTAACTGCCCCAACTGTGGAGGAGACCACCTGCCAGGAGAGTGTCCAACGAGAAAGATGACATGTTTTCTCTGTGAAGGACAAGACCACTGCCCCAAAGACTGCTTCATGAGCCCGTTGCTGACCAAAGCAGCTGAGATACAACGGATGAGTCTTCAAGTCGCCATAGGACTTGTCATGCCCAAAATTAAAAAGGATGACTGATGTCTGTTACCATTTAATTAAGGGGGGTAGCAAGAGAAGTGATGCTTTGGGCATTTTGGTGCATGTTGGAGAGCTACTACGATGTTTAATTACTTTTGGAAGTACTAATATGATGTATGGCTACCTTGGAAATGTAATAATACTATACGTAATAATACTATATTGGATCTAATAGAATCAGGCCGAGGAAATTCGCAAGACCAGAAATCTTCTGGTAATGAGGATTACAAGACGTACCTTTAGCAAAAATTGACGTGTCTGGCAAAGCAAATAAGCAAGAACGAGATTCTCGTAGAAGTGGAAGACCACCATATAGAATTGTCCATCGTCGCCTCTTTGATTCCCATGGCCCAGTACCCCTAGGGCACAACCTGTTGCTACCCACCTATTAGTAAGGAAATTCTACAACCATGTGTCCAATAGGCGATGCAACTACTCCATTCCACGACGACATGAAGACAACAACGTCAAAGAGCAAGTATTTGGAAGTCTACGACTTATCCAGAAGAACAAGGCTTCTCTCTTCCCCTTTGACTTCTCCAAGTTATAACCCCTATTGTGCAGATTTTCATCTCTCTATGAAGCTAAGGAACTATACGTCGAGCAACATCCCAAAACTTATTGCTGGCCAATATAACTCATCTCCATTCTTTCTGTTCTACCGGAATCTCGGGGTCGAGATTCTTTTTAAGGGGGGTAGGTTTGTAACATCCTGAAATTTAAATCAGAAATATGTAAAGCTTTTGAATTAATTTTGCAAGGTATTTCCATTTGCAATTGGAGTTAGAATGTTTTCCTAAAAATTGGGCAAAAAGATTTAAGAGTTAAAAGGATCCAAAAAGACATATATATGTTTGAATGGTAGAGATTTAAAAATCTAATTAAGAATCTGAAAAGATGATCCATAAAATACCAGAGGAGAAAATGTAACTAAGCATGAAATCTCATCCATAAAGATAATGGCAAGCAAATTTAAAGAGGCCAACATTTACCCATGTATGCAGACACATAAGAATACCAATATGTGTATATACATGAAAACTAGGTGGAGAAGTAAGAAAATAACATATATGTAAATGTATGTATGTGTAAATAGAGTAGATATATGCATAACCAGAAAATAGATACAGCTAAGTATGCATGTATATACCAGGGTATGTATATATATATACATATGTACACATACATAGTCACATGTAAAAGCAACAATAAAAAGAAACAAAAAAAAAATGTGAGGGGAGCCAGACCAGGCTGGATCGGCCCAGCCCAGCCCCACCTCTCTTCCCCGCGGCGCGCACAGCCCACCTCCTCTTCTCTTCTTCCGCCCGAGCGCCCCCCTGCCAGCGCTGTTTTTCTTCTTCCCTCCTTCTTTTCCTTCGCTGCGCGGCCAAGCTAGCTCCACGTCGCCCCTTCGCTCCGCGCCTCCTTTCCTCCGCCTCACCTCGGAAACGCTGGACAACGTCGCCTCTTCCCATTGGTCGGCCGCGCCCAGAACTCTGCCCCGCTCTCTTTTTCTTCCCGCTCTGCCACCATTCTCTTTTTCTTCCCCATTCGGCCGAGCCGTCTTCTCTTGCTCGCGGCTCAACCTCCTGCTTCAGCGCGCGCGTCGCCCTTGCCATCATGCCAAATCCTCCCCTCGAAGATTTCCCTGCCCTGCCACCATCGATCTCGGCGCCCTCCAATGCAACCGCGCGGGCAAGCTCCGAGGGCAGCCCTCCTCGTGCGGCTATAAGGGCCACCGAGAGCTTCTACGGACTCTCCCCCTCACCTACTTCCTCCCTGGGTGAGGAATTGGGGTTTCACCTCCCAAATCGCCGCCGCACCCCCTTCTCCCCAAACTCCGGCAACCGGGCGCCCCGCCGCATCCGGCCACCTCCGTCCAATTCCTTCCTCCCACGTCTTCCTAGGCCCCCAACGAAGCTGACCCCGCCCTCGACCGAGCCTCCCCGGCCTTGTAGCTCGCCGGCGTCGAGCCTTCCTCAAGACCGCCGCCACCGCACGCCGCCGGCCCTGCTCCGGTGACTCCCGACCGTCGCCGCCAACTCCATCATCTTCACGAGGACGCAAGGGCTCCATTTCGCCCGCCACCCGAGCCTCCCCGGCCCCTTCACGCCGACGAGCCCACCGCCGAAGCCTTCCCTTGCTCCGGCTCTCTCTGCCCGGCCTCTACTAGCACATAGCTCAAGAGGTAAAAGTCCCCTGTATAAGTAAGCAACAATTGGGAAGTTCTCCTGGCTAGCCGCGTCGGCGTTAGAGCACACCCAGACCGCGCACGTTCGATTCCTCTCCGCCGCGCCGGGGTGGAATATTTTTGGGGTTTTTGTTTTTGCCATTTTACTGTACATCAATGCCCCAGCCGACTGTGAGGTGAATGATAGTTCAGTGGCAGAGATGGATAGAAAACATGAGACATAAAATGTCATGGATAATTATAGATATACACCCATTCATGTGTGCACATATGAGTATATATATATATGTAATAAATGTCTCTGTTCAAATCTTTAGCAAATAAATAGAATGGATGATTACACATAATCTAAGATGGCACATGAAATGGCAAAAATCTTGTAATTAGACCTTGTGTATTAATTTTTATAGATTGCAACTAAGGGTATTTAGGGACTCTTGAGTATGGATATATATATCATGTGTTAGAAGGTAACACTTGGATATAGATGTAACATGAGTAGTATTCTAGTTTCTTGTCAAAAGAGAGGGTTTTAGCAGTAGTGTGATTAGGGAAGAATGTCACATGGAAAAGTGACCCATCAGTTGAAGGGTAAAGAAACCAACCATTAGCAAGATAGGCTATAAAATATTATCCATAACCTAGGTCATGACATCCAAATATAATTATAGAATGCAGAATATTAAAATGAGTATGATTAAGCATTAGTTACTCAAAATGAGATTACTATAGCACCAAAACAAATGAAACTAGGAATTTGGTGTTGGAGTTATTTGGGTCTTTTGGTGAAGGTTTACTGGTTGCTGATTTCCTTTTTCCTTTTATCCAAATTATCGCGCGCGTTAAAAATAGCTTACGAGGCTCAAGAGGAGGAGGCAGAGGCAGCAACGCTAGAAGCTTCCGACAACCCAAAAGACGCCCACTGTGACCAAGGCGAGTCAATACTTTGATCATGTTGAACCTACATTTTCTGCAAATTATTTTGGTTTAAATTATCAAATTGCATGCTGATATGTTATATGCAAATACATGTTAATTTAAGATTCTAGTTACATGCCTATTGTTTACCTTGAATAATATTACACCCTCTTTGGAATATTTGAATGTGTAAACCTTGTCGCCCTAGCAAAATTATAATATTAACCTTTTGAAATTAAGTCCCTAATTATATGCCATGCTTAGTATTGCGTAGATACTCATGGGCGCGAGAGCGCCCAAGCATCACTTTCTAATCCTGAGAAAAATTGGTTGGGCAGTCATGGTGGGAATGACTGGTATATTTTGGCATGATTATTTTATGCTCCCAAAAATCCCAACTTGCTTAAATATCTGGGCGGATTGATTCGAGGGTATGAGTGTGGTGCAGTGGATGCACAAAGTGGGTTAGTGGTAGACCGCCCAGATACCAATAAGGACTGAATCTTGTCATGACCTCCCGTGTAAAACAGTGCAACCACAAGTCTGCAAAGTGCAACTTGGCTAAGTAGACTTATCGACACCCCCGGACTCATCTCACCGGTAGTGGATATAAGTGTTAAGCTATGGCAAGGGGGCCTGAAGGGACACCAGTGGAGGGTGAAGTTTGCCCAGCTGTCCTAACGTTGCGGGGAGGGGAGCCCGGCTGCGTTAGTGGCTGTGGGGAACATCCCGCGCATAGATGGGACCCACCGCAAATGGGAGAAGCCCATAAAGTGAGATGAGAAAAGGGACTAGATACTTTGAAAAGTCACTGTGATGGTCTGCTCAACCACACTTCTAAGGAATCGTGTGGGGCAATGAGTTGATTGTCTCTTGTGGTGAAAGTGTACAAACTCTGCAGAGTCAAAACTATTCGAATAGCCGTGCCCACGGTCAAGGGCGGACATGGGAACTTAACCAGATATAGTTCTATTTCAAAATACTTTGTGGGTGGGAATGGAAAAGTGAAAGGGCGATGGACTGCCCTAGTTTGGAATTGTCCTGGGTGTCGTCCCAGTGGTAAGTTAAGCGGCTATAACGCTGAAGAATTGCTATATGGTGCAGATGCCATGTAACGGTGGATGGAATCTGAATCACTATTAATATTGCATGTTCCTGAACATTATGCTTTTGTTCAAAATGCTAGGTCTTAGGAATTTTTATATAATTGTATTCAAAAGCACTCTTCGCAAAAACAAAATAAACCTAAGCCATCCTTTGATTAGCCATACATGTTATATCTTGCATTCTGTGTGTTGGCTCGCTGAGCACGGGGTCGGAGTGCTCACGCTCGCTTTTGCGACAAAATTCAGAGTCAAGAGTCACATCACCGCGCCTCAGCAACAAGGTTGGACAAGATGGCAGAGAAGATGAAGATGTCAAGAACTAGGCCGCGAACCTCCAGTTGGCTGCCTGTGGGCATGTCCTGAAGGTCCCACCTGTGTGCTCCGTTCTTCCGCTGCTGCAATTTATTGATTTTGGCCTAATCGGCCCATGAAGTAAGTCTATTATAATATTTACATTTTCGCATGATATGTACTTTGATATTCAGAACTGTAACTGTGTGCACTATCTACTGATCCAGGGAATAGTGCAGTTAAACACAGTAGATTCCAGATTATAAAATCTGGGTCTGACATTTAACTATTTATACTATTTTCATTATAATTTTTTTGTCTCACACTGTGTTACTATTTGCGTTATTTTGTGGGCTTAAGTCATCTTTAGTATAAGAAACAACATATTATCTCTCATCACCTCTACTCTTCTATATAGAATTTTACTTATTTTATACAGTTAAAAGATAACTGAGATGGTAATGTTAGAGATGCCTCTATTAGTTTTGAAACTTACACTAAACACAAAGCAGAACATGCATATAAACGCTCGCGAATTCAGAGAAGCGATGAGCCGATGATGTATGATGGGAAACATATAGCATCGGTCAGTGCTAAGCTGCCTCGATGTCCTGCGTTCCTGCTCTCTAGGCTACATAGCCTTAGCCTGGCTCCGTCAGGCTTCGACTATGGGCGGATGTGGGACTGCTTAAGTGTAGGCTAAAGCTTACGATTTTGTAATAACTAGGAGAGATCTATAGAAAGATTATACTGAGTTTAACTGTACCGGCCAAAATCACATGCGACTATTTCCCTCTGCATATTGCCTCTCGCAAACAGGCTAAATTCAAAAACCACAGCTCAAAAGAATCCATCTTATATTAGACATCAGCATCGGTGGCCATGAATTCGTCTGTTTGTGCCATGGTAGGTGAGATGAGGCTGAATTCGTATGTTCGTGCCATGGAAGGTGAGATGAGGCAATGTGCAAAATCATTTACGATTATTTTTCTCTATATACTGTCTCTCATAAATAGTTAAAATTTAAAAATTATAAGATAAAAATTAAATTTACAACCTAAAAGAACGCATCCAAGATCATCAGAATCACGGTTCAAACAAGCAGCATCGTGGATCGCAAAGTTGAACTAAGTTTTGGAAGCGCCGTGTGGCTTTATTTTTCCTGAGTTGCTCCGGAAACGGGCCAAAAACCGGTTGGGTTTTAGAAGATTTCCAGCACATTTCATTGTACACTTTGCTCGAGCTGTTTGTTACATCTCGATTAATCTCAAATACTGTGTGCAATGGTTCTAGTGCAGATAAGTGCGTGTGCGTAAAATTTTGAGCCGAAGTTGCACGGCAGCAGCAAGCCAGCAACGTCCACACGTACCAATAATAAAAGCCACTAGTCTCATAGGCGCGGCGCCACGCCGCGCCAGCCACCGTGTGCACCGAAGTAAAAGAGGCGATAATTCGTGAGGAGTTTTCTAAAAAAAATCGAGGGCACATGCGTATTTTTAAAAAATTCAAAGGTTTTTTTCGTAAAAAACCGAGGACCTGTACGTAAATAAATGAGGACCCGTGCGTAATTTAGAAAACCGCGGGGGCTATCCTGCAAAGTGGAGGGGCTAAAAAAAACTGGCAGGGACCTTTTTTGCGAGAACCGAGGACCTTTACGTAATTTCCGGAAAGTTCAGGGACTTTTTAGCAAAAGTGCTCACCAGACCGTACCAAGATTCGGGAGACACGCGCCGGGCGGAGCGACAGCGGGGGCGACGTGGCCTCTCCAGCGGCCGGGAATCCCCCCTGCTATTAGGGGTTCTGGATGTCCCTCTGTTGGCATTCAGTGAATCTGGGCGTGAATATGCAACACGTACCAGGCTGCGGCGCTAAGCTTTTTGCACAGAAAAATACTTCAAGATGAACAGCTTTTGCTAATAAGAGCAAGTACAATAGTATAGCTAACTAGTGGCTATAACATTTGTCCATTTCATCTATAGTCTTCAAAAAAATAGTTCATATAATAAGGTAGTTATTACAATAACTATTTGGCCCCACGTGTAAGAGAGTGAAATGCATATTTTTACGTGCTATAGCTAGCTGTATTTTAGGTGGTGTTTGGTTTGGAGACTTGGTGGGATGGGATAGCTCCATCCCAGGTATGTGGGATGGGATGATCCCACTTTTTGTTTGGTTGCAAGGATGGGTTAGTCCCTGTTTTTTGTTTGGATGGAGGGATAGAATGGGATCTAGTGATCCCACCTCTTGTTTGGATGGAGGAATGGAGTGGGATAGCTGCATATACTCAACAGATCAACAATATATCAACACATCACAATATATCACAACATGCCAAATCACACATCAGGACGTGCTGGGCCGGAGAGGACGGCGGAGAGGAGGCCGACGGCAGCGGAGAGGACGTGCTGGAGCTCGGCGGAAGTGGGCTGGAGAGGACGGCGGAGAGGAGGCCGGCAGTGGAGATGACGGCGGGGAGGACGCGCCGGGGCGGAGATCCGGCCGGCAGTGGAGAGGACGGCGACGACCGGAGCACGGCGACCCGACCTCCGACGGCGTGAGGAGCGGCAGGGAGGCGCGCACACACCCGGCCGGGGCGGCGCCCGCGCGTGGAGGGAGATGGGGGCCGGGGGGAGATGCGCGGGCGGCGGGGGAGATGGGGAAGGGGGCGCGGGCGGCGGGGAGATGGGGGCCGGCGGAAGACGCGCGGGCGGCGGGGGAGACGCGCGAGCGGCGGGGAGATGCGGGCCGGGGGGAGATGGGGAAGGGGGCGCGGGCGGCGGGGAGATGGGGGTCGGCGGGGGAGACGCGCGGGCGGCGGGGAGATGCGGGCCGGGGGGAGACGCGCGGGCGGCGGGGAAAAAGAGCGCGGGGAGATGGGGGATTAGGGCGTAGAGCGCGCGCGCAGAGAAGTGGGTTGGCGCGGTTCGCTCGTTTTGGGCGGATCGTTCCAACCCACTTTTCAGAGGAATCTTTTCTTTTGGGTCCAACCCATCCCATCAAACCCTACAACCAAACACTACCAAAAAAGGGTTGGCCCCCTCCCATCCTGGGATATCCCCTGAACCAAACACTACCTTAGTAGCCAGCTTCCTTCTCTCTCTTCCTTTCTCTCTCTGCCACGTAAGATTTGGTTGATATTATATTTGCTATAGCCTGCTGTTTAAGCTTTATTGTACCTACTCTAAGCTCTTCTTAGGCTGGGCATAAAAAATAATCATGGTCATTTACGGCGCTAGTACTACCGGAGTATTGCTTTGCTGCTCCTAAGATACATAGGCGAAATGAAAAGGGTGAGTTCTGTGGATAAGGTCACTCGTATCCTAGTCCTATGAATTTGGATAGTTATGCTAAAGGAGTTCTAATGAATTTTAAATAGGATTATGATTCATATATTTTTTTAGTAGAATTTCTATTCCACTTTAAAAGAGAGTCAGCAAGAAAAAACTATATAAAATCATGAAAGGTGGTCACGAAGAACTCAAACAACAAAGTAAATAAACCACTTATCCAAAATTAGAGATGCACGAGATGATTAGAGATTATGTTATTCTTTAGCACTAGATTCTTATATAGCTCAAGGATTTGAGGATCCTAAAATATTCAAGATAGTTGTGAGAGAGCAACAATCCCTTATACTCTTTTAAGGTTGTGCTTAAGAAATTTACGGTCGATTTTGCTGAATTTTTTCCCTAGTTATGGTTGCTTCAATGTCGTTATTTTTGTTCTCTCTACGAGTTATCGTCGTTCTTGATACCGTCTATGAGAATCATCTTCTTCGTTCTTTATACCATGCACGCTCGTGTCGTATCTCACAAACTCTGATCCGATCCCAGGGCTGCTACGCATAACAAGGGGTATTAGAATGTAACAAGTGGCATCCGAGTTAAGGCCGGATTAATCTGATTTGTGAGAAAATCGATAAATTGTCAAGTGGCTAAAATCAAGCTCGATGTCGACGAGGTGGAATTAAGTAGAGAAATTTAACGGCAGAGGAAATTTCAGTGTGTGGCAATGTACGATGAAGGGTGTTCTTGTTCAGTAGGAGCTAATCGACACTCTTGAAGGGGACAAACTGAAAAAGATATCTGACGAAGATTAGAAGGTGATGGAGTGGAAGGCTATCAATTTAATCCGTTTATGTCTTTTCGATGAGGTAAAATACTCGATGATCAAGGAGAATTCGTTGAAGAAATTATGTGAGGACGTAGAAGAAATTGTATATGGCCAAGTCGCTGACAAACCAACAAGTGCCGAAACGACAACTGTACATGTTAGATATGGAGGAAGGTACACGGTTCATTGACCATCTCAATATCTTCAATAAGTTTATCACATAGCTGACTAGTGTGGATGAGAAAATTGAAGAGAACAACAAGGTCATCGTACTGTCATCATCTCTACCACTATCATGAGAGCAATTGATGATGAATATTCTTATAAAAAACCACTCTCAACTTCAATGAGGTAGTTGCATATCTATTGAAATCAGAGTCCTTGAAAAGCCATTGGAATTTTCATCCTAAAGTGATCAAGCACTGGCTGTAGTAGGTGTTGCAGGCAGAAGCAAAAGTCACAGAAAGAAGGATGGCAAGAGAAAAAGCACACGTGTATGTTATCTATGTGATAAAGAGGGTCACATGATAAAAGAATGTTCGAGTTTGAAGCAAATAAAGGGTTGAATACGTCCAACGTATGGAACTGTTCACTTAGCGGATTATAAGAAGTGTGCAATTACTAAGGTGATAACAGTTACATTGAACATGTATAATGGAGTACATCACACATTGACGAGAGTTTGGTATGTTCTCGGCTTAACAAAAAATCTAATATCTGTGAGGCCGCTTGAACTCGAAAGTTGTGAGGTATCACTTTGAGGTAGATACTTATAAAGGGCAAGTAACCATGAAAAGTATCTGCAACAATAGATAATACGATTAATGAATACACGTAAAGAAAGGGCAATCAATGGGAGCTCTAGTAAAAATCCTGGCCAAGAGAATAAAACCATGTTACCAACGGTAGTTACTTAGATCTCATTTGCAGTTATGTGCAAAACTGCAAAGGCGGTTAGAAAATCTAGTAGATGCAAAGATGAATGTGCAAGCTGTTGGAAGGAAGGCATGGTGGGACCAAGCATGCTGTACTGGTGAGTATGTGTTGCTCGGAGGTGGTACAAACCAATGTTATGGATGTCTGTAGGAATAGGAGGTGTGGTTAATCGAACTACAAAATAAATGAGCTCTCAAGTGGAGGTTTTGGGCAAGCTAGCCTGAACAATGGCTTGTACATTGTGATTATGTGCATGAGCTCCTGTGATGGGGGAACTTCTAAAGGTACGAAGAAAAACAAAAAAAAATAAAAAATACGGAGCCAACTTGAAGCAAGTTCTTGGAGAATCATATTGACTTTAACAGATAAGAGTCAATGTGAAGATTGTTGAGTATGATGACTCATTTTCTAGTCTTTTAAGATTTGAGAATATGCACTATAAGTAGTCCTAGATGAATCTTAATACGATTATGATTTCTACTCCCGTTAGTGGTAGGATTCCTGCTACACTTTGAAGAAGTGCTAGGGGTATTATATAAAGCCATGAGGGTGATCATAGAGAACACAAACAACCAAGCAATAAAGCAAAGAAGCCACTCGTCTAAAGTTAGAGATACATGAGAGGATTAGAGGCTAGGTTATTCTTTAGCATTAGATTCTTGTATACAGCAAGAATCCGAGAGACCTAAAAGATTCGAGAGGATTGTGAGAAAGTGACAATCTCTTGTACTCTTTTGAGATTGTGCTTAAGGAATTTATGGTCGGCTTCATCAAATTTTTTTCTCTCATCATGGTTGCTTCAACATCGTTATTTTGATTTTCTTTACAGGATTTATTTTCTTCGTTCTTGATACCATGTACGCTCATGTCGTATCTCATAAACTCTATTCTAATCCAATGGTTGCTACGTATAAGAAGGTGTATCAGAATGTAACAAGTTCTTCTCTTTAATGCACAGCAGCACCGTGAAAAATGACAGTGTCCACCAATTAGTGGGTGACGACGGTTAAACAGTCATGAATAATAATGAGAAGTGCTTGTATGCTTTTCTCTCTAACAAGAGTAACGCTAATATCAAAACATATGAAAAGATAAATAATATCTATCTACTATTGATAATGCTTTAAAAATTATGCAAATCACTGTTAAGAAAAGTATAGAAGCACCTTCCATAATATAATCTGAGTGCCATCAAACTGTTGTGAATAACATAATGGGAACATCATCAATATTGTCAAGGAAATGATCGAACATACAATCTGATTAAGAGGTGATTTTTGATTACTTGGCGTTTCCCCCTATTTAATTACTAAAGCAGCTACATTTTACTTCTACTCATTTATCACACAAAATTAGTTCCATAATATTGTGTTTGGCATTCACAGCATGTATCATATAGAGTGACCGTGCTTCTTTTTTAATGTATCAGTACTCGGATTGCTATGATTTGCAGCAAGTAACATATCAGGTTTATTGCACAGTTTTTTGTGAATAACTATGTGTACCTGGATTTCTATTTGAATGTATTAGTTGAAATGTACCAATATTTTAGTTTCTAGTATCTTGGCATTTGTTATTTTCTCTATCTATTCTAGGTCATATTTTCCTTTTGACTAATTTCGCAGTTTTTAGCTGTGCAAGGAAACCAAAACCTTCCACCCACATTCCTCCAAACCCCCTCGTAGTAGCACATGAACTATCTGAAGGGTTATCTTCTGTTGTGCGTCCGATGTACATCCAATGGCCAATTCCCATTTAAGTGATGTTTAGACCGTCCAAAGGGTTATCTTCTGCTACTATGCGTCCGATGTACATCCAACAACCAATTTCCACTTAAGTGATGTTCGGACCGTCCGAAGGGTTATCTTCTGCTGCCGCGCATCCGATGTACATCCAACGGCCATTTCCACTTAAGTGACATTCGGACTGTCCAAAGGTCACTTCTTTTGTTGCGCGTCCGATGTACATCCAACGACCAATTTCCACTTAAGTGACGTTCGGACCGTCTGAATGTCACTTCTTCTGCTGTGCATCTGATGTACATCCAATGGCCGCAACGTGCTGCCGCCTTGCTCGGGCGCCCTACGGGGAGCTCCGCCGAGGAGCTCCCTCCCTCCTCTCCTATCGTTGGCCACTGGGAATGGCAAGCGTGGGGGATTTGGTTTTGGAGACAGACATGACTACACACGGGGGAGTCAGTTTTGGAGTGGGACACGATGGCGTGCAAGGGAGCTCCCTCCTTGTCAGCACACAAGGGCGCTACCTCCTCACTGACGCCGGTGGATCCACCGGTGGGATTCTAGGGTTAGGGATTGGTGGGGAGGGGTTAACGCAAGACTTGGAGGCGCACAGGGGTGTAAATGCAAGAAAGCCTAAGGTGCATAAGTGCACGGGAGAGTTGAGTGCACTGAATACATTCCCACTATACATGGTGCAATAATCACAGGGAAACCTTTCTTCCACATGATCCCCATCCCATCCCGTACCATTCTTGTCCATGTACATGCAACCAATAGTCCAGCACCCACCAATCAATCGGTGTAAAGAGAGAGATACTCACATGCAATTTTGGTCGACATGAATGAAGTCAGGATAGTGTCTATTACAATTGACTTGTAGACCCCGCCTTGAAATGAAAAAGACACTCTATTTGAAAACTAGTTACTATAGAAAGATAAGCCATAAGCCCAAAGGAACCCACTCTTGGTCATGGAATTTTTGGTCTATATTTTCACTAAAATTTGGCAACAAATTAAATTAAAGATCTAATGAAAAAGGAATATTATCAAAGTTTGCTAACACATTGGTAATATTACTGATGGCTCTGTTATTTTTGGCCTTTTTTACTTTTGACTCCGACTTCTTCGAAAACCGAAACAAATGGGAAGGCTTTTCGAAACCACTTTTCCAAACGGCTTCCCGAGCTCAAAACCGTGTGTGTTGTTCGTGTTGGTGACTCCGCCGTTCACCGCCATCTCGAAAGAGAAAAACTAATGCACGGTATACTGTGGAAAGCAAAACTAACGAGGCATCATTTTACCGTCGGATTCATTGGTTCAACGCACCAAATGCTTTCGCGCGAAGCTTTCCGAGCACATTAGAATCTGGATCCCTAGATACAAAGCACTGCAAGTCTCCCCATCTCCCCCTCTCCCTCAATCCCCCTTTCCATCTCTCTCCACAACGTTACCAGTCTATTCACTGCAGTTGCGAGCAGCTGGAGTTGTGGCAGACATGCAGGAGAGAATGGAGGCCAAGAGCTGGTGGAGAAGCCATCACAACAACATGTTGGTGCATCAATGGCGGCAACGCTTCTTCCATTGACAAGGGATGGCATGCGGGCATAGCGAGCAGCAAAGCGTGGGCGAGCTAGCATGCGGGCATAGCGAGCAGCAAAGCGTGGGCGAGCTATGTGGTGCGACGAAAGGTGAGTGACCTAGCAGGTTGATGAGCTTGGTGGCCATCGGCGAGTTCAGCAGCGCTCAAGAAGGCGAGCATTTAGGGTAGCCTAGAGGGCATGCGCCTTTGGGTGAGCACGGTAGCCCACTGAACACAAGACATTGATGAATGTGCCCCTAGTGTCCTAACTCCAATTTCTTCTAATTTTTTCCTCATTTGTTGTTGAAACGTGCTTTATTTTTGTGAAACTTAATTGAAACTTTTTTGAAAGTCACTCAAATTTTACAAAAAACATTATTGAAACTCTATGAAGACAAAAAACATTATTGAAACTCTATGAAGATTGAAGTTTTTTTTGAAATTTGGTCAAAACTCTTCTAAAACTTAAGTTTCGACTTTCAAACTTGTGTTTTTTGTTTCATGAAGTTTAACTCCAAGTTTAATAAGGTTTCATAAAATTTCAAGAGGCTTTATGACTAAGTTTTATGAAATTTCATAAGGTTTCATTACTAAATTTTATGGTGTTTCATTAAGTTTTATAAAAGTTTCAGGAGGTTATGCCTAAGTTGACTTTTGGTTTTGGTTTATAAATAGTAACAACTTGTAAAACTGGTAGAGAGAGACACTCGCATGCGATTTTGGTCGATATAAATAAAGTTACTATAGTATGTACTACAATCAACTAGTAGATCTCGCCTTGAAAAATGCACTCTATTTGAAAGTTAGGTACTGTAGAAAAATCATTAACTATATAAAAGCAGTTTTTAGAAACCAATACGAACAAACCTTAAGTTTTATAAAGTTTTATGTGTAAGTTTTATGGTGTTTCATATGTTTTTATAAAGTTTTAGAAGGTTTCATACTTAAGTTAACTAAATTTTATAATGTCCTATGGCTAAATTTTTATAAAACCTCATGAAATTTAGATGAAATCCGATGAAATTTGTTTGTACTGTTAGAATTCTTTCTATCAGTATACCATATGTTAGTATCTCTATCTTAAAAAATACAAATAAAAATTATTAACCATAGCTAAAAACAAAGAACATAACCATCAAATTTGATCAAAGTTACCATGATTTGGTAACTTTTTTTTGCAAGCGGTGCGGGGTCGAAGGCCGAGCCGGACCGGCCGTCTCGTCTCCCAGCTTTTAAAACGCCACGACGCCCTGCCTTCCCCTGCCTTCTCTCTCCTCGTCGTACGCAGCGCGCAGCGAGAGGGGAGAGGAGAGAGGGAGAGCAGCAGGCACGGCGGCCGAAGCAAAACGACACCAACGGACGGATTTTTAAGTGCGCCATTCCATCCGCCCGTGTCCTCTAGCCTCATTACCCGTCGTCGGCTAGAGGAAAGCAAAGCGCCCGCCCTCCTCTGCTTGGTTAGCTTAGCCAGGTCCACGAGGAGGCCATGGCTGCGGCGCGCGCGTGCAGCTTCCGCCGGTGCTTGGCTGTGCTAGTGGCGGCGGCGGTTCTCTTCTCGGCCTGCGCCGAGGGAGCGGCGGCGGCGGGGAATGCCAAGGGGTCGCGGCGGCGGCAGCTGCTGCGGCAACGGCAGGTGCACAACCACCTCAAGCGGCTCAACAAGGCGCCTCTCGCCAGCATTGAGGTATCCATCCGTTTGTCCCGCTCGTCTCCCTCCTCCTCCCCAACACCGTGCGCGCATTCAGTTTGTTGCGTTCTTGCGTCTTGTTATCCTTGTCAAAGATTTCATTTTCTTTTGGTATTGGAAGTGAATCCAAGTGAATCAACGGAGAAAGGTGATGCATTTGGTATGGAAGCCAAAGAAACACGCCCTTTTGAGGGGCTCTGTCTCTGTGCGTGCTTGTGATGAGCTGCCTGCTTTGCCCGGCCCGCTTCGCTTTGGAAGAGCTGATTCACTGCTCCTCCCATGGACCATGCATTGGCATTCTTTCGTCGCGGGAGGAAAAGACTCGCTTTTCGGGGAAATTTTATGGGTGCCCGTGCTTCTTTGGTTCATTGGGCTTGAAGGGAAAGATGCTTGCTTTTGGTTGCTTTCCTTCCTTTGGAGAACTGAGTCTTTTCCTGAACCATTATATTTTTGCTTTTGCTTGTTCAAAGTAACCTTGGTTTGTTTTCTCCCACTTGCTTTGATGTGTGCAAGTATTAGGGGTAGTATCTTACCATGTGTGCTTTGAATTATCTCCTACCTTTTATTTTTCTTCTTTTATGGCTCTAGTTTCTGTTCTGAAAACTATGCTTACAGTTTTTTTTTTGCAAATGATATTTTTTCCACTGTCCCTCAAATTATTCCTGTCCTAAGTTTAGCACGATGTTCTCTCTCTCTCTCTCTCTCTCTCTCTCTCTCTCTCTCTCTCTCTCTCTCTCTCTCTCTCTCTCTCTCGCTCGCTCGCTCGCTCGCTTTGTTGCAACGACTGATTCTGAGAAATCAACAGAGCCCAGATGGAGACATCATAGACTGTGTGCACATCTCCAACCAGCCTGCCTTCGATCACCCTTTCCTCAAGAATCACACCATCCAGGTTCCTCTCTCTCCAGCACCACTGCCCTTTTTGCAGTTGGGGTAGAGCTTATCCCCCCACATATCATGATAACACTCAATGGTGCACCATCATCACCTTGCAGATGAGGCCTGCTTACCACCCAGAAGGTCTGTATGATGAGTCCAAGGTTGCATCGCAGCAGAACACTCAGCAAATCATCCAAATGTGGCATCAGAATGGCAAGTGCCCGGAGAACACCATACCAATCAGGAGGACTAAGAAGGAGGATGTCCTCAGGGCCAGCTCTGTCAGGAGGTATGGCAAGAAGAGGCACAGGAGCACCCCAAATCCCATGTCTGTTGACCCTGACATGCTCAATGAGAGTGGCCACCAGGTAGAATAGAATGCTTCGTTCATCTTCATAGTACTAACTTGTTCTTGGATTGTTTGAAGTGTTCATTTAATCATGTTTACCCTCGCATGGAGCAGCATGCAATAGCATATGTGCAGGGGGGTAAGTACTATGGGGCCAAGGCCACCATCAATGTGTGGCAGCCAAGGATTGAGCAGGCCAATGAGTTCAGCCTGTCCCAGCTCTGGATCTTGGGGGGTTCCTTTGGGCAGGACCTCAACAGCATTGAAGCAGGATGGCAGGTGAGAGTGAGACATGAGAGGGGGAAATCCACAGTCAAAAGTTCTATTAAATGCTGCGTTTCAGCTTCCGGTTTTGTTGTTCTTCTTCCATGCTGTCAATTATGAGGGGCGTTCCTCCTTGCATGCGCTAATAATTTCTTCTGTGTTGCAATAATTATATGTACACTACTGAAAGACCCTTACATTTTTGTTGGAGCTAGACTGGGCCCTGATCAATATGGCTTCAGCTTCTGGCTTCAGCTTATTTTTGCACTATTCATAAATTTCGTCTTTTTCTGAACTTTTGACTTTTTTTGAGTTTTTTTACCGGTTCTTTTTTTCCTCGTATTTGTTTACATTATACGTGATGGGCTAATATGTTTTTTCTATTTTTAAATTTTTTAAATTTAATTATGGTAAATAAGCCTCTGTCAGCTACAGTACTTTTTTCAGTCAGCTACAGTGTTTTCAGCCAAAAGCCATGAGGCTTTCAGCCGAACCGATCACCACCTAGATTCCCCATTTGCACTGATCTTTTTCTTTCTTGAGCTGTACTAGTAGTACTCATTAGTCATTACTGTTTTTAGGAGCTAAAGAATGTTGCAATGCTGGACTAAATTCCGTAGACTCTTTCATTGTGGCTTATTCCTTTGTGCTCTCCACAAAATTTCAGGTTAGCCCAGACCTGTACGGGGACAAAAACACTAGACTCTTCACTTACTGGACTGTAAGATAAGATAAACATCACATTCCTTTCAATCTTCATGGCAATTGTTTTTAGCTTCTTTGTATTGCTGTGATACTGATTTTGAATTTCTGTGGAATACCGTAGAGTGATGCATATCAAGCAACAGGATGCTACAACCTACTTTGCTCAGGATTCATTCAGATAAACAATCAGATAGCCATAGGCGCCAGCATCTTCCCTATCTCCAACTACGGTGGTTCCCAATACGATATCAATATTTTGGTCTGGAAGGTAAAATACAAGAACCCTTCACATGCCGAGCATACGTTATCATATTCATGAATGGGGCCAACGAATCTATGCCCACCTGTTTCTTGTTCTTTCTTAAGGCGCCTTCAGGCTTAAGTCAAGGCTACAACTCTGGCTCTGGCCTGTTTGTGGACAGTTGGCACTCTCACAGTTGGCCCCACACGCATACTGGAATTATGCCTGCTAATACACACACTGATGATTTGCCCTTTGAACAAATCAAGAATATTCGTCTTATGTTCATGTTCCTCCTGTTAGAAAATCTTATAATTTCTGCAAGGAAAATTTGGAAATCTCTCATCTGGTAAACAAAACACTTGCCCATTTGCATTGTCATGTGCCATTATGTAGTCATTTTGCCACTTGCATGACCAACAAGATCTTGTTGCCAAGTATTTCGAAAAGTTTGCTGTACACATAAAATAGTTTCCAAGTCATTTTCATCAAAGGGCAGTGCCTTTTCATAGTGCATATAATGAACACTTAAGACTTTCTTTTGTGCATGCATGATAGCTCTAAAAGGCACCTACTATATTCCCTGATCATTATCCTATCTGCTAAATATGCCTGTAAATCGTGGTTTGCAGGACCCAAAGGAGGGCAATTGGTGGTTGCAGTTTGGTAATGGCTATGTTTTGGGCTACTGGCCATCTTTCCTTTTCTCCTACTTGGCAGACAGTGCCTCCATGATAGAGTGGGGTGGTGAGGTGGTGAACTCGGAGTCTGACGGCAGCCACACTTCCACACAAATGGGCAGTGGCCACTTCCCTGAGGAAGGGTTTGGCAAGTCCAGCTACTTCAGAAACATCCAAGTGGTGGATTCATCCAACAATCTTAAGGCACCAAGTGGTGTTGGGTCATTCACTGAGCAATCCAACTGCTATGATGTGCAGAATGGCAACAATGGTGATTGGGGCACTTACTTCTACTATGGGGGGCCTGGGAAAAATCCTAATTGTCCATAGGAAAAGAAAAGAATTGCTATCCAAGCCCTAACAACCCCCTGACACGTCTGTATTATCCAGTAAATTAGTTTACACATCTCTTTCTTTCTTTTTGTTCTTTTTCTTGGTTTTTTATTTTGTTTTACTTTTGCCTCCCAAGTTTATTAACTTCTAGGTAAGTGTTTGATGTGAATTTGTTCTCTCCCTCAGAGATGTTGGCCTGGTTCTAGGGAGGAGTGTGGTCAAGTTTCTGAAGAGAAACAGGCCTGTTTGGTTTGTGCCTCTTGTTTGTCAAATAGTTTTGTTTCGACCATGTCTTCAACCTGTTTGTTGGAGCTGCTTGTCGAGTTGAATTGAATTACTTAAGTTGTTGGTATGTGTGAGCCTGGTTAATACCAGTACCAGACTACCAGTATTTGTTTTCTATTCTGAAAAGTGGCTAATCAAGTGTTTAGCTATTGGAAGATGTACAAAGATGCCAACTTTTTGTGCGTTAGTTTGGTGGTCGTTGGTCATCTGGAAAAGTGCACAAGGGTGATTATAAATAAGGTAGACCTTAGTCTTGCAGTTTTGTGAAGGCAGGAGTTCACATTGCAAGTAACAAAGCAAAGCACCACTGCCTCAACAATCTCTGAGTGCCAGTGTAAAACCCTGGCCCAAGCAGGAGTCCGGACTGCCACCTCTATAATTTAGTCTGAGTATAAACCATCTAACAAAAATTTTCCAACCTAGTCCTCTACAAAGAACTAATTCATAATAAACATGATTAGATGATTAGAGAAAGAATATATAGTTCATAAAAAAAAATAAAACTTAAGACACTTGTGCCTAAAAATGCTTAATACCACATGCTTGAGAACACTTAAGATAGCTCGCCTAAGAATGCTCGAGAACGCTTGAGACCTTATGTCCAAGAACATTACTGAGGACATATATATTGTTAGAGAAGTCCGAGTTATGAACACACTCGAACACGATGAACAACAAGTTTTTGCGATGCAAGGAGGCAACATTTTCTCCGTATATTACTGAATTTATAAGACTATATATAGAACGTGGCCTAATTGGCCTCTTAGACTTGCGCCACGAACGAACAGCCCGTACGTGGCGCCACTACAACCTGCTCCCACGCGAACGATGTGCGCGTCAAGCTGAACTGTGCATGACCGGAAGACGTGCCCATGCGCTTGACTAACCGTGGTTCGATGCACAGGAGTCAAACCTTGCGCCCACTTTCTACCTCGGCACTGGCCTGGAATCGCATGATTGCCGCCAGTGCTTAGTCTTTGGACTTGAGCAACGTGAGCCACATGAAGCGGCTCATGTCATCAACCAGCAGGAGGAAGTAGTTGTTGCCGCTCGAGGTGATAGGTGTGATTGGTCCGCATAAGTCGTTGTGGAGGATGTCGAGGGCGTCTTTGGCGTGGTACTTCGCCTGCTATGGGAAAGAAGAGCGCTTCTACTCTCATACTAGGCAGCTGTTGTAGACTTGGTCGACCTGGTCGATTGGCAGCAGTCTGTGCACCATCTCCTGCTGTGCGAGCTTGCAAAGCGCCTAGAAGTTGAGGTGCCCATACCTAGCATGCCAGCGCCAGGCCTACTCATAACTGCACGCGGACAAGCGGACCGGCCTGGCGATGTCGAGCTCAAGGACATATAGGCGGCTCGAAGAGCGCCTCACTTTTGCTAGCAACTGTCGTTATTGGTCGAAGATCCGCAGGTCCCCGCTGTCGATCACCACCCTGCACCCAGTCTCATCAAGATGTCCGAGGATCATAATGTTGGCCGTCAGTCTCGGAATAAAGTATAATCCGGTGAGTGCCCGGTGCTCTCCCGACTTTAGGGAGAAGAGGATGGTGCTGCACCCCTTGATCTCCACAGAAGAGCTATCGCCGAACTTCACCATGCCGCAGATGCTAGCGTCGAGCTCAAAGAAGGCCAACTTTGACCCGGTCATGTGGTTGGTGGCTCCCACGTTTAGGACCCATCGACGGTGGTCGCGCTCTTCCCTCTACCTGAGCTGAACGAAGAACTTGTCCTTGCTTACCTCGACGCAGGTGCGTGGCGATGGCAATGGAGATTCGCGGTGGGGCGGCAGCGTCAGCGGTGGGGACTCATGGTGTGGTGGCGGAGGGGAATCGTGGTTGATGAGTACCCCAACCACAAGCAAAGTAGGCTCATCATTATCCCCTTTAGCCAGGTGGGCCTGATCTCACATGGGCTTGCTGCAGCAGTCTTTGGCCCAGTAACCTTGCTTGCCACAGTTGCGGCATTGGTCCCTAGGAGTGTCACAGCCGCCAGCTTGGATGGCCCCATTTGCACCAGCATCACGCAGCACAGTACTGCATCTGCACCCCATGCCCTTTGCCACGACAGCGATTTTTATCGGAGCTATTGCCTTCGTCATTCCCGTCGTTCTCGTGCCTCTGGAACCAGGCCTGCCACTCATCCTTAGTGAGAAGCAGGTGGCCACTAGTATCGGCACGTCTACTATTGTTGGTGTTAGAGCCGAGCCTGTACTGCTGCTCCACCGCGCAAAGACGCCTGGTTACCTCCTCGATGCTAAGCGCGCTCAGATCGAGAAGGGTCTTGATGGAGATGGCGACCTATGAGAGACATTCTGGGACGACCTACAGAAATTTCTTCACCACTTCCTCGTTGGTGACGTTGTCCCCCAGGACTCGAAGGTTGTTGGTGAGACTTGTGATTCTCATGGTGAAGTCGTTGACGGACTCGCCATCCTTGAACGCAATCTCACCGGGCTCGCGTCGCAGCTTCTGTGCACTCACCTCTCTGACATGCTCAACACTGGCGTGCATCATCTTGACCACGTCCCAGGAGTCCTTGGTGGTGTCCTTGACGGCGAGGGTCAAGAGCATGTCCGGCAAAACAGCACGAAGAATGGTGGACAACGCTAGTCTGTCATCGTGGAAGTCACCGCCGCCGGGCTCGATTGCCTCCCAAAGACCCTATGCTTGCAGGTTCACGCGCGTTACTAGTGACCAGTTGGTGTAGTTTGTTCAGGTGAGCATGGGGTAGACCACCGAGCCCGACGCCTCCTTGACTACGCGTTGGACAACGATCTCACGGTCACCATTGTCATGGTGTCACGGTCGGCGCAGAGGAGATGTCGTTGAGCGATGATGGCCTCACCGCGAAGGAGTCCTTGATTGCCTACCCGCTGGAGCCCACGACGACGACATAGCTGTGCTTGGACTGTCAACCTAGCTCTAATACCAAATGTTAGAGAAATCTGAGTTATGAACACACTCAAACACGATGAACAATAAGTTTTTATGCTGCAAGGCAGCAACATTTTATCCATGTATTACTGAATTTATAAAACTTTATATACAAAACATGGCTTGAGTTGTCTCCTAGACTTACACCACGAACGAACAGCCGTATGTAGCGCCCCTACGACTTGCTCCTATGCGAACGACGGCATGTCAAGCTAAACTGTGCACAACTAATAGATGTGGCCATGCGCTTGACTAATCGAGAAAGAAGGAACTCACACGACTACGACTACAACCACGCACATGGCTATGACCAACTCACACGACTACGACTACGACCACGCACATGGCTACGACCACGCACATGACTTATCCAACATATATTACCATAAAAACTTCCTAATGTTCATCATTAGTTACGAGAGTTCTATAGACTAAGTTTAAGGCAAAATTAAGGAAAATGGAGGTGATGCTCTAGATCATTGTCATGGATAATTGGATATGGTGCAGAGGTGCTACTCCCATTTTCGATGAATGACGCCTCATCAGCCACCTAAAAACAACAACAAAACAAACGTGAGTCCAAGACTTAGCAAGTATATAGAAAAATAGTAAACATTGATATACACACACACAATACCATCTTAAACCATGTTTGATTTTTCATTATTATCCATTAACTCTTTCATATATATCAACACTTCATTCAGGATCAATTTTCATTATTGTTAATGCAATGCAAATGCACATACACATCTCTACTCTTTTCTTTAGCTTATACCGGTTTAGTTGGGTATACACCTGTTGATATACCACCCTCTTATTATCTCCATCTGTGGAGATGCCTTTTCCTCCATCCCATAGAGGTATTTACTGAAGTAAGTTTTTCATGTCCACTGAAGTGGGTCTCTTTCATGCTATAAATATGCACTTAATGCAATACACGACTTTCATTATTCTTTACTATTCCCTTTCATCATCACTTAGCCATCATCATCATTTAATCATCACAAAAATGGGAGTAAACATAGCAATAAAGCATGATAAGTACTGCATCAAGTTTCACTACTAACATCTATCAGCCCAATTTACTGTTTTACCATGCACTTTTTGTTTAAACTTATGAACGATGTGTGAATGGCACCAATCTTAAACCTCCACCTGAACAACCATAAGCCATCTCAATACATCACTAAAACAATATATACTCACATAAACGAATGGCATCACTTTTACGTGCAAAACCAACACATACAACTTTTCACCGAACGCTTCTTTGTTGTCCTAGTGATTAAACGACCATAACTTTCAATCTAACCTATCAAATCAAATGTTTAAGTACTCTACAGAAACCTCATAAAATTAGCTATAAGTTCCTAGTAGATCAAGTTCTCGGATTATCCCCTTAATATGCCCAAAATCTCAATAAAGGCACTGCACATTGAATTCATCTACTAATCATGTTCTACCTATTCCAATGCACCTATCTTGCTAATTTCTAATCTAATCCTTAAATAGTCCAAGAGCTAGCAAAATAAAAGTTTCGATTCATTATTCTAGTGATGAACATCTAAATCGAAACACCTTGTTCCTCTCCTCGCTGGATCTAGTGGATTTAGCGTTGATGCAACCTCCTCTCTTCTACCTTCCCCTTCTCCTTTTCTCCTCATCTTCATTCCTCTCTTTCTCCCTTTTCTCAGCCGGGCTCCTTCTTTCTTCCTTCTCCTTCTTGCCCTCCTTCCTCTTTTCTTCTTTCTCTTTTCTTCTCGGGCGAGCCTTCTGTCTTCCTCTTCGCTCCTCCTTCCTTGGAGGCGCCCGTCGGCGGTGGGAGCGGGAGGAGTAGGCATCGACGGGCAATGGTGCACGGAAGGTGGCGTTGACACAGAGGGATGACGGTGGCCTGCTGCATGGCACACTAAGGGACACCACCAGCGGCCTGCGGCGAAGGTGACAACGCTGACGACCCGCACGGATGGAGGATGCGGCGCAGAGGGGAGGACGACAATGTCGATAGGTGATGGCACAACATAGAGGCATAGCCAGGTGATGACAGTGATGGCGAGGCAGTGGCGTAGGTCAACAGTGCAGCTAGAGGCGATGGCGTGTGCACGAGGATGGGGATGAGGGTGGGGAACGGATAAGAATGAGCTACCTCCCCTGCTCATCGCTTATGTGGGGTTGATGTGGGTCAAGCCGGCTCGAGATTGGTCTAGTGTAGCTGCGCCCTCTTCTTTGTTTTTTTGTTTCACTGGGTATTGCAGCCTGCCTATTGGTTGCTGTTGCTTGGTGAGTAGTATTGTGTGAAGCCCCGCTTCAAACGGCTTTGGCTTTTGGCTTAGCCAGAAGTCACTTGGAACGCATCAGTTTTTGGCTTTTTTGCCCTTTTATTTCTTTGCGTTGTCTGTGACAATATAACGGTTTTTTATTCTTTTTATTCTTTTTCTCTTTTTTGACTCAAAAAGACTAAAAGTCATTATAGTGCATTTGTAGCTAAAAACCAATGGACAAAGTTGGAAGCCAGAGCTTCTAAGCTGGGTCTCCTGTTGGATTCTGACCCCTGATCTAATGGAAGGTTTTAGTGCTCTGGGTGAGGCATCCAGTTCAATCCCTCCCAAGTAAACCACCCTTCTCGATGAAACACTCAGGGTGGAGTGAAATCCGTATTGGAAAGTTGTCTAATTGTCCAGCTATAACGCATTCTCTGGACAATTGGATTACTATCATGTAGTTCGATTTGTTTTATGCCAAGGAATTAGCCCGGTTGGGTAGAACCAAATCAAGAAATTGAGAGAAAATAAAAATGACAAGCTCTTAAGCTACAGAATACTGACCCATGTGAGCTTATTTTTTTAACTTACCAATCCATGTGAGCTGAATGATCATGTTAAGGAAATTACTGAAAGTTACCAAGCAACATGAGTGTTTTTTTTTTATAAAAAATACCATGGATCCAGCCATCTCGTCAGTTCGAACGTACATACATCGCATGGTCGCGGCTCACGAGCACGCACCAAACTGACCAAAAGGGCTAGAAAGAACAAGTCACCTTCACATGGCAAACAGGGTCTCTGCCTCTTTTGGTTGGATTCGCTCGGAAATAATTACACCAACAAAGTCCAGGACATGCAATGCATGCAGGCATGAAGGCAGCAGCTAGGCTCTCACTCACTGCCTGCTGTGCTGAGTGCTGCTGCTGCTGCTGCTTACTGCTAGCTAGAACAGCTAGGACTAGCGTGGATGCATGGAGCCATGGATGGCTTTGACAGCTTTTGTGGTTCGTGTGCTCGCCCAGAGGTCCCTGTGATGTTCATCAATGTCTCCCTTGTTTGCAAGTCCTTTTTTACATCCACATGTTTGAGATTCTTCCAAAGAGGGTTGCGCCTTTCCCGGTCTCCCCACCTGCCAAACCTCATCTCGCCAACGTACATTGATGAGTTCGTTTCTTTTGCCCTATTGTTGGCTAAAATCACTAGATGTATGTGCTGCTCCTTTATTTTAACCTAACCAGGTTATATGAAGCAAGTTTCTGAACCACTCTGTTGAACCATTATTTTGTCATGTGAGTTTCAAAGATTTATAAGTTCATACACTAAGTCACGCTGCAGGAGGATGATCCCAATAGGCAGTGGTAATGGTAAGGTCCCAGCTTTTCGGAACGACGTATCGCAGGAGAGTATACGCTGGTCGCTTAGTACTTTTTTTTTTACGGAATACAGCGATCACATTAAACCAAGAGCACAGTTAAATCGCGAGCCCTTAAGTTCAATACAAACTCGGGGACCCCGAAGATAAGCAACAGGGGATCATCCTGAACAAGATTTCTACCGTGGGTCGTTAACGCGTGCGCCACCTGACCAATATGGCATACAGCAGAGATAAAACTCAGCGTCATTCTACTTGGCACAATCATATTGTACGTGCCTTTTCCCCCTTTCCTCACTCATTTGCTTTATTCTTTTCTATTTTTGGCTTCTCTAAAAAGTTAAAAAGCCAAAAGTCAAAACTAGTATAGACAATATCTTAAAGCAAATTCTTCAAACGGCTTTTGGAGCCCAAAATCGCATGCGTCGTCGGCGTCAGCTTCTCCACCCTCTGTTACCAACTTTAAAAACGTAATAAAATACCACCAACCGCAGCGTAAAAAAACACCCTATTATCTGCCCCACGCCACTAGGCCACAGCCTTTCATCGAAGGGAAGCAGAGCAGACATGGAAATTTGTAACGAGAGGAGCTCGTGCAATCTAACGTTGAGTGGATAATTCAAATGCTTCGGTGTTTGCGATGAAACTATACGTGCTACTCGGTTACTCCGTGTATATGAAGTATATGGCCTATTATTTCAGCTTTTAAAAGTTATTTTTGACTTTTCTATAGTAATTGGCTTTTAAACGGAATATCTTTTCAAGATAAGGTCTACTAGTTAATTGTAGTACATACTGTACCAACTTCATTTATATCGGCAAAAATCGCATGTGAGTTTCTGTTACTTTGTAATCTCTCACACGAACAGCTCAAAAGCCACATACCACAGCTAAAAGTCATAAGTTTCAGCAAAAAATAAGAGATCCATAAAGTACACCTACTGTGCAGGGGAGACAGGTTTTCCCAGCCTCACTTGATTTTTCTGAACGGGACAAAATGGCCTCAATAATTGAAGAAACCTAGTCACCGCACATCACGTACTGGGAAACATCGTCCGAATTGGGTACATTTTTTTTAGCATATCTGCCCGGTATTGTTGGCATGGTCGAGCTTGTTCGTCCACAGTGCCATGAAGAGGACACATGAGTCACGCTGTCTCTTGGCGACCATCGAATGTGCCGAATTTTTTCTATTTAAATCTTTTTTTGAAAAATATTCATATTTAGACCCCTGGTGGTTTTAATTCCGTTTTTGGACCCAGGGGGTCGGAGCCGTGACCCACGGAGCCGAGGTAACACGTCTCGGCGCCGTGGTCCATGGCTCCGAGGTCGCAGGCCCACTCCAGCCTGGTGGCCTGCGTGGCGCTGACGTGGCAGCACCTCGGCGCCGTAGATCGTGGCTCCGAGCTCGGAGCCGTGGGTCGTGGCGCCGACCTCGGAGCCGTGAGTCGTGGCGCCGACCTCGGAGCCGTGGGTCGTGGCGCCGAGCTCCCTGCCACGTCTGGAGACACTCGGTGTCTAGGGTTTGCACCGATCAGGCTTTACGTTGTCGCAAAAAGAATTACTAGTTGTATTTTTTATTTTGATTATTTAATTATAGTAATATTATGTAATATATTTATTTAATTTTAGTAATATTATGTAATATATTTATTTATTTATAGAGAAAAAAATACGACATATGTTTTGAAAATTCGTTATGTTGCAGATGATACATGTAGGAAATTTGTTGTAGATTTTTTTAAAATATTATGGTACGTTGGTAATGGTTTTTGAAACATAAAATTTTGATGTGGAGTACAATTTAATGAAAAAAATTTTGAGCACAAATGTGATATGAACAATTAAACGAAATGAAAGAAAGTGATATTGAACACGTGGGAATGAGTGCAAGAACTGTAATGATTATAAGTTTTGTTAATTTTGTAGTTGTGAATTACAAAACAATCTGATAAAATTGTAAAATAAGTTTATGTTGATTGGCTCGTTGTAGATGCATAAAAAAATATGGTAATTTTTTTAGGAACGATTGTGCGTAGAACGGTCAATATATAAAATGGTAAGTGACTTTTAAGGTTTGGTATGTTTTAAGGGTTTGCAATTCCCGTGGTTTTTGCAAGGTTTGCTAATTTTGTAGTTGTAATATGGGAACGAATCTGATGAAGTCGTAATAAAAGTTTATGTTCATTGCAAGTTGGACATGCAAACCAAATTATGCTAAATTTTTTTGCCGAAGGATTGAGCGTAGAAATATCGATGCATATAGTGGTAAGTGATATTTCGAAGGTTAGTGATATTTTGACATGGCAGGCATGTGGCATGTGTGCAACTCTGTACTTCTAATGTTCAGAATTCCACCACTAGTCCTAACATGCATGCCTTAGGGAAAATAACTTGCTGGGTCTATTACATTTTGTCTACTGGGTGTAGCGTGGTTGTTTCCCCTTTTTTGTCACGCCCTGAAGATGGCTCCGCTGCATCCTTCGTCCTGTCACTCTTGGTCTTGAGAGCTGCCTCCCGAGCTTGAAGCTCCTCCTCCTGACGCTTGATGGCAGCTTCACGCAGACTTAACTGCTCCCGCCTCCTTTGCAGCTCATCCTCCTTGCCCTTCAGACGGATTTGGTCCACCCTCACGCGGCGCTCTTGCTCAAGCCGCATCTGTCGTTCCACCTCGCGAGCCTGAGTCATCGTGACAAAGTATTGTGCTTTGTTTTCCACCTCCACTGCCCGGTTATCTGGCCATGCCGGCGACACCCGATCCACCCATTCGATGAACCTGCAAGCCTATGTGTGGCGTGGTAGATGTCATCGATCAAGTTGAAAAAAGATAACGAGAAACAAATGATTTAGTTGTGGTCGTTACCACGAAGTCGTCATCCAGGTCAGGACATTTGAAGAACCTACGGCCGTATTTGGCTCGTTGTACTCGATCAGTCCAGACTCCCAACATCGTCCTAAAGCCGCAATGGCACTTCGGGCGCTCATGCCACTCCGGCACTCCAAATGGGTCGGACCTCCAGGAAGACATTGTTGTGTAGTAGTATTGTGATGCCTTGAGGAGGAGATGTGGTATGGAAGACATAGGAGGGAGGCCTTTATGTAGGCAGGTTATCTAGTGTAGTGGGCATAGTCCATGGAGAGGATCTTTTCGCTTTTCCTGGATTCCAGTGTAGCAATAAATGGCCCTATGTAGGCTTTTCAGAGACTATAGTCTCGTAATAAATTCATAGTTCGTAGCCTTTTCAGAGATTGGACCATTCAAAGCCTAGAAGGCTAAAGACCTACGCCCCTATATGTGTACAGGCCTACAGGCCTACTCCTGTAAAGGCTAAAGACCTACGCCCTATATGTGTACAGGCTAAAGGCCTACTCCGTCACTGCGCAAAGCTGGCATATGCTGCCCCGTTTTCTCATGTCACTGAGCAAAGCTGCCCTCTTTTGTCATCTCACTGAGCAAAAGCTGACCTCTTGTGTCATGTCCCTGAGTAAAAGCCTCTTTTTTTGGTGGTCACTGCATTAAGCTGCCCCGTTTTGCTATAAGTAGCAGGGTTGGGGTCCCATGACATTGTGAATCGAACAAATTAGTACCCTCTCTTTCGTGGTGAAACATACCATGTCTGAAGTCGAGGGGCCAGTGGGATTTGGGTCACCGAAGGACGACATTCCCTTAGAAACGAGGGATATGTTCGGTCCGCAGTACCGATTGATACCAAGCCGGCGTGCTCAACCACCGTGGCCGAAATGCAGACACAATGAGTACGCGGTCGTCCAGATCTTGGATTCCCCGAACGATGGTGGGCGACGTTTCTTCCGATGCTCACGCTCCGGGGTACAAATTAGTAATGTTACATTTTTTATTGCTTATGGACCCTCGAAGTTTACCGTCATTTTTTGTGCAGATGGCCAAATGCGACTTCTCCCACTGGATCGACCCTCCTCACGAACAGTATGTTGATCGTTATGTGGATACATTATGGGCTCGAATATGGGACTTGGAGTACCGAATGGAGAGTCTCACTGAGGAGAACAACGACCTCCGCAAACAGATGCTACGCGAGAGGGGCAACGAGGAGGTCGTGAATATAGGAAGCTCTTATGATCCCACATGTTGCTGCGTGAACCCGAGCTGCATATGTGCATGCCACTACCACGATGGACAACCACGTCCGAGGCGACCCCCTCAGCATTTCTCCATGTGGGTGCCACGAGGCTCGTTTGGCATGTAGGTAAGAAAGTGTATGGTTGTATTGTGTTTTAGTTGTTGTGTTCGTTGGTGTGTTGATGGCTGTAGTACTTGGTTGTGTTGTCATTTTTTGGTACCCTCCATGTTTACCGTCGTTGCTGTCGTTTGCAGGAAACAGTTCGTAGGCTTTTTCAGGAAGCATAAATTCATAAGCAAAAAATTCATAGTTCGTATCATTTGCAGTCGTTTGCAGTAAACATAAATTCATTGCAGGAATTATAGAACAACAAAGTACAGACTACGGATTCGTACACAAATATCACATGAATATAACATATACACATATATACAAACAAGTAGCTCATTACAACACGACCCACAAGCCTACACATAAATATCACTGCCTCCTAGCCTTACCCTTACCCTTACCAAGGGCGTCGGTGCCTGGAGTGTAACGGCTAGGCTCGCGGCGGCGTCTGTGTGGTATAGGCTGTGAAGGCTGAGTCTCAGGAGCGCCTACGAGCTGAGACGGGCCTATCTCATCGTAAGTCTGCTGCTCCACCTCGTCGTCGTCCTCACCCCCCTCGTCAGGGAAAGTGTCGCTCGTGGGGGATGAGCTCTGTGCCGTGTAAGACCCTCGCCGCGTCGGGTCTGCAAGTCGTGTCGTAGGCACGTCTACGTCCCTCCCCGCGCCGGTGCTGCAACCACAACGACTAGCCGCACGACGTAGCCGACCTGCTAGCCTCTGTCATCCAACATTTTGTTAACCAACAAGATATGAAGATATTACGTACTAATTTTGTAAGTGGCTTTGTCGAAGCTTACCTCTAGGAAGGTAAGCGTCCGGGCGTCGCCGACTGTCCTGGAGAAATGCTCTATGTCCTGTACGGACTGCTTCAGGGTGTTGCCCTGCAAACAAGCAAAAGAATGGATAATTTGCTATATGTAGTGATATTTATATCTATTGGAAAATAAGCAATGAGATTGAACATTACCACACGGTCCAGGACTGGTGCCGTCTCCACCTGCGTCCCAAGGCGAGTCGACTGGTCGTACGGCGTGTCTTCGTCGCCCGAGGACACAATGTCGGCGTAGTCATCCTGAGTCCATTGGCCCTTAAGCTTGGACCGCGTCGCACGCTGGTACCAAACTTGGTACCGCCGGAAGTTCTCGTTGCTGTGCGGCTCGTCGTTGTCGTCCACGTGGTCCTGAAAGTGTCCCCACTCCTCAACGTACACGTGGTGGTGCTGCTCGAAGTCTGTGACCTTCTTCTGTCGCTGACGATCAAATCTGCATGTCACGTAAACCAAACGTTAAAAATAGAAAAAGCTCTGTGCAATTGGAATCCAAGGGTGGAATTGAAATTGCATGCCACTTACTTGTGTAAGGCCACAGACGTGGAGAACTGCGCTACTGGCCACAGCTACCTCATACCAAACTGGCGTGCAACTCTATGTGGCAGGTGATACTCAACAGCATAGAAACAGATAAGAGGGCACCTCTTCCTGTAGAGGGCCTCGTCTATGCTGCACAGTGCGCTGAACTGAATGGCCTCCACCTCCTGCTCGGCGTACGGCTCCCACTTAACCTGCATTGAAACAATTTAACGTTAAAGGTCATATACTAACAAATGAAAATCACGATACCAAATGGAATTAACTTACACTGGAGGCCGTGAGCGCATCTAGCTCGTTCGTGTACTCTAGGTAGGCCCTCTTCGTCCGGGCGTAGGGCACTGAGACCTGGTCCCAAAGATATGCAAGTGTCGGACGTCGACGAGGAGGAACCTCTGCGAACCACGGACGAGGAGGCGAAACTGTGGGATGACCAACTGGTAGACGACACCACATCCACAGCTGGAGGAGGTAGAGGCAACCACCTACTGTCGAGTTCGGCGAACTCCGACGACACGCCTCGCAGAGGTGGCGGTAAAGGAACGCCAACACGCCGGAAGCCCAGCTGTACTGCCCCGCCGTGTCCCAGTCGGTGAGGCAGTGGATGTACATCCACGACGCGCTGTCCCCCGTGCCGTCGGGGAAGAGAACGCAGGCAAACAAGTGCAGTATCCATGCCCTGCAATTACATGTAAAATGATATTAAATAAAACTATGTCAATTTTAGCAAAAAACTCGATTAGACGACGAGTTGGCTCGATATCCACCCCTACCTACAGTAGTAGGCAACTGTCTGCTCGTCCGCGTGTGCAGGACACTCTGCGAAAGTCTGCCGGAGCCATGTGATCAGAATTCCAGAAGTGCGATGGACTGCCTCAGCAGGAAGCTCTGTCCCGAGGAAGGCCTCTACTCGGGCTCTCCAACCAGCAGGCACGCACGGTCCGATCACTGGACGGCCGTGAATGGCGACACCAAGTATCTTCTGAGTGTCCTGGAGCGTAATAGTCATCTCACCAAAAGGGAGGTGGAAGCTGTGAGTCTCCGGCCTCCACCTACACGATACAAAAAAGAGGAGTACATATCAGAGAATTTGAGGCACACATAGCCGACCAACAATGAACATGCAAGTGGAGCAATGGTTTAGGAGAATACCTGTCAATCAGTGCAGTGATGGCCGGGGGGTTGAAGGTGGGCAACCCACGGCGAACCTGGTAAGAGATGGCGTCTAGGCCAGCCCTCTCTAGGAAGGGGGTGCACCTCTCGTCGTACCGCATGTCCAGAAACCCGTCATGGGTTCGAGGACGAAGGATGGGCAGCTCCTGTATAGAATAGAACAATTTTTTTGTTAATGCATCAACATAAATAATTAATTGTACAAGAAGTGATGAAGCCAGTACCATCCCCTCCGCGGTGAGCCGTCCTCGGTGGTTCTCCTCGTAGTGCGCATCTAGCAGGTGGAATTGCGCCATCCTACAAAAAAAATTGAATTTATCAGTCCAACATAGAAGTAAACAAAATATTTAACCTGCATAAAATATGGAAATAATAAGAAATTAAACAAAAAATATAGCAAATTGCATATGGGAAAACAACTAGACGAACTATGAAACATAACGAACAACAAGCACTCGCACCTGACTAAGTGGCCAATGGCATGTGCGTGAATTGTGGCCAAGTCTACCACATCTGCTACATTGGTTCTGCTCGGGGTCAGTAAGAAAGGGGGTTGCTCTCCCTCGCCTCGTTCTTCCTGGAAGCTGATCCATAACCATCTTGTGTCTCGTCCTCTTCCTGGTTCCACGTTTGTTCCAACGGCTACCCGGATCCGCAATGTATTTGGGCCCGGTGTATGGTAGCCACTCTCCCTCATCCCGATAAGGCTCGAAACGGGGAGACCACGTAAGCACAAGGTTGTCAACACTGAAGTCCCGAGGTATCTTGCTTTCGTAGTCAAAGTTGCGATGCCTTGTTGCTGCCACATAATGAGAACATGGAAAGTGGTACTGCCTCGGTTTACCACATGTGCATGAGAAATCAATAAGGACAACCTTATGCCTCCTCGTCGGCCGGAGCTCTCCATCGGTCGTTGTACCACCTCTTTCTACAACCTCGTAAGTGCCCGTGGAGTTGTCAAAACAATGTACCTCATGTGCCTCAGCCCTCGCCTTTGCCTTTTCAAGGTGGCACTTCGGTTTTGGCGCCCATCTCTCTTGTTTACTCTGTAGCGCCATTGCATGTGCGTGTCTTTCGTTGAACCAGGCAACAAGCTTGTAAAAGGTGAATGATACTATAGCATTGACGGGCATACCACGTATACCCCTAAGCAAGTTATTGAAGGATTCGGCCATATTGCTTGTCTGAAACTCGTACCTCCAGCCACCATCGTCATGAGCCCTTGTCCATTTGTCGACATCTCTCATCAATCCCGACAACCACTGTCTACCTTCTGCGTTTGTTGCAGTATTAAGCTGCTTCAACTTCTCCTGGAAGAACTTGACCTCAAGCATTCGAGCGACCTCCTCGAACAGAGGAAAGTTATCCTTCGTACCATCCTTACGGAGTAGATTCTCGGCAAGATGTCGAGTGCACCAACGGTGGTGCAAAGGTGGATACCCCGGTATCTGCTCTTGTACGGCAGCAAGTATGCCCTGGTGTCTATCAGATATGACACCCACCTCCCTACCAGGGCCGACCACGTGCCTCCGAACGAGCCGCAAGAACCATCCCCAGCTGTCTTTGTTCTCCCTCTCAACCAAAGCAAACGCCAAAGGAACCAACGCGTTGTCTGCGTCACAGGAAATGGCTATCAGAAGTGTGCCCTGGTACTTGCCAAGAAGAAACGTACCGTCAATGGAGAAGACGGGACGACAATGCCGAAAGGCCTCGATGGACTGAGCAAAGCACCAGAAAGCACGGAAGAATATCTGCATCCCATCTTGAGTCCATTCGTTTGGTTTCGGGACGTACTCATAATGCATGCCTGGATTAACCGCTTTGATTGCATTGAAGAGTGTTGGCAACTGCAAGTACCCATCTTCCCAGTCCCCATATATCATCTTCCAGATGCGTTGTTTTGCCCATCCATGCTTTTCCATACCTTATCTCGTATCCAAATTTCTCCTTAACAATCCCAGCAAGTGTCTTCACCTTCATATTGGGTTCTCCCTTTACTATGTGACACAGTGACTTGGCAATAATGGTAGAGGTCAACTGCCGATGCTTCTGTTTGAGCTCTGCTTCGGCACAAGTGTGTGAGCCAACGATTCTTGTGATTTTGAACTTTCCCGTGTCCTTCTGTTTCCTAGCACAAACCCTCCATTCACATGTTTCCTTCTCGCACACAACTGTGTACCTCCGCTCCACATAAGAATGCCTCACCTTGAATGACCTTTTACGAATCACTGAATACTCCTGCAGCCACCTTCTCAATGCAGACAAGTCCTCAAACATCATGCCCTTCTCAATTGTCATGCTTGAACCGGCCTCAGGAGCATCTAGCAGCTCGTCATCCCTTCCTTCTGCATAAGCCCCATGAGAATGCCTAAGATCGCTGAATTCATGAACTAATGGATCCCGGCCAGGGCAATAACGCCTGATCAGCTCAATATCACTTTCGGTCAGCTCTCCAAAAGGGCGATCATCGTCAGAATCAACGGTCCTTGCGATCTCGTAAGGCTGCAGATCATCCACAATTTGAACATCCACACTGTTGGAGTCCCTGCAGACTTCTTCAACGTTGCCAGATGGAGCAACAGGAGGAACACCAACATTATCAGGAATGTCTCCTGCATCATAAGCACGAAAACGATGGGATTGAGACAAAAAAACAGCAATGACGGGAAAAGGCTAAAGTGTGGCTCGACACTTACTGGGATGATCCTGAGGGGCCGCCACAACATCATCAGTCCGACATTCAACTCGAACTGGTTGAGAAATCTGAACCTCGTTCGGGGCAGATAGAGCATCGGGCAACTCAGGCTCTTCTTCCACATCCACCGCAAGATCCGGTAACGGAGGGTCAAAGGGTGTCTGATCACCTAGTTCTGGTGAATAACCGTGAGGGGTGGGATCAATGGACACCTTCCGCACAACAAGGTCCAAACATTTTAACTCATTCCGCATAACCAATTTGACATATTTGTCACACTCATCCTCACAACCAATTAAGATCAACCACCTGAGAATTATGTCTTTCGAACCGAAGTGAAGTAACCCCTCAACTGTGATGCTCTCCTCGTTTCCATGACAATGTAGCTCCTCCCGAGCTCTAGCAACCAACTCACTAAACGACGGCCGATCACTGAATATCAGAGGCACCCTTTGCATTTCAACAAATCGAACATTTCCATAATCATCACTTGTCACACTGCCTCCATGATATATGGTGACTAGGTTGTCCATCTAGTTCATACAGAAAACCAAACTAATAAGTACCTTGAATCGAAATCGGATACTAGAATGGTAATGATGCAACCAAACAGATCCCAAACTTTAGAAGTTCTCTATTAAATGTAAAAACATATGCTTTAAATTGTTATTGGGATAATGAGATGCATAGGCGGGCGGGAGGGGACGCGGCCGGCGGGGAGGCGGACTTGGAGGCGGGCGGGGAGGGGAGGCGGCCGGCGGGGAAGCGAGGCAGCGAAAATCATGCAATCACTGTCCACGATACGATGGACAAGGAGAACGAGCCCCTAATTGCAGCTAAAATATCAAGCCAATTAAGTTCTTCGAGTTGATTCTAATTTTCTTTTGTCTGACCTAAGCAATTAACAAACAACAGCACGCTCCTAATAAAAGCTACCTTGGCTCTTGTATTCAGCTAGCTAGTCGATCGAACGATTTGCAACACAATTACTCAGTTATTTCCCCCTTATCATATATGATCTGTACAAGATAGCAGGCATGTAAGCATATGAATTCGGAACAACGTGATCATGCATCAGGAAGAGGTCACCCAGATCTAAGGCACATCGCAGTATACACACATCCATGAATCACACTTCGCAGTAGCAGTATGCACACATCCATGAATCAAATTAGGGTTAGCATATATTTCTCTGTGTGAATGTACCTTGGATGGAGGCCGGGGACGCGGGAGGCGGGCGGCGGCGGCACCAGAGGGCGGCGGCGACGTGGGAGGCCGGGGAGGCGGCGGCCACCAGAGGGCGGGAGGCGGGAGGCCGGGGAGGCGGCACCAGAGGGCAGCGGCGGCACCAAGGAGCGGCGGCAGGGAGGCGACGGCCGCGTCGGGGACGCCGGCGGGGAGGGGAGGCGACGGACGCGCAGTGAGGCGGCGGCCACCAGAGGGCGGGAGGCCGGGGAAGCGGCACCAGAGGGCAGCGGCGGCACCAGGGAGCGGCGGCGGGGAGGCCGGGGAGAGTAGGCGACGGCCGCGGCTGGGACGCGTGCGGCAGTGGAGGCGGCGGGGACGCGGCCAGGGAGGGGACGCGTGTGGCAGTGGAGGGGCGGCGGCGGGGGAGCGTGCAAATGAACCGTGCTCGCTGCCGTGGGACAGGAAAAGCCACCCGCTCGGCGCCAAGATCCACGGCTCCGACCTCGGCGCCACGGCCCACGGCGCCGAACTCGGCGCCACGATTCACGGCTCCGAGCTCGGCGCCGCGATACACGGCTCCGAGGTCCTGCCACGTCGGCGCCACGCAGGCCGCCAAGCTGGTGCGGGCCTAGGACCTCGGAGCCGTGGACCACGGCGTCGAGACGTGTTACCTCGGCGCCGTGGGTCACGGCTCCGAGCTCTGGGTCCAAAAACGGAATTAAAACTATCAGGGGTCTAAATGTGAATATTTTTCAAAAAAAAAAGGCTAAAATATAAAAATTTCGGTCGAATGTGGGTGTACGTAGTTTCCCGTTTCGTATCACCTACTGGCAAACGATCAGCTTCACGATGCAGACGTTGCTGCATGCTTGGGTGTTCGAGGACACACCGTGTAGGAGCAACGCAATCGATCAGGCTCCAGCCATCTCAGTGTCAGGGGCACAAGGCAACAGTAACCCCTGTGACCGAACGAAAACGGCGGCGTCACGTCGGATCCCTCGAGAGAGTACGTGTCACCGAGAGCCCGATCCCAGCCGCCGGCGCCGCGTCGGCCGTCGCACGATGCTGCGACGGCGCGGCACGCACGGGCAACTTTGTTGCTAGTCGGCTCGGCTACGACCTCCCACGCTGCCACCTCGTGCCGTCCGTCCGCGCCCGCCGTCACCAAGCCGGGCGCGGCGCGGCGCGGCGCGCCACTACCTGAGCGAGCCACCCAGCGAAGCACGTCACGGCCGCGCGCGTTGCTGCTCCATCCCGCGCGCGCATGCACGCCATGGCGTGGTTATTAGCGTCAGCACGACCGCGCCCACGCCGTGAGCGCCACTCGCCGCCCGCGCGCGCGTCGCCGCTCAATTCTCATGCCACTACGGCGCGCGTGCCGACGGCCGCACGCCCGCACTACTGCTTCGTAGTTGGCACGTAGTCCGTGCCGCGTACGCCGCCGCCGCTCCTTACTAGCACGACGCGCCGCTGCTCTTACCGTCGGTCCAAAACGCTGCTCCTGAACGCTGACGCTGCACGCTGCTACTACTACCTGCAGCGCATGCCGTTGCCTCCCAGGCTACAATTCCAGGCAGCCAAACTGAAGTTGCATGCATTTTACCGCCCTTGCATCTGAATAAATATACGGAGAACATTGATAAGAGCTGCTGCTGCAAATGAAGTTCATCGTTTTCTATAGTACAAGCTACAGAGGAATAGAAGTTCTACATTAAGAATAGAGCACAGCAAGGAGTTCGTTACAGCATGTTTGCTAACACATACATTTTTCACTATAGTAATTAGTAAGTAATCCGAGTATGGCTAGAAAATAGCCAGCATCTTCCCGACTAAACACTAGGAAGCTACATCATCTTCGTAACAAAGCAAAACAATGGTAGAGTGCCACCACTCGAGCAGTTAAAATTGGCTGTGCTACCCAAGAACCTATTCAGTTCTGCAAGGCAAATACGAAGTTTGGAGCGCTATCAAATACAAGTCCTTCAGAACATTGACGTGATGATCAAGAATGAATTCCATCTCCATCATTGTGCAGCGATGTTGGCAGCGCTAGTATGCTACCCAAGAATCACTCTACAATGCAGCATAGACGCGTTCACTGCCAATTCTTGGAAAATTAAGGTAAAACTCATTTCTGCTGTTGTGGTTTCCCAACAGAGTGCAGGTATACGGAGACAGAAACAACCCTGAAAATTGAGCAAGAATCCATTAGACAATCATGGGTTAAAAGGTTCCCATGGAGAGAACTTGTGATTACGCTTTCATCAGTACTTACGTAGATCCTAGGAAGAATGCAAGTGATAGATGGAAACCAAACAAAAAGACAGATACAATTGCTGTCAGAAGCATTGCAACTGAAGTTGAATACACCTGTATGTACGCAAGGACACATGGTCAGACAAACCAATACATTAGTGTGACTTTGTAAAGAGTAGAGTGATATCAAGAAGTCTTTGATCTGCTTTAATAATCATTAAGGGAATTTTGGTAACTTTATTTCTTCAGTTGCCTCAAATATCAAAAGGTTTGGAATCTAGATATCAGGCCGATGTTTTATAGTTGTCTTGCTTCTACAAAGGATGCGTGAAAATTGTTCAATGTTTTGCATAGAGAACCAGATGGTTTGTTTATTAACATAGTTTCTCAGACAACAGAATGAGGAATGACATGGTTTCTCGCTAACAGAATGTGGAATGCCGTAATTTCTCAAATACAGAATGTGGAAAATATAATAATAAAGAATGTAATGACTTGTTCCCCATCAAGCAGGCATGGACAAAAATATTACTGTACAAGGTTGACGCTGTAAGAAATACAGACATGCATAAAATAAGGCATGCTCTAAGGTGTTATCTAAATGTAAGCCATGCAGGTAACACAAAACTGCTGCGCTGTTGAAAAAAAGAACTGTAAAGTGTAAATTGCATTTCAGAATACATAATTGCTTAAATCCGCCATCAACTTCTGTAGTCCACCAAACATGATAATAGAAAGATCCAAAAGATCTCCACTTGGCATAATTCACTGAGATAACAATCTAAAACTAAAGTTGAACTAGTGATGCATTCTGGAAGAGTTCTAATGCCACACAACGAGTAAAATACTCCATAATTTTCTCTAAATGGAAAACAACAGGAGAGGACAAAGATTCGACGAGAATATCCAAGGTTGTAATCACAGACTGCCACTTAAGCATGGAATAGGTGGCTCAGTAGGGAAAACCTGAGGTAACAGAGTGGCTACAGTTATTAGGATGTGCCATTGTGCAGCAAAGATGGTCATAACGCATTTATTTAAACCTTGAAACCAGTTGTAGAAGTTCAAATTTTGTACCTTGACAATATTGTCAGCATACTTCATCACCATTGATACAGCAATTCCACTGCAAAGCAAACGAAAACACTATAAAGCAAGTTAAACCCCAAAAGGCCAATATTGCAAATTAGTTAAAGATTCAGCTGTTAGTACCTGAGTGCATGGTTTAGAATCATCAAAACAGTAATGAATGAGTAGCCATGAAAAAAGCCTCTGCATTAGATGGTGCAATCAAGTTAAATAGTCTATACCATGGATAGTAACAGAATATATGACATGAAATGAAGCAATTTTCATCACAACTTATTCATGACAGCATCATAGTCCTGAACACAAACTGCAACTAAATTGAAGAGCATCCCAAAAATGTACAGCCAAAAATTCTGCACGTTGATGTTTCTTGAAGGACGTTTTTTTACAATAGCCTGCATTGTGCAAAGATGAACAAATGTCTTAAACTCTTCAGGTAATCCCTTGAAAGTTCACATTAATGAATCTTTCTAAAGTGAGATACATATGCAAAGAGAAGAAATAGCACAAAGTCACATACTTCTGTGTATACCCCAGCAAAACCACTTAGAAGAGCCATCACCTGGAAAAGAAAGAGCATTCAGCTAGTTTGAGTTAGAAAACTTCCTGTACGCTGTAGCATGTCTAAGTGACAATGAATGCTTTTTCTCCGACGTGACTCACAATTGCCATCATCCAACCTTGAATAGGGGTTTGAAGAACATGGTCTGACCTGGAAAGGGGCATATTATATTTCTGTTAGTTGACCAAGATGGTTGGAGAAATGAGAAAAAAGAATTATCAAGAATGGAAAAAGGATAATAAAAGATATATCCAAACATATTTTGCTTACGAGGGGTTAAGCTGAGCAGTAGTGCAGCCAGCACATAGAAGAATAAATGCAGCCCACTGGATTTCACTTAGCCTGAAAAGAACAGAAAGCATTCAGTGATGAAACATAAGCTCCCATGCTAGATTAAGAATGGGAAACAGGTGCTGCCTTATTGGTCAAGAAAATGGTGCGAACAATTCTGGAAATGAAGAGGAAAGAAAAGAACAGTTTTGGCATTTAAAGAACGCCATAAAGATTGTGATGGCCAGCTAAGAAGGTTAGTAAAGTATTGACTATTCAAACATTTAGCATATCGAATTCATATATTTGTAAAGATATTAATATGCAACTATATACGCCAAATGCAAAAGACCCCAAAAAATCTAGCATTTGAAAATGTCTTTAGGTGACATGTAGCACGCTTGCGAGGCCATGCCTAGTGACTATTTGGTGTGCAACTGAACTTTAGTACATCCATTTTGTCACATAACTTTAACGCCTTTCTGCAAGGTATAATTTCCAAATTCCTACATTATATTCAAAGGCTTAAAATGAATAAGGAATAAGGAAAATAAAAACTAACTAGACGTCATAAAGATATTAGCAAAGTAGTAAAAGGAACACACATATTACCATCTTCCTCTATTTTCAACTTCCATGGCTACATTAAGTGAGTAGAGCTTACTTTTTGTTCAGAATGATATGGTACAAGGATGAAAAAACCGGAACCGGGGCAAATCCCGGCCGCCGGGCGGTACCGGTAACCGGCCGGTTACCGCCCGGTAACCGGTAATCCCGGTTTCCAACCGGTCAAATTTCAGCAAAAGGAATTTTTTGGCGGGGCGGGAGGCGACCGGTAACCGGACCGGTTACCGGGCGGTTACCGGTTTTACCGGTGAAAAAACCGGAAAAACCAGTGGAATGAAGAGGGTTTGGCTAAATATTTGGATCCAATTTCTCAACCCTAAATTGAAGTATTTTGTTGCCCTAAATTGGAGCTCCACTACATCAAACTAATCCATTGTAAAAAAGCTCCATCAAACTACATGAAACTATCCCAAAAGCTCTACTTTTGTTGCCCAAAATTGAAGTATTTTGTTGTAACTATGAGGCCAAAAGTAATTGAGATGCTTCGGCATATAACAAAACCTTGTAAATTGCCATATCTCCTCTTCTCCTCTACCACTTTGCTGCAGCTACTTGACTTCTCTCTCGCGTGCTACAGCTAGTCCCTTCTCCCCAGGATGCTGATTTCTTCTCCCAATCTAATGTGCCAACTGTTGCTGCCCTTTCTTTAGTGCTAAAGTGCTGCAAAACACTCTCAAAGACAAGTATCCAATGCCCTTTCCAGCACAATGGGCCCAACATGTGTTGCCAACAACACTACTAGCTGCCAATCACAATAATTCACCCTTTTTTACTTCCAACAATAGCTAATCAACCTTATATATCAAAAACAATACCCAAACTAATATACCCACTGCATTAACAAGTCAAAAATTCAAATCTTCAATTCAAAAATTTTCGGCCGATATTTCCAATCCCGGTTGCGACCGGTATTTCCGGTTACCGGCGGTTACCGGCCGGTAACCGCCGGTTTTCTCAACCCTGATATGGTATAAGACACCAGTGCTAATAATATTCAAGTTCTTCAGGATCTGGTAAGCTGGCGCGTCCACATAAGCAAAGATGTAATACTGACAGGAAGTGGAAGAATGTTTCAAGCTTTTGTTGTTGCGAAAACAAAATTATTTTATCACGGAAGAACTGGACAAGTGGGCATACCTGCAATAGATTCTTTACCATGTAAAGTATGGCAGGAATAGGATAAACACTAACTTCGTCAAACGATGTACTTAACCTGAAAATAATAAAAAGAAACGGCTATAGAGTAGGAAAAAGACATCTAACACTTAGAATGCAATTATACAGTAGATTATGGTAGAATGGTCACCTATTATCTTCTGTAACACCTTGACTGTTCCATGTTCTGTAGAGGGCTACAAGTGATAATAGACATTTCAAAGCTTCCACCTAGACATATAAAAGGAAATACACAACTAAATCATGGTATCAAAATAACAACAGGGAAAGCTTTTGACACTACTGTCACTAAGAGAGAACTTAAGAACTTTGCTCACAGAAAAATTTGCTGTTGTGACACTATATTCATATCTTCCAGCTCTTTTCGACCACACAATCAATATTGCCTGAGAACTTGTTAGCAATGTCAATGCAAGTGTAACAACTGACCTGCCACAATGATTGCCAGGAAATCAATTGATTTACAGAAAGTATGCGATATAGAAAAAAGATTGCAACAAAAGATTGCTACAACTAACTCCTACTTTAGCTTCCAACTATACTTGCCCTTTGAACCTCCTGCAGTGCTAAGGCTGGAAGTTGCTGCAGCTGTAAACGGTACACATTAAAGATGTGAAGTTCCTGATATTAGAACATCCAAAGAGAGCATTTCCATGATGAAACAAGGGCTTACTGCTAGAAAGAGACCTCCCATCAGGGCTTTCTATGTCCTTCTGAGATATGTGATCATAATTCTCCTTTAGATAGTACAGGATAAAACAACTTGTTAGCACACAACACCATTGATGGAAGTATAAGCTTATTGTAATGCACAGAACTACCAAGAGATACGGTAAGACATATTGCCAGGGCTTGACTTTTAGCTCAGCACCTCGCTACTAATGGCAAACATCAACAGGATAAAAAGACCAGACAAATTTAATCAATTTGCAGGTCTAAGCCATACGACCAGTCTGCTTTGGCCTCACTAAGCGGTGATAACAGGCACAACCAGTTTCACAAACCATGCTCACCAAACTTACCATGAGCTATTTATTCAGTTTAATATCTAACTAGCTAAAGTTGAGTTCAAGTAACTTCCAGTAGGCTGATCCAGTACCATGGAAGAACAAAGTACAAACCAATAAGTTCATCACTGTACCCCGATGAGAAACACAGGGTTGAACCTTCCAATCATACAAAAAGAACCAAAGCATGCTCATAAATGTATTATACAGTGTTGTTCCGGAGTGTGCTGTTGTGTGCATCTGCATTTCTCAGCAAACCACACCGAGTATCACAGGTTTTAACTCATCGCATCATGTACATGTCATTCAGGTTCAGAAAACCCACTGAACGCAATAACAACACAACATTCTTGAGACCAGTCACGAAAAATTCCAAAATCAGCTCCCAGTGAGCTAATATCGAACTCTACAACCTATTAAGTGATTAACCACAAAAATATTGTAGCATTAACCACCCCCGCTCTCGCAGGGCGTTTGCTCCCGAATCCCCCAGATCGAAATATAAAGGCAACCAGTTCACAGCTGCACGCACGCACTGGTCACACCACGAAGCCACGACTTTCCGTCACTCTACAACGATTAGATATGTTCGTAACATCACAGGGCACTAACCACAACTAGATGACGGCCGGCACTCTACAAAGATCCTCAATCAAATTAACAGACGATGAATGCCACATTCCAGTGACATCAAGAACCGCAAGCGACCGGGTATTTTGGAACCCTATGGACTATGGCGAGAAACAAAACGAACAAAAATTGGAAAGAAAAGAAACTCCCCTAGCAGCAGCGATCTAACCTAAAGGCGCGGACGGTGGCACGTTCTTGCGTAAGTGCCGGCATTTTTCTTTAGGGTTGCGTGTGTCGTGTTTACCTGGTCCTTCACTCTTCTGTACTCCATCTCTTCCTCTCGGCTCCTCGCCGGCGCCGCTCCTGCCGCCGCGGTTGCTTCCACAGGAGAGGAGGGAATGGGTGCGGGCTCGACAAGCGCGGGCGGCAGAGGCTGACAGGTGGGCCCGCCCGTCTGATCAGTAAGGGGCAAGCGGAGCGGCTGGGGAAGAGAGGACGGAGAAGAGAGCGGACGGAGGGGGCAAATATGCGTTTTTTTTGGGTTCTTTTTTGCTTCTGACGAGTGGGACTCACGTGCTACTTTCTTGGAATAACTCCCTGTAGTGCAGATAATCTTGACATTCTTCTGTTGCGAAATGTCAAAAATTGAAAAGTTGGGAATTTTCCTTAGCTGGAACTTGCTTTGGGTAGTTTCCCACAACCGACACCAAGCTAGCTACTCCATTTTACACCTCGGCAAGCTTGTTACAACTCAACAGATTCTCAGAAAGTGAAATAAAGTGTCTATCCACAACATAGCTAATGGCTTGAACATTGGCATCTAGCCGAACAACACGGATACTAGTATGCCACTCGAGTAGGCTTTTGAAATGTGCAAACACTAAAAAGAAAGACACTGAACATTGCCACTCGAGTAGGCCTTTGGTGAACAATCACTTGAAAGATTTGTATTACTTACGCAAAGCGCTTCAGTAATACAGGGCGTTTTGCATTGGTTCAACTGGCAAGTACTTCCCGTATGTTGTTCATTGTCAAACAGGAGCAAAGCGATGCATCAGATCATGTAATTTCTATGGCCCCATCTTGAACTGATGCTGAGACTGAACAGAAACTTAAATCTCTTATTGAATTAGGCTTTTCTTTCATTTACAAGCACAAAGCCGTCACTTTCCAGAACAAAAACATCATTCAGTAAATGAAGACGATACTTTTGCAGCTTGGAGCATATCCACGATAAGCGTCTTGACATCCCTATACAAGAACAACAAAGCCATTAGAGTCAGCCTCAAGCAAATATTTAGAATAGCCATATCTTGACATCAATTTACAAAATCAACGTTCAGTGGATTATACAACTAGGAGTTCATAATGAACAAAGCACTCAGAATATACATGATCATCTCTAAACCCAATGAAAATTGACAGACTATAAAGAGAACATTAGAGCAGTTATAAGTATATAGTGGAACTGATTCTTAAAAGAAGGGTATAATGTCGAACAGGATAAGACATACATTATCGTGCTCAAACCCAATTGAAAGACAATGACAAGAAATTGAGCAGTTATAAGCATATATTGGAATCGGAAAAGAAGGGAGCTGCATGAAATTATAACTACAAAATGTAAAAGCTTAGCGAGTAGAGAGTAGGAACTCACTTCTTGTCTTGTGCCCGTCTAGGGAAGGGGATACGCAGCTTCAAAACACTTCCATCATAACCAGCCTGGACAAAAAAAAAGTGAATATTATCATTACCCAGACAATCAAGGGCTTCAAAGGTCCAATTATCTATAGCCTGCAAGAATTCTCTCCTGAAGCTGTAATGTTGACCCTAGTGCTATTGATCTGAATTGATGTTTCAGTTATTTAGTTCTAGATGTCATTGTTTTGCTAGTTATTATAGCATTTTTATCAATGCATCAAATATGGCATCTCAGTATTTTACAGTGGGTGGTGCTTTTTTTTTAAAAGAAAACATCACTGATATTTTTGTAAAGTACAGGAGTAAGACAGAGCTTTTACAGAGTTATTTACCTTCACATTGTAACCAAGGCTATCCACATCAAGCATATAAGCAAAGTCCACCTGAAATGGTTTACCTTCGTCATCCCTCAATATATTGAAAGAAAAGTTTTGAGTTCGACGATGGATATTGAGAGATAAGAGAGTTGGATTATGAACTATGCTACTTTTGTATTGTGGACTACTATTATTCCATTAGACTACTCTAAGCTTGTGGACTTATCATCTATATTATTTGTGTAGACTCGTGTCGGTTATGTCGTACTTACTAATTTGTTATATTATGTCGCTCATATTTAATCTTGGATTCACTTAATTGTTATTGACTTATTGTGAACTTATGTTACTCATTATTCATGTGGCTTGTTGTATGGGAGAATAGAAGAGAAGAAAGGAGAGATTGTCAACAAGGTATGTCACTCAATCCGTATTTACTCAATTAATTAGAATACAATTTGTATCTATTACATTTGTAACAATCTATATGTTGAAACTTGCAAGGAGACAAGGAGAATGGATGCTACATGGGAGAAGAACAATTGGAATGGGGGATAGGTGCAATATGGGCTCAAGAATTGACAACAATAAGGTACACATATGCTACTAAAATGCTCATTTTATTTGCTGCCCTTTAGCGCCTTAGGATGCGTAAGGCGTCGCCTCGGCTCACGCCTTACCGCTTAAAAGGTGTAAGGGGGTGGGTTGCCTTGCCTCGCCTTATCGCCTTAATAACCCTTGAAGAAAACATTTGGTCAAAGTATAACAGTGTAAAAATAACAAAATAAGAGGTAGGGTAATACAAAGCATAAAATGGGGGGGGGGGGGTGATCAAGATTACATGGATGAATAGTACCAACAAAAAATAATGTCTAGAAATGATAAGGGCCAAACGCAGTTCTTCCTGTTGCAGACTTAGCATACTGTAACATTACATTTCTTGTTGCCAAGCATAAAGAAAATTGATACACATAAATATCAGCTAGACTATAAAACAAATTATTCTGTTCATAGGTAAATCAGTTTTATAAGTTTTGAAAGTTGAAGTCCTGGGTCAAGGATTCCATGGGAACATAGCTCTGAATGATGTTTGCATCTTTGAACCTACATGTCGGACAAGAAAACTGCAACCATATGCTTGAACCTAATACTACTATTATCCTTTTCCAAACTCAAAGCGCACAAAGATGACTGCAGGCATGCCATCGAGTAACTTAAACACTAGTTATTTAGTTATAAAAAAGTACATTATAAAGAAATAATAGAAAAACAGATAGCTGTCGCAGAAGCAAATAGAAGCACAACTTGCTTTATATTTCTGCACAGTGACATTCATGGACTAAACATTGTAAGTAAACATTGTTGTGTACTTGCCTTAACATTGTTTGAGTGTTGCACAATGAGCTTTGTATCATCAGCATGATCCTTATCCATGTGGCTCTGCAGCGCATAACATCATTACGCCAATGAAGGATTGACATATTTATTGTAAAGTCCAATATACGGAAAGACTAAAGAAAACAGAATGTGGACATACAGTGATTGGTGTTGAGAATTGAGATGGTCCACTTTTGCTTCCTTCAACTCAGCAGCACTGAATTCTGGGGATGTTGACAATCAGGGGCGGACCCACCCTTCGGGCGAGCCCGGGCGGCCGCCCGAGCTCCCCTTGCCAGCGGACCCCCCCCCCCTCGCCGGCGGACCCCCGGCGCCGCCCCGCCCCCCGGTAGAACCGGAAGCACACCACCACCCCCGGGCAAGGCCCAAGTCCAACTGTCCAAGCAACCCAATAAATACACAGCCCAAGGCCAACCGCCCAACAAAGCAACAATGAGATATACTAGCGGAGGAGCACGGCACGGGCCAACAGACAACAGTCCACAAGTCAACTAGTCAAGAAAAGAGAGCCGGCTGCGGCGTTAACCTAGATCCGGCCTCCCGGGCGGCAGAGGCGGAGGACAGCGCGGCGGCGGCGCCCAGGCGGAGGAGTCGGAGGGCGGGAGGCGCGACAGCGCCCAGGCGGAGGAGTCGGAGGGCGGGAGGCGCGGCGGCGCCCAGGCGGATTTGAGGAGAGGGACAGCGGAGCGCCGGAGTTTGAGGAGGCGAGGAGAGCGGCCGGGAGCTGCCGGTGCCAGGCGGATCTGAGGAAAGGGAGAGCGGAGCATCGGAGTTTGAGGAGGCGAGGAGAGCGGCCGGGAGCGGCCGGCGCCCGGCGGATCTGAGCCTCTGAGGAGAGGGAGAGCGGAGCAGTGGGGTGTTGGCGACTCGGCGGATTTGTTTGAGGATGAGAGAGGCAGAGAGCGGTTGGGCGTTCCGTCGGCGGATATTTTGAGGACTGAGGAGGCGACGAGGACTGAGTGACCGACAGTAGAGTCTAAAACCGAGAAGTGGTTTGAGCGTTTGAGAATTGCTGGATTGGTATTTGGTAATTACTTTTAGACTTTTAGTCTTTTACAATTTTATATATTGTATTTTTATAGTTCTATTTTATAAAGGTATAATAAATTTTGTTTATTGTAGAGACTAGATTTGTGTATGTAAACTAGCTTATCAAAATTTTATGTAGAATATCTTTTACAGTACTGATTTATCTGTCGGGCCCCCGGATTACCAAACCCGGACCCTCTGTGTATTACAGCACTAGTCCCAGATCAAAGCTAGTGCACACAGTTAAACAGAATGGGAAACATCACCATCAACGATTTATTACAATAAATAAGAGTACTGGCCACAGGGTCTCATTATTACATTGGAGGTTTCAAGACCTCTCACAATCAAAACACAGGGGAAGCAAAGTGAAATCAAAGTAGACCCATCAAGATGCCACAGGCAGTTGACTGGGGTAGCGCGACCTAGTCCTCCGGGAAGAATCCATCGCAGCCACAAGCGAAACAGTAGTCGTAGCCACCTTCTTGAGCTTCAACTTCCTCTGAGATTTTTATTTTTAAGTGTAGCATGTGAGTACAAAAAGTACTCCGCAAGTCTTGGGAAAAATGCATAGATGCAAGGCTTAACAAAGGAAGGCCATATGGTTCTTTTGCACAAAGCAATATTTGAAATCTCAATTACTACTAATTATTTTCGAATGCATCAACTTAATGAAGTAAATGTTTTAACAGAATTAACTTTCTAGTGAAGGTTCCAACTACCATCACTAGCTAACCAATTACCATTGGTCGAGCTTTAAATTGCGGGTTCCATCCACCCTCTCTGGCTCCATCCGCCAGGATTCCCTTCCGAGAGTTCCCTCCACCCTCGGAATACAAATCTTTTGTTTTTAAAACCAAAACCAGAAATCTACCATGTGAATGCATTCCTTGCCCGCCCTTGACCGTGGGCACGGCTATTCGAATAGTTTTACACTCTGCAGAGGTTGTACAACTTTACCCACAAGAGATAAATTATCCTAAAAGTCAACACGCTTCCTTTGGCATGAGACCCAGATAAAATACCACAAAGCCTTTACCTTATTCTATTCTAGCTAGATACCACCCGCTGAGGTTTCACCGCAGAAGGGTTAAATCCGCCCAATCTGAAGTCCCCTCTTGCGCCATATGAGTACAGTAAATCCCTGTCCCTCATTGTGAATAACCAGTTCATCCCTGGCACCCACTTTCCACTGGTGGCACCTAAACTAGACTATCATAAGTTAGTCAGCTAGGTCGTACCCATATAGACTTGTGGTTGTACGGTTAATGCTCAGTTTGGACAAACACAAGCGTCGGTCCTTAATTGACTAGGGTGGAACATACACTTAACAAGTTCTCGTGCTTGCTGCACCAACCCAAACAGCCATCCACCCTAATCTAAACCAACTTTCACATTTTTATTTTATTTTAAAATCACAGTGACAACTCCAATTGCCACTTCACTTTTAAACACCAGGGATTCAATAATAAATCATAATTTCCCATTTTCAAGATTTTCCAAAGTTATTAGATAGCAAGACTAAGCATTAACCTACCATTCTAATATTCACAAAGATTAATAGTAATCTCATTATTGAGACAAAGGGAGTTCTAGGGTGACAATGTACATGGCAATCAATGTCAAATGAGGGCATAACAAGGTTGGAATAACTAATTCCTAAAGATTTGAACTAGTGACTTTAGGTAAATAGCAATGCACATAATTTAAAATATTTTAAAAACATTTCAACAGCATAGGTTCAAGATGATCAAAGGAGACTTGCCTTCTTGCAGGGTTTCTGGGTCTTCTTGCTGCTGTGAAGAAGGATCGTCGACAACGCTGGAATCTACGCGAGGAAAGACGAAGCAACAAAACAAATAAATACAAACGAAAATTCAAATAAAATCCAAAAATTCAACAGAGGCCATAGTTGGATAGATTATGATTTTAGATGAATTTAGAAGTTTGAATGGCTGGATTTGGAGGTAAAATGAGAAAGTTATGCTCATTTGAAAATCTCAGATTTGAATAAATCTAGAAATTCGGAAATTTCTGACAGGTGGGACCCACTGGAGAATTAAATTTTATTCTTTTATTTTTATCTCGGGAGACTGACAGGTGGGACCCACGGAACAGTATTCTCTGCTGGTCACTGACATGTGGGACCCCTCTGTCAGTGACCTCATTTTCTTCGGTCACTGACAGGTGGGACCCACTGGCATCTGGACCCACTTGTCAGGGGCTGACGCAGACTGGTGGGGCCCAGGCGGCAGTGCCAGCGCAGACCGGCGGCCGCTGACGGGTGGGACCCACTTGTCAGCCCGGAAAATAAACGAAAAACTCAACCTCCGCGCGCGGAGCCGGAGGCTCGAACGCGCGCCGAGGGAGTTACGAGCGAGCGCTGCTAGCCAAGTGAGCGGGGAGGCGTTGCCTACCCAATAAGGGTAGGTAACCCTCTTGAGGGGTACCTTCGGGTGGTCCGGCAGCCGTGGACGGAGGCAAGGTCGTCGGCGGCGAGGGGAGGCCGGAGAGGTTCTGGCGGTGCGTGATATGTAATCCTGGTGCGGAGGGGGTCCGGTTGGAGGGGTCAACGAAGTGCGGCGACGAGCGGAGAAGGCCGGCGACGAGGAGGTGGCGGAGCTGGCTCGGGTCCTCCGGCGCGACGGCGCGACGGCGGCGGGGAGGGGCGGCTGAGGTGTCGGGGAGGTTCACCCGGGCGCGAGGAAGCTCGAGGTGGCGACGGCGGGCTCCGGGGACGACCGAGGCGGCGGCGAAGGCTCGCCGGAGTACCTACCGTGGGCGCACGGGGAACTCGCGGTGCTACGGCGCTCGGGGCTTAAGCAGAGAGGTGGAGTGCTCTAGGAGGTGGTGCGGGAGGAGGCGGAGCCGAGGGAGGTATTTATAGGGGCGGAGGAGGGGACACGGGCGCGGGATTGCTCGCCGGTGTGTCGGCCGGAAAAAGGAAGGAAAGGGGGAGAAACAGGAAAGAGGGGGCGCCGATGGAAGGGGAGCACGGGAGATCGGGGATTCGGTCACGGCGGCGTCCGGGACTTCCAAAACCGAGGAGGGCCGGGTAAGGTAAGGCGGGATCCGGCGCGGTCTCGGTCGGCCGGCGAAAAAGGAAAGAGGCGGCTCCGCGGGGACGACGGATCCGACAGGTGGGCCCCGCGTGCAGTGAGAGAGAGGAGGGAGGATGCGGCCAGGATCAGGCCGAGCGGCGACGTGGGCGGATCTGGGCCGTCCACGCGTCGGCCGGAGGAAAGGATTTGGATTTTTAATGATTTTTAATTTCAGAAAATGCTAGAAATTTATTTAGGCCTCAGAAAAATATGAAAATACCTCCAAAAATTCCAAAAAAATTCACAGAAGCTCCTGGAGATATTTTTGATTTATTAAAATTATTTCCAACTACTATTGATATTTAATTTTCATATTTTGAATTACTTTTTAAGTTCTAAAATAGTTTTTAAATTCCAGAAAAATCCAGAAAGGCAAATAAAAGCCAAGTAAAATCCAATTACCTTAAAATAATTAATTTGAATTTAAATTTTTTCAAAAAGCCAAATTTTGGGATGTGACAAACCTACCCCCCTTAGAAAGAATCTCGACCCCGAGATTCGGATGGACTGGGAAAAAGGTCGGGGAACTCTTCTCTTAGATCCTCTTCACGCTCCCAAGTTGCTTCCGATTCTGAATGGTTACTCCACTGCACTTTACAGAACTTGATAACCTTGCTGCGCGTATGGCGCTCTGCTTCCTCCAATATCTTGACTGGATATTCTGGATAGGTGAGGTCCTCCTTCACGTTTATTTCATCTAGAGGCATCTGCTCTTCTGGAACTTTAAGACACTTTCTTAGCTGAGACACATGGAAGACGTCATGCACCTTTGACAGTTGAGGTGGAAGCTCCAACTGGTAAGCAACTTCTCCTCGTTTCGCCACAACAGGAAAAGGTCCAATGAATCTGGGAGCTAGCTTTCCACTGACTCCAAAACGTCTCATTCCTTTGAGAGGTGACACCTTCAAATAAACATGATCCCCAGGCACAAATTCTAAACTTCTACGTCGATTGTCCGCATAGCTCTTCTGTCTGGTTTGTGCTATTTTTAATCTGTCTTGGATTAGACGAACCTGTTCTTCTGCTTGCTTCAGCACATCTGGTCCAAACACTTGTCCTTCTCCTGTTTCCTTCCAATACAATGGAGTCCTACACTTTCTGCCGTATAGGGCTTCGAACGGACACATTTGCAAACTAGATTGATAACTATTGTTGTAGGAGAATTCTGCATAGGGCAAACTCTGATCCCAATTACACTTGTTTGCCAGTACACAAGCTCTCAACATGTCTTCCAGGATTTGATTTACTCTTTCTGTTTGACCATCTGTCTGTGGATGATAAGTTGTACTGAAGTTTAAGTTTGTGCCCAAAAGTTCATGTAGCTTTTGCCAAAATCTCGAAGTGAATTGAGTTCCTCGATCTGACACAATCTTCTTTGGGATTCCATGCAAACACACAATTCTTGACATGTACAACTCCGCAAGTCTATCCCCGGAGCAGGTGGTCTTTACTGGAATGAAATGGGCGACTTTTGTCAAACGATCCACTATAACCCAAATTGAATCGTGCCCTGTTTTGGTTCTTGGTAATCCAGTTATAAAATCCATACCAATTTCTTCCCATTTCCACTCAGGGATCTGCAATGGCTGCAGAAGTCCAGCAGGTTTCTGGTGTTCAGCTTTAATCCGTTGGCATACATCGCACAAGGCTACGTATTCTGCAATTTCTCGTTTCATACTTGACCACCAATACCTCTCCTTGAGATCTTGGTACATCTTGGTACTCCCAGGGTGAATTGAATATCCCGATTCATGGGCTTCCTTCAATATTAACTCCTTTACCTCTTTCTTTTCAGGTACAATAATTCTTTTCCCAAACCAAAGGGTACCTTCTTCGTCCTCTGAAAATCCCGAGGCTTTCCCTTTCTTCATATTATCCTTGATCTCCTGGACATACTTGTCCTCCTTTTGAGCTGCCCTGATTTGATCTTCTAAGGTTGGTTGAACTTCCAAAGTGGCTAGGAATCCTTCCTCCACTACTTCTAGGTGGAGCCGTTGGAACTCTTCTTGAAGGGCAGGCATACTGTCCTTAATCCACAGCTTGGCACAATAACTCTTTCTGCTCAAGGCATCTGCTACCACATTAGCCTTTCCTGGGTGATAATGTATTCCAATATCATAATCCTTTATTAACTCAAGCCATCTCCTTTGCCTCATGTTAAGATCGGGTTGAGTGAATATATATTTCAAACTCTTGTGATCCGTATAAATTTCACAACGGTTACCAATCAAGTAATGCCTCCATATTTTCAGTGCATGCACTACGGCAGCGAGCTCTAAATCATGAGTTGGGTAATTTCCTTCATGGGGTCGCAGCTGCCTTGAGGCATATGCTACTACCTTTCTTTCTTGCATCAGTACACAGCCTAGTCCTTGCCTTGACGCATCGCAGAAGACTTCAAAATCCTTCCTAATGTCCGGAAGCGTCAACACTGGTGCAGAAGTTAACCTCTTCTTTAACTCTTGGAAACTATCCTCGCATGGTTTACTCCATTCAAACTTCTTCTCCTTCTTCAGCAACTGGGTGAGAGGTCTTGCGAGCTTGGAGAAACCTTCAATAAATCGACGATAGTAACCAGCCAATCCAAGAAAACTTCTGATCTCTGATACTGACTTTGGTTGTGTCCAATTGAGCACATCATTTACTTTCTCAGGGTCTACGGACACTCCTCCTGCTGAAATCACATGGCCCAAGAAAGCTACTTTCTTCAACCAAAACTCACACTTACTGAACTTGGCATACAACTGATTCTCTCTGAGCTTTTCCAAAACTATCCTCAAATGTTCTGCGTGCTCTTCCTCATTCTTGGAGTATATCAGAATATCGTCGATAAACACAACCACAAACTTATCCAAATATTCCATGAACACCTTATTCATCAGATTCATGAAATATGCGGGGGCATTGGTTAGACCGAAAGACATCACTGTATACTCGTATAATCCATAACGAGTAGCAAATGCTGTCTTGGGTATGTCTTCTGGTCTTATCTTCAATTGGTGATAACCTGATCGAAGATCAATCTTAGAGAAGACACATGATCCTTTCAACTGATCAAACAGATCATCTATTCTGGGCAAAGGGTACTTGTTCTTGATCGTCACATCATTCAGGGATCGATAGTCCACACACATGCGAAGACTTCCGTCCTTCTTTTTCACCAACAGTACTGGTGCTCCCCAAGGTGACGAGCTTGGCCTTACAAATCCTTTATCCTGCAGCTCTTCAATTTGTTTCTTAACTTCCGCCAAATCATTTGCGGACATCCTATAAGGTCTCTTGGAAATTGGAGCTGTACCAGGTACCAAATTTATAACAAATTCAATCTCTCTATCTGGTGGCAATCCTGGCAAATCTTCAGGGAATACATCTGGGTACTCACTCACTATAGGTACTTTTTCCAGGGTCACTCCCTTCACACTGTTCAAACTACACCTGCTCTGGGTAGGGGAGTTTGACTTATACCTTACCTGAATCCCATCAGAGTTAGTGATTGTAACAGCTCAATCAGCACAATCTATCTGCCCTTTATACTTGGTTAACCAATCCATTCCAAGTATTACATCTAAACCCTTGGAGTCTATTATAATAAGATTCGCTAAGAACTTAACTCCATTTATATCCACAGTTGCGTCAGCGCAAACTGTGTTAGTCCTCATTTCCTTTCCAGGGGACTGGACTAGCATGGGGTTCTGTAGTTTACTCACATCCCAATTATACCTTTCAACCACATCTTTTGACACAAAAGAATGCGAAGCTCCAGAATCAAATAATGCTGATGCAAATACTGAGTTGACAAGGAACTTACCCAGAACTACGTCGGGTGCATCCTGGGCTGCTTCCGCGGTCACATGGTTGAGATGCCCTCTGCTCACCACTTGTGGAGCCCTTGGGGTCTGAGGTGTCCCACGGCCTTGTCCTGCATTGGGAGCTCGTGCTGGTGTAGTCCCTAGATTGAAATGAACTGGGGTCATTGCTGGGCGTTTCTGGGGACAGTTGCTGGCATAGTGCCCCATGTTCTTGCAGTTGAAACACTGCACTCCTGCTGCTGAAGTCTTGTTCTGCTGGGGTTGGCCACCGTTGCTTGCCTGGGGAGTTTGTGGATTTGGGCGTGGTCCTGAAAAGGGAGTCCTTGGTATGCTTGACTCTGAAGGCTTGTGAAAGTGAGGTGCGTTGGGGCGGAATCGAGAGCTGCTTGCTCCTTGCTGGGCTTGAAACTTCCTCTTCCGAGTTTCGTATAGCTGACGTTGAGCATCTTCTTGGACAAAGGCCTTGTTCACTAGGTGCTGGAAGGTAGGGAAATCATTAGATACCAGCTGCACCTTGAGGTTGGGGTCAAGTCCCTGCGTGAACCTCCAAATCTTGGTCGCATCCGATGTGACCTCTTCAGATGCATATCTGGACAGTTGGGTGAACTTGTTCAGGTATTCGGAAACACTGAGGTTTCCCTGTTGTAGTTGGTAGAATTCTCTCTTCTTCATTTCCATTATTCCCGTAGGAATATGGGCAGTGCGGAAAGCTTCAACAAACTCATCCCAATTGATGGCTTGTGCATTTTGATGGGCGGCGCGGTAGTTTTCCCACCAGTTAGCAGCCATTCCCTTGAGCTGGTGAGCAGCATACAGCACCTTTTCATTATCGTTGCACTGAGCTAGGACCAATTTTCTTTCCACATCCTTGATCCAATCATCTGCCTCCAGGGGATCCACTGATCTAGCAAAAGTGGGAGGCCTTGTCCTCATGAATTCTCCCAACTTAGACTGAGGTGCCTGGTTGGGTGCCTGCTGGGCTGGCTGCACTTGGTTCTGGGCGAGAGCTTGAAGTAACTGCAGCTGCATAGCCATCATTTGCTCCAAGTTGGGGGCCTGAGCGGGAGGTGGTGGAATGTTGTCCTCTGGCTGATTGTTGGCGTCACGGCTGTTGCCAGGGTTGCTCCTCGTGTTCACCATCTGAAGCGGTTTAGGTTAGCAGAAGGTAAGAGGGAATTAGCAAAGGTAAGAGATTAGGGGAACTAAATCACATCCCAAGCCAACTCACAAGAAAGAACTAGCAACCACTTAGGGGAAAACTTTTATTAAAATCAAGATAACTCCAAGGATGGCTGTACCACAAGTGCACATAGGCCTGGTACAGTCCATCTAGCACACCAAAACATAACAATAAGCGTTCTAAGGATGCGGACATTTTATTTGGGTACTACTGACTCAAAAGACTACTAATCCTCTCCAAAGACGCGCTCCTCAGGGTCTTCTTCCGGGTCCTCTTCTGGATCCTCCTCCGGGTCTTCCTGGCGCTCTCTCACGTGGTGACGTGAACAGTCACACTCGGCTGAGGCACGGTTACGACTGGAGGCAGTCGACCGAGAACGCGAAGGAGAAGGCTTGCGCTTCTTGAGAGTGATGACAGGTGGCGGACTGGGGCGTCGCACCTTCTTGCGTGCGGTAAGTCTGATGTGAGTCCTGAAAGTCGAGCTGGTGCCGGGTTGTTGGGGATGACAGCTGGTACTGGAGAAGACGGCGTGTAATCAACTACGGGTGAAGACGGCGCGTAGTCGGCTGCGGCCCGGAGACGTCCCAGCTCAAACTCAGCTGCCTGGCTCTGGAGAAGCTGTGCGCGAAGCGTGTCGGAATGCTGGTAGCTGGAAGTGAGAAGCATCCGAAGTTGTCCAATCTCCTCCTGAGCTCTAGCATAAGTGACTGCCATAGCCTGGGTGAGCTGCACCTGATGTGACAGTCGAGGATCGTCAGCTGGAATATCAAAGGGATCTGGATACCTCTGTCCTACCCTGGGGTTGATGAAGAAGCAAAAAGGGGACTGATGTACAGCATCCTTGTGCAGGTGGCACAACTCGTCAATGGCGAGGCGTGCTGCGTCCTGGACTGCGTCATAACAGCGGGACCGAGGGTGCTTGATGGGGTAGGTGTGGGACTTGAATTCCTCTTCCCGTGCATACAGGAATACCTCCATCGTCCAAGAGTCTCGATCCAGGATCCGCGTCTTCCGACCCCTGAAAATGGGCGGCTGACGGTACTCCAAACACTGCATCAGCTGCCGGAGAAGGCTAGCGAATGCTCCAGCATCCTCTCCATGTGAGTAGTAGTCCCACGGGGTAGCGGAGGATGAACCAGCCATCTACAAAGTTGAGTGAAAGAAAAGATTAGTAAAAAGTTTTAGCAAATGGAATTGGAGACAAGAACGAGATTCTAAGTAAGAAGAGAGTAGAAGCAAAGAAGCTTATACATTTTTAATATACTCTTTTTATAAATATAAGTCCTTATGGTTTGCCATTCTAGGTCACGTCCTACAGTCAAATTGGCTCTGATACCATCTCTGTCGGGCCCCCGGATTACCAAACCCGGACCCTCTGTGTATTACAGCACTAGTCCCAGATCAAAGCTAGTGCACACAGTTAAACAGAATGGGAAACATCACCATCAACGATTTATTACAATAAATAAGAGTACTGACCACAGGGTCTCATTATTACATTGGAGGTTTCAAGACCTCTCACAATCAAAACACAGGGGAAGCAAAGTGAAATCAAAGTAGACCCATCAAGATGCCACAGGCAGTTGACTGGGGTAGCGCGACCTAGTCCTCCGGGAAGAATCCATCGCAGCCACAAGCGAAACAGTAGTCGTAGCCACCTTCTTGAGCTTCAACTTCCTCTGAGATTTTTATTTTTAAGTGTAGCATGTGAGTACAAAAAGTACTCCGCAAGTCTTGGGAAAAATGCATAGATGCAAGGCTTAACAAAGGAAGGCCATATGGTTCTTTTGCACAAAGCAATATTTGAAATCTCAATTACTACTAATTATTTTCGAATGCATCAACTTAATGAAGTAAATGTTTTAACAGAATTAACTTTCTAGTGAAGGTTCCAACTACCATCACTAGCTAACCAATTACCATTGGTCGAGCTTTAAATTGCGGGTTCCATCCACCCTCTCTGGCTCCATCCGCCAGGATTCCCTTCCGAGAGTTCCCTCCACCCTCGGAATACAAATCTTTTGTTTTTAAAACCAAAACCAGAAATCTACCATGTGAATGCATTCCTTGCCCGCCCTTGACCGTGGGCACGGCTATTCGAATAGTTTTACACTCTGCAGAGGTTGTACAACTTTACCCACAAGAGATAAATTATCCTAAAAGTCAACACGCTTCCTTTGGCATGAGACCCAGATAAAATACCACAAAGCCTTTACCTTATTCTATTCTAGCTAGATACCACCCGCTGAGGTTTCACCGCAGAAGGGTTAAATCCGCCCAATCTGAAGTCCCCTCTTGCGCCATATGAGTACAGTAAATCCCTGTCCCTCACTGTGAATAACCAGTCCATCCCTGGCACCCACTTTCCACTGGTGGCACCTAAACTAGACTATCATAAGTTAGTCAGCTAGGTCGTACCCATATAGACTTGTGGTTGTACGGTTAATGCTCAGTTTGGACAAACACAAGCGTCGGTCCTTAATTGACTAGGGTGGAACATACACTTAACAAGTTCTCGTGCTTGCTGCACCAACCCAAACAGCCATCCACCCTAATCTAAACCAACTTTCACATTTTTATTTTATTTTAAAATCACAGTGACAACTCCAATTGCCACTTCACTTTTAAACACCAGGGATTCAATAATAAATCATAATTTCCCATTTTCAAGATTTTCCAAAGTTATTAGATAGCAAGACTAAGCATTAACCTACCATTCTAATATTCACAAAGATTAATAGTAATCTCATTATTGAGACAAAGGGAGTTCTAGGGTGACAATGTACATGGCAATCAATGTCAAATGAGGGCATAACAAGGTTGGAATAACTAATTCCTAAAGATTTGAACTAGTGACTTTAGGTAAATAGCAATGCACATAATTTAAAATATTTTAAAAACATTTCAACAGCATAGGTTCAAGATGATCAAATGAGACTTGCCTTCTTGCAGGGTTTCTGGGTCTTCTTGCTGCTGTGAAGAGGGATCGTCGACAACGCTGGAATCTACGCGAGGAAAGACGAAGCAACAAAACAAATAAATACAAACGAAAATTCAAATAAAATCCAAAAATTCAACAGAGGCCATAGTTGGATAGATTATGATTTTAGATGAATTTAGAAGTTTGAATGGCTGGATTTGGAGGTAAAATGAGAAAGTTATGCTCATTTGAAAATCTCAGATTTGAATAAATCTAGAAATTCGGAAATTTCTGACAGGTGGGACCCACTGGAGAATTAAATTTTATTCTTTTATTTTTATCTCGGGAGACTGACAGGTGGGACCCACGGAACAGTATTCTCTGCTGGTCACTGACATGTGGGACCCCTCTGTCAGTGACCTCATTTTCTTCGGCCACTGACAGGTGGGACCCACTGGCATCTGGACCCACTTGTCAGGGGCTGACGCAGACTGGTGGGGCCCAGGCGGCAGTGCCAGCGCAGACCGGCGGCCGCTGACGGGTGGGACCCACTTGTCAGCCCGGAAAATAAACGAAAAACTCAACCTCCGCGCGCGGAGCCGGAGGCTCGAACGCGCGCCGAGGGAGTTACGAGCGAGCGCTGCTAGCCAAGTGAGCGGGGAGGCGTTGCCTACCCAATAAGGGTAGGTAACCCTCTTGAGGGGTACCTTCGGGTGGTCCGGCAGCCGTGGACGGAGGCAAGGTCGTCGGCGGCGAGGGGAGGCCGGAGAGGTTCTGGCGGTGCGTGATATGTAATCCTGGTGCGGAGGGGGTCCGGTTGGAGGGGTCAACGAAGTGCGGCGACGAGCGGAGAAGGCCGGCGACGAGGAGGTGGCGGAGCTGGCTCGGGTCCTCCGGCGCGACGGCGCGACGGCGGCGGGGAGGGGCGGCTGAGGTGTCGGGGAGGTTCACCCGGGCGCGAGGAAGCTCGAGGTGGCGACGGCGGGCTCCGGGGACGACCGAGGCGGCGGCGAAGGCTCGCCGGAGTACCTACCGTGGGCGCACGGGGAACTCGCGGTGCTACGGCGCTCGGGGCTTAAGCAGAGAGGTGGAGTGCTCTAGGAGGTGGTGCGGGAGGAGGCGGAGCCGAGGGAGGTATTTATAGGGGCGGAGGAGGGGACACGGGCGCGGGATTGCTCGCCGGTGTGTCGGCCGGAAAAAGGAAGGAAAGGGGGAGAAACAGGAAAGAGGGGGCGCCGATGGAAGGGGAGCACGGGAGATCGGGGATTCGGTCACGGCGGCGTCCGGGACTTCCAAAACCGAGGAGGGCCGGGTAAGGTAAGGCGGGATCCGGCGCGGTCTCGGTCGGCCGGCGAAAAAGGAAAGAGGCGGCTCCGCGGGGACGACGGATCCGACAGGTGGGCCCCGCGTGCAGTGAGAGAGAGGAGGGAGCGGGCGGGCGGTGCGGATGGCTGCCACGCGGCTCGGGGAAAAGATCGGGCGGTGGATTGAGGCCGGGCGTGAAGACGCGGCTCCTCCGAGCCGTCCACGCGTCGGGCGAGGAGGAGGGGAAGGCGGGGCCGCCGGCTGACGGGCCGGGCCCGCTGGAAAGCGAGGGAGAGGGAGGATGCGGCCAGGATCAGGCCGAGCGGCGACGTGGGCGGATCTGGGCCGTCCACGCGTCGGCCGGAGGAAAGGATTTGGATTTTTAATGATTTTTAATTTCAGAAAATGCTAGAAATTTATTTAGGCCTCAGAAAAATATGAAAATACCTCCAAAAATTCCAAAAAAATTCACAGAAGCTCCTGGAGATATTTTGGATTTATTAAAATTATTTCCAACTACTGTTGATATTTAATTTTCATATTTTGAATTACTTTTTAAGTTCTAAAATAGTTTTTAAATTCCAGAAAAATCCAGAAAGGCAAATAAAAGCCAAGTAAAATCCAATTACCTTAAAATAATTAATTTAAATTTAAATTTTTTCAAAAAGCCAAATTTTGGGATGTGACATTATCTATCTTTCACAATTGACAGGTTGTTTCTTTTACAGTTTATCTACAATTGTGGATTAAGCTTTATTAGTGATGTATTTTTCATTGTCCTTCCGTCATCTACATATGTTAACATGTGAATTGTAGTTGTTGTTTCTATTTCGTATCACATACTTTTATTAGTGTGATTACAACATAGTTTGATCATGGATTGTTTTGCTTTTGGGTACTACTGTTTATTTCACGCTTTCGACTTCAACCTACCTAGTTTTTTCCTGAGTCCATCATTAGACTTCGTCCTACCTACAATTTTTTCCTGGGTCCGCCACTGTTGACAATAGCATTAACATCTCACTATCTTAGGCACCGCTATATCCAAATCAATTTTTATGGGTTCGATTTATGCAACAGTACTAAACTACTAACTGTAGGAGCATAAGACAGGAGTCACAGGAACATGTTTACTCAAAAATAAATGAACAAATAAATGGATGATTAGAAAATCAGAACCCAGATATTTGGTTCTCACAAAGGATAGCTTGGCTAGTAACAGTGACTCCACTAGGACATTGAAAAAGCCTCGTACCTCCAGAGCCATGGATAGCAGTTGCGACCCCAGATACATAACGCACAGCTTTTGGCTTGATGTGCAGAAAATTGAAGTCACCAAAGTCAACCTTAATTGGCAATTTTTCATCAGAAATCAGCAGTCCGTAAAAGATATGTTAAAAATAGCAATGCATATTTATGTTAAAGTATCAAAAATATCTAAGTATGAACACAAGCCAAATAAATGCAGCCATATAAGCCAAAGAAGGTACTGGATATTGATAGACATTTCCTGATGGTAACTAGATATTCTTCATCCATGTCGGTTTGGGAGGATAAATAGTAATCAGGTGCATGCATGCTGAAAAGATCAAAGAACTACCGACATATAACAATGTTTCTAGTAGAAACCTTGAGGTGTTACACTACTGGATAGTTTTTGGGTCAAAATGGAGTGTCAAACTTGACTACTAATGCTAGATAGATATTGGAAGAGACTAGTAATGCCTTAGCTTGCACTTAGGTAACGTGAGCTGTAATTTTTCATGTTGATCTGAGAGTTGAGTCGGTTCATTGGTCTATAAAAGGACCAGCAATCTCTTTTGTAAATGTATGTATGTGTGTGCTAGAGATGAATGAGTAGTATCAATGTGTATGTGTGTGTATGCCACATGAAAATTGAGTGCTTTGCCACCTTGTGAGTTCCAACAAGATATTATTCATTTACTTTCCAAAGTGGTAATAATGCAGAGAATCCAGTTCGGCAGAGAATCCAGTTTTTCATGCGAGGACAAAACATGTAGAAGTGTACTATCATTACATAAGAGAAAAAGTTCTCGAAGGAGATATCGAGATGGTGCCGACAAATACAGATGAAGAAGCTGCAGATATTCTTACAAAAAGTCTCAATAAAGGAAAGTTCGAGAAATTTCGAGAGGCACTCGGAATGGTCTATAAGACAACTTTGAAAGTAAATATGCATTGAGGGGGAGTGTTAAAAATAGCAATGCATATTTATGTTAAAGTATAAAAAATATCTAAGTATGAACACAAGCCAAATAAATGCAGCCATATAAGCCAAAGAAGGTATTGGATATTGATAGACATTTCCTGATGGTAACTGGATATTCTTCATCCATGTCGGTTTGGGAGGATAAATAGTAATCAGGTGCATGCATGCTGAAAATATCAAAGAACTACAGACATATAACAATGTTTCTAGTAGAAACCTTGAGGTGTTACACTACTGGATAGTTTTTGGGTCAAAATGGAGTGTCAAACTTGACTACTAATGCTAGATAGATATTGGAAGAGACTAGTAATGCCTTAGCTTGCACTTAGGTAACGTGAGCTGTAATTTTTCATGTTGATCTGAGAGTTGAGTCGGTTCATTGGTCTATAAAAGGACCAGGAATCTCTTTTGTAAATGTATGCATGTGTGTGCTAGAGATGAATGAGTAGTATCAATGTGTATGTGTGTGTATGCCACATGAAAATTGAGTGATTTGCCACCTTGTGAGTTCCAACAAGTGGTATCAGAGCAGGCGGTCCGGGACTGTCAAGATCGAGAGGAGTCTTTGAGGCACTAAGGGAGATTCTGCCGGTGCACAGTCTGGGACTGTGAAGCTCGTTGGTCTGGGACCGATGCTTACTTGACGCTGGGCGTCAGTCACCATGGCGAATCTTATTGGCGCAAGCAGCGGAATCAAGAAGCTCAATAGTCACAACTATGGCTATTGGAAGACCTGCATGGAATCCTACCTACAAGGTCAGGATCTATGGGAGGTCGTTGCGGGCACTGAGACAGCTCCTCCACCAAAGGAGAATGTCGAAGCCTTGCGGAAGTGGCGCATCAAAGCCGGCAAGGCTTTGTTTGTGCTCAAGACAACAATTGATGAGGATCTATTGGAGCACATTCGTGAAGAAAAGACACCACAGTCGGCTTGGGAGACTTTGGCAAAATTGTTCTCAAAGAAGAATGAGGCGCGTCTTTAGCTCCTTGAAAATGAGCTTGCAGGTATCTCACAAGGCACTCTGAGTATTAGTCAGTATTTTACAAAAGTAAAAAATATTTGTCGTGAGATATCTCAGCTTGAGCCTGAGGAGAAAATTAGTGAGGCAAGAATGAAGAGGATCATCATCCATGGCCTAAGACCCGAGTACAACGGGTTTATGGCTGCAGTGAGAGGATGGCCGTTGCAGCCGTCATTGGTCGAGTTGGAGAATCTATTGGCTAATCAAGAAGAGTTAGCCAAGCAGATGGGGAGTATTACTATAAAGGCAGAAGAGGAGGCACTCTTCGCTAACAAGAAGAAGGGTCCACCTCGGGGACAATGGAGGCCCAAAACAAGGTGGACAGAAGGTGGCAAACAATATCCAAAAGAGAGAAGCAACTTTTCAGGGGGAGCTCAACGAGGAAGACAAGATCAACAAGAGAAGAATGAAAGGAAACAATATGGTGGATGCTTCAATTGTGGTAAGAAGGGTGACTTTGCTCGAGATTGTCGATATCCAAGAAGGCGATTCGAAGGGAACTTGGCCACCACAAAGGAGAAGGAGGAGATCACTTTAGAAGCATCCGCAAGTGAAGAAGAGTGGGATGCTGAAGTTGAAGAAGAGGAGATTGAAGAGGACATGGAAGCACCAGCTTTTGTAGCAACGACAGATCCAGAGATAAATTATAAGGAAGATTGGATTGTCGATTCTGGTTGCTCCAACCATATGACTAGTGATGACAAGAAGCTGCAAAATATGACTGAGTATGAGGGAAGGAGAGTGGTGCTGACAGCCAATAACTCCAAGCTGCCTATCTCTCATATCGGGAACACGGTTGTTCCAAGGTATGGTCCTTAACAACTCCATCTTGAGAAAGTCTATCATGTCCCAAGCTTGAAAAAGAATCTGTTGTCAGTACCTCAATTGACAGCAGAAGGGAACTATGTACTCTTCGGTCCTGAAGAAGTTGCTGTTTTTAGAAAAATAAAGGTGATCGGCACACGTATCATGGAAGGAAAAAGAAAACAATCTGTTTATGTGCTTTCTGCAGAGTCAGCATACGTCGACAAGATTCGAAAGAATGAAACATCTGATCTCTGGCATGCGCGACTTGGACATGTTAGCTACATCAAGCTGAAGGGAATGATGGAGAAGCAAGTGTTGAGAGGACTTCCTCGTTTGGACATCCGGACAACACATAGTCTGTGCTGGTTGTCAGTATGGCAAAGCTCACCAATTGCCATACAAGGAGTCAGAATATCGGTCCAAAATACCTTTGGAGCTCATACACTCAGATGTGTTTGGCCCGGTTAAGCAAACATCACTTGGAGGCATGAGGTATATGGTGACGTTTATCGATGACTTCTCAAGGTATGTTTGGGTTTATTTTATGAAAGAGAAATCTGAAACTTTATGAAGTTCAAGGAGTTTAAGAAGAAAATAGAGAGGAACTTGATAAAAAGATTCAATGGCTACATACTGACAATGGAAGAGAATATTTATCCAATGAGTTCACTATGTATCTCAAGGAGCATAAGATAAAAAGACAATTAACTTGCCCCCATACTCCACAACAAAATGGAGTAGCGGAGCGCAAGAATCGTCACCTTGCAGAAACCTGTCAGAGTATGCTACATGCTAAAAATGTACCAGGAAGATTTTGGGCCGAGTGTATGAGGACTGCAGCCTATGTGATTAATAGGCTACCACAAGTAAGGCTGGGATTCAAATCACCACATGAGAAGTTGTGGAAGATAAAGTCAGTGGTCAGTCACTTCAAAGTATTTGGCTATGTATGTTATGTATTTGTGCTAGATCACTTGAGGAGCAAGTTTGATAAGAAGGCGATTCGGTGCATCTTCGTTGGCTATGATGATGCTCGAAAAGGTTGGAGGTGTTGTGATCCGACCACAGGCAAGTGTCACACTTCAAGAAATATTGTGTTTGATGAAGCCTCTTCATGGTGGACTCCCAAGAAGATCGAGATTTCTGAACCCCAAGATTTGGATGAGATTCTAGAAGAAGATAAACCAGAAGTTGAGGAGCAAACATCAGCTCCAAGTGAAGTTGAAAGGAGCTCACCCAGTAAGGCCAAGAGTCCATGGAAGACTGGCGAACATCAGCTTGTACTCGAGGAGCATCATCCAGATCAAGTGGAAGTTGAAGAACATGTACACGAACTACGAAGATCTACAAGAAAGCGGAATCCCAATCCTAGGTATGCTAATGTTGCCCATATTGATGAAGCTATACCTATTGAGCCATCTTTTTATGAGGAAGCAGCACAATGCCCTGAGTGGCGTAAGGCTATGGAGGAAGAGGTTAAGGCACTAAAAAAATCAAACATGGGACCTAGTGCCAATACCAAAGGATGTGAAGCCAATATCCTGTAAATGGGTCTATAAAATCAAGACTCGTCCAAATGGATCAATAGAAAGATATAAAGCTCGACTTGTTGCTCGGGGATTCTCTCAACAATATGGACTGGACTACGAAGAAACATTTAGTCCAGTGGCGAAGATCACAACTGTTCGAGTCTTACTTGCTTTGGCTGCTAGCAAGTCTTGGAAGTTGTGGCAGATGGATGTCAAGAACGCCTTTCTACATGGAGAGCTTGACAAGGATATTTATATGGAACAACCAAAAGGTTTTGAGAGTAAGACTCAACCAGAGTATGTCTGCAAATTGAAGAAGGCGCTCTATGGCTTGAAGCAGGCTCCAAGAGCTTAGTACGGGAAAATTGGTGAGTTTCTTGTACAAAGTGGATTTAAAGTTGCTCCATCAGATTCTAGTTTGTTTGTAAAGGCCAAAGAAGGTAGACTAGCAATAGTTCTAGTCTACGTTGATGATTTAATCATCACAGGAGATAATTACGAGGAGATACAAAGTACAAAAGAAAATTTCTCGGTTAGATTTCAAATGAAAGAGCTTGGAGAGTTGAAGCACTTTCTTGGACTTGAGGTGGAGCATACAAAGGAAGGGTTATTTTTAGGTCAACAAAAATATGCAAGGGACCTTCTTCAAAAGTATGGGATGCTTGATTGCAAGTCTATTTCTACTCCTATGGATCCTAATACGAAGCTACAAGAAGAAGGAAAGGATTTAGAGGATGTGACCATGTATCGACAGCTGGTTGGGAGTCTTATCCATCTCACACTTAGTCGACCAGATATTTCCTATGCTGTTGGAATAGTCAGTCGATATATGACCAAGCCAAAGAAGCCTCACCTCTGTGCAATTAGACACATTCTTAGGTATATCAAAGGCACCATTAATTATGGCATTTTATATAATAAAGCAAAAGGATGCCAAGTGACTGGATATTGTGATGCTGACTATGCCGGAGATTACAACACACGTCGATCAATAACCGGATATTTCTTTAATCTTGGATCAGGAGCTGTATCTTGGTGCAGTAAGAGGCAGCCTACCGTGGCATTATCAAGTACTGAAGCAGAATATCGATCAGCAGCAATAGCGGCACAAGAAAGCACCTGGCTTAAGCAACTGATGAAGGATCTCTATCAACCAACAAATTATCAAGTAAGGCTTCTCTGTGATAATTTATCATCTATACGTTTGGCAGAGAATCCAGTTTTTCATGCGAGGACAAAACATATAGAAGTGTACTATCATTACATAAGAGAAAAAGTTCTCGAAGGAGATATCGAGATGGTGCCGACAAATACAGATGAAGAAGCTGCAGATATTCTTACAAAAAGTCTCAATAAAGGAAAGTTCGAGAAATTTCGAGAGGCACTCGGAATGGTCTGTAAGACAACTTTGAAAGTAAATATGCATTGAGGGGGAGTGTTAAAAATAGCAATGCATATTTATGTTAAAGTATAAAAATATCTAAGTATGAACACAAGCCAAATAAATGCAGCCATATAAGCCAAAGAAGGTATTGGATATTGATAGACATTTCCTGATGGTAACTGGATATTCTTCATCCATGTCGGTTTGGGAGGATAAATAGTAATCAGGTGCATGCATGCTGAAAATATCAAAGAACTACAGACATATAACAATGTTTCTAGTAGAAACCTTGAGGTGTTACACTACTGGATAGTTTTTGGGTCAAAATGGAGTGTCAAACTTGACTACTAATGCTAGATAGATATTGGAAGAGACTAGTAATGCCTTAGCTTGCACTTAGGTAACGTGAGCTGTAATTTTTCATGTTGATCTGAGAGTTGAGTCGGTTCATTGGTCTATAAAAGGACCAGCAATCTCTTTTGTAAATGTATGTATGTGTGTGCTAGAGATGAATGAGTAGTATCATTGTGTATGTGTGTGTATGCCACATGAAAATTGAGTGCTTTGCCACCTTGTGAGTTCCAACAAGATATTATTCATTTACTTTCCAAAGTGGTAATAATGCTTACAAAACATACCCAAAATGCCTCAGGATGTCTTCGTAAGTATGCACTTCGCACTGCGTCTTTTTCTTCATCTGAAACCTTTGAAACATAATGCGAAGAGGAAGGGAGTGAACCAACACAGCCATTTATCAGGTAACATGTGCAGAAAGATTTAGCAAAGTATTAGTACAGAAATGTATCAGGGAGGATGAGGGGGAGGCAAAGAAGCGAACGCGGCGGCGGTGAGGGCGGAGGAGGAGAGGGGGCGGGAGTTGGTGGCTGTGCGGGCGGGGGGTGGAGGGGGCGTGGGCATGACGGCTTTGTAGGTGGAGTGGGAGGAGCAGGCGCGAGAGCGCTGACGGCGCGGGGGCCGAGGCCGCGAGCTCGCGGGCGCCCGGCGTGAGCAGGAAGGGCTTCATCGCGTGCATGCGTTCGTGTGTCAGCGAGCGAGCGTGTGCGCGGAGCGGAGCCTCGCTGGCCGCATGGTGGTGGCACGGCAGCCGCGACTCGCGAGCTACGCGCTTGCCGGTGTCGGCCGCGGCCGGACGGAAGAAGAGCGCTTCGGCCGCCGTGCCGGGCTGGACTTTAGCGTCGCTACTCTTGATTCGGCCTGATAGTAGGCTAGATGGACCGGGTAGCAATTGGGCCATTCAGCGAATTGGGATTTCGACACGAGATCGCCTGACTGAAATAGAGTACTAACGAGAATGCTTTGCTTACACGCACGATGACTGCTTAGGGTGTGTTTGGTTCATGGATTGAGGTTGTATCGTATATCCTGACTGAGTAGATGCAGGCTGAGTGGAATCGTATTTCAGAAAAAGAAGATGTTTAGTGAAGTTGCATGAGCGGATGCAAAAAAACTGAGATGCTGTTTGGTTGCCTGTATGAGCGGATGCAGTCTACCAAACCCGAGAGGCTGACACGTGGGACCGCATAGGATACACTGCATCAACCCATCTATGATGGCCAGTGAAGCTCATTTTGAGCGTATCCACCCATCCAGGATGAGGGCGTATTTTTGCATCCGCTCATGCAGGTTGCATCCACTCATACAGGCAACCAAACAGGCTCTTTCTCAGATTATACGGATCCACCCAGTCAGGACGAAGGAGATTCAGGCAACCAAACACACCCTTAGGGCCTGTTTGGCAGAGCTCCACCACTGAAAAAATGAATCTGAAGCAGCAGATCCACCAAAAACAGCTCCACTGTGAATCTGGGATCCCACCATGGAGCTAGACAAAACTGTTTGGCTTGCACAGCAGCTCCAGATCCACAAAACTGAGTTTTTGGTGGGTATGGCCTGTTTTGCCCATGGGTTTTATGGTGGTATGGGATGGGGTGTGTAACCAGTGGCAAAAGGTGGGTAATTACCACCCAACTCCACGAGTAGGTACGAAACAAGGTTTCGTGGAGCACCCCTTGAGGTGCTCCATGGATTTCATGAATCTGGAGCTAGATTCAGTATTTTGGTGGATCCAGATTTCGTGGAGCTGGAGCGTTTGGGTAAAAATTCGTGGAGTGGAGCTGTTTTTGGTGGATCTGGAGTTGGTGGAGCTCTACCAAACAGACCCTTAATTCCCATGTCATACAAGTATCTGGGACTAATACAAGGTTGAGCAAGCTTTTCTCGTCAAAATGCACCCTCCATCTACTCGACTTTGATCGACCATTTCGTGTTGCGAATGGTTCCTAACTTCCATGGTTTGTTCGACCCCTACCCGGCTACCCCGGGCAACATTTCCAAGCACAGTACCACCATACTTCCACGAGCTTCCATGATGCAACTATTTTCAGTTACTGCTAATGTTTTTGTCTCTAACACGAGCATTTGTGTTAACAAACTGTTATTAATAAACCGTTTTAAAAAGGCTGTTCCTATAAACCGTTTTAAAAGATAGCAAAGAAACCGCTCCGTTTATTTATTATCTTTGAAAAAACACTCATATTTATTTGTTAGGGAAAAACATAAACCCATAAGCTTGTTAGTCGACAAAGGAGGAGGCTTAACCAAGGTGTCGTTCCAACCGTTTAGTTGTGATTTTTGAATGTTGGATGAAGTTACATTGTAATTATTGTTAGCTTTTTTTAGTCATTTAATTAAAAAAAGAAAAATAAAAAACTCCACGGACAATGTAGAAAAAATAAAAAGCCGATAAAACTAAAAAAACACAAAATTATGAACCAACACTTCCTTATAACTTATAGCTTAAAAAAATCGAAAGCAAGCCGAAGCTGAGCGGGCTCGCTACGCTGATCTGGTCGCGGCTTCGGCGTGCGCCCTGGTGTCGCGACGCGTGAGGAAATGAAGTTAACCACGCGTAACGCCTCGCGCCACGCCGCCAAAGCAATGGCGACCATAGCTCAGTCAGCCAGCCAGAAAAAAAAATTCCGCACTGCTAGGAGGAGTGGTACCTAACGCGCCTTAATGGCTGCTGCGGACTTTGCTACACCACAGCCTTCCAGGATTTCTTCACCTGCCCGTTTGGTTTACCAGGCTGGGAGGCAGTATTCTGCTCGAGAACATCAGCTTCTCTTCTTCTACTAACGCTTTCAGTTAGTTAGCAAGCTGCAATCACGTTGAAAATTGAACCCAGTTTTCATTTGTGCCGGAACTACCGGTGGTGGATACGAGAGCATCGCCATCGCAGCAAGACTAGCAAATGGCTCGGCGAAATATCCAGCCTTCCATGAAAATTTCTGGGAGGAAGTGGGCAAGAAGGCATGGACAATTGGACAAACGAAAAGGAAGCTTATTTGTAATTCGGGGGGGCCATCAGCAACTGTGACGCCAGCTGTTCCCACTAGGCTGGCCTTCCCCATGCGTCCGTTACCCTGCGCCCATGATCCTATGAACCTCTATCTCCGTGCAATTCCTTGTGGAGCTCAGGTTCTCCCCAAAGAACCATGTATGTGCGTCCATATAGACCGACAACAATTCAATGTGCGTTCAGTTACACTCGTGACATTATGCTATAATAATTAGATTTTAAACGGTATGTTTTTAAGATAGGGTTTATAGATAGATTATAGTACAAACTATACCGAGTTCAGCTATACCAGCCAAAATCGCATGTGACTATTTCCCTCTGCGTACTGTCTCTCACGAACAGTCCAGAATTCAAATTTCAGCCATAAACCATAAAACACAGCCCAAAATAACCCACCCAGAGTTTAAAACAAATAGCCTCCTGCATAGTAAAAATTATCTAATAGGCCCTACACCATACAGCAGTCGTTATCTTGTATTCATGTTCCATTTAACCAGCGCCACACATATACATAGTCGGTTTGTCGTGTAACCACTACTATTACCACATAATCAGTTTCTAACCCTGGATTTATTCCTCACAAATGGAAGAAAGAAGGGGCGAAGGAAGGGAAAGTAGTGAATGATAGCGAGATGCACGACTGCACGTCGATGGTTATATTAAGTTATAGCTGATGATATTTATCTGTGTTTTTCAATATAGCAATTAACGATAAAGATATCAATACAAACATTACACATAATTTTAAAATCAAAACAGTTGGAGGAACTCATTTTAAGACGCCACAGTTCCGCGCCCGGAGACGCGCTCAAACGCGCGTGGGTCAGAGATGATCCCAACCGCCCGCCCGATCGCAATGCCAGCCTAACGGGCAGCGCCACCAAAGAAGCCGCCCCGCCCGGGACCCAATAAAATGGCCAGCCAGCCGTGCTCCTCTCCCCACCCTACGAGGCTGTATAAAACGCCCCCCTCCCCTCCTCCACGGCTCCACCCCACAAGTCGCGCCTCGCTCGTCCGTCCGTGTGCAGCATCTCTCTGCTCTCCGAGAGAGATCTCACAGCCAAATAAACCAGCCAATCCCCCTCCCCCCGCGCTCCAGCCTCACCTCCAACAAGTCGCGCTAATGGCCGGTCTCGGGATGAAGGCTCTCGCCGTCGCCGCCATGGCCGGCGCGCTCGTCGCCTCAGCGGCCGCCGCCGAGGCCCCGGCGCCGGCGCCCACCTCCGACGCCGCGGCGGCGCTGCCCCTCGCGGCGGCCTCGCTCGCAGCCGCCGCCTTCGGGTACCTCTTCTGCTAGACAGATCTGCCGGCTAGCTGCGGCACATGTGGGTTTCTGTCTGCCTGTTTCGATTTGTTCCGTCTTGGTGTGTGTGTGTGTTGGTGGCCTCGCGCCGTCGAGTGGAGGTGGTGTCAGGTGTGGGCGCGTGTATGTATGTACGAGTCGCCGTGGCGTGAGGGGGAGGGAGGAGGTGTAGTACGTGCGCCTCCGTGCCATTCTTTGTGGTGGTGATCATGTACTTGCTCTTTTTCTTGCTATGAATGAGACGATTTATTTGATTCTTTCCAGCTTAAAAGAACAAGTGCAAGCATTTTGTTTGTCCTGTTGAGATGCTTTGTACTTCCTCCTCGCATCTCGCCTCGGCGCAGGCTTTTATCATGAGATTTTAATGTCAAAAATCGAGAGACAATGCAATTAAAAGTCATCAAACTCGCCTTGTTCATCGTCCAATTTATCATCTGAAGAAAAACGACTTGTAGTACAGTATGCTTTTGTCACCGTCTCTGGATCGCAAGAACACATCTAATAAACAAAAAATCTTTTTCAACCAATCAACTGAATCATAGTATTGTGAAAGATAACGAGCTTCTGTTTTCTGAAGGAGTCTCGAAGGGCAAAAAAAGAAAAAGAAATGGAGTACTTGCGGGGTCGTTAATTTGGTGAGGGATCCAAAGGTTGAAATTATTGAAGCATGTCGCCATGTGCTGCTCGTAAAGCATTGGTCCACATATGAGCTGTCGTGGAAGGGTTTCTGTACCGTATCATGGCATGGTAAAAAAAAAAGAGAATTTTACCAGTCTTTTAGCTCATCACACCGTGCGTACAGCAAAAAATAAAATAAAATAAATAAAGACCACTAGGCAATCGAAATCTGATCTTCTACCGTCGAAGAGAAGGTGCAAAATGGATTCGCTTTGGAGCAAATGGTCTGTTCGAAAATGCTGTGGGTTTTAGTTTTTGTTATGATTTTTTATTTTTGGCTAATTGTAAGATAGATTGGACAAGTTAGAAACACTTAAGTTGAAAAGTGACTTCTACAGTGCCTTTTACAAATGGCTTATAATAAAAATACCTTTAGAAGCCACTTCGTTCAAAAGTTAGCTTATAAAAATCAGAAGCCATTTGAACCAGGACAAAAAATGATCTAGTTTTATGAGCAAGCGTGGATGGTTCTATGAACCATACCTATCATCTTTGTTTCCATGGGGTCGTCGCTCTATCAAGGTTGTCAGGACCATGATCTTAGATAGAATCATTTTCGTCTGATGAAATCAAATCATAAAATCATACTTCTTTCATATTTTTAAAAGTATATATATTTTATATAAAAATTAAATTTATATTCCTAAATATGCAAGTCTATAGCAGAATTTTTTAATTTAATTTTGTAATTTTGAGTACACTTATTCCTGCTATATTGAATTAAGGTTGATTTTTGAAACTTATTTAATCATTTTTTAATAAACTAATAACCTAAAAGTCCAATATGTCAAAGATAATACTTTTTTATCTTAGAACAACATGTAAACAAAAACAAAGCAAATTAAACTAGTGCAATTTAAATTAGCAATAGGTAATATTAAATTTTATATGTTAATATAGTTTGTACTAATGACCAAGCCTGCATGAACGTTTTGCTCTATGTCAGAAAGTATTAGAAACTTGAAAATTGGAAAACAGAGTTAGAAATGTATATACCTGGAGGTGTACCAATAGCCTTCTTCACATTATTGACAAACCAAGTCCAACTTTCCTTAGATTCAGTCTCAATCACTCCATATGCCACTGGGAACAAGCAATTATGACCATCTACTGCAACAGCTGATGCCAACTGACCTCTCGACCTTCCTGTCAAGTGTGTTGCATCCATGGCAATGTATGGTCTGCACCCTTGTAAAACGCCATCGATGCATGGTTTAAGAGCAACAAAGAACCTCATAAAACACACATCACCATTGTGCTCTTCAGTCTCTAGCTCGACAACACTACCAGGTACTGATCTCAGAAGCTCAGCTTGATAAGTAGGCAACAAATCATAACTATCATCCCACTTCCCATATATCATGTCTAGTGCTCTCAACTTCCCTCTAGCAAATCTGTCATATGGAACATCCATCGAGTATTTCTTCTTCAGTTTGTCCCTCAACTCAGCCGGTCCCATTTCAGGGTGTTCCCGCAACAAGTCAATCACTCTGTCAGCCACCCATTTATTAGAGGCCATTGTCTCACCACACTTGTTAAATGAACCACAGGTATGCTTTGGTCCACTTGTCTTAACCTGCAACACAAAAATGTGCAAAAAGAAACCATCAATGTTCTATGAATACATTATGTCATCAATGAACTCAAGAGTCGTCATTTACCTTGCATCCAACGTATTTCTTGCTTGTAGATGCAAAAAAGGTCCACTTGCAACCTTGTTCAACTCTCTTGCATATGGCCCTAAATCTTTTCTTGTCTTTTTTCACAATATGGAAAGTATTATCATGCAAGATAGCATGATGTGTGACTGCTGACTTGCACTGATCCACATCTGGGAACACCACAAATACATCAATACATGGATCATCAGCATCATATGAAAACATGGGAATATCATACTCATCATCCTCATCAACAATTTCACCATCAGGATCAAACTCAGGGTCAGAGCAATCATCGTTAGAGTCAGATGATGCAGCCAAATCAGTGTCATAGCTGCTATCACTTAGTGCCGCAAGTGAATCCGTATCAGAGTGCATCCCCTTTGCATCAACCCCTACAACCTCATCTTCAGAAGAACCTTTCTGGGTTGTGGCTCTCTTTTTTTTGGTGGTGACTCTCTTCTTTTTAGATGTGGCTGTTTCATTTGTGGCTCTCTCATTGGTGGCTCTCTCATTTGTGTCTCTCTCATTTGTCTCTCTCTCACTACTGCCTCCCTCAATTAGGAGTACACTACTCCTCACAGTAGGGTGAAACCTTCGCTTTGTTGGTGAAAATTGCAGTGGCCCCTCAAAATCATTTATCTGAGCATTGATGCATACTAATCCCTTGTCTACATTGATTAGAAACCACTCTAACAGATTTTCATCAGATTTTATCTCCACAGATTCATTCTCCAAATCACGCCACAAGTTATGAATTGTTTAGAACCCCATACGCAGTGCTCAGCAATGAAATCAACTAGCTGCAGCAGCCCAAAGCTATGCGTGTCAACAACCTTGGTTGGCAAAGTTCTACGTTGCCACCACGACTTTGGACCACCATCTGACAAGCTAAAAAACGATCGAACTCTAACAACAAGTTTCAATTCTCTGTGATTTGGCCTACAAATCACAGCAGCGAATATACAAGTTAACAAATCTAGACACCGCTGTTATTTCGCACTATACCATCCATTTCATAGGTTGAAGAAAATACCTAGGGTCTTCCATGGTGGCTCATCTCCTGCTTCTCATAATCCTTGTCAAAGTTCAATGATTCCGCAACCCAGCTGTCATCATAAAGTAGACACCAATTAGACCAGGAATATATGTGTAGCATAATAAGTGAGTAATTGCCTACATTCAACCATCCGAAAAATTAACATATTTACTGCCAAAGATACAAGTTACCAGTGGTACATTTCACAAATTTAAGTAATCAAGCTTATTTCACAAATAGAAAGGCCCAGCATTACACAAAGAGAAGATTGGATATATGCCACCCAAAGATTGCAGGTTTTGGTATATACTACCGAAAGAATTTGCTTCACTTAAATACCACTCAAAGTTCTCAAATCATCCTAAAATACCACAGTGAGGCCGAGACGGCTATGCGCACGCGCGGCGGCTTCTCCTCAGGCCCCAGCGTCAGCGGCTCAGCGTCACAGCACCAGCGGCCTCCGCCCTCCCCTCCCGGATCTACTCTCCTGGTCCCGGATGGCCGGATCCGCTCTCCGCCGGCGCCAAGCCTGGGAGCCGGCCGCGCCCGCGCCTGGGGGCCGCCCGCGCCGCGCCCTGGAGGACGGCCGCACGCCGCGCCCGCGCCTGGGGGTCGCCTCGCCTGGGGGCCGCCGCGAGTCGCGCCGCTCCGGGGGGACGCCACGCGCCGCTCCTGGAGGCCGCCGCCTGGGGGGCCGCCGCGCCGCTCCTGGAGGCAACCCTAACCCTAGCCTTTCGCGTCGGTGGCCAAACCGAGAGACCGAGGATGCGTTGCGTGGGTGGGAGCTCCAGTGGAAAGGATAAGGTAACGGGGGTATTCTTGTCTTTTCGCTTGGGCATCTTTTGTTTTCTTTTTTTTCTTTACCATTTAATCCTCCAGTCTTAACGGTGTCAGAAAACAGGGGTAAACGGAGTCTTCATTTCAAAATTGCGAGGGCAAAATCACAAAGTTCAAAAAGTAGGGGTAAAATCATATTTGCAGTCCAGAACAGGGGCAGAAACACCAAATTCCCTTTTAAAAATATATCTTTTAAGATAAAATTAATAAAAATTTATAGTAAAAAGTATGCTGAGTTTAGCTGTATCGGTTAAAATCATATATGATTATTTTTTCTGTATATTGCCTTCTGTGAACAGTGTCAATTTAAAATTTTAAGTTATAAGTTATAACCCAAACAACCCACTGATGATGCCAGTTGCCGTTGAACGGCTAGTTTGCACTGAAGCAGCACTACAAACTATCTGGATGAAGCAAATTAACATCAAATTCATGAGCTTGCTGGAGATCAAGCAATTTGTGCCAAGATTTCATAACACGCCTTTCACGCATACGAAGACTTTTCATGGCACTTACTCTTACAAATTAGGCATGAGGACTTTGATCAAACACAAGCCGTGCAACCACGTCGTGACGTGATGTGTCACTTGGTAGACTAAGTTTACCTTAATTTTATTGAATCGTACATCTCGCTATTTGAATAGAATTTGAGGATTTATTCGGTGTTGATGATAGGCAATTATCAGTAGGTAAATGGTTGGTTAATTGCATCAATTACCAATGGGTAAATATCTGATTAATCACATTAGTTCATAGTCTAAATAACACACACATATATAAAACATACTAGTTAGAGACCCGTGCGTTGCAACGGAATCATAAAAATAATGAGACGGAACTTACTGCCTAGCTAATTTCACACATCAAACATTAGAGAGCAAGCGACAGAGAGAGAAGGGTGGCCAGAATGCGCGAGGAGATGGGGAAAGTGGAGGGGTGGGCGGTTGTATCCTGAGAGAGAGAGGAGGAGGAGGAGAGAGAGACGAATGATCTAGATCAAATCGGATGGCTGAGAAGAGAGAAGAGAGAATGGACCAACCACCAACTCACACTTTTATAATAGTAAAGATTTAGTGCTAAGGTGCTAATGGTGATAGGTGGAGGTAGGTGGGAACCCCATCCCACTTGATGGGTTTATCTGCAAAAGAATTTAAAGTGGAATGGGTTCCTACCCACCTCTATCCAAGCCACACAATCTAAATCGGACGCTCTACGTTGCCATTAACACTAGATATATTCCCTATGTATATATGTATGTATATATATGTGTGTATATATATATACGTACATATATGTGTGTGTGTATATATAAATGCATACATATACAAATGCGTTATTTTGCATCTGCGTGTACTGTACGTGCTGTAAAGTTACTGTCGTGTGTGAGTAAAGTTATTGCCAAACACATGTAGAGTTCCTATCAATTGTAACACTACAAAACTGACAATAACTTTATATGTGTTTGGCATTAACTTCACTCAGTGTGCATTTTATACCTACTCCCAAGCAAACCTTGCCATTGGTTCATGGCAAGTATATTGCTGAGGATGTCCATCATCTACCTTTATTATTCAATAATAATAAATGCACGGGCATGCGAACCGTTCCACCAAGAATAGACGCTCGAGATCAAAGCAAGAGAGTGGAACTTTTCACGGAAAATTAAGGGGTTTTGGAATCTGGACTGTCCGATGCTTGATCCAGCGGCCAAGAACGCCGAATGGCATATTCCGTCGACATGCATGACGACCGTGCACAAACTTGTAATTGAGGCAGCCATGCAGCTTCATGCGACGTGGTTCAGATGAAACGAGTGACACATTGATGGGTTTTCCTAGTGATCTACGTTCTTGTACGTATGTGTTCGATTAATCCAGACGACAAGCGCGACTCATCAGTTCCAGTTCCACGCCATGCAAGCACTGATGCACTTGTGCCATTGGAAAACGCTTTTTTGGCTAGAAATTATGACCTCTCGCTTCGAATCCCATATATTGACTGCTTCGACCCCGCGGTATGTTGAACTGGAGACGTAGCAATCGAAAGGTCCAGTGCAGCTACAAATCCCCTGTAAATTAAACCATGCATATGATTGGTCGACCTTATAAGCACACAGGTCCAGCGCCATTTCCCAAGCTCAACTTGACGAAGGCAACAACAAACAACACAGCTGATCAACGCACGTACTGGAGAGCCTTCAATGCTAAAAAAGTAACCTTATCGGCTTCGATCCCCGTGTACAGTTACTGGCACAGCAATCGAAAGGTTCGCTGCTGATACAAATCCCCTGATAAGCACACCGAACCACGCAGCAGGTCGCCACTAATTCCCTCGTGTGACGCTGAACACAAACAAGAACAACTGATCACGAAGGCGCTCACGCGTACCGGCCGGAGATGACGCGATCGGATGCCCGGCGCGACGACGAGGTGGAGGACAAGAAGCCGGTGATCAAGCCGGGCGTGCACGTCACACTCAAGGTGCAGGACACCGACGGTCGCGCGGTCTACCGCACCATGCGGAGGACCGACCAGCTGCAGGGCCTGATGGACTTCTACTACGCCACCGTGCCGACGGTCGCGTACGGCACGGGCCGGTTCCTGTACGACGGCGGGCGGCTGCGCGGCTGGCAGACGCCGGCGGAGCTCGGGATGGAGGACGGCGACGAGGTCGACTTTTTCACCGAGCTGCTGGGTGGCGGCGGATGGGTCGCTGCATGAACGATGCCTGCGTAGCTAGCTCGCTGCTGTTCGTTGTTCCTGTGGGTGGAACCGTGGAAGTCGATTGAGTACTACTACTTTACGAGTGACTTGTTTATGCTTGTTAAGTATGATGTGTTACAAATATATCTGCGCAGTACTGTTATCCCCATCTTCATATAATGTCCATACCTAACTCACATTTCAAATTCATAGATTTAAATTTATAATTACATAATTCGAAGGTTTTTGAATTACCTGTGCCCAGCAAGATTACCGCAAAACTGCCGATTTTCTTAACAAACCGGAGAGAATCAAGCGGAAGAGAGCATTGCTGTTGTGGGCTGCTGCATGCGTGCGTACATGGCGGGAGCGCATGTCCCATAACGGGACGATCCTATATAAGCACGTTCAAGCACGGCGCCGCACCCCCAAAGGTTAAAGGCAACAACACACGATCGACACAATTGATCACCGAGGTACGTAGTGGAGATCGGCCGGGCATGTCGACGCCGGGGAAGGAGAAGGACGCGAAGCCGGCTCGTCACCCCCGTGGTGAAGGGCAAGGAAGGGCGCAGGCTCACCCGCACCAATCAGAGAACCGACAAGCTGCAGGACCTCATGCATTTCTACTACGCCATGGTGCCCGCCGTCGAGTACTGGGAGGGGATTTTCCTGTACCACGGCAGACGGGTGAAAGATGAGCAGACGCCGGCTGACTATCACTTCTATAAAAAAAAATCTAATAGTAGACACTATATCACAAACTGTTATCTAAAACCGTCAGTAGTAAATATAATCACAGACGATTTTAGTTTAGAGGCCGTCTATGTTACTGTCAGTGCTAAAAACCGTTTGTGAAAAGGTAATATCACAGACGGTTCACGGTGAAAACCATGTGTGAAGTATCATAGACGGTTATTAATAAGAATCATCTGTGATATTACCAAATATCATAGACGGTGTTTTCTTTTAGCCATCTATGATACTTCACAGACGATTTGTATTAAAAACCATTTGTGATAATTAAGTCATCACAGACGTTTTGTATTAAAAACTGTCTGTAATAATTTTACTATATTAATTAAGCGCAGACCCGTCGATTCTCTGTCTTAAATTCTAGATCTAAGCTGTTGCTTTGAACTAGAGGCGAGGCTTTGAGGCCATTTGATGAAAAGAAGACTATTTGGTAGAAATGATGTAGAATAATTAAGTTCTTGACTATCTATAGTTAGTAATTTATTCCTAATTATATTATAATTTAGATCTAACTTTTGGTGAAAGAAGAATTGAAGATGATTTAGATTTAGTTAGCTTGATAAAGACAAAATACTATTTACATCTAGCATGGTTTAGGGTTTAGTCAATTCATAATCTGTTTCTACTTAATTCAATTAATTAATTATTCTTACTACATATAACTACTTTAGATTGTATAAATCTGTATACTAATTAATTAGTTTAATATTTAATACTAAATTGTTATATACGTAACGTAGGACCGAATCATCTACCTTTATTATTCAATAATAATAAAGGCACGGGCATGCGAACCGTTCCACCAAGAATAGACGCTCGAGATCAAAGCAAGAGAGTGGAACTTTTCACGGAAAATCGAGGGGTTTTGGAATCTGGACTGTCCGATACTTGATCCAACGGCCAAGAACTCCGAATAGCATATTCCGTCGACATGCATGACGATCGACCATGCACAAACTTGTTATGGAGGCAGCCGTGTAGCTTCATGCGACGTGGTTCAGATGAAACGAGTGACACATTGCTGGGTTTTCCTAGTGATCTACGTTCCCATGCATCAGATTGTACGTATGTGTTCGATTAATCCAGACGACGAGCTCGACTCATCAGTTCCAGTTCCACGCCATGCAAGCACTGATGCACTTGCGCCATTGGAAAACGCTTTTTTGGCTAGAAATTATGACCTCTCGCTTCGAATCCCGTGTATTGACTGCTTCGACCCCGCGGTATGTTGAACTGGCGACGTAGCAATTGAAAGGTCCAGTGCAGCTACAAATCCCCTGTAAATTAAACCATGCATGTGATTGGTCGATCGACCTTATAAGCACACAGGTCCAGCGCCATTTCCCAAGCTCAACTTGACGAAGGCAACAACAAACAACACAGCTGATCAAGGCACGTACCGGAGACGACAAGATCTCCGGGCATGTCGGCGACGGTTGAGAAGGGGAAGGCCCCGGAGCTGGTGATCACGCAGAGCATGTTCGTCACCCTCAGGGTGAAGGACAACGAAGGGCGCAGGCTCACCCGCACCGTGCGAAGAACAGACAAGCTGCAGGTGTTGATGGATTTCTACTTCGACATGGTGCCCACCGTTGCGTACGGCGAGGGTGTTTTCGTGTACTATGGCAGGCGAGTTAAAGGTGAGCAGACACCGGCGGACTATGAGATGAAGGACGGGGATGAAGTTCACTTTTTTCCGGTGAAAAAAGGGATTATGTCCGTCACCGTCGGTGTCAAAGTCTGCGGAAGCCCTGAGTTCAAACACACCTTGGGAATAACTGACAAGCTACAGGACTTGATGGATTTATGCTGCAATATGAAGCCGGCCACCATTTTGCAGGGATGTGGGTGGGGATTCCTGCACAACGGTCGTCGGGTGTACGGTTGGCAGACACCGGCGGAGCTCGAGATGGAGGACGAGGATGTGATTTTCTTTTTGCCCTTGATATTTCGTTTGATGTGATTTTCTTTATGCCCTTGATATTTGGTTTCCTCCGTGTTTGATTGGTTTGCCTAATCGAGACCTGTCTAGCTTTGTTTGTTCTCAGTTACTTAGCACTTTTGATCAAAATTTAACCATGTCTGCCATCACTTAATCTGCTCATCATGCTTGTGATTTTATTGAATATCTGTAATTGAGTATCTTGTTTACATCGGATGTGTCTTTTTTATGCATTGACTTGGCTTATGATTGTTGCTGGGAGTGGTATATGCTTGTTAGGTAGTGCATCTGAAACGAGTACAATGTTTTTGAAAGATTAAACGAGTACAATGTGTCTACGAAGTTTATGTTCATTTGGATTCAGTTGTTGATTTATTTGCAATTTTCACTCGTGGCTCTGAACTGAGTTTTGGGTTATACATGCCAAACTAAGAATTTATACTAGAGTACTTATTAACCACGGAATATAGGGTGAGTTCTTTTTAACTTTCAGCCAGTTTAGTTACTGTCTATAGTAATTAGCTTGAGTTCTTTTTAACTTTCGGTCAGCTTATATTTACTGTCTATAGTAATTAGCTTTTAAATAGTGTGTATTTTTAAAGCGGGTTCAACAAGAAAATTATAGTAAAAAGTTTACTGAGTTCAGCTTTATTGGTTAAAATCACATGCAACTATTTTTCTGTACATATTATCTCTCACAAATAGCTAGAATTCAAATATTTAAACCATAAATCATCAGTTCAAAAGAACCCACCTATATTTTAAGAGAAGATCCATAGAATTTATTGCATTGGGATTATGATTATTAAAGCCCGTTAGGTTTGTCATGACTAATTTTGCCATATTTAACGTCACAAGTGTGATGTGCCATACTTTTTGTAGCAACAAAATTTTAACGTCACAAGTGTGTCAAAATTTAGCAAAAAAGCTGAGTCCATACCGTGTGGGTTATAAGGCTAAGGAAGTATGGTAAACCATAGTTGTGATACAAACCAAACACACCAACCTAAGATTGTGGCAAGATTAAGTTTCAGACCAAACACCCCCCCCCCCCCCCCCCCTCTCTTACTTGCAAGTATTTTAGGTGCCATGATCCCATGACTACCAATTCCAAATAAGCACATAAAATAAAATTTTAAGTGGTGCCATGAGGCCTTGACTACCAATTCCAAATAAGCTCATAAAATAAAAAGGGGCATTGTTAGTGGTTCGTACGTCTAATATATAGAAGTATTCTCATCGGACGCTCGGATATAATATTTGTAGATAATATTAGTGCTAGTGCTAGTGCTCGGCAGCTAGGCAGCGGAGCGCCAGGCGGAGCCGCACCATGGCGTGTGGCCACCGGGACCGGGCCCGAGGCTTGGAGTGGTGGTGTGGCCCATCATGGCGGCGCAGGCGGCGATCATGCGGCGAGGAGGTGGGGCCAGCAGTGCTAGCTTGGAGACCCAGATGAGGTGTTGGCTGCTTGGAGGGTAGAAGGGGATTGAGAGAACGTAGTGCTGAGTAGGGCTGTAAACGAGCCGAGCTTGAGCGAGCTTGGCCTTCCAGGCTCGAGCTCGGTAGAAGCTCGAGCCGAGCTCGAGCCGAGCTCGAGTTGAGGTCCGAGTCTAGACCTGGGCTCGAGCTCGGCTCGGCCTAAGCTCGAGTAGGCTCGAGCTCGGCTCGTGGAAGCTCGGTAACTATTAAAATAATTTATTATGCATTATTTTTCAATAATAAAAAATTTTTAAGCTCTAGCTCGGCTCTAGTAAGCTCGATAACAGTCAAAATAATTCAAATATACACTAATTTTTAACAATAAGAAAAGCTCGAGCTCGAGTTCGGCTCGAGTAAGCTCGGTAAAAATTAATATGTATTACTATTTGAGCTCGAATCGGGGCTCGCGAACTATTCGAGCTCGGCTCGGTGAAGCTCGCGAGCTCGAGATCAAGCTCGAGTTCGGCTCGTTTAAAGCTCGAACCGAGCTCGAACCGAGTCTAGAACGAGCCGAACTCGAGTAGCTCGCGAGATTCGAGCTTTTTTTACAGCCCTAGTGCTGAGGGCTGAGGAGGAAGAACTTTTGGAAGGAGCAGGGAAGACTCAAGAGGATAAAAGATGGAGTAGTTGAGATGGCCACGAGATAGAGCGTCCGAAAAATGTGCTCCGCGCCGGACGTCAGGTCCGTATCAATTTCCAATAAAAAGTGTATAGAAAATCTTCAAAGCATCTCCATCAAGTCGACGAATTTTCTCTCACGGCCCTAGTTCACTGCCTACCTAACGAACTTCCCAGATTAACGTAGCCGGTCCAGAGTTCTGCTTCTGCACGGGCACGGCACGGCTAAATCCCATAATCAGAACCGTTGCCCATCGTAGTAACCCCCGAACGAAATCACGGCCGGCGCATGCTCGGCCCGCGGCACCGAAAAAAAATGTGAACGAGATCACATTATATCTAAATGTCTTTCGTAAAAGTGTCCTATGATAATGGATAGTGCTGGTGGCGGCCGCCGCGAGTCCCACGGAACAGAGAACCCCGACGGCGTGCTGTTGCCACCCACGACCATCTTCCTCATCCTTGAGCTCTCGTTCTTCTGCAACTCCCACATCCTCCTCTGAACTCGACACCTCCTCGGCAAAGCTGACTACTTCCACGTCGTCATCACCAAAAGCCTCCTCGCTCTCCATGCCTGACAGCACCATCGCCGCCGTGTCGCGCTCCCCTGCGGCGTTGCACGTGGGGCAGGCGAAGTAGTTCACGTCGATCATGATTTCATCGTGGCCGATCAGGATGAGCGATCCGTGCAAGCCCTCATCCTCGTCGAGAAAACGGTGCTGGTTCGACCGGAGGTCCGCGGCGTCGGGGACGAGCACGAACTCGTCCGTCTCCTCCATCTCCTCCATCTTGCCTGTTATCTATATCTTCATTAATCAGATCACCAAAGTCAAAAATTGAGAAGGGGTAGTTGTCATTGTCATCAGAATTCTTGGATTAAGAGCTCGAGTCATAGGACATTTTGAAAGAAGGTTGTTGGTGCATGGTTGTTACAACAGATCTTATGCCGCTATAGTACAAGTGTGAGTTAAACAGATTATTAAATTATTCTTTTTGGCAAAATGAGAGGCATGTGCTAAGTCAAAGACATCATAGTCTGTAGCTTGTTTCAAATTAGAGATTTAATTGCAAAATCTGTTTACTAACAAATTGTACCACGGAATATGTTTGTGCAGCGTCTATACTCTTTATTCGAAGGTAATGATAATATTAAACATGGTGTTCAAAATTAGAAGACTATTATTCAAATAAAATAAGCAATAACCTGTTATAGAAAAGTGGTAGGTAAACTAATCATTAATTGTTATTGCTCTGTAGATTGTCATAAAAAAGATTCAACGCTCTCTCATGTTCAATCCTTTGCAAATAATTCATCTTGGTTGTGTCGGCATCAAAAGCTCGGTGTACTTATCCATACTTTTTTTTGCCTCTCTACCATAGTTGCTCTCTTATTTGACTGGGCTACTTCTATCTGTTCTTTTGAGAGTTGTAATTGAACATGCATGCGTCACCTTAGCTGATACAAGATCACAATGTTTGAGCTTCATGGTAAAGCTTAAAATCAACAGACTGTGCCTTAGCCCGCCCTTTCTCATTTGCTTTCGCTACCTTGGTACCTTGTGGATGCACTTCTCTAACAATATGCAACTCATCTGTGTCATTTTGGGATGATAAAATGGTGTTATACAAATCACACACCTTTTTTCCTTTTCTTTTGTACTCTTCGTTGTAGGTCCTATTCCACTTAGGCTGGTACCGAACCTCTTGCCACCAATAGTCGAGTGTGAACCAGTGACCTCTCTCCTTGTAAGTGGCTCGAACCTTCTCCATTAACTGTTCGTCGGATTGGCCACTAAAATGCAGCCCCTTCATCCTACACCAAACACCATTAAAATTGACAACCTTCATGTTCATCCTTCCCCCAGTGGTCCTTGTAGTCCCTAGCTTCTCTTCTTAGATCAATTGGACTATTGCTGTTGTAATCTTCTGCAACATCTTTCCAGTAGCCGCTCCCTTTCTTCGAGTTTCCGTCGATCGGATCAAGAGTGTTTCCACCAAGCACTGATCTGTATGTGGACAAAAACCACATAGGAACATGCAAAGAATACCAAATTAGTACATGTAAGGAATACCAAAATAGAAATAACATGCTCACCAATCGTATGTTCTGGTCATCAGACAATGTAAGCGCACGCGGTATCCTCGTCTTCATGGTTGCTGCTGTCATCATCTATTTGCTGCTTTTCACCTTCATCTCGAGTGTGTTGAGCTCGAGATACTGAAACTGATGATGAAGTATGGCGTTTGATGCATCGTCGAATGCTCGATGGAGTTGGTGATTCAGTATGATAGTGGAGGGTACACCAACAAAATGGGAATTTTGTGATACATGATGGCCTTGGGAGCCATGCTGGAGAAATTGATCACTGGGATTGTTGGCTGGGTAATTAGGAGAATTTAACAAATCCATGAAACTACTGTTAGGGTGAGAATTCATGGCTGGATGGTGATAGAACAAACTAAAGTAAGCAGCACTAAACAATATATGCCCTAGGAAACTCGCCAAACATCGCAGCTTTCCGGAGCAGCGATTCCACGGAATTAGCACCGCGTCAATTCTATGTAAGAAAAAAACCAGTTTTTTTTATCTTAAGCACTCACGTAAAACACCTGCATTAGAGGTAAGCCTAAACCCAACCCCATGTAGCCCCAGTACGCCGTGGGCGCGCGGGCATCCCCCAGTTCTACGGGTAAAATCGGGCGCAAGGTTGCCCCATGGCTAGGGCATAGGAGTAGGGCTAGACCTCGAAGTTGGGTGGTGTTGTGTTGGTACAGCACGGGCCTGGTTGGCTTTGGCCATACCGGACTATGCCAACCTGGGATAGCCACCCTATCGTGCTGACATGGCACGACTCGCCTTCGGTAAGGCTTAGGCATAGCCTAGGATACGACAAGCCATCGTCGTGTTGTGCTAGCCTAGGCTCAGCCCTGTTGGACACGTGGAACCATGGACACCACCTCTGTTGGCCCATCACTGTGGACGGCACCGCCAATGAGGATCTGGTGAAGCAGAGCTAGACCATGTGAGGAGGCCGCCTACCACCCCTAGATCCTCGGCTCGCCACCAGCTCTCTCTCTCTCCACCCCCCTTGCGGCCCTACCGCAAGCCCACTGGTCGCAATGATGGGCTCTCTTCCTTCCTATCGGTCAGTCGACGATAGCCATGGCCCGCATGACCTCTCCCTCTCTCCCAATCTTTGTGGCAATGGCCGCGGAGCCCACCACAATGACGGCGGCCACGATCACCATTCCCTTCTCCCTCTCTCCCATTCCTAGGTCTGAGTGGCGAGGCAGCGGCGAAGCGCCCATCTCCTCTCCCTCTCCCAGATCTGAGTGGCGGCGGCCATGAGCCCACGATGATGTCGACTGCCCCCTTCCCCTCCCCTAGATCCGAGCAGAGACAAATACGGGGGGATTTGGGGTAGCTACATGCCACAAATAGCGGTCTTCCTCCCCTCTCCTCGATGGCCACAATGAGATCGACAAGGTGCATCGAGTTGCATTGAGAATTTTGAACCGTGTAGGCTCGAGCACGGCCCATTGGAGCGTGTTGTGCCGTGCCGTTTGACGTATCCGATTCTCAAGCTAGACCTCGTCCGACGCATCCAATTCTCAGGACCAGTCTGGCCTAATAGTTTGTGCCATGCCAGCTCGGTCCATTAGTATCGTGCCTAGTCCATGCCATGTCGGCTGGGCCTCAATTTGGCCCAAAAAACAAAGCCCAACTACGGGGACTAAGTAGGACTAGTGTACAACAGCAGATAATGATGAATAGTGAACACGTAGCCATTTACTCCAGTGTTTGGATTGCAGTGCTCACGCATGGGCCATGGGTTGCTTGCCCATAATGCAAGATGCTTGCTGCTAGGTGTGCCCCTCTCGCTAACTCGATCGATCGACCATATGCACATGAAAGCAGCGTAGTGCGCAGAGCTACAAGAGCACACACGCACGCATATGGACATATCTCATAATCGAAATATGCAAGAATAGTTAGAATGAATCGGACAGACTAAACATAGCGGCGGGTGAATAGGTTTCATCATAGTCAACACCTTGAATTTGTTTGATACCCTTCGTCACCAATTGTGCCTTATGGATATGAACATTTCCATCCATGTCTATTTTTTCTTAAAAAACCACTTGCACTCAATGGTTTTAACATCATCGGATGAATCAATCAAGTTCCAAACTTGATAATTATACGTGGACTGAATTTTGGATCTCATGGCTCCAAGTCATTTCTCAGAGTCCGAGCCCATCATCGCTTCCTCATAAGTCTTAGTCTCGTCATTGTCTAACAATAAAACATCATGTCAATACCTTATCGACAATTGACATGGTCATTCAGACCTACATGGGGCTAGTGCCTCTTCCACAGCGTCTACAACATCTTGTACACTCTGTAGAGGTTAAGTAAGAGTTGAAACATTTTTTGATGTGTCTCGAATTTCATCGAGTCTCGTCATACTCCCACTAACTCCTTTTGAGAGAGACTTTTGCTACAAAAGACACCATTTCGGGCAACAAATACTTTGTTCGTATTTATGTACCGATCCCTTTGCGTCGTGATACTAAATCGAATTCAAGGTGAGAAGCGTGTCATCCTTTGATAGTTCAATCTTTCACTCAAACATGTAGTGGATTACTCAGTTGTGATTGACTCCTCAACCACATTCGGCATGACTATGCACTTCCTTAATCCAACCACATCGAGGGTCCCAGATATATCTCTCTTGTTATATAAGAGGGAAAATTCCATCTTGATCGCTTATATTCCTCTATATGTTTCATAGTAAACCCCAAAACTATCTTTATGACCACCCAATCTCGAAGTAGTGTTTGGCAACCCCTAAGTAAACTGTTATATATGTAGAAAACAATGACGATCTCAAGTCTAAGGATCCTACAAACACTATGTATAAGACCAACTAATGATACTTACAAATATAACAATTCTCATAGTGTCTCATGGTGGGTCAATCCAACAAAATGTTATTTAACATGTGTCCACATTATTGATTTGATATCCCATATCCATAATCTGTGAAACATGATCATCAATCAATATATGTGTTGATCTGTAAATCATAATTGTCCCACATAATGATATAAGATTAAGCATATTTTAGAATAACATTAAAACATGAATAAAGAGTTCCACGAACAAATCACATACTTGTTGATTAATATGAAATATATTTATTCAAGCAACAAAATAATATATTATTTAAAAGATCATAAATATAGAAGTGATACAATCATCTTCATAATTACCTTTATGGCATATCATTAACGCCATCCTACCAAGCCTCAGCTGCCAGCGCATTGTACCGTCTTACAGTAACTAGCTTTTGGACTTAAAGTTAACTTATATTTACACTGTCTACAATAACTAGCTTTTAAACGTTGCGTTTGTAAGACAAAGTCAATAGGAAAAATGTAGTAAATAGTATACTGAATTTAGCTGAAACTGGCCAAAATCATATGCAACTATTTTTTCTACATACTGCCTCTCACAAATAATTAGAATTTAAATATTTAAATCATAAGCCATAAATTACTAACATAAAAGAACCCACCCCAATCGAAACCAACCCCAAATCGAACCATCTTTTTGTTAGCTACATCTGCCAAGTTGCAGCGTATATTAGGCTATTAGGATCGCAATAATGGCCGGTCTGGAAAAATAATCGAGCATGCTTGGAGCTGAAGCCTCTGGTGCTGTCACCGGTGGCAGCCTCACTGTCAGTTGTACTGCTCTGCCCTGCTCAAGCTTCAGCCTAAAGTAACCATCTCGTCCGTTGCGATTGGTGAAATTTTCAGTTGATGGTAATTGTACTAGTAGACCATTGTACGAGCTAGGAGTTGTTTCAGTGCTGCTATGGCACTATTTACAAGCTCTATCGTAGTTTGGTACACCAACATAACGAGACGTGGAAAAACGGCGCCGCGCTAATTTTTATAAAACAATGAAGGCTTAATTACATAGAATGAGACGTTTTACAAAAAAAATATCAAGAACTGATGTATAATTCTAAGAAAACTGTGGGGTTTTATTCCGTAATGGACTAATGTATTAGAATCTAGATGGTTGACAAATATAATCAGAATATCGTAGTTGACCAACATGGTCAAATCATCGTGGTCGACCAATATATTAGAAACATCGCAGTGAAACTAAAGTGGTCAAAGGACGTGGTCGAATTAATGTGATCGAAATATCATGGTTGAACTATTGTACTTGTAATCATATGATCGGTTTAACGTGTTATCACAACGTTGTCGAAACATCGTAGTAAAAAAAACGCATTCGAAGGAATGTGGTTGAAACGTCGTGATCGATGCACATGCTCAAACTAACGTGATCGAAACATCATGGTCGAAACCTCGTGATCAAATCGAAGTGGTCAAAATATCATGGTCGAAATTATCGTAGTCGAAACAATATGGTTGAACGAATGTGGTCGAAACATCATGATTGTCATAGCATAGTTGACCAAAGTAGTCGAAACATGGTGGTCAAAATATCGTGGATGACACAACATGGTCGAGACATCGTGGTTGGCACAACGTAGTCGACCAATGTGATGGAACTAATGTGGTTGAAATAATATGGTCGAATCATCGTAGTCGAATCATCGTGGTCGACACAACGTGGACGACCAGAGTGGTCAAAATGTCGTGATCGAACCACCGTGGTGGAAACAACATGGTCAAAACCTTGTGGTCGATTGAGGTGGTCAAAACATCCTGATCGAAAATATCGTGGTCGAAACAACGTGCTCAACCTAACACGGTCGAATCAAGGTGGTTCAAACAACATGGTCGAACGTATCGTGGTCAAAATAACATGGTCGAACGTATTGTGGTCGACCGAAGTGACTAAAACAATCGTGATCGAACCAGCGTGGTAGATACAAAGTGACTGAAACAATCATGATCGAACCAGCGTGGTAGATACAAAGTCATCGAAATAATCGTGGTCGAAACATTATGGTCGTAACAATCATGGTCGACACAACGTGGTCGAAACATAGTAGTCAAAACACCATGGTCAAATGAGCGTGGTCGAAACCTCATGGTCAACCGACATAGTCAGAACCATCGTGGTCAAACAACCGTTGTCAACCGAAGTGGTCAAAATCATCCCGGTCGAAACCTTGTGGTCGATCGAAGTGGTCGAAATCATTCTGGTCAAAACCATCATGGTCGAACAACCGTGGTCGCAATAACATGGTTGAAATATCCTGGTCAAAAAAATCATGGTCGAATTAGGGTGGTCGACATAACGTGGTTGACCGAAGTGGTCAAACCAAAGTGGTCAAAATATCCTGGTCGAAACTATGATAGTAGAACCAATGTAGTCAAAACATCGTGGTCGGCACAACATGGTCGAGTAAACGTGGTCGAAATATCATGGTCGGCACAATGCGGTCGAACCAACCTGGTCGAACAATCGTGATTGATACATCGTGGTCGCAATCTCGTGATCAAAACATGGTGGTCGAGTTAGCATGGTTGACTCAAGTGGTCCAAACATGGTGGACAACCAGCATGGTCAACATAATGTTGTCGAAACATGGTGGTCAAAACACGGTGGTTGAACAAACGTCATCAAAATATTCTTGTCGAAACCTCGTGGTCGACTGAAGTGGTTGAAACCTCGTAGTCGACCGAAGTGGTCGAAACCAATCTGGTCAAAACCATTGTAGTCGAACAACCATGGTTGAAACAATCTGATCAAAAAAATTGTGGTCAAACCAAAGTGGTCGACACAACGTGGTCAACCGAAGTGGTCAAAACATGGTGGTCCAAACCTCATGATCAAAAACATTATGGTCGACACAACGTGGTCAAAATAAAATAGTCGAAAGTATCATACTCGAAACCTCGTGGTCGAAACAACATCAAACGTATTATGCTCGAACTATCATGCTCGAAACCTCGTGGTTAAACCAAAGTGGTCGAGACATCTTGGTTGAAACTATTCTGGTCGATCTAATATAGTCGAAATATCGTGGTCGACACAACGTAGTCAAGCAAACGTGGTCGAAACATCGTGGTCCGTACAACGTGGTGGAACCAACATGGTTGAACTATCGTGATTGCCACAACAGGATCAAAACATTTTGGTGGTCGAACCATCGTGGTCGACTTAAGTGGTTGAAACAGCGTGGTCGACCTAACATTGTTGAAACACGTGGTCGACACAATGTGGGTGACCCAAGTGGTCGAAACATGGTGATCAAAATAATCTGGTCGAACATATCGTGATCGAAATATCCTGGTCAAAAATATCGTGGTCAAACCAAAGTAGTCAAAAAATCCTGGTCAAAACTATCGTGGTCGAAATAACATGGTCAAACGTATCGTGATTGAACTGAAGTGGTCAAAAGATCCTAGTCGAAATGATCGTAGTCTAACCAACATGGTTAAAACAACATGGTCAAGCGTATCGTAGTCGAAACAACATGGTCAAACGTATCGTAGTCAAACCAAGGCGGTTCAAACAACATGATCGAATGTATCGTAGTCGAAACAATATGGTCAAACAAATAGTGATCGAAACAATCATGGTTGAACCAGCGTGGTGGATACAAAGTGGTCGAGACATCATAGTCGAAACAATCATGGTCGAACCAACATGGTCGACACAACGTGGTCGAAACATGGTGGTTAAAACATCATGGCCGAACAACCGTAGTTGAAACATTCTGGTCAAAACCTCATGGTCGAAAAACCGTTATCGACTGAAGTGGTTGAAATCATTGTCAAAAAAATCGTAGTCAAACAACTGTGGTCGCAACAACATGGTTGAAAAAATCGTGGTCGAAACAGGGTGGTCGAAAGATCGTGGTCGAACGAATGTGGTGGTGTAAACAAAAGGACTCACAATTAGGAGATTGCGTAACATTTTTGAAACTACGTAGTCGGCCAGTGTAAATCAAACATCATGGTTGAAACCTCATGGCCAAAAATATCATGCTCGACACAATGTGGTCGAAACAACATGGTCGAATGTATCGTGCTCGAAACCTCAGTGTCGAAACAATTTGGTCAAATATATCGTGTTCGAAATGTTGTGGTCGAACCGAAGTGCCCAAAACATCCTAGTCGAAACTATCCTGTTCGAACCAACGTGATCAAAACATCATGATCGGCACACCATGGTCGTAACTGCGTGGTCAAAATAACTTGGTCAAACGTATCGTGATCGAAACATTCTGGTTAAAACTATCGTAGTCGAACTGAAGTGGTCGAAAGTTCCTGGTCAAAATTATTGTGGTCAAACCAACATGGTCAAAAAAATATGGTTGAAACAATTATGGTCGAAACAATCGTGATCAAAACAGTGTGGTCGACACAACGTAGTTTAAAAGGGTGGTCGCAACACCGTGGTCAAACGAATGTGGTCAAAACATCCTAATTGAAACCCCGTGGTCATCCGAAGTGGTCGAAGTCATTGTGGTCGAACAACCATGGTTGGAACAACGTGGTTGAACAACCGTGGTCGGAACAACCTTGTCGAAACATTCTGGTCGAAAAAATCATGGTCAAACCAGGATAGTCGGCACAGCATGCTCGACTGAAGTGGTCGAAACCTTGTGGTCAAAAATATCGTAGTCGACACAACATGATGGAAACAACATGGTCGAACGTATCGTGCTCGAAAAATCATGGTTGAAACAACATGGTCGAACGTATCATGCTTGAAAAATTATGATCGAAATAACATGGTCGAATGTATCGTGCTGAAACCTCGTGGTGGAACCGAATTGGTCGAATCTATTCTGGTCAAACCAACATAGTCAAAACATTGTGGTCGGCTCAACGTGGTCGAGCAAACGTGATCGAACTATCGTGGTCGAACCAACATGGTCGAAACCTCGTAGTCGAAAATATCATGGTTGAACCAGCGTGATCAAAATATTGTGGTCGAAGCATGGTTGTCGAAATAGCTTGGTCAACCTAACGTGGTTGAACCGAGGTGGTTGAAATAGCATAGTCAACCAACATGGTCGAAACATCATGTCGACACAATGTGGTCGACCCAAGTGGCCGAAAATATGGTGGTCCAAACAATCCGGTCGAACGTATTGTGATCAAAACATCCTGGTCAAAAATGTCTTGGTCAAACCGAAGTGATTGAAAGATCTTGGTCGAAATTATCGTGGTCGAAATAACATAGTCGAACGTATCGTGGTCGATCGAAGTGGTCGAACTATCTTAGTCGAAACTATCGTGGTTGAAACAACATGGTCAAAACAATACGGTCGAACGTATCATGGTCGACCGAAGTAGTCGAACCAACGTGGTTAACACAACATGGTCGACCGAAGTGGTCGAAACCTCGTGGTCGAAGCAGCATGGTTGACCCAAGTGATCAAAATATGGTGATCGAACCAGCGTGGTGGACCTAAGGTGGTGGAAACAATATGGCCGACCAAAGTCGTCGAAACATCGCGGTCGACAATCGATTAACATGGTTGAAACATCATAGTTGAAATAACGTGGTCGGCTAACACACTCAAAACAACATGGTCAAACAAATGTAGTGGTGTAAACAAAAAGGCTTACAATAGGGAGATTGCATGTTCTATAAGTAAGCAGAATATAGAAGGAAAAACATATTTTATATATATATATATATATATATATATATATATATACACACACACACACACACATATATATGAATAAACACATACATATGGAGTATGATACAGGATTCGAAGAAAGCTGTGATTATTGAAGTCTGTGTATGTGCTGGTTGCATGTAGTAAGCAAGTAAGTATTTTTACAAAATCCTAAGAGGTTACAAAAGTGTATCACAAAAAAGTAGTGGTAATAACGGGAAGTACTAAATAGAAGAAAGCATTCTTTATATACTATTTTTTGTTTTAGCAGAAGGAACGGCTTGGTCATCTTCGATTGATATTTTCAGTCCTGAACATGATGTAACCAGCTATGATGGAAGCGTCGTGGTCTGCAGCACGACCGAGAACGTGATCAAAGCGTTGTAGTTGAAGCGCTATAGCAGCCAGTCTCGACGACGGCTTCAACTACGGCACTTCGACCACGACATTTTTTTCTAAAAATTACTTGAAACGTTGTGGTCGAGAATGTCGTTGAAGCGCCGCACTCGACACGCTATGGCACCCGGCCCCGACAACTGTTTCGACTACGGCGCTTCAACCATGAAGCCGTTGTTGAACGGGTGTGATCGAAGCACCTGTAGAATTCGATAAAGGTAGCATAAAATTTTATAAAGATGGCACATCATGTCTATAAGAGAACAGAGTAAATTCGGTAAAGATAGCACAAAATTTGATAAAGAAAGCACGTAACACCTCAGATCCATGAGAGGAAAAATCGATAAACATATAAATAGTAAATCTTGTAAATTCGATAAAGATAGCATAAAATTCGATAAAGATAACATCTCAGGTCCATAAGATAATAGGAGCGGCGATGGGGTCAGCGCAGCCAAAAAGGAGGGGGGCGGCGCGAGCGAAGGCGATGGGGTTGGGCACGGCTAAACAGGAGGAGGGCGGCATGAGCGAAGAGGAAAAAAGAGCGGCAGGCGTGACCCATATGAAGAAGAGGAAGGGAGAGCAAGGAATCGGGGAGCAGGTAGAGAATAGCAAGAGAAGGTAACAGAGTGGAGAATGTGGGTGCAACTACGAAAAAGACTACTACGATACATCATGATGAAAGTGACACAAATATTTGTAAGAATACATAGAGCTCACCTAAAGGTTGTACATCGCATTCGCACAGTTTATTCAATTGAACGGCCGATGCAGACGTGAGATAAAGAATGGTATTTAACAAAACGAAGGAAAGTTGACGACGTGACGCACGCGGAGGTTTACTATAGTGACCTGAGTTCCATTTATTCAGCACGAACGCTCGAACGTCTTCTGTTGGGGAATATCATTGCATCTGCCCCGGCCGATAAGCTTCGGATTTCCATCGATCTCGGCTTTGTCGCAGCTGTACGTGCTGGCGACCGTCCACCGGCAGCCATGATATAGTTCGTGGGTGTGATGATTGAAACGTCAATCGGCGGCGGTGGGTGGTGGCTCGCAATCCGTACGCGTGCCGGGTCCGTGCGAAATTCCCTGCCGCTCTCGATCAAACAAAATATCAGCGTGTTCTCGAACCGGAACCGCCCGGCGAACTACAAATTGCACGGCGGCGGTTGAAGTTGGGTGGCTTGAATTGTTGGATTCGTCTTGTGCTTGCAGTGGCAGTTGAGTTCGTGTTCCTTGCAAAGTCAATTACCGTCTTTCGCGCTTAGCTAGCTAGGCAGGCATCTAGCGCAGGGATGGTCTGCCCGATCGAGCACGACTGGTCCTGAAAAGGCTTGCGTACGTGACAAGACGGATAGTTCACTTTTACTGTGTACAACATTATTCTCCTCTTTTTCACTTCTGTCCTAAGGTTAGCTTCTAAATAATCTATTTTTAAGACGAAATCGATAGAAAAATTACAGTACAAATATACTAAATTTAGCTATACTAGTTAAAATTATATATAACTATTTTTCTTTATATATTATCTTTTATGAATAACTAAAATTTAAAAATTTTAATTATAAATTATAAGCTATAGCTGAAAAAAAACTTAACTTAAATCTTCACTTTAATTACTAACTGTTCCATTCACCGGTAGTACTAGATGGGACAGAAAGGATCAAAGGACGCTCGAGCGAAGTGAGCCGGCCGCGCTGGCGTTTGCACATGAAACGACAGCTCATCTGAGCGGCTTCCCCATGTGCCGGCGCTGGCCTGACAACTTGGCGCATGGGGCACGGCAGCGAGCTCCTTCTTGGCCGTAAGCCCGGTCTTCGTGGTTTGAAAAAACAATACCGCCGGCATTGTTACGGAGGCAACAAATCGAGGGACCGAGGACCGATCTGTGGGATGGTGTGGCTGCCATTTGTGCAGCCTACCCGGCTGAGTTCGAGTCTAAATTAGGATATTATTTATATAAACAGTACTCTTTAGTATATGTGTATTTGAATGTGTTCAGTAGTTAAAACGTATATTCATGCTCTGTGAGATTATAGTCTCCATCTTACCTTAACGCGTGCATTAAACGCACACAAATGAATATGAGTATGTGTATAGTGTCATAAGTGTGCATAAGTACATTCTTGTTGTACTCAATCATTAAAAAAAACCAAGTGACCAGAGCCATAGGTAAGGGTGGAAAAAAGCTTTTAGTGGGGCTTGTTGACTCAGTTCAAAATTTCTTTAATTACATTTATTAATTGGTTAAATATTAAATAAATTGATTTCGGGTGAAATTAAATTTTTCTTTAGATTGGTTCGACTCGTTAGCTCGATTATAAAAATAATATTAAATTAAACTATATTAATTTTGAAAAAAGAAACTCAATAAGATAAGGCTGGGTGTCCACCCAAGCTTGAGGTAAAGGTAACTGCAGCGAGATATTTGTTGCTGGATATCCACCCAAGCAAGAGGTAAACATAACTGCGGTGAGATATTTGTGTTAGACTGAGCAGGGGAGACGGCCCAGGGTGGGTGGGGCCCGGTGGAAGATGGCCATCGATCTGGACCCTCGTGGACAGCGTTCATGGGTTGCCCCAGTGGCCTAGTAATGTCTAACAGTCATTAACTGTACAAAATGGTGAATAGGGGTGGAGTTTCTGTAGGGCCAAAGGAGGCTATGCCTACCACTCCTTGGAAAAAAAAACTCTAAAGAAGAGTTTAATTTTACTATTTAAATACTGAAGGATCATGTGAGAAGGTCTAGGATACTGCTGTGATGAACCATTGCAAATTTTATGGAGTAGTAAAATGGTTTTGCAAAGATTGCATTTGATTTGGGCTGTCTTCTGGAAGTGTTAGAAAAAATCGAAAGTGCCACAGGTATAAGTGTGGTAGCTCCGTTTGGCGGAAGTACCCCTTAGCAGAAGTAACTTGTTTTTTCCAGAGAGCTCTAGGTGAGGTTTTCAGCGTGCGAAAGTACCGTTTTGGGAAGCGGTAGTTCCGCATTACGGAAGTACCGCGTGTTAGGCACGATACTTTCGATCTTGTTAGAAAAATAGGGTTTTAGGAATTGAGTCATGGATTGAATTGGGATAACTTGGGCTAATGGATTAAGGTTGCATAATGCATTTCTTGACTAATGTATGTCAAGTTGTAAAGATCTTATGGCTGAAAATGATTTTTTTGTCTTTGAATTTGCAGGATCACTTGGAGTCAACCGTGGTCAACGGCGAGGATCAGAACTAGGCTCATGGAGAAGTTGAGGACCAAAATGATCGAGAATGCTGAGTGAATTGGTGAGCTCAAGTATGGAACGAGAAAGGAAAGAAATGTTGAAGGCGAGTTCGAACGGCGGGATGGCACCATGTAGCTTGCACAGGACAAGTGAGTCGTGGTTCGGTGGAACCGAGACGGGAGAGACTTGGCAATGCGTGGCAGACTAGTGGTGCACCTACACGTGGTAAGCATGGCGGTTGCTTGCAGTGATTGGTCATGACCGGGTCAAGGAAGGGTATTTTGGTAGTTTGACCAAAATACTGGAAACCATCTTGGATCAAATCTTCCGCGCATGGATGATATGTTGGAGAGTAGTTTAGGTCAAGGTGGAGCTGGTTGGATCAAAGATAAGAATTTAGTGGATGCACACTTATGTACTTTGAAAAGTGTGCATAAGTGAACTTGCGAGAATAAAACTCATGTGTCTGGGGTTAACGGGTTTTCCCATTGTAATAGTGGATATAATCCATTAAGGGATGTAGGTGGTTAGTTGCCCACCTATAAAAGGGGGTTGGGATGGAGACATGTAAGGTTAACCACCTAACCCATCTCATATGCTCTCATCTCTAGGGTTAGGGTTTGAGAGTGAGTGTCTTGTACGCTCTTTGTCCTCCAAGGTGAAGTGGCTGTAAAACCTATCTTCTCAAGTAAGAAATACATCAATCGTTTTACATCTCTTGTGTCTCTCTTGATTTTGATTGATATGCTTGAGTTTTGGTTGATTTTGATATCTCTTCTTTCCCTCTTGTGATCTTATTATGCCAAGAACGTGTAAGAGATAGAAATAATTCTTGTGAATACATATCCACCCATCTAGATACTTTGATAGCAAGATTCACAAGAAAAACTCGTTTTGCTTAAATTTGGCCTCTTTTGTCCATCTCTTGATCCGAGGTTTTTGGCTGGTATTCTTCGGTGTTCTAACTTGCTATGACATGTAGGAATACAACTAGAGCTATCTTGGCCATCATCTACGCACGAGCAAGTGTATTCATCGTTTGGGGTTTTGGGCTCGGTTTTAGTGCAACCTTCCAACAAACTAAAAAAGGTCATAACTTTGACTATGATTTTCATGATCGTTTATTGGAATAGGTTCTTAATATCCTAGAGTAGATCCCTGTAAAGTTTCATATCATTGGATCTTCGGATCAAAAGTTCTCTCGATTTTTATTTTTGAAACTGGCCTGAAAATACTATTCACCCTAATTTTACTGTAGCAGGGAAGTACCACGATACTGTAGCGGTAGTACCATGGTTACTGTAGCAAGCGGTAGCACTGCAATTATAATGACGGTTGTTTCGATTTTACTGATTTTTCTTGTGTTTTTAGTGCCTTGAATTGCTAGTTTTTATGTTGACCTTCCGTCCTAATCTTCATAACTCTGTAGCTATTGAAGTGAAGGGTTTGTGAATACTTGAAAAAAAATAGAAAGCACCATTCACCTCCTCTGTTGCCATATTCAGTCTTTCAATTAGTATCAGAGTCTAGTTAGCTCTTTTCATAGATCTTAACTGATCTTTAGAGCCATGACAGCAGACAAGTATTCCGCCAAGCCGTCTCTCTTCGATGGGGTCGGCTATCCCTTTTGGAAGAATAGGATGGACTCTTACATTCAGGCTTAAGACTATGCGATCTAGAGAAAGGTTAAGACTCGGTTCGTTGTTTCTAGCGATGAGCACATCAGAGTGATAAATACGCCAAATGTGGAGGCAAATGCTAAGGCAAGGAACATCATCATCCAAGGTCTTAGCCGAAGTGAGTTCGATCGCATTTCTCATCTCACGTCGGTATACAACGTTTGGGTGACGCTCGATATATACCATGAGGGCACTACTCAGATCAAGACTGTCAGACAGGACTAGTACAAGCGAGGATACAACAAATTTGAAATGATTGCTGATGAGTCCCTAAATGAGTGCGTTGGCAGATTTTATAAGGTTCTGAGCAACCTCCGAGGTCGGGCTTAAAATTTTGAATTCTGATTGTTCACAGGAGGTAGTACGCAAAGCAAAATAGTCGCATATAATTTTTGCCAATACAATTGAATTCAGTATATTTTTTACTACAATTTTTCTATTGACTCCACCTTAAAAAAATAAATTGTTTAAAACTAATTACTGTAGCACATATAAATAAAAACCAAAGCTAAGCCCAATTGAAGGGTGCCAGCCATATATCTAAGCGAATGCTGTTAAATGAGTTCTTTACATCATCATTTCCTCCACGTCAGCGATTTTGCAAATAAGCCCTCTGAATTCTGCGAAATGACATTCAGCTCCTTAGTTCTTGCAAAAAGACCCTTGCCATGTTTTTTTCCCTGAAACAACCCCTCTGCTTCTTCAAAATCGCGTACAGATCCTCCACATTTCCATAAAAACCTCCTTTGCAGGATAACACTCCACGGTTTCCCAAAAATTACATACGTGTCCTTGATTTTATACGAAAAAACACTTCGCTTTCTTCAAAAAATATATATAGATCCTCACTTTTTTAGATAATTTCCTCTTACGAATTTTCGTCTCTTTTACTTTGGTCATATGGTAGCTAACACGGCGTGGCACCGCGTTTATGCTGCTAGTTTTTTTTTAAAAGTAGTAGGGAATACAGCCCCAAACCCGTTAACCATGATCACAACAATCATGTGATGTATCGTTGAACTGCACGGATGTATAAAAAAGTGTTGACGGCCCAAAACTATAAACTCTAATTAGATAAGGATGAGGAACATTCATTTGGCGCTGTTCTATTTCAAAAGCATGGATGATATGCTAGTCCCAATAAAGACATGAGAGCAGTACATGGGATAATTAAACCATTTACTCTACCAATAATACGGGTATTAGTATCAATATGAGAATACTTTGTACGTGACATAATTCTCTAACAGAGTAGTCAGAACAGTAGTGAGGAAATACATACCATATACTATTCATGGTATTATTGTTCACTATAGTTGGTTCGAAAAACAACGTATTTCTACCATGGTTCTAAACATTTTTTTTTGTAAAAAACACTGCCAGAAGAGTCCACGCGTGTCGAAACAACCATAAAATTAGCTGATCTTTCGTGAATGCTATATAAATGAGTTTGCATACTATTGTAATCCAAACTTAATGCTACAATCCTTGCAAAAGAAACCGACACTATTGGAGCGAAGGGGTGTTCGTATTAGCTGTGAGTGATAGTTTTTTAGCTGAAAATAAATAGTAATGGCTAAAAAAAGTAAGAAGAAATGAACTAGCAGTGAAAAACGTAAGGGAGAGATGCATGAGTAAAATAGGAGTAAGAAGAGTGGGTGCGTGTACACCTTTGACCTCTGTCTTATCCTTAGTAAGAGAAGTGAAGAAACCACATCAAAAAATAGTTATTATATTGACCTATGGGCTATGGCTGGCTAAAAGCTGAAACTAACACAAACACCTTAAAATTGATATATTTTGCGGTTACAAAGTCACTGAAATGTAGCAGTAGCGATTAGGGATGGCAATCGGGCGCGACGGGTACGTGTAGTGCTCGTCCATACCTGTACCCGTGACCCCGATTTACGACCACGGGTATACCCGCGAAAGACGACGGGTGAAAAATCTCACCCATACCCGTCGCCCGCGGGTACCTGTCGCTCGTGGGCATACCCATTTACCCGCGAACTGAGTCACTATCTTAGAGTTGAACTAATGACAGATACATATAAGCAACAACTGTTGCTAGGAAATATAATAGCTATCAAAACGTTTATAACAATCAATAGCAATTAGAGATATGAAAAAGTTTATAACAATCAGTAGTAATTAGAGATAGTGCTATGACTGCGCCACCTGTCAATCTATATCGCGGGTAAACGGACGGGGTGGGTACGAGTGGAGTTTACCCATACCCCTACCCGTTTACCCGACGGGTAGAGTGTTCCTTCTATTTCCATACCTGTGGGTAAAGAAAATATCACATACCTGACTTCGGTGGTGATCGGTTCGGCTGAAAGCCTCATGGCTTTTGGCTGAAAACACTGTAGCTGGCTGAAAAAAGCACGGTAGCTGACAGAGGCTTATTTACCATAATTAAATTTAAAAAAAAAATTAAAAATAGAAAAAACATATTAGCCCATCACGTATAATGTAAACAAATACGAGGAAAAAAAGAACCGGTAAAAAAACTCAAAAGTTCAGAAAAAGACGAAATTTATGAATAGTGCAAAAATAAGCTGAAGCCAGAAGCTGAAACCATATTGATCAGGGCCTTCATTAAGGTAATTATCCATGAGTATACTGGTAAATGGGCATAATTGTCATCCGTACTAGCGATTACCCCTTTCCAACACCCATGACCTGACGTGCCAAATGGTAACGGAACGGAATTGGGGGAGCAGCGGCCGGCTCACGTGAATAATGTCCAGGGAACTGGCTCACGTAAAGCAACCGCTCCTCGCTACTGCACCCAGAAACTGCCCCCTCTCCTCCCTCTCTCCGCCCCTTTTATCTCCCGATCTTTCACATTTTTGTTGGAACGAAGAGAGAGAGGGAGAGGCCATTCTTCAGATCCAAGAAAAAAGAGAACCGGGAGGAGAGGAGCTGGAAGCGAGAGAGGAAGAAGAGGGAAGATGAGAGAGATCATAAGTATCCACATCGGCCAGGCCGGGATCCAGGTCGGCAACGCCTGCTGGGAACTCTACTGCCTCGAGCACGGCATCGAGCCCGATGGCACCATGCCCAGGTGATCCTTCTTGATCCGTAGATGCATTCCTGTTCTTAATTTCGTGAGGCACTCGGCGCGCTCCCGGCTACGAACTCCGGTTAAATTTCCTCCTAATTCTGTTTTTTTTTGGGGGGGGGGGGGGTATCTTTCTTGTTCTTTCTCTTTTTTCGCAAAAAATATTGCTTCGGCGGAGCGAGCGATGGGGAAGGGCGTAGCTTTGACGGAAATTTCGCGACAGTCGATAAATTTGTTCTCTACTTATTTTGTTCCTTATTTTGAAAAACATTATTCTGTTCCTTTCTCTTGTACTTCTCGTTTGGGCTTTCCGATGAGGGTTTGGGGGAAGTGTTGCGTTTGCTTTTTGGTTGGTACATTACTACATTTCTTTGCCGGTTGTTAAGAGATGGCAAGAACAGGATGAGACGCGCGACGTTTCTAATTAATAATTCGTCGTATCTTTTGTACCATGATAATTAATACTTTGCCCCTCAGATTAGGTCTCTTTCATTATTTACCCTCTTTTATTTTACCATTTATATTTTGCTCTGAAATTTTTCTCTTTTACTTTGCCATTTATATTTTGACTTAAAGTTTTCTTGTTGATTACTATTTTGCCCTATCTCCATATTATATTATTTTTTATTTGTTTAACTTCTTTGAGCTGCTGTGAATATACCTGTCTTCTCCTCCCACGGCGCAGGAAAGCCCGGGCCTTTACGCGAGATGAAGGTGTTGGACTGACCGGCGGTGGCAGAGTACTATGTTCACCGCGTACTGTAGCAGTAGCACTCGGAGGAGTACTGTAGCACTCGAAGAAATTATTCGAGTACTCAAGTCCACGGCCACCTGAGGTGTACGACCGCGTGAGATTTATGTGTGTTCGACCACGGGTAAATTCCTCTAGGAGCTCCTCTACAGCCGCGCCCCCTTCGTGGATCCCACCAATGAGACGATGCTCCGCAACATCGTGCCCCGTCTGCTCGCCTTCTCTTCCAACTCCAGCTCTGGCTTCTGTTCCGAAATCGCGAGTAGACGGGTCGGCGCGCATGGCGGCGGTGAGCTCGGAGCGCTCGGCGGTGGGTGCCTCCAGGTTGAGGTGTATCACGTACTGGTTGGCCGGGTAGGCCGCGGAGGGGAGCGAAGAGAAGGAGAGAAGTAGCGTGTGGGAGGAGGAGGTGGAGATGAGGAGCGAGGAGAGCAGCACAGACACGAGCAGCAGCGCCACCCACCGCGGGAGGAGAAGAAGAGGGCAATCTGGTCTATTCATATGAGCTCAAAGGGATTAAACAAATGAAAATTGATATATTACGTAGATAGGGCAAAATAGCAATTGGTGAGAGAACTTTAGGGTAAAATATAAATAATAAAGTAAAAGAGGATAAATAATCAAAGGCGAGGGCAAAGTATCAATTATTCCTTTGTACTATCGGGCCTCTTAGAGGAACTCCAGCAGGGCCCCTACTTGAGCCCTCAAACCTCATATTTGAGGGCTTGAGGCAAAAATAGAGGTCCAGCAGGGCCCCTACTAGAGCCCTCAAATTTGAGGAGCCCCTCAAATCACCCTCCCACCCCTCATTCCTAGGGGCTCCCCCCACCCCTCATTTTCCTGTTTTTTCCCGCACCGTGAAACTTCTCCCGCTCTCGGCCAAAAGTCCCCGCCCGCCTCTTTCGCTCCCGTCCGCCGAATCTCCCCCCGCCTGCATCTTTCCCCGCCGCCTCCCTCCCCGCCTGCATCTTTCCCCGCCGCCTCCCTTGCCCGCCCGCCTCCTCCGCCTCCCTCGCCCGACGCCTCCGCCGCTTCCCCGCCCGCCCGCCTCCTCCGCTTCCCCGCCCGCCCGCCTCCCTCGCCCGACGCCTCCGCCGCTTCCCCGCCCGCCTCCCTCGCCCTCCCGCCTCCGCGGCGGCTCCTTCCCGTGCGGCCGGCTGTGCTGAGCGCGGCGGGCGAGGCGGAGATACGGGGCGGCCGGCTTCGGTAGCCCACGCCGGCGGTGGAGGCTGCTCAGCCTCGGGACCGAGCGAGGGAGGCCGGCGGCTACGGGACCGGGCGGAGGAGGCTCTCGGGAGCGGGCGGCCCGCGCGGGGCTGCACCTGCCGGCGGCGACCCGAGCGCGAGGAGCAGTGGGCCCAGGCGCGATGCGGCTTCAGGCCGTCGGCGTGGGAGGGCGAGCGGGCGGCTGGTCCAGCCGGGCGGTGGCGTCGGCGCGACGCAAGCGGCCGGGGGCCGAGGCGCGGGTGTGCTCGGGGCGGCGCGGCGAGACACCGGCTACGGGCGCGTGGCGGAGAAGCCGAACGGCACGGCTTCGGGCCGGCGGCGTGAGCGTGAGCCCCGCCTGCCTCTTTCCCCTGCCAAGCGCGCCGCCTCGCCCGTCGCCTCGCCCGTTGCCCGTCGCCGTCACCTCCCTCCCCGCGCGCCTCCCTCCCGAGCGCGCCGCCCGCCTCCCTCCCCGCGCGCCTCCCTCCCGAGCGCGTCGCCTGCCTCCCTCTCCGCGCGCATCTTTCCCCGCCCGTCGCCTCCGCCCATCGCCGTCGCCTCCGAATGGATTAGTGGGTCCGATATGTCAGTGTGTAGTGGATGGATTTGAGGGCTTAGATTTAAGGGGTGTTGTTTGAGTAGAAGCAAAAAAATTGGGCCCTCGAAAGTAGGGGGAGCCCTCAAATGAAAAGTAGGGGCTCTGTTTTGAGGGCTATTGCTGGAGTTGCTCTTAGGGCAGTCTCAGTGCAGAAACCACTTAAGTAGCTTCTATCTATGCCATGTCATATAGACACTGCTTTAGACATTATTGTCTCCAATGCACCATGTTTATTTATAACCCAAGCAATTAATTAAGCATCAAAATCTCTCTCTGCTCTCCACCAATCATAATTTTTCTCCATCTATCATGAAGATATCACCATCTCTCCAATGCAAAATTTGGTAGTGTCTATTGCATTGGTTTTCTCATAGAAAATAGGTCTTGCATGAGACCCAGTTTCTTCCTCTTTTTCTTCTCTCTCTTATTTAATATAGCGTCACATCATCTAAAACTCCTACATGGCAATCTAATTAATGCCATAGACACTATCCTACGTGGAGCACTGGGACCGCCCTTAGTTGGTGCGTTTGTTCTGTTTGAGTTCGTCGTAGTCTTTTGTACTATCGGGCCTTTTAGTTGGTGCATTTGTTCTGTTTCTGTGAAACAGGCCAGACCGACGTTACCTAGCGATGCGTTTGGCTTCTTATGTAGATTGTACTACCTTTGCATGCACGTACCAGGAAACAATTGGGTGTTTCCAACTCATTAAGATCCAAGATCTGAAGAATTAACTTTGGGGCCGTGCTTAATAAATAATGTGACAGGGGAGCTCTGAGTGTCAGACTGAGCATAGATCGTCCTAGATTGAAGAGTTTAATTTGGCTCATTATTAAAACAGACATCCTCCTCCATCGAGAAGGATTTGTTTTTGTTGAATTGGTCCTATGCTTGTTCTAGGACCATAAACAAGTGTGCAAACAATATTCTGATTCTACTTTTGAGAATAGAAAATCTTGATTTGAACCCTTACTCTTATGAGGCTGGCTTGGTAGGCTGTAAATAAGTTACTGCATAGACCAATGATTATAGTTCTTCCATACCAATTCTTAACTCTCTGTTGTTTGATTCATGGTGCAGTGATACCTCAGTTGGCGTCGCACATGATGCGTTCAACACGTTCTTCAGTGAGACAGGTTCAGGCAAGCACGTGCCAAGGGCCATCTTTGTCGACCTTGAGCCCACTGTCATTGATGAGGTGCGCACCGGCTCCTACCGCCAGCTCTTCCACCCAGAGCAGCTCATCTCTGGGAAGGAGGATGCCGCTAACAACTTTGCCCGTGGCCATTACACTGGTAATTCAGCTTAGATTTCCATAAATTTCATAGGAGTCTTATGCAATATGCTATTGCGACTGCGAATGTGTCCAGTTCTGATTATATTTGTGGAATGTAGTTGGAAAGGAGATTGTAGATCAATGCCTGGACCGTGTGCGCAAGTTGGCAGACAACTGCACTGGGTTGCAGGGATTCTTGGTGTTCAATGCTGTTGGTGGTGGGACTGGATCGGGACTTGGTTCTCTGCTGTTGGAGCGTCTCTCGGTCGATTACGGGAAGAAGTCTAAGCTTGGTTTCACCATTTATCCTTCCCCACAGGTATAACATACTCACGAACTTTTGTCTTACTAACATGGTATCTTTGATTTCAGAAACAATTATCTGTATAATTTAATCTGATCTAGGTTTGTGTTCTTTATGAGAGGACATTGGCTTGACTATCTGAGAAATAAATTGAAAATGCATGAAGCTAGGTCTTCAATCCTAAGGATAATTTTTATAGAATATGTAAATAACTGAAATGCTAAGGCTGGTGTAGAATTAATTTATTTAGAGCTTTGATTAGATATGGATCATTAATTGGGCACTATTGTTCTTGCTCTTGAGCTTTGATTAGAGATGGATCATGCAATTGGGCACTATTATTCTTGCTCTTGTTAGTTTGGCAATGCAGATAATTATTTTTGGATCAGCATAACATTCATAATTCTTATGTGGGCTAAACAAACTACTGGTCTGTCTGGTGGGGATCAACCTATACGTTTAAGATTATGAAGAGCACAAAATATTCTTATGTTATCTTCTTTAGTAAACTTTCACGGACTATTGGTCTTCTGTATGAAGTCTGTAAATCATGCACTGTACATGAGCCAACATTATCCTATAGTACTGTACCCACCTATCCATGCCATGTGGGCTATTCAGCTTGTTATGTGAGTAGGTTATCGGCATCTTAGCTGTTGTGGGGACAGTGCCGGTAGAGATGTTTGATTATTTTCAGTTCCTTCAGCCTATCATTGTCTTTTCATCTTATGCCACTCTGGATTGCAGGTCTCAACAGCAGTTGTAGAGCCATACAACAGTGTCCTCTCCACCCACTCCTTGCTTGAGCACACCGATGTTGCGGTCCTCCTAGACAACGAGGCTATCTACGACATCTGCCGGAGGTCCCTTGACATCGAGAGGCCAACCTACACCAACTTAAATAGGCTAATCTCACAGATCATATCTTCACTTACCACCTCCCTGAGGTTTGATGGTGCAATCAATGTGGATGTCACCGAGTTCCAGACCAACCTTGTCCCATATCCACGTATCCATTTCATGCTTTCATCCTATGCCCCTGTTATCTCTGCCGAGAAGGCTTACCATGAGCAGCTATCAGTGCCTGAAATCACCAATGCTGTCTTTGATCCTGCAAGCATGATGGCCAAGTGTGACCCAAGGCACGGGAAATACATGGCTTGCTGCTTGATGTACCGTGGTGATGTTGTTCCCAAGGATGTCAATGCTGCAGTTGCAACCATCAAGACCAAGAGAACTGTTCAGTTTGTCGACTGGTAAGCTCTCTTTATCACGATATCAGTTGCACTTATTTTATGTTATCACAAGCACCTGTCCACTTAATTGTCGACACTGGATTGCCTAACTGATTTATGCTGACGCTACGAAGGTGTCCTACTGGATTCAAGTGTGGCATCAACTACCAGCCGCCCTCTGTTGTCCCCGGTGGCGACCTGGCAAAGGTTCAGCGTGCTGTGTGCATGATCAGCAACAACACTGCTGTTGCTGAGGTATTCTCGCGCATCGACCACAAGTTTGACTTGATGTACGCGAAGCGTGCATTCGTGCACTGGTATGTTGGTGAGGGTATGGAGGAAGGTGAATTCTCGGAAGCCCGTGAGGATTTGGCTGCTCTCGAGAAGGACTATGAGGAAGTAGGCGCGGAGGGCGCAGACGATGAGGGTGATGAGGGAGAAGACTATTGAGTAGCTGGTTAATAAGTAGTTCGCTGGTTAATGATTGGCTTGATCAGTTTACTCTGTATGGTTCCATTGCATTGCATATTGCTGTTATGTGTGTTTCCTTTTCGCAATGTGCTAAATTGTTGTTAGCCCCCGGTTGGCCATGATTGTCCATATCGTCCCATTTTGGTTTGCAATGCTACTCGTCCCAAGTTTGGTGTATATGCCATTCTGAGCTAAATTGCAAGTATCTATTTTCTTTTGTTTTCTCTGCGTAGTATACATGTTTACTCCCTCCCAGTATCTGAAACGCTGAAACGTGGAAACACTGAATAGGTTTGAATCTCTCAGCCATCTTATTGCTTCTAGGTTTGATGATAATATCATTTACGCATCGGTCATCACAGCTGTGTTATAACAATCTGTGCTGCATCCTGCATTAGCAACATGGCGCGCTATTCACTGTTCCTCGCCTTGCTTGGCGCTGGCGAGCCTGGCAGCCGCCCAGGCTCGCCGGGCGCTGCCTCCGCCTCTAGCCACCAGCCACCTTCTGGGCAAGTAGACCTAGCAGCTACAACAAATTCTTGGAGTTGCACAGTGAGGTCCCATTTGGAATGCAATTTATTTAGGAATTGAGCTGTTTCCGTAAAATTCCTACTAAATGATGAGGTGAGCCATTGCGTGCCGAACGTCCGGTTGGGACGATGCTCTCCGTTCCACGGTTTGGTCGTTGGAGGCTTCGAGCCCGGGAAATTTTTTTTATGAATAATCTATTTTTTATTCTAAATTACAGAAATATACCCGCAATAAATTTTTTTACAAAAATAGACTCCAGTCGCCCCATACCGGAAGGCGACATGTAAGGAATATGGCAATGGTTGGGCGAATTATTATTATCGCCCGAGCGTTAATCGACTGAATTGCAGTCGCTGTACGGTTGAGCGACTGCAATTCAGTCGCCGAACGGAAGGGCGACAAGAGCGGGGAAGCGTTAAGACAGCGTACTCGGCCGCCGCTCACTCCCCGTTTTTCATTCCATTGTTCTGCGCACACAAAAAAAAGAAGAGAAGAGAAGAGAAGAGAAAGCAGGAGAAGAAAAGAAGGGGGAGAAGAGGAAGGAGGTGGCGAAGGAGGGGAAGAAAAGGAGGGGGAGAAGAGGAGAGGAAGGAGGGGAAGAAAAGGAGGGGGAGAAGAAGAGAGGGAGAAGAGGAGAGGGAGAGCAGGACAGGGTAGGAGGAGTGGAAGCTATTCCATCTATTTGAATCCAGGTATTTTTTGATTATGTTGTATTTGCACTATTATTTATATGAAATGTTGGTGTTAGTAAAAATTTGTGATGTAGAAACTGTATGACACATTTAGTATGGAAATGTTAGTATATACATTTGGGAGGAAACATTTTATAGTATAGAAATTTTAGCACAATTTGTAGTATAGAAAGTTTAGTATTGTGCGATATTATTTGACATGTCGCAAAATTGAAACATATATGCAGGCCGACATCATCAATGGCAGAAGCCACTACATTGAGAGTGTATTATGGTGCTGGAACCATTCGTGAAGGTCCGAATGGTGTGGATTTGAGCGGTTTTCCGTAAGTCACTCTCGTACTTTCGGATGGCGAGAATGCTCAAATTGCAGATGTGCTGCATTGGTTGACACGGTGTTTTTCATTGGATCCTGAGGTGTGCAGCGTCGTGGTGCAAGGCCTTTGGAGCCGGTCTCCCATGAACATCAGATGGGAGTTGAAGACATTGGTGCGCTCTGCTTCGTGGAAGGGTTTTGTGCAACGGTACCAGCGCCGTGGATACGAGTGTATCCTGCTTGTGCAACCGTGCTCACTGCAAGCTGCTGCGCAAGCTCGTGTGTCCGCCCTTGCTCTGAGAGGTGTTAGCAGCTTGGGCGGGCCGTATGTTGGTGAAGATGATGAAGTTGCTCATGATGAAGTTGCTCCTGATGAAATTGCTCGTGATGAATCCGATGCCGTACATGGAGGAGAGTTACAGCCGTCAAGCCGTAGAGAGGGAACTGGGCAAGCCGATGAAGGAGAGCATAATGAGTACATCGTGCAGCAGATGGACTCGGATGACCAGAGGGCATGGGATGAAGAGGCAGCTGTAGAGGATGACGACGAAGACAGTTCTGATGAGGATGAAGTTTCTATCCCGCATGAATGGAATCGGTTTAATGCGGAGGGTGTTTTCGCACATGATGAGCATGAATCACCATGGGAGTATCATGAGACAGAGGTTCGGTTGCATGCTATGACCATGGGAGTATCGTGGCACCCACATGGAGAATTGCTGAGGGGGACGCCTCGGATGGGGCTGGCCATCGTTGTAATGGTACACACATATGCAACTAGGGTTTGCACAGCAACATGTCGGATCGTACGAGCTTCCTATGTTGACAACCTCCTCGTTGCCCCTCTCGCGTTGCATCTGTTGGCGGAGGTTATTGTTCTCCTCATTGAGAGTCTCGCTCCCCCAACTCCAATACTCGCTCCCATAATGTATCTACATAATGGCAAATATACCATTCATGAGGAGGTCGATCCAGCGGGAGAAGTCGCATTTCGCCATCTGCGGGAAAGGACGGTAAACATGGAGGGTCCATAAGCATAACAAAAAAATGTACTATTAGTAATTTGTACCCCGGAGCGTGGGCATCGGAAGAAACGGCGCCCGCCATCGAACATGCCATCCAGGGCTTGCACGACCGCGTACTCATTGTGTCTGCATTTCGGCCACGCTGGTTGAGCACGCCGGCCACGTCGCGAGGAACAAGCAAGGGCTGCTGCGGCTACGAGGTCAGCTCCCCCGGCTTCTGAGGAACAAGCAAAGGCTGCTGTGGCTACGAGGTCAGCTCCCCGCAATGAGCGGCCGTGTAGCAACAACCCCATCTCGGACGTCCCCACCGAGCATTCGCCGCAACTCCCACCTGAGGGGGAGACACCCCCCTTTGTTGGTGCGGGGACACGTGCAAGTTCTTCAAGTCTAAACACTGCATCAGTCTAGGTATGCGTTACTGGGGTTGCGCAAACTACTCCAGTGACTACCCCAACCGCCGTTTTGACACCGCAACCTATCGGCAGCCGGTAACGACGAAATGCGTCATTTTCCCCCACCTTTTTTCCTTCACAACACGCACTAACAATATCTCCCCTGTATTTACAGTCTCCGGAGCCCCTGTGTGGCCACCACAAATGGATCGATCTTGAGATCCACCCTGCGGACCAATTGACCCTCACCTTCGAGGAGTGGAATGTCACACGGGAGAAGGAGTTGCTGGAGGTGGAGCGGCGCAAGAACGAGCACACCCTGCGTATACAACGCGAGACGCAAGCTCATCTCGAAGCGTGCACGCGTAGGGAGCGGGAGGCTCGTGAGAGGGGAGCGCGAGAGAAAGAGGAAAATTGCAGCTAAGGCAAAAGAGGCCGCGGAGGAGTTCAACGCCGAGCGCTCAAGGAAGGGAAAGTGGCCTCGGTCCACACAGTAGGTCGTACGAGTAGTTGGGTGGGTTAGTCGCTATATGTTATGCATGTAATAAAAATGTACGCGGCATGTTACTCCCAACTGTATTATGAAGTTTATTCCTATTCAGATAAGCTTATTATCTCATTTTTTCGCATTCAATGATTCACATAGCAACTCATTTAACAGTAGTAACATACGTTCTCTCCGTACACGAATTCTCAGTAACATCAAAATATCACTTACCACTCTATGTATCGATCGTTCCACAGTTAATAGTTCCAAAATAAAATTTATCAAATGTTTTTATGCATCTACAACTTACAATAAACATAAACTTTTATTACAACTGCACCAGATTTTTTTTCCAGTTTACATGTACAAAATTGACAAAACTTATAAACAACATGGGGGGCTGCGTGCAGTCGTCCCTCCGTTGGCCGACTGCTTCAAAGTCGCCTCGCCATTCAGCGACTACTTCTAGTCGCCCGACGGTACGGCGATAGCAACTCTGTCGCCGTACAGTAAGGCGACAGAAATGTTGTCGCCTGCCGGTTGGGCGAAAGGCTCAAGTCGCCCCTCCATGGGGCGACTGGAGCCTATTTTTGTAAAAAATTTTGTTGCGGGTATATTTCTGTAATTTCGAATAAAAAATGGATTATTCGTAAAAAAATATCTCGAGCCCGGTAGACTTCTCACCTGCTGCCGCCTGCGAGAGCGTGCCAACTGCTCTCCCTGCTCTGAGGATTGGCGGTTATTTTTTGCGCGCGACATCGCTGGGAGTACTATTTTTTGCGCACAACGTCACTGGGAGTATGTATAGGGGCGGAGGCACTGCATGGCGAGCCTAGGTGGTTGCTTGGGCTCATCGACAACGAGTTGTAGGGCCTGTTTTTTTTTTGTTGCGGCTTGTGACTTTTGGCTGTGGCTTGTGGTTTTTAGGATGCTTGTGCGAGAGATTACAGAGTAACATAAACTCACATATGGTTTTTGCCGATATAAATGAACTCGGTACAGTATGTACTATAATTAACTAGTAGATTCTATCTTAAAAAAATACTTCGTTTAAAAATTAATTACTATAAAAAAATCGAAAAGTAACTTTTAGAAGCCGAAAAGAACAGACCGTAGATTTCCAGTTCATCCTGTAGCCGGCAGACGCCATGGGACCCAGCTAGCCCGAACAGGCAACCAACGCGGTGGACCGATAGGTTTGGAGAGCTGTGCATTGCGTCTTGCGGGTGTGTGCGTGTGGCAGGGAGCCGCCCGTGGGCGCTAGGCGGCAGAGCGCGCACCGTGGTGTGTCCGGCTCAAAAAAATTCTGGCCACTGAGTACGTACGTACGTGCGTGCGTTTCGTGGTTTCAGTGGCGCGCCCGCGCGGTCGTATGCCCACCCGCCCCTCGCGTTGCACCTGCAGGCGGCCGCTCGCGCCGGTGCATGCCGATGAGTTGCAAGATATACGGGTTTTCACTTTTCAGACGTCACGATCGATCAGTCTACCGTGTGAGCTGCAAGCGCGAAGCCAACCCAGTCAACTAACCGTGCGTCTGTTCTTTTTGGATATAGGTTGTGGTTTTTAGATTGTTTATATAAAAAATTACAGAGTAATATAAATTTATGTGCAGTTTTTGTCGATATAAATGAAGTCGGTAAGGTATGTACTATAATTAACTAATAGATTCTATCTTGAAAAAAATACTTCGTTTAAAAATTAATTACTGTAAAAAAAGCTAAAAAGAATAGGACCTGTACTGCAAATCTGCTAGTGTGTATTTCGGCCTGCCCAACCCACAAACACAAACCGCAGCTCTGCTCAGTTGGGCTGCCTGCAAAAAAGTATAAACTTGGCGAGAATACCGCCGTTTCCCGCGCTGGTTTTTTCTATGCAACACTTAGAATTAGCTGACGCGCCTACTGTACTGAACAGCGAATAGATAGCAGGGTCTAGATGCTACACGACGACGTAGCAGTTAAAACTAGGGCGTTGGATGGTGGAGACAGTGGGTGCTATTTCAGCAGCGGACGATATAACGGTTTTAGCGATGTCTTAAATTGTATATGCAAATTTGTCGAAATATATGTGCTATTTATTCTCGTAATTTGTTATATAGTACCTAGCATTGCATGTAAGTTTGATACAAGATATAATTTAAATACACATGTAAGACTCAAAATCGTCACTACTATCTCTACCCCTAAAATCCACCAGTTCAGTTCTTTCCTACGACCACACCAAATTGTGCCCCCAGCAGTCATGAGTTTTCCTGCGTCCACACCAATTCGTGTCCCCAGGAAAACCAACCACTGAAATCAACGATCAAGGATCAATTCCCACCTTTCTCTCTCCTTACCCACTCATATCCAACGGTCCAAATCCTTACCTGCTTGACTCTGCCAAGCCTCGCGTTCCAGAAGTTCGCGCTCGCGTTCCCGCTCCGCTCCGCTCCGCTCCTCTGCTCTCCTGTGCGCCACCAACGCCGCCCCCTCCATCGCGCCTCCTCTTCCTCTACTCCGGCCGGCGCGCCTCCACATCCACCGCCGCCACACCTCTCCATCGCACCACCGCTCCTCCTCTGCCGCGCCACCGTCCGCATCGCATCATCCCGTGCGCCGCCGCCCTCATCTCCTCCAGATCCGCCGGCGCGCCAGATCCCTTTACTCCGGCCGCCGCGCCTCCATTCTCCTCCTCCCGTGCGCCCTCGCCGATTCGGCCGAGATGGCGGCCCAATCCGGGTTTGCGGCGGTGAAACCGAACCCTAGCTTCAGATCTGCCGCGGCGGAGGCGGGAGCGGGACTATGAGCGGCGGCGGGGACTTCAGGCGGGCGGCGGCGAGGGCGGCGGTGCGAGCGGCGATCGGATCGAGGAAGGGAGCAACAGGAGGCGGTGGTGCCAAGCGGTGGCGGAGGCGGAGGCGGCGGTGGGCGCCTCGGGCGCAGCGGCGCTGGTGGGGGTCCGAGCGATGGAGGGCGGCTCCAGGCGCGGGGCGCGGCGGCGGCCTCAGGCTTCGGGCGCGGCGACTTCGGGCTGCCGGGTGGAGGCGACCATCGGGGCCGGTTGCGGTGGCAGCCGTTTCCCCCTCTTCTTGGTGGCGGCAGCTTCTTGAGGACACACACGCCCCCGACCCTCCCTCCCACCCCGCGCCGCCGCCGCCTCCTCCTCCCCACCCCGCGCCGACGCCCGCGACCCCTCGCCCGAGCCGCAGCCCTACGACGACCTCGAGGACGACCTCGGCCTCCTCCTGGCGTACCGCGTCTTCCGCCTCCTCTGCGCCAACCAGTCGTACAACTACGAGATGGGCCACCGCGTCGGCTCCTTCGCTGTTCCCTTCTCCCGCGCCGAGGAGGCCGCCATGCGCTCCCACCGCTTCGTCCCCGTCGACGGCGTCGAGACCCAACCCGGCCGCCTCGTCGTCTCCGTTCAGTACTTCCCCAGCCTCGCCGCCTTCAACCTCGAGATCTCCTCCCTCTCTTCCTCGATGTTAATCACCGACTATGTGGGCAGTCCAGCCGCCGAGCCCATGCGCGCCTTCCCGGCTTCACTCACGGAAGCTACGGGCTCCGCTTTCCCACCGTCCTATCAGCAGCAGCGTCCACACAGCTGGGTGCCGCCTGCGCTCTGGCCGCACGCGCCGACGCAGCAAGCGAGATTTTCGCCACCGCCAGTGCTTTACGCGTCACCGATGCCCTCGCCCCCCACCTTTCACGGTGGGTACCTTCAGTCGCGTCTGAGGAGGGAGTCTGCGCCGGTGACCATACCTCAGGTGGGGGAGAGAAGGAGCCCCGTGCACCGCCATAACGTGCTGGACCCCACTAGAGGATTCATTTTGCCACCGCCATCTCTGAGGAGAGTAGGAGACTCAGGGGCAGCAGGCACACAAGAGTCTCCATCAGAGAGCAGCCGGTCGTTTGGGAGGACGGAAGGACTTCGGATGGTGGAACCCTATGCGAGCTCGTCACCAGGACCCAAGGTGATTCATGGCTTTGGCACTTGCTCAACTGATATTTACACCTCACAGTTAAAGATTGGATTTTGCTGTATGAGAGAATGTTGAAAGTGGGAACAACTGTTAACTTGAATAGCCTTTGCTTGATAGTCTATTGGAGGAATACATCTAACAAACTAAGGGCATTTGGCAATTTTACTCATGCACGAATTCTATTTGTAACCTAAGCTTCATGATTTGTTGCAAAACTCCAGTTACTGTACTTTTGCTCAATTGCCATGTTTGACGGAGATGGCGCGGTGCATAGTTTGGAACTTTGGAGTAACTCTTTCCACTACAATATTTGTCTGCCCTTGTATTGAAATAGCTTTCCTCTAGCTATGAGGGCTGACAGGTTAAATGTTAATCGAGTTGATCTGCCTTGACATTATTTGTCTTCCCATGTGCAGGGCAAGGACAGTAAGGATGAATCTGGTAGGTTTTCTGCACTCTCCTCTTGTGATTCCCTTTGGCAAGATGATCTAGATGATGCAGAGTATCCTTTTGCTGTGGATGATGTTGATACACCAATCTCCCAACCTGGGTATGTATAAATAACTTACTTTATCTTTGTTAGAACATTTTGCTCTTTGGTTTTCTCGAATTCAACCCCAGCTGCGCCAGCTGGTTCTGACTAAAAGCAAATATGTTATCTAGGGAGAGATCTACTATTGTCATTTGGTAGTGCAGTTGTGCACCAGAGAAAGGAATTACATAAAGTCTTCTTTGTTAATAGGAATTACACAATGGAGTAGAATCCGATTATTTAGTCATTGACCTTGCTGTTAAAGAATGTTAGGCTATCTGCTTGCTTAGATTATTTATTGATGGAGCTTGCAGTCCTTTTGTGCACGGACACATTGTTGATCTTGTCAAAAAAAATTTCATGGTGAGGGGAGTAGTTTACTGTTAGGACTTAAAACCTTGGCATGAGCAAACTATGGGTAGTTATTAGTTCTGCTAGGCCGGTCTTTTCATTCTAACTCAAAATAGAGTGTTAGAAATGACTGGTCAGATATGGCAAACAATATAAATAGCAATTTACTTAGAGTCAGCAGCTGAAAAGAAGATCCATTACCAGACCTCTGAAAAGATGAAGGAAAATTGGTTTCTTACCACCCAAAGATGACCACTTTAGCAAAATACCATTCAAAAGGTCTTGGTACACTTTAATACCACCCAAAGTTGCTACAGTTAGTGTTTCTACCACCCTGCCAGTCTCATTGGACTTTTTCCTTTTTCTGAATTTTTTTGGCAACCAAAAAGTTATGAAGTACCAATATTGCCTGCACAGCAAGTCAGCAACCGTGGACTTGGGGCATTGAAGACTCTCCTGCTTTGCTTCGGCTGCCGCCACCGCTAGCTCAGCAAATGACCGTGGAGCATTCTTCAGTTCTTTGGCTTTCGCCGACGCTTGCGGTCCACAAAGATGCTCTCTGACGAGAAACATGGTCAGGGAAAAGGCAGTGGTGGTAAGTTGATTCCTTCGTTCTTTGATACTTGTCAAATGACCTTGAATACTACTACAATGTAATGGATTGTGATTGAACAACTTATGTGTGCCAGACTGCCAGTAATGTATTTGAAATGGTTTTTCCTTTCATCTTTTAAGGTAAGTTATGCAATAATGCAACTAATGATGCAATATAAACTCGTAAGTGGTGAATTTACTGTTTTACTCTTAGTGTAGTGAAGAATTATTTCTTTGTTATGTAGAACTTTATCAAAATCATACTTAGCTTTGATGTATCAAATAATATTACAAATTCTGATCCTAAATACGTTTGTAATTGTTATTGAATGATCAATTACTTGCAGGAAGTAGACATCGAGGTTCCTATGTTCCACTGAAAGATGAAGACAGCGGTGTTATGGACGATGAGAAAAACATTGAAGTATGTACCAATTACTCATCCTTGATTGTCATTCAAATGGTGCAGTTCTGTTAAGTAGTACTTATATCATTTCCTATATTCATTTTGCTCTTTGTATTCAGTAGCCCCTCGCTATTTACTGTTTAATATATATAAGCACTTGAATCAAAAATATTACTACTACCTTTTTGGTATATATAGGTACTAATATTTCTGAAACGTCTTCCGACTACAGTACATAAGCTATTCCGTAACCATCTAATGTGGGCACTTTTACCTCGAGCACCTACCTGGCTGCCACACAGAGTCCGCCTCAATCCGCCTTTGATCGCCTCCTCTTCGCCTTTGACCGCCCAGGCACCCGCTGAGGGCCCAAGGCGTGCCGGCTTACTGCCGCCCAACACCTACGCGTCGCCTCGATGGCCTTGCAGCACGCCAAGCAGTAGCACCAAACTGAAAGAGTGCAAGTGACCATCATGCTATGACCTACACTACCAAAGACTTAATCGTATCAACATGATAGCCAGATATTCAACATCCTTCAACTGTTATTAGCTCACTGTTCTTTTAATCCAGGCCCTCCCATTGAAGCTCAGCAGATTTCATCATCTTGACGTTTAGTAAGATTAACAAATAGCACACCATTTGTTAAACAGTGGAAAAATGTTAACAAATAGCACACCATTTGTTAAACAGTGGAAAAAATTGTTCTTAGTAAGATTACATAAGAAAACTTCTAAAGCAACTAATTCTAATGAACAAGAATAACATGAATATATGGTTCAATGAGTAAACAATGTGGGAATGGAGAAAGTCGTCAATGGGTGAGTCCAATGATGTTGTCGTCTCCTCAAAGGATCAGTCGTTATGTGACATTCATTATGTGACAAAAATATTTGGTTATACAATATATGAGACGTGAATCTTAATAAATCTGATTGTTTATTTTATTTTTTACAAATTTTATCTTGTTTTGTATTTTACCGTAGCGTTAGCACGGGCACACTACTAGTTTAGAATATGTTATAGAAATATAGCGTCAGCTATCCAACGTCCAATCTGCCGCAAGTCCGCTATTTAGTAACTTGGTGGCAGCCGGCAGGCGCACTACCTTGCGGTTGTTAGTGTTAGAGCAACTGTTCCTTTGTCACGTTGCCTTCTGACTTGTCAATGAATAAAAGCACAAGCAAAGCAAGCACCCTGCCCTTCTGAAACTCGCAATGGCATTGCTTCCAACTCATAAGAACAGAATCAGGGCCTATTTTTTTTTTTGCTGCGGTTTGTGGTTTTTAGCTGCAGCTTGTGACTTTTGGGCTATTTATACGAGAGATTATAGAGTAACATAAACTCACGTACGGTTTTTGCCGATATAAATGAAGTCAGTAAAGTATGTAGTACAATTAACTAGTAGACTCTATATTAAAAAAATACTCTGTTTAAAAGTTAGTTACTGTAGAAAAACTGAAAAACAGCTTTTAAAAGCTGAAAAGAACAGAATCAAACTAGTATAAATTTTACAAGCAGCTGAGCACACTCACCCGCTACTGTTGCCTTCATTCCCGAGTACACTGAATTCGTCCCGGAGTTGTGGGGCATATTGCTACCTACTGCACTAAAAAAACTCTCCTCTCTTGTCCTGACATTCGCGTTTGTTTGTGCCAGCGTCGTAAGCAGTAGCAATTTTTTTCCCCTGCTCTCATGGAACTCAACCATCTGAAGTTGCTGCAGCTAGCAAGTTGCAACCGAACCAATAACTCTGCTAAATAGGACTTTTGGACGGACCTGATAATTTTATCAGTTTCATCCATCCCCTGTTGGAAGTGAAAAGCGATGGGAAGTTCAGCAACTTCCTAAATAATTTGGCCAGCTTTGAAAAGTTTCAAAAAAGCTTTGGAAAGTCGGGACAAGCGCAATTCCAGAAAGAAAATCGATGAGAAAAGCCTTTCAAATAGACTCGAATTTTTGTGTTGCCAGCACCATATTTCGATTTTTGCCCCTTTGATCAATCACCAACCCATGAGGATGTTACAGCCATGAGCCATAGCATAAGAGAATTGCACAGGATTTTCAACAATACAAGAATTTTAATCGACAATCCACATTGATACTCATGGAAAACAGGAGAACTTGCCATTTTCTCAGCCAAGTTAGATTTCAAGAATTGAACTACACTATAGTGAACTTGGTTTTACATAAGGTGCGATATGAACGTTTTTCTGGGAAAGTACAGAAGCCTGCTCTTATCTTGAAATGCATAATGATTTGCTACGCCGCATAGCAAATTCAGAGCATTTGGCACAGAAAATGCATCGACTGCAACGAGTAGAAATCCTCTTTTACACTGCACTGCCTGGCCGCAGCAAAAACCTAGTTGACTTAAGACACATACATACACCTGATGCTTCTTCCCAACACCCAGGAGGCAAAAGAGCAAGGACGGCGAGACGACGTACGTACACCCGTCGACCGACGGTGGCCGGAGCGAAACGAAACTAGTGGCACAGCGGCGAGAGATCCCAGAGCGGGTCGCAGGCGGACGCGTCGAACACCTTGTCGAAGTACTCCTGCAGGCCGTTCATGGCGTACAGGGACGCCGAGATCCGCCGCTCCACCTTTATCCGCTCGAACTCCGCCATCTCGGCCGGCGCCGAGGCGCTGGTCTCCTCTGGCGATGCCGCTGGAGGCATGCATCCGTCGATGGCGGCGAAACCGTCCAGCGCCGGGAACTGGCCGAACGCCGAGTCGAACATCCAAGAATCGAGCTCCTCGGCGCCCACGGGGGCAAAGTCCGGCCTGTACACCTCGCCGACGTCCACTGCGCCACCGCCTTGCTTCATGGTGTCGTCACAGCTGGCCGTGCTGCTGCTGCTAGAGCCACCACAAGCACTATTCGCACTATTACTATTGCTCTTGCTACTACTCGTGGTGGTTGTGGCGGGAGTGGCCGGCGTCGAGGAGCCGGTGCTCGTGGTGGGCGCGGCGGCCGATTTGGCCTTCTTGAGCTTCTTGTGGTGGAGGAGTCCGCGGATGCGGACGGCGAGGGGGCAGTCCGGGGAGATGCGTGGCGCCAAGTTGGTGCGGGCGTCGGCGCCGCGGAGGAGGCGGGCGGCCTCGTCGTAGGCGCGCGCGGCCGCCTCGGCGGTCTCGAATGTGCCGAGCCACATGCGGATCTTCTGCGTGGTGTCCTTGATCTCGGCCACCCACCGGCCCGACGGCCGCTGCCGCACGCCGACGAACTTGCTGTGGCTGCTGCTGCCCTTCTTCCTGCCCCGCGGCTTGGTGGGCTTGGCCTGCCTGGCGGCTTCTTGGTGGTAGTAGTAGCAGTAGTCCTGGACCTGGAGCACTGAGGGTTGCACTCGGAAGTGGATCAACTCCATGTGAGCTTGCTTGGCTAGCTTGTGCTTGGCTTTTGAATTTTGATGGCTGGAGAAAGAAAGGAGGAGACAGGTGTCTGTCAAGTGTTTGCTTTGCTTGCTTGGTGGTGTGCATTTGGCCCAAGAGGAGGATTTATAGAGGATTTGAGGACATCCAGTGCATGACTTGGTTTTCAGCCAGGAGGAATGTATTGCTGGTGCCTGTGGGGTTGCTTTCAGGGTTGATCATGGTGATCATGTCATGTATGTTACTGTGCATCCATGGAAATGGAAGTATATATGTTTGAAGATGAGGCACCTTGTTGGATCTTTACTTTTGTCTTTTCAATTTGTTCTGTTTCATGTGTTGTCAGTGAGCAATTTAATCAGGCAAAGGTAATGTTTTTTGTTCTTTGCTTCATTATTTATGCTGTTGTGGAATCAACAAATTGATATGTTTGTAGTTGTGGTGCCTCACCACTATATTTGACCTTTTGTATTTTCTGTGATTTTGGTTCTTACTTGTAACAAAAGCAAGAAATATTTATTCATTGATTACATAAACCTATCCAATGTGGTTGACACTCATCTGTAATAAACTTAGCATTACTATATCATATGAGATGTATTCATTTTAGTTTGAGCTGATAAAATGGAATTTTATTGTCAATTTCTCCTAAAGTACGTCCATGTAGACAGGAAGCCGTAAGAAAGTTTAGCGAGAACATGTTCCTACCTTAATAACATCCAGAGGCTAAACTTGAAGCAATAGTCAAGGGGTCTACCTCTCCTAATGATTTACTAGGTCTTGATTAACATGCAGTAGCTTAACTGAAAGCTTTTTAGGCCACTGATTGGACCAGGTCTTCCATAATTTCTGTTTAACTATCCGGTCAAAACCACTAAAAGAGAGACCAAGTCCTTAATGCACGACAGTCCTCCACATGGCAGAGTATGGGAGAATGATGAGAGGCAATTACGCTACAAACAGCTAAACATCAACTTTTCAGTCCTGTGGGGTTGCTTTCAGGGTTGGTCAATCATGGTCTACTTGATCATGTATGTGTGTGTGATACTGTGCATCCATGGAAATGGAAGTATATATGTTCGAAGATAAGGCACCTTGTTGGGATCTTTAGTTTTGTCTTTTCAATTTGTTCTGTTTCATGTGTTCTCAGCGAGCAATTTATCAGGCAAAGGTAATGTTTTTATCATCTTTTCATCAACCACGCACACGTGTGTTTTTATTTATCAGGTCACTTGACAATTTCGCCATTAGCCAAGTCTTTCTCCTTCATTTCACTCAAAAAAAAATCTCCTTCATTGTAGTCGTTCTTTGCTAGTTCAGTTCTGGGTACCCTTCAATTTTTTTTAGATAATCTTTTCTGCAGATATATGGAAATCATGCACAGAAGCAGCCCACGAACTGTTTATCCGTATTACCTCAACTGATAAAGTTCTTATTCCACATAGGTGATAGGAATCTCATTTGGGAGCTAGAGTGAGTTGCCTTTTCACTTCAAATCACTGCTTATGTGCCTGAAGAATTCAGGGAAACTACATTGGGATGCTAATGCTATGATTTTGCACTCGAAGAAAAAGTATCTTTCAGTTACCTTTGAGACCTGCAACGATTTTTTAGCTGGTAAAAGCTTAAGTAACCTTGATGGCAAAAGTTTCTCTAATCTATACAATGAGACGGCAGTGCTAGTTTAATTAAACAAGTCTGTTCTTTTGTAAGACCATAAACTTGCATTTGTTGGTAACCACTAGGCATTTCCTTATTCATCATTTGAGAAAAGGCGCGGCAATCGTCATGGAGAAACACAATGGACCCCCTCAATTTTAAGGCATGCCAACCTCACCTTGCAAAAAGGTGAGTTTTGTCAAAATGTCACTTGTCATGCAACCATTTTTTAAGTTTGCTTGTTGATCGAACAATAGGTTGGACTGCAAGAGCACCCATGTATGTGCAATTGTTTTATGCTTGTTGGGGGAGGATCCTGTGCTATTTCGGGCTCATGATCACCTCGCAGCGACAGCACTTGTTGAAAAGTCTAACCCGAGCCAAGTATTGAAGTCAACGTCGCTGAGGTTTGCAAGACCAACCTTGGCGAAGTTCACGAGACCAACCTCGGTGAGGTCCAGAGCCAACCTTGGGCGAGGTTTGGGGTTGACCTTGGAGGAAATCCGAGGCCAACCCTGGGGAAGGTTTGGGGCCGACCCCGGGGGAGGTCTAGGACCAACCTCGAATATAGTCCGAAGTCAGCCATGAGTTAACCCCGGAATCCTGGACGTGGCAGGACCCATGCAACGCAAAGGACGTAGATACTCCTAAGAGTAAGCTAAGCCTGGAGGACAAACTTGTAATATTGCTTGCCTCCCCCTTCCCCCTCTATAAATAGGATTCCTTGTAATGAAAGAGTAGAGGTCATTTTTGTAAACCTAAATACTTATATTGAATACACTTGGGTCATTTGAGTGCTTCTCCTTGAGTCCCTCCACATCCTCGGTGGTTTTCGCATTTGACCAGCGGTGCTTCTAAGTTTACTGTCCGGTCTCATATCAACGACAATTGACGCTATCAGTGGAGACTCAAGCAAGAAGCCATGCTGCCTAAGAAGGGGAAGGCACAAAAGGTCACCGAGGTGGGAGGTGCAAACCCCTCCGAGGTTGAAGTCAAGCCAGATCGCAATCCGCGCCACCCTGGGGCTGAAGGCACAATCGAACCTCTCCATAGAGGCCTAGGTCACCGATGAGACCATGGCCTCCCAGGAGGCTGACCCCCGAACACTCACGAGGAGGTGGAGAGGGAGTTGAAGGACCTCTAAAGGTAGTTGAGGGAACCATAGACCAAGGCTCTGTAGTCTGCGGCCGAGCCTCGCCAAGTGGGGGAACTCTGGACGCAACTTGAGAGGGTCGGGGCTAGGGGTGGCACCCGAAGCAAAAGCGTGGTCTTCAATGTCGTTGACATCCCGTACCAATATAACGTGATCTTAGGTAGGGCAACTCTCAATCACTTCAGGGTGGTTCCTTGCCATGCCTACCTCTACATGAAGCTACCCAGCCCTAAGGGAGTCATCACCGTGCGTGGCGACCAAGATCTTTCAAGGAAGGTAGATGAAGACATTCAAGCATTGATCCGATATGTGCACTCCGTCACGCTGGAAGTTGCAGAGGCCGAGCCAGGGTTCCAGGACCCTTCCTCCAGCGAGTGGATCCCAAAGCTGATGCCCGATGGGGAGACCCAGGCTGAGCCCCTCGCAAAAGATGATCCCACCAAGACCGTGCTGCTTGACGTGGACCTCGACCCAGCGACAGCAATGACCATATTGGCTACCTTACGGGTGGACCACGATATCTTCGCTTGGGGTCCGAGGAATTCCCCGGTGTCCCAAGGGATATCATTGAGCACCGGCTCTCCATGAGGCTTGATGCCAAGCCCATCAAGCAAAGGCTCTGAAAGATGTCAGCCAAGAGCTAGTCCACGGCAAGACAACAGGTGGAGAACTTTGGAATGCTGGTGTGATCCGAAAGGTTGTGCATCCCGAGTGGCTCGCCAACTTAGTTCTTATCTGAAAGTCCAACGAATAGTGGCACATGTGCTGGATTATACTAACCTAAACCGTGCATGCCCTAGGGATGACTTCCCGCTCCCTAGAAATGACCAACTAGTCGACGCCACTTCAGGGTGCAAGCTCATGAGCTTCCTTCATGCTTACTTAGGGTACCACCTGGTGTGGATGGCCAAGTAGGATGAGGAAAAGACCAGCTTCATCGTGCCCTCCAGGATGTTCTGCTACGTTCAAATGGCATTCGGGCTAAAGAATGCTAACGCCACCTTTGCCAGACTCGTTTACAGAGCACTCAATTCCTAGATTGGCCATAACATGGAAGCCTATGTAGATGACATTGTTGTCAAGAGCGTTCTCACACAAGCACACATCACTAACCTTCAAGAGACCTTCAGCAACCTATGCCAGGCCAGCATAAAGCTCAACCTAGAGAAGTACACCTTTGGGGTGCAAGACGGGAAGCTATTAGGCTTCCTAGTATCAAAGTGTGGGATCAAGACGAACCCTGCAAATATCCAAGCCATCCTCGACATGAAGCCTCCCCAGAACATCTGGGAGGTGCAGAAGCTAGTCGGCCGGCTGGCCACACTATGATGATTCATCTCTCGCTCAGCCGAGAGGGGTTCTCCTTCTTCAAAATCCTACGAGGCTCGGGCACCTTTGAGTCGATCGCCGAGATTCAAGCTTCCCTTGACAACCTAAAGAACTAACTAGTGTCCCCTCCACTATTGCGTAGCCCCAAACTAGGGGAGGACCTCCTTGCTTACATTGTGGCAACTCCTATTGTCGTGAGTGCTGTGCTGGTCCAAGAAGAAGAAAGGAAATAACACCCTGTATACTACGTGTCCAAGCTTTGCAAGGGGCCAAGGTGAGATACACTGAGCTAAAAAAGCTCACCTACGTCATTCTCATGATCTCAAGGAAACTCTAGCATTACTTTCTAGCACACGAGATCCGAATATCATCGTCATTCCTAATCAGCAAGATGCTTTGCAATAAGGAAGCGTCCGATGGAGTGGGGAAGTGGCCTGCCGAGTTGGTCCCATTCTCAATCACCTTCATCTCTCACACCACAATCAAGTCCCAGGTGCTGGCGGACTTTATTGCAGAGTGGCCCCAGTGAAACGGCCCCCCATCCTCCCCACTGGCCGACCCCCCTTTAGACAATCTATGTGGATGGCTCTTGGTGTTCAAAAGGCATGGAGCTGGGGCGGTCCTCGAATTCCCCAATAGGATGTGCACCTTCTACTATGCCCTCCTGGACTTGAGGCCACAAACAACATCACCAAGTATGAGGCTTTGCTGCTCAAGCTACGCAAGGCTCGGGCGTCAAGGTCCAAGCAACTCCTTATGAAAAGCGATTTCCAACTCATTGCTTGTCACATCGACAAGAGTTATCTAGTCAAGGACCCAGGTTTGGTGAAGTACCTAGCCCTCGTCTATGCTATGGAGAAGTACTTCAGTGGTATTACTATTCAGAGCATCACAATATTAAGGCAGACATCTTGGCAAGGGCCACTAGCACACAGATGGAGAGACCTACTGGTGCCTTTTATGAGGTCATGGTAGAACCAATGGTGAAGGGGATCATGGAGGTATGCACCATTAGACAGCAAGATTGGAGAAAGCTAATCATCGAGTATCTCGACAATGGGACTGAGCCCACTAATCCTACCAAGGCGCGAATGCTCATGAATCATGCAAGGGGCTTTGTCATTCACAATGACGGCCTCTACAAGCGCGGTGTTTGCCAACCCTATCTCCAATGTGTGTCCAAGGAGGAAGGCGTCGATGTGGTCCATGAGATACACCAGGAAAGCCTTCTGGCATGGATTCTACTGGCCCACTGCCCTACAAGATGCGGAGCCACTCGTCCGAATGTGCCCCACCTGTCAGTGGATATGGCATAGCACAAACTCTCCCACAAATGACCTATAGCCTAAACTGCCATTGTGGCTGCTCGCTTGATGTGACATAGATCTGGTCGGTCCCTTCAAACTCCAAACCAAAGGGTACAAGTTCATCGTGGTGGCCATCGACTATGGCTCCAAATGGATTGAGGCCGAGCCACGGGCTAAGATAACCTCTATGATGGTCCAAAAGTTTGTGGGGAAGAACACCATATGCCGATTCGATGTTCCAAGGGAGGTAACCATCGATATCAATCTCTGCTTCGTATAAATCACCAACCTGAAGGCCAATTGCATAGTGGAGAGGGACAATGGCATCATCTTGTTAGGGCTCCACACTCGTCTATTCGATCTCCCAAAGGGTCACTGGGTGGACAAGCTTCTGAGCGTACTCTGGTCGATACGCACTTCGCTCAGCTGGGCCACAGGGTTTACCCTATTCAAACTATTGTACGATGACGTGGCCATTACACCAGAGGAAGTCAAGCTTGGGTCTCTCCAGTCCATGATGGCCTCAAACGATGACACCCGTTAGGTCTCGCTGGAGTCGACCAACCCCATTCACAAAGAAGCAAGCCTCAACATAGATCGATACAGGCGGTGATGGCCAAGATGTACAGCAAGGCTGTCCAACTGTGGCCCATCCAGGTTGGCGACCTTGTCCTCAAGAAGAAGGCCAACCTAGACCTCGATGGTCAGGTGAGCTCCAAGTGGGAAGGACCATATGAAATCATTTGTGCTACCATCTGGGGTTGTTTTGGCTATAATCACTAAACAGAACTGAGCTCAAACACAGTTGGAATGCGGACAACCTCCGTAAGTATTACGTGTATCTACCAGGCTTATTGTGTCATCCACATTGCATCTTTTTTGTGTTGAGCCTATTATGATGCCCCTCGATTATCTTTGCTTGTACTGGGCCTATTATGATGCCCCTCGCTCCTTTAAAATACATATGCCTCTACCGCATTATCGTGGGATGTGTCTACATTCTAGTAAGCTGCGTGCTGGGTTGACAACTGCTCACCCTTAGCTGTTGAGTCTTCACCGCCTTACAACCACCCTCCGGGGTCAAGGTCGAGTCGACGACCACTCCCCCTGGGGTCGAGCCTATGACAACTCGCCCTCCTAGGCTGAGTTGCCTAACACTCCCCTCTGGGGTTGAGCCTACGATAGCTCACCCTCTAGGATCGGGTCGCCTAACACTTCCCTCTCGGGGGTCGAGCCTACGATAGCTCACCCTCTGGATCAAGTCACCCCACAACCACCCCTAAGAGCAAGTCAATAGTACAACAGCCACTTATGAGTTTTGTCCCGAGTGCCAAGTATTTTCTGATGGGAGGCGACATCATTCTCGCCTCCCCCAAGCAAAGTAGCTGCTTGTGAGTTTCATCCTGAGCGCTAAGTATTTTCCGATGGGGACAATGACGTTCTCATCTCCCCAAGCGAACTGCCACTTCATGAGGTTGCACTTCACTGAGTCAAATGCCTGCCTCTTGGTTAGAGGATCATCCTCAAGAGCCGAATCAAGGTCAGCATGCACCACATACACGACGGCCTCACTCAAGAACTCGAACATAGGCTTTAGCAAGGGGAAGTCCTTGGTGGTAATGCATCCCTGAACCAGCAGAGTGGTGCTGGAGCCCATGCCCCAGGGTGTGCCCACACACAGTACAGAGATGGGAATCACGCACTTAAGTCCAGGCCCCAGCGCCACCTCATCCATGGGGATCTCTGTGGTGGCAGTTGAAGCTGCACCCACCACGGTCCCCAACGTGCCAGCTGTGTCGACAGCCACATCGTCTGTGCCCTAGCTCTCCAGCAAGGATGAGTCAACAAGTAGGGGCCTCGACGGGATGAATGCACAGGGGCGGCGATGGGCATGGAGCCCATTGCCATCTCTTCGGTGCCTCCCTCATGAGCGTCTCTCAGGACAAAGGTCGAGGCAATGCCCAACGAGAAAGTAGGAGATCCCAAATAGCCTAGAGGGGAGAGGCTAGTCACAAGCCTCTTCCCCTTACCAGGATGATGAGAAGTGCCCACATTGCTGAACAATCCTGCCTGAGGTGAGCCCTAAGGGCTACCACACCCTACTGACCGGAGTGATGGAGGCGAATCCTCCAAGATGTCTTGAGGGTGCTTCGCCCCTTGCCTGGACTCACCATCCTCGTTGAAGGGCAAGCGGGTGGATCACGAGCACTCCAACGTCTCACATGTGCGGTTATGGCGATCCCTCATGATCAGGTCCTCTACTATGCCGCGCTCTGCCCTCATCTCACACCCGAGTAAGACCACCATTGCCTTCTCTGCCTGAGGGAGCATCAAGCATGCATGTCCAAGTAGGGATTAGGAGAGGGCCGAGGGCAGAGCAAACATAGCGTTGTAAGGGACGTGGAAACTCACATGGGACTTGGCAAAGACCTAGAAGGCACGGATGCTCCCCAGCACCTCACCCTTTGAGGAGGTTAAGTTCTAGCCCTGGTAGAGGGGAACAATCCTCAACATGCAATACTCCTTGATGAGATCATGCATGTTGAACTTTGAAGCAAGTCCTTGTAGAAGGTGCTAGTGGGCTTTATCCATCGCGCCTAGGGAAGGTGAGAAGTGTAGCAAGCGGTCCACCAATGGCCTCATCCCTGTGCTGACAAGGCCAGATCTTTGAGCGGGGTAGTAGAACCACATATCTCTCCATGATTCCCACTTGTCCTTGCGAGCATTAGCGGGGAATTCGAACTTTTGTCGACTACCCTAGAGCTAAAAAGCTATCACCCATATAAGAGGTTTGCAACTTAGGATTTCAATACTGTGTTGCTTGGTCTAGTCCATCCAAGACCATGTCCTTCCCATTCAAACATTTATGGGTAAAAATGAGAAAGTGGTTTGCGTAGTTTATGCGCAAGCATGTTCTTAGCCATCAAGTTCTGTAAGTGAACCCACTTTCAAGCTTTAGTCTTCAAGTAAAGAATCTTTTATGTGCTTTGATCACTACCAGCACCAAGAATCTGGTTTTTCTGATTACCATTTGCTATAATCTTCTCACACATTCTCGTAGGTGTACAACGTCATGAGCGTGGTATAGTGGAGGAAGCAGAAGGTCTTAGCTGAGGAACGCTTCACCCCCAACTTTGCATTGCCCACTCGTACATCAAGAGGTGGACGAAAGAACCTGAGCTGAGGTGAGAGACCTCAAGGTTGAATGTATCGAGCATGTCCTTCAGCAGCCTGACTGGAGGGATACGGAGGCCGACTTCAAACTGGGCAGCAAAGATGATGAGCATCCCTGGGCCTGGGTCAGGGCAGACCTCATCAGGCTTGGGCAAGACGGCCAAGTTGGTGCTCTTGATCTTATCCTCCTTCTCTAGTTGCTCCAGAAGACCCCTCTTCATGTCCGAGGGGCCCATATGATGAGAGAACCGGACAACTTTCTTCGGGGTTTCCTCTCCATTGACCGCCACCCTATCTTCATGGCATCCTTTCGGGAGGTGGAGGCCTCGCCCTTCTTGTCCGAGGAGCCAGTGGACATCGCAGCCTTTTTTGCGGTCATGGCGCGGGGAGTTGGCTTAGGTGAGTGAGGTCTAGAGCCACGCCGAGTGGTGAGAAGGTCCCAGCGCGGAGCTCGATGGCCTGTGGCACACAATGGCTCCGGAGGACCCAGGGCAGAGTCGATGACGTTGGAGAAGCCCAATCGGGGGCGTCACCATGGAGATGACCCAGGCGAACAAGGAAGGCTACCCCAGGGGTTGTTTGGGCCCTCAAGGTGGAACAGCCAGAGGGTGCCCATACACTCACGGAAGTGGCACACGGTGGAGTCAGGGTCCCAAAGCCGCAACAAACCGAGGGTCTGAAGTCACTTCACACGGGGGCAAACTGGGGTACCGAGGTTGCTTCACCCGAGGGCAAACTAGGCTTTCAAGGTTACTTCTCTCGGAGGCATCCCGGCCGCTCATAGCCCTTACCTAGAGGCGGTCCGAGTCCTCGTGGTCACTTCACCTAGCAGCGGTCCAGAATTACAAGGCCAAGTCGGAGGTTGCTGCGAAGCCCAAGGTGTCGCCAATGTGTACCCCAGCCGTGGTCAAGACTGAAGCCAAGTCAACAACTGCAAAACCCAAAGCCAAAACTGAAGGAGGCACCATGGGGATGGTCTGGGCTTTCAACACAGGGAACCCCGAGGGGGTCTGGGTCATCACATTAAAGCTCCCCGAAGGGCGTCTGGGATTTCAACACAAGGAATCCCCAAGGGGGGTCCGGGTCTTCAAGGTAGAGCTCACTAGAGGGCATCCAGGCTTTCAACATACCCTTGGGGGGTTCCGGGTCTTCACGGTAGAGCTCCCCGAAGGGAGTCCGAGCTTTCAACACAGGGAACCCCCAGGGGGTATGGGCTACCAAGCTAAAGGGTTTCAGAGAAGGATTGGTCCACCGAGAGCCTAACACCTCGAGGATGGTTTGGGTGAGGCGTTGGAGGAGGCGTAGCAGGAGCAGCCTGGGTTCGGTTTGAGCAAGGTAGACTGGGGGCGCTTTGGGCACCACCGATAGCCTGACGCCCTGGCAATGGTCCAGACGAGGTGCTCAAGGAGCCAAGCCAGAGGCGGCACAGCGGGAGCAGCCCGTGTTCGGTCTGAGCAAGGCAGCAAGGGGCACTTCGGGCACCGCCAGGAGCCTGACGCCCCAGGGATGGTCCAAGCGAACCTATGAGGCAGTCCTGAAGGTCTGCTGGGGGACACACCGCAGAAGGACCGCGGGGGCCGGGTCGCCTAGAAGATATCTAGGGAAGAGTTGATTTGGGAGAAGGGAGTTGATTTGGAGGAAGTGAACGCTTGAGGAAGGGATAGCCAGCTGGAGAGGATATTTATAGACAAGGGCGGTCAATGGTGGATTGGGTCCACCCGACTCCACAGGACCATGTGAGCGCTTGTTCCATGGCACAATGTGCACTCACTCCATATAATAGTGCTTGGTTGGCTCGCCAAGGCACCTCAAAGTGCGTGCCCCTTCCAAGCCAAGTCCACACCAAGCACCCTGCAAAGACCGATCCTCAGTGTGACCCCAACCCGCTGGGCGACCCAACGTCGATAAGTCCGGGCTCACCCCCAATGGCCAATGGATGGTGAACCACAACCCCGAGTCCAATCCAATACCAAGGTATGCTCATGTGTTGTGAACTCATGGTAGGCTACCAGCGGAATCGTTGGCCCGAGGCCGCGCGCTGGCCCTTTTTCCAGGTCGGTGCGCCGGCCTAGATGGGCGATTGACGATCGTCCAGATCGGCGAGAGGCTAGTGTTGAGGAAGGGTCCCCACGCTACCTCTGACCCACGACCACCTTTGTGTGATGGCACCTGTTGGAAAGTCTAACCCGAGCCAAGTCCCAAAGTCAACATCACCAAGGTTCGTGAGACTAACCTCAACGAGGTTCGCGAGACCCAACCTCGGTGAGATCCAGAGCCAACCTTGGACGAGGTCCGGGACCAACCCCAGGAGAGGTCTGAAGTTAGCCACAAGTCGTCCCCGGAGTCCCGGATGTGGTGAGACCTGTACGGAGCAAATGACGTAGATACCCCTAGTAGTAAGCTAGGCACATAGAGCAAACTTATAACTTCACTTGCCTCCCTTTCTCCCTCTATAAATAGGACCCCTTATAATAAGAGAGGGGAGGTCATTTTTGTAACCCTAGATATTCATATTGAATACACTTAAGTCATTTGAGTGCTTCTTCTTGAGTCCCTCCGCATCCTCAGTGGTCTTCGCATCCGACTAGGGGTGTTTCTAAATTTACTGTCCGGTCTCGTATCGACGGTAATGCTCAAAGATGACTCCAAGAGGTTCTTCCTAACGAGCCTCTGTTTTATAGCAGAGTAGATGCCTTCTTTGTCGCTGTCATGGTGCAGTTTCTTGTCGAGCTTGGTAGACTATCTGCCCAAATAAAGACAAGAGGCCACTTTTGGGGCAGCAGGGAAGTCAAGAGGGAGCATCTTTGCATCTCTTGTTTAAGTTCGTTTCAGATTTGTCTTGCACTGGGAGCCGCCATGACCTTGGAGAAGATGGTAATATTCCAGTCGTGTTTTAGGAGCTAATCCACCTATGACTAGTTCAAATTCAAATTTTCTAATGCCAAATGCAGATAGAGGAAAGATTGTCTGAAAGGTACCTTGAATATTTGTTTTGGTTGATTCCTTTCTGTTGACGCACGCATCTACTACAATTTGCTTGTAGTTTAACTAGTTTGCTGAGAAAAAAACTCGAAACAAGGACCGTCTCAGACACAAACAAACAAAACAGCGGGGAAATGCCTCCTCAAATAAGCTATGAAGGATCGGGTTAGCATCTAGACAGATGGCAGGTCGCTAGAGCAACTTTATTTAGTTGGGACTGGGACAAGCTTAGCTTCCCAGATATCGCGAATCTTTAGCTCGATCACAGAATTCTTGATGCCAAGTTGTATGCTGACAAGGTGAAAAATCAAGCCACCGTGGTGGAACGTGCAATCCTCCTGTACATCAACGCAAGGAACCGTAGAGGTAGACCGAAGCTGGTAACGTAATATGTGATGTGACCTGCCATTGATTTCTACGGGACACCAGTGAAGATGCAAATAACGCTCCTGTTGAGTTTGTCACCGCCGGTTGCAGACCTTTGTAGTTTTTTTTTTTTTGGAAACTACATACCTTTATAGTTACATGATATACATAACATCGCGTAGGCAACCTGGATTTTTCTCAATCGCTTGAGCATACGGAACTGGGAAGGCAGAAGGGAAACAATTTGTTCTCCGCTTTTCATCTTATGCTTCTCCTGAACAAACAAAACTTCTCTATCATCTTTTTAAAACAGCTTATCTTAACATCCTTTTCGAAACAACTTATCAATGTTCAATTTATTCATACAAACACTTGTATTAAGATAAAAAACCATCAACCACAGTAGAAAAAACACACCCCTAAAGCATTAACAGTTCTATTAAGCAAATAGCATGTTCAAATTGTATTATTAATCAACGACCGACCTGATCATTCTGTAGACAACGAGAAGAGAGAATGCGAAACGGAAGGCAAGCATCACACAAAAATATAATAATCTCATTACCAAAACTGAGGCAGCATCTGTTCAACTCAACCGACAATTCCACCATTTTTCCTTACACCTCTGATGCAGCACGTCCCAAAATCATATTTGGATACAAGATAATATACACACACTACATCAAAACCATGTGAAATGGCAACTTCCAATTCCTTTGAAGCGAGCAATGCATTCACAAATGAACTCACCCACAAACGATTGAACACAAAGAATTGGTTGACAGTAAAAATGATGAAATATATCAAAAAGAAAAGGCAAGCCTTGACCTTGCAGCAACAAAAAAAACTATGTGGATAAGATGGACTGTAACAGAAGCTGCTGCTGTGGTTGCAAACTGGAAAATGTTGACGCAAGAAAATCAGGTGGCAAAGTCTGCTGGAAACGCCTTAGAAGATTGATTATCCTACTGGTTGTTTCATCTGTAGCAAGTTCCGTTCCATTGCACAGAACCTACATAAAAATCAAAATTCAAGACAAGAATCATTTGCAAGTCGATTCAAAACACCTGAGTCAAATAAAACAAATGAAATCATGAAGAAAATAAAATTTAATTTAATCTTAACGAGCAGATCTAGATCTGCTGCTTACTGCTAGAACTAACAGTCTGCCACTACCAACAGACTAGCTCAAGGACTTGCTCCAAAGATGAATCATCAAACAAAAATAATTCACACCCCAAACTAAATGTGCAGACACCAGTTTTGCTGGCACTGTTTCCATTCAGCAAAATTATCTCATCATCCCATAACTGAGCAATTATGCAAGCCAGAAATTACCTCGGCAAAAATTGAAACAATTTTAGGAAGATATTGACTATGAGGCCCAAGAATTTCAGCATCCGACCTGCACATAAAAATTGGGTTATTATAAACTGCAAAAAAAACACCAGTATTGTTGACATGTTGCCAGTAGAGAGCGATACCTCTCCACCATTGAACAAAGCTGATCATGTACAACCTTTGCTTCAATCTTATCATCTTTTATAGGCAAGCAACCAAGCCAGGCTGGAATGACCTGAGAAGCATGAATAGATTCAGTTAATGCCTCCTGGCAATGTTATGGAAGCTGCAAACCAAGGTTCAGACTCAATCTAGTACACAAGCACAGCTACTGCTGGTTTACAAGCTGGATTAGAGATTGGCTCAGTTTCAGCTAGAACTTTCGCCAAGCTAGATTCTTTTCTTTTGGAAAACAAAGGATAGGATGGTAACAAGCCGGAAAATAAGAACTCACAGCAACACAACAGTTTCTTTTTGAAAGTTCAAACTGTAAATATTTTCGAACACGGTCTGGCTAGTTTCTTAACGGTTTTAGGCAAGCATATTTTCAGCAGGAACTGTCCAGTTCTGTAATTCTGATGCTCAGCTGAAATACTTGCAAGACATATCATACTCCAATCCAAATTATCCTACTCATTTTACACAAAAGATGTTTTCCTAGCAGGATTCCTTTTTTCCCTCAGTTCAACAATGAAGCAAGAAGTAATTTTCTCTTGCATTCACTTGACAGCCAATATGTTAATGTGCATAAAGTGCATGTCATCAGATATCACAAAAAAGATGGCATAACTTCATAATGTTGGTTTTATTATGAGAAGCAACCGACATTTTAAACATATACCTGAGCTGCATCAATGACATTTTAAACATATACCTGAGCTGCATCAATACTATCACGATGGAATTGGCATATTTTTCCAAGTGCTGAAACAGCATTGTCATATGCCATAATGTTGTCTGGATGCTGTGCTTCAGGATGTCTGATAACATTGTTCAGCTTCGACAAGGCCTCTGAATTTGAAAGCATTATATTATTGGCTTAGCTTTGAAAATGCCTGGAGAAGTTTAAAACGTTCTGTATCCTCATGAGATTGAGAACTTACCTCCAACTAGAGGGCGAAAAACATGACCGCCAAACTCAGCACATACACCCACACCATAGACAGCAGCCTAAAACGAGAAAGGATTTGCCAATACATCAGTGTCCTGTTTGACTAATATCCTAATGGAATGACCAATTATGGGAACATGAGAACATAAATACAGACCTGCCGGACATCTGAATTCTCATCATTGGATGCCTCCAACAGAAAAGGAAGGTATGTATCATAATACCTGCACATGGGAGAATACATGATTCAGTATTCCAGTTATAATTACAAGCCCAGCTTCCAAATAACTAGTTTGAAGGAACATACTTCAGAGCAGATTCACGACACTGCTCTGCAATATCGTCAAAAACACAAATAGCTATCCTTCTCTCCTCGGCTGTCTTATCTTTTCCCTGCAAAGTAAAGACGAGGTACAAAGATGAATGTATTAAATTGGAAACAAAGGAATAATGGGCACAGCTCAGCAGGAACAGGCCTAGTACAAACACACTAATGGTAATATGTAAATAACAAAAAGTCTATGCAGAGGGAGGCACTAACTGCAAGTTTCCTTACAAGTAATCAGTTTTATCCAAGGTAACAACATTTCACATACTTTATTACTTGGCATCCCTATTTTAAGGTTTTCATAGAAAGAGAAGTTAAATTGAACACAGGCATGCAATTATTTTCCAAAAACCATAACAAATAGAAGAATAATGTAAGCAAGTCAGGAATATGCAGAACCTATCAACAAAAGATTGTATCGCTATATCTTGTTTTAATATAATAAAACAAGTTAGTAATTTCCAATATAGTAAAAAGGAATGGATAATTGATACAAAAAAGGAATATCATTTCAAAGGGCACAAATCTAGCTATCACAACCTTTTGACCATGTGCATTCTCTGAGATAATTACGATAACAGGAGAACTAACAAGGAATCTGCATAAACATAACAGCAAATCAACTCCGAACACAGACAAAAAAAAGGCAGGACTCAGTTGACTTACCAACATTGGTGTAATGTACATAGAGAGCTCATCAAAGAACGGCAAGAAAGAAGCTTTGAAGGTTTTAATCAAAGTTCCAAGGCACTCGCCAACCTGAAAGTTAAAAAAGACAGAATGTTATTAAATCAAAATAAACTTCCAGAAGACTGATAAGTCCCAATGTGTATCATCATCATGTCAAGAAACACAGACCTGATCAAACACTTCCTCCTCCTGTTCATTCTCTTCTTTGAGTAGTTCTCCTTCATCAGCATCAAAATCTTCTGCTTTTGTTCTCTCTGACCTTTCTCTTTTCCTGGTTGCGCTGGCTATAATAACATTCTTAATCTCATCCGAAATAGCTCTTACTTGGTTTTCATCAAGGAGACGGCCAGAAAGCTGCTCAATGAAAGTAACATTAGTGATGAATCCAATAAAAGGCAAAACACTTTCGAAATCAAGTAAAAGTTAAGTGCGTTATGCAGAGTGGATGGTTGAATAACACATTATAGACTGATCTAGTGTTTGCTTAATTGATTGATCCAATCAACAAATTTCTTTTTGTCAATAAAAAAATACAACCAAAGTGTAACAAGTAACAGGACAAATCAACCTGGCCTCAACCAGAAGCCTAATGTTAGCTTAATAAAAAAGAAAAATAAGTAATCTAGCTTTCCACGCAGCGATGACTCCTGCATACTTTATACTATAAGGAGAAAATTGTCTTGTGGTAAAGTAAACAAATTTGATGGTGTCACCAACATTTATAGCAACAAATTCCACCATAATATATTGAGAAGTGATTTGTGAAATAATCAAGACTGAGGTGATGTGAATTTTCTGCCCATCAATAACATGGAGTGATGGAGGTAGTGACTCTCCCACTATTCCTCAACATTACCACGACAGGATTGAAATTTTGGTTTACAAACAGTGCAAAGATTCCCTCGCTCATCTAGCCTCCTTAGCATCCAAAAGCTAGCCATTCCATAAGACCATAATAAACAACTAACCACTTAGCAAGATTACAAAATTTTTACCTCACTGAGCAAGAGGTCCAAACAAACCCTAATATCATGGTGGATGTCCCTAATGATTGGCTCATTGCAACTTAACTATCTGTTCGTTATAGTTTATGACATAACAATATTCTGAACAAAACAGACGAACAATCTAGGCCATATATAGTTCGTCCAACCGAACAAATTTCATCTTCAAGACTTCAACCAATGGAGTGCTAAATTTTCTGCTAGAAAAAGCAACAGATATATGCCACTACAATCAGATGTTTTCTCAACAATGCATTAAGTGCCAAAAGCACCTGATCACCAGCTAATAGTACACACCATTACACTGCCTTACTATGCTCAGAAGGCATTATCATGTCGTGCTGCCCCTGCCATGCCATTGGCATATACACTGCATAAATTTCTGGCTACAAGAACTTGTCCCAAATGATTTACTCTATTTTATTTATGCACCACCAAAAATCTGGTGGATAAAATACATTCAAACACTTATTTGACAACATGGGATAGGGTACATAAATTTTGAGGGCATAAATGTCCCACTGAAATTTTGAGATTGAAACTTTCTAATCTCAATAAAATCCAACCTTCTAAAATTATGTAGTAGATATTGTGACAACAAAACGAACAAACCTGCATGCACTCATTTAATGAATCCAACATGGATGAGCACATTTCTGTTTCTGGCTCCTGTGCAGTGGATGCAAGAAATTCCAGTTGTTAGCATGGAGTAAAACAAATTCATCAATATTATCAACCTAGACAGAAGATTTTGTATATACCTTGTGAAGCGCTTCAATGAGAGCTGGAATTATATAGTCAGACAATTGTTTAACATAAGACTCATCACGTCCTTGAGCCTGCCCCTTCTCAACAGCCAATTTTGCCGAACGTAGTAGATCCGGCATAGCTGCATAGTTGTTGGAAAATAGTTAATAAAATACAAGTCTTCATGACAAATAATCGTTAGAACATCGAAGTACCTGCAACAGCAGCTCTCCTAACTTCTTCATGGAAGTAAAACTTAAGTAGAGGAACCAATGTAGGAGCAACCTACATGGAATTTTGTAACCAATGACATATGATTTTAAGCAGCAGTTGAAGGAATTAGAGATACGGTGAATGACTGAACGTGGTAATAAACCTGATCAATCCATGGGAAGAACCCCTCCTTGAGCTCATCAGCATAGCAGCACAGCATGTTGCAAGCTGTTGCTTTCTCTTCCAGCACACTAGTTCGGATTCCTATTCTTTTGTCACCGAGGGTGATTGTTTCAATGCTGTATAAAAACATAAAATTTAGGGGTGGCATTACAAAATTGATACACAGCTAAAAGAAACAATGCCCACACCTTATTCAAAAGGGAAATAAAGGATGATTAACAAATAGCAAGATACCATGATGATATATTTATAAACAAACAAAAGAACAAAAAACATTCAATTAACACTTGGACATACATATTACGAGTTTATGACCATGAAGTAGCTTATTCATAGATTCTGGATACTGGGGATTTAACCAGGTACACAAGTTGTGCGAAAAATTGATCATAGACTATGTAAAAAGAAACACCCCAATTTGTAAGTAGTATTCAATAAGAGGTGGAAACAAAATGGTTACTACTATTCTGAAATCTCTGTCATGGTTTCCAGGATTAAGGACACAACTTTTTACTGAGTGTATAAACATTACAATTGAATAGAAAACGCAAACCTATCATCATCTGATTCTATTTCATCATCTGATTCAGCTGAAGTAATTGTGACATCAGGCTTCAGCTGAGCAGACTGAAGCAGCGGTGGCATAACAACGCTCATGTAAGGAAGAAAATCCTGTCCAAGACATTTGCATAGCCTGGCCCAAGCCTATCAAATGCAGGATGGTTGTTATACAAATTTGAAATGTTATTACACTTAATTTATCTGGCTTTGAAGCATACCTGCAACATGTAGCTGGTTATTGGATCATCAGTTTCCATTGGAGTTCCTTGCAAAGCCATAAGTACTTCCATGACCTAGCAATAAACAGGTAGATTAAAAAATTATTTCTCAATAAAAAAATTACAGACGACCAGGATGAGAAGTGAAACTCATGATTATAGAAGCATCAAATATACACCAAAATCACTACAGAGCAGGCAATATAAGGAATGCACATGTAAAAGGTGAGCAGAAGCAAAATTGAAAACCCCAATAACTACTACTCTACCAAAATAAAATCACTTTATCTGTTTTTTATGCATCAAAGAGAAAAACAGGTGAAAAGTAAAATTCATTCAGAAACACAAACAGTGATGATTGTTGAAAATTCAAGCATGGCAGAAATACACCTAAATAATGTACAGAATAGATGTGGATTATTTGCAACAAACCATAAATGGAAGGAAATGCTAACCTGCTTTGCATCATCCCTAAACTTCTCCTTGCCCACGGCCATTCCAACGAGACTTATACACTCCATAGACTTGGCACGGAGCATTCTATTAGACTTGTCGGTTGCATTCATTAAAATAGCTTTCAGGTACGGCATAACAGCATCATAGTATTTCTTGAAGTGCTCCTGCAAGAAAAATAAATCAGAAGTTTACCATAATGAAATCATTATGATCAACCAACTAGAAACCAATCAAACCATAAAAATAATGTTACAATAATGAATCTAGCTATTAATTTCCAGGTGAACAGTTACCTGTGATGAATCAGCTACTGATGCTAAAGCTGTTAGTGCTCCCTCTTGCACCATTTGCTTACCATTCTGAAGCATAAACATGAGAAGTTAACATATTTTCTATCGTCAAAAATAAATATGCTTAAAGCAACTGAAACATATTCAATAGAGGTAAATACATACCTGAAGAAGAACAAGTAATTTGCTAACAATTCCATCCAGGTATGGTGTCAAAATTTCGGGTGTGCAATTCTCACTGAAATTCAAGATAGCTGACGCAGCATGTGCCTGTCAAGGATAGTAGTGGCACAAGAAGTCAATATAAGATTACTAATTCATAAGTTGCATAATGTTAAATAGGTGTACAAAACTCCTGGCTCATGACACAGGTATCAAGAATTGCAGAAAGCCAGAAACGTAATATCACAATGCATTCAAAACAGCATCTGATTCAAAGACCAGTTTTCAAACACTGCACGAACTTAATATATATAAATCTAAAGCATAATGATTTCTATCATATTGATTCACCAGTATGAACAGGTAGGTCTTGCACAATAATAATGAAATTATATCTGTGCAGTCAAAATCCAGTCAGGTTATACATGGAAAATTATTCAAAACAAACAGATTCAAGAAATGAATATCAACATAATCAAGGCAGCAATATCTGAAGAATGCAAAGTTACTGATGTTCACTATGTCCATACTGGTAAAGAAATAGTGAATTTAGTCCAACTAATACATAAAGAGAATTAAATTACTTTTATCTATTGAAGAACCTTGTTAAAAGCCAGAAGCTCGAATGGAGTAGAACTTCTGTTACTCTGCTACACTTGGATGTGCCATATCTACTTCGTTTTGGTCCAGTATCTACTTAACACACTAAAATCTTTCAATCCAAGTTTAGCAGCAGACAATAACCTAGTTCTCTCATAACATAATTGATAATTTCAAATAAGCAGTAAAAGCCATAAAATTTTATTATAAATAAAATAAGGAATTGTGAGTAAAAACGGTGTAAGATCAAGTATAATGCTGATATTTCAGCACTTACCTGCACCCGTGGATTCTGAAAATCATCCATGGCATTCGCCAATGCAGGCAGCACCTTCTGGTGGTAATGAACTTGCAAGTCTGGACCCAAATCCGTAGACAGCTGACCAATGGCATTGATTGCAGCCCACCGCACACGAGGATGGGGATGTTGGAAACCATTCAATATCATGGAAACCACCTGCTCCAAATTTTTAAGCATAACCTGCCAGCAATAACCAGCAACTAATTAGAATATGAGTTATTTTGGTTACTTCCTCCGTATGAAAGGAAGGAGCAGATAGCATTTTTCTGGTTTAATGCTAGCCAAAAGCTCTTGTACATGTGGTGATTAAGTATTTGTAATCCCTTGTACACAAGGAATCAATGGAAAAGTGACAGAAAAGTATGTCATTCATTATATCGTTGTCCCATTTACTATTGCCTAATTCAACATGTTAGTTAATGGATATTTTCTTTTACCTATTCAGCATGGCAACATTAAATATACCTTCAGCTTTTCAAAAAAAATTATAATAAATTTATTGCATACATAGTCGAATGCAAGTATAATTATCAAGTTATCGAGCTAACCTTTGCGCATCCTTCTGCAATCTGCGCAAGTGTGATGAGTGCAGCATGGTGCTTCTGCCACTCCGGAGCAGAAAGGTATTGTGGAAGCAGCTCAGATGCAATCGGCACAACTGCATTTCCACCAATTGCAATAGCAAGGCGGTCAAGGCACTCCTGGGCCACTCCATAGTTGTTCCCTTCACCTGCATCTTCATCTTCAGTTTCTGCAGTGTGCCAAGCAGGGTCATCCTCTACATCAAGTAACATCTGCATGAGCACTGCAAACAACCTGCCAACAAACTGCGGGAGCCGCCGCATCATTCCTGGTGCCCGCTCCCTTGCCTCAGCAAGAGTAATAACAAACTCCACAGACAGGTGCCTCGTCCCGTCCTCCAGCTGTGCGGCCTCAGCTATCTGCAGCATTGCTCCTACCACATCAGCAATCTGCCGCCTCAGGAACCTTGGCTCTGCACCAGCCAGCTCCACGAGCAGCTCCAGTGCCTCCTGTGCAGAGGCCTCCTGACCAGAGTTTAGGCAATCCATGAGCGCCCTCATCATCGCAGGCAGCAAATCCTGCATCTTGTCTCGGTCGGCGTTGGTGGGCAGGCACTGAACGAGGTTCACTGCAGCACCCAGCGCGGCGATGCGCACATCAGGAGACGTCGAGTGCGCCAGGGCGGAGGCGAGCAGGTTGTGGATGGTCATCAGATGGTCGAGGAGCGATTCGGCGATGTAATCCGCGAGGCGCGCGAAGATGAGCAGCGCCGACTCCTGTAGGTTGGGCGCCTCGGGGGCCGAGGCCGCGCGGAAGAGGAACGGGAGCAGCTCGACCCACGCGTTCTCCGGGAGGAGCAGCGCGGCGAGCTCGGATATGGCGTCGCAAACCTTCTTCGCGATGGGCTTGGGGGGATCGGACTGGAGCGCGGAGAGGAGGTGGGACTTGAGCGCGGCCTGGCCTGCGGGGGAGAGGTGCGGCCAGAGCGGGCCCGCCGCGGCGCTGGACGAGTCGGAGGAGGGGGTCGGGGACAGGAGCTTGCGGAGGAGGACGGCAGCCATGGCGCGGAGGTCGGCGGGGGTGGTCGGCGCGGAGAGCGAGGACGCGAGGCGCAGCGCGAGGGGCTCCGGGTGGGAGGAGCGGAGGCGGTGGAAGGCGGCCTCGGCGGCGGCGCGGTCGGCGTTGGAGGACGACATGAGCGTGGACAGCAGCGCGTCGAACGCCGCCGGGTCGCCACCCAGCAGCGCGGCGGCCGCGGCCTGGTCATCGGTGGACGCCATCGGATCGGTGCGAGCCTAGGCGGCGGCGGGGGCAGCTAGGGTTTGGGGAGGGAGGCGGCGGCGGGAATGGGAGAGAAAAAAGGTAGACTCGGGGTGGGTTTAATAATATCTGGGTAGGGTTTGGGAGATGCGGCTCGGGTCGGGACTCACTGGGGAAGGGTGGGGGCACGGCGGCACGCCGTGGGAGGAGAGAGAGGAGAAGGGAGGCACTCGGAGGACGGGCGGGTTTTGGTTTGGTCGGGTTGGGTTATGTTTCGGTTCGCGCGTGGCTTCGTGGGATTCCTCTCCCTGTCTCCCCTTTTGATTATTCCCGTTGATTTTATTTTGCGCTGCGATTCTTTCGTCGACACCACTCGTCCCGGCTCCGGCTCCGGCTCCAGCTCCAGCTGGCTTCGTTGATGCTTCGCTTGCCTTTTGTTTAGTGCGGGGGGTTTTGGGTTCTAGTTACAGCTAGCCTGGTGCTGCTGTCTCCTGTTGATGAGTCGGGGTGTGTGTTGAGCTGGGGATGCCTGGAATGGTTGGGAGTGGATGGGCATCATGGTGATGACCAGTACGGAAGGTATGATTGGGCATTGATGGTACAGGCAGGCGGCCGGGTGCCATCTCACCCGCGTCATGATTTAGTGCACTCCTGATGATTATGCATCTGATCTTTTGGATTATAATTTATGGATTTTAGTTGTTCTTAAGAATATGGAGAGAGACACTTGCGTGTGATGTTAGTCGATCTAGATGAAGTCGCTATAGTATTTACTACAATCGACTTGTAGACCCCGTCTTGAAAAGATATTTCGTTTGAAATCTAGTTAATATAGAAAAGTCAAAAGCTAGAAGATGAAAAGAACATGCATCATATATCATTAATATCTACAGCATTAATTAGCATGATTAATATCTACAGTATTAATTAGCATGCCAACTAGAGTATTGCTGATGTGGAGGGGGTTAAAGAAGAGAGAGAAGTAATGTCTCATATAAGATATTACTTAGGCACATAATTCAACATGAAGACACTGACTAAAACATCTATTGGGGATAAGGGAGATGTCTACCACGTGGGGGCCACCGTAACCACCTCATTGTGCTCGCTAGCCAGGCGGTAATGCTCACTGCCTCGCCAAACTCCGCGTGCTCGCCGAGCCCGATGTCGTGTGCTCACCACGCCGCTACTGCGCTCGACACCGCGTCATGCCACTTCGGTGGTGATATCTTAGATATGGCCAAATACAATCGCTACCGGTGTAGATCCGGTTGGATCTGGGAGGAAGCGGCAGAGGGCGGTGACAGAGCGACGGTGAGAGGGTGCCGGTGAGGAGGGGAGAGGGGGGAGATGTGGGGTGGCCAGCGCCGGTGAAGAGGGAGGGAGAGGAGTGGGGAGGAGGGAGCAGGGAAGAAAGGAGGAGAACGTGGGGGTAGGGTTGCTATTGGGAAGGGTATGGGTACCCATCTGATACCCAAGGCTTACCCATACACATTTGAGATCATCTTCCCTGTACCCAACAAAATCAGGGTAATACCCATGGGTATGGGCTACCCAATGGGTAAGAAAGAGATGGTGAGTGTTGTAGGGGTGGCCCCCACCTAAGCCCAGCAGGCCTGTTTCGGAAGTGTAAGGCCCAGAATGGGACATGTATAGTAACATAGGTACCCCTGAGGGGAGAACTCATACATAAGGGTATAATTGTAAAGGCACTCCCCATGTGAATGTAATATAAGACATAGGCCACAAGAAAAGGGGCCTAAGGCATTCATTTACTCAACTCTCCACTACTACACTCTCTCTCTGTTTGGTCTGTAACCACAACAGTTGGCGCCGTCCGTGGGGAGGACAAGAGCAAGCCTCCAGATTTGAAGGAGGATGGCACCAAAGAAAGCTTCACCGTCGATGGCGAAGAAGAAGGCGGAGGCGGCGAAGTCTCGCGTCAGCACAAGAGCTTCGGCTTTAGCAGCCGTAGGTATGAGCAGTGGTGTAGGTGCGACCGAGGACCCCGCCACTGGCGCGACGACCAACCCCGCCATCGACGCGACGACCAACCCCGCCATCGACGCGACGACCCACCCCGCCACCGACATGACGACCGATCCCACCAGCACTGCTCCGACGGCCAACCCCGGCGATGGCAACGTAGGCGCAGAAACGGTGAATGACCCCAGCAGCGACGCGAACCTCGTCACCGGCTCTAGGGCCCTCCGGGGCAACGCGGCGCGCAGCCTGGGCGCGCAGGCCGTGGTCACCACCATGCCGGTGGCACCGCCAAGCGCACCGACGGCCCCGGCCACGCCCGCGGTAGAGACGGCCCTGCTGGCGGCCCTCAGCGCATTTCAGCGGGAGCTAACGGACCTCCGCGGAGCCGTCCGGGACATGCAGGAGGCTCGGAGCCAACACGCCCCTCCGGCAGTGGCATCCGAACCCGCCCTGGAAAGGGCGGATAGCCGCGATGCACCCACGTCTAGCCGCGCCCCACTACGGCGCGTAGACCCGGAGTCCCCGCTTTCTGCAGGCCTACAAAGGCGACTCCGACCCGGGAGAGTTCGTGCGCGTGTACGAGACCGCCATCGAAGCCGCTGGCGGAGACGACACCACGAAGGCAAAAGGGCTCCCCCTCGCGTTACAAGGGGTGGCGCTGTCCTGGTTCTTCACCATTGAACCACAGTCCATCTACGCGTGGGAATAGGTCCGCAACCGACTATACAACAACTTCCAGGGAAACTACATCGAGCGTGTCGATGCGGACCAGCTCTTCGCAGTCAAGCAAAAACCCCAGGAAAGGCTCCGGGACTACTTCAAGCGCTTCGCGAAAGTGCGTTGCCAAGTCAAGGATGTCAACGAAACAACGGTCATCAACGCGGCAATACAAGGCCTCCGACCGGGGCCAATGGCCAAGTACAACGCGCGCAAGCCCATTAAGACGGTCGGGAAACTCTTCGACAAGATGGAAGAGTATGCCAGAGCGGAGGAGGACGCGCAGAGGCGACACGGTGATGACTCCGACTCCAACAAGGCGGAAGGCTCGGTCAAGAGTGAAGACTCGCCGAAACAGGGCTCTTCGAAAGGTAAGCGTAAGCAAGAGCAGCCGAAGGGCGCCTCCGAACGCAAGGACCCCCAACACAATGACCAGCCAGCGATAAGCCCAAGCGCGACCAGCGTAAGTCCAGGAAATCTCGTTACATTTTCGACATCGAGGGCAGCTCCGAAGACAACGCCTCTGCAGGTCGCGGAGGCAGAGGGCGCCGAGGCCGAGGACGGGGACGTGGCCGAGGTCGAGACGACCGGACCCGCGAAAAGTACGGCGACCAGCACCATGGGCAGTGGTACGAAATCCACGGCCGGGGCAACCACGACACGTGTGCTTGTGCCACCATCGCAGCGCTACAGCAGAGCGTTGCCAGGGACAAAAACCCGGATGCACGCGCGCCCGTTGTGGCTCACGTCCAACACCCCCAGGACCAAGGAGCACAGCCCAGGAAGGCTTCCTGCGAATCCAGGCGCATGTACAGCAACCTCGGGAAGGCCTCCTACAGTTACAAGCCCCGGAGGGAGCCCAGCGCAGGATTATCAACGTCATCTCCGGAGGCTCCTCACTGGAGTTCGCCTCGGCAAGACAACGGAAGGCTTACGCGCGGAGGCTGCCCGACGCAGGCGCCGCCAGAATGGGCGCAACATGAAGTCACATTCACGCCCGCTGACACCGAGGGCGTGGAGTTCCCCCACCAAGACCCTTTGGTCGTCCGGGTCCTCGTAGCCGGGTGCGACGTCAGGCGCGTCCTAGTCGATGGAGGAAGCTCCGCAAACATCTTGTTCGCTGCGGCCTTCGACCAAATGGGGATCCCTCGAAGCCGATTGGGCCCTTCAGGCATCCCGCTGCAAGGATTTGGAGGGCAGCCTTTGCGCGCCTTAGGCCAGATATGCCTCCTAGTCTCCTTCGACCAAAACGACAACGTCAGGAGCGAGGACGCCATCTTCGACGTGGTCGACATCGTATACCCCTACAACGCCATAATAGGGCGGCCGCTCCCAAACACCCTCGGGGCAGTCCCGCATCACGGCTTCTTGTGCATGAAGCTTCCCGGGCCGCGGGCCATCATCATCATTCATGGCGACCAGGACATGGCCCGGCGCATAGAGCTTGGCGCCAGAGGTCCATGCCACGCGGCTCGCCAAGGCACCTAAACTGGGAGGGCGGATGCGGAGCCCTCGGGCACCCCCTGAGAGCGTCCCACGCACCTCGCGCACAAGGTTGCCCCGGCAGCATCGGCTCGTCAGCGGTCGCCCCGCCCTCATAGCGGTTAGTGGTTGGTATTCCTCCCCCTTTTGTAATGGCTCACCCGTGCAATCGGGAATTTAATAAAGTTCACCGTTTGCACAAATTTCTGTTCTTTGAAACAAAGTCACGCGTTCGCGCGCGCACTCTCCGTCAACGATACGGGCATGAGTATAAACAAAGACACGCGTTCACGCGCGCACTCTCCGTCAAAGATACGGGCATGAGTATAAACAAAGTCACGCATTCGTGCGCGCACTCTCTGTCAACGATACGGGTATGAGTATAAACAAAGACACGCGTTCGCGCGCGCACTCTCCGTCAAAGATACGGGCATGAGTATAAACAAAGACACGCGTTCGCGCGCGCACTCTCTGTCAAAGATACGGGCATAAGTATAAACAAAGACACGCGTTCGCGCGCGCACTCTTTGTCAAAGATACGGGCATGAGTATAAACAAAGACACGCGTTCGCGCGCGCACTCTCTGTCAAAGATACAGGCATGAGTATAAATAAAGACACGTGTTCGCGCGCGCACTCTCTGTCAAAGACACGGGCATGAGTATAAAAAAGACGAGCGGGGGGACGCCTCCGCACGCACTCTATGGAGTATAAATAAGACGTAGCGTCGAGGTTCGCCTCCGCACGCAATTTCACCGCCCGCAGCCTCCGCGCGCAATCTACGGACTCTAAAATAAGACGTAGCGTCGAGGTCCGCATCCGCACGCACTCTACGGAGTATAAATAAGACGTAGCGTCGAGGTTCGCCTCCACACGCAATTTCACTGCCCGCAACGCGCGGAGGCTCACCTCCGCGCGTAGTCTACGGACTCTAAATAAGACGTAGCGTCGAGGTCCACCTCCGCACGCACTCTCCGGAGTATAAAGAAGACGCGGATGCTATCCCTGCGCACTCTACGGAGTATAAACAAGACGCGAACACCGCGCACGCACGGGCGTCGCCCCAGTGCGTACTCTTCGGAGTATAAATAGGACGTGGATACTGATCCCACGCACTGTACGGAGTATAAACAAGACGCAAGCACCGCGCACGCACGGGCGTCGCCCCAATGCGTACTCTTCGGAGTATAAATATGACGTGGGTGCCAATCCCACGCACTCCCCGGAGTATAAAGAAGGCGCGGACGCTGTCTCCACGCACTCTTCGGAGTATCAACAAGGCATGGGCATTGGCCCCCACGTACTTCAGAGCACAGCTTACCCCGGTTAATTCTACGGTGGGCAAAGTGCACCACGGGGGCCCACTCCCACGCGCCACCTGCAAAGTACCAAGGCGACGTGTTAAGAGGCTGGGTCCCGCACGGGCACACCCGCGAGCGAGAAACACCAAAGGCTGGTTCCTGCGCGAGCACAACCGCAAGCGAGAAGCACCAGAGGCTGTTCCGCTGCCACCACTTCGAAGGGTGGGGGACGGAGCGCTCGCGCATCTACTTTGACTAGGCGCCAGCTCCGCCGCCACCGCTTCGAAGGGTAGGGGACGGAGCGCTCGCGCGTCTACTTCGGCGTCTACTTCGACTAGGCGCCAGCTCTGCTGCCACCACTTCGAAGGGTAGAGGACGGAGCGCTCGCGCGTCTACTTCGGCTAGGCGCCAGCCCCGCTGCCACCACTTTGAAGGCAAGATCTGGTCAAGACTGTTCTTTGTATTCGCTAAGGACGCTTACAAAGGCGCACAGACACCCCCGGTGCACCAGGCTGCTAGTCGGCAGGCTCATCCTTAACATGCGCCTGTACCGTCCGTACCGAGGTCCCACTCGAAGACGCCCGACTCGCCCAGAAATCCAACGCTTCCTCGGCTCTTTGCCAGCGCCGAAGACGCCGTCGGGTCGCGAGGTCGAAGATCAGCAGCCGGCCCCGGTTGGGTAGCTGCTCGGGACAAGGGGGCAGGAATCAGAACAGCGGAAAATAACTCCGTATTTTTGCAAACACAAAACAAAGAAGACAACCTGGGCTTCGGTTACAACGCACACCAACACGCGACAACCTCCTATCACACCTGTGGATCCACGGTGTCCTCCGGAGCCGCGGCGCCATCGTCGTCACGCCGGGGGACCTCGTCCAGAAACCGGCCAAGGTTCCCCTCGCCGTACAAGTTGTTCCGTAGCTCGACTAGGGTTGCGGCCTCGCCGCAGTATTCCCATATCCGCTCATGGAAGAACCTCACGGCACGGCGTACAGCTCGCACGGCGCTGGACATTACGCCGCCCCCCGCGGGCATCTTCAATCGGGGATCGGCTAACCCCACAACGTGCTCACAACCGCGGTGTCGCAGGAGCGCGCACGTTAGACACGACGCCACGTATGCGCAGTGGCTGCCGAAGATCGCCGCGGCGCCACGTGCAACGCCGGTCGCCTCTCCAATCCACCGGAGTGACCGCGACGGGTCCTCGGGCCCGAAGGAGCGCGCCGGCACTTCAGCGACAAGCCCCTTGAGAGTGTCTTCCAGGGCCAACATGGCGTCCCAGGCGGCTGCCGAAGCGTCGCCCAAGGCTTGATCTCGCTCCGCGAGAGAGGCAGCAAGCTCGCTGTTTCTCCCCTCCAGAGCAGCGATTTGTTGTACAAGACCGTCCCGTTCTACAGCAGCCTCTTACCGCACTGCTTCCGCGGCTGAGGCTCGCGCCGCGGTGACGAGCCCATCGGTGCGCGTCTTCATCTCCGCGCACTCCAACTCCAGGCAGTGTATACGAGCATCCTGGGCGGATCGCCCTTCCGCAGCTCCCTGCAGCTCTTCTTCGGCGGCCCGCAGCCTGCTCCGCATCGCTGCTCCCTCGCGGACGTGAGCACTTTGCAGGGCCTGGGCCAGCACGAGTGTCTGTGCGACGCAGGAGTTAGCAAACGCGAAGCGGCTGCAAGGGGGTCTAAAAGACAGACGCTTACCCGCACCCCCGACACCTCCAATGCATCTCCAAGGCGCCCTGACCCGTAGGTCTGCAACACCTGTTGTCCGATGCTGGAGGCCGCGTCTTCCGTAATTCCGCGCCATGCCCTCAGAGTATCCTGCGGAGGGACGAAGTTCGCCGGGCTTGGCTGCGCGGCACCTGTGTCGCCAGCACCGGGACCCCCGCGCTCAAGGAACGGTTCCTCCTCCGGGATAAGTGTCGCTGCGAAGAGAAATTACACATGTCACGAGGCATAAAAAAATCGAAGGAGTACCATCATAACCTACCTTCAGTCGCGGGCGGGAGGCTTCGCGGAGACGTCTCCCTAGCCGCGGGCGGGAACGCTTCCACGCCGGCCCCAACGGACGGCGTTGTCTCAGAAGGCCTGGGGACCACCAAGTCAGGACCTAGCGCCAACCGAGCCTGCGCCACGGTCACCGTGGCCCGAGGGGCTGGGAGGGCGCGGGGTGGAGGGACCTCGATGCTCGAAGCAGGGTCCCACAGGCTCCCAACACCGGTCGCCACAACGAACCCTCGCGAAGTCCGCGGAAGGGAGGATTGCAGGCGAGCCCGCTTCGCTTGGGCGGGAGATACCACCGCGGTACCCGCCACAGAAGGGGCCCCTCCGACTGCATCATCCGCTGAAGGGGTCTCCACAGCTACGACGATAGAGGTCGGGGACTTCACCCCCATGACTTCCGCGGGGGTTACCCCCACCTTTGCGGGAGACACCCCCGCCTCCGCGGGCGACACCTCGGCCTCAGCTGCTACGGTTAGCAAAGGTGGCGCTCCACACGCTCCCGCGGAGGGCAGCCCCGCCAAAGCCATGCTCGGAGGCGAGGACTCCGCACCGGTGTCGCCAGCCGGCACCACCACCTCGGCAATGGTCGCGAGCAACGAGGCCTCCGCGGCGCGGCCTCCGCCGCCGGCGCCCCCGCCCTCAGTCTCCGCGCCCTCTAAATCTGAATCGGCATACATCGCCGAACTCGACCCCGGGCTCGTCGCGCCAGCAGGAGCAGCGGCAACCGCCGTGCGTGCCATGGTCGCGGTGCTCTGGGTCCTTTTGCGGGACGGCGCCTTCGTCTTCGCGGCACCATCATCCTCGTGCTGCTGGTCCGGAGGGGGGCGATCCGGCACAGGAAGCCCTAAGGCCTCACACACGCGGTTTATCCGCCCCAAGCCGGCCTCCGCGGTGGCAGCCGCGCGTTGCCCGTGCTCTCTACCGGTGTATGGCCCGAGGAACACGCGCGCGGCGCGCTCCGCATCCTCAAGGCGAGTCCCTGCCCCAGACGACATATTTACATAAATGCAATACATACAATTGAAGAGGAAGATATGGTTGAGACTTACGAAGGCCAATCGGCACGGGCAACGAGCAAACGGACGGGCGAACGTTGTCATCCCGACGTTCACCGGCTGTGAAGTGCCAACCATGGGAAAGCGGCGTTGCACCGAGCATCATATACTTCGACTAGGCGCCAGCTCCGCTGCCACCGCTTCGAAGGGTAGGGGACAGAGCGCTCGCGCGTCTACTTCGACTAGGCGCCAGCTCCGCTGCCACCGCTTCGAAGGGTAGGGGACGGAGCGCTCGCGCGTCTACTTCGACTAGGCGCCAGCTCCGCTGCCACCGCTTCGAAGGGTAGGGGACGGAGCGCTTGCGCGTCTACTTCGACTAGGCGCCAGCTCCGCTGCCACCTCTTCGAAGGGTAGGGGACGGAGCGCTCGCGCGTCTACGTCGACTAGGCGCCAGCTCCGCTGCCACCGCTTCGAAGGGTAGGGGACGGAGCGCTCGCGCGTCTACCTCGACTAGGCGCCAGCTCCGCTACCACTGCTTCGAAGGGTAGGGAGCGAAGCGCTCGCGCGTCTACCTCGACTAGGCGCCAGCTCCGCTGCCACCGCTTCGAAGGGTAGGGGACGGAGCGCTCGCGCGTCTACTTTGACTAGGCGCCAGCTCCGCTGCCACCGCCCAACCAAGCTCCCGAGAAAAATAGGCCTCCATCAGTACATCAACATCCCCCGAGCGGCGTGGTGCCGCCATGGAATGTGGATGTACTGAAGAGGCCCATTTTAGGGGAGCAGCACCTATCCGCGCGCACAATGCAGGAGTCCATCTGGCGGAAATACAACCGGTAGAAGTCCAGCTGGCAGAAGTCCAACCAGCGACGGTCCAACGTTGCAGCATCCTGCCGTCACAATGCTCCAAGACCCGCGCCGGGAGAAGGAGCGTCGCCACATGGCGTCACCACGCCCCCACCCCCCTCAAGTCTCGCGTCGCGCCAATCAAGCTCCGCGGGGTAGGCTGGCAGTTGCTTGTCATCGAGGGCGCTCGACGCCGGAGACGCGCGCGCACGATGGCTTACGACCCGCCCCGCCTCATACGCCGACACATTTGACTCCGCCAACATCTTCACTCCGGGCGACGGCCTCGACCCCGCCACGGTAGACGTAGGTGGGTGACGAAGCCTTCGACAAGCCGCCCGGCGTCACGCCTTCGCAAAAAGGCGAACACTGCACTTCAAACGATGAAAAAGCTCATAGGCCGCAGGGATGGAGGGGGCCAAAGGGCTCGGCAACATGGCTTCGGCCCGTGAAGCCCTTCACCATGAGAGGCTCCTGTTGTAGGGGTGGCCCCCACCTAAGCCCAGCAGGCCTGTTTCGGAAGTGTAAGGCCAGAATAGGACATGTATAGTGACATAGGTACCCCTGAGGGGGGAACTCATACATAAGGGTATAATTGTAAAGGCACTCCCCATGTGGATGTAATATAAGACATAGGCCACAAGGAAAGGGGCCTAAGGCATTCATTTACTCAACTCTCCACTACTACACTCTCTCTCTGTTTGGTCTGTAACCACAACAGTGAGCAAAGGAAAGGGATTGTGGCTAGAGGCATCGACGACAGCGATAATGGCGGGGCGGCGGCGTGGAGCAACGTGGTGGCCTACAGCCTGCAATCAACACAAACAGAAGGGATGTGCAGTGCCTCACAATCGTGGAGCAAAAGACGGCGAGCTAAAGCTCATCTTGAGATGTGACCGACGGTGGTGGGCTCGATGCGCGGCCATCAGTGATGAGGCGATGTGTGACCGGTGGAGTAGACCGGAAGCTTGACCTGATCTGCCAAGGCGCACCCGTCAATGACGAGGTGAGGTGTGACTAGCGGTGTAGGTCGGCAGCTCGACCTAATTTGTTACAGCAAAGCCGGTGGTAGCAAGATGCCTACACCACAGAGCGACCGGCAGTGGCAGGATGTATGCACCACTAAATGACAGGTGGCGGCGGGGCAATATCAATGACGACTGGTGATGGGAGGCTAGCGACCAACAACAACATTGAGAGAGAGTGAGAAGAAAGGGGAGAGATGTTGAGAAGAAAGGGGATTCTCACGTGAGGAGAGGATAAATTAGATCTGGATAGGTATGGGTATTGTTATAGCCCAAGTTTTTATAAAAAATAATAGTAAAATAAAAAATATTCTAATTTAAAGTAAAAAACAAGAGTTGTTGGGTTTGCCTGAGTTTTAAAGTTTGGTTAGCCATGTTTTTCTGCTATTAAAAAGGATTCTTTTAAAAAGTAATTTAAGTAAAAACATAAAAATATTATTACGTAAAGGATATTTTAAATTTCCATAATATCCTAATTCAAATTAAGTATTTGTACTTATTTGGATTTTATCTGGATTTTTTGCGTTTTTTAGAGTTCAAAATCTAATTTTAAAAATAAAAAAGTAATTTCAGTATAAAATCAAAGACCAAAAAAGGTTATTAATAATCCTTCTGAGTCCAAAATGTATTCAAGAATTTCTGTGAATCTTTTTGAAATTTTTTCAACTTTATTTGCTATTTTCTAACCTTTGTTTGAATTTCTTGGGTTTTCTGAAAAATCTAAATCGCAAAATAAATTTCAAACTTTCCCACCTCCCCTTCTCCAGGTGACGCGTGAGCGGCCCAAATTGGCCTACGTCGCCGCCCAAGCCCATCCTGTCGCTCACCTCCCGCCCTCTCCCTTCGACAGACATGTGGACGGCCAAGATAAGGCCACGTCCCCAAGTCGGCCCATCTGCACTTTCCCTCCTCTTCTCTCTCTTCCTCCACTCCCACTGAACAGTGGGCCCCCTTTCTTCCTTACCACGCCTCCTTCTTCTCCCTTCCCCTTTCCTTCCTTGCTCCGGTTGACCGATCCCGCACCGGCTCCACTTTCTTTCCTTACCTGCCCCGACTTTGGAAATCCGCGCACTGCCCGGGTCCACTTCCTCAAAGTCAGTGCCCCTTTCCCTTCTTGCCCCTTTCCTTTCCTCCTTCGTCCGAAAATCCTACTGCCACCAATTCTGGCGATGAATTGACGCATCGTCCCTCCCCTTGACCATATATAAACCCCCTCTTGGCTCCGCCCCTCTCCATCCCACGCCACTCCGCCCTCATCTTCTTTCTCCTGAGTGCCACTCACCCTCGCATCGCGCTTCCGCCACCTCAGCCGCCAAAGCTTCTTTGGTGAGCTATCTCCACCGCCTTGGCCACTCCCAAGGAGTGCTGATGCCACCACCAGCTTCCTCATGCCCCGGCGAAGCTTGGCAACCCCTTCACCACCTTGGCAAGCCCGCAGAAGCCCAACCTCACCACTACCTTCTTCACGTCGTCGGCTAGTTTCCAACCATTTCCGATAATGCTCACGTGCATCAACACACTCCTCGCATTCCCCTCTCTCTTGCACTCACCGCCAGCCATCACCACGCCCCACAACATCGGTGACCATTGAGCCCAGAGCGCTGCTCACCACTAGCGCAGCCACGTCAGCACCCAGAGCTGACATGGGTGTCATGTGGCACCATGTCCCGACCATCTCAGCGCTTTTCCGCCCCCATCGGCCACCCGTTTTGTATAACCAGGAAACACTACTGAAAAGAACATGACTAGCAGATTCATAACCAGAGAAGCAATTAAATCTAGCATATGACAAAGTAATTGCTTTAACAATATTCTCAGAACAAAGTTGCACAAGATTGTAGATCTTGGCCTTCTCATGCTAATATCAAAACTCTTCATTAATGATCTGATAGCGGGAATCAGGATTTGAGCTCTAGATATGATTCTACTGTCAAAACCGTGCATAGACAAGGAAAGACAACTTAAATTTCAGTTTTAGGTGTTCACATGCGATGAAATAACAGACAATATTCTCACTGAGTTCTGATGAATAAGCAGTAAGCAGTAACTAAACAGGCCATAGAAGAACCTGATTTGAATCAGAACTGAATCAACAAAGTCTACTGCACAGAAATAATATGATCTGAATAGAACCGAACCGAGATTACTGCATACTCAATAGTTCCAATTGCATGTTAACAAATCTGCTCAACAGAAATATCTCTAGCTACGGTACAAACAGTAAAAGCCAATCCACTAGAGCTCAAATCTTATTCTGCTATCAAAATCAAACTAAGTATTCGAATGGTTCATCACAGAGCAAGAACCGAGCCCACATAACATAGCATTCCAAGTATTTGATCTTTAAAACAGAAATTAAAGAACAAATACAGCTGCTGCTATTTGAAGAAGAATCAAAATACTCACGGTGCAGACGGCACTCAAAGCTATCCATAAGAATACCAAGCCAGTGAAGAACACAAAGAACAGGGTAAGGCACACTCGAAAGTGCTGTCCCAGAAAACCTAGCACCCCTCGTTGCCGAAACAGAAGAACCGTGTGGTTGATGGAGCTATAGTGCCCTCTCCAACCTCGAAAAATCGACGCCGGACCCGAGGGTCGGGGTAGTGCTACACAAGATCACAAGAACGCACCGGCTGAGTGTGCTCAAAACAACAGGGAACTGTCAATGCCTTCGTCCTCTTCTCAGATTAGCCTTTAACCTCCGGATTTCCCCTCACACCACAAAAGGCGCACGGAAACCGGATGCAAAAGCTTCAATCGGAGATGTGCCGAAGCCCCAAACCTTCGCACAACCCGAAGAACAGAGAGGAAAAAGACCCAAGAGGAGCAGATCGAAAACGAACAAGAGATGCCTCACGGATGAAGAAGACGGGGCTTAAGAAAAGGAGCCGAGAGGCCGTAGAGAGGTGACGCGAGCGGCCAGCTCCGAGGAACCCGGGCCAGCCCGCGCCTTTGTCGCCGCCACCCAGTCGCTGCCTCCGCCACGCGCCGTCGAAATCGCCCGGTCGTTGCGCCAGATCTGGCAAAGCCAAACCGCCTGCTCGGGGCAACGCACGCGGACGCGCCTGGGGAGGAGATGCGGTCTCCACCCCCTTATCTCCTCGCATGGCTCACCGGGAGGTGGGCCCCGCTGCATCTTTTTTCTTTTCTCAATCAAAAATTACCGAAATGCTCGTGACCAACACCCTTCTCCGCGAGTACCGGCTACAAGCGGGTACAGCGGCCGGTCCTCCACGCGCACACCGGCGGCCACCACCAGTAGCTACTCCCCGGCCGCCGCCCCTCCACGCCAGCTACGAGAACGTCTCGAGCCCGCTCATGGCGTGAAACAAATCAAAATTTGCAAAGAGTTTCAATTTGCATTTTAAAGTTGAATTCCTTGATACTTAGCTTAAACTGCACAAATCTCAGCACAACCCAACCCCTAAACCCTGCCGACAACGCTTCAACGGAGGAAATTGGCGCAGCTACTGTTCACTGTCCGATATTTTCGCCGCCGCCGATTTTCTTTGCCTCCGTCGACCTTCTCTGTTGGTTCTCGCGCCATCGCGCGTGCTCTCGCCTCTGCCAGCTTCACACCCTTTGCCAGCCACCGTACGCCCCCATTCAGTGTCTCTGCACCCGTGTCAGACGCTGCCGACCTCAACCGCCATTGTCCGCCCACGATTTTGCCTCCCCGGCCATTTTGAGCTCTCTCGGCCGACCTGACACGGCTCTCCATCTTGACCGCCGCAACACTCTACCCGAGACGCCAGTTGTTCCCCTCTTGTCAGCTCTCCCCGACCCTTCTCGCCCCCATGAGCTGCCGCCGCCGTCCTGATCCCCTTTCGGCACTAAACCGCCTTCGGGCATCTATAAGAGCCGACGACCCCTCCCATCTCCCCTACCCTTCCCTGTGAAGTCCCCCTCACACCCGATTAGCCTACCTCCGCCTCCATTGCCAGTAATCGCCGGAGACCCCGAAGGTGAACCCTAAACCATTCTCTCCAATTCACCCAAATGCAATCCAATTCCTTGCTCCTGTGGTTTCCCCTAACACCCAGCACCACCTCCAAGCCACTACATTTAGCTCCCGAGTCTTCTCTTCCCCTGCCGGCGAAGTCTACCGCTCGGCCATGGGGCCTCACCATGGCCAGCCCGTTAGAAGTTTCCCCAATCCAAACCATCGCCTCCACAAGCTCACCCTAACCCCATAGATACTCAAGGACCAGCCCTATTGCACGTTTGGCCCCGATTCACCCTACACCATACAAAAACCATCCCGAGTTCACCGGCTCGCCGCCGGCGAACGCCGCTTCCCCGGCCGCCGCCGACCCCAAAAATGGGTTCCCGGCATCTCCCAGAACCCATCCATAGCTTTGGTTTGCGTCGCAAGTCCATATGGTGCCACCAGTCAGAGGTTGTGGCCTAGGCTTGTTGAAGAAACTTACTAGGTAGAGACTATATAAAGAATTGAGCAGCGAACAACCTTGTTTTCTTAACTCTTTGGCCGGAGTTAAGGAATCTTGTGGGTAAAGCAGGGCAGCTTTGCAAAGTCATGATTAATGGTATTCGAATACGCCGTGTTTCCGGTAAATGAAGCTGTGTTTAATGGGTGAATCCAACAACAAAACATAAGTAGATTTGGAAAGGATTTGGTAATGTTGGTGATCTAGTAATTGAACCTTGAAAACCCCCCTAAAGTTTATAGGAGGCTATGATTTTATGTTTAAAACCTGTTTATAACTAAAACTTCATCCACATAAAATAATAAACTTTTCCCCATCACTTGATGTACCCTGCATGTAGTTAATGGTAGCCTTCGTGTGACTTGTTGAGTACGGTTGGTTGTACTCAAACTTGCTTTACTTTCCCCCACAAAGATATCAGAAGAGGACATGATATTACAAGTTTACGTGTTAGGGTTGCGACCACACTCAAGCGTTCCTGTGGAGTTTTCTTTGGTTCTTCTGAATGTAAGTTATGCTTTGGGCTTGGACGCCCTTAGAATTATTAAATTTGACTGTTAAGTCTTATTTTAATCAAATTAATTCTTTTAATTGTACGTGAGCATGCATGATACTTGTTCTGTCCGTAACTGAACTCCTGGACTGTTACGGAAGGTAACAACATTCCCGTCCCCAAAAACTGGTGTGTTACAGAATGGTATCAGAGCAAGCTTGACTGTAGGTTGTAACCCTAAGTGTAGGTTTGGTTACGATAAGAATACGATTTCACAAAACCATATTTTCACATACAAAAGAATTTCGAAAACCATAAGTATTATTGTTGTCTCACTTTCCCTATTTCTATCTTACTCTTCTTAGACAAGAGCAAAAGTTTCCCTTTTGAGTTTTGTCAAAAATCTTGAAAATATGAGTAGACGTTTAGACTAATTTCATGCTGACCCAAAGGAAGCAAAGGCTAACCCTAGCTAAAGAAACATTAAAAATGATGTTAAAAGGGAATAGTATGAATACCCTTACCAAAGCTTTTCCTTCTGAAAAGTTATAAAGTCGCTGCTCGAGTAGTTAGCAAATAATACCCATTCGATATCCTTGATGCAATGGGTGAAACCATTCAACTAGACGAAGATTTCTGTTTGTATTAAATAGCCGAATTGCACTATTAGCCTGAAGGCTGCTATATAAGCAATTCATGCAAAATTAAATTTCTGATTTTAAATAAAGGGTATGTTAAAAGCTCTACTTCTATCCTATTTCGTCTTAATTCTTACCTATTCTGTTCTATTCTCTCCTTATCTAGTAAATCCCAGAAGAAATTAAATGCAAATTTCTGATTGTAGCAAATAGATTGAATTATAACCATTGAAGTTTAGAGAAAGGAGTAGATAACCAATAAGGGATTAAAAATATGAGACGATTGTGATCGAAGAGATTGGTGGAATTATGAAGAATTTGAAAGAATAAGGCGATAGAGCTTGTTGGACTGAATTAATTAGAAGAATGAATAAACTGAGTCTTGGTAATAAGAAAATATGATAATGATTATTAGATTTTAAGCTTGATTAATTGATGTTATTATTCGTGGATGTTAATGATAGTGATTATTGGATTATAGTTCTACTCGGTGATATTATCTTTGGTGGATTTATAGAATGATGAATTAAGTCAGAAGTAGATAGTAAGAAGTTTAGTCGATTATTGGATGAGCAGACTGAGATTATGAATTGACGAGGAAAATAATTGGATTCTTAGGAAATATGGATGCAAGTGATATCAGTGGATTTAGAATGAAGATATTGGATTATAACAAATTTGACGTTGGATTTATAGTCATGGTTGAAGTTGAAATTTATGTAGGATTTGAATAACCATGATTTGATTAATAAAGTTAGAATAATGCAATAGGGACTATGTATTCGGTGGATTGAATAAATGATGTTAATGTTTGGGGTATCGATAAAAATGATGTTATAACTTGGAGATAGTATAGCCCTAGTGTGAATTAGGAATAGAATTAAATAAAAAAGAGCCATTGGATTCTAAGCCTATATGCAGAAGTAGTATGGAAAAATGAATAAGCCTGGGATGTTGAACGCTGGAAGATGTGGGTTTATCCTTGCAAGTATGCGTAAAATTTTGAAGAGGTCCTACAAAAGCAATCAGAAAGATCATTTGATCTCACTTCGTTTTCTTTCCTACTTCTTTCTTGCTCTCCCCTCATTTCAGTCCCACTTCCTTTGCTAAGCCCAAAAATGTTACAGAACTGATTCCTAAGTTTTGATTACTGTCAAATGAATTAGCACTGAGCAAACTAAAGAATTGATGGTGCAGCAGATGGAAAACAGAAATCAGGACAGACAGTTCGACTTGACAGAAGCCCTATCGAATATGATAGAAGTCTTATACAACATGGCAGAAGACTACGCGAAGGAAGCCATATCTATCATGGAGAGAACTCGGATTGAAAGCGAACAAAGACAACTCAGAATACTAGAACAAGAAGTAAGGATGTTGGAGTAGCTCAGTACGAGGATGTCACCAGAAGAATTAGTGTCAATGACAAGTGCGACTGCGTTCAAATTTACAACCTTCCTGAAGACCCAACCACCAGAGTTTTCATCGACCATGGAACCTTTAAGCGCTGATAACTGGTTACAGAGTATCAAGAGGAGACTGGAAGCCATCTGATGTACGGACAAAGAAAAAGTTATTTTTGCCGCCTATCAGAACCAGCTATCAACTGGTGGAACGCTATCCAATGGGTATATCTAAACAAGAATGATATTACATGGAAAGAGTTTGTGGACGAGATTTCGCAAGACTTATATTCCTCCTAAAATCATCACAGAAAAATATCAGGACTTTCTTAATCTCCGACAAGAAGACAAGTCTATTGTAGAGTATCTGCAGCAATTCCATCATCTGTCACAATATGCTCAAGAAGATATCAACGACGAAGCAAAAAGGATGGCATACTTTATACAAGGTTTACGACCAAAGATAAAGCGCTATATTATGACTATGGAATTTCCAGATTTACAGACTCTAGTCGATCAAGCTCTCCAGATAGAGGAAGAAATATCAGGATATGTAAGAATTATCAAGCGAAGCAATCCCTTGATCTTGGCACATGCAATTTGTTTCCACTGCAACCAAGTGGGACATATTCGTTACCAATGCCCACTGAAATCCTTACCTAAAGAAGAAACCCAGATACGAGCCAGAAGGCAGGCGTCAACCTCATACCAGTCATCAATGGAGAAAGAAGAACGCCACCCGAAGAGAGCTCGAATGGAAAAGGATGCAGATTCACCCTAATGGAGCGACTAGAAGAAGACGAAGAGACAGTCAGAAAGCAAGCAATACCACTGGCGAGAAGCGAATGCTACCATATACTTTTGTATAAGCAAGTAGTTTTATAAGTTATCAGATGTACTCGTGAACTATCTGTAGTAGTATAAATAAATAAAGGAGTTTGTGTCACAATTCACTGTGAACTTAATTTTCAACCTGATGCAAGAGAAGTGTGGCAATTGTGAATATTTACAAAACCACATAAGGGATGGAAGAACTATCTCAGTTCGGATGGAAAATCAGGATAATACAGTGAAAGTATGGATACTAGAACAGATAAACCAGATTTGTTTTAAAGGAACACAAAAGGAAATCGAAAAGGATACTACTATACGGACTATCTACAGAGATTTCGGGAAGTGGAACCAAGCAGTTTGTATGAAAATACAAAACATCGTAACTTGGAATGTACAAGGATGATATATAGGTACAGTAAGAGGGAGAAAAAAGAATATGTATAGATTCGAGTATGGCAAGAAAAGTCTTTGGAGTTAAAAAGTTAATAGTATTTGGAGCTAAAAGATTATATCCCCAGTTTTAATATTCACTAACCCTGAAAAGGATTATCAGTTTCACGGTCACACCTCAAGACAAAGATGGGTATTAATACAGGAAGGAAGGATTGTAACATCTACGTCGGGATGTCAGTGCCTGATAGGAAATATAATGCTCATGACTTAGAATTAGTGGTAGCCATGGTTCAGGCCTTGGTTAGGTGTAATTGAATCCGCAACAATGAAGATTATAACAGCCAAGGACTAATACAAATATCTAATGTTGCCCAGAAAGATAGATAGTGACGGATGCGTTAAAGACAAAGACATATCGTAGTCTGGTTACTAAACATTATCTTAACAAGAAGATTCAGCAGAGTTCGCCAAAAATTAAGCAAGAAGCCTTAAGATCTCATAGTTACTTTTGAATACCAAGGAGGTTGAAAGATTTAACTATAAAAGACATATACCAGAAAGTAAAGGACGAATATCAAAGTCTACCAGGATTACTATAGTCATAACTAGTCCTATACTGGAAATGAGAAGTCAGAGGACATTGGTAGGGAATTGTTATACACACTCTCGAAGACATGAGAAAGACATGAAAATATAAGCGAACGCGGATCAATTGGTTAAAGAAACACACTTCCTATCAGACAAACAAACCTATGGAAAAGATAGAACTCTGCCTGACCATGGTGGTACTATTGCATGAGTTTCCAAATGGAATTATCTTAAACCAAGAAGTACAAATCATATCCATATCTTGAGAACATCATCATGAAACCTTGGGAACCCAGATAACCAGATAGAGACAAAGTACCGACAGAAGCACTAGTCAACAGCCACCACTGGAAGCTTTCCCTGAATGAAACAAGATTTATGGAAAGGAATCAGAACTGTAACAAATTTTGTTTTTATCCCATTCTTTAACTCGGGTGAATCTCGTGGTCGAGATTCTTTTTAAGGGGGGTAGGTTGAAACAAATCAAAATTTGCAAAGAGTTTGAATCTGCATTTTAAAGTCGAATTCCTTGATCCTTAGCTTAAATCGCACGAATCTCAGCACAACCCAACCCCTAAACCCTGCTGACAACGCTACAACGGAGGAAATTGGTGCGGCTACTGTTCACTGTCCGATATTTTCGCCGCCGCCGATATTCTTTGCCTCCGCCGACCTTCTCTATTGGTTCTCACGCCTTCGCGCACGCTCTCACCTCTGCCAGCGCACGCTCTCACCTCTGCCAGCCATCGTACGCCCCCATTCAGTGTCTCTGCACCCGTGTTAGACGCTGCCGACCTCAACTGCCATTGTCTGCCCATGATTTTGCCTCCCCGGCCATCTTGAGCTCTCCCGGCCGACCTGACACAGCTCTCCTTCTTGACCGTCGCAACACTCTACCCGAGACGCCAGCTGTTCCCCTCTTGTCAGCTCTCCCCGACCCTTCTCGCCCCCATGAGCTGCTGCCGCCGTCCTGGTCCCCTTTCGGCACCAAACCGCCTTCGGGCGTCTATAAGAGCCGACGACCCCTCCCATCTCCCCTACCCTTCCCTGTGAGTCCCCCTCACACCCGATTAGCCTACCTCCGCCTCTATTGCCGGTAATCGCTGGAGACCCCGAAGGTGAGCCCTAAACCATTCTCTCCAATTCACCCAAATGCAATCCAATTCCTTGCTCCTGTGGTTTCCCCTAACACCCAGAACCACCTCCAAGCCACTACATTTAGCTCCCGAGTCTTCTCTTCCCCTGCCGGCGAAGTCCACCGCTCGGCCATGGGGCCTCACCGTGGCCAGCCCGTTAGAAGCTTCCCCAATCCAAACCGTCGCCTCCACAAGCTCACCCTAACCCCATAGATACTCAAGGACCAGCCCTATTGCCCGTTTGGCCTCCGATTCACCCTACACCATACAAAAACCATCTCGAGTTCACCGGCTCACCGCCGGCGAACGCCGCTGACCCCAAAAATGGGTTCCCGGCATCTCCCAGAACCCATCCATAGCTTTGGTTTGCGTCGCAAGTCCATATGGTGCCACCGGTCGCCGTCGCCGTTTTGCTCTGTCCCTGCGCGCGAGCTGAACGGGGAAGATGAACAGTGACGTGCACTGTTCATCCGACCGACCCGATCGGACTCGGCTGAGCCAAACAATTTCGCCCGCACCGGATACACCTGACCGAGCCCAACCGACGCGGTCAAGCCGAGTTCACTCGTCGAATCCGGTTCGAGCCCGAGAAACAGTACCACCCGAGCCCAATGAACAGTAACCGACCCAAAGCCCAAAATGCATGTTTATACTCCCTAAAACCGTTTCGAGCCCGCCAACCCATTTCTCAGGCCCATTTACCCATTTAGCCCTCCTATGAACCCAAAACCCTATTTATTTGAATTTATCGAATTTTCTTTCTTCATTTCATTTCTTTGTTCCTAGCTCAGTCCTTCGGGCGCGGAACTAATTTATTTTAATTTTGCGTTAGCTCTCGACATCGAAGATCACCCGGAGCAGGAAGGAGAAGGTCAAGCTCAAGTTCAAGAAACCGAAGAATCCAAAGTTATCGAAATCGTAGGCCCGCAAGGCAAGTCGCACATATTTTTGAACATGTTGATCCTACATTTCTTAAATTATTTATTTACCTGTATTTTCATTATGGTATTTACGCATTGTTATTTTATGTACAATAAATGCTTAGAATGACATGATACTAGTTATGTCCTACCACCCGAAAAAGCCCAGTTTAATTTGATGGCCATATTCACCTTGACAAGACATTGTAATATTAAATATAGTAATAATGCAAATATGATAGTTTAGAGAATCAACAACATCTACTGTTACTAAAAGATTTGGTATTTATTTGGGAAGTGGTTCTAGGGTAAGCGAGGATCGTAGGATCCCGTGACCTTAACCTAGGGTGAAGGCAAAAGTTACAAATCAATAGGAGTGTTGTGGCACTGGACAGATTTGCAGAGGGAAATTGCCACCGATGAAAATACAAGGACTAGACCCTTATGCTGAGTAAAGAACATAGTGATCGCCCAACCACAAGCGTTGATACGTCAAACCTGGTCTAGTAACTACTCAAATTCGATTGAACCTCTACAAATGCGGTTGGAGGCAAAGTGTGGTCCATACGGAAGGGAGTTAAGAAGGGCCGTATGGAAGTTGGCGCCATTGTTGTTTTTATTATTGATTTGATTATCAGATGTCCACACAATAGTAGGCTGAGATGAGTCAGAGGTTGTGTCCTGGGCTTGTTGAGGAAACCTACTAGGTAGAGGCTATATAAAGAATTGAGCAGCGAACAACCTTGTTTTCTTAACTCTTTGGCCGGAGTTAAGGAATCTTGTGAGTAAAGCAGGGCAGCTTTGCAAAGTCATGATTAATGGTATTCGAATACGCCGTGTTTCCGGTAAATGAAGCTGTGTTTAATGGGTGAATCCAACAACAAAACATATGTAGATTTGGAAAGGATTTGGTAAGGTTGGTGATCTGGTAATTGAACCTTGAAAAACCCCTTTAAAGTTTATAGGAGGCTATGATTTTATGTTTAAAACATGTTTATAACTAAAACTGCATCCGTATAAAATAATAAACTTTTCCCTATCACTTGATGTACCCTGCATGTAGTTAATGGTAGCCTCCGTGTGACTTGTTGAGTACGGTTGGTTGTACTCAAACTTATTTTACTTTCCCCCACACAGAGATCAGAAGAGGACAGGATATTACAAGTTTACGTGTTAGGGTTGCGACCGCACTCAAGCATTCCTGTGGAGTTGTTTTTGGTTCTTCTGAATGTAAGTTATGCTTTGGGCTTGGACGCCCTTAGAATTATTAAATTTGACTGTTAAGTCTTATTTTAATCAAATTAATTCTTTTAATTGTACGCGAGCAGGCATGATACTTGTTATATCCGTAACTGAACTCTATAACTGTTACGGAAGGTAACAACATTTCCGTCCCAAAAACTGGGGTATTACATGGCGCCCCACGCCGTGGCCGCCGAGACTGTGGCCGCTTCCGTGGGGAGGATCTCCAGCGCGTACGACTCATTCACGTCGTGCTGAGTGGGGCGGACAGGTCGGACTCGTGCAGGGTCAGGTTCTGAAATCTGAAGCGCGGCTCCCCCCACGGTGGCGTTGACCGCTGGTCGGAAGATGGGCCGGTATCGATTGGCGAAGAGCAGCGCCGCGTAGTGCGCACGCGGCCGAGAGGAGGTACGGGTTCCCGGAGGGCCCGACGATGTGGGACGACGGCGTAACCGGCATGGCGATGAGAGGCTCCGCCCATGAGATGGACGTCGGCTTGGACCAGACATTGACGGGGAACGACGACGTCTCGGCGCGCGAGCAACAGCAGATTGACGCTTCTTCGAAGTAGTCGTATGTGGGTTTGTTGTCCACAAGAAACCACGTCTTTACACAAATTGATTTCGCAGATCATTCGCATCATAAATGTGTCCCCTGATTATCACATCAAGTCCATCAGAATGGACAACGTCGGAGAATTTATTTCAAAGGCATTTGATGATCATTGCATGGCAATGGGAATTGCAGTTGAGCATTCGGTACCGCATGTCCATACCCAGAATGGTCTGGCAGAGACTTTAATTAAAAGAATTAAATTTATTGCCCGACCCCTTTTGTATAATTGAAATCTAGCAGCTACATGTTGGGGACACGCAGTCCTACATGCAGCGAATCTCATCAATCTTAGACCTTTGGCCTACAACATCCATTCACCTATGCAACTAGCGCAATGGTCAGCACCGAAGATTTCCCAACATTAGGGGGAGGAAATCAACCCCTTGATGAAGAATGTCGGGAAATTATGTGGCAAGCCTGGGGAATCCATGTAGATGACCCACGCACTAGAGAAGTCCAGAAGACATTACATGGCAAGCCACGGGAATTCATGCAGATGACCCGCGCATTAGTGAAGCAAATAGAGAAGTCCAAAAGACAATAGAAGTCCAAAAGACAAGAGAAGTCTAGAAGACAATAGATTTGCAAGCATTAGCAAATCAATTGTCTGATCACTTTAGTGATTTGAAGAGCGTGACTAAGTCGCATGTGCCTGCACGCACTGCACCGGAGAGGGTTGAAATACCAAAGAAAGCAGAAGGTATCCCTAATCTCGTCCAGAGGCCTCAGAAAAATAAAAAAGAGGACGAGAACTCCGGGTCCTCGAATCCTTAGTAACCGGGGACGCCTGGTGAAAAAGGATAAGAGGGATTTATCACAGTCGATCATTGAAATCCCCCAGAATGAGAAGGGAAGCCAGTTGAGACCTGGCACAAGTATGACACCTTCAGAAAAAGGGCATACCGGATCTGAACATCCCCATCGGCATGGATGTGTGCGCACACATCGGAGCCGAAAAACTAAAGGGACTTGCCACCGCAATTGAAAGAAGCGATGCGCAAGGTAAAGCTCTAGCAGAAGCAATCGCTCCAGAAGAAGCAACTCATGAAGAAAAATTATGTGCACACGGGAGAGTCCCTGAATAGGACAACAGCTAATATCGATATCTACTTCGCAAAGAAAATTGCCACCATCATCGATCTTAATCCCGAGCCTGCATCGCTCGCTGAATGTAAGAAAAGATCAGATTGGGAAGATTGGAAGAAGGCAATAGCAACTGAATTGCTATCTCTGAATAAAAGAGAGGTGTTTGGGCCTGTATGCCGCACACCTCCCCACATACACCCCGTTGGGCACAAGTGGGTATTTGTTTGAAAGAGAAATTAAAGAAATGAAGTAGTGAGATACAAAGCAAGGCTGGTAACCCAAGGTTTCACTCAACGTCCTGGAGTTGATTATGAAGAAACCTACTCCCCGGTCATGAGTGGAATTACCTTTAGATACTTGATCTCAATGGCAGTGAACTTGAACTTAGAAATGAAATTGATGGATGTTGTGATTGCATACCTCTACGGTAACTTGGATTCGGAGATTTATATGAAATTCCCTGAAGGAATATCTCTCCCGAACCAAGACAGAGCAAATAGAAATCTATACACTGTGAAACTCAAAAAGTCACTGTATGGACTGAAACAATCTGGAAGAATGTGGTATAATCGTTTAGCGACTTTCTCTGCAAGAAAGGCTACACGAGCAATGAAGACTGTCCTTGTGTATTTATACGATGATCCCAGAATGGATTCTGTATAATCTCTGTGTGTGTAGATGATCTGAATATCATCGGGACAGCCGAAGACATAAATGAAGCAAGTTCCTACTTGGAGTCAGAATTTGAAATGAAAGATTTGGGCAAGACCAAGTTTTGCTTAGGCCTGCAGCTTGAGCATGTCCTTGAAGGAGTCTTGGTACATCAGTCGACCTACACCCAGAAGGTGCTTGAAAGGTTTGGCTTCGAGAAGGCATTTCCCTCGAAAGTACCGATGATCGGTAGGTCTTTACAGCAAGAAAAAGATCCTTTCCGACCTAGGGAAGAGGGGGAGGAAGTTCTGGGAGCAGAATTCCCATACTTGAGTGCAGTGGAAGCACTCATGTACTTAGCAAACTGCACTAGACCGGACATTGCATTTGTCGTGAACCTGTTAGCAAGGTACAGTGCAGAGCCCACCAAAAGGCATTGGCAGGGCATAAAGGACACCTTCCGATACCTCCAAGGAAGCAAAGACATTGGATTGTCTTACAGAATGAATCAAGATCTGAACTTGATTGATTATGCAGATGCTGGGTACCTGTCTAACCCGCATACCGCTAAGTCGCAAACAGGCTATGTATTTCCATGTGGTGGAACTGCAATTTCCTAGAAATCGTCTAAGCAAAGCCTTGTAGCTACTTCGATGAACCACTCAGAAATTATAGCGCTATATGAAGCTGCAGGAGAGTGCGCTTGGTTCCGCTGAACGATTCACCACATCCAGCAGTCATGTGGAATGAACATTGTGCAAACCCCCACAATTATCCATGAAGATAATGCAGCTTGCGTTGCACAAGTGCAGACGGGCTATGTAAGCATATCAACCCCAAGTTCCTCTATGCTCATGAATTACAGAGATGGACAAGATTAAAGTACTGTACACTAAGTCATGTAGACTTGTTCACTAAGTCACTCCCCGCATCTAGCTTTGAAAGGCGCGTGCGTGGAATTGGAATGACGAGACTTAGAGAAGTGCAGAATTCAGGGGGAGAATTCTCACAAGCCCGCTAATAAATCTTGATCATGAAGATTAAGCACCCAAAAAATAAAGTCCTGCAGACCAAATGAATTTGGGTGAATTGTACTCTTTTTCCCTTGACGAGTTTTCCATGAAGTTTCTCGACCAAGGTTTTTAATGAGGCAATTCGTGCATCGCAGCATCACATGTATAATGTGCTCTTTCTCCAAATTTTTCCCACTGGGTTTTTATGGAGTTTTAGTGAGGCATGAACGTGTCGGATGAGTGCCCAAGGGGGAGTGTTAAGAAACCTGGGCCTGGGCCGGCAGCTCAGGGCCCATAGTGGGCACCTCATTGTAGTCTATAAATAGAGAGTCATACCTCCTCATTATGTAGACATGAACGAAAGCAATAAAGAAAAACCAGGAGTTCTCTCTATCTCTCTGTGTGTTCAATCTATTATTCTGTGATTCTGTGATTGATTCGTTCTTGTTCTAAACAGAGGAATCGCTCGGACTGGTCGCCAGCGATGGTTCCTCAACAGCATTTAATGCCTTCCATTTAATTAGTGTGTATACCTAATTAGTGGCAATAATATTTAATTAATACTAATTATATTTAATTAGTGCTAATTATAGCCATTTAATTTGCTACCGCGGTCAGGGGCTCGGCAGTTCGCTGTAGCTTGTCGCTGCTGAGCTCGAGAAAGAAGCTAAAATTGCAAAAACAAATGTTCAAAGATCAATTTTTTTAAAATAACTATAATATTATTTATGTGAACAGTTCGACCAAACCAAGCATAAACGGAGAAGAGAACTGGTTGGTTCAGTAATACAGGCGCGGACGAAACTATGGTCACGCATTTGGAATTGGACAAACGTGGTGATCACAAGTCTTGAGTTAGACCTGAGCAAGAGGCCCGGCCTGCCTAAGGTATACGGCCCAGTTTGGGTCGGCCTTTCAGTTTCAGCAGCCCATACTTGTGTTTTTTTTTCTGCGGGAAATAAGCAGAATCAACAACCTTCCGTTTCCGTAGTGATCTCCCCTTCTGGCCCAGGCCATTTTCCCCTCCTGGAGCCTGGCACTTCAAGCCCACTCCCTCCTCGTGGGGTTTGAAAGTTGGAACGTGGGATTTTTTATTTTTTTTGCGATTTCTACGGCAATTGATATGTTACTTGTGAAATTTCTACCCTACAAATTGGCCTAATTCTCTCATTTTTTTGCCCCGTTTTACATGCATAATCTGGACATTTTGTGTTTTGTGTCATTTCCTTCCAATCATTGTTCTTCAACGGGACATAAATTACAAACAAAAATTTGTTCATAACATAGGTTAAGAAAACATCCACGTTCGCTCGAATGAGGCTAGAAGATTTCATATTAATAGAAGAAAAAGGAGAAAGATCTACATTACTTATTTTGATGACTCTAAATTATAACGGTATAAATTAGATGCTTCCTCTGTTCTTACTTAGATGCCGTTCTAGAATATGCAGTCAACATTTAAAATCTTTGACCGCTGTTATATACAAACATATTTGAATTTGTCATATGAAAATGATAATACTAGATCTGTCATAAAAAATACTTTTATATCATTATATTTTTAAAAATATATAATTAGAAAAAGTAATGGTTAAATATGTGTACTGGAAACTGTGTCGATATCCAAAACGACAAGTAAAAAAGAGTGAAGATAGTATATATATTACAGTTGTTACAGTTATATAAGAACTACAACTCTATTTTCAATCATAAGCATTAGAGTTAACAAATTACAACTTTATTTTTAATCATAAGTGTTAGAGTTATATAATAAACATATGCAAAAACATGTATATTGTAGTATTTAGACTTATAATTACACAGGAAATTTGGCTAGTTTTCTATTATATATTGGTACTAGTTGATTATGTGGAGTGCGTAGAAGATTCCCACAACAGCGTGTGCATCATGTTTTGTCCTCACAGATCCAATTCAAATTACCAGAAGGAGATCCTGTTTTTTTCAGCTTCTAAAAGCTGTTTTTCGACTTTTTTTTTTGCAATAACTAGCTTTTAAACGGAATATTTTTTTAAGATAGGATCTATTAGTTAATTATAGTACATACTTTATTGACTTCATTTATATAGGCAAAAACCACACGTAAGTTTCTGTTACTCTGTAATCTCTCGTACAAATAACTTAAAAGCTACAAGCTATAGCCAAAAGCCATAAGCCACAGCCAAAAACCATAAGCCACAGCCAAAAAGAACAGGCCCGGAATCTGCAGGACCTGCAAGTTCTGTTCTGCCTTCCAAATACGGAAGCAGATCCTCAGTTCCTCATCGCCAAAGAGACGTACGTTTCAGGCAAACTGATGCAAAAGCCATGCTTCTCCAACCTTTGCACTTAACCACACTTCTAATGCTCGCTGCTAACTAAAACACCCCTAAAAATTTCAAAATTTTTGAGCCTTTTTGCTGAATTTTTGGGTGTTTTCTGTCAGCTTTCTTTTTTGGAAAGTCCTCCCCGAATCCGCTTTCTTCTTCTGGCCGGGCGCCATCTCTCCCCGCTGGTGCCCTCTTCCTGTCCGCCTTCCTCTTTCTTCGGCGCTTCCCACCGCTCCCTCCTCCCCGTTGGCGCCGCTCCCCTCCCCGCTTTCCCCCTTTCCCCAGCGCCTGCTCTGCTCCCTCTCTCCCGTTGGCGCCTTCGCTCTTCCCCGCCTCCTCGCGCAAGCGTGAGCGCTGCGCCCGCGACCGCGCCCCCGGTTTTGGCCGCCGCACCGCTCGAGCGCCGCCCGGTCCGAAGCCGCAACCTTCCCATGCCACGCATCGCCACTTTCCTTCCCCGACCCCACCTGCCAGTCGCTACTCCCTCCCTCTCCCGCGCGCGGACGCGCCTCGCCCATGTCCGCCGCTCACCTACTCCCCTCTTCCGTCCCCTCGCCTTTACTCCTGTGCAGAAGCCATCCCCACTTCCTTCCACTCCAAGGCGTCGCCCCACTCTTCTGTTGACCAGCGGTGCCATACCCATACCCCCTCTCCCTCGGATCCCCTCCCCTCCGCCCGGGGGTTTAAAACCCCCCACCTCCACTCCCTCACTTCCCCTTGCTTCCCAAGCCTCCCCACTGCCTCCTTTTTCTCCCTGCCCCTCTCAAGTATCTACCCGAGCGACCGATCGTAGTCCCATTGCCCGAAGCTCCGTCGTTGCTCTCCCCTGCGCCGACGACCCCCGTGAGCGGAACTCCTCTTCCATCCCTGCATTCTTCGATTCCTTGCTGCCTTAGCACCCTCAAGGCACCACGACGTCATCCCCGAGCCCCACTCCCCGTTAGCATTTCCGAGGAGCTCCCCCACCGTGAGCCACCGCCGGCCTTAAGGCCCTCCCCGTGGCCAGCCACCACCGGGGCTCCCCAGCTCGAGCCAACCCCACCACCGTACTCCTTGTGCCCCGGAGATGCTCAAATTACCACCCACCTCGCCGAAGAATCACCGGAGAGACCAGGAGCCGCCGTGGAGGCCGCTAGCTTCTCTTCTACCCCTGGTTGCCGCCACCCATGCTCCCTTTCCCCAAGGCCCCTAATGGAACCCCTAGCCCGAGCTTTCCCACCCGTACCCTCAGTTGCCGCCGGCGACTTCCCTCGTGCCCGAACGGCCACCGTCGCCTTTGCTCTGTCCCGAAGGCCCTGTAGCGGCCGGAGGAAGAAGATGACCCCGCCCGGCGACGTGGCCCCATCCCCACCATCCCTTTCCCCGTTGCCGTCTAAAGTCGACCGTCGGATGGCCTTGTCTCCGAGCCGTCCGATTCTACTAAAGACCTCCCTCCGCGTCCGCCCGATTCGAACCACTTCCCTACCGTCCGATTTCACTCACCCGGCGTATCCTGTCCACCCGCCTCCCCCACATCCCCTTCGTCCGCTGCCGCCGTGTGTCGGCCATCTGCCGATGCAAGGCGCGCGCGCGGGGGCTCCCGGCCGCGCGCGAGTTGGGCCGAGGCCGCGACCCGTTTCTGCCGTGCGGGTTGCACAGTGCCGGGCCGCACAATGACCAGCCACACTGTAGCATCCCGGGCCGGCCCGACACTGTTCCAATGTTTTCCCGATTTTCTTTTTTCCAAAAAAAATCCAGAAATCCAAATAAAATCCCAGAAAAGCACAGAAAATCCCAAAAATTTCCAAATTTCACCACTTTGCTCCATTTGATGTCCTGAACCCATTTTTGACCTCCTTTTCCCCAAATTCATCCCAAAAAATTCCAAAAATTCCTATTTGAGGATTTATGCATTTTACTCCTTTTTAATAGATTATTTTTCCTCACTTGATTAGGATCAAGCCGGACTTATTTAGTTTGATGTGTTTGCGCTAGTTTCGGAGATCCCGGAAGTTCAGGTGCAGTCCCAGGATCTAGGAGCTTCTACGTTCGAGCTCGTCGAGATCATTCAGATTAACGGCAAGTCACAAGTCCTTGACCATGTTGAAATCCCATGCCATTTAGATTATGTTATTATGCTATTTGCATTAAGCTAGTTCTGAAATGTTAGTTCAAAGTAAAAATAAAATGTTTAGAATGACATGATATGTAGTTAAACCTACCACCGACAAATGCCATATTAAACTTGTAGCCATGCCTTTGTAACCCTAGAAATAATTACCTAGTAATCTAGATAATCGTAGGTTATTATTATCATGCAAAGTCTTTACACTAATAAAGTTGTGGCTGCGGGCCAATATAATTTGGAAAACCCGACTCTAGGGCAGGGTGGTATGGGACATCGTGCCCTAGGGCGGAGATTGTCGGCGTGCAGATTAGGGTAAGGGTTGGGGAAGGAGCCGTGAAACGGTCTTCGCCCACCTCTTACCCTAGGTTGTAAGGTCGCGGACCTGGCAGGGGTTGCGGGCCCCTAAGGGAAAAATGTAAGGACCAGACCCTTACGCTGAGCAAATGACATGGTGACCGCTCAACCATAGGAGTTGACTTATCAACACTGGTTTAGTAGCTACTCAACTCGATTGAAACTCTACAGGTGTGGAGAAGTAGGTGATTGAGTAACAAGGTTAGGCAGGCCGTGATGCGGGTGCCTAACAACGGTAGAGTTCACTCGAAGCGGACGTTTGTTTTTTGTTTTCTTGTGCCAGACCCGAGTGGATTCTACCGGGTAGAGCCTATATAAAGAGTTGAGCAGTGAAACGACCTGGCTTTCTTAACTCTGTCGCGGGAGTTAAGGAATCGTGTGGGTAAAGCTGAGCAAACTCTGCAGAGTCAAATAAATGGTATTCGAATACGTCGTGCTCCCGGTTATTGGAGCTGTGTCACTTGGGTGATTCCAGCAGCAAAGCTTAAGTAGATTTGTACATGCTTTAACTTGTTCTTTTGGTTAATTAACCTTTCATGAAAACCCCTGAGATCTTGAGGAGTAGTTTTGGGTCCGTTTTATAAAAATATTTGCAAATAAAACTGCATCCACTCAAAGTTAATAAACCAAGTATACTCCCTCCCTTTGTTGATCCGTGCAAGTAGTAAGTTAGGGTTCCCTTGTGATTTGCTGAGTACGGGGTTGGAGTACTCAGACTTGCAAAATTTCACAGATACCAGAAGAAAAGAAGGCGATTCAAGATTTCGTGTTAGGGTTGCGACCGCACTCAGGCTTTCCTGTGGTACTTTTGCGATTCTTCTGCATGTAAGTACTGCTGGGCTTGTGCGCCCGTTTTATTGTTAAAAATTGACCGTTAGGTCTTATTTCAATCAAGCTAACTCTTCTTAAATGTTCGTAAGCAGGCATGATACTGGTTCGGTCCGTAACCAAACTCCTGGGTGGGTACAGACTAGTGGCGCTCCTGTTCCTCCCAGAAACGGGGGCGTTACACTAACATATGCATTTCTGCCACTGGCGGAGGCGATGACGGTCAGCAGTTCGTCTACAACGGCTTCGCGCTAGCGGACCTCACCCTCAACGGCATGGCCACGGTCACGCCGAACGGCCTCCTCATGCTGACCAACGGCACCATCCAGATGAAAGGCCACGCCTTCCACCCGTCGCCATTGCCGTTCCGCGCCGCGCCGAACGCCACCGCCGCGCGGTCCTTCTCAACCACCTTCGTGTTTGCCATATTCGGGTCGTGTGACGACATGAGCAGCCACGGCCTAGCCTTCTTCGTCTCTGCGAGTTTGCGACCAAGGAGGTCCAGGTCCTCTCCACCGCGCTGCCGAGCCAGTTCTTGGGCCTCGTCAACGACACCAGCAACGGGCCCGGAGCGCCCACATCTTCGCGGTGGAGTTAGACACGATCTTCAACGCCGAGTGCCGCGACATCAACAGCAACCACGTCGGCATCGACGTTGACAGCATTGCGTCGCTCAAGGCGGCAAACACGGGGGTACTACGACGATGCCACCGGACAGATCCAGAACCTCACCCTGATCAGCCGAAAGGCCATGCAAGTGTGGGTGCAGTACAAAGGCGAGAGCACAGAACTCAGCATGACTATTTCACCCCTGGGAGTGTCCAGGCCCAAGAAGCCACTTCTGCAGACCGCTGTCGACCTCTCGGACGTGGTGCGGGACGCGGCGTACGTCGGATTCTCTTCGTCCACTGGCATCCTCTTCTCTCGCCACTTCGTGGTCGGCTGGAGCTTTGCTCTGGACGGGCCGGCCCCGGCACTAAACATCTCAGCGCTGCTCGCCTTGCCGCTAGGGGTCGGCTTGTTGGAAATAATCATGCCGAATCCGCGTCTGTATCGAGTCCGGGTCAGTTTAGAATTAAAAATTTATGTTTCAGACTCGATTTATGTATCTGAGTCTAATTTGTAAAGCTATTTATAAATAGTGGAGAAAACTAAAAAAAGGTGTGGTAATTGGAGCACCACCAAAAGATTTGTTTATTCTATCGCTAAATTGTTTGCGTTGTCACTGCTGAGAAATAGAGAAATTACATCGAAATATTACGAGTACTTAGAGCAGTCGAATAGTACTAGAGGAGACTTGAGTGCTCAGAAGCGTACGAGTGCATCGTGGCTTACAAGAACCATAGCAAAGGAGGTCGAAGCCTACGCGCACGCAAAGTAATCGTAACTATCAACAAAGTGGTCATAACAAAAGGAGTGGTCGTTTCCTACATTGAGTAGTCTTATTCAATATTGCATAGTCGTAACTTATATTGAGCGATCGTAACTTAACTTCAAGTGGTCGTATCTCAACATCTGGTATCAGAACTCGGTGCCGATCAACTAGTAGAAGAGCAGCACATGGTAGGGAGTGGATCTTCATCGACAATAAAAGGAGGGGCCAAATTCTCTTCCATATCTAGTTCTCAACTCAGAGAACTACCCGGCATGGTCTATGAAGATGTGGGTGAATATGTGTGCCCAAGGGGTCTGGGACGCGGTAGATAATTCAGCCTACGCTAGTGAAAAGGTCGATCCAAAAGGAAAAGCTAATGAAGTCGACATGAAGAGCGATCAAACTGTTTTGGCGCTCATCTACACTGCCATAACCGACTCAATGCTCAGTCAGCTTGTTGGAAAAGATACAACACGAGAAGCTTGGATTGCTCTTCGGACTTTGCACAAAGGTATGGATCGTCTCAAGAAGGTTCGACTACGAACTCTCCGATGAGAATATAAGGCACTGCATATGGGTGAAACTCAGTCAGTAGATGAGTTTGCAGGTAAATTAACTGCTGTGGTCAATGAGATTCGATCTCTTGGAGGTACATTGGAGGAAACTACGGTGGTCGAGAAGTATTTGCGTGTCCTACCCGAAAGGTTCATTCCGGTGGTCATAACTCTTCTATATTTAAGTGATCTCCAACACATGAAAATAGAAGAAGTAACATGATCCCTCAAGGCTCATGAGAGATTGCTTAAAGGGTGTAAGGCCAGGATTGATCAAGCATTGCTAGTAAAAAGTGAAGCAAAGATTGAAAACAAAATTTGGCGGGAATAAAATCTAAGCCAAGGAGGAGGTCGAGGATCTAACAATTAGCGTGGACATGGTCATGGTCCAGGAGGTCACGGTTTTGGTCAAGGAGGCCGTGGTTTTACTGCTGATCATGGAGAGAACAATGCAAGCTGAGTTAACTTACAACCTAGACAAGCCAAAAGTCAAATGCTTTACCTGTGGCAAAGAATGCCACTATGCTGCAGTCTACAAAAGTTATATTAAGTGCTTTGAGTGCCAAAAGTTTGGACACTATTCTGCTAATTGCCGAGACAAGAAGGAGGAGGCAAATCTGATTCAAGCCAAAACAGAGCAGGAGCCAGCACTTCTGTTGTCCATGTGTGAAGAAAGGAGCACACAACTTATGATGCTAACTGAAGAACATGTTCAGCCGCAACTGCTGAAAGTTGGAGAAGATATGGTGGAGTCAAATCTTTGGTATCTCAACAATGGTGCTTCTAATCACATGACTGAGCAAAGGGCAAAATTTAGTGAATTGAATGAAGGCTTTCGAGGCAAGGTGAAATTTGGAGATGGATCAGTTGTTCATATAGAAGGAAAGGCGCTATTTGGTTGCAAAGCAACAATGGAGAGCAAAGAGCATTGATTGATGTCTATTACATACCACGATTGTAGAATAATATCATAAGTCTAGGTCAGTTGACTGAAGAAGGTTGTCATGTGTCTCTAAGTGGACCATACCTATTACTGCATGATCGCGAGGGACAGTTGCTAATGAAGGTAATGCAAATACCAAATCGGTCGTACAAGATTGAATTCAAGACAGCCAAACCATCTTGTTTCAGTGCTAGGGTAGACATACGGCGTGGTTGTGGCATGATCAACTTGGTCATGTGAATTTTCACTCCTACTTGGGCCACGTGGTGTCTGCCCACAGGGTGGCCACGGACGATGACAAGGTTTGGGTGATCAAGGAGTGACCCGCACCTTGCTCCCTCTAGGCTTTGAGAGGGTTTCTAGGCCTCGTGGGGTACTACCGGAAGTTTGTCAAGGAATAGGGGGCCCTGGCGACACCCTTGACATGTCTTCTCAAGTGGGGTCGGCCTTATTAAGGCCGTTCATAATTGGCATGCATACCTTTGGGGTCGGCCATTTATAGTGCACAACAATCACTGTAGCTTGAAGTTCTTGTTGGATTAGTGCCTCTCCACAATCCCACAACACCATTGGGTTCGTAAACTCATTGGTTATGATTTTGTGGTGGATTTTTGGCTAGGACACCTCAACATGGTCGTTGATGCACTGTCCCGCCATGACAAGGAAACAGCCATAGCTCTTTCGTTGCCACACTTGAGCCTTTTTGATGAGATTAGCTATGAGGTAACCACCAATGAGGTCCTATAAGACTACAGCTGCCACATTGCCGTGGGTACTTTACAACCCCCTTGGGCGGTTGTGGATGGGCTCGTGATGCATAGGGGTTGCATATTCTTGCCGGCCGGCTGCCCCTGATGCCGACCATCTTCGATGCTCTCCATGACCTGGGTTATGAAGGAACACAGAAGACACTCCATAGAGTGTGTGCCAACTTCCACATTCCTGGCTATCACGCACTCATGGCAGACTGGGTACAGAGTTGCCTCACCTACCAGCGCAACAAATTGGAGCATCTGCACTCGGCTGGTCTGCTTCAACCACTACTAATTCGGAGCCAAATTTGGGCTAACATCTCCATGGACTTCATTGAGGGCCTTCCGAAAGTCAATGGGAAGTCAGTCATACTCTCTGTGGTGGATCGCTTCTCCAAGTATATGCACTTCATCACCCTAGTGCGTCCTTATACTGCCGCTTCAATTGCATTGGTCTCCTTCAGGGAAATTGTCCAACTCCATGACCTGCCAATCTCCATTGTCAGCAACAGCCACGTGGGTGTTGTAGCTTACAAGCTTCGCTGAAAAGTCCCCAAAAATTCAAACCAAAATTTTCCTTTATTTTTGCTATATTTTTGGGTGTTTTCGGAAACTTTCCTTTTTGGGAAAGTCTTCCCCGTTTCCGCTTTCCCTTTTCGGCTGGCCGCCTTTCCCCTTCTGTTGGCGCCCCGCCCCTCCCCGCCTTTCCCCGCTCCCCAGCTCTCTCTCCCGCGGGTGCCTCCCCCTCTCTCTTTGGCGCCCCCGCTCCTTCCCCGCTTCTCCCGCGCCCCAGCGCCTCTCCCCTCCTTCTCCCCGCTGGCGCCTCCCGTGCTCCCCGCCTTCTCCCTGCGCACGCGCGCTAGCGCTGCGCGTTGCGCCGCGCTGCGCCCGGCTCCGCGCCGCCCCGTTCCCTCCTCGCGCCAGCGTCGTCCCGACCACCCCGGTCCGAAGACGTGGACGTCCTCGCGCCACGTCGCCCGCCCCTGCTCCGGCCCCACCTGGCAGTCGCCGCGCCACCCTCTCCCGCGCGCGGACGCGCCTCGCGCCCTCGCCCATGCCGCAGCTCCACCTGCTCCCGTCGCGTCGCCAGTCCCCTGTGCAGCTCCGTGCGTCATTCCCTGCACGGAGGAGACGCTTACCAGCTCCCGTCCCCTCCTGTCGACCCCGGAGCCCGAGCCGTTGCCTTCTCCCCGAAGCCTCCCTCCCCTCCGCTCGGGTATAAAGACCCCACCTCAGCTCCCTCTTCCCCTTTTGCTTCCCGAACTCCCCCACCACCCTCAATCTCCTCCCTGCACTCCAGAGCATCTCCCAGAGCCACCGATTTGAGTTCCACCGCCCGTAGCGCCGCCGCGGTCCTCCCCTGCGCCGGCGGCACCGTAAAACTGATCTCTCCCTCTCCTCCTTCACTTTCCGATTGTGTTCGTCCAGAGCATCCTCATCATCCCCTAACCACTTTGCCGTCCTCCTCTGGCCAGGTAAAGCCCCGTGGAGCGCCGCCGTCGAGACTCCCTCTCCGGCCGTCGCACCTCACCGTGGCCAGCCCTCCCAAGAACTTCCCCGCCGGTTCCGCCACTGCTCTGGTGAGCCCCAGGGTCCCTTGTCCGTGAATCTGCACCCCATTTGAATGGATCGCTGCCGGAGAGCTCCCTCGCCGCCGCAAACCCGAATCCACTCCCTTCTTCCTCCCGCCTTCCCCATTGATCCCCTCACCCTCCTAAGCCCCAAAATGGGATCTCCGTGTCAAGCCGCACCCGCCGGTGCCCTCGGTCGCCGCCGATGACCCTCCGTGCGCCCAGTCCGCCGTCGCCACCGTGGCCCTGTCCCGATGGCGCTGTAGCGGACGGAGGAAGAAGACGACCGGTGTGGCTCTATCTCGGCCGTCCTCTCCTCTCCGTGCCATCTAACGTCGGCCCTTGGATATCGCTTAACCACCGCCGTTCGATCTTCTTAATCCCGTCTTCCCTCGCCCGTCGGATCTCCCGTGCCGCTTCGCCGCCTTCCCCTCTTCGCCGCCGTCCGATCGCCCCGCTCCGCATCACATCCGTTCACCCCGCCCCCATCTCGCCCATCCAGCTTCGCCACGCGTCGCCCATCCGTCCAGACGGGGCGCGCGCACGGGCCTCCAGCCAAGCGCGTGCGTGGGCCGTTCCGGCCTGCTCCCCCCCGCGCGCGCGTGTGCGCTCGGGCCGCCTGGGCTGCTCGGCCGTATGGGCCGTTTTCCCGGCCGGGCCGCACAGTAGCCGGGCCGGCCTTCGCACTGTTCACACCGATTTTCTCCGATTTATCAATTTCTAAAATCTAGGAAAATCCAAATAAATTTTAGAAAATCACAAAAAATCCCAAAAATACCCAAATCTTACTACTTTGCTCCAAATAATATTCTTGACCCATTTTTGACCTCCATTCCTCCAGATTCATCCCAGATAAATTCCTAGAATTCCTCATTTGGAGATTTATGCATTTTACTCCTTTTTAAATAGTTTATTTTTCCTCGCTTGATTAGTCTCAAGCTGGATTTATTTATTTTATGTGTTTGTGTCAGTTTCGGAGATCCCGGAGGTTCAAGTGCAAGCTGAGGATCCAGGTGTCTCTTCGTTCGAGCTAGCTGAGATCATCCGGATTGACGGCAAGTCCCAAATCCTTTGATCATGTTGCAACCCATGTGATTTAATTATGTTATTATAATATTTGCATTAAGCTAATTCTGAAATGTTAATTCAAAGTAAAAATAAAATGTTTAGAATGACATGTTATGTAGATAAACCTACCACTGACAAATGCCATGTTTAATTTGTAGCCATGCCATTGAAACCCTAGAAATAATTATCTGTTAATCTAGATAATCGTAGGATATTATTATCATGCAAAGTCTTCGACTAATAAGGTTGTGGCGGCGGGCCAATAGAATTTGCAAACCCGACTCTAGGGTAGGGTGGTATGGGACGCCGTGCCCTAGAGCGGAGAGTGCCTGCGTGCACAAGGTAGGGTGAGGGTGGTGGTGCGCCGCAAGATGGATCATTCGCCCACCGCCTACCCTAGGTTGGAGGTCGCGGACCTCGTGGAAAATGTAAGGTTTAGACCCTTACGCTGAGCAAATGACATAGTGACCGCTCAACCACAGGTGTTGACTTGTCAACCCTGGTTTAGTACCTGCTCAACTTAAGTGAAACCCCGCATTGAGAGTCGGTGCAAGACAACGATAGGTCCCCACAACTCGGGTCCGGCGTTCCGCGAGGGCCAGCGGACACCCGAGGATGTGCGGGATTCTTATCTATCGGGTGGAGTGTATACCAAGGGTTGAGCAGCGAAAAGATCCGGTTCCTTAACTCAGTCATGAGGGTTAAGGATGCGTGTGGGTAAAATTGGGCAACTCTGCAGAGTCAATTAAATGGTATTCGAATACGCCGTGCTCCCGGTTAATGGAGCTGTGTCACTTGGGTGATTCCAGCAGCGAAGTTTAAGTAGTTTTGTTCATGTTTTAACTTGATTAGTTGGTTAATTAACTCTTCATGAAAACCCCTGAGATCTTAAGAAGTAGTTTTGGGTCCGTTTTATTAAAATGTTTGCAAATAAAACTGCATCCACCAAAGCTAATAAAACAAGTATACTCCCTTCCATTGTTATTCAGTGCATATAGTAAGATAGAGTCCCTTTGGGGCTTGCTGAGCCTGTTGTTTGGCTCACGGCTTGCTTATTCCACTCTTTAGAGGATCAAGACGAAGGTGAAGGTCTCCCCGTTGAGGAAGTCCCGGAGGGTCTCTTCTTCGACGAGGACCTGTGGCTTTAGGTCTTCGCCGCGCTCAAGCGGATTCTGGAAGTCTTTTGTAATGTAATTATACTTTGGGCTTGCACGCCCCGCTGTCAAAAACTGGATGTTATTCCATATGTGAAATATATGCTGGACTTGGTTGTAAGCATGCAATGGTATACTCTTGCGCGATGTTCCATAACTGTTCATGCGTGAATAGTTGCGGAATGCCGTGTCCGTACGCGCCCCTGGAAACGGGGGCGTTACATTCGCCTTCCAGATGGTGCTCGTTTGCACGACATGTTCCATGTCACACTTCTGAAGCGCTATCATAGAACTACCCCTACCGCTCCACTGAACTCCCGCCTACAATACATGGCAAAGTGGTACTTCAACCCGGCATCGTCCTCATGCCCGCCTCCATCAAAGGATATGGGAAGTCCTGGTGTATTGGAAGGGCCTTTCGCACGCTGATGCTACTTGGGAGAAGTTGGAAGACTTCCGTTCAGCGCACTCTCAAATTCAGCTCAAGAATGAGCTGTTTCTTCAGGGGGGAGAAATGTTGCAGATATGATCACTAAGCGATTTGGCTGCGTGTACCAACACCGTGCAATGGCAAATAGAGCCGTTGATTTTTTTTTTCAACACCGCAGACTGCAATACCCGCCTCCATTCGTGACTTTTACTCTTGATCAAGTCACGTTTACTTAGGAGCAATTATTTTCTTATCCAACATGACCAAAATGCCTAAAACAGCTACTCCAAATGGCCCTAAGGCCAATTTGCATTAAGAAACATGGAGTGACAAGTATTCATTAACAATAAAGTGATAAAAAGTGACGAGTATTCACGAATGAAAAGATTATATATTGGTACATTGGATAATAGATCCATTCAGTTAGAGGTCTAGATAGGAAAGTTTTTTTTCGCGTAACTCAACTCCATCCTGGTTCTAGTGGGGTTAGGGCTAGATGGGGTTGACTACTCAACGGTGCTTCCACAGGTTTGGCGGCTTTTGACTTTGATGTGTTTTTGCATCTAGAAAATATTTTATATCAACTTAAGTCTCATGGATTTATTGGCATGAAACATAAATATGTAAACAAAAACTTGTTTGCATAATAATAAATATGTTTAGCATGGTTAATAATTGTTGAAGATTCATAATTACAGTTGTTTTAGTTTGATACCCCTCATGCACACAAGCCCCTGAATCGGATCAAATTTTATGAGATACAGTATAAGCGTGCACGATATTACGAACAAACTAGATGTGTGACACCCCGGCCCATGTTGGCTCATGTGTGTGTGCACATGAATTTCTGGGTTAGTTCCACCTTACTAGCTTAACTTGAGAAGTACTTACATATAAACCTAGAAGTTCCAATGGTAGCACCCCCGATTAACCGTTTTGCGCGAAGCGAGGACGAAAGTGCAAGCGGGTTGCTACGTGTGCGTGGCCTATCCAGAATGTGGTTAGGTCTGAGTCAGTTTGGATCCTAGGGCGTTACAAGATGAATCTCATAGAGAGAACTAAAATAACGACAATGAAGCAACCTCGACAAGAGAGATTTAGCGAAGCCAACCACAACTTCCTTAAGTGTGACTCTAAAGGAGTACGAGGGATTATCGCTCTCTCACAACTTTCTCAAAATTTTTAAGATATTTGTATTCTTATCTTATACAAAAATCTAGTTAAAGAGATAACTAAGAAGGAATTGATTACAAGCACCGGATCATCTCCCCTCTGATAGAACAGTGGCAGAAGTGACAGATCCAGTGCCAACGCTCGTCACCGATGGAGGGCAAGACATGACGTACGAATCAAACCCTTCGTTCTGCATCAGCGCCATCGTGCTGTAGCTCATGTAGGTCGGCGACAGGTCGGGAGCCGACTGGCCGCGGTCCAGGTACTGCATGACCTTCTGCATGCTGGGCCTCGCGTTGGGCAACGGGTGCGAGCACAGTAAGCCCAGCTTCAGCACGAGGGTCACCTCCTCCGCATTGAACTTCCCCGTGAGCCGGGGATCCACCGCGTCGAGGATCGAGCCGCTGCGGTGGTGCTCGAGCACCCAGTCGACCAGCACCACCCGGTTGTCGTGCCCGTCGCGGTCGATCGGCCTCCGCCCGCACGCGACCTCCAGGAGAAACACGCCGAACGCGAACACGTCGGTGAGGGGCGTCGCCTTGCCGGTGCGGACGAGCTCCGGTGCGAGGTATCCCATGGTGCCAACCACATGGGTTGTCTGAGGATCGGTGCCGTGATCGTACAACCTTGCGAGGCCGAAATCGCCCAACCGCCCGTTCATCTCGCTGTCTAACAACACATTGCTTGCTTTTATATCTCGGTGGATGACAACTTGCTCCCAATCCTCGTGGAGGTACAGCAGGCCTGATGCGACACCTTTGATTATCCAGTACCTCTCAGGCCAATGTAGAGCTGGCCTATTTCTGTCGTACAAGTACTTATCGAGGCTACCATTGGCCATGCAGTCATAAACTAAGAGGAGTTCACCTTTGCGCCGGCAGTAGCCTAGTAACTGCACGAGGTTCCGGTGTCGAAGACGACCAATACTGACCACCTCAGCGATGAACTCCTTCAGTCCTTGCCTCGAATCATGTGACACCCTCTTCACTGCAATCTCCAAATCCGATGCCGGAAGCACCCCTTTGTACACTCTCCCAAACCCTCCAACGCCCAGTAAGTTCTTATCCTTGAACCCATCGGTGGCACGAAACAAATCCTTGTATGCGAACCGGTGCGGGCCGAACTCGTCCTCCCAATCTTCGCGCACCTCGGCGAACCGGCGCCGACACCACACGAAGAAGAAGACGGCAGCTAGCACTGCAGCGACTAGCAACGCGGTGGCGAGTGGTAGCACGACGTCCAAGACCTTTGACCGAGGCTTCGGACCCACGCGTGGCAGGGCGGGGAGCTTGGAGAAGTCAAGCGGCGGAGCAGGTCCGTCCAAGCTGAAGCTCCATCCGAGCACGTAGTGGTGCGTGAACACGACGCCCGTCGCCGACGAGAAGCCGACGTACATCGTGTCCGCCATGACAGTGGAGAGATCAATGGCTTCCGAGAGCAGAGGTTTCTTGGGCTTCGGCACTTGCACAGGAGCTAATGTCACGTTGAGCTGCCTTGCCTGGCCGTCGTAGTCCACCCACACCTGCATCGGCCTGCGGCTGTTTAGCCTCAGGTCCCGGAAGGCGCCGTCGTCGTCGCCGTAGTAGCCGGCCGGCTGGGCCTGCTGCGACATGAGGCTGTTGACGTCGATGCCGACGTGGTTGCTGTTGATGTCGCGGAACTCGGGGTTCATGATGGTGTCGAGTTCGACCGCCAAGATGCGATCGGTCGCCGTGCCGTTGATCGTGTTGAGGAGACCCAGGTACTGCCCGGCGTTGGCCGTGGAGAAGTTTCTGGTCGGGGCGACCACGAACGCGAGCCCGTGGTCGCTCAGTCCGTCGTAGCCGGACACGATGGCGAACACGAAGGACGTGGAGAAGGACCGCGCCACGGTGACGTTCGACGTCGCCGTGGACTTGCTGAGGAAGCGGAGTGGCGCGGGGTGGAAGGCGTGGGCTTTTGCCTGGTACGTCGCGTTGGTGAGCGCGAGGAGGCCGTTGGACGTGACGACGGCGAGGCCGTCCAGCGTAAGGTTCGCCGCGGCGAAGCCTTCGTAGGCGAACTGGCCATCGTCGGCGGACGAGGCCACGTCGGCTTGCAGGCTCAACAAGGCGAGCAGAAGGAAAGAAAAAAACCTGGCAGGCATGGTGGCACACCGCGCCTTGATGCCTTCAGGCTCGAGAAGCTTAGAAACAGATCACAACTCATAATATTGTAGCATCGGCAAAATAATCGCTTGGTTTGTGATCATGCGGTACAGTTTTTTGACACTCTGGAGATGCATCGTGGTTGGGTGGTGGGTGAGAGGCTGAGAGCTCAGGCAGGCAGGACAGGCGCACCGGAGGGCTGAAAGATACAGAGAGAAGGACGTGTATGGCGGTAGCAAACGGAGTCTTGCCGTGAGCTAGAGACGATGACGACGACTACTACTACTTCTATCGGTGGATTTATTGACGTCAACTAAACATTTGTCCCGTGCATTTAATATCTTAATGGATACGGCGCCTGCGTAGATTCGATAATTCTGCGAGAGATCACATGTCGTAGATGGCTATTTTGGAACTGTTCACATGCACTAATTGACCATCCTGTTCAACATTCAAAACTGCAAGATTTCTGCGCATGCTATTAAGATAGCCAGATAGGTAGGCGCCGTGCCCTGCAGGGCGGGATAATTGCACATGGTAAAAGAAGGATGGCAGGATAATTGCACATGGTAAAAGAAGGATGGCCGATGAATGAGACCATTCACCTTTCTTGTCTTAACAATTAAGCTGAATTACGTAACAACTCATCTAGATCAATTCAATTCTTCACAGTCGGCGATACCTCTTCTAGATTACTGATAAGAATTAAAGTTTCAAGCAGTCGACTGAGGGAAGTGCGTATTACTAAGGGCCTACTTGGTTGGGCTAAAAAGCTGTAACTTATAGCTGAAAATTACACTATAACGGCTGAAATTATACTATAGCTGAAGGTGGCTTATTTGGTGTAATTAAATTTTAAAAAATAAAAATAGAAAAAATATATTAGCTCATCACGAACAATATGAACGAATACGAGAAAAAAGAACCAATAAAAAAGTTTAAAAAACTAAAATAAACCAAAAACAAAAAGATCAAATTAAAGGTCATGTTCTTTTCGGCTGCGGCTTATGGCTTTTGGCTGAAATTTTTGAATTTTGGCTGTTTACGGTACAGATTACGGAGAGACGGATACTCATTTGTGATTTTAGCTGGTACAGATGCTGGAATTTTAACGTGTAGATCGTTTAACTTATAGACACCGTCTTGAGAAAATACTCCATTTGAAAGTTAGGTACTGTAGCAAAAGTCAAAAGCCGCTAACTTCGGAGAAAAAGAACATGCCCAAAATAAGCGAAGCTAGTTCAATTCTAATGGTCAAACAGAGATGCCGGAGAGGAGAGAGACTATCTGGACTACCATACTCGATGCGCCTACTCTCCCTTTCTTTTCTCACGAATCCGTAGACTTCAGGGCCCTTCCGCCCATCGTGGTTGGAGCAGTACCTGTTACGACAATTCCTAAAGACAAAGCTAGGTTCCGAGTTCTGACAGTGAAATATTTCTACTTCCCGCTGCCATTTTACAGGGATTGGTTGTCTTGAATGACAATCCTTGGGTTGCGATTGATTTTGACATGGAACAATATTCTAGCGGTTTGGCATCGCGGCCCATAGTTTGATACTATGTGTTTGTCAATTCAACAACGAACGATGGTCGATGACTATTCTGCTCTTTGCATACTTTATTCTGTACTTTTTGCTTTGTTTATTCACATAAACTAAGTAAATAGTCGGGGTTAGAATAGAGTTATTAATATAACTTTATTTTCTAGTAGTAAATTCTTTCTATTTCAGTTCTTTTTATGTTTTACAAGTACAAACTATTCAACAAGATGAATTACAGGGAAATGGAAGAAGTCTTTCATCATCCAAAGGTAAATATTTACAAAGTTTTTATTTACAAACTACTTTGAAGAAGGAGAGTTGAGTTGCATCTCCTCTGCGACCCTTTGACAGGTCTGCTCTAGTTCTTTGATCAGACAGGCAGTCTCTATTTCAGAGCAGCTAAAGTCATGATCGATAGGGTGAAAGTTGAGGTTCTGATCGTATGCCTTGAGTTTTGCCAAAGCATAGCTTACAACGCTTTTAACCGCCTCCCGAATCGACTCAGCCTGATCGGTCTTCAGAATGAATAAATGCTTCTCTAGCACATAGACCTGTAGCCGGATCATACTCACATGAGAAGTTATGGTATCTTCAGAAGGGCTCATTTTCTCTATACAAACCCACCGAGTAGATTGTTGAGAAGTATTACATTGTCATGAAGGATTGCCTTTATTGACTTTGTTTCCTCTTGACTACAAGTCGAGGTTTCTGAGAGACGCTTTATTTCGATCACAGCTTCTGCAAACAAAATAAGAATGGTTAGGTTAGGGAAATACTTAGACTAGTTAGTAGGACTAGTTGAAGATGAAACTTTTCTTATCTGCTAGTCGAGCGTCAAGCTTATTGACTTCAGCTTTGTGCTCTTCTTCCAGCAGTTTCATTCTCTGGATGGTCTCTTTATTGATACGAGTAAGTTCCCTAATCACTTTGGTATTTTCTTCGACCTTGGTTTGAGACTTACTCGCTTCAGCCTCTTTTTCTGTAAAAAAAAAAGAGTAAGAGAAACACCATAAAGATAAGCAAATAAATAGTCTTAAGTTCAAAACTTACTATTTATTTTCTCCTACAATGCTCTAGTTGTAGAATTAGCGTTCATAATGGTTATTGATTGGTCAATGTTTTTACTCAAAATCTCAGCTTTAACTTTGAAGTTCTTTGAAGCTTGTATGGAAATCAAATGCTAATTTTATTTTATTTTTATTCTGAATTTCAGTTTTATGTTAAAATTCGTATACAAATCCAACTACTAATTTTATTTAGTTTTTATTCCAAACTTAAGTTTTACTTTGAAGTTCGTGTGGAAATCAAATTGCTATCTTTTTATACTAAATTTCAGATAATTTTTATTGTACTTAACATGGGCTCTTTCTTTCAATCTAAACCGTTATAACTTAGGTCCGTCAGATAGGCAACTAGATCTTTTCTCTTTTTTTCTTCAATTAACGTGGGAATTTCTAGTCGTTAAGAGTGAATGTGGTGGCTTCTTTTACCTCTGCTTTAATAATATAATATATTAAAGTGTGTTTCAATTAAGTATCTTTTTTAGAGCCATAGGGAATAAACTCTGCTTTCAGTTTTTTTATAGCAATGAAAGTGAGATAGTTACAACTTACTCTCTCCGGTCACAAATGTATATCACTTTGGATATAGATGTAGTCAAACTTTTGAAATTCCGATTATCAATATCTTTTTAAATATTTAAGTTGGATACATGAAAATCATGTGTAGATTTCTCTCAAAAAGTACTTTCATAATATTACAATTTTATTAGATTTTATAAATATATTGCAATAGAAATCAGTTATCAAAATTGTGTTCTAGAGACCGTATCGATATCCAAAATGACATGAATTTGTGACTGGAGGGAGTACATCTTTAAGCATCAGAACCCGACTCATGTAATATGATCAAACACCTTGTATCTTAAGCGAACCTCCATTGTAGACCTGTTCAACTCCTAGCCCGGGCCAGGCTTGGAAAAGCCCAGCCTTGCATGGGTAGGCCCAAGCTCAGCCCGCTTGGCCCAACGTAGGCTAGGCTCGAAGCCCGAAAATTTTGTTTACGGAATAAAATGTTATTATTTGATTCTTTTTGGAATAAAATATTATTGTTTAATCTATATTCTGAAATAAAATATTAATATTTATTAAATTAATGTCATTGGGCTTATTTGGGCTTCGGGCCAAGCCTGTGGGCCAAAAATCTGGGCCTGAGCCCGGAAAAAATGGACCAGGCCGCCCATGAATAGTCTACTCTGCCGTAAGATAATGAAATGTAAACGTACATACAATATTCGAAACAAAGAAACAACACAAAAAAAAAACACCGATCAAGATCCTAGGTTACAGCTAGAAAACTTAAGCTTGTTCGGTGCTGTTGGTAAGAGGAGTTTCTTTTTCATGGTTAGGATGATAAAGAGTTCGACGGAATATTTTATACTCCAGTTACAAGGAAGCTATCTTCTGCTGTTCCTATCATAACGGTACCATCGTGCCTTTACCCCACATCCAACCGTTTTTTATAAGCCAACGGGCAAGGTTTGTACACTAGTGAAAGCATCTCTATCTCCCTCATCAATGGACTCGTCCTGGAGCCTGAAGTGGGGAAAACAACAACCTCTCCTAGTTCTTTGCAATCGACGCTCTGCACTTGCTTACTAAACACGGCCGCCGTGCACAGCACTGGTGCTCTCTCCTTTGCCTTGCCACCGGGCTAAATAGCAACAGCGCACACAGCAGCCCATGAGCTGCCAAGCCACCTTAGTTCGAGTTTCGACCAAATCAATCACCCGACTGCTGACACGCCGACCACAATGGATGCTTAGTGATCAACACAACTAACCACTAGCGAACAACACTGATTCAGACATCTAATAATCCAAAAAATACAAAGATAGATAACCATTAACTAATACAATAGATGCTTAGTGATCAACACAACTAACCACTAGCGGACAACACTGACTCAGACATCTAATAATCCAAAAAAATACAAAGATAGATAACCATTAACTAATACAAGTGTACAACAACATTACAACAAACTAGGCAACTAGCAATCTAGCAATTATTATTTGCCAAATGAAACATAGAGAAAGGAATTACTTTGCAAGATCCTATTGACTCCATTACTCTGATGTTGTAATAGATATCACTATATCAATCAATCACCATTAACCAATTTAGCTTCAAGGTTGCATTCAACAAACAAACAAATGAATCAAGATAATGTATAACAAATTTGTTAGATCTAGAGGTTTAGGAATTAAGAGGTAGAACGACTGGACTACTAGAGCATTTAGATCTAGAGGTGGACTTGACTACTATCTACTACTCTACTGGAGCATTTAGAATCTTAGATCTAGTGGTGAATGGAGAAGACCTGGTAATCAGCGGCGTTGTCAGCGGCTATTTGGCGTCGGCGTCTTGGGAGAGGGAGTCCCGACAAGTCTTAGGAGTTGGGAGGAGGCCGGTGTCTGGGCCTGGGAGGTTGGGACTCGAATTGGAGTCTGGAAGAACCGACGAAGGCATAACACCGGAGCCCCGAGTGGCTGTCGGCTGAGCCTGGGACTGGGGGAGCACCGGAGGCCGGAGCCGCCTACGCCTAGGGTTGAAGACGAGAGTCGAGATAACAGAGAAAGAAGTGTGCGCTGCGATGTGCGGCTGTGTGCTCTACCTCTACTACTGCTCGCCTGCTCGGTGAGATGGCGTCGGTGGCTTGGTGGGCCGAGTTGGCGTTGGCGCTCCTAGGCAGCTGGGCTTAGGTTAGATGGCTGGCTTGGGTTGAAGAACAGGTGAAGACGCGAAGTGACGGTAGATTCGGTAGTTTCGGTTTTAAGTCGTTTTCTACCGGAAATACTGAACAAAAGATACACCAAATTTTCAGATCCCGAACCGAATACTGGTCAAACCAGGTTGGCTGGTACGGTTCGGTTTTTTCAGTTCAGTGAAAAAAATGCACAGCCCTATTTTTTATGATGGTTCTATTCATGTGCTCGGCCATACCGTTCTACTAAGGTGTGCCTGGTACTATATAATGCCTTACAATGCCTTTTGGTCGGTATAAGGTTTCAAATTCTCCCAAACAGAATTCCAGGCCATTATCTATTTAGAGTTTGTAAACATGCTTGTCAGTCTGTTTCTCGATCATAATCTTTTGCTTTTTGAATGTCTTGAATACATTAGACTTATACTTGATAAAGTATGTCCAAACCCTTCAAGAGTAGTCATCGATGATGGTCAACATATAGTTGGTGCATCCAAGGGATAAAACAAGAGACTCACCCCACAAATCGGAGCGAACATAATCCAATATGCCTTTCAAAGAGTGATTTGCAGAGCTAAAACTCACATTCCTCTGCTTACCAAAGTCACAATGTTCATAAAACTTTAACTGGTTGATGCCTTGACCATCGAGCAGACTTTTTTTTTGCTCAACTCCTTTAAGCCAACTTCACTCATATGCCTGAGATGCATATGCCATCGACTTGTCTAATTAACATCAGACAACCTGGTCGAGGCAACAACAGCCTTCTCGACTAGAGTAGTGCCTCAAAATGAAAGAGATTTGCTGCCTTCATATCATCTTTCATCACAACAAGAGAGTCTTTAGAGATCTTCAGAACTCCACCTTCACCTAAAAACTTGTATCCTTTGGCATGAACAGTACTCAATGAGATAAGATTCCTCTACAAATTTGGATAAGATTCCTCTACGAATTTGGAATGTGTCAGGCCTTTGATAGGTTTTGATGGTGCCATCAAACATCTTGATCTAAATGGAACTGATGCCTGCAATCTTGTATAGAGTACTATCTCCTATTAACACTGATCCACTCAGAATAGCCTCATAAGTACCGGCTAAATCAAGAATCCATTCGTCGTTGTTTTTGGAATCACCAGCAAAGACAATAAGAACCTCTCCTTTGGAACCTTCTTTTGTAACAGTAGTGGCCCTAGCTTTATCATTGTGTTCATCTTTCTTGGAACTATTATTCTAGAGTTTCTAACACTTGCAGATATTGTGTATACCCTTCTTGCAATAGTGACACAACTTCTTATCTTCAAATTTGAATGACCTTTGTATTTGCTCGAGCATCTGCCTTTGGAATCACTGGTCGGAGACCTCTCGACCGGTTTACCCTGAAAGGACAAAACTTTTGCATGCGAACTTGAGCCTTCTCTCAAAACCATACTTTTCATCTTTTCTTTAGCACATAGAGATTCATAAACCTCCTTCAGAGTAAGAGTATCTCAACTATAGAGAATTGCGTCTCTAAACATAAAGAATGAAACAGGCATGGTCGAAGCAGCAGTCGGAAGTTTGAGAACCCAGTCGGTGCTCGAACATGGTCGAAGCAGCCATGGTCATAAGTCAGCTGTGGTCGTAAGGCAGTCGTGGTCGTAGGACACCATGGTCGTAAGTCGTAGAAGCTGCAGTAGTCATAGCGGCTGCAGTGGTCATAGTCGGTACTTAGTTGGAGCATCTGAGGGAAGTCGAGAGATGTGGGTGGTCGTGTGAAGAGATCATAGCTGTGTGAAGTAGTCATAGCTGTGAGAAGCAGTCTCGTATGGATCGTGGAGTGATTCTAGGAGACATGAGAATAGGCTTTAGTGGAGTTAGTGGGTATGTGGAGGTCATGTGTATGCGCATGAGGCTTATGTACAGTTGTCATAGCATCGAGATGATGCGACATGGTCAATGTAGCAGTTGGAAGTTTGAGAACCCGGTCAGTGCTCGGATGTGGTCATGGCAATGTGGTCGTAAGGCAGCCGTGGTTGAAGCAGCCATGGTCATAAGACATCCGTGGTCGTAAGGCTCTATGGTCATAAGGCAGCCGTGGTCGTAAGGCAGCTGTGGTCGTAGGACGCCATGGTTGTAAGTCGTAGAAGCTATAGTGGTCCTAGCAGCTGCAGTGGTCGTAGTCGGTACTCAGAAGAACACTATAGCAGTCAGAGCATCCGAGTACGAGGGAAGTCATAAGATGTAGGTGGCCATGTGAAGCGATCATAATCGTGTGAAGCGGTCATGAGAAGCAGTCGTAGCCATGAAAAGTGGTCTCGTGCGGATCATGGAGTGATTTCAGGAGGCATGAGAATAGGCCAAAGTTAGTGGAGTTAGTGGGTCTGTGGAGGTGTGTGTGCGCATGAGGCTTATGTGCCATGGTCGTAGCATCGAGATGATGCACCATGGTCAAAGCAGTAGTCAGAAGGTTGAGAACCCAGTTGATGCTCAGATGTGGTCATGGCAACGTGGTCGTAAGGCAGCAGTGGTCGAAGCAGCAATAATCGTAAGGCATCCGTGGTCGTAAGGCAGCCTTGAGATGTTTTCATGTGGAAAGAAGAATTGCTGGATGAATATGTGTCTTATTTGACGAAGTTGGTATCTGGAATTGGTGGAAATTGAAGAATTGGGTACTAAAGCTGATTGTGTGTGTGTGTGAATGGTACAAATGTAGGTGCCCAGTTCATGTGCCTAGCTTTATGTTAGTGGTTGTGTTTAGCCTTTTTTTTGTTTTTTTGAAATGGAAGAACATTGCTGACTGTGTAAGCTTATCTCTAAAAAGTCATAGTTAATAGGGGTAATGGAAGTATCACTATGATTTCATTTTGTAAACTGAACTATGTCAAGTGCATGTTGTTTTTGAAGTTGAATTGTGAAATGCAACAAGCAGAGCAGGGGATGAGCACGGGTAAGGGGATGCGCTAGGGGCATCGGCCACGGGCGGAGCAGGGGTGGCAGTCAGCTACTCTCTCCCTAGCCCTACCTAAATGGATAAGTGGGGTCCCACCTCTCATCTGGGCCACCGAGATGGTCGGATAGCCGAGATTGAGTATGGCCATACCTCCACAGATAGCCTCTTGTGCACCAGATATGTTGCTATTTTTATTGGCTAGGAATTGTCCCTCCTTTGTGTGCTCCACCTCAAGTCCAACGAAGTGCTTCAACTCTCCAAGATCTTTCATTTGAAACCAAACCATCAGAATTTCTTGTCTTTTGTACCTCCTCGTAGTAATCGCTGATGATGATCAAACCATCAACATAGACTACAACTATTACTAGTCTACTATCCTTGGCCTTCACATATAAACTAGATTCTGATGGAGCAGCTTTAAAACCACGATGCATTAAGAACTTGCCAACTTTTGTTACCATGCTCTTAGAGCCTGTTGTAAGCCATATAGTGCCTTGTTTATTTTGCAAGCATACTTGGTATGAGTCCTGTTCTCAAAGCCATACATTGCCCTAATTAATTTATCTGGACTACCTTACTCCATTTGCATTTTCCCATTTTTTTCCTTTATGCACCTTGATCAGCCCACAAATCTACCCAAGTCCCTCTAATTGGGCCAGACTCGATCCAAGCCGAGCCTAGCTGACCTGAGCCTGGCCCAAGCCAGGCCCATCAGACTTGAGCTTGCCCCTCGATTCCACCGTCACCCATTCCCCTGAGCAAATGATGGTGACATGGGGGGGGGGGGGGACAGAAGAGGGCTTCAAACGACCGGGTCTGGGTAAGGTGCCGGCGACGATGGCCAGATTTGGGAGAGATGAGGGAGGAGGTGTCCTAGGTGGGTGATGAGCCGACGACAAAGGCAAGGTCGGTGGAGGGCAACACCGACACGGTGGTGATGCATCTTCGAGCTAGTGCACGGGCAGCCGGCAATACGGAGGCTAGTGGTGACGGCGAGAGATGACAAGAATGGGGAGGAGAGGGGCTTCGATGGCTGTCCACTCCCGCTCTTGCAGACGGTCCAAGTTGGTCCATTTTTCCATCCTATGGCTACGGTCATCAACATGGCTCGATCCAATGACTGTGAGTCTGTGACTTTATGGATGTAGTGGTCGCACGGATTTGTTAGAATTTCAGCAATTATCAATATATATATACTAAACTGCACGAATAGGCCTAATGGACCTCAACCACTAATTGGGTTAGTTTAGGTAAAGTATTGGGTTAGTTTAGGTAAGGTGTCCGCACAATTGGACCATTGATACGGGCCAATATACAACAAATATGACATTTTAGGCACCATTTCAAAGTTAATGTGTGGGATATATTTTGTCCGCTGATCGACTGTCCTATTCTACAGAGCTGAAAGCTTACATTGTTTTCCAACCATATTACATTTCGTGTAACAAAAACCCCAACTATAAGAAGCTTGCAATTGTGCACGACACCAGTTGCACAACAACTTCATATAATAGGCATCATGTTGGTTAACGTAATAAAAAGCATCCAAGTCATCTCTCCCTTCTGATAGAATAGAAACGGTTGACATGGTGCCGACACTAGAATCTGACGAAGACGACCACATACCATGTGAGTCAAGAAGCCGTTTCTGCTGCATCACTGCCATCATGCTGTAGCTCACGTACGCCGGCGACAGGTCTGGGGCCATCCAAGTACTTCACGACTTCACCCATGCTTGGTCTTGCATTGGGCAACGGATGTGAACACAGCAGGCCGAGCTTCAGAACAAGACTCGCCTCCTCGGAGACGAACTCCCCTGCAAGTTGAGGATCCACCGACTCGAGAATGGAGCCGCCGCGATGATGCTCGAGCACCCAGTCAATCAGCACAGCCTGGTTACCATGGATGTCGTACTCAACTGGCCTTCGCCCACAGGTGACCTCCAGAAGGAACACACCGAACGCGAACACATCTGTCAGTGGCGTTGCCTTCCCCGTGCGCATGAGTTCGGGGGCAATGTAACCCATAGTGCCTACCACATGCGTGGTTTTTGCCGCAGCTCCATGATCGTACAACCTTGCTAAGCCGAAATCACCCAGTCTTCCATTCATCTCGCTGTCCAGAAGCACGTACGTTGCTTGCTTTGATAACTCGATGAATAACCACTTGCTCCCAATCTTTGTGTAGGTACACTAATCCTGATGCGATGCCTTTAATGATCCAGAACCTCTTGGGGCAACATAGAGGAACCGATCTAATTCTGCCATATAGGTACTTATCAAGACTACCATTTGCCATGAAGTCATAGACCAGGAAAAACTCACCCTTACGTCGACAATAGCCCAGCAGCTGCACGATGTTTCGCTGACGAACACGGCCGATGCTCACCACCTCAGCGATGAACTCCCTTACACCCTGCCTTGAATCATGTGACACCCTTTTCACCGCGATCTCCAGATCGGACGAGGGAAGCACGCCTTTGTACACGCTTCCAAAGCCTCCGTCACCGAGTAGGTTCCTATCTGCGAACCCTTAGGTGCAGGGGCACAACCCAGGTCTCAAGCTATGTGGGGTATAGCCCAAGGCTTGAAAATCAAAGCCTATCAAGAATGTTGACTTAGAAGTGAAAGGTTATGAATGAAATCCCATGTCGGCTTAAAATCAGCTGGCCTAGCTTGGGGCTTGGACTGAGTCTGGTTCCGCCCTTACCTGGGTGGCATGAAACACGTCCTTGTACGCGAAGTCGCGAACCGGTGTGGAGTGTGGACCAAACTCGTCCTCCCAATCTTCGTGCACCTCCGCATACCGGCGCCGCCTCCACAAGAACAACACGAGAGGAAGCATCGGCGCAGTAACAAACAACGTGGCGGATACCGGCAGCACAACATCCAATATCTTTGGCCAACGCTTCGAATCAACCCGTGGCAAAGCGGGTAGCAACGAGAAGTCAAGCGGAGGAGCAGCTCCGTCCAAGCTGGAGCTCCAGCTAGGGCTGTAAAAAAAGCTCGAGACTCGTGAGCTACTCGGGTTCGGTTCGTCTTAGACTTGACTCGAGTTCGGCTCGAATTATAAACGAGCCAAACTCAAGCTTGAGCTGAAGCTCGCAAGCTTATCGAGCTCGAGCTCAAAAAGCTCGAGTAGGCTCGTTCATCATTGCTAAGCATGACTCTTTAAAGTGTATACACATGTATTTCAATTTTTTTATCAATTGTATTGTCCAAATCACACCGGGCTTATAAATAAGATAATGGTTTAAGCCTAAGAACAAGATAGACTGCAGTTGGCTAAGCTTATGGTAGATAAAAAGCTAAAGACTCGTGAATTGCTCGTGTTTCGCTCGTCTCAAGTTCGACTCGAGATCGGCTCGAAAGATAAATGAGCCAAGCTTGAGCCTAACTCTAGGCTCGGGTGATTCTGAGGCTCGGTTCGAGTTCGGTTCGATTCTCTAACAAACTCAAGCTTGAGGCAGTGAGCTCGCTCGAGCTCGGCTCATTTACAGCCCTAGCTCCAGCCGAGCACGTAGTGGTGCGTGAACACGACGCCCGTCGCCGATGAGAAGCCGACGTACATCGGATCCTTCAGGACCGTGGATAGATCAATGGCCGCGGAGAGCAGAGGTTTATTGGGCTTGCGCAGGAGCTAACGTCACGTTGAGGTGCCTTGTCTGGCCATCGTCGTCCATCCACACCTGCATGGGCTCTTGGCTCTATCATCCAATACTGTCTCAAAAAATATAAATAAAAATTATTAGTTATAAGCAAAAGCCATTAGCTACTGGTAAAAACCACTACCGCAGTAAAAACAGGGACAATGCCCACCGGCTCAATCACGACGATGCGGCAGGCCGGCCTGATCCATGGAGGAGCCCAGAGAGCGCAGCGCGGCTGGCAAGGCAGCAACGAGGGGGTCCAACGAATCGCGCAGCACCTGCACGGCCCGCTCAGGCCACGTCACCCGTTGCCTGTGAGGACTCGGCCACCGGCTCTGCCAGTAACCCAACCCGAAGCGGCCCACGAACCGCTTCGACCTAACAAGTCTCGGCGTGTCGGGTCCACGGCCGCGAGCCCATCACAAGCACGAGACCACCCGACGCGCCGCGGCCCAGAGAAAAAGCCTCGTCCGCACGCACCGCACGCTCCTCCCGTCCCGTTTCCTCCACGCGGCAAAACGCCCAGCAGACGAGTCCTCTCGCTTCTCCCCTCCGATTCATCTCCTCTCCCTCCCGTCTCGCTCGGCCCTGCACGACGCCACCGCGCGCGCGGCGGGATGGCGAGCGCGGCCTCACCCAGCCCCCTCCCCGTGGCCTCCCTCTCCGCGCGCCGCAGCGCGACCCCCGCTGCGGCCGCCCCCTACCACGCGTCGTCGCAGCTCTCCAGGCGTTCGGGTCTCTCTTCTGGAAGCGCGTCGGCGCCGCGCGCTCGGCTGCGCGTGGAGGCTTCCAAGGCCGACCCGGTCGAGGAGAGGCTCCCCGCCGCGCCGGCCCCGGTTGCCCCAGCGGAGCCGCGGCCCCAAGTAGGAACCAGGTAGGCAAACGTCTCCTTCAGTCCCGTCTCTACTCCAATTACTGAGCTGTTTTAGCTGCGATTTTATAGCTTCCGATTGCTTCTTTTTGTTTCTTGCTGATATCTTGGATTTCCTTTTGTTCTTGTTCAGCACGTGGAAATGGAGGGGTTACAACATTCGCTATCAGTACGCCGGAACGTCTGGCCCTGCATTGGTTCTGATTCATGGTTTCGGGGCAAACAGGTGCTCATCGTACACAGACATTTCTGTTTACTATTTGCAAGCAACCAAAGTTCTTAAGTGATCATAGCAAACGGGAGTTACATTTAAGCATAACAGTTCGTTAGCTGTTCTTGTACTGTTCTTTACATACTAATGACTGCTAAAAAGGTTCACTTGACACACTGTTCTTTATACATAAACTGCTTAAGATAGGCAGAATGACCGAGGAAAAAGAGGTTTAGCTGAGCTTTGGTCATCTGATGAATACAGACAGATTTAGGAAAAGAATTGTTGTACCTACTATTTGAGAACTTTTTAGTTAGCAGTCATATTCATCTCGGTTTGTTAGTTTTCTTTTCAGCTTTCGTGTTCAGCGATGCATATGCTTATTTTGATGAAAGCTCAAGCTACATTCATTTTGGCAATAATTTGATGGAAGTGTTTTTCTTAAACTATGATACTTCGCTTGTTACCATCTTTTATGTTCTCCTCCCCTGTAAGTTAGCTGCCTTCTCTTTCCTTAGCAATCATTCACCAATTCCTCTTTTTCCCCCTCAGTGACCACTGGCGGAAAAATATTCCTGTTCTTGCCATGGAAAATAGAGTGTATGCAATTGATCTAATTGGTTATGGCTATTCTGATAAGCCTAATCCACGTGAGCTTGGAGAGAGTTTTTATACTTTTGAGACATGGGGAGAACAGCTAAATACGTTTTGTGCTGAAGTGGTCAAGAGTGAAGCTTTCTTCATATGCAATTCAATTGGAGGTATGCTGGATGCTTACATACTTGAACAGCAATGGACCATTTTATGTTTATATAATACGAGCAATTGATGTAGCAGAGCAATGCTGGTCACTTGGTACAATCTGTAATAGTCGCTCTGCCACTGTTGCAAAGCACATTTCCTCTCAATTGCCCCCTTTGTTATTTTAGCAAACACATTTGAGCACTGGACAACAGAAAGGGCCAAAATGCTGGCTGCCCTGGCTTAGAAGTGTTTGTCTTTTCAATTATTACTTTGATGAGTAAAGGCATGATGTTGTTTTATATCAGTCTGATCTCATTTTTTGTTTGATATATGTCATTGAAGAGGATTTCTTTTCATAGAGGAGAATTTCATGAACAATTATAATGTCTTAATTATTCTGCAGGGCTTGTTGGCCTGCAGGCAGCTGTTATGGAGCCTCAGAAGTGTAAGGGTATTGTTTTATTGGATATTTCACTAAGGATGCTTCATATCAAGAAGCAGCCGTGGTTTGGAAGGCCTTTCATCAAATCGTTCCAAAATCTCCTAAGGTAACTCATATTTCATAGTTCGTTATGGGATCTTGGTGCTCACTAGCTGCTTGTTATAATGCCTTTTCTGGTTGTTAGGAACACTGCTGTTGGGAAACTCTTCTTCAATGCTGTTGCTACACCAGAATCTGTGAAAAATATTCTTTGTCAGGTATTTATTTTTTAGCCTCTCATCTTGTAAAAGGACACTACAAAGTATTTAAGCAGAATATGTGTCATGCATGTAAAATCTATGGCACATAAGATTTAGGGTCTGTTCTTTTTGGCTGCGGCTTGTGGCTTTTGGCTGCGGTTTATGACTTTTGGGCTGTTTGTACGAAAGATTACAGAGTAACAGAAATTCACATACGGTTTTTACCAATATAAATGAAGTCAGTAAAGTATGTACTACAATTGACTAGTAGACCCTATCTTAAAAAAATATTCCGTTTAAAAGTTAGTTACTGTAGAAAAACCAAAAAGCAGCTTTTAGAAGCTGAAAAGAACAGGGCCTTAAAGGAAACCTCTCAAAATTATTTAAGAACCACAGAACTGGCTTGCTCCAATCTTATCATATGCTGATGGGAAAAATCCTTACCTGAATAAAATTAGATGTGTGACAAAACATTAATATATCTAGACTTAGGGCCGGTTAAGCTTGAGCTGAAAGCTACATAAGCTTAAGCCCTAAACCAGATACTATTGGAGTTATTCCATGGAGAAGTTTAACCTTTCTATTGAGAAGGTGAAACAGTGTTGCTAACTTACGGGCATATGGGTATTTTGCACAAGCTCAAGCTCCTAGCCTCCTACAGAAGGGCCCTAATCTTAATATGCAGAAACATCGTTAAATTAGCAGTCTAGAAGAGCTATCCTGTCCCGTGAGGCTGTGACAGGGTTACATGTTCCTTCTCAGATGTACTAGAAGGGAAAAAAACTACTTGAAAAGAGCTATCCTGTCCCGTGAGGCGGCGACTGGCAGCCGGCAGAAGGCAGTTGGTAACGACCAGCAGATGCGAGGGGATAACAGAGATCATGATGGGATCGATGAGTGATATTTTACAGGCGATGGAGGTGTCGGGTCACAGATAGAGTTTTTCTCTTTTTCCCCCCTTGCATGTTATTACAATACTAGAGATGGTAACCAAATTGCTTCCTATTCTGTTCAGATAAGGCCACAAACAAAGGAGTAAGACTCTGACTCAGCGTTATTATTGAGAAAGGATCCTTGCCATTATAATTACGTGGGCCATCTCATGGATGCTTGAGATCTTTTCTTTTTGTTCTCTCGATTAATGAGAGAATTTCTAGGAATTTGTCTTTTTTGTGATATAAGGATTATTATGGGAATTTTTGGCACTCAAAATGAAAAAGGTGCCTTCAATCTTACAAGTTGTTTGTAGATATATAGATTCTGATGAAATTCGTTTCTTTCAGTGCTACCATGATACATCTGTGGTGACAGATGAGTTAGTTCAGATTATTCTCCAGCCAGGCCTTGATCCTGGTGCGGTGGATGTATTCCTTGAGTTCATCTGCTACTCGGGAGGTCCTCTCCCTGAAGAGTTGCTTACCAGGGTGAAGGTTAGGATTCCTTTAGTTATGTGATTTGTCGTTTGTTTTGATTTTGTTAATTATATATGGGTTTCTTTTGAATTGTGCAGTGTCCGGTTTTGGTAGCTTGGGGGGAGAAGGACCCATGGGAGCCTGTGGAGCTTGGAAGAGCCTATGCATCTTTTGATGCTGTTGAAGATTTTGTTGTCTTACCAAATGTTGGACACTGCCCGCAGGTCCTCTATCTAACAGCTGAGTTTGGTCAACTATTTTTTATTGAAATATGCCTATTTGCATCAGATGGCAGCTGTTTCATTTGTTTGTATTTGTCCTGGCAGGATGAAGCACCTGGGCTTGTAAATCCACTTGTTGAATCATTCGTTAAGCGCCATAGTTAGCACATGGGTGGGGCTGCTTCCTCTGTTTTTTGAAGCTCTTGGTCCACTGGAGCCTGGAGTTGCTGGAAAATGGGAATGATTATTTTTATTTTGGCATTACAAATGGGCGGTTCTTCTTCCCGGTAAGTGTTTCCTCTTCCAATACGATCACCAGTTTGTGTATAATTGATTGTAGAAATTTACTATTGCTTATTCTCTGGGGATTGCTATTCTGTTCTGAAATACTGGCTTTTGGGCACTGGTGGCGAACACATTCGACTCGTTAAGGAAGATACTGTCTCCTCAGCGCACAGAGGTTAGTACCAGCAGCGCACAGGTTTTTTCTTGTTGAAGTTATAATGGAAGTGAAAATATGAAATTTTCGCCCTTATCACCCTACAATCATTCTTATGATAGAATCTGTACAATTTGTATAGACATGACATTAATGTTAACAATATTGCCACTTGAAGTTTCTCCTCAAAAAGAAAGAGAACAGATAAAGAATGTTGACTTGTTCTCCATTTTTTATTTTTCTAGCAGAACTAAAAAGCACAAAGCTTTAACATTTATGAGCAGTTTTAATCTCGGCAATATCATTATATAAAGCATGACTTTTTCTTTGATATGTTTACTTCAACAATAATGAATTCACTAATGACCAGTGACTATTTTAGATTTTTCAGCTCGTGAAGTGAAAGTTTTCTATATTTTTTTTCTACATTGCACGAAGCATTTGCGTTTTGATACAATCCAACCTGACATGCTAGCGGAGAGCAGCTTAAAGAAATACCTCGAGATTTTATGATAAAAGAAATACCACATATACGACAGTTTGTGCTCCATGGCTCATGGGTACTAGGAGTGAGTACACCCTTTTTTTTTTGCAGGGAATATATCGGATAGGTTCTTTTTGTTGACTTATAGCTATGGTTTATAGTTTTTTTCTATGATGCGAGTACTTATATGAATGAATTGAATATTGATAAGTCACTTAAAAATTTGTCTGGATAAATTGTTTCAAAAAAGAACAGAAAATCGTTTCATTTAAGCGAAAATATGGCTGTGGCTTATATTTGTTTAAGGGAAAACATGAGCAGAAAATAACTCGCCCATAAGCTCTACGCTCTACAGCATGTGACACTTTCGGCCTTTCGGCAGTTCGGATGTACCGAATGTCCACCTTTCTGCAAGCGACTAGATAAAAATATTCATTCAGCTTAATGATTACACCTAGGAAATGGTCCACAGGATCGTACATGAAAAATAAAAAGACACGCCAATCGCTTCATCGTCAGCTCTGACACGAACAGTTCATCCTGGAAAATGCCAAGTTGATTTGACCAAAGAGAAGTTTTTGACACATGAAAATGGATGTTCTCATTGCCGACTCTTGCAAGCTGTTCCGTCATCTCTACCGAGTACGGACGAACGAGCAAGCAGACTGCATGCTACTGTTTTTGCTCCATGAATCTGAATGTGATGAATATTAAATGAATATTCGTAAGATCCAAAAAATAATATATATATAAAAGAGAATATGCCATATACAGATAAAAAAATGAGTCATATAAGGAAATAAATAACACAATCATATTTTAGCCGTAACGCTTCCTTAAACTCATGGTGGATCATACACACTGAGTTTGGAGAGAAAATACAAATGTTGTGTCTTTATCTGCGGCTTTGTAAAGAAGTTAGCAAGCTGTAACTTTGAAGGCATAAACTGTAGAGCAAGTACTCCCTCCTGCACATGTGAGCGAATGTATGAAGCATCTACACTAATGTGCTTAGTGAGCTCATGTTTCACTGGATCACAAGCAATACTATAGCATCTATACTATCAGACATAAGTGTCGTAGGCCCTCTCACAAGTACTGTAAAATCTGCAAGTAGCTATCTCAACCAAGTAATTTCTGTTGTCACTGCTGCCACAGAGGAATCAAACGTCGGTGTCAACAAGATACCAAAAGATGAGTCTGGTGAAGGACGAGGATGTCTGGAGTAATACACCCCAGACAAACGAGACGGTGGAGCTGCAGGAATAAGAGGCGGTGTTGCAGGAGGCATCATATAAGGCGGAGGTACAGAAGGAACCACTGGAGACAGACTAGAGGAAGGTTGGAAAATGGGTGAAGAGTCAGGGATAGATAACCAGAATATTGTCTCGATAGTGGAAACAGGACGATGAGCCAAATCTGGATAGAAGAAGGTCAAGATTCGTCAAAGACAATGTCTTGTGAGATCCTGATCCATCGAGCAGAAGGATCATAGCAACGATAACCCTTGTGCTTAGAACTGTAACCAAGAAACACACACTTAACTAACTGGGCTGATAGTTTGGTGCGCTCACGAGCCTGCAGCAAGGCAAAACAGGTACAACCAAAAACATGGTACCAAAGCAGGGTTTCTGACCTTGTTCATTCCGCAGCCATCGCCGCCGCCAAGGCCATCGTTGCTGCTCAAGCCACCGCTGTCGCTCATCGCTGCTCTCGTGCATTGGCCGCCCGATGCGTGTCCGGCTGCTGCCCGTTGTCACTCTTGACTGTCAGTCGTCGCTCGTCGACCGTCGTTGCCTCCACCTGGCTGCCAGCCACATCTTTGGCTGACGGTTGCCGCTGCTTGCCCGATAACCGAACGCCCGAAGCCTATTGCGCGGCCACCTGGTCACCTGCCACTCGCTAGCCGCCCGCCTGCAAGGTGGCCGCCCAGCGCTCGCCAGTCAGCCGCCTGCCGTTTGGTCAGCTAATGCGTGGCCGCCGCCCACTCGACCCAAATAGAACTGATCTATTCAGTCTGATCCGGTTGTTTTTTGTTTTGTTATAGTCTCCAAAAAATAAAAGAAAAAAGAGAAAAAATGTTGATCTAACTGCCATGCCATCTAGCGCCTCCTGTTAGACTTCCTTGCCTTGGTCGTTGCGCCGCCTACCGATGGCTTTTGTTCCATTAGCTGTGATCCCATTCTCGATAACGAAGCTCCATGCGATGAACTACAGGATGTAGTCTTCACTCATGGAGATCACACTCGGTGGTTTTCGCCCCTGGGGACATGTCACCAGTGCACGACCTCCGCCACCACCGGCTCAGCCTCCTCCCAGGCAGACTACTTCTGCACCACCTATAGCAGATGAGGCTACCAAGGAGATAGAGACTACTGTTGCTGCTGATGAGGCTTTTCAATATGCCATTGATGTTTTCACGCGCTGGTATGCTGATGAGATCCATGTTCGCGCCATCCTGGTGGTCAACGTCAACGACTACATCCAGCTAGACATTGTTGGTCTGCGATCTACTCGACAGATCTAAGAGTACTTGTGTGAGCGATACCAGCAGAGCAACGATGCTCAGTTCTTTTCGCTTTAGCGTGAGTTGGAGATGCTTCGCTAGGGAGATTCTTTCGTCGACGACTTCTTCCAGGCCCTAGCTAGTCTCTTGCGCTAGCTGGATGAGCTAGCCTCTTCACTTTGCCAGGAGTATCATAAAGTGTAGAAGACAGATCATGATCGCCTTCGCCTTTATGATTTTGTCTGCCGCCCTCGCCCAGAGTTTGAACCTATCAAGGCTCAACTACTGAGCCACTCCGCGGCCGACTGGTACGAAAGCTCTTTCAATGCTTCGAGCTGAGGAGCTTCGCCTTGCGTTAGCAGCACAATACATTCTGACTGTGCTTGTTGCTCCTTCGACTACACCGCCGGTTTCTGCTTCGACTATAGTTCTTCCCTAGGTGTCTATTACCGCTCCTTGTTTTTGCACCAACTGGAGTTTAGTGTAACTACTGCAAGAACTTCGGGCACAACTACCAGAATTGTGCGGTGTGCAAAAAGCGGAAAAGGCTCATGGGGGTGTATGATCCAAGGGGGGCAGGGAGGCACTTCCTTCACTGGAGGACAGACCAACTTATCAGGTTCTCAGCGAAGTGACTCTGTTCAGCAGTTCTACCAGGCTCTACTTCAACTCTCTCACAACTCTCCGGGTTCTGCCAATCTAGCTCAGACATCTCCAGGTACCTCTTGAGTTCTAGATTCAGGTGCCTCTTTTCACATGACATCGGACTCCACATCTCTCACTTCAGTAGGACCTCATTTTTTTCTATCTTTGTCAGGACACCCTTTTGTCCACTGACTTTTCTGTTTCAGCTGTTTCTCATGTTCCCCAGATTACCATGCAGCTTCTTTCGGTGGGACAGCTCACTGATCTTGGTTGTAGGGGTGGTTTTGACTCTCACACCTGTTTCGTCCAGAATCAATAGAAAGGGACGGTACTTGGGACTGACCGGTGCTGTAGGGATCGTTAGGGTCTACACATTCTCGACTTCCTCTTCCTTTCGTCCACTTTGGTTGCTCTTATCATGTCTACCCCCATCGCCGCTGCTGCCACCATCTCTGATACCATGTTATGAATACTAGTAGTGTGCCCGTGCTAACGCTACGGTCCACCAGGCCCTGCGGCCAGCTCCACCAGGCTAGGGTTTGGATTTAGTAAAGAAAATTTTGGTGTATTATAGAGGGGTAGAGAGGTAGAGATAGAAAAATCATTTACTATAAAAAAACATATATTAGAAGTCAATATAAATAGATCTTATATAGTATTTTTTAGAAGTTAATACAAATAGGCCAACGTAGCCAGGGCCAGGGATGGGCGCCGCGCGAGGCAGCGGTGAGGTGCAAGCAACCGTAAAGAGCTTTGCCGCGGTGGGGCCGCAGCGGACGGGCGGACGGCAAGACATTACCCGTCCTCGCCATTATGCTCGCTCCACGCATCTCACAAGGTAAGCGAACGTAATATCGTAGTATTACCGCACGTTTCATGCGCTGATAATGACACTGTAAGCTCACATAGTACAGTTTCATACAAATACAATCATACTTCTGAAATGAACAGGAGCAACACAAGTAAGCGATACTGTCACTCAACGAATCGGTATATTTACAATTGGAAGATGGATACACCCATGTTCAGTTGCACAGCTGATATACAATAAGCGGGCTTATATGCACCGAGATATTAATCCGAGGAGGTCGGATACAAATGATAAACACACAGGGAGCTGCATTCAACAATTAGATTACGCGCCACATTCGAGGGATCAGCACCACCACATGTTCATCACCAGTCACTGGTGTGGTTTGAGCAGACACCTTCCCACACTGCCACACATGATCCAACTGTTCAAAACAAGCTATGAACCTGCGGTGAAGGCCCAGTGGTGGATTTCAATCGAATTACACCATAAACAAGTGTACCACAAAGTTTGGCAACAATGCTTCCCCTGATGTTGGAGGTACAGGGAGGTCATATCATGACCGTATTCACACAATGTGTACAGGGTCACAAATTCACAGAAACTTCGATATTACACGGCAGGATGTCCAAAAGGCTGCAGTTACTGCTTTTAGAATCGCTGGATTCTGGTATATACTGCAGGAGCGGAACAAAATTAGTTAAGAGCTACATAAACAGATATAGGAATAGCAAACATCCGCAAGCTAATCAGAAACTTATAGCTAAGGATGCCACTACCTCGAATTGTATGTTAGTGCTTCCAAAATGGTTTTGTGCAGGAAATATATGTTATTTAAATACTGTTAGAGAAACTTGCATTCTGAACAAGTGTATTCAATCAATCTCTATCATCAACTGACGCACCTCATCTAACTCATTAGACCCTAAAGGCTCCAACCAGCTAGTCAACTTCACTAATTTAGTTTACGCTTTGGGCGTGATGTGATATATCCAGTTGCCATGAGACCTGGATTAGTTTATGCTTGTTGCTTACAGACCATTTAGTTTGGGGAGTGGGAAGAAAATTCTTCCAGTCAAAGTTCCAAGTACAGATTCTTTGGGCTTAGTTTTACTGAAAAGCTAACTTGTGATGTTTCTACAGAAACCCAAGCTTGGCCACAGGCCAGAGGGATTCCACGTTCCTTAATTCGATCTGATAAAATCACTTACTGGGAGAATTCTAGAGGAATTATGTTCATGATTATTGATTAGTAAGGATAACTTGCCCAATAGCTGTCGTACTCCATGATGCTATATTATAAATAGCTTTTGTTCCATCCCATGCCTTCTGAAGCTTGCTTTTCCTCTTTTTAGCTGAAAATGTCTTGCTAAGGGCTGACAAAAAAAACGTGGGAAGGCTAACATAAGATTTTTTTAGTTAACCAAACTCATTAGAATTAAAAAAGGAAAAGAAAAGGAAACCTTGTTGAAGTTGATTGGGTGTCAAGTCCTGCATAACAATAAATTTTCGGCCATCAAAAGTGTGAAGTGTGAAGATTCCAAATCAATGAGTGATATGAAATCCCCTTCCATGATGATAATCTAGCAATCAAGGCATGAAAGAATAGAGATGGGCCTTCCCATGTTGATATAAATAGCACAAGAGACAAATTACATCAAGCATATCATGAAGAGTAATAGCTACAGCATTTGACAATTGCATGATTCTCATAGTAAGAACCTACAAAATGCAAATAACGAGCTAAAATCCATAACAAAGTGCACAACCACCCACCAATGGGGGGGGGGGGGGGGACAACATCACGAGCACCCTCAGGAAAAGAAGGAATTAAATGCACCAGATGCAGAAGTTCTAATCTGCCTCCTTTCATGAGTGCTAAATATTTGTTCTGAGACTTCACGAAAAGAAAGAGAGCAGGATCATAAACTTAAATTGGACGCTAACAATAACTGACATAACTAAATGCGATTTTGAAGTATCAACAGGAACGTGCAATCCTTACATCCATGACCAATACAACAGATGCATCTTCAATCCCATTCTAAGTTATTGTCTCATTTAACTTGTTTGACTTCATGAAATTATCGCAGGCAAGTATACCAAAGATCATATGCTGTCAGCTTATCTAACATGGCATTGCTGACAACCACAGGAAACTAACAATGCACCTCCCAAAAAATCAAATCCCCTAAACACACAAACAAAATCCAAGAAAATATCAATCGAACGGCTTCCGCATTGTAGAGCACAATCCGTCTTCTGCATTGTTGCTGCTTCTTCGCCCAAATTCGGTTGCTTCCAAAGTCAGTCAGAGGTCATCACCTCTTCTATGTTTCCAAAATGTTTTATATTTTTTCAATAAAAGCAGTATAGTTCTGAAGAGGCGCTAAAGAGTTGTATTCAGTTTTACATGAACAACTCAATGCCAAACAATGAAGCCACAGAACTGGATGATTGAAATAGTGGATTAACATTTCCATACTATAACGGAACTTCTAGAAAATGACATGAATGGGTGCATCTTCCAAAAAATTTAGCAAACATTCTGAGATGTAAAATTAAAGCATCATGGCCTCAGGGGACATGACAAAATATGAATCTGAAAATTTTTTTATAGTGCAGCTATCTTAAGCAAATCAAACTCCAGAACCAAACGCAGGAGTACGCAATGAGTAACAGGTGCGACATGCCATGATGGTAAGAAGCATAGAATCATTTCACTTCAAAAAACACATGTCAAAATATATAACCGATTAAATTGTGGAGCATCAAAATCCTCAAATTAAAGGTAAATGGTAAAACTTAATTATCCTTTGTGCATGCTAAGATCTCTCCAAATGTAAACAGATGAAAGATTCAATTGTGGGGGTACCAAAATAACCTCATTAGAGCTGAGCAGTAAAGTTTATTTATCTTTTATGCACACTGAGATCTCCCCAAAGAAAAACAGATGGTACAGAAAAGAATGCAACTCAACACTTCACCAATCATCAAGAAATCTATTTCTTGTGAGATTAGATGCATAAGTTGGTTGTCTATGATAAGGAGAATTACTTGTCTATGAGCTTTGCAATCTGTGTATCCTTCCAGAGAATCTATTATAGCTGAAGTTCCTGCAACAAAGATTTCAGATCAATCAGTTGATTCTGCAACCAAAATTTTTAGTAGGAGGTGTTCCAATAGACAAAAATGCACTCACAGATATTTCAGGGAGTGCAACCATGGCAATGACGGTGGTATACTCCCCTCGAACTTGTTGGGTGCTAAATTTCTGCAAGAGAACACCATACCATGGTCACATCATTCATAGTTCATAGTTAAGTATTTAACCCAATTCAAAGGGGATAGCCAAAAAGGGAAAAGAGAATGTACAAGTATTCCACACTTGGGGGCAAAGTGCGAGGGATTTCACCAGCAATGTTGTTAAAGCTAACATCCCTACCATCATCATGCAGAAAAAGGAGCAGAAACCAAACATTGAATCAAGAATGGCACAACCATGACCGGTCAACAGATTTCACAAATTTTGTAACAAGAAGCTCACAACTCTTTCAATGAGTGGAACTTGAGCAGCTCTGGGCCAAGCCACCCGCCAACCCCGAGCCCACTAATATTTCTGCATGTGAGTAACAGAACAGCAAAATACTCAATTTAATTAATCATCCCTATAAATTGCAGGCAAAACTGATCGGTAAGGTAAGAATTAACTGAAGAATTACATAGCAACAACGGACGAGCCCTTGCAAAAGACACCGTGCCACGGTCCACGTTCACCGCCCCCACCGCAGGGGTCTCCACCCTGGAATGTCCACCCAGAAAGCTTCCGCGGCGACTTCAATGTGTGATATAATTCCCAAAGCCCTATTGCTGTGAAGTAACCAATAACAGCAACAAAACAAACACAAGGCAGCGAACCCGTTAGAACCTACTGCTTTCAAACTTCAGAGCAGCAAGATACATACACAAACAACAGGATGGCATCACACGCAGCATTGCACAAAGGGGAGTACTTTACAAGCACACAAGCATGTAGACTCTTAATATGGCACATAAGCACCTTCATCAATGCGGCCAGGGCCAAAAGTAACACGAACACTAATCCCAAGTGTGAGCACAAACAGATAACCATCACGCAACCATAGCCAACGACCACAAACAACACACCTGCGCGAGAATGCACAGACACAAGCACATGTGCGTGCAAGCGAGAGACGCGTGCGCTTGCGCGCGCGCACTCACACCGATCAGATCATACATTGACAAAATATGCACAACAGATACAGAGTTGAGCTTATAAAAAAGCTGCAATGTGTTAGTCTGATATTATCATTCGCATAACACTATCCATTACAAATTTTTTAACTTACATTGTTACGTACTAAAGATTCATGGGAAAGTTCTTATCAATGCGTAAAAACAGTACAAGATTCTCAAGAAGCAAAGGCATGATACAGGGCATATGCTAGTTAAAACAGACCTGATTCAGAGCTTTTCCTCATCTGCTGACAGCACCCCTGCATATGGAATCACACAAAAGCATTCAGGTCATACAAAATTCGTTGGGTTATTTTGAGAATTTCAAAAACTTTTTTTAGATGATAATTTCAGAACCTAGAGTTACCTGGAATGCAGAATTGCGGCCACCTTCGAGAACATATCAACAACAGGAGCCTAGTTGAGATAAGTGAGCAAAGCAAAAAATAATTACCTCAACCCCTCGTCCCAGTTCTTGTACAGCAGAAAGGCCTGAATAATTCTCCAAGATTTGCAAATACTCTGGCAATAATTGAATGCCTGCAAACATCAGCAAGGTATCATAAGAAAATTACCATAATACTGAAAAAATAGGTGAATAACCACATAGCAAACACAGGTACAGAGGTCATTTAGGTCAAGGAGCAACACCTGTATTCCAAGAGATGATTTATGGGGTCAAAAACTACTGCAATAAGATTATAAAATAAAACAGCTGCTAATGTTCATATGGGAAAGTTGCAGGATTGATAGGAAAAATATGATTCTGCGCCAGTTGACACTACATACACAGAGCCATGACATTATTATCTATGATATCCAGCATATCTATGTGTTTAAACGTTGAGCTATGTTCAACAACCATGAATGTTATCAACATTGAAGCATCCTAACAGCTAGAAAACATGAAGAAAATAAAGAAGATACTCATAAAGGAAGACAACAATTTATTCACTGAACTGCTGAAGAAATGTGCAATGCTTACCTATCAGGGCTACAACATTTGATGAGAGAACACAAAAACTTAAAGAAAATCCTATATACACAAAAACATTTTATACCATCATTGTAATAAGAAATAACTTGAAGTAGCTTGAAATGACGATGGCTAACAATCTCCAAAAATTATGAACATTCACAAAGTTATTGTTAAATATGTAAGTGAGCTAGGAAAAATATTTCCAGGCACTGTTCAAAGAAAATTTTTAGATTTTTAACTAATAAGGCAACTATTTATAAACAGAGACTAAAAATTTACATGCTCCTAAGATGTCACATAGCTCCTAAAAATTATTATTTTGCATTTTTATACAGTGAATTTGTCAGTTTACAAAATAGCTCAAATAGGCTGATTTTGGATTTGAATTTCAAAAATGGATCAAATGGAAGGGTCAGTGCATGAATTTTTATATTTGAGTTATACACTATCTTAATGATCCACCAAAAAAATTTAGTATTTTTTGCTAAGCCAACTTGCCCTATGTTTAATTTTTATCACAGGGACAAAGTTTGAACTGAGGGCAAAATCGTCCTTTTCTAGGGCCAAACGAAGACTAACCGATGGCAATGGCATATAATTGAATTTTAGTGCAATTCGGTGGCATATAATAGAGAGAGTGTTATTCAATGGCATTTTGTAGAAACGGATGCTATTCGGTGACATAAAATAAATTATATCTTTTTTAAGAAAGAGAATTTTGTCATGATAATTGAAAATTTCCACCTCACAGGTATTCCAGATATTTAAAACAGGCTGTATAACAGTACCTTGTAAAATCAAGAGATTGTTTGAGGATAAATCGAACTCCCAGGATTAACATGGCCATAAATATGATGTTCCCTAACAATGCATCACCCAGAACCTGAATAACAACAGAACATCGGATTCATTGTTAAGACAATGAGCAGCAGAAATATCAGATTATTTGACTTCTGTCAACATTAATAACCTTACTGCAATTGAAAATTGTTGAGAACATTTTCCTGGAAGAATCTCCATCGACTTTGCTGCCTTTTGAAAAAGATATTCTGACTTACATAGTTATGGGCTGCTTAAGTTAAATAGATACTTCGAAACGACCCAAATTGAAGTTAAACATTTATAAATAAAATGGATACGTGCGTCAAGAACAATATGCATCAGAATGGACAGATACTGTATTCCCTGCAAACAAGAGCACAATCAGACACATAAGAAAATTGTAACTTTGGACAATTTCTGCATGCTTAGAACATTAGTACTAAGAGCTAAGAAAAAAAGAAATATGGGATGCAGAACTTCATAAAAGCTAACTACATCTTAGGATGCTTGAAAAGGCAGAATAGCACTCGAGTGCATTTGCATAGTGGGGGGCCGGCGCGTGGGGGGCGCCGGCGCATGGGGGCGGAAGAGGAGGCGGTGCGGGATGGGGGGAAGGAGATGCGGGGTGGGGAGGGAAGGAGGCGGCGGCGGCAGGTGGGGAGGGAAGGAGGAGGCGCTGGCGCGTGGGGGCGGAAGAGGAGGCGGTGCTGGATGGGGAGAGGGAGATGCGGGGTGGGGAGGGAAGGAGGCGGCGGCGGGTGGGGAGGGAAGGAGGAGGCGCCGGCGCGTGGGGGGCGGAAGAGGAGGCATAGGGGGGCCAACAAGGATGGCGGCCATCTCGCCCAGCGCCGTTCAACAACCCACCTCCCGCGCCGACCTCCACCACCACCACACTGTCCGCCTGAGGGGACTCCTCGTCCCCGCGTCGCTGCTTCTTAGGCCGCCGCCCGAAAGCCTCCCACGGCGGCTGCGGCAGAGGCGGCATAGGGGGGCCAACAAGGATGGCGGCCATCTCGCCCAGGTCGACCTCCTCCAAGTCGCCGTCCTCGTAGAGCACGCGGAAGTACCCCGCCTCGGCGTCGTACGAATCCACGACGCCGGCGAACACCCCGAAGCCCGGGAACGCCTTCTTCACCGCCCTCCCCACCAACTCCTCCATCCCGCCGCGAATTCCTAGGGTTTGGGGGGCAGAGGGGTCGGGGCTGCGGCGGATCGGAGGGGATTGAGGGGTTTGGGGTGGGATCGGCCGGGGGATTTGGGGTTCGAGTGCGGGGTGGGGAGGAGGAGGCGTCGGCGGAGCAGAGGAGCGGGAAGCGGCGGCGCAGCGCGGGGTGGGGAGGGGGAGGCGTTGGCGGAGCGGAGGAGCGGGAGGCGGCAGCGCGGGGGCGGAGCGGGTCTGCGGAGGAATCGAGGGCAGGGCGGAGGGAGGGCTGCGGAATCGAGTGGAGCGGACCACATGTCGGCAGTTGCGGGTGGGCCACGGGGTGGGTCGTTAATGATGTGCATGATGCATGATCCAAATGATTTTGGCCGTAGGATCTTCAATGAGTAAGAGAATAAGGTTTGAGGAGAGATCTAAGCCATTCATTTGTATGAAGTTGGATTACTTGGTACACAAATTTGGGTGGACTTAGATTAGGCATGACTGTGGGGGTGGTTGAGGGGGTGGATTTAGTAAAGAAAATTTTGGTGTATTATAGAGTAAAGGTAGATGTATATATATTCATGAGGTCTAAAGGGCAATATATAGAGAGAGTAAAAGAAAATATATAAAGAAATATGTTATATACATATAAAGAAACCGAAACATATAAAAAACAAATAACAAAATTCTATTCTATTCTTAACACTGAACACTCCCGTACTCCCATTGGAGGACACAGGAAACCTTGCAAGCCACTTGTCCAATGAACTTTCTTGCCTCCAGCAAACTACTCTCCTAGTCCCGTTCGCTTCACCGCATCATCACCGGAACCTTCCAACTGCGCTGACCATCTCCCTGATTTGGTCAAGCTATCTCGCGTGATTCGTGTGGACTAAACAAACAATGAAACGAACAAACGAACCTTTCAACCGCCTCATAACAAACGAACCTTTCAACCGCCTCATTTTGGCTTATATAATAGGCCGGTTTTAGCTTCTAACTTTTTGATTTCATTTTTTTTCTAGTTTTTTTGGTTATTTTGGATTTTTTACCTTTTCTTTTTTGTATTTATTTGTATTGGCCATCATGGCCTAACCTGTTTTTTATTTTTAAAATTTTTAAATTTAATTAAGTTAAAAAAACCACCGGCAGTTACAATATAAAATAAATTAAATAGAATAAAAAAACCGTAAACCGGATTATAAAAGCCTAATCGAGCGCCCCCTAAGAGTCTTCGACGGAGGTCGTATCAGCGTGCTGTGCTAACGGTGGCCCCAAAAAAATGGTAAGGAAATGCACATTAAATTTGTCGTCTCTGACCTAACCAGTACTGCAAGTCTACAACAACGCAGCTCATGTCGCTTACGGAGCGGATGGCCACGTTTTGGTGCACGTTTTCCTCCATCGACGCATTTCAAGCGTACAACGAACCTGCCTACGCTGACCCCCCAACTAACAAGCGTCAAACGACAAGAAATTTAACAACAGGTACGTGTGTTACTCATGGAAGTGATGATATGGATGAACAATTAATCGATTAGGATTTGTTTCGTCGAGATGGAAGTGCCGTCAAGCCAAGCCATACTTAAGGCCTGCAAAGCTAGCTGCTAGTGCTAGAAGAAGTGAAGTCATCGGCAAACAATTGAGCCACACACAGCAAGAAAGTAGAGTGCTTGCTTGCAAGTAACCACAGGCTACTGGCCTTTCTTGAAAGGGGTAGCAGAATTTCGTAGCCGATAAGCCAACGATCCAGGCCAGTGAGGTCGGCATCTCGTCGAAGGGGACAGGCGGACAAGGGTCTGCCTGCCAAAAGCTCTCACCCGTTAAAAGGCCAGCGTTTGCCTCCCATCTCCAGCCGTGTAAGCGACTCGATCGAGACAGAAACGAATCGTGCATGCGCGTTTGGAGCCTTGGCAGCTGGCCTCGCCTTCTCCTCCGTCCTCGCCGCCGGCTATGCGGAGGAGCAGCTCGTGCTTGTCTTGTGTGCCCATGAGTACGGCGGCGCTGCCCGCGGAGACGCCCTTTGCTCTTCCGGCTCCGATGCCGTCGTGGCCGTCGTCAGGTAAGCACATGCACGTCCGCGTCATGCGTTTTTGTTCTTGTGATGATGAAGTTTGGTGTATGAACGCATGGTTTGACCTTTTGAACTGAATTGGTGTTTGCCGTTGATTTGATAACTTTTCGATCCAACATCTAGTAGAACATTGGTTGTGTTTGCTAAAGTGGGTTCTTGCTCCTGCAATCCTCCTTGGAGTGTTAGGCAAGCATGCAATTAAGCAACTTCTGAATTTTTTTCTCGTCTTGGTTATGCCATTGCCCTTTGTTTTTGCACGTAGACCATTTCTTGCAGCAACGTATCCAGAGAAAAGACATGTTCAACGTATCCAGAGAAAAGACATGTTCTTGTCCTTGTTAAGCTATGCGTTTATACGGCAAAATGCAAACTAAGACCATCTTTAATGTTGTGTTTTAGCCGGTTCAAATGAAGAGATAAAAGGCCTTGAATTGATTCAATACATTAGATGATTAGAAGGATCGATTTCAACAAAAAAAATGCATAGAACCAGACTCTACTTAGAGTCTAAGTTGATTTAAAGTAAGGTTTGGGGCATTAGATCTCCATCCAACGGCTCAAAATTTGACTGTTTTTGTCCTCAAAAATAGCCGAATGTTGTATAGACGCTCCCTTTAAAGTATTAAACAATGCATATGGATATTAAACAACTACATAGGAGATAGTGCATATGAGAGAGAATATTATTATTTTGTGATTTTTTAATGTAACGTGGGTCCCAATTATTAGTAGAAACCGATTCAATACATTGGAGAAAAACAAGTTTAGTTCCTAAAATACTTACGTGATATGACTTTAAATTGACGTCAGTTCAATATACTAAAGATGCTCTAACATACTTTGCTATAATTCATGAGTTGCAAGATCCTCCTTTAGTCCTTTTTTTCTTTTTTTGACACTAGAATCGCTCTATCTTGTTTAGATCATAACAAGAATACAAGATAAGCACAAATTTCTATATATATATATATATATATATATATATATATATATATATATATATATGTATGTATGTAATTAAGTGAGAATAAGTACAAATTAAGCTCAAACCAGCATATAATAGTCTTAATCCTTTGTCAAATCAAAGTTGCTTTGGAAATTATGTTGGTCTTTATTCAGAGTAACACAAGTTATGACCACAGAGAGCATTTTTTTTCCTGTTGTCTCAGCCATACTACAAAGAACAGTAACTTTTTAGATAATGGATAGAAATCCGGCCTCTATATCCACACGTGGATATACACAGCCAACGATTACAGGAGCCATTAGACTCAATTCCTCAAAGCCTCAACACTGAGGTACACACAAAACAAAAAGCAAAAGACTAAGAGAGCTAGAAAGACTAAACTTCTAACTTCTAAATCCTTGCTCCAAACTTGCTTTGACCTTGTGCACTGACAAACCTTCGCATCCTAGTTTACTTAGAAACTCTTGATGACAGGCCTCATAATTTGATCTTGATCAGTAGCAGTCCTTCGCATCCTCGTTTACTTAGAAACTTTGATGTCAAAACGAAGCCACCAATTTGGGAATCACGTGTGGAACTGTAAAGACAACGCCTTTATGAAGGAACACGACGTAGCCACGCCGCCGCTGCCCGTCCAACATGGACAGGGATTTCTCCCGCAAGAACCACACCGAGAGAGGAGGGGTGCAACGACAGACAGACGCCTCCAAGGAGCAATACGGCCCCAAAGGTATCTCATCGTCAGCCCAACAGCAAGACGAAGGCTTTCGCCTGGCACCCAACCCACTCTCAGCACAACAAAGTCACCGTCAGCTCCGACGAGACCTGAAGACCACACACGGAGCCCTCCTTCGCGATGGGCTTGGGGGATCGGACTGGAGCGCGGAGAAGGGGTGGGACTTGAGCGCAGCCTGGCCGGCTGGGGAAAGGTGCGGCCATAGCGGGGCCGCCGCGGCGCTGGATGAGTCGGAGGATGGGGTTGGGGACAGGAGCTTGCGGAGGAGGATGGCGGCCATGGCGCGGAGGTCGGCCGGGGTGGCCGGCGCGGAGAGCGACGACGCGAGGCGCAGCGCTCCTCGCCACCACCAACCTACAGACGCGCACCACTCCAACCAGCCGACTTCCCTCTCTTCTCAGCTACGGCGGCCGTCACTCGCTGCCTGCCCCCATCGGCGTCGGCCTCCTCCTCGACGACCTCCGGCGGCACTACGGCGACAAGGTGTGGAGAAGTCGGTGAAGAAGACCCGGATCCGGTCCGGAGTCCGGCCACCCGCCGCAGATCCAGCCGCCTCCGGTCTCCAGGCTTGCAACCGCCCCACCGCACCGGACGCCGGACTTCAAGCGGCCGGGCCGTTCCCTACCCCTCGCCGAAGCCAGCACCGACGCCGGCCGCCCACAACCCCACCTCGACTCCGGCCAGATCCAACACGGAAGTGCAGATCCGAGCTGCTCCGGGAGATCGACACCACCACGAGACGGCTGCGAGAAGCTGAAAAAGCCCCGCCGTCGCCCTCCTTGCGTCCACCGGAGACCGGTGTCGCGCTCCGGCGACGGCGAGGCGGAAGGATCCGGACAGGGGTCGGGAGGTGAAGGGTCGGGAGCTCTCCCTCCAAAGAACAGTAACTAATTCTTATGTACTCATGTGGTCGGTCATTTTAGTGGCTAGCAAATTAGTAACCTACATTTTGTTGCAAAACATCGCATTGCCATCGCACTAATTTGAAATTTAGCTGAGTTTTGGCTAACTAGTGGCGTTGCTGTTCCAGTTACAGATGGAGAGTTTGCAAAGGGCAGCATAGACCTTGGGGGCCTAGAGGTGCGCCAAGCCACCTCATTCGCCAAGGTCTGGTCGACCGCGCAAGGAGGCCAAGACGGCCTCGGCGCCACCTTCTTCAAGCCGTCGCCGATCCCCGCCGGCTTCTGCGCGCTCGGGCACTACGCGCAGCCCAATAACCGGCCGCTCTTCGGCCACGTCCTCGTCGCGCGTGACGCTTCCGGCACCGGAGCACTCCTTGCTAAGCCCTTGGATTACACGCTCATCTGGTCCAGCCAGGACGGCGCCGGCTTCTTCTGGCTCCCCACGCCGCCCGACGGCTACAAGGCGGTCGGCTTGGCTGTCACGTCCACGTCGGGCAAGCCGCCGCTCGACGAGGTTATGTGCGTCCGCGCCGACTTCACCGACGCGTGCGAGGCCGAGGAGTGGGTGTGGGGCAGCGACAAGGACGGGTTCAGCGTGAGCACGCTGAGGCCGGCGGTTCGTGGCATCGACGCCCGGGGCGTGCACACCGGCACGTTCCTCGCACAGAGCAGCGCGACGCCGGCGAGCGCCTCGACCTTGGCGTGTCTCAAGAACAACAGCGCAGTTTACACGTCCTGCATGCCTGACCTGACCCAGGTGAATGCCATTCTCGCGGCCTACTCGCCGCAGGTGTACCTCCACCCGAACGAGCCCTACCTCCCTTCGTCGGTGCCGTGGTTCTTCGAGAACGGCGCGCTGCTGTACCAGAAGGGCAGCCAGACACCGACGCCGGTGGCCGCCGACGGGTCGAACCTCCCGCAAGGCGGCGGCAACGACGGCGAGTATTGGCTCGACCTGCCGGTGGATGACAGCCAGAAGGAGAGGGTCAAGAAAGGCGACCTCGCCAGCGGGAAGGCGTACGTGCAGGCGAAGCCGATGCTGGGCGCGACGGCGACCGACCTCGCCGTGTGGTTCTTCTACCCGTTCAACGGGCCTGCGCGGGCCAAGGTGGGGCCCCTCACCATCCCGCTCGGTAAGGTCGGCGAGCACGTCGGTGACTGGGAGCACCTCACTCTCCGCGTGAGCAACTTCTCCGGCGAGCTGCTCAGGATGTACTTCTCGCAGCACAGCGCGGGCACCTGGGTGGACGCGTCGCAGCTCGAGTACCTCGACGGCGGCAACAAGCCGGTGGCGTACGCGTCGCTGCACGGGCACGCGTTCTACCCAAAGGAAGGGCTGGTGCTGCAGGGCGACTCGAAGCTGGGGATCGGGATACGGAACGACTGTGCCAAGGGGAGCTGGATGGACACCGGCGGCGGGCGGTGCGAGGTGGTGTCGGCGGAGTACCTCGGCGGGGCGGTGGCCGAGCCGGCGTGGCTGGGGTTCGAGCGGGAGTGGGGGCCGAGGGAGGAGTACGACATCGGCCGCGAGATCAACCGCGCGGCGAGGATCCTGCCGCGCGCTCTGAGGGAGCGGCTGGCCAAGCTGGTGAGCAAGCTGCTCGTCGGGGAAGGGCCGACGGGGCCCAAGATGAAGGGCAGCTGGAGAAACGACGAGAGGGAGCCCTGATGATACTTAACTGGAACCATTCTTGCGCGCGTGCATAGTCCCTAACCGTCCGATTGACCCGATTGTACGTGGATCAGACGGTCAGGGACGCGACACTCGTCACAGGAGTGCACGTGTCGGGGGAACTGGTTACACGCGACAGTGAATGACTGAAGGGTGTTTCGATTTCGTTTTTTCTTTCATGCATAGCATGAATTATTGGTAGTAGATGTTCATACGCATTGTATTTCGATCGTCTGTTACTGCCTACTGGTTTCGGCTTAGAGAAATTTGTTTGATTCGTAGCTACTTATCTTGTATCATGGGAAATTGAACGTGAGTGTCACAACTAGTTGAGCTTCATGGTGCCGGAGAAAGTAGGAGGCTGCACATTCGGGCATGTACCGATGATTCAGGCATCGAAAGCCCACGAGCGGCTAAAAAAAGGAAGGGGACCAGGGGAGAAACGTCTCCCGACCTTTCTTCTGGTTTTTAGTTGGTAAGGAGTACCCGCGTGGGCTAAGTGAGACGTCCTCACTCTAGCCAGCGACCCAGGAGAGCTCCACGAGCGGCTAAGGTTATTCGTATTTTCTTTTAAAGTAAATAACTTTTATATAATACCTAGCTTTTCCAAACGACGTATTTTTTTAATATAAGATCTTCTAGTCGATTATAGTGTACAATATAGTGACTTTATTTATATTAATCAAAATTGCACGCAAGTCTCTCTTTACAAGCTGATACTATTTATAAATCAAATCTAAAATTCAATATAAACAGTCCCTAACTAAGGTCCTATTTTAAACGGCGATGGTTTCTAGTTTTTAGAAACCAAAAGCTATTTGAAACGTGCTAAAGATATAACAGTGTTTTTCTCTTTTTTTTATTTTCCCTTTTTCTTTTACTTTGTATTATCCATAGAGATATAACGATGTTTTTTTATTTTTTTATTAATTAAATACCTTGAAAAATAACGACTACAATATCATTTTAGATAAAAATCACAACATTCGGAACATGCTTAAGTTTATTGTAGCTTAGCGAGTGGATTCGGCGAAATTCCGCAGGCCAATTCCGAGGCCTATTCATGGCCCGTTTCTATGGGAATGAAGTGTATGGGCCAAAGCCTAGAACTACCACATAAAGATCACATGGGCTCGTACAAATAGAGTCGTGGATGAAATCTGCGATCGGATTGCATGCCGGCCCAGCCCATCCAAAGCCTGCTTCATGTATGCCTAGGTGTGACGTGGCTACGTGCCCTCAATACACTGCACACCCACTTGCTCCACCACTTCACCAAACAACCAAATCAGACCGACGTCGTGGTGCCGTTCCTGCCGGAGTTCGACCTGGCGGACGCGCGCGTCGGCGGGGGCCTCAACGAGCGCCTCACCGCCGACACCGCCGCGCTGCAGCGGGGCCTCCTCGACGAGATCCTTGCCCAGAATGCCCGCACCGAGTACCTCCGCCATTTCCTGGATGGTTTACCACCCGGCGCCTCGGTCGCCAACCTCCGGGAGGCCTTCAAGAAGCGCGCGCCCGTCTCCGAGTATGAGTACATCATGCCGTACATGGACCGCGTCGCCTCCGGCAAACCGTCCAGCATCCTCTGCTCCGAGCCCATCACCTGCCTCCTCAGACGGTACTAAATAATTACACGGTGTGTCCGGTATGTGTGTGTGAAGAAATCAAGAAACCCTCGTGTGTTTCTCACGGTGAAATTTGCCGCACGCACTCGCGCAGACGCAGCTCGGGCACGTCCGGGGGAGGCAGAAGCTGATGCCGTCTACAACGGAGGAGCTCGACCAGACGGGTATGCCGTCCGGGCGCTCGTGAGGAACATGTAAGCACTGGACCACATGGTCAAATTGGATAATTTTTTGTACCAAATTGTGCAATTTATCTACTATTTGTGCAATTTGAAGAATTCCTGTGTAATGTTCTAGGCATCTACACGCTGATCAGGACAATGGCCGCAAGGCAATGTACCTCATGCTCACCTTTCCTGGACACCAGACCTTGTCCGACTTGCCCATCGAGTCATCTCTTACTGTCTACTACCAGAGCTGCCAGTTCAGGGACCGCGACATCGGCGAGTTCGACAGGTGCACAAGCCCCATTGAGGCAATCCTTTGCCCCGACGGCAAGCAGAGCATGTACTGCCAGTTGCTCTGCGGCCTGCTTCACCATGGTAGTTGTATATGCCAAGGGCAAAAGAGTAATTTCCCATTTGATAAAAGGAAAAGAAAGGAAAAGAAAATAGAAAGAGGGGCCCACCTGTCGGTGGGCCGAAGGGAGGCAAAAGGGAGGAGGCCGAAGCCTTCTCGTGACCCAGATCGAGCGGGCGCTCTGGAGGGTGATGGCGGCGGCGATTTCGGAGGGCGGCGCGGCGGAGAGAGGCGGGACCGGTGGGTCGGCTCGTTGGCGGCCCGGTCTCTCCCGCGACCCCTTCTCCCGTGCGACTCGCGCATCCCCTCTCTCCCGTTGGGTTCGGCGCTCCTCTTCTTCCCGCAAGAATCGGTCCTCAGATCCGGATGAGAGGTGAGTATGGGGTGCGGTGGTGGTGCGTGAGACCCGGTCTCGACCGGTTGGTGGCGCCGCCGAGTGCTCATCCCCTCTCCTCTCTCTTGGCTATAAATGGCGGCCGGCTCTTTGTTTGGGTATAAGCACAACAGTGAGCTTCTCCTCTCCTTCTTTGATTCTTGGCCTGTGGTGTTTGACGACGGTGGTTCCCTGGTGTTCTCCGGTGAGGTGCTTGGCCGGTTACTCCCTGTGCTTGTGCGGCAGTCCCCGACCTCGACTCGCCGGCGTGAGTTTCATTTCGGTGAGAGGGCTTTGTATCTCCGTGCCTACTGCTCTTTCACGGTGGTGTGAGGGCAATAGGTTTTCTGGGACAGCGCGCAAGCGTGCCTAGCCCCTGTTCTTCTGGTGGTTTCGAATATCACCTGTGCCGTGAGTGATTATGTGATTCTCCTTTTTGCACTCTGTGTGGCAGTGCTAGTTAATTGATCTTCGTTTATCTGGTGCTGAGTAACATAGATTGCTTGTGGGATTTGTGATTGCTCAATGATATAAGAAATCATATTCTGAGATTGGTAGATTTAATCTGTGAGCTCTAATTGCTATCACTTGCTGTCATTAGATTATGCTCATGTTCTGTGATTAATGTTAATTGTGAACTTTGCATGATATACACTGGTCATATATATTCTGTGTATGTGTGATTTGTTTGAGGCTGTCTTTAGCTTGTAGAAATTCCACATATATGCTGCAGATCTGTTAGAAGTCATAGTTTGCTATTAACTTTGGTTCAGTTACTGCAAAAGACATCTTATATGTGTTGGATTTGCTCTAGCTAATTTCTAGCTGAATACATACATGTGGTGAATATATTGAAATATATAATTGAGAGCTCAAAGATTGAATTCTAATTTGGTATAACCAATCGATGAAAAGTATATGATTTAGTAGCGGGACGGCCAAGAATAATCTTGTGCAACCCTACATTTGAGAGCACAAATAATCAATTAAACTTGAGCTTATTGCTAGTCTTAATTGATACATGCTTTATTCTTTGACATACATATTCATGTCTAGAATGTTATCATTTCTATTATTGAATATGTGGTATACCTTGGATGATATGCTCAATTCATATAGTTTCATATATGCTATGTCATTTATATATGAATTGATGTCTTTGATGTGCTTATATGATTATATTGGAATTATATTTATATCTTTGCTTATACCGCAAATATTACAACAATCCAGAAAACCTATTTTGAAAGAAATGGCTTCCTCATCTGATGTCGTGAAACCTGAAGTGTTTGACGGAGTCAATTTCAAGCGCTGGCAGGCAAAGACAAAACTTTGGCTGACTGATCTTAAGCTCTTCTGGGTCATCTCAAATCCACCGGCGTTTCCGCTGGAGATCCCTGAGACGATGAAATGGGAAGATGCTAATAATGCAGTCTTAGCCCGTTTGCTGGCCATCCTGTCTAATCGCTTGTTTGACGTCTATGTCAACTTCACTAATGCCAAACAACTTTGGGATGAGCTCGAGGAGAAATACTCCGAGGGAGATAATGGAAATGAGTCCTTTGTTACAGCCAATTACTTGAACTACAAGATGGTTGAGGGCCGGTCGGTGATGGAGCAGCTCCACGAGCTTCAACTCCATGTACGTGACTTATGTCAGTACGACTGCGCTTTGCCTGAGAAGTTTCAAGTCAATGTCATTTTGGCTAAGTTACCGCCTTCGTGGCGTGACTTTGTGACCGCTCGGAGGCATATAAAGGAGCACTTGACGCTCAATGAGCTGTCAGCTGCTATTAATGTCGAGGAGCGTGCTAGAGCCGGTGACGGCTCGGCAAAGGCTCAAGTTCAGGCTCATCAAGTTCAACTTAAGAATGGTGGAGGATCTGGGAAACCCAAGTTCAAGAGTCAGCCCCAAGTCAAGCTACAGCCTAAGAAAATGAAGAAGAAGAAGGAGGACATCGTCTGCTTCGTTTGCGGTGAGGCCGGCCATAAGGCCAATCATTGCCGCAACCGCAAGGGCAAGGGTCCATCCCCGGGTCAGCATAAGAGCCGAAAGGCTGAGGTTCATGTCGCGCTGGCTAACACCAGCTCAGAAGAGTACGTACCTATGGCCTTTATGGCAAATCCATCTATTGATTGGTAGATTGATACAGGTGCTACTAGACATATATGTGCTGATCGATCTTGTTTTTCTTCATTTCAGGGTGAAGGTGGTGGATCCGTCCTAATGGGCAACGGAGCCGCCGCAACAGTACGTGGGATTGGACAGGTTTGCCTGAAGCTTACTTCGAGCAAAACACTCATCCTAAGAGACGTGCTGTACGTGCCTGCGATGACGCGCAATCTTCTTAGCGGGTCAATGTTATGTAGGCAAGGAATAAAGCTTGTGTTTGAATCAAATAAGGTCATTTGGACCAAGTTTGGTAATTTTGTGGGCAAAGGCTATGATAGCGGAGGCATGTTCCGCTTATCCATTCTTGATTTGAATAATGTAAACGTTTACAATGTTTCCCATTGCAATAAAGTTCATGATATTTGGCATTCACGGTTGTGTCATGTTAATTTTGAAGCCATTACGCGGTTAAGTAAGATGAGTTTAATTCCAAGCTATAATTATGAGAAGGGTTCAAAGTGCAAAGTGTGTGTGCAAGCTAAGCAGCCCCGAAAACCTTTTCATAGCGTTGAAGGGCGAAGCACTTCTCCACTTGAACTAATCCACTCTGATCTTTGTGAGATGAATGGAATATTAACTAAAGGTGGCAAACGATATTTCTTAACTCTCATAGATGATGCGACTAAGTATTGATATATTTATCTACTTAAGTCGAAAGATGAAGCACTTGAATACTTTAAAATCTACAAAGCTGAAGTTGAAAATCAACTAGAAAAGAAAATCAAACGGTTAAGATCGGACCGAGGCGGTGAGTACGTCTCACATGAGTTCTCCCAATTCTGTGAAGAAAGTGGAATAATTCACGAAGTTACTCCACCTTACTCACCCCTATCTAATGGAATAGCCGAAAGGAAGAACCGAACTCTTTGTGACTTGGTTAACGCCATGCTTCAGAGTTCAGGTATGTCGGACTATTGGTGGGGTGAGGCAGTTCTCACAGCTAACTATGTCCTGAATAGGGTTCCACCTCGCAATCAGGAGGAAACACCCTATGAAGGATGGAAGGGGAGAAAACCCAACTTATCCTATTTTCGAACGTGGGGATGCCTTGCAAAAGTGCATGTGCCGTTGCCGAAGAAAAGGAAGCTTGGTCCTAAGACCGTTGATTGTGTCTTTCTAGGATATGCTATTAATAGCACGGCTTATAGATTTTTAGTGGTCAAATCTGAGGTGAGTGACATCGCTACTAATATAGTGATGAAATCTCGTGATGCGACATTCTTTGAGCATGTGTTTCCTATGAGACCGAATGATGACAGTGGACATATCGGTGAAGATGATCTCCCTATTTCTCCTAGTGTGGATAACACCGCTCCAGATTTGGAGTTGAGGAGGAGTAAGAGACAGAGGACCGAGAAGTCAATAGGGGATGACTTTGTCACCTATGTCGTGGATGATGAACCACGAACCCTTTCAGAGGCATACACATCTCCGGATGTGGATTACTGGAAGGAGGCAGTCCGTAGCGAGATGGATTCCATCATAGCTAACGGAACTTGGGAAATTGCGGATCTCCCGCCTGGTTGTAAGCCAGTAGGTTGCAAGTGGATCTTTAAAAGAAAGCGCAGACCTGATGGTACTATTGAAAAGTACAAGGCCCGATTAGTGGCTAAAGGTTTCACGCAAAAAGAAGGAGAAGACTATTTTGATACATACTCTCCTGTGGCTCGTTTACCTACAATTCGAGTGCTTTTAGCGCTAGCCGCTGCATACAAACTCCTAGTACATCAAATGGATGTAAAGACCGCTTTCCTAAACGGAGAGTTGGATGAGGAGATTTATATGCAACAGCCTGAAGGATTTGTGGTTGAGGGGCAAGAAAGGAAAGTATGTCGATTGATTAAATCTTTGTATGGTCTAAAGCAAGCTCCCAAGCAATGGCATGAGAAATTTGATAGTACGTTGACGTCGGTCGGCTTTTGTGTAAATGAAGCCGATAAATGTGTTTAGTATCGGTTTAATGGGGGCGAAGGTGTCATTCTATGTCTTTACGTAGATGACATACTACTATTTGGGACCAACATAGATGTGATCAATAGCACAAAGTCTTTCCTTTCCCAGAATTTTGATATGAAAGATCTGGGTGAAGCTGATGTTATCTTAAACATTAAGCTTATAAAGGGTGAGAATGGGATTACTCTTTCGCAATCCCATTATGTGGATAAAGTCCTAACCAGATTTGGGTTTAAGGACTGTAAGCCAGCAGCTACACCCTATGATCCAAATGCAAAGCTACATAAGAACACTGGGCATGGGAAAGATCAACTTAAATATTCTCAGATCATAGGATCCCTTTTGTACTTAACTAGTGCAACAAGGCCAGACATCTCATATGTTGTATGCAGATTGAGTCGTTATACGTCCAATCCAGGAGATGATCATTGGATAGCACTAGAAAGAGTGCTAAGATATTTGAAGGGAAATCCTAATTTGGGAATACACTATTCTGGTCATCCTGCAGTCTTGGAAGGATTCAGTGATTCTAACTGGATCAGTGACTCGGATGACATGAAGGTTACGAGTGGTTATGTATTCACTCTAGCAGGTGGGGCCGTGTCGTGGAAGTCTTCTAAACAGACTATTCTTACACGGTCCACCATGGAGGCTGAATTGGTAGCGCTTGATTCAGCGGCTGTAGAGGCAGAATGGATTCGAGAACTCCTTTCTGACCTACCTGTGCTGGAAAAACCTATTCCAGCCATTTTGACCTACTGCGATAACCAAACCGTTTTGGTTAAGGCGAAGAGTAGGAAGGACAATATGAAGTCCTCAAAACATATAAAGCGCCGACTTAAGTCGGTAAGGCATGCCAGAGAGACGGGTGTTATTACTGTAGAATACATCCAGTCTGAAAGGAACTTGGCAGATCCTTTCACGAAAGGATTGGCGCGGAAGGTCATCCTTGCAGCGTCTCAGGGAATGGGGCTTATACCTGTATAAAGGCTCACATTGGTGGTAACCTATCCTAGGAGATCGGAGATCCCGTGAACTAGGCTCTAGGACAACAAACTGTGTGAGATTAAAGAGCACATCTAACGGGTCCCATTAGCTGCAGTGCTCTGTCTGTATGGAAGGTTGAGCTCTGGCTCTTAATGAACTCTAGGACTATATGACTTATGGAATCGTCCTACAGGATTCCTAGAAAAGTTCACCTACGTGAGTGTGATTGTGAGGTCGCAATCGAAGAAAGATTAGGGTATACTTTCTTAATCGCTCATGAGTAAGATACGGGACATGACCAGAACGTCCCAACCCGAGAGGGAAAGGGCAAGCCGCCCAGTACAGAATGTGACTTGAGCGAAAATTCTCACACCAAGGCATTGGATCAAGGCGTAGTCCTCCTTTGTCTGTGCAGAGTCGTAGTCCTTGTCACTAGGCTTTGGGTTCAAACCCGCAAGGTACCCATCGTCGAACAGCTGTATATTAAACAAGACATTGGACATCAGTTATCAATTGAGAAATTGGTGGGGACTGTTGTATATGCCAAGAGCAAAAGAGTAATTTCCCATTTGATAAAAGGAAAAAAAGGAAAAGAAAATAGAAAGAGGGGCCCACCTGTCGGTGGGCCGAAGGGAGGCAAAAGGGAGGAGGCCGAAGCCTTCTCGTGACCCAGATCGAGCGGGCGCTTTGGAGGGTGATGGCGGCGGCGATTTCGGAGGGCGGCGCGGCGGAGAGAGGCGGGACCGGTGGGTCGGCTCGTTGGCGGCCCGGTCTCTCCCGCGACCCCTTCTCCCGTGCGACTCGCGCATCCCCTCTCTCCCGTTGGGTTCGGCGCTCCTCTTCTTCCCGCAAGAATCGGTCCTCAGATCCGGATGAGAGGTGAGTATGGGGTGCGGTGGTGGTGCGTGAGACCCGGTCTCGACCGGTTGGTGGCGCCGCCGAGTGCTCATCCCCTCTCCTCTCTCTTGGCTATAAATGGCGGCCGGCTCTTTGTTTGGGTATAAGCACAACAGTGAGCTTCTCCTCTCCTTCTTTGATTCTTGGCCTGTGGTGTTTGACGACGGTGGTTCCCTGGTGTTCTCCGGTGAGGTGCTTGGCCGGTTACTCCCTGTGCTTGTGCGGCAGTCCCCGACCTCGACTCGCCGGCGTGAGTTTCATTTCGGTGAGAGGGCTTTGTATCTCCGTGCCTACTGCTCTTTCACGGTGGTGTGAGGGCAATAGGTTTTCTGGGACAGCGCGCAAGCGTGCCTAGCCCCTGTTCTTCTGGTGGTTTCGAATATCACCTGTGCCGTGAGTGATTATGTGATTCTCCTTTTTGCACTCTGTGTGGCAGTGCTAGTTAATTGATCTTCGTTTATCTGGTGCTGAGTAACATAGATTGCTTGTGGGATTTGTGATTGCTCAATGATATAAGAAATCATATTCTGAGATTGGTAGATTTAATCTGTGAGCTCTAATTGCTATCACTTGCTGTCATTAGATTATGCTCATGTTCTGTGATTAATGTTAATTGTGAACTTTGCATGATATACACTGGTCATATATATTCTGTGTATGTGTGATTTGTTTGAGGCTGTCTTTAGCTTGTAGAAATTCCACATATATGCTGCAGATCTGTTAGAAGTCATAGTTTGCTATTAACTTTGGTTCAGTTACTGCAAAAGACATCTTATATGTGTTGGATTTGCTCTAGCTAATTTCTAGCTGAATACATACATGTGGTGAATATATTGAAATATATAATTGAGAGCTCAAAGATTGAATTCTAATTTGGTATAACCAATCGATGAAAAGTATATGATTTAGTAGCGGGACGGCCAAGAATAATCTTGTGCAACCCTACATTTGAGAGCACAAATAATCAATTAAACTTGAGCTTATTGCTAGTCTTAATTGATACATGCTTTATTCTTTGACATACATATTCATGTCTAGAATGTTATCATTTCTATTATTGAATATGTGGTATACCTTGGATGATATGCTCAATTCATATAGTTTCATATATGCTATGTCATTTATATATGAATTGATGTCTTTGATGTGCTTATATGATTATATTGAAATTATATTTATATCTTTGCTTATACCGCAAATATTACAACAGTGTGAACCGTGTTGGTGGTAGCTTTTCTGCTGGGTTTGTTCGAGGGATCAAGTTCTTGGAAGATTACTGCTCCAATGTCCGGACCGGGCAGCTCAGCAACTGGATCACACATGTTCCTTTGCATGATGCGGTCATTGAACGGTACCTGCAAGGACCTGATGAGATTGTATTGGAGTGTGCGAGGAAGCCTTGGGACGGGATACTTAGGAGGCTATGGCCAGGGGCACGGTATACACAGACCACTATGAGTGGCTCGATGTCGCAGTACACTCCAATTCTTGAGAGTTATGGTGGGGTACCGTTGGCCTCGCCAATGTATGGATGTACAGAGTGCACTGCTGGGAACAATCTAAGGCCTCTTGATCCACCATCCTGTTTGTCATATTCCAAATATTGCCTACTTTGAGTTTGCGGAGGTCAAGCATGGCATTGATGAAAAGGCACAAGGAACTACTGGTCTTGATGACAATTTGGGTGAGATAAAGGTTGTGGTCTTGTGGATGTCAAAGTTGGACGGTGCTATGAGCTGATCGTCACCACCTTTGCAGGTTAGCTGTTGGGCTACATCTAATTATCTTCTATCTAATTGCTTGCGTGCTTGCACCCAGTTCTTGTAGCTATGCCTAAAATGAAATAGCATTTTTTTTCTTGATCAACTTTTCCAAACACAAGCTCAGGGTTTGTTGCTTGTGTGACTATCTTTCAACTTTCCTGCAAAAACGTGTGTTGCTTATGTAATTGAAATAAGGCGTTTGGTTACCTTTTTTGAACAAAAAATGAAGATGAATTTCTTTTTTCAAACGCATTTTGGAAAGGGTGGTTTCAACCAATTATTAGTTAAAAAAATGTTTTGTCTGATCAGGCGTGCAACAACCATCTAATCTTAGGCTACGCCATCCAATGCACTTTTGCAAGAGGTTAGTTTTTCTTTTTCTAGCCAATGAATGAAATTTGGTTTACTTTCCAGCTACAACTACTTGCAATTAGGGCATCTCCAATGATCTGAGTCAGCTAGCTATATGCATGTACACATCAGCATATATCCTATGTGGAGGAAAGAGAGTATGCAAAAAAAATCGAGCCAGAGCAAGTCCAATAATAGAGCCAAGTGTTTGGCTATAAGACAAGTTATAAGAGCCAACTTATACAATAATCTGTCTTCTATTTGTCTATAAAAGATTTTTTTATTATTATGTGGTACCATGTCTCACATTCTCTTTCCTACTCCTCCTCACATACATTTATTATCTAGACCCACCACTGCATAGGCTCCCGTGTGCAGCTTGTTGCTTGCATGAGAGCCAAGCTCTCCTCTCTCTCCTCTCTTCTCTCCTCCACATCAGCAAAAATGCTGACTAGCTTGGCTATAAGACCATTGTTGTACTTGCTCTTAAGCACTAGTCTATAACGCCAAACAAGGCAGGCTCTATAAATTCTGTGTGTGCATGTAAGCATCAAATAGCTATCCTTATAGATAGTTCTTTAGAATGCTAGCTTTAGTGTGTACTATATAAATGATGTGGAAGTCTTATAGTTAGTTGCTAGCTATAACCATTGGAGATGCCCTTAGTTTTTCCTCTGCTTTCACAAAACAACTTTAGCCAATGTGCAACGCCACTACTTTCAAATTAAAGGTTTCAACTTTCGACTTACATGCACACTGCCATGGTTACATACTCAAGGTGTAGTGTCCAACTGTCCATATGTTACAACAACTCTCTAATCTGCTTTAATGTTAAACTCACTCTTCCTGTTGTAGTACAAGCCTAAACTATTGCATGTGACTTTGATGTTTACAAATATCATAATTTACTATTCAAAATTGTTAGTTCAGAATTCATAAAGCAATCAACATCTGATTAGTCTGTAACACCCCGCACATCCTCTGGGCCTGGAATGTTACCACCATTGCATACTCTTACTATTCCTTCAACTACTAGAAAATTTAAGCCAACACTAATATTTTTAGGTTGCAACAAACAGATACATCATAGTTTTTTTAGCCCTTACTCTAGCATACTAGCAAAGTCTAAAATATACTGACAAAAGGTGGTACAAAGAGTGCTGCTGATTCGTGCAAATTATTCATGTGTTACTCCCGCCCGTGCAAGACATCCTCAATAGTCACCTAAAAACAATAACAAAGTAAGGGTGAGTCCAAAAACTCAACAAGTACGAAGCAAAACAGTAAATAACATGTTCACAAATTAGTCCATAATCATCACAATTTCAATCGTCATTTGTTTCATTTAAACTCTTTAAGCTCTTATCAACCATTCATTATACATATGCACATACGCTTCTGTCTTATCTCTTTAGCCTATACCGGTATAGTAAAGCGAGCACCTGTCAATACTCACCCAGGTCCGCCCTGTTTCCATGCTGGGATCACAAACCCGACCTTTTTCATACGAGCACCACAGTAGCCCGTCATTTTCATACGGGGACCTCAATCTCCACTCCCGTGGAGTGTTCACACAGAGTAAACCAATGATACCACAACACTATGTCTTTTCATGACATGCATGCAATGCAAGCTCTCCATTTATGCATATCAATATGTCATGTTTCAACAATCGTTATTCATCATTTCTCATCATACATCCGAAAACAGTTAACTTGCCGTAACAGGGTAAGCAATGCACCATCATTCACTATCAGGAAATATTACCCGAATTTACCGCTTTACCATGCACTTGCCTGGTTAGTCTTGGGGACGATACGTGGACGGTTTCGACCCGGGACCTCCACCTGTACAAACATCAACCCAACTCAACACATCATATCGAAACCAGTGCTTAAGTGAGCAACGGCGACACGCATACGTGCAAAACCCGACTCTGGCATAAAACGCACGGGTTTTAAGAACCCGTCGCTCAAGTACCAAACCCCATTTTTTTCCTTTCCTTTTTCTCCTCTTTTCTTTTCTTTTCTCTTCCTTTTCTTTTCTTTCCTTTTTACCTATTTCCTTTCTCTCTTTTTTCTTTTATTTACCCGGCTCTTCTCCTCATTACTTCCTCCCTCCCCTCACTACTCGTCCTCGGCCGAATGGCCGGACTCCTCCAGGCGACGCAGTGCACGGGTGCGCCGGCCCTCGCTCGCCGCCGGCCACCACCGGCTTCTCCTCCATGACCCCCTCACTATCTCTCTCTCTCGGCGGTTTGCAGCGCGGAGGGGTTCCGGCCCGTGGATCTGGAGCGCGCCGCCGGCGGCTCTTCCCAAATTGGTCGGCCGGGGCCAGATCTGGCCGTTGCCCTGCCGTTGGCTGCCTCCCCTCCGACCACTCCGCCTCTCCCTCATTCTTTGCCTCGGATCCGGCCAACCCGGACCAGATCCATTGCCTCCCTTGTGCGTGCACGGCGGTGGAGCGCTGGGCGTCGTCGCTCGGTCGGCACGGCCATCAGTGTGCCCCTCGGCTCTGTCCATGGCCTCCTGCACCTCTGCTCTCGGTCGCATGCGCCACCGTCCGTCACCGTCAGCTGTCGCCCCCAGGCTTCAGTCGCTCCCTACAGGTTTGAGCTCGCCAGCCGGCCACCCCTACTACCAGGACGGTTTGCCCCCATCCCCTTTCTCTATGTGCGCTTCATCTACTTTTGCGTGCTATTGTGTTGTGCCATGGGGTTGTGGAGGGAAAGTGGGCATACTAAATGGTTGGCTTGGCGTCGATTCAACGGTCGTTGACATCCTCCGTCGTCGGCGATGAAGCCTTGACACCTCGGCCTTCTGAGCTCCTTGGGATCTCCTCTCCTCCTCACTCCCTCTTCTTCCTCTCTTCCTCTCGACTAAGGGAGAAAAAGTGAAATGGTGCTTGGTTTGGTTCTGTGGTTGTGGCATAAGTGAAGAAATGGGGAGTGGCTAGAATTGTGGAGTAGGTGAAATGGCTTTGTGTTGTCTTGTCTACTTAAGAGGGCATGCCCTTCCCATTTAGCTTTGGCTGGTCATAGGCATTATGGACCTTTTGGTCCAAAGGCAACCCTACACTGTTTAGGGATTTTCTACTGTGTGGCAGGTAAGTTGGTAGAAGGTAAGATTGAAATTTCTTGCCAGATGATGAGAACCCAAACGCGAGATGGTACCGACTGTCCCTGGACGGTCTGGAAACCTCTGAGAGTGCTACTTTCATTCGGCTCTCTAGACGGCGCCGACAACCCCTGGATGGTCTGGGAACCTCTGCGAGCGTCACTTCGTTACTTATTCGGCATTCTAAAAGCCGATGGGTCTGACGGCAAAACCCTTATTTATTTCCTTTATTCTCTTAAATTGCTTTCATTATTGGCATTACTTCCCTTTGCATTTTAGTGGTATTACATTCTACCCCCTTAACAGAATTCGACCCTGAATTCTGGCGTTCAACAATCCACATGGACGAACAAAATAAAACAAACTGCACATAGCATAACATTAACTCATACCCATGGAGAACAAGTCTGGGCACTTCTCGCGCATGCGAGACTCCAACTCCCATGTCGCTTCTCGCTTAGACTGATGTGTCCAAAGCACTTTAACATACTTTATCATTTTATGTCTCAACACCTTCTCGGATTCTTGCAGAATCCGAACTGGACGTGACTCGAATGTGAGGTCTTGCTTTATGGACACCGATTCTAACACAATCTCATGCTCTGGATCTCGTAGGAACTTTCTCAACATAGACACATGGAACACATTATGCACTCCGCACATAGAGTCAGGGAGATCCAAGCGATATGCCAACTTTCCAATCCGTGTCAGAATTGGAAATAGCACAATGTATCTCGGGCTAAGCTTCCCTTTGGTACCAAATCGCACTATGCCTTTAGTGGGAGATACTCTCAGGAGCACATGATCCCCCACTTGGAACTCTAGTTCCCGCCTCCTGACATCTACGTAGCTCTTTTGTCTACTCTGGGCAGCTAGCAAATTTTGTCTAATTTCCGCCACTCGTTCTATTGTTTGCTGGACCCAATCCGAGCCTAGAACAGTCTTCTCGTCCACGGCATCCCAACACAATGGCGACCTACACTTTTGCCCATATAGAATCTCAAATGGCGCTGCTCGAACACTAGAGTGGTAATTGTTGTTATAGGCAAATTTTGCAAGTACCAAATGATCCTCCCAACAACCATTCCAAGACAAAACACAGGACCTCAACATGTCCTCCAGTGTTTGAATGGTGCGTTCGGACTGTCCGTCCGTCTGCGGTGGAAAGCAGTATTAAACTGGAGTTTTGTGCCTAGAGCGCCCTGCAAGCTCTTCCAAAACTTGGAGACAAACTTGGCGTCTCTGTCCGAAACTATGGACTTAGGCACACCATGCAACCTTGTTGGACCGAAATGGCGACAGAGGGGGGGGGGGGGTAAATGTCGACTTTAATAATTTATTCCCCGACAAGTACTAGCAGCTAGTCTCCTCTCCTATGGCTACAAGCAGCTATGAAGAGGAAGACTTAACCTCTCTGGACCCTCAAGAAACCATAACAGAGAAGAAGAAATGAAACCCAAAAGAGAAACCGAGAGAGAATGCAAAACACAGAGGGGTCGGCCTGACTTGAATGCTCTGGGCGGTCAGACCGCAGCTTCCAAGCCGGTCTGACCGGTCTAGTGCCACCGGTCAAACCACTCCAATGAAGCCGGTCTGACCGCAGGCCGAGGGGCGGTCTGACCGCTGGTTATATACCGGTCAGACCGGTTAGCTCTATCCAGAGCATGAGCAGCCCGAAAACAAGCCTGACAATCTGCAATTTCAGAGATTGGCCAAATCCAAGAAAATAAGTGAAAGGATTCTATTCTCCTCAAGATTTAAGACCAAGAGAAGGTTCTAAATAGCAAGAGGAGTCTAGAATCCAAGATAACCCAACTTGAAAGCAAGAATTTTAGAAAGAGAAAATTGAGAATATGCCCTCCAACTAGATAGAAATCTAGGATATACCCTCCTTTAGATCCTAATTGATAATATACCCTCCTTTAGAGTGTTTTGTTGAGAAAATGCCCTTTTTATACTATTTAGTACCTCTTAAGTATATTAATCCGTATTGTACTGTATTTTGACATTAGGATGACCATTTTGCCCCCATGTACGGCTGTGAAGAAGATAAGTCTCGATTGGGCAGTGCTTGGCTAGGGTTTCCCGGACCAAACGGCGGCGCGGCAGAGGGTGTGGGGCGGAGGTCATGCGGATCGAGACTTATCTTCTTCACAGCCGTACATGGGGGCAAAATGGTCATCCTAATGTCAAAATACAGTACAATACGGATTAGTATACTTAAGAGGTACTAAATAGTATAAAAAGGGTATTTTCTCAACAAAACACTCTAAAGGAGGGTATATTATCAATTAGGATCTAAAGGAGGGTATATTCTAGATTTCCATCTAGTTGGAGGGCATATTCTCAATTTTCTCTTTTAGAAATGGGCAAAAACCTAAAAGCTTACAGAGATTCCACCAAAAACCAAATTACTCCTTAATCGTTGATCCTTTGGTCGTGAAACTTTGAGGGTACCTACTTAATAGCCTCTGGACTCTACATGTCAAGTTTCATGCCATCTCATGAAGGTAAATGTGAAAAGCACCAAAACCCTAGAGATGAACTGAAGAACAGAAAAAGGAGGGAAAATGCAAATATTTGATTCATTCACTTTGCTCTTGGGAAAATCCAATCAAATGATCTTGAGACCTATTCCCATCACTGAGCAACCCATTTTGCCACTCCTCAGCAAGAATCAACAAGAAAGCGAAAAACTCAAGAATCCAACACAGAGAGCATCGAAGAGAAAAGAGTGCACGGGAGAAAAACGTCAGATTTTCATTCCAAATCAAAAGAGGATTACAGAGGAGTCCCGATACGCATGGACATTAGAACAAGAAGGATTACAACATCCTCTGCCTCTCCCAAACACAAGAACACTCTCACACTACATGCTTTGGAGAGGAGATGAACACACACACACAGAGAGAGAAAAGAGCTACGGGAGACAACCACTGCTGCCCTCAACCACTCTCCAACAACTAAAGAGCAAAGGCAAAACAACCTCCCAAAGCTTCTTTTGACTCAAGAAAACCCTAACTCTCTCCCAAAGCCATGAGGGGGCATGCAGCCACTCCCTCCTATTTATAGCCTTTGGCTAACGGGTCTCCACCCCGTTACGCCCGCTAAACCCGAACGGAACCCGCTCCCGCTTGTGTAGCCTTGCGAAGTTACCATTTCGCCCCTCCTGTACCTTCCGGGAAGCTTCCGCGCTCTTTGTCGTCCAAGCCTCGCAACCACCTCGAGTCTCCGCCGTCTTCGACACATCTCGACCGTTCTGACCTCGACACCGCCCATGTCTAGTCTGATCCCTTTGTGTCTCGTCACGACTTCGCCTCGACGTCCTGCAGCCATCACAGACAAGAAACACATCAAATAGCACCGCTCGACACATGAAAGTATAAATAGCATAATACTTACCTATGAAGAAGTCCAAACCTGTCGAATCAAAGAATAGGCATCCTAATCCTATACGACCAAGTTTGACCAAGTCCGACCGAGCCCGATTGCACCACGCAACGTCAAAGTCTGAACCAACCAAATCAAACTCGACTTACCTAAACCGATGTCAATTACTCATCACACACATGGGATGACCTCCACATGGTCTCTCAAACCTTACTATTTCTCGCACATAGATGAGTGCTAACTCACTCACCGAGTTCGTTGTGCGAATAGGGATGAAGTGCGCGGACTTACTGAATTGGTCCACCACTACCCAAATCGCATCCTTACCTCGCTGGGTACGAGGAACCTCCATGGTGAAATCATCCCATGGCCACTGAGGAACCTCCAAAGGCTGCAGTAGCCCAGCGGGGCGCTTGTGCTCAGCCTTTACTTGTTGGCAAACCCTGCATAATGCCACATACTTGGTGATATCCACTTTCATCCTCTTCCACCAGAAGCTCTTTTTGAGATCACGATACATCTTGACTTGACTTGAGCCTTCTGTGGCACGCAAAGGCGGCCTTTAAAACGCAGTGCGCCTGAGTCATCAAGACTGAAATCCCCCGTTTTCCCTTCATTAAGCCGCTTCCACACTTGCTGAAGCAACCGATCATTATGTTGCGCCTCTTTTACTCGCTCCGGAATTACTGATTCCAGCAATAGCTGTATCTCAGCCTGTGTTGTACCAGCGAAACAATAGGAAATACCCATCTGTTCAAAGTCAGCAACGAGACAACCTAGAGTGGGGGGTGTCATCTTGCGACTAAGGGCATCCGCAATCACATTTGCCTTGCCCGGATGGTACTGAAAAGTGACATCATAGTCTTTGATAAGCTCCATCCACCTCCTTTGCCTCAAATTCTGCTCCTTCTAAGTGAAAATATATTTGAGGCTTTTGTGATCAGTGAAAATATCGCAAGACTCCCCATACAAGTAATGCCTCTAAATCTTTAAACGAAAACCACTGCAACAAGCTCTAAATCGTGAGGAGGGTAGTTCTACTAATGCTCTTCAATTGTCGCGAGGCATACGCGATCACTTTGTTATCTTGCATGAGTACACAACCCAGACCAATTCGAGACGCATCCGAGTAGACCGTGAAACGCTTCCCTGGCTCAGGAAGTGTGAGAACAGGAGCAGTTATCAACTTCTTTCTCAGAGTATTAAAACTGCGTTCACATTCGTCGGTCCACTGGAATTTCACACTCTTCCAAAACTCACACTTCTTCAGTTTGGCAAAGAATTGATTATTCCTCAGAGTCTCAAGCACGAGCCTCAGATGCTGCTTATGCTCTTCCTCCGTCTTGGAATAGATCAGGATATCATCGATGAGCAACACTACAAAATCATCCAGATACTTGTGTAGCATACTGTTTGTTGTCTCCATGAAGACAACAAGGACATAATTGTAAGCTCATAGTGCCCATAACTGTAACAAACTCCCCTTGAGTTCATGCCTAGTGCAATGGCAAGCAGTCTAATGAGAAAGAATTGGTGAGATCAGTTTTTTCGTACAAAAGAGATCTTTTTGCATTCTTAAATAATTGTACTAACTCATGCTTCAACAAGAAACTAGCATAGCTCAATCTAACGCTCAACAAAGATTCAAGACTCAACTCAGCCTATTTGACATGGCATGAATCATAAGAGGATAGCTGGAGAAAGACTAATCTCGAGAGCTAGCATGACAAGTTTTAATTCAAGTTGAGCAATTTTAATGAACTTATCATGGCAAAAGCTGGTCTTACATAAATGAGGTCATGATAGATCTAGCAAATAAGCACAAGTCATGACAAAATGTAAAGCATTGTAAACATGTCATAAAAGGATAATAATCAAGGCTTCATGCAGTTATATTACAATGCAAAAATGCTGAAAATGCAAGAAAATTCAGCTCCCTCTCAACATGTGATGCAACTTTTAGTTCAAGTTGAGTTAAGTCAATATTAAGCTCCAGAAGCTCCCAAATGAACTCCCCCTGAACCAAAACAATAAAAACGAGAAGTTGGCGAAGAAAACCAAACAGGTAGTCCTTAAAGCATAGACAAGATATAGAGAATACTATGGCTCAGACTGATTCTCACCTACCCCATATGACTCTAAGACTATCAACTGAACCTCCAAAACACTAAGGAGCAAACACGTACCCTGTCTATCCGAGGGTGGCCCGACCCTCGCTAGAACCTATAAGCAGTGAGTGAGCTCAACCTAGTGAGAAGAGAAACAGCTAATAAGCAGCATCCTAGAAGCACAAGATGAGAGAACAAAGTCTAAACAGCTAGGCGATAGAAGCACTCTAATCTATGTTAGAAGGACTAAACCCAATGCACCCGTATGCAATGTAGCAGAAAGGAGTAAGAGCATAATCAATATAATAAAGCAGTAAAGACTGCTAGCATTCTTACTAATAGACTGAAAGTATTTCGTCTCTTTTAAGATAGTATTCGTTGTGCCGCTGTCGGCTAAGCACACTTTCTCCATAGGGTGTTACACATGTTCTTCGATTCACCGTAGCGATTCGTGCTGATAACGTGTTGAGGAACCTTTGCTGGCGACCAGTCCGATCGATTCCTCTACTTATGCAAAAACCAGATCAATCACAGAAGACAAAAAATAGTAGATTGAAAACACAGGGAGGTAGAGAGGACTTCTAGTCTTTCTTTATTGCTTTCTTTCTGATTCCGTATACAAAATAGTCAATAATATTACCTATTTATAGCCTATTAGTGAGGTGCCCATCATAGGCCAAGACTTCAAACCCAGATCTAAGTTTCCTAACACTCATCATGGCACGGCCCGAGCCGGGAAAAAGAATTTTTGAAACTGCGCCATTTGCCGAGTCCGCTTTGCGTGGCGGAGCATTATGTGTCTACGGGCACGGCCGTTCGTGCTCGTGTGTCAAACCGTCAAAATTTGACTAAGATCGGCGTTCGTCGCCATCGCTTTATGAGACGAGCAGATTTTCAACCTTACCTTTTTTTACCTCTTTGAGCTGCTGCTAATCCATTATTTAAAGTAGAAGTATTTGAGCCATGTTTTGCCGTAAGCTGCGATATCTTTCACCAATTTTTGATCGTTTTATGCCTTTTCTCCCTCTTTTTCTATGCGCTTGTCTAGAAGGGGAATTTTGTGGACTGGGCTTACCATGAAATTAGCCACGAAATGCATGCGCACTCAGTTTAGTGATGACTTATGATTTTTTTATTATAACTAACTTATTTTTTACTGTAAGTGATGGTAACTTATTTGACGTAATTAAATTTAAAATTTTTAAAAATAGAAAAAATATGTTAGTCTATCATAGATAATATAAAGAAATACAGAAAAAGATAAAAAATACCAAAAAATCAGAATAAAAACAAAATTAAGGAAAAGTGAATTGAAAGATAGAGGCTGTAATTGAAACGAGCGGTGTACATGTACGGCACGATGGATGGATCCTGATTTTCGTCGCGTGGATGTGAGTCTAGGTAACAGTCTTGGTAGCAGTGATTCTCGTACTGTGTGAACCATAACTCAGATCGTGATTACCAACAGTGTAGGACCGCTTTTGGGCTCGATTTCTGAAAGAAAACAAGAGCCAGAGACTGGGACCCTACAGGTACTTTGCTACAGAACATCAATGATTTTTCGGAGTTTTAGTTATTATTCTGCAATGTGGGGTTATTCTTGTTTTTATTAGAAATATCCAAAGTACACATAAACATTGCATCTAACATACAGTGCAGAGCAAGCTTCAACTGACTGGTTTACACTCCTCACTACTGTGACTACAAAGGATCTTTCATGCTTGTCATGAACAGAAGAAGCAAAAAAAAAAAAAACTGCGAAATGGTTATCTGCCAAGGGAATTTTTTGAGCATGAAATGACCCATCTGGGGTGTAAACTGTAAAGTACTCTTAATAAAGCTGTGAAACAACGATAGCTCTGTGTGATTGGTGCTGCAAATATATGGTGCCTTTTTTTTGTTCTGCCTTGCTGTCCCGGCGCTTTCTCATCTTAAAAGTGGGAAAGGTAAAGGTAAAACATGGGCAAAATTGTTTGAACTCACATGCACATAGGCGTGAACACTGCAACGAACAGCTCAAATTTTGGAATATTTTCCACTTCTAGTGGCAGTGGCACACAAATTTCATTGACGGTGGTTACGAACCTCACTAGTAATAACCGGATGCAAATTCAGAAGAGGACATGCTTGATGCTTGTTGATATATGCCATTTTATAAAACATGGAAATTACGTGAATATCACTCAATTTCTTGAAATTAAAAATATGTCACTCTAGTTTCTGGTTGCTTGGGAAAATACCATTTTTCATCTATTTTCCTCATTTCCCACGCATTTCCTTTTTTTCATCAACTGATTTTCCCATTCTACTCTTGCCTTGAATGGACTGAATCAGATCAGTCGGGGTTTTTTGACTTAAAGTTAGATTATATTTATATTATCTATAGTAACTAACTTTTTAAAGATGCATTATTTAAAAATATGATCAATAGAAAAATTATAGTAAAAACTATACTAAATTTAGCTATATCGGCTAAAATCACAAGCAATTAGAATATTTAAGCCATTAGTCATAAGCTATCAGTCACGCAGGGGATCGATTCGATAGAACCAGATTGAACCCAAATACTATCGCCGACAAGCCTAGTTTCTGCACCCGCTCGGTCGCCGTCGGACCACCTGCCATTGCCGGCGCGCCGACGGCCACATCCGCGTGTGCCCTCCCCTGTAGCACGCCCTCGCCGCGAGCTTCAGAGGGGTGCGCAAGGCTGGTCGCCGCCATGCCCTAAAGCCACCGGCTCGGTGGCCACAACTAGGGATGAAAACGGTCGGAAAACTCCTCAACCGTTTTCTACTTCTACATTTGAATACGAAAACGAAAGCGAAAGCGGTAAAGCCGGACACGAAAACGAACGCGAACTTACGGAATATCGAGAATTTCGAAAACGAACCAATTCGAGCGGAATTATGTCGAACACGGTCGGTATACAAAAATTCAATACGGAATACCGACCTGTAGGACCAAGTGCATAACAATTAACAAGTGACCAAGTACATAACAATTACCAAGTGCATGATCAAGTTCAAGTGCATATAATAATTAACAAGTGCCGTGAGGAAAATAATCAATATTTTTGTATGATGCGACTTAGGGTTCGATGGTGGTGACCTAAGAAGCAAGAAAGCCGTGAGGATGCGACTTAGGGTTCGATGGTGGTGACCTAAGAAGGAGCAACATTGAAAATACTCATTATTTTTGTATGATGATGTTTCTTAAGAAAGAACAATAAAAGACACATTATATCACAAGTGCAAAAATGAAGAACAACAAAAGACACCTCATATCACAAGTGCAAAAATGAACTCGGCCTAAATCACAGCATATCTCAGTCACTTTTTTCATTCATTAGATTAAGATCCAACCATCATCATCTTTCTCCTCATCTTATATATATACATATATCACACATTCACATATCCAAAACCTAGCTCAATCTTCAAATTTGGTATTCTAAGGACTGCTCTGTACAGATATACATGTCACAATAGACGTATAGGATCTTTTCGCGATGAAATTAGAATTTACGAGGGCTGGAATAGAAGAAATCAAAATAGATAAAACCTATTCGTAGATTTCAGAAACCTGAAGGACTAAATCGCAACAATATCTAGAACCCTAACCCTCCTTCGCCGCCGCCCAGTTCATTCCTCCCCCTATCTCCAGCGCCTCACTCGGTCCCTTCTCCCCCACGATCTCCCTGCCGCCGCTCTTCCCCGGATCTCGCCCGGCCGCCCCTTCCCCGCCGCTGCCCCCTCCTCCCCCACCGCCCCCTCCTTCCCCTCCTCCCCCGCCGCCCCCTCCTCGCCCCTCCTCCCCCGCCGCCCCCTCCTTCCCAGATCTCCCTTGCCGCCCCCCTCGCCCCGGCCACCCCCTCGTCCTCCGCGCCCCCTCCTCCCCCGGTCGCCCCCTCCTTCCCCCGCCCCCTCCTCCTCCATGCCCTTTTCTCCCCCACCGCCCCACTCCTCCCCCCGGCCCCCGCCGCCCTACTCCTCCCCCGGTCGCCCCCTTCTTCCCCCGCTGCCCCCTCCTCCCCTGGCTCCGAGCGATGGCGACGAGCCGACGATAACCTCGACTACATCCACCAGCGGCGGATGGCCGGCGGCGACTGGGGTGCCGACGACGAGTTAGTCATCGGGCGGGATGCTGCCCTCAGCTCCGGCTACACCGCTCCTCCTCCTGCGGCGAGCTCCGGTGACCAGTGTGCCTCCTTCCCCTTTAGGGCCTGTTTGGCAGAGCTCCACCACTGAAAAAATGAATCTGGAGCGGCAGATCCACCAAAAACAGCTCCACCGTGAATCTGGGATCCCACCATGGAGCTAAACAAAACTGTTTGGCTTACATAGCAGCTCCAGATCCACAAAACTGAGTTTTTGGTGGGAATGACCTATTTTGCCTATGGGTTTTATGGTGGTATGGGATGGGGTGTGTAACCAGTGGCAAAAGGTGGGTAATTACCACCCAACTCCACGAGTAGGTACGAAACAAGGTTTCGTGGAGCACCCCTTGAGGTGCCCCATGGATTTCATGAATCTGGAGCTAGATTCAGTATTTTGGTGGATCCAGATTTTATGGAGCTGGAGCGTTTGGGTAAAAATTCGTGGAGTGGAGCTATTTTTGGTGGATCTGGAGTTGGTGGAGCTCTACCAAACAGGCCCTTACTCTCTCTCTGGTCTCTGCTCTGTGATGGTTGATGGATTGTGCTTGTGGGGATTGGAGAGTTTGCGGATGGGCGTGGCTTGAGAGATGTCTTCGGGAGGGGTGACTGGGGAGGCGAGGTAGAGGCCGAGGCGGCCGGCCGCTGGCGTCGGCGTGCCTGCCGTGCCGTGTCTAATACTTCTAGTGGGCCAAATTCGGTTTAAACCGTATTTACAATACGGTATATTCCGAATAAAATGTAGAAAAGTAGAAAACGGTCGGAAAACACCTAAACCGTTTTCGCTCCGTTTTCGAATTTGGTATTCCGTATTTCGAACCGAATTCGAATTTGTCTGAAAATACGAATTCGATCGGGTCAAATGTAGAAAACGATACGGTTCGGTACGGGATATTTCCGTTCCGTTTTCATCCCTAGCCACAACGCTCTGAAGCAGTCGCCTGCTGCTCTGCTCGAGCTTCTTGCTTGGTCAGGTATTGCTTGGTGTGGATGATTTCGTTTGACCCAAGGAAGGATGTGGTTTTCATTCGATCCAGTCGTTGTTTGATTCGGTCTAGTCATGGCCAGGGGGAAATGGGAAAATCAGTTGAGGCAAAAAAAAAGAGAAAAGAATGGGAAATGGAGAAAATAGGCGGAAATGGTATTTTCCAAAACAATCAGAAATGGAAGTGGCATATTTCTAATTTTAAGAAACTAGGTGGCATGCTTCCTATTGCTATGTTTTGAAGTGGTGTATATTAAATTTTGGCCAAAAGTTTTGTTAAAAATAATGCATGCAGTACTCTTCCGAGTTCTGATACGTAGATCTGCGTGTAAACAATCTTCGACACTTGTATAGAACATCAAACCATGGGTTAATCAGAGCTACATCTCGGGATTTTTTTTCATTTGTTTGTATCTGCACTTGCATTATGGTATAGGTATAAGATTGAGGAGGCCGATTAGAAAGCATGAATAGACGGTCTAAATTTTTTAATTAATACCAATTTAAATATCTTTTCTATTTGTTTAAACCAAGTAAATAATACGGAAGTTTAAAACAATATGGTTTAGCACAAATAATGCCTAGATCAAATAAATTCACCTAAGTGCACCAACAACTTTAGGCTATGTCAAGCAATCAACATAATTCTATAAAAATAAATTGCTTGAAGGTAAAAAGGGCATAAGAAAACAAACCACAATAGATACGATCTCTTTTTATCGTGGTGTTCGTAGACTTGTCGGTCTCTCCTAGTCCACGTTGAGGTAAGTCCAAATTAATTGGATCGACTCCACGAATTAAGCCTTCCACCTCAAATCCACTAGTGGTAGCTCTTTCCCGCTCTGGATATGTGAGATCCAATCTTCACATTTTGCCGGGTCTTTTCATAACCTTCTTTGAGAAGATCACCGCGCACGACGCCTCCAACGTCGTCTAGGAGTCAGCAAATTCCAAGAGTAACAAGTTAAGCACCTCGTTTGACTCTCACCACGTGCAACTAATGCACAAGCTCAAATGTACACTAAGTCCATCTTTAGATGCAACATATGCAATGTAAATCCCTTCTTGCTCACAAAGTGCAACATATACATTATTGAGTGAAGAGTCTCACACTAGCTTAAGAGAACAGAAATGGGTCTAGCAACTACTTCTCCAACTGGCCACAAGGGGGTATTTATACCCCACACAAGAAAACTAGCCGTTGGAGCCAAACTCCTGAAAAATAAGGGAAATCAGAAATACCGTTGGCCAAAAATTGGTACTTTCGCTTGCCTCGCCAATAGTCATAAAACTAGTAATTGCAGTCAAAATCGGAAGTTCCGCCATTTCATTTCCGGTACTTCTGATCATCGAAAGTTCCGCCCCCACACATGCGAAACTACCGTTTTCCTCGGAGATGAGAAGACTCCACACAAGTGTCTCTCTGGAAAAACGTGCTGTTACACAAGCCGGCACTTTCGCTCACCGGTAGTACCGCTTACACAAAGTCGGTACTTCCGCTCACCGCTAGTACCGCTCACACAGAGCCGGTACTTTCGCTCGTCGATCGGACCACTAACATAGAGCTGATCGGACCGCTCACATAGAGCCAGTCGGAACTTCCGATTGTCGACTACCCTGGTCCACGACCACGTTTGTCTCCGACCACATTGTTCGGATCGACCACACAGGTCTCCGACTACGTTGGTCTTCGACCACGTTGGTTTCGACCACTCAGGTTTTGATCACATTGACCATGTCGATCTTCACCACGTCAATCTTCGATTACACAGATCTTTGACCACCTCGTCGATCTTCGACCACGTTGTTTTCATCACGTTGTATTGATCACATCGATTTACGACCACACATGTATCAACCACGTTGGTTCAACCATGCTGGTTTAACCACGCTAGTTTACGACCACACTAGTTCGACCACGAAGGCCTACAACCACGCTGGTTCGACCACACTGGTTTACAACTACAAAGGCCTACGACCATGCTGGTTCGACCACGAAGGCCAGCGTGGTTCGATCAAGTCGCTTCAACCACTTGGGCTCGACCACTCTGATCTTCGACCACACAGGTCTTCGATCGCCAACGCACACGGTAGTTCTGTGATTTCAATGTCGGTAGTTTCGGTCCGCAGTAGTACTGCCAGTTACACTGCAGTAGTTCCATGATTTCCTAAGAATGTAGATACTTCACCATATTTTGCAAAACACATTTGCAAACTTTAGTATCATGCATACAAGTTCCAAACATGATTCCCAACAAATTGCAAAACATATTTGCACACTATGAAATCATGACACAATGATTAAATATGAATTTCAACCATTTGCAAGACACATTTGCAAATATAAGCCTCGTATCATAAACAATGGAACACATGGACTTCAAGTACTTGCAAAACACATTTACAATGCATAGTCCCATGTTATAAGGATTCAACACATGAGCTTTTACTATTTGCAAAACACATTTGCAAATACAAGCCTCATGCCAAGATGAGCTATAGGAGGTGAGGTTGAGTTATCAACACATGATGAGACTTAAACTACTCGACGCAACCCCTGTTAATAGTATGGTAACATATACTAGCAATTCTGTCTTCCAACCAAACACCAAGACCGGTAAAAAACTAGGAACACATCCTTAACCCTAAGTAGTCATACATTTGCCTTAGGTCATTATCTTGATATGCATCAACTCATGATGCATCTTTTTCTTCAACTCCATCAACACATAATGGTCTTCACTTGGCTTGATGATCAACATATGACCATATCCTCTTGGACATGCATCAACTCATGACACATCTTTCTTTTTAATGGCCTACAACTCATGAAGCTATCTTCTTCTCACATCTTGACCTCATTTGTGGCACCTAACCTATTCATCCAACTCATGTAAACTACTAGTCTACAAAACAATTATCATCAATTACCAAACTTCACCATTAACTCATAATGGAGGGACTAGATTCTACAATCTTTTTTTTGATAATTCATGACAATCTCAAGTAATAATGAGATAAATATTGTTTTTTAAGTACACAACATGTACACAATAAATGTATACTCTAAGATAAACTTTTAAGGTAAAACTTACTCATCCGGTTGTCATTAATCATTCAACCATTAACACATAATGGAGAAATTAGATGACAACTCGATTGCAAATGAGTATATATAAACTACACAAGCTATATATACTCAAAAGATATATTTCGAAGTAAATATCCTAAATTTGCATATTAAAGGAAGCATGTATCAATATTTATGAAACCTTAAAATATATAGAGAGAGCTCCCCTAAATGTGTGCATACAAGTATGTATAATGAAGATATATGCACATATTTAATTTGGACTATTTGTGAAGTTCAATCTATATTTTGGATGCAAGGAATGCACTAATCTATAATAATTTGATTTCGAATGTATACCTCAATGATTTCACCTTTTTATCTATGTGAGAGTAAGTAATATCCTAAATAATAAACAAGTTAGTCTCTCAAATGCATTTGTCATTATCACCAAAATCTCATAATGGTATTTGTCATTATCACCAAAATCAACTTAAATAGTGCCTTAAATGGAGCTTGATCTTTCAACAGGCCACTAGGCCAGTTTGATAATTTATCAGCGAATTGGTAGGCAGTTGCATTGCTAGTGCTAGGGAAGTGTTGCTCATCTCTATTAAGATAAAATGAGGATTTGTTCGTTCAACACCCCCTTCCTTCTCTGTATCGCAGCACATTCGCACATCTCCTCTTGACATAAACCAACATGTAGTCTTGTATCATCAGCCGGCTTCCTCCCAGAAGTGCTCATGGCCTCACACCCTAAGTGCTCCTCTTTCCTTCCCACACGACTACACCCTTAAGGCCCCAACCACTAGCCACTCTCGCTATTCTCGCATCCTGATTAGCATCACCTCCTTTCTTCACTCTAATAAATCTCTTCTAATCCTCTCCCTCTTCTATGCCCTACACCAACACCTTACCAGTTTTGTAGGGTAGATCTGCAACGAGTGGCAGCGTTGCTGACAGATGCCCACGACAAATAGAAGGGCCATCGCCAAGCAGCAACTAGGCTCAACGAGCAATGAGGAGGCAACGTTGGGAGGAGAGGAGGAAGACGGTGGTGCTAAGGAGGAGGAAGACAGTGGCGCCAGGATCGAGGATGGTCATATTTAGCGTCGCTGGGGGTCGAGGATGGCCGGATCTAGCAGCATGGTGGTCTAGAATCACTAGATCAGTCGGACTTCAGCTTCTTCCACGAGTCCAATGGAAACAACACAGGGATGGCGGGGTCCGACAACAAAGACCTATCTCTCTGAGTCTCCTCCGCCGATGCCACCACCTTCCACTTCTCCTTTTCTGCTGGTGTGGTCGGCCGGCTCCAACTATGGTTCCATATTCTTGATCTAACACTGGCCCCACTATCTCATTGTGAGGACGGCATGATCTGACGGCGGTGGAGGTGAGGGTGACCGGATCTGGTGGCGGTGACCTTGTTAATGTAGGATCCAAATGTGGCAACCTCGGGGTCCGCTGGATCAACCAAGCTAGGGCAGAGAATGCCAGTGTCAAAGATGATGACCCCAAGAGTAGGCGGGCTCCCTTGGGGACATCGGTGAGAAGCATGATGACCCCGACGAAGTACCAGAGGTGGAGGTGTACCAGTCGGATCCGAAGGCAACAACCTTAGAGAAGGTGCATTCGGCAGCGGTGACATCGGGGATGGTGGATCTGAAGGTGATGTGCCTGGTGATGTGTGGGGTGGAGCCATCGGTCAGGAGGAGGCGTAGAGAGTGAAGGCGATGCAGTGGTGTCGCATGGTGCAGGGGAGGGGCGAGTGGTGACAGGGAGGCAATCTCCCGACAACGGTGATGTGTAGGCTAGGGTAGGGCAGGAGGCGACATCAAGTGGGGTGGAAGGGTCGAACATATTTTTTATTTACATCTAGTGCAACCTCCTCCCTCAGCCGATCCTAGCCACTAGATCTCAATCTGATAATAATGAAAAAAGGTAACATGGCTAGCCCCTTTGGTCCCTCAACCCAGCCCATCGGAGCCTCCGCTACTCCCTCCTCCCATGCGCCACCATACTGCTGCTGTACTAGGACAGTGAAGAAGTGAGAGGCGGAGCAGTACTCGGTGGCGAAGAACAGGAGCACACCAGTGCAGATGACAAGGCATTGGTGTATACCACCGAGGATGACGACGAAACGGAAGTGTACACCACTGAGGTTGACGATCGAGACATGGAATACACTGACACGCATAACAAATAGGAAGGTGGAGTACACCAACTTGGACGAGGTGTACACTGTCAAAGGTGAGGAAGAACCATGAAGCCAGCGGGGTCAGGGAAGGTAGATTCGGAGTGACGATCTCGACAACAGCAGATCTAGCCGCGCCGACCTCACTCTTGATGATAAGATACCTTCTTTTTTAATATTTATTGTATGATTTTGATCATGTTTGATGATATGTATCACCTTCTTTAGAACCCCATTACAATGCACGGGCATCTTACTAGTAAACAAATAAATGTGAGCGTCTCTTCCACTGAATGGCGCGATAAATTACTACTAATGTATTAATCGACCTAGATCCATTCTCAGACAGGAAACAAATATACTTTCTCTATTTCGCTATATTTATCCATAGACCATCATGCGTACAAACAAGGAAATATTAAATATAAGAAATAGTTAATAAGAAATGATCATATGTCCCTCAGTTAAATGATATAACACAACTTTCTAACATCTTTCAAAACATTTAAATAGTGGTTGCAATAAATACACTTCAGATTTTCTCAATGGACAAATATAGCAAAATAGAGGGAGTAACATATGTGAGTGTAATACTAGAGTGCCATGGAGGCCAACTCCAGAGAGGCCAACACTCCAGTTCTTTCCCCTTTCATTCCCCCTCCAGATCCACCCTCCATACTGCCATATTCATTTGGCCAACACAAAAGAAAGAACAAGATGAGCTAGCATGGATCAAGGAGCAAGGAAGCAGGAAGTCAAGCCCTAGGAAGTGAAGGCCACAAGCTTCCACGAGCTGCAGCTACACCACAAGCCAAGGAAAGCGACCACCAAAGCCATCCCCTCAATCCATTCCTAAATCAAACCGACAACCAGCCGACAAAAGTAGCCCACAAACCCATTTTTCAGCATTTTCATCGCCTTCTCGGGACCACACAGTGAGCACAATATATCCATTAAGCACTTAACAACGCACCACAAGCATCCACCAGTAGCATCACCAACCATCACAAGCCATCACATAGAGTAGTAAGAAGGTAGAAAGGGGAGGAGGAGCTCAGCGCATGGAGGCCAGTTGGAGGCACATGAGGGCGGCCAACACCAGTAGTGAGAAGGCTGGGCACAGGGTCAGCACCGAGTTGAGCTTTGGGAGTCGGCCATGGTCGGAGCCAAGGAAGCCTTGGGCAGCAACGCAGGGGACACAAGCTAAGGGCGGCGACGAAAGAAACCAAGCCAGGGCGGTGGTGCATGGGACTGGTGCTAGATGGCAGAGGCCAAAGGCGTAAGAGGCGATAGCGCCAGCTGGAACCCAAGCAAGGGCCAATTATAACCAAAACAAAGCTGGGGGGATTCCGGCCCCCCCAGCGAGTCCACGTCGCCCCGGCCGCGCCCCCCGGCCGACGCGTGGCGGGGCCATTTCGGTACGGCCGGAGGAGGCCATTCCCTCCTGTTTTTTCAAAATTACGTAAAGGTCCTTTTTCCTCGTGAAAAGGTCCCTGGATTTTTCAAAAAAATCCCTGCAAGTTTTTTCCCCTAAAAATTTTTTTGATAGCGCCCCGCGGGTTTCCAGAATTACGTATAGGTCCTTATTTACTTACGTACAGGTCCTTACAAGTCCTCGGTTTTTTACGAAAAAAACCTTTGGTTTTTCCTAAATTACGCATGTGTCTTCGATTTTTTTATTAAACCCTGCGAATTATCGTCTCTTTTACTTTGGTCTACACGGTAGCTAGCGCGGCGTGCGCCGCGCTTATATGCAGCTAGTTGGATCAAGTGGAGGAGCATTTGGGGGAAAAGTAAGAAGAATGAGTAGAGGAGGGAGATGGTAAGGCTTGAGGAAAAAGGGGATGGCCTGGGAAGGCTTCGGCCAAACAAAGGCAAGAAAAAAGGGAGTGAGAGACAGAAAGAAGGAGATAAAGCGCATGCGTAATAAAAAATTTCCTTGTGAATATTTAACCCTGAGCATTTTGGTGCGTGCTAAATTACTTAATAACTTTTTGCTAATCATGTTAAATTATAAAAAAACATCACTAACAAGTATTTAGGAGTATTAAAAATAAATTAAACACCATTAGTAGATTAAAATCTTGCACGTATAGATTAAATTAGTATATTGCTTTAGTGATGAATTGAAATGGATGATGTTTGTTCAGGGACAGGCCTAGGATCGGTGCTATCCACACATCACCCACAAGTTTAATCATGCAAGTGTGTGGTGGAATAGCGGATTGTGACAGATACTTGATACTTATTCCTCCATGCTTTATTTACAGTGGTTTTACGAGATGATATCCATGATTATATGTTAATCATACCCTGATGAATGAATGCCAATATTGGAAGAATGTTGCATCATACATTGCACTCATATATAAGACATACCTCGGGTAGGCATCCCACGGGAGTGAGAAGATAAGACCTATTTCGGTAGACACTCCACAGGAGTGGAGTTTGAGACCCCGTATGAAAGAGAATGGGGCGCAAGTGGTTCATCAATGGGTAAACAACACGCTATACTAGTATAAGCTATAGCTACGATACATCGCATTGGATTGCATGAAAGAAATATGAGACAATGATACAGTTACAGACGCATCGCATTACATTGTATGAAAGTAACAGAAGACAGTGATACAATTACAGAGATTATGATTTACAGTTCGCAGATATGGAAGTTACTAAATTATTGTGTTGACGCCACTGTTTTATTGTGTGTTTACTGAGTCTTCGGACTCACCCTTGTTTATTTGTTGATTTTTAGGTGAACTTTGGAGTCATCATGCAACGGGAAGGGGAGTTAGCACATCCACGTCACATGCAAATGCTAATGCGAATATCTTTTTCCTAGACAATCATTTTTGAATGTATTATATCTAGTTTAGTAAACTAGTCATTTATGATTGAAGCTTAGCGCATGTTTCAGAGAGCGAAATGTTGAACATTAGATTGTTTATGCTATGGTGGATCTATTACTGTTATGTTTATCATCGTTGTAGAATCAATTGTCTTTATTGCAGTTTGATCAATATTTATTGATTGCCTCTATCTGGCGTTGTATAAACAGGGGAGGTGTTGTAGAAATTTCTTAATAGCAACACCAATCTGAGTTGGTATGTATGTATTAGTAGCATTCCAGACTATGTGGTTGGACCAGGGTGTTACGGTGAGTCCTCCTACCCTGCATCTTCTGTGGTGCATGGCAAGGTAATTTCTGTGGGGCCTACACTTCAAATGTAATTACATCATAGAAGTATACTTATAATAAATTAGTCTATTGATTAGAGTAACTTCAAATTTAAGTACATCATAAAGTATACTGACGATAAAATTAGTCGATTGATCAGAGTAACTTCAAATTTAAGTACATCATACAAGTATACGTACGAAGCAATATAATTCTCATGGGACTTGCACTAAATTTATGTGTTCCGAGCGAAGCTTTTCTACTCGATAGTATTATCGGATACTTTCAGTTAAAGTCTAAAAGCATGTATGATGGTGTGATGTCAGACGTCGACTATTTATAAGTCTTATCATGTAGAACACAAGAAGATGTGGAGAAGAGAGGAGAAAGATAAAGAATTAACCCGTCTCTTATATAATAATCGACTGTAATACGAGAACAAGACATATTGGACATAGATGACCTGTTTATAGAGATATATAAAGACAATTCATTGCATGAGCTGTCTTTAGTGCTGTCTTTATATGATATGAATGGTATTACAGATAGTAGCTGTCTGTACATATGCTAAAACAGATGTTTGCTCTAAATAGAGGGCCACACTTCCTAGATAAAATTTGAAGCCTCATATGCATATTAAATTTCACATAAACCTCTTTTGTAATTATAAATTTTCTATTATGGTTTTTGTAAGATCTCCTGCCCTCCAAATTAAAAGGTGCTCGTATTGCCTGCAACTGATGGCTTTTAACTTAAATTAAATAGTAGTGATTGAAAGAAGTATCTTTTAGAAGGAGAGTACAAGTGATGCGAAAAAGTGAGTGAGGGATGTATGATTGAGACGGAAGCCAGAAAAATAAGGTACATGATACGTCTAAGGTGGTGATCAGTTGGGCTTAAAAGCTCATGGCTTATGGCTGAAAACACTGTAGCTGACTGAAAAAAACACTGTAGCTGACAGATGCTTATTTAGCATAATTAAATTTAAAAAAATTAAAAATATAAAAAATATGTTAGCCCATTACGTATAATACAAATAAATACGGGAAAAAGAACCGGCAAAAAAGCTCAACAAAAAGCCAAAAGTTCAGAAAAAGACGAAATTTATGAATAGTGAAAAATAAGCTGGAAGCCAGAAGCTTAAGCCCAACCGATCACTGCCTAAAATCCCTCTTTTATCCTCAAAGCATGGTAAAAATAATAAAAAGTAAAAAAGTAACTTTAAAAAATTATATATTATTTTCTCACTTCTTCAAACAAACACCCCTGCAGGTCAAATCACAACCAGGCATGAAGGGGCCACAGTGTGTGATCACAGAAACGCTGGCCTTCGCCGCTCTCTGGAACCTGCACACTGCACACCTCGCCCAGTCATCACACACTCCCTACAACGCCTTTTGTTCCTCTCAACCATTCCCATCTCTTTCTTTAATCCTCCATTTGTCTCCAAGAAACTTAATTGGATCTGCGACACCGACAGCTGAGCTCCTGGTCAATCCCCGCATTTCTTTAATCCCTTCTCCTTTGCACTTTAATCAATAATTACGAACGCTTAATTATAGAGTTTGAGTGAAACCTTCGAGAAACAGAAGCTAGAGAGCCTCCGAAACCAAGAACTAAGACGGCACACTCAAAAGATGCACACAGATCCAAGACCTCCTCGGATTTTGTGTCCTGTGCGACAAACAAAGCTTCCCGTTTCCCACTACCTCAGGACTCAGGAGTGCTCCAGTTCTTGCTTACTCCAAAGGACAAGAAGTCTTTCTTGGTGCTATCTTTGTTTTTGGTGAGTTCTTTTGTGCGTGTGTTTGGAAAGGGAGGAGGAAGAAGAAAGGGCTCTTCTCTGGGGGACAAAATCAGGTGATTTATATCTTCTCTTTTCTTGTTGGTTTGTTCCCTTTTCCTTGTACTGTTGTTGCGATTGTGATGTTGCCGTTTGTTGCGTTCTTTTGGAGCCTTGTGATCTTTTCTGCTCGAGACTTTTTACCAACTGAGATTTCTTACAAAGGGGTGACATTTTAACTGAGGAAAGGGAGATGAAGTGTTCTTGAAGCCTTCTTCGTCGATGTCCTGAAAACTTCTAGGTGTTTCTTTCTCTCTGCTCTTGTGCTTCTTGGGGCTTCATAGTTCTCTATTCTTTTATCCATGGTGGTTTTGCTTCTGAGCTTTTACAAATTTTGCTTCTGGGCGAATGCAACTTCATCATGATTAGGCGGCGATTTAAATTGGAAATATTTTTCCTCGTGTTCTGAGAGGTGCCTGCTCATTCTTGTGATATTTGGGTTTTGTGGAGAATTTTGCAGTTTCCTTCTATGATTGGAGAACAGTTCACCTACGATAGGCATGCAAATTAGCTCACTTGCTTAAAGATTACTCTTTTAGTAGCAGCAATTTTTTTAGAAACATATTAGTAGTAGTAAATCCGTTTTTCATCTTCACTTCTCAGTCTTGTACTTACTGCTGCAAAAGATACCACCCTATCATTCGGCGTCAGTTTAAATCATATTTATTTCTTTCATTTGGAAGAAGAAAACCGATTCTTTGATCCCAATCAATGCACACTGCACAGTTTGTTGCTTTCTGGAGCTGGATACCAATGACGGATTTAGGATTTTATGAATGGGTATTCGCTAATTACATTGTATTACATTTTTTAATATATACTTATATTGGTTTATAAAAACTAAAGATAAAGGTCACATTTCTAAGTCTATTTAAAGTCAATAACACTAAAAAATTTAAAATAATAAACTAATACTAACACTTTATTTGGTGGCAGCACAATTACAACTTTTTAGAGTAAAACTATTACAACTTTAGTTGACAACATAAGTGTGCATTTTGTTTTTAAATAGATATTAACTTTAACCCACTTCTCTTTTCTTATTTTCTGTGTTAGCATATTAAATGATGTTTTTTCACACATATAGAAAAAGAAGTAGTATATATATTTGTTTTTGACATATGTTGTCTCTATTTATGATTTACCTCTCTCTAAGAATAACAATTAATATGGGCACTTTGACGAACATATTGCTTCTGAAAAATAAAATATAAATATTTATAAACCAAAACCAACTCTTCCAAATGATGTATATTTTGGATTGAATGGATTATATAAATTCTTGTGACCACTAAATTTATGACAATTGGCACCATCAAATTCCTTCGAATAAAGCATCTAAAATATCTAGATAATTACAGAAACTATCTGGATTTAAGATCATGTTCATATGATATCTAGAACCCTTAATTATCCACATTTTTTATGTAGATAAATCATCCAATATTCCATCCAGTAATTTTAATCTACAAATTAATATATGGTACTAGAAGATAATAAATTTACCAGATAGCTGAATTACAAAATTCATAGCTTAAAATCTATGTATCTGATCAACATAAATAAATATTGTATAGAAAACTATTGAATTTCTCTATAATTATCTACAAGATGACATTTTTAAATTACTCTTATATAGGGGGTGTTTGGGACTGCTCCGCTCCCGATTTTGCAGCTCCGCTCCAGCTTTACGTTGCCAAACACCTCCAACTCCAAGAACTCCGCTCCAAGAAAAAGGTGGAGTTGGGGGCCAACTCCATATTTTTTCGGAGCACCTCAAGGGGTACTCCAGTTTTTGGAGTTTTGTACTCCCACATGGAGTTGAGGGGTAATTACCCACCTTGCCACTCATTAACCTAACCGGTTCACTTTTTCCGTTTTGTCTAATTGAGTTTTCGTAAAATCCACGAAATCTATATTAGGCCGTCTTCTATTCGCATCTTCGTGCAGAACAAAATCTTCGTGCATCTATATTAGGCCACATAATTGAGTTTTTTTTTGTAGAAAAATATAAATCTGTCAGCCATCTTCGTGCAGTAAATTTCGAAGGAAGCACGTTCTGAACAGATGCAAATCCAACTTATTGTGAATCTCTGAAGCTTAGGCCCTGTTTGTTTCCACTTAAGATTATTATAATCCAGCTTATAGGTGGGGGATTATATAAACTAGATTATAATAAGCTGGTGGGAAATAAGCTGTCAGGTGTTTGGCAGCCTGGATTATCAAAGTTATGGATTGTTGTATTCGAATGTTTAAAGACTACAATGCTCTTGACCTTTTTTGGTGACTTATTTATTCTTTTATGACATGTTTTTTATTAGTTTGGACTTGCAAAACATTAGTAACATAAGAATTTGAATACATAAGTGGTAGAAAAGCTTAATTATTCAAATATCCATGATCATATGTTCGTACAAATATGCTCTTACAAACAAATTACTCTCTTCTAGCAAATAAAGCATTAGCAATATTATCACGGAAGGCATTCATGCCCCCCTCTTCATCTCGCAATTGACTTGAACACACATGAGAGGAAGGCATCGGCATATAGTTTTCATCTCGATCACACCGGTCAAACTCTTCATCACTCAAAGCACTATCCCGAATGAAGTTATGGAGTGTCATGCATGCATGTATTATTTTGGTTTGTTTGAGCATTGGATAACTTGGTAAGTCCAACAAAATTCTCCACTTCATCTTTAACACACCAAAAGATCGCTCAATCACATTACGAAGTGATGAATGCAAGTAGTTGAATACCTCCTTCTTGCCACTAGGGCGTGGTCCATTTCGAAACTCTGGTAAATGGTACTTGGTCCCTTTGTATGGAGCTAGAAAACCCAGTCGATTTGGATAGCCTGAGTCGACAAGGTAAAATTTTCCTACAAAATGTAAACATACACAATGAGATATAGCTACAGTATGCAACTTTTTGAGATAACTAGTTAAAATGTTACTATACCATTTGGAGGATGTGGGAACTGCGTGGCATATTTACGTAAAGCATCATTGAACACCCTCATGTCATGTACTGATCCAGGCCATCCCGCAACAACAAAGGTGAACCTCATGTCGAAGTCACATATCGCCAACACATTTTGAGTGCAATAACCATACCGACCAACATGTTGAACCACCTTTGCCGAAGGCACAACAACGGGTATGTGAGTGCCGTCTATTGCACCTATACAGTTATTAAAATGAGAATAAAACCGGGAACCTAGCAGTCTTGGGTGTATATTCGTGAAGTTTGGATCTCTAGGTTTGACAATATCTGCTGATAGGAGGTAAACACTGTCCAACACTTCATTGAATTTTCTACTAATTGTTTCTTTTGACCTCGCAAATCTGTTTTTCACTTGAGTAAATGACTGAGGAGCCCCAACAGTCCATAGAAACATACCCAAAGCTTCAATAGAAGACATCTTGTTGCTTGACTTCAAACCATAAGACGTCACCAACAAGTCATGCAATCTATCAAATAGTGGCCTACTCATCCTAAACATATCATAGCAATCTTTTGGAACTCTAAGAGTTTTCATAACCCAATCATGACCAGACTCATCAGGTTCAATTCTCTCAGATTTGTTCAAATAAGTGTCAGTATAGTACATACCAAATGCACAAGTTACTGCTCCATATTGTTTCATCATGTCAAGTTGATTCCGTGCAACCACAAATGTTTCATCCTCATCACTCTCATACAAGTCAATCTACATACATTGGAACAAATATTGTCAAACAAATGTCCAACCAAATATTTTATAACCAACTCAAAGTAGATAAGTATATAGAAACCATATGTTGTCAAACAAAGGTTCAACCAAAAATTACATAACCAACTCAAAGTAGATAAGTTCATGCAAATAATAAATTAACACAAAGTGATTGCAAACATTTGGATTGACTACTACTTCAAGCCTTCCTTCACACACCACCTTTTCAACCAATCAAGCCTTCCTTCCTTGGTGGTAAATGTTTTGAACATATCACGGTGTTCTGCTTTCACAAATAGTTGGGTAGCCATAAAATGTTCTGCAGTTCCCTCTGCTGCCCTGCACTCCACAGCCAAGTTCATCACTTCTTTAATGGAATTGTACCTCAATTCACCTTGCATCACCTTGTTGGCAATAGCACAATTGTTCTCCAAAGTGTTATGAATACCCTTCATTATCTTAACCATGGGGTTCTTTCCTATCTTTTGTGGGCTAGTAGCAGTGCTACTTGAACCTCTCTTTAATGGATTGGTACCCTTTGATTTGCTCCCCAATGATCCATGTCCTACATGTGTTTCTCCAACCCCTTCTCCATGAGCCCCTCCACCTCCTCCAACAGCCCCTGCACCTCCTCCTCCAATAAACTCACCAGGTATACAGGAAGATGTACCATCAACTGCAACCATGCCAAACATTTCCTTCAACAATTCTTCACACTCCGGTGGACCATGCTGCAGCTTCTTCCACTCTGAACGTCCCTGAAAAGATGGTAAAAAACATTTGTAAGCACACTTCTTTTTTTCAATTGTACATAAAACGTTTATAGTCAGCTAATTGTTACCTTGGTGACTTTTTTCCAGTAATCATCAGTAGCATCCACTGTACCTTTAGTATCATCCCAACCAAGCCCTGTATCCTTGAGAAGGCTTAGCCAAAAGCTGTACAAGCCTTTAAGCAAATCCCATCGGTTCTTAAACTGTGTTCTAGAGTGACGTAAGCCTGTCCTTTGCATGTACTTAACAGCAATATTCTTGTAGCCTCTATTATTCATAACCCCATTAGGCCTATTACCATCACGTATTTCTTCGATGCAAATTTCACAAAAAGTCCTAATGTTCGATGCACACCAATATGCTTTGTCAAACTCCTCCTTCTATTCGATACAACACATACATATATAAATTTCAATTTTATGTGCAGTTGCATGGATATACACAAAGATGGCTATGACCAAGTAAAAGCTTAAGTAATTTTACCATGTTGTCGTCATCGACATGTGCAGGAACGTCGGCATCCTCTCCTTCAGCAGATCCCCGTCTTCGACGTTGCACCGAAGGTGGGGAGTTACCATCATCCACACCGTAGGCTCTGAGGTCCTCATCCCCAAGGCCGGTGCTGGCAGCCGCTCCTGAGGAAAATAGATAATTGGATGTCTTATTAAGAAATGTGCATAACAATGTCAAGAGAACTATATGGAGGCTTACCAAGTATTACTGATGTAAATGATAAAAACCGGAGTTAAATATGCTTTTGTCATTGTCATCAATGATGAGTTGTGCACATCAACATAGTGAAGACATCATGTTTAAGTGCATCAAAGCTGATAATTATGTGCTCAAACAAATGCCTCTCAAGTGATCTATGGGCAAACAATAGCAGTAAACAGCATAAGAGTAGTGACTCACGCTTGCACAACAGCATAAGAGCATAAGAGTAAACAATAGCAGTAAACAAATGCCTCTCAAGTGATCCATCAACAACGGTAACTCATGCTTGCACAACATTGTTGAAACAAAATATACGTCTTTACTATTGATACAGAATGTTGAAGTGCATCAAACGGGTGAATAACAAAAGATGCTCGAATCAGATTCATACACAAACTGATCATACAACATTGATTCATACAAACTGATCAGATTCATACATCAATTTATTGGTCATCAGCTTCATACAATTTATTGATTCATACACGTTGATACACCATCCAATTCGGTTATTAAATCTGGATGATTAACAGCTCTAGAGTACAATCAAGAAAAACTAATCAGTGAATTATTGCCAAAAGAGTACAATCTGGATGCCAAATTATCCCCTCACCAGGTATACCAAAGCCAAGCACGCCACCCCTGAGGCCGGCGCCCCCGATGCCCACACCGAGGCCGCCGCCCACGCCTAGGTCGTCGCCCCCGAGGTTGCCGCCCATGCCCAGGCCGCCGGCCACGAGGCCTTCGACGCCCGCACCCAGGCCGCCGCCCGCGACTCCGCGGGCTCTCCCGCCACCCCTGAGGCCGGCGCTGGCAGCGCCCGTGCCCAGCCCGCCGCCCCCGAGGCCGATGCCCACACCGAGGCCGACGCCTAGGTCGTCGCCCCCCGAGGTCGCCGCCCCCGAGGCCTTCGATGCCGGCGCCTAGGCCGCCGACCACGACGCCTCGGCCTCCCGCGACTCCGCGGCCTCTCCCGGCACCACGTCCCCTCCCGACGCCGCCCCGGCCGGCGCCGCCTCGGCCAGCGCCGCCCCTCCCAGCGACTTCCTCGGCGACCCTCGGGCTTCGCGCAACGGAATCCCGGTAGGCAAGCGCACGGGCAAGTCCGGCCTCCGCATCATCAAAATCTTGGGGATCCATCTTGGGGAAGAGGAGAGGAAGGAGGCGCACGGGAGGGAGAGAGATGCGCTGGGAGGGGATTCGCTGGGAGGGGAGGCGTAGAGAGGCGCTGGGAGGGGAGGCGCGTCTGGGAGAGGCGGTGGGAGGGGATTCGCTGGGAGGGGAGGCACGTCGGCGCTGGGAGGGGAGGCGCGTCTGGGAGAGGCGCTGCGAGGGGAGGCGCTGGGAGGGGGTGGGGAGGGGATGCGTTCGGGATATATCTGAATGGCAAAGGTGGGTAATTTTTGTAAAGTTTTATGGTCATTAAGATAAAGGGTGAGAAATAAGCTGAAATAAGCTCCTTTTTTGAGCTTATTGGATTACAATAATCTGGGCTATTAGATTATAATAAGTTACCTTATAATCTAGGCTGTTTGTTTCCACTTATGATTATAAGCTGGATTATAATAATCTTAAGTGGAAACAAACAGGGCCTTAATTGCATCCCATTTGGCGCATTAAGGATGGATTAACCAAAATTAAGTGCAATTTCTTATATTTTACATCGGATTTCACTTATATATGCTCCGCAGACATAAAATCATACAACAAACGTCAATCAGGGGCATAATAGACCATTTGTAGGGAAACAACCCATTCCTAAAGCTGGAGCTAAGCTGTATGCCAAACAGTACCACCTGCTCCACAGTGGAGTTGCTCCATGGTGGAGTTGGTGGAGCGGAGCTGCAAAATCAGGAGCGGAGCAGTCCCAAACACCCCCATAGTACCCAAAATTACAAGAGAATAATATAGCAGATTAGACGATATACTGGTCTTTTTCCTAACGAATACTTTTTACTTCCTCTCAACTCTAATCTCTAATTAAATTAACAAACATAGAGAAAAAACGAAATTTATGAATAGTAAAAAATAAATCAGAAGCTAAAGTCGAAACGAGCGGCGCCTAAATTTGTTCCGTTTCCGTAACTCAAAAATACATATTCATATTCACCTCGTATCCGATCCGATGGTGAGCATTAATATGTGCCCGTATTCGATCCTTCCTCGTCCCTTGTTCCTCCTCTCTCAAACCTCAAATCCACCCCGCCGGTTCCCCGAATCCACCCCGCCGTCTTCCAAGTACTAAGCCGGCAGCACCACACCTCCCCGCCGTTGGCCCTTGTATTTCCCGGCGACGCTCCGGCTTCAGCCGGCCCACTGCGTTGTATTTCCAGCCCATCCTCTACCTTGAACTCGTCTCCATATCTCGTCGCGACGGCGGTGGCGCCTATTGATTCGTCGTTTGTCTCAAATTCTCACGCCAACGCCATTTAACCCTCGAAGCGAAGGAATTCTTCTCTCCTAGGCGTCGTCGTCCTCCGCTCTGCCGGATTGATCTCTTCTTTCGCTGGTAAGGAGGCCCTACCTTGCTTGGATTGTTCTAAGAGTGAGCCTTGTCCTGAGGATCTTTTCTTTTCCGTGAGCAATCTCATCCAAATCTTCCTTTCTGGGATGGATAGTCCAGTCCATAGAGCTTGTGGTGGATTTGCTTGCTGCGTTGTGGATTATCAGTAGCAGTTTATTTTTCCATATTTTTGGGGGTTCAACTGAACCCCCATGTCCCACGTTAGGTCCGCCCCTGCTGGATACATTGCGCAAGTGCTTCGAACTGCTTGGATGCTCTGAACCACATTAATGTCCCAAATTTGTTTCATTATGTTGAAGATTCGGGGAAAATCAGAGAGAGTGATCCTTTAATATCATATATTTTGGGTGTACTCTACAAATGTGAATGCATTGCTTTCACTTCACATCATTAATGTCTTTCTCCGCTCAATTATCTCCCCAAGATACATTTTAAATTTCAGGAGTTTTATTTGGTAAAAGTACTGGCGTCTGTTCCTGTTGACTGATGGAAATAATTTGTCTTGTGTTGATATTTCAGCTTTCATCAAGAGCTTCTGAGAATTATCCCTGGATCATAACTAATAAGATGCTTGGGCGCAACAATATGTCGTCCAAGAGACTGAAGGACGTGGTGATGTTATTAACTCTCATGGTTTTCAGTGTTTCAGGTACTCTAGTTCATCATAACTTCTAGTACATGATTATGGTTTTAATCTACCTCAGAGCTTTCCATATGATTAGTAGTACTTCGTCGCATGAATGACACTGATTAGTAGTCCATTTTGATTTTCCCAAAGTGTGACAAGAGACTAGTCTAAGGATGACACTGAAAATTTGCTATTTTGAAGTGAGAACATAGGAGCTAAATGATTTTTTAATTATTTAATCTTTTTTAAAATTACTTTAAAGTTAATATCTCGCGAACTTTATTTCTAATTCTGACACCTTTGGCCACACCACCACCCGTGGCATGGCCAAACCGTACTGTCATACCACATACTACGTTGTGACAAAGTATGCCATGCAAGCTCTCGTTCACCCGCCGTTTGTAAATTATGAATCGAGGTAATGGTTGAATTTAGTTCGGACTTGATTTATGGATTTGGAACCTTAGAATTTGGTGGTAAGATGGTAACAAAGGGACTTCCTTTTGAAATATCAAAAACAATTGAAGTTACGGCGATACATAACACTATGTACATGTAACATTTAACAATCCATAACATAAAAATAGATAATTTATCTGTGAACCAAATATAACACAATCATTTTAACTGAGAGTAAATACATATATGGACTGATAATCTTTTTGTGGATTGATAACCTTTGACACTTCAGCGTATATATCCATCATAAACACCGGCACGATATTTCTAGACCGTGTCCCAGAATCATAAACACCTGCACAATATTTCTAGACCGTGTCCCAGAATCATAAACACCTGCACAATATTTCTAGACCGTGTGTCCCAGAAGTGATACATACTGCATCCTAAAAAAATGACTAATATATAGACTGTGTAGTACAACATAAAACACAAGGATGGATATATGCTAGATAGTACTGTTGATGAATGATGCATAGACATCCTACTAGAATGATAGGTAGTGCTCTTCATCACTTTGTGGTTGTAGACCATTTCGTGCCTACTTTCAGAACTTATTTTTTCATATTGTTGGATGACTTGTTCCGCGAAGAATTGAATGCGAAAACATGACGAGATGTGAAGTTGCGAATTAAAATAGACTTTGTAATAAAGTTGGGAATAACACGTTGTATAGGGTTTGGTTACGTGCATAAAAAATAATATCATGCAGGATGCAACAAACCGAATTACTCCTACGATACATATGCACCCTTTTGGAATGGAAATTAATTTGACCTTCGGAGGGCTAGTTTGGAATGGTCTAACCTGCTGCATGGACTGGGGCTATTTTATCTTCCTTGTGAGCTCGGCGTTGAACTCCTCGCTGACCTCTTTGGCCTTGGCCGTCATTTCTCTTTTTTTCTCGTGCTCCCTCTCACGAGCCTCGCGCTCCCTACGCATGCACACCTCGAGATGAGCTTTCATCTCTCGACGTATACCCTTGTTTTGCTTGTTGTTGTGGCACTCCTCTTCCCGGATCTTGCATGTCCTTTTGACATTCAACCGCTCGTAGCCGAGAGTCTACTGTTCATGTGGGTGGATCTTTAGGTCGATCTACTTGCGGTAGCCACATAGCGGATCCGAGCACTACGGGTAGATAGGAGAGGTTGGTGTGCACTTTGAAAAGGAAATAGTAGGTGAACACATTGTAACTGGTTCTTACCGGTTGCCGATAGCTGCTTGTGTCCCAATGGTGGTCGGGATAGTCACAATAGTAGTTCGTGCAACCCCAGTAACATATGGCTAGGTTGAGCCGGTGCTTAGATTTGAAGAACTTGCATGGGTCTCTACACCAACAGAGAGGCGGCGTCTCCCTCTCGGGTGGGTATTGCGGCGAACGCTCGGTTGACTAAATTCGGAATAGAATAGCATGCTTTGCCCTCCATGCTTTCTTGTACTTCACGTGGTACTTACTGAACCCAAATATAACCTCAATGAGGGTGGTGACGGTCGCATCAGGATCAACAGCCACAACCCTGGTAATGCGCCTTGCAATGAAATTAGCGGTCGCCTATAGGTGCTCCCCCGACACTCGAGTAGTCCCACAAGAGTGAGGCTGCTTCATGTTCGCTATTTTCCATTGCTTGTCCCTAGTTTTGCGCCCCCATACCTTCCATCTGCATCCCCTTTTGTCCTTAGTTCGCATCGGAGTGTGTCACTACGAACAGACGATGGTGCTGCACTGAGTATTCTTGTACCCAAACTTTCATATCATCCATGCTTGAAAATAACATGTTCTTACGTATTAGGTCATTATCTGGGTCCGTAATGCCATTCCTGCTCTTCAACCCATTAGCACAAACGACTTTATCAATCATTCTGACATCATCGAATGCGTGCACCAACGAGACCTCACCCAAAACAATGCGAAGAAGCCGCCCTTCCTAAGAGGAGAAAAGCGGTGCGGAACCTCATTTTCGGTAGAGCTTCATCCTAGGTCGGACTCCACTTCATGAGTTGTTATATTTTAGAACACCACCTCAAGTTTGTTATTCATTATAGAGCCATTGAAATCAGTCAAGGGGTCACTAAGATGTTGCGGCGAAGGAACAGGCACATTTGACAGATCCACCAACAGGAGGGCATCGTTGTTAAGACTGACGCCAACGAACTCTTCGGAAGATTGCTCCTCTATTGGGGGCCTTGCGAAAGATGGAGAGCGGATTCTAGTTTGTTCGTGTTGCCATTCACCACATCCAAATTGTTTGGCAAATCCTCTACAACGATTGTCCTCTGCTCCACCCACTTCCAACGATCGAACCTGAGATGTGAGCACAAGATCCTTGTACGTGTCACAATCATTGTCGGACAAGATTGGTACTAAACAAGCGCACAGGGTAGAGGACGCTGCCAGGAGGTCGACGTGGAGGGGTCTGGCGGTCAGGGAGGACGGGCCTTGTTGAAGCTGGCGGTAGTGACGATGGATTTGGGGGAGGAGAGACGAAGCTTCGGGAGGAAGAGAATGTGGGGAAAAATGGGAACTGGAGCGGCGGCCGCACTTAAGTCATCCCTTGTCATGCCAAGTCTCGTGGCGTAGCCAAAGGGGTCAGAATTGGAAATAAAGTTCGCGAGGGATTAACTTTAAAAAATTAATAAAAATGATTAAATAATGAAAAACCTTCGAGCTAAATATTTAGTTAGACATCTGTTTCTTGTATATAAATTTTCTTTACATAATAATTGTTCCTGCACTCTGTTGTAGGAGCATTTGTTGGTATCAATGTTGGCACCGACATGTCAAACCTGCCATCAGCATCAGACATAGTCTCTATCCTTAAAGCAAAGAAGATTCAACATGTTCGCTTGCTTGATTCAGATCATCAGATGTTAATTGCCCTTGCGAATACTGGAATAGAAGTGATGGTTGGGATTCCAAATGATCAGCTACTTCGGGTGGGGCAGTCACGTTCTACAGCTGCTGATTGGATTAACAAGAATGTTGCTGCCTACATTCCGGTGACTAACATCACATATATTGCTGTGGGTAATGAGGTTCTTACTGCCATTCCAAATGCAGCTCTTGTTCTTGTACCTGCGTTGCAATCCCTCCAGTCTGCACTGTTGGCTGCAAACCTCAATACCCAGGTGAAAGTTTCAAGTCCTCATTCAATAGATATGATCTCTAAGTCATTTCCTCCCTCTGCTGCCACTTTCAATTCGACATGGAGCTCAATAATGTTTCAGTATCTTCAATTTCTGAAGAATACAGGATCTTCCTTCATGCTGAACGCCCAACCTTATTATGGCTATGTCAAAGGGCAAGGCGTATTCCCCTTAGAGTATGCCCTGTTCCAATCACTCAATCCCAACAGTCAAATTGCAGATCCCAACACTAATTTGTTCTATACCAATATGTTTGATGCTATGGTTGATGCTACTTACAACTCAATACAAGCAATGAATTTCACTGGGATTCCTGTTATGGTCACAGCTTCTGGCTGGCCATGGCATGGTGGGCCAAACGAGCAGGCTGCTAATGTTGATAATGCTTTGGCTTACAATACAAACCTCATACGCCATGTACTGAATAATTCCGGTACTCCTAGTCAGCCAAATAATCAAGTAAGCACATACATCTTTGAGTTGTTCAATGAGGATCTTCGGACAGGACCTGTTTCAGAGAAAAATTGGGGCATTATGTTTCCCAATACAACCACGGTGTACTCCCTGACATTTGAAAACGTGGCCACAACTAATACAGATTCAGCAGCTTTGCGTGGGATGTATTGTGTGGCAAATTCAAGTGCACCCCCTAGTCTATTGAAGCAAAGCTTGGATTGGGCATGTGGCCCTGGCTCCGCAAACTGTAGTGCAATTCAACCTGGGCAGCCATGCTATAAATCAGATGACATTGTAGCTGTTGCTTCATATGCTTTCAACGATTATTACCATAGAACACAAGGAAGTGGTGGTACATGCAACTTTAATAGCACCGCAATGATAACGTCCACTGATCCAAGTAAGATCCATTCTTCTCTTGATTATCCATTTCCCTACAATTAGTGGGAAATTGAACTTTTGCACAATCATTAATTACCTGATGTAGGTTTCATTACTCCCGTATGGTTGGCACTTGGCACAATTTTTATGTGTCCTTGGTTTCAGCACTAAAAGTGACATTTCACTATTCCAAATTTAGTACTAACATGTTTGACGTTGTGCAACATTTAGCAGTCTTCACACATCCTCTGATCTGATGGTTAACTAAAAGTGACATTTCACAATACCAAAAGAAAGCTGTTTATATGATTATATCCTAAGGCAAATTTGATGCAGGTTTTCAACTAACCATTAGCCACCATAGGTACTTTGATCTGTGTTTTTCATTGCGCAAAAGCAACGCTATACTTCTATTTTATTATTCTCTAAGCCCTTTTTAATCTATCAGCACAAGATATTTGTATCGTAACACAAATTTCTCCTGAAGACCTCATGTATATTAGTCTGGTAGGTAACCAGCTCAATATGTTGCTGATTTGTTGCTAAGTTTCTCCCAGCAATGTACAGACAGAGAAACTTCTGTATAGAACATGGGAATAATTTGGCAACTTTGCTTAAGATATGTTTAACATATTCACCCCTACTCTCACATTTTAGAATCTACATGATTTCTATGGGGCCAAGGGCTTCTTGTCATTCGGCATGTACAGATCGTCCAAATAGAACTGAAAGCGGCAAGTAATTGCAAAAGAATTTGTTTGCCCATTCATGACTTGGCTTGCCTATTCTTCATATGACTCGGACACTATTGGACATAAATGGACACCTTGGACTTGAAAGCTGTAAATACAAGGAGAGGACACCTATATTAGAATACGAAGGACATGGTTGTTTTTTATGTATGTCCAATGAGGCCATGGTAAACCATATATAGGAATGTGAGAGCCAGTGAAACTATGATTCAGTGCTTAAGAGTTGCTACATCTAGTCATGCTAATGTAAGATAAAATCATATACCGTTAGTTGGTTAAATAATTACGATCATCTTGTAGTTACATTTTTTAATATAAGGTGCTGTCTTATTTATTTCATTCAAATAGATCAAGAGTATTTGCTGTTACATTTGATCGTGCTATTGCCACTTTGTTCTGTTACATGAGCCTAACACAAAATTTCTCCCGGATTTAAACTTGCAGGCCATGGTTCATGCATTTTTGCAGGAAGGTGAGTCCTTCGTTGATGTTTTTGTAATAACGGTTCTAACCATTTTGCTGCTCTGTACTGACAATGAGATGTGGTTCTGTTTGCAGCACCGGTTCCAATGGCAGCAGTGGTGGTGTGGCTTCTGGGCCTGTAAGCCCAGACAGCTCTGCTACACAATCTCAATCTTGCTGGTTGACTCACCTAGTCGCCGCACTGCTGCCCATTCTAGTTCTCCTGTAAAACATTGTAACCATGTTGCATTTTGGATGAGATGCCCGGAAATTATTGTGGATCTTGTCATTTGGTAGCGTAGGGAGCCATATTTGCCTTGCTGTGTTCAGGTAGATGAAATGTATCTCTCAAAATTTGTTGCCCTAGAAATGAATGAGCAAGATGCACCAATTTTGAATGTCAAGTTGGAAAACTCGATTGCGAAAGTTTACCATATAGCTTCAGTATTGAACTGTTATCCTAAATAAGCAAGGTGGCCTGCACATATGTGCGGGCATCATTGGCATTTTTCTTAGAACATATTTACTTATTTTAGTGGTACATGTGTAATGGATAATAAAAAAACTACATATGAAAAATAAAGGGTTGTAAATCACATAAAAGAATTCAAATATTAGAATTTTTTAACATTATTAGTTTGATTTAATTTTTATGTTTGTAGAATTAGTTTCATTTATGGTGTTAATATATAGAGTATATGTTAAAAATAAAGAATATAGATTATATCTTTGGAAGAAAATATCATTTATGGCTAATGTTGTTAGTAGTCAAGCTCTCCTCTTTTTTAAAAGACATCTGTTGTGGGGATGTCTCCCCTTAGGCTGTTGGGATTGCCTAATGGGTTTTAGAGTAAGTCTAATAATAAATTGTTGTATATATAAATGAATATACTAATATATTCTCACCCCTTGAAATTATTGAGTAATGGGATAGAAAATTTCCATTATGTCCCATTCATATATATATATATATATATATATATATATATATATATATATATATATATATATATATATATATATATATATATATATATATATATATATATATATATATATAGGAAACCTCTTTTCTACTCCCGGGTGTAATTACACCCTATGTCGTATCTCACAACGTAGGGAGTATCTCGCGTAACGAGGGGTATGTACATGTAGTATACGAGTATTTAATATCATATAGGTGGTATGAACAATTTTTCAGAGGTGGTATGTACATTTTTTTAACATACTCCTTTTTTATGTACGTATATAAAGGTATTTACAAAATACGCTAAAAACTATGGACTCCCTTGCAATTTTTTTATGTGGTTCACATTAGAATATCTTATAATTAGTATACGAGTATACCTAAAGTGATAAAGGAGTATTTCAAGTTTGTTTAGGTGGTATTTTAGAGGTGGGTGTAATTACACCCGGGAGTAAAAAGTATATATATATATAATAGGAGCACCATGGTGTCTGGGCACGAAACCTCCCTGCCTTTGGATTGCTTTGAGATGTGTGATAGTGTGATTGAGACTTTCCATCCATGATTAAGACTTTTCATCTATGATTGATTTACCATGCATGATATATTATACCATTGCACTAGCATGTATTTAAAAGCACTCCAAAGGCAGAGAGGCTTGGTGCCCAGACACCATAGTGCCTCATTTCAGCGTCCTATCTATGTGTGTGTGTGTGTGTGTGTTTATGTATGTGTGTGTGTATGTGTGTGTATGTATGTGTCTATGTGTGTGTGTGTGTATGTATGTATGTATGTATGTACGTATATGTGTGTATGTATATATGTGTGTATGTATATATATGTATATATGTGTGTATATATATGTATATGTATATAGGAAAATTACATAAGGCACCTGGGTGTCTAGGCACCCACATCAAGAACCGTCCGATACACGTGTATGATTGATAATTTTTTTGAGTTTGGGTATGAAAATGCTTTATACCCTTGATATATTTATGGTAAGTAAGTTTTGAACTCAGTTCAAACTAGTTTGAACTACTTTTGAGTTCAATACGACTACAGTGAGTATATACTATAAAAATAGTTCAAACTAATTAAATTGAAGTTGAATTTAATTTTTTTCAGAGTTTGACATCTCAAATATACTTTTTTATGGGTATATGAAGATACCCACATCAAACATTGCGAATCTCAAAGCAAATCAACGGGTATTGATATGGGTGCCTAGGCACCTGGGTGCATAAACACTCGTCCTATGTATGTATGTATGTATGTATGTATGTATGTATGTATGTATGTATGTATGTATGTATGTATGTATGTATGTATGTATGTATGTATGTATGTATGTATGCATGTATGCATGTATGTATGTATGTGTGTGTGTGTATGTGTGTATGTGTATCTGTATATGTATGTATGTGTGTGTGTGTATGTATATCTCTGTGTGTGTACTAGCTCTCATGCACACACCATTAATGCCCTCTAGCTCTTGCAATTTCACATCCTCAAAGAAGGAAGAGTATCAAATACTCACTGTTATAGCACACAACAACATCCTTATTGAATATTAAATTTTCAAATGTGTGTGTTTTTAATTCTTAATTCATTAGGGCATCTCTAATAGTAGAGGCAATAATTGTATTCACCATCAATCAAATAATGTCCTATTAATGTTAGATGGTTTAGGTTATCTCTTGGAGTAATCTCCCTCCTACATAATAAAGTTTTTATGTGGCTAGTTTTCAATAGTTGATGTCACAATATTATGCCATTAAATCATATACATATATTTTTTTAATATGCACTATTTTAAGATGGGCACTTGAGAACCTAAAATATTCACATAATACAGCTCTGGTTCTTCTTTCCTCTTATACCGTTTTGGTTGGACCAAGCCTCACTACTTGCTAGTTAATTGTACCTATACCTATCAAATTGAAAAGTGACAAGTGGCATGTGGACCGCATCTTTCGTTGGGCTTTTATTTTCCGAGTTATGGCTCGGCCACAATGGCGTGGATCCACGAAGCTCGTTTCGTGCGACAACAACTAATGCTTGATACAATGGTGACCTCTAATGGCGACCTATAGATGAGAACCGGCACAGCGGCAGTAGGATATGGCGTGACAACGTCGTGCAACCTTTGCAGCGGGGCAGCAGAGATGCGCACACTAACGAATCGACGACTTGGAGACAACAACAACACTGCACCTTGCAAGTTCGTGTCTATGTACTGATCCCTCGAGTTTAATTCTACTTTTAACATCACATATCTTAATTTAATATAAGAGTTCCAAATTTAAATTGCTAATTTACTTTTTTTATTGCAAACTTAGTTAATTTGAATTGTACACCCTCCAGTCACAAATACATGTTCTTTTAGATATCGACACGGTTCTCAAAATATAACTTTGATTACTTGTATAACCCAACTTGTGGATTTCTTTTTAGTTTTAAAAACTAATTTCTATTTTATTTTAATTATTATTTTGAGTTTTAATTTTTTTAGGGATTTATTTTGGAATTTGAAAGGAAATCAAATTACTAATTTCCTTTTTATATTTTATCCTGATTTTTAGTTAACTTGGATTGTTAAGTCTTTCTTTTAATTTTGCTATTTTTATTTAATTATTATTCATAGTTATTTTGTTGAATTGGCATGTTTTTTTATTGTACTTGCCATGGATTTGTTCTTAGTTTTAGGCTAGAATTCGTATAAAAAAATCAATTTCTATGTTCTTTTAATTATTAATCCAAATTTTAGTTTTTAGAGATTTTACTTTGAAATTCGTATGAAAATCAAATTGGTATTTTTCTTTCATATTTTATTCCGAATTTTAGTCCATTTGGATTGTACTTTACAACAACTCTTTTTTTAATTTGCTAATTTTAATTTGGTTATTGTTCTGAATTTTAGTTATTTATGGATGTTACTTTGGATATTGTATAGAAATCAAATTGTATTTTTTTTCCTTCATTTTATTCCAAATTTCTCTTAATTTGGATTGTGTTAGGCATGGTCTCTTTCTTTTAATCTGAGCCGTTATAACTCAAGTTCACTAGATAGATGGCTAAATCTTGTTCTATGTGTATAAGTAGTATAGATATACATATATTCTTATATCTCTAAGTCAACTATCAAATCTAAACATTTAAAATTATGACCCATCAAATTCAGCTGTAAAATCTAAGCATTTAAAATTAGAACTCACAAATTAAGGGCTAGACGTTCCACATTTTGGTAAGAATTTCTAGTTTATTTATCTTTTTCATAGCAACTCTAAAATGCCTGCTATCGACTTATAGTGTATAATATATTCATTAATTCAATCAAACAATATGCTGCTTGGAATAGTAATTGTTCAATATTTAGGCCCCATTTGGAACGTAGGAATTTTTCCTGTATCCTACAAGAATTAAATTGTTTCTTATGAAATTCATGCTTTCCAAATGGGCCCTCGGAGTTTTCATATGTATAGTTGACTTACATTCATCTTGATCTATAATACGGTCCTGTTCTTTTTGGTTTTTGGCTTCTCTGGAAGTCAAAAGTCAAACATAAAAATGGGACAGTCTTTTGAAGTGAATTCTCCAAATGGCTTCTCGAGCCCAAAACTGTTTGCGTCGTCCGTGTTGGTGTCTCCGTCGTCCGCTGCCATGTCGAAAAGCGCAGACAAAAGCCAATATATAATAGATTCATTAATTCAATCTGACAATATGTTGCTAGAAATCATAATTGTTCAATATTCAGTCCCATTTTGAATGCAGGAATTTTTCTTGTATCATATGGGAATTAAATTGTTTCATGTGAAATTCATGTGTTCTAAGTGGGCCCTTGGAGTTTTCATATGTATAGTTGACTTACAATCCTCTTGATTTGTAGCACGGTCCTATTTTATTAGCATTTGGCTTTTTCAAAAGTTAAAAAGCTAAACATCAAAACAGAGCAACCTTTTGAAATAGATTCTTCAAACGGTTTGTAGAGCCAGTTCATAATAGATTCATTAATTCAATCAAACAATATGCTACTGGGAATCATAATTGTTCAATATTCAGGCATGTTTGGAATACGAGAATTTTTTATGTATCTTACAAGAGTTAAACAGTTTTACGTGAAATTCATGCGTTCCAAATGGGCTCTCAAAGTTTTCATATGTATAGTTGACTTACATTCATTTTGATCTATACTGTGTTTCTACTCTTTTTAGCATTTAACTTCTTTGCCAAATGTTAAAATAGAATGACCTCTTAAAATAGATTCTTTAAATATTTTTTTAAAACTAAAATCGTGTATGTGTGTCAGTGTGTGGGCATCTCCATAACATACGATGAGCACTAGGCTTCTGAAGCGAGCGACATCTTGGGCAGGTGTTTCGCTCTTGTTGGACCGTCGCTCGCTACTCAGAAGGTTGATGGGCCGTTACATGGGACACACACAACTCGCAGCCCGTCGCTCGCTACTCAGAAGGTTGATGGGCCGTTACATGGGACACACACAACTCGCAGCCCGTCGCCTGGAGCTGGTGGGATGGCGCGCTGCCTCATGCGGTCGGCCATGCCACACTCGATGGAAGACTGGTTGATCGATTTGACCGAAACGGCTCGCGCCTAGCCCGTATACGCAATCCCAAATCCCAAATCCGAGTTCCCATCACACTCCTCCTTCCTCCGCGGTCACAGCTCACAAGCAGTAGATATCTGGCGGCCGGCGGTGGGACTCTCGGCGGAGCGCAGGAGCCGGAGCGGCAGGCGACGGGCCAGCCGCGGCAAGGGGGGCAGGACCAGGCGTCCCGCGAGGTGCCGAGTGGGGGCAATCCAACTATCCAAGGCTCCGAGCAAGAAAATAATTGAAGAACCTTGCAAGAACCAAGGAGAAGGTAACGCAAGCAACTGAGGCGAACACTCAAGCAGTAAGCCCTAAGCCCCTAACGAAACCGGTGCTCTTTGTGGCTCAATCAGTGAATTGCATGTTTAGTTGCCAAATTTCAGGAATGAGGAGTGTTTTGGTTGATAAGAGAAGTCTTTCGAGTGATGTAACTCATGGACTAATCCAAGTATTTTTTTTTTTAATCGTGAAGAGTCTCTCGGATGGAACCGCCGGCTTTCGGCTTAGTGGTCGAGGCTCTTCTCCTCTCGCCTCGTCGTCAGCCTGAGCAGCACAACCTGACTCGGAAAATTAAATTCTTAGGTCTACTTCGTATACCATTTGTGATGTATAGCAAAATACTCCTCGATCTTTGCGATCTCATAGTTTCGCCTGTGATGATTCAGAATTTGTTTGCATGGACGAGTGGATTTCACCCCGAATGTGTTTTGATGTGTCCTCAGCCTCCAGCCATGGATTCTTTGCGTACTCTTCTTGCAATAATGACTAACGTACCAAAACCCTCTGTTTTGTTGAGCCCAGCTCAGCCCAACTCATTCTGGGCCTTCTGTTTCGGCTCTAGAAGAAAGCTAACGTGTTATGGGCTACTAAGCCTAGTACAGCCCAACCCATTATTCATTCCATTCTGGGCCAGCAAAGGCCTAGATTGAGTGGGACAGGATTGGGCGGAATTTCGGCCTATCCATGTGGAAGTTGGACACATGGGTGGGCCGGGACCTCGTCCAAGCCCGGCTCATAATAATTGGGCCTGCAATAGATTTATTAAACCTCACCAAGAGTCTAAGACAGCAAGACGGCCCATGTACTTTCCTCCCTCGGTCACCGTCGCAGCCATGTCCTCCTCCTCCTTCCCCACCTCCCGCTTCCCTTTCGCCGCCGGTGGCGCCGGCGCCGGGGGCCCCGGCGGAGGGGGCGGCAGCGGGAGCAGCGTGCGGCCGTGGGGGTCCAGCGGCGGGACGTCGGTGTCGTCGTCGGGGAAGCGGATACAGAAGGAGTTACTGGACCTCAACGCCTCCGACTGCTCCGCCGGGCCCAAGGGAGACAACCTCTACCACTGGCTCTCCACCATCATCGGACCCGAAGGTATGAGACTTGATGCAGGACGTGGGGTGTAGAATAAACTAGTATCATAAGCACCTGCAGTTTGGTTTAACTTAGTGCTTGTCTTGTAGGGTCGCCGTATGAAGGAGGGATATTTTTCCTTGATATTGTTTTCCCACTTGATTATCCGTTCAAACCTCCCGCGGTAAGAGCTAAGAATTCACCTTTTTGTTTTGCTAGTATTTGCTTTTGTGCCATGTTGGTTGGTTGAGTTGAGGTGAAAGTTTTCTGGATCTTGCAAGCTTAAGTTCTCTAAAAGGAATAAGACATTCCGTTGTGGTAACTATGAATATACAAATACCGAAACAGTGTTTTATTTCTAATTCTGCTTGTTGTGCAATTGGAATCCAAAATTTTCTCATTAAGATCACTCTTCCTAGGTAATGGAATGAAAAACATGTAAACAGAGTATTACTAAACGATAAACTTTGGCATGCTTCAGTAAATGAGCAGGGAAATTTGTCAAAAGTCTATTATCCCCAATTTTCTACGGTCCGCTACCTTAATTTAATAAAATTTCTTTAGCCTAGAAAGAGAAAATGCTGTCCATCAAGATTCATCTTGAAACGCCACACTTCAATGGACAATTTTGGGGAAACATGATGTGTTTGAGGGCAAGCCAGCAAAGAGTGGAAGAATAAAATAACCTAGATGAAAAAAAGGATCATGTAAAAGTGATTTTGCTTTGTTGCTAATCGAAGTTACCTTTGTTTCTGAAGTGGCGTGCATGCGTCTTAAGTGTAATATGACATTTCATGTCTTTTCAATATGATCTTGATTATGTATTACGAAAACTTATCTGAAGTTTCTGTTTCACTGTTGGTATTAAGGAAACTGTGCAGAGTTGCTAAGATGTTGTTTTCCTAGGTGTTCACCTGACCTATGTTCTTGCATGCTTTTGGTTGAAACATTGTTGGAAAAAGATTTTACAAAGAAAGGTTTTGTCCATTGGAAGCCTTACTACTATGTGCTTGGACATCGCCTTTACCATGTGTTGACATATTGTTTGTATTTTGTGAATCTTGGCTTGGAGTGTAAGTCTATAAGAAAATCTAGTAAATAAGGAAAGCCTTCTAAATGCAGATTTTCCATCTATTTAGTGGTGTTGTTGATTTATCAGTATCCACCTGCTGGCCATAGCCTCACCAACATGTTGTGGAGGTGGCCAGCACTGCCACCGTTTTTGTCCAGCTACTGCCTTTGATTGATGATGCCTTGATGGTAGGTTGGGCTATGAGGGATCAGAAACAGCCAACCTCCTTTTTCCAGATCTCAGCACTAGAACAATGCTAACACTAGTTTCACCTACCACAGCCCTGCAGTGTCCTACTTTTACCATGACCAGCGCATGGAAATATGCATACACCAAATGCAGGCCACCACAACAATCATACTAAAGCTACTAATGTGATATTTGAAATAACATAGCAATAGTATGTAAATTTTCTTAAGGTTCTCTGAAGAGATTATCACACAATTACACTGTAGCATATACACTATAGGGCACTGCCATTGTGATGTTACAAGCAATGATTATCATGACTTTATTTTTGACATTTTATTAGTTAAGAGTATTCTTAAGTTATTTCACTCTTCTAGCCGAATGTGTTAAATTTTCAATACACTGTTTGGATGGCACAAATTTAGTTTCACTACTGTAATTTTATTCAGTATTTTAGCACTAGGGGACCTTTAACTTGTGCTGACAGTTGTGCTGTCACTCTCCTAGGTGACTTTCAAAACAAGGATTTACCACTGCAATGTTGACTCCACTGGGAAAGTGAGTTTGGACATTTTGAAGGATGGTTGGAGTCCAGCTTTAACTATTTCAAAGGTGCTACTGGCCATCAAAGCCATCATCACAAACCCGGATCCATGTATGTTCCAACAATACCAGAATCATTTTCTGAACTACCATCCGTAAAAAAAAACGTGGAATCCAGTTCAAATTAATTCTACTGTCCACATAGCTGTTGCTTCATTTCTACTCGAAAGCCTTACATTATTATGATATTTTGTCTGTGCAGACAACCCACTGGTGCAGAGCATTGCACGTTTATACCTGACTGATAGAACCAAACATGATGAAATAGCTGCTGAATGGACAATGAGGTTTGCAAGATAGGGAGTTCTGTCTGCAACTAAGCAAGATGACTTGACTCTGTAAATGAATAATCTTTTATGTGGCCCGAGATGTAGAATGTTGGCAAAGAACCAATACTTTGTTTAATCTGAGTTGTGACAAAGACGTACTTTATGTTCGAGCATTATTGTACTTTATGTTTTCCCAACTTATGAGCTAGTTTCTGAAATGCAGTTTATTGAAGCTGGACATCAGCTCCTATTTGAGGTGCCAATGTAATTTGTTCAAAGGACTCTTTTAGGTTACTATGAAAGGTCCAATGACCAAACACTGCTTTTAAATTGCAATTGTGTGTATTAATTCAATTATATATAGTCAAACTACGCAAAGTCATGTCAGTCAAATCTTTCACTTGAAACCAAATCTTGCTCTTAGGTTGTTGGGAATAGCTTCGATCATACAGGAATTTTCTTTATTTCTAAAATTTGCGCCTCCTTAGCATTCCTTATACAGTCTGAGTCATGACATATTGTCATCCAACAAAATACGATCGTGATGTACTAAAAGCTGGTTACAGGATGGGATGATTTTAATATGTTTGAGGCAGAATATTGGATACTTGCCTACTGATGCAAACTTCAATCTCGTTTCATGTAGGAATTAAAAGCTGCTAGGACAGGTACTGATCCTCGAAATGACCAAAACAGACTTCCATCTCTGAAATGGACATTTTACCAGTTCACCGATTCCCAGAACGGACTACACATCTCAACACAACAGGCGACCTATATTTCCTCCATCCCAGAGAAGGAGAGAGCAACTCTTTCTGGTGGTCTTTCTCCTCAGACCACAGACAATGGCCACCGAGTGTGATGTGAACAAATCTCGCCGCTTTGATCTTGGCATGTCGAGGCGAACACGAAGATCGACAAGCCTCGTCGCTTGTTATCAAGATCAGCATGTGCAGCCCTTGACACAACAGGTATGCCAAGATGCCAAGCTGAAGACTTTATTCCAATGTCAAGATACAGAGCTGCAGGCACTCCAGCAATGTGAGGATGCAGAGCAGCAGACACCATATCTATATGAAGATCAGGACCTGAAGATTCCACAGGCGCCACAGCAGTGCGAAGGTCTTGAGCGAAAGGCACCAAAGAAATACCAAGATGAGCAGGAGGAGAAACCACAGCGATATCGAGATGAAGAGCAGGAGAAGAAACCACAACAGTATCAAGATGAAGAGCAGAAGACAATAAAGCAATATCAAGCTGAGCAGCAGAAGACAGAACAGCAATACCAAGATGAGGAGGAGAAGACACCAGAGCAACACCAAGATGAGAAGCAGAAGACACCAGAGCAATACCAAGATGAGGAGCAGTATGCATCAGAAGAAGAGAATGCATCAGAGCAGTATCAGGCTCTGTCTGTGTCTACAACTACTCTAGCCACAGTTCCATCAGCAACATTTTATCAGCAAGCAGAACAAACTGCAAAGCAGTATCAGGATGAAGGGCAGAAGGCACAGCAGGAACGCGAAGACACGGAGCAGAAGGCCCTGGAGCATTGTCAAAGTGTAAAGAAGCTGATCACGCCACCGGCTGTCGACGACGTGCCCCGGTTTTCCCTTCAGGAGCTGATACAGGAGAAGCAGCTTCTCATCGGAGAAGCAAAAACGACCGGCAAGTTCAGCTACGTGGAGAAGGAGAATGTCCTTGCTGATCATAAAGTCTCGGGAGCAGCGGCAGGCGGCGCGACCTTGGCTATGGTGATAAAGCGACCCGATGGAGGAAAGAAATCGATGGGAGTGATACGCCGGTGCGTCAAGGCCTTGAACCAGATGATCAAGACCAAGCATGGGTCCAAGAAGAACGTACCTTTCTAAGGAAGCATATGGAGTATGTCAGGTCCTGAGTTCTTTAGTAGGTTCTGCACATCTCAGAATAATGCACAGTTATGCAAAAACCAAGTTTTGGGGATGATGCAAGATGTGCAAAATCTGCTAAGAAACCCCACAGCAAGGCGTACCGTCTACCTAGAACAATAAGCTGTGGAATTTAGTCGGAGATCATCAGTCGGTTGTTATCTGAGAAGTTGCTTTATGGCATTTGATCAAAATTATGTATTAGTTGTTTTATGGCATTTGATCAAAATTATGTATTTACTCAATGCTGCGCCGAGTAAAACATCAAACTATCTAGATCAGGCCCTGGATGTATCTTCTTCAAAATTACTGTATAGAAGTATGAACACAAAGGAATTGCTCAGTTCTACCGACGCTTTCTCCCAGGTCAGCAAGTGTTTTGGTGCACAGTCCCTTTCTTTCTTTTTGAGTCACATCCCCTTTCATTTTGGTGTATGATTAATGCTCAGAGTACAAGTTAGTGAGGAAAAAAAAGAGGAGAAAGAGTGCAAGCCAGTGAGATGCTCATGTTGAGGCTGCAACATGTGTGTGCATCACATAGTTCCTATCTTTTCATGATCTATCGCAATTTTTCATGTTGTCAACTTCTAGTTTTGCTAGAGCAGGTGCTCTTTTTCAAAGAGCAGATTTATAGTACACTTGAGTGTGAGCTTCTGTTTGGTATGGAGTTTTGTAACACCGACAGACATGTAGGCCAAAATGCATGGAATCCAGAGGATCCGTCATTTTGGTAGTGTTATGAAATTTTGAAAAGAAATGTTGTACAGAGTCATCCTGTCAAAAGGATAAAAGTGGCTAAAAAACTTGGAGAAAATAATGACGCGTCTCTGTAAATGTGAAAATGTTGAAAAATTTATCTACAATCCATTGACGATAAATTTATATAAGAGTTGAAAGGTCACCCTGTCAAAAGGACGGAGTGTATGAAAATGAGGGGAAGATTTGATCAACACAATTTATTAATGAGTTGCAACGTTTTTTTAAGCCTATTTAAAATTTTGCCTTTTATTTGCAATTTTACTGCTTTAAAATTGGCCCGCCAATGTTCGAGAGTATACTGATGCCTAATTTTATTTACAATTTTAAGCTGAACACAAGTTTGCCAAGGCTTGCAACTCGTGTGCCCAAATGCTGAGTGTGCCGTCCAATAGCGTGGCTTGCCCTGACTTAGTCACAGCCGAAGCCATCGCATATCTCATCCTATAGTAATGTTTTTTCTTTGCAAATCTGGCATCTATGTATACGAGATTCTAAATCTAGCCTCCTCTGTAATTGCAGCAGTAGCGATAGACAATACATATCATCTACTACGCTGCCCTACCGTGACAGAAAGTGCCCACTCGACAGGAGAGGAAGAAGCGCGGCAGATGGTAGGTGGCACCGGGCTGTTGAGCTAGTGGAGCTCAGCAGAAATCTATCGCACAATACCATCTCGACAGGAAGTTGGTGTCGAGCCTACCCAGCGCGCTAGGCTAGTAGGTCCCACCGCCTACCGCACTTGTTCATTGCATGCCGAGTTGGGTCAAGATGTCGTGGTACCACTTCCTGTCGTGATGGGATAGCGTGACAGATGATACTGTCGTCGTCTCGAAGAGGGCTGGATTTGCAATTTTGGGCGCATGAATGTTAGATTTGAAAAAGGAATTGTTACAGGGCCATTCTTGCCATGGATTCGCAGCCTGGAGCCCTCCACGTCAGCAGGGCCCAGGGATGGCAGAGCCAAAGGATTGGATTCCCCGTGCCGCGTGGCACGACGCGGCCGCGCTCGCAATCTCCTTTCGCACGCTTAGATCCCTAAACTGCCGCGCACCACAGGCGCCGCCCCGTCATCGTCTCACTACACATACACGAAACGAACTCCATGACCACAACGTGTGCTTACAGCAATGGCGCTGGTGTCCGCGTCCTCCTCCTCCACCGCCGTCGTGGCGCTGCCCAGGAACGGGCTGGCCAGCGTCGCGCGGACGCCCTTCCTCGGCGCCCCGGCAGGACGAGGCTGAGGGAGGCGGCTGCGCGGCCGTCGTTCGCCGTGCGCGCCGCGGCCCCCGACAGGCCCATCTGGTTCCCCGGTAGAGCTGGGACTTGGGCCGTGCCGTGCCGGCACGGCCCGGGCCCATCGTGCTTCGTGCCGTGCCGGCTCGGCCCAGTCATCTCGTCGTGCCGTGCCTGCCGGCCCACGTCGTCTCCGTCCAGGCCCAAGCCTGGCCCAAAGCCCATCGTGCCAGCGTTCGTGCCGTGCCAGCCCAAGCCCAGCCCGAAATTACTATACGCGAACGCGAACGCGGTGGCGACAGTCGTCATCTTCCTTTCTCTTGTACCCGCCTCGTTTAAAACTAGTTGAAATTAAATTAATTGCATAAAAACATAAGCACGCAACAACATAAATATTTCGGGAAAAGTGAATTTTTTTATATTTTAGAAATACAATGTTACTGCCTCGTTAAAAACCTTACACCCCAAAGTGGGGTTTCCTAAGTAAGGAAAAGAGTACAGTAACAATATATGTATATACAAAATATTACAACATGCGTAGATAATATCTACTCGGCAATGTCTAAGTCAGCATACGCTTGTACGATTTCGGGATCCTCCAGTTGATGTTGTTCCCGCTCTTTGGCTAACTCCCAGTCTTTGGCACATGTGATTGCCTCCACCATCCTGGGCGTAAGGGATGATCTTCTTTTTTCTATTATTCTCCCTACCGTACTGAATGTCGCTTCTAAAGAGACAGTGGACACTGGCACCAGGAGAACATCCCGTGCGAAATGTGACAGCACAGGAAAGATCCGTTTGTTGTTCTTCCACCACTCGAGCAAGTCTATCTTGCTTCCATCAGTAAGATCAAGATCAATGTTTGCAAAAGCATGCTCCAAATAGTGGTTCAACTCCGAGATAGAATTCCACTTGGAGGATGCCTGAGACTGAGAGGACGAAGAAGTAGACTTGCTCTTTTGTTTCTTCCACAAGTGTCCGAAGCCTGTCTTCCCATGTTGCGTCTGCTGTGAGGCCTCTGATCTTCCGCTGCTGGCAAACTTATCATGATACAAACGAAAAATACGAAAAAGCTCTTGTTTGACATGTTCGAAAGCTTCTGAAAAATCTAAACCAAGACATTCACCTATCCCCTCCATAGCTTCCTGTAAACCTGCCAACTTTTTTGTAGGATCAAAAATAATAGCAAAATAATACAGGTGTGAAAGAGAACCAAAATATTTAACAAATTTTTCTTCCATTGCTACGACGGCATGGCCTAAAATAGCATCGTCCCTAGATTTAGCAATTTTATCTGCAATTAACCAAATAAACTCTATAACTAAGCAAGAGGTAGGATAATAAATACCAGATAAAACATTTGTTGCTTTATAAAAAGGTTTTAAAAACCCTCGAAAATGACTAGTAACCTGCCAATCTGAACAAGTAACTAGCAATTCATTATTTTGACAGTTAGCATTGACAAAAACGGATATGATATTTTCGTAACCTTGTATCTTTTTTAGCATGATATATGTTGAGTTCCACCTCACCTTCATGTCAAGGCCAAATTTTGTTGGCTCTTTCCCATTAGCTGCACAGTACTCCGCGAATCTAGCTACCACTTGTGGAGAACTTGTGAGGTAACGAATAGCATCACGGATACTGTTCAGAAATGGAGCTTGTTAATCTGTGATGCTCGGAAGAAATTGCAGAGCGGAGAAAGTGAAGAATGAAGCAATGCGATTATGTTGGGAAGATGCAGAGCGAAGGAAGTGAACTTATAAGGAAAAAATCTGAACGTTACTCTTCTTATCGTTATTTTCTAAACGTTGCATGCGATTATGCGAACGTTAGTCTTCTGTGAAAATCTTTATTTTATCAGCTTTTTTTCACATCATCTGTCTCTTTTTCCTGTCCGGCGGCCCCCTCCTCCATCTTTTTTCCCACCATCCAACGGTCCAACCATCCCCGTCTGCCACGTCGCCTGGCGCCCTGGCCCCGCGCGTCATATCACCCGATCACGGGTCACCCACTCTGCCACTCACGCCCGTCCGGCCGTCCCCCTACCTTTATTCCCCTCGGTCGGCGGCCCCCTCCGGCCCTCCCTCCCTCAGTCCCTCTCCCTCCCTGGGCCCTGGCTCCCTCTGGGCCTCACGCCCTCACGCGGCCACGGCAGGCACGACTCCGGCCTCCCCCACCGCGCCTCCCTCTCTCCGGCTCCGGATCTCCCGCCTCCCCCACTGGCCACCGCGCCCTCCCTCCCGGAGTCCCGGCGACCCGGCCTCCCCCACCGCGCCCTCCTGGCCTCCCCCGCCGCCCCCTTCCCCGGCCTCCCCCACCGCGCCCTCCCTCCCTCCCGGGCTGCCGGCCTCCCCCAGACCCCCACCGCGCCCTCCCTCCCTCCCGGGCCCCCGGCCTCCCTCGCCGCCGCCGCCTCCTCCCCCCACCTTCCCCCCCCCCCCCCCCGCCACCGCATCCTCCCCCACCTCGCTCGTCGCCGCCGCCGCCTCCTCCCCCACCGTGCCCGGCTCCCCCACTGCCCCCTCCCGGCCTCCCCCGCCGTCCCCTCCCCCTCCACCGCCGCCCCCTCCCTCGCCGCTCCTTCGGCCTTCGCCCGCTGCCGCCCCCTCTCCCGGCTCCTTCGGCCTTCCCCGACCTCCCCCGACGGCCCGACCGCCTCCCTCCTCACCCGGCGCCTCCCTCCTCCCCGAGCGACAGCGTTGCGGCGGCGGCACGCCCGGCACTGCAAGATGCCAAGATCCCGTCCTGTGTGGCTGTGTCTGTGTGTATGCTTGCAGCTTGCATGTGTGTTAATGTCAGTGTTCATGCTTGCTTGTGTCAGTTGTGAGTTGTTGTGTGATCTGCGCCTTCATCTTCTCCAGTCGAGCTGCCGACGGCCGACCCGTCCGTGCCTGTCATGCCGGCCGTGCCGGCCCGAGCACGGCATGATCTGCCGTGCCGTACCGTGCCGGTTTTTCAGGCCCGGCCCGGCCCACCGTTCGTGCCAGGCCAACACGGCCCGCCACGTGTCGGGCCGGGCCGGGCCGGTCGTGCTTTGGACCTATTTGGACCCCAAAATACCAAGAATTCCGTTTTTGGCCCCCTGTACAAAAAAATTCCACTTTTGGACCCCTTCCCACCGCGGGATTCCCCCGTCGCGCCACGTGGGCCGGTCGTGCGGAACGTGGCCGCACGACCGAGCTGGCGGCGCGCCCGGGCGCGCGTCTTCCCGCCGACCGCGCGTCTGACGCCCCGAGCGCGCGTTTGCCCGGCCGACCGCGTGTCCCGCCCCCGCCCGAGCGCGCGTCTTGACGCCCGACCGCGCGTCCTGTGCAGCCGACCGACAAAATTTGTATTGACTGTGTATATATATTTATACATATATAAAGTTATTATTTAAAAAATTTATTTGTATATATAAAATGAGTGGAAAAATATGAATTTGAAGTGTAGTCCACTGTACTGCTTGTGTAATTTGTTGTGCAAATTTGAAAATTTAAAATATTGTTTCGTAGAGTACGAAAGAAATTTGTGTGAAGTAACGATTAGCGTATTTGTGATTTTCATATATTGCTGACCGTGAAAAATGTGTTGAACTGACAATAACAAATTTCGATCATGGTATGTTGTTTTATTGGAAGTAATTTAAAGAAAAATTTTTTGAGCACAAATGTGATATGAACAATTGAAGGAAATGAAGGAAAGTGATATTGAACACGTATGATTATAAGTTTTGTTAATTTTGTAGTTGTGAATCAGAAAAAAATTTGAAAAAATTGTAAAACAAGTTTATGTTGATTATATGTTGTAGATGCATAAAAAATTTGGGTAAAATTTTTTTAGGAACGATTGTGCGTAGAACGATCGATATATAAAGTGGTAAGTGATGTTTGTATGTTTTGTTAATTTTGTAGTTATAAACGAACTGCGTAAAGATCAGATAAAGTTGCAATAGAAGTTTATGTTCAATGTAAGTTGTAGATGCATAAAGTGGTAAGTGAATTTTTAGGAACGATTGACCGTAGAATGGTCGATACATAAAGTGGTAAGTGAATTTTAGGGTTTGGTCTGTTATTAGGGTTTGCAATCTCCGTGATTGTTTTCAGTTTTGGCAATTTTGTAGTTATAAACTGGATAAAAATCAGATAAAGTTGTAATAAAAGATTATGTTCATTGTAAGTTGTAGATGCATAAAAAATTTTGGTAAATTTTTTTTAGGAAAGATTGACCGTAGAACGGTCCATACATAAAGTGGTAAGTGATATTTTGAAGGTGAGGACCGCTATGTTAATATTGTTAAATGAGGTGCTACGTGAATCATGGAATGCGAAAATACGAGATATTAAACTTCATAATACAGTTGGGAGTAACATGCCGCGTAGATTTTTATTACATGCATAACATATAGCATGATTGCGACTAACCCACCCAACTGCTCGTACGACCTACTGTGTGGACAGGGGCCACTTTCCCTTCCTTGCCCGCTCGGCGTTGAACTCCTCCGCGGCCTCTTTTGCCTTAGCCGCAATTTCCCTCTTTCTCTCGCGCTCCATCTCGCGAGCCTCCTGCTCCCTACGCGTGCACGCTTCAAGATGAGCTTGCGTCTCGCGCTGTATACGCAGGGTGTGCTCGTGCTTGCGGCGCTCCTCCTCCAGCAACTCCTTCTCCTTTGTGACATTCCACTCCTCGAAGTCGAGGGTCCATTGGTCCTCAGGGTGGATCTCAAGATCGATCCATTTGCGGTAGGCACATAGGGGCTCCGGAGACTGTAAATAAAAGAGAAATATTGTTAGTGCGTGTTGTGAAGGAGAAAAGGTAGGGGAAAATGGTGCATGTGGTCGTTACCGGCTGCCGATAGGTTGCGGTGTCAAAACGGCGGTTGGGGTAGTCACTGGAGTAGTTTGCGCAACCCCAGTACCGCATACCTAGACTGATGCGGTGCTTAGACTTGAAGAACTTGCACACGTCCCCGCACCAACAAAGGGGAGGTGTCTCCCCCTCAGGTGGTAGTTGTGGCGAACGCTCGGTGGGGACGTCCGGGATGGGGTTGTTGCTACGCGGGCGCTCTGGGGGGGGACCTTTCATCGTAGCACGATGGGCTTGTTCTACCCGGGCCTGTATCGCCCTTATTTTCTCATCGCGGGCGGCATCGCGGGCTGCAGCTGACCGTGCTATGTCACGGGTCTCCTCCCAATCCTTCACCATCTTGTCCCATTGCTTCTTCTTGCCTTTGTCCATCCCGGTTGGGTGAGGGAAGCGCGATGTAGTATGGGGTTTGGATGTGCAATGTTCGCTGGGAAATGGAATGCATACCAATTTATAGGGGCCGTTTTGTCTCTACTCGTACGTGTAAAGATGGTCCGCGTGGTCGTAGCAGTGAGTAAAGATGGGAGTGCTGCGATATCACTGAAAAAAGGCCCCCGTTTTGTCATGTCACTGCCCAAAGCTGGCATCTTTTGTCATCTCACTGAGCAAAGCTGACCTCTTGTTGTCATGTCACTGAGCACAGCTGCCCTCTTTAGTACTGTCACTGCCCAAAGCTGGCATCTTTTGTCATCCCACTGAGCAAAGCTGACCTCTTTTGTCATATCACTGAGCAAAGCTGCCCCGTTTTATCATGTCACTGCGCAAAGCTGGCATCTGTTGTCATCTCACTGAGCAAAGCTGCCTCGTTTTGTCATGTCTCTGAGCAAAGCTGCCCCGTTTCATCATGTCACTGCGCAAAGCTGGCATGTGTTGTCATCTCACTGAGCAAAGCTGCCCCGTTTTGTCATGTCTCTGAGCACAGCTGCCATGTTTTGTCATCTCACTGAGCAAAGCTGGCCTCTTTTTGTCATTTGACTGAGGACAACTGCTCTCTTTAGTAATGTCACTGCCCAAAGCTGGCATCTTTTGGCATCCCACTGAGGACAACTGCTCTCTTTAGTAATCACGAATTGGCTATACTCATGCCTTTTGGCATTGTTTAGGTGTTTAGCTCTCGCCAATGGCCTCTTATCTCTAAATACAGAGCATCAGTGCACACTCAGTCACCCAAGCTAGAAATGATGTCCTCCTTATTCAAGCCACGGGGAACCGAAGATGATGGCCTCATTCGGTAAGAGGTGTTATTTGATCCAATATTAAAATTTATTTCATTGTCAATATTATGTACATCTGTCCCGGTATGCATTTTATGCTTTCTTATGTAATGCCTTTTGAATGTGATGTGTATCATTGCACTTGGGACTTTCAGGGAATGACTTATTGACTTTGACACTAGCTTAGGGACTGAAAATGGATAATTGATGAGATAGGCTCCTCCCCTGAAGACCTGCAGGAATTTGTGCATTCACTCTCTTACGTGTACGTAGAAAATTGTACCACACGTCATTCTGCCAAGTTAAAGTATTAGCCTAATATGTATATGTCGTAATGGCCTAGCCAGAGTCATCAAGCAGCTCGGTAGGCGGTAGCTCAACAGCAGCCCGTTTTGTCTAGTCACTGAGCAAAAGCTGATCTGTTTTGTCTAGTCACTGAGCAAAAGCTGACCTCTTTTGTCATGTCACTGAGCAAAGCTGCCCCTTTTTGTGAGGTCACCTCAAAAGCTGGCATGTTTTGTCTCCTCACTGAGCATGGTGTGGGGTCCAGATTTGTATTGTCTGTGGTCTTTGTGCGTGAGGCTACCCCCCACACAGCCTATAAAATGGAGCCATCCCTCACATACTCCCTGGCCATGTTATCAGTCACCTCCTGAGTAAGTTGTTCACAATCTGTGTAGTTTTATTTCGTGCTCACTCCCCCAGACTAGGCAATGAGTCAGCTCAGCACGTCTTCATGGGCACCCACGGTGATGTGCCCAAATTGCAACTTGGTGGTTAGACGTAGGACATCACAGACGGCCAAGAATCCCGGGCGACACTACTACAAGTGCCCCAATCACTCGGTGAGTCATATTGTTTCGGGTTCATTCAAATCGTGGTGGTATGTTTAAAAATCTTCTTGTCATGGAATCGCAGGAAGCTCATGGTGGTTGCCGATTCTGGGTGCGGGAGGATGAAATGGGAAATAGGAATGACAGTGTTCGCCGTGAGAGAGTTGTCGTGGGGGGTTGCGACCCCGTCGGGATGCAGCATCGTTTCGACAGACTAGAGTGGAAGATAAATTTAATGTTGTGTGCTATTTTGTTTCTTGTGTTTATTGTTATCCTCAAGTTGTAGTGCTGGAGGTTATCCTCGTGTATGTTCGCAATGTTTTATGCTATCTTGTCGTCAAGCTCTTTTGGTAATGTTTTATGTACGGTTGTGTTGTATTTTAGTTCTTGTGTTCGTTGGTGTGTTGGTGGTTGTACTACTTGCTACATGTCATGTACGTGAAATGTATGAGTTGTTCGTGTTGTCTTTGCCTGATGCCTTCTCCTCGTATATGTTGGTAATTTTTTATGGAATTTTTTGTACGGATAATCCCTTTTTTATTTGATATATACATTGGTAAGTGATATTTTTATGTTACTAAGAATTAGTGTACCAAGAGTATGTTAATATTGTTAAATGACTTGCTATCTGAATCATTGAATGCGAACACACGAGATAATAACCTTATGTGAATAGAAATAAACTTCATAACATGCCGCGTACAATTTTATTACATGCATAACATATAGCATGATATGCGACTAACCCACCCAACTGCTCGTAACATTTTGTCTACTGGGTGTAGCGTGGTTGTTTCCCCTTTTTATCGCGCCTTGAAGATGGCTCCGCTGCATCCTTTTTCCTGTCATTCTTGGACTTGAGAGCTGCCTCCCGAGCTTGAAGCTCTTCCTCCTGACGCTTGATGGCTGCTTCACGCAGACTTAGCTGCTCCCGCCTCCTTTGCAGCTCATCCTCCTTGCCCTTCAGACGGATTTGGTCCACCCTCACGCGGCGCTCTTGCTCACGCCACATCTGTCGTTTCACCTCGCGAGCCTGAGTCATCTTGACAAAGTATTGTCCTTTGTTTTCCACCTCCACTACCTGGTTATGTGGCCATGTCGGCGACACCCGATCCACCCATTCGATGAACCTGTAAGCCTATGTGTGGCATGGTAGATGTCATGGATCAAGTTGAAAAACGACAACGAGAAACAAATGATTTAGTTGTCGTCGTTACCATGAAATCATCATCCAGGTTTGGACACTTGAAGAACCTACGGCCGTATTTGGCTCGCTCTTCTTGATCCGTCCAGACTCCCAACATCGTCCTAAAGCCGCAGCGGCACTTCGGGCGCTCATGCCACTCCGGCACTCCAAATGGGTCGGACCTCCAGGAAGACATTGTTGTGTAGTAGTATTGTGAAGGCTTGAGGAGGAGATGTGGTATGGAAGACATAGGAGGCCTTTATGTAGGCAGGTTATCTGGTGCAGTGGGCATAGTCCATGGAAATGTCCCTATGTAGGCTTTTCAGAGCCTGTATCCTGTATTTATGAAACAACAAGGAAAGGTGACATGAAAACTCACTGGAAAGGATACATGCCTATGACGTGAACACTCACTGTAAAGGCTACAGCCTACGCCCCTATTTTGTTGGTTTCTGTAGCGATAGGCTTTTCAGAGTAGCAATAAATGTTCCTATGTAGGCTTTTCAGAGTAGCAATAAATGTTCGTATGAAGGCTTTTCAGATCGTAGTCTTTATGTAGGCAGTTTAGCTGGCATGTGTTGTCATCTGACTGAGCAAAGCTGCCCCGATTTGTCATATCACTGCGTAAAGCTGGCATGTGTTGTCATCTCACCGAGTAAAGCTGAACGCTTTTGTCATGTCTCTGGGCAAAGCAGCCATCTTTTGTCCCGCCATTCGATATAAATAGCACGGTAGAGGTCCCATGAAGTTGTAGCCAGAAAACCCTGTAAATCGAACAAAGAACATACCATGGCGGAAGATGAGGGGCCAGTCGGATATGGGTCACCGAAGGAAGACCTTCCCTTGGAAAGGAGGGAGATGTTCGGACCACGGTACCGCTTGGTACCAAGCCGGCGTGCGCAACCAGCGTGGCCGAAATGCAGACACAATGAGTACGTGGTCGTGCAGGTCCTAGAAGGGCCGAACGATGGCGGGCGCCGTTTCTTCCGATGCCCACGCTCCGGGGTACAAATTACTAATAGTACATTTTTTTATTGCTTATGGACCCTCCATGTTTACTGTCATTTTTCGCAGATGGCGAAATGCGACTTCTCCCGCTGGATCGACCCTCCTCATGAACGGTATATTGACCGTTATGTGGGTACTTTATGGGACTGAATAATGGACTTGGAGTACCGAATGGAGACTCTCAATAAGGAGAACAATGAGCTCCGCCAACAGATGCAACGCGAGAGGGGAAACGAGGAGGTTGTCAACATAGGAAGCTCTTATGATCCCACATGTTGCTGCGCGAACCCGAGCTGCATATGTGCGTGCCACTACCACGATGGCCAGCCCCGTCCGAGGCGGCCCCCTCAGCAGTTCTCCATGTGGGTGCCACGAGGCTCGTTTGGCATGTAGGCCACGAGGGTACCGAATGTGTTGATGCTGTGCCAGTAGGACTGTTGTGTTGATGTTTTGGGTGTAGAACTTTCCATAAATTCTGTCTGTATGTGCAATGTATGTGTTGTTTCGTGTTGTAAGTGCATGACGCCTTCATTTTCTGTGACCTTCATATTCTGTGCCCTCTTTCCATAACGATGTAATGTGCAACGTTGTTAAGCATGTGATGAATTGGTTGTTATGTACGTGGAGTTGTTATCACAAGGCAAAAAAAATTGCAATACTTAAATGGTACATACTTAAATGACATTGTAAATAAGTGCATTACAGAAAAGGGATGTAACATACAAGGTTTACAAATGGTACATGAAATTTAGCATGCATTACAACACCAACTACTGATCCGGACATGCATTGCATCGTCTAGCTGTGTGGGCGGCAGGCGGTGGAATAAGTGGTCAAGCTACGTTATGCTACGTTGTCATCAAGCTATGTCTTCTCCCGCTACCCCGTGTTATCATCTCTCAGTTGGTTGTATGCCGTACTAAATCAAAGAACTTAGAGCAACCCTTTTATACTGGAAACCATCTTTGAACATCAAACCATCAAGCACTTGAAAAACATCACAAATATTACAAAAGCACAATTTAAAAAATTCATTCATCATCTCGTCGTCGCCGCCTCGTACGGCGCATATGATCCTCTGAGAAGGTGAACCTACTAGGGGAGCGGGGTGCATCGCGAAGATCGTAGTGCGAGGGGTGTGGCCGAGGCGGCGGTGGGTACAACTCTGTGGACAGTTGCGACGGCTGGTCATAAAGCATAGAGCTCACCCAATCGGAGGAGGTGCCTACGTCCTGCTTAGATGGTACAACTGAATTAGACAATGGAAAGTACGAAAATTGTTCATAATGAAATACACATGTTTAGTGCATACCGGGGTATGTGGCTGGTGAAATGAGGATGTCGACGGGAAGTCCCCCATGTACTCGTGCGATGTCATGCCTTGATAGGTCGGCACAACCCACCTGTCCCGGTCATATAGGTTGGTCTGCACCTGTCCCGGGAGATACGAGGGCATCTGCCCCTCTGGTAAAGTTCACACCAATATGACCCACACGACAAGGAAACATATGGAATGTGCGAAAACATACATAACATGGTAAAGTTCAAGACATAGCTACATCGAGCCACTAATTCAGCGAACACCTCCTGAATAATACATTACATATGGATTGTGGTTGGTACTACGGAGCGTTGCTTGATGCCGGCCTGTTTGGGCACTGACTAAGGGAGTGGCCAAAGGTCTTGCATAGCCTACACTTCGGGCGCCGAACACGATCCCCTCGCTGGCTCTCATCCATGTCGTTGCGGATGCAACGGCTTTGTCGTCTTCCACGACCGACATGCTTCAGTGCATCGTTGGGCACCCACTTTATCTCCCCCGGCCATAATTCCCTGTAGTGCATGTCTACCCCGTAGGAATGGAACTCTGCACTCCAGGTTGCATACAAGTGCTGCATGTCGTAGTACTTGGAGATGTACTGTGTCGACGCCTGGTTCCATACAGCGCATGCCGCGTACACATGGGAGCATGGCTTGTGCAGAAGCTGGGGCTTGTTGCAGGTGCAAGATGCTTCATCACCAAGCGTGCATACCTGCTTGCGCTCCCCTCTAATGTGACCCATGACATACTTCTGCCTTAGGCGGACCTCAAACTTCCTCCTTAAGCCATCAATGGGCTGAGCAATGTGGGTTCGAGCCTTCTCCATCTTCCTGTCCATGAAGGCCTGCATGACCTCAGAGTATTGCTTGTTTTCCTCAACGTGCTTCTGCGCCATCCTGGCTCTATTCACAAAGTACCCGACGGTACGGTTCCAGGTCTCGGCCACAATTGCCGTGATCGGCAGGGATCTGACGCCCTTCAATACACCATTGTAAACCTCGGATATGTTGGTTGTCATGATCCCATACCTCGCCCCACCGGTGTCGTGCAACAAAGACCACATTTCCAAGTCAGGTGCATTGGACTGAACCCATTGTGAGAATACCCCGACTCTTGTGGAGCCCCCCTCCACGGCCCCTGCTTCTGCATGCACATGCTTCGTAGCCTCCTGATCGAGCTGCCTCCGCAAGGCGTCGAACTTCCGCTTCTGGTTCTGCATGCATAGCTTCTTGAACATCTTCATGAGGTCCTTGCTACGGAACCTTCTGTGGAAGTTCGCTGCAATATGCCTCATGCACCAGCGGTTCTTCACATCAGTCCACTGGACGGGGGCCTGCGTCCCATTCTGCAACGTTCGCAACGCAGACAGCAAGCCTGCATTGCGGTCGGAGATAAGGCACACTTCGGGCCTGTCTTGCACTACGGCATTCTTCAAATTGCAAAGAAACCAAAGCCAGCTATCTGTATTCTCGTTCTCCACAATTGCAAATACCACTGGGAGTAACTGGTCATTTGCATCGGCTGCAACTGCGGTAAGGATAGTGCCCTTGTACTTGCCAGATAGGAACGTCCCATCTACGGTTAGCACTGGACGGCACCACCTGAACCCTTGTATCGCCTGATGGAAGGCCCAGAACACTCTGTCAAGAATGAAACAGTTCGGGCCCTCCGTAGGATGGACCCTCTCCTGCCTGTTTATGTAAGTGCCTGGGTTTGATTGTGCAATTTGATTCAGCATTCTTGGGACCAGGTCGTACGCCTCCTCGTACGTCCCATACATACCGTGCAGCACCTTTCGCTTCGCCCGTCACACCTTCTTGTAGCTCACTTCGTAGCCCGCCTCGTTCGCTACTGCTGCCATCAGAACCTTCGGGGTAATTGACACATCCGCCTGGACGAGGTGCGTGACCACCTCCGCAACATAACGTGATGTCATGTTGCGGTGTCTATGTACTGGCCCCGCAAGCTCGCAACTGTGATCTTGCAGCACCGTTATCCGGAACTCCGTGCCAACGCCCTTGTACCGTTGTGCACGGACTTTGCCACCACATGACCCGTCCACACACTTCACAACGTACGTGTCCGGCTTTGACTTGTGGACCCGATACGTCCGGCTTATGTTGACGGCATGTCTAGCAATAGCCTGCTGGACAGCACTCTTATTACGGAAGCACTGCCCCAGAAAGAGTGCGCCCTCGCTGAACCCCCATTCTCCCTCCTCCGCTTGTGGCAGAACTAGGGCTGCCGCTGCGATGTCGTCCAGTCTGGACGACACATATGCACCGTCCGTCGTAACAACACGACCTACCACCCCTCCAGGTGCACCTTCGCCATCCTCGTCCTCTCCAGAACTGCCTGTTTCCACCTCCTCCTCCTCGCTGTCCTCTTCTTCCACCTGGTCCCCCAGATACTCATGACAGTCAATACGGGCGGCCCACCACCTCTCGTGCACACCTTCGTTGGGCTGAAAATTCTCCGCACGCCTCGTATTGTCTTCATCACCCACTTCCTCGCCCACATGTTCTCCCGCAGAAGCGTCTTCATGACCGCCGGCCACTCCATCTCCACCAGCGGCATCTGAACCAACCATGGCTGATGATTCTACCCTCTCCACGAACTCGACATACACCATTGGCCTCCCATATATCGCAGCATCAGGGTTGCACACGACCTCCATGTAGTTCGCCCATGAGGCGTCATTGGTCACCTTCAGAAGTTGCCATATGCTCCCCCTTCCGTCATCCACCATTGAGGCATAGACTGCCTCGATCCGTAACCTCTTCCTTGCGGTCTGTCGATCGAACGCTGAACGGACACACCTCCGTAGCTCAGACAAGCTCATGGCGCTCAGACCGGGTGCCCGGATCACGGTCCGCTCGCAATTTGACAGGTCCGCCCCATACGGCCCATCACGTACGAGACCACTCCCATAAAACACCATCAATTGTTCAATGCCAGCCATTGCGTACCTAACATAAGTGCATAATCAACCATTTTAGTACACAGCATGTAACAATCGTATCATGTAATTAACAGTTTCGATTATTATATATTTTGTATTTCTAAATCTATGATTTATTTGTAACTATTTTACTTTCTAATTGTACCATACATCAAATTAAATATACATAACATTTTTTTCCATCAAATGACCTTCATACTACGGTCATTCACTAAGCATACTAATTATACAAATTGTCTCTAATCTAACACCTACAAATTTACCACCTACAAATGCTCCAACATAAATATTTACTTTTTCAACACATACACATTATTTACACTACAAGCTTTTCTAACTTTTACTTAATATAGTCTTTTCAAACTTTTTAATTCTAATCTACCAAATTTATTTCTAATTTATTTTAATCCTAGTACTATTGTTATCATCTACAATTGCTCTAACATAATTATGTGTTTTCTCAACGTCTACACACTACAACTTCATATTTTCCACCTAACTGAAACTACTTTACAGTGCGTATGTTCACAAAAAAATGAAACCCTATATACACTACAATACATCATGCTAAACATATGCAAGATTTGCTATACATACATAGCGTATAAAAGATTGACATAAAATAACAGTAACACAAGATGGTTTCGTTAATTAAGGCCTAATGACATACATAAAATTATAGTTGCATGGGCACAAAACTTACCTCTTGTTGATGCTCACGAGACGATCTACAACTTTTCTACTTGCCAAATCCACTGATTCCAAACGAAAACAATTCAACTCTTCCGGCTTTCGCTCCTCACTTTTCTTCAGCAAAAACTAACTACATTACAATACGTAACTTCAACATAAAATACGACATTATCTACACTACAATAAAGCATGTATCATATGTGGATTTTTACCTACACATACACACTGTATGACACATTGACTTATAATATATATGTTCACATAAAGATTACCTACAAATACACAACGTACCAAATATTGACATCGCGTATCATACATTCACGTACCAAATAACATTACCAAACGATGGTTTGTGCTAATCGACTAATCATGTCCTAAGTTTATTTTATTTTACAGTACCTTCGTACTAATTTCCAGGTAATTTGATTTTACTATACCTTCATACTACGATCATTCACTAAGCCTACTAATTATACAAATTGTTTATAATCTAACTGCTGTTGCTATCACCTACAAATGCTCTAACGTAAATATTTACTTCTTCAACAACTACACATGTAAGCACAAATGTTCAACAAAACCTCACTACATTACAATACGTAACTTCAACAAAAAATATGACATTATTTACACTACAACAAAAAATACGACATCATGTTTACGTACACATACACACCGTATCAAAGAATGGCTTATAACAACATTAATGATACACGGTTTTGCTAATTACGGGCTAATGACATTCGTAGAAAATTACTTGCACGGGGGCAAAAATTACCTCTTCTTGAAGCTCGCGAGACGATCTACAACTTTTGTATTTGCAAATTCCGTTGATTCCAAACAAAACCAACTCAAAATCCTGAGTTTCCACTCTCTCTTTTTCCTCTCTTCAGCTCTCTCGCTCTGTCTTCACTTCAACTCCACCGCGAACTGCAAATGAGTTTCTTTGCGCTGCTATTCAACCTCTTTAAGGCTGCTGAATGAGAATACGAAGAGGGGCCATGCAAAGCTCCTACAGACGCGTGTCCACGTAGAGGTGAAAAAAGAGCAGGTCGTGATGCATTCATCTGCTTTTGGCGCTGCGGACGAGACGTGCGGCCTGGCTTTGATTCGTGCGGTCGGGGAACGGCATCGCGCGCTCGGCGGCCAGACGCGCGGTGGGGGCGGGATTCGCGCACTCGGTCGGTGAATGGCGCGCTCAGGAGGCGCGGTCGTGCGGCCAGGGGGGACGCGCGCTCGCCCGGGAGGTGGCAGCCCGGTCGTGCGGTCTGCTACCGCACGACCGGGACACGTGGCGGCGTGTGGAGAACCCGCGGTGGAGAGGGGTCCAAGTTTGGAATTTTTTTGCACAGGGAGCCAAAAATAGAATTCTTGATGCACAGGAGTCTAATAGTGTCCAAATTTCTCCCTCCGCCGTGGCTCGACGGCAGGTCAGTAGTACGTACTTGTCGGACGCATGCATCGCCATGACAAAACATATCAGCTAGTAGTTTGTAAGATGTGACCGGCCCGACAGTGTGCACATGGCATTGACCTTGATGCAGCCTTCCCGCCGACTTCGGCTTTGATCCCTTCGGTCTTGGTAAGCTCCGATCAGTGGATTTCATGGCTTGTACCAGCAGTAATTTTCTTTTCGTCCTTCGTATAATGAACCGCTCAATATGATGGTTTTTTTTGCCTTTTTATAGTACTCTATAATGAGTATGTGTCATTCGTTCTTTTTTTTATCCAATGCATCAGATTGGTTAGAATTTATTTATATTAATACCAGTGGTGGATCTAAGATTGAATCACGCCCGGGTTAAATTTTAATCAAGTAATAATATAACATAATAGAAGTCTAGAACTATATTATGATATAACAAAAAAAACGTCACAAATGCATCATTGGTATGAAAATTTTTGCTTAATACTCAATACTTTAAGAGTTCAGGTCTGCAATACAAATCACAACAAATAAAGCATATCAAACCATAAAGAATGTAGCATAATAAAGATACATTGAACACAAACCATAAAAAATTATATTATGATATAACAAAAAACACGTCACAAATATATAATTAATATGAAAATTTTGCTTAACGCCCCTCTTCATTAATTTTATAATTTGTATCTTTAAACCTTAATAGTTAGTTCCTAAATAGCAAATGTAAAACATAGAACATATATCATTCATCATTTCATCTGATCATTCCTACTAATTCAAAACATAAAAGATAATTCCTACTAATTACTAAATATCATGCAAAGTAGCAAACTATCAAAGATAATAAATTCAAACATAAAAATAATTCCTACTTGGCATGAAAGATAATAGATGCAAAGTAGCGAACTATCAAACTATCAAAGTCACCTTAGCTCGGTGGCTCTGCCAGTCACCTAATCGGTAGTCGGCTTGAGGAAGAGGAAGGCGGAGAGACCGACAGAGAGCCAAATCTTGGCATCAGGGATCTCATGTTGCTCCAAGACTTGGTGATGACAGCCAGCTCGGCTGGGGAGCACGGCCTCAGCGCCTCCAACTCAGCCTTGCAGCCCTTCCCCAGTGCCTCGTGATCACGGAGACGCGAGCATGGCCACGAGAAGGCGAGGGCCGAGTCCCTCAGGTCCACCTCTACCGCGCCATCATCAGCGTCAGGACTTGGGACGGCGACGTCGGCCATCGAGAGCGCAGATGAGGCGAGAGACCGTGGCATCAACCGGCGGACGCGTGGCGCGCAGGCGAGGGTGGTGTTCGGAGGACGTGTTGCACGCGCAGGCTAGGGCTGCGGCCGCTGGTGGGGGCGTGGATCGGGGGTAGGTTGCGGATCAGTGCCTGGCTGCGGCTAGCTCTATGGCTTCTGATTTGGGGATTTTAGCTTTCTAGGGTTTCTTTGACTTGACTTGGTGGGATTGGACTGCCGTGGCAGTCACTTGATTTCGCGGGCTGAGACATTCATAGATTCACTTGACTTGGTGGGTTGAGGTGGTGCGGCCTGAGGGGGCGCACGCTTGGGCTGCTAAGTTTCCAAGCCTCGGGCTGGATCGACATAATAGATAAATTATTGGCTAATGATAAAGAGGAGTACTACTAGTAGCATTTCTGGATCTCGAGCTATAGCCTACCTAGCCTGAGGCCCAGTTCCGCCCCTGACTACTACTAGCTCTATAATTCCCATAGAGGTAAAATTGTCAGGAAAACATGTGGTGTAACAGTAAATTCCGCAATTTATGGTACCCAAAATGAATATGAGCCCTCCATTCATTTTTATCCATTGTTCATATTAGTTAGGATTTATTTATACTATCATTAGCTCTATAATTTCGATAGAGGTAAAATCGTCCAAAAAAAACACACATGGTGTGAGGTAAATTGCGCAACTTTGATGGGCTAAGTTGGTTTATCCGGATTGGGCCACATAGAAAGGCAGTGGCCCGTTAGTTTGCCCAAGCCAATAGTATAAAATATCATGCCAATAGCTTGTACGTGTCGATTAAAAACAAGTGCGCTACCTGGTACATCCAAAACCGGTGACCATCGACAACATTTTCCATGAATGTCTGCAAGCGATTTAGGGCAGGACTCAAATATCCAACCAATCTTCTGGCAAACATTTACATACTAGAAAACTTCGAAAATAAATGTAGATTGAACTAAACAACCTTACTTAAACCCATATAACTGAACCCAACACCACCTCACCAAGTGTGACAAGTTTAGCCCCTTAAAATGCAGAAGAAACTTTTCAGACTCCCTAACTTTTATAACGAAGAACTGAGCATATCATAGCCTCCTAAATCCTAATACAAATAGGAAAGAGAGTATCTACATATGCCATAGTCTAGAAAAGCAACACAAGCAAATAAGCACTATAGTCAGCAGCACTGGGAACCATCATTCTCTACGTAAGTAGCCACACACAGGTTGACTAAACTATTTCATTAGCTATTAATTTACTTCTGCAAACCATCATTTGGTTGTTAACACCACTGATGGTAGGGGATGTTAAGGTCTAAAAAGAAGTTAGGACACGTAATGCAAGTTTCTTCAAGAAAATTTTAGAATGTCCAACACAATCAAGAGAGCAGGAGATTAGATTCAGACAATCATTGGTAAGTGAAGCAAGTTGATGGCTGTATATGCCAAGGGCTTTTCTTTCACACTGCAAAGTCTCCAGTGAGAACTTCCTTTCCTATCAAAATTGCCTACATAGACATCACCCAAAACTTAAAATGACGCACTTCAGCTTGCACTATTGTAGTTATTCTGATGGTGGTGATGATTCATCTTGGATAGTCTAGAACTCTGGACAACACGGGCTTTTAGAATGAACCATTTGGACATTGGAATGTACATGCTTCGCAGGTAGTAAGTCTAGGTAAATAACTAGTGGCTTAGTCCACATAATCCAGTCAATCTCTGATGGTCACACGTCCATGGTTGACAACCTCCCGTTGAGATTAAATGCCACTTTTCTTAAGTAATCTAATTACTTCACCAGCATCATCGACATAGTACTTTGGCTTACTGGGCTTTTGACCAACTGAACTGAGCAAGCAAGACCTCTAAAACTGCAGGAAATGCAGAACTGGAGACCATGCTATTGATGCTTTCAAACATGTCCTCATCAGTTTGATCATTACCAATGCACATTAGAAAATCTGGTGCCTTTCCATTGTTGACCAATGTGTGAATTAGTTTGTCTACAATAAGCCCCTTGCTAACTTCCTGCACAAGTAACGTAATTTTCAGTTAGTACGGGCCTTAACATGAGTGAAATATAAAAGACAAACGGTAGTAGGATACCCAAATTGCATATACCTGTGGTTTGACTTCTACAATAAAATGACCACATTTCACAACAATAGGTTCATTTGATAGCACTCTCTCCAGATGATCTAGTAATTCCTTTGCTTGGCAGGAACCAAAGTCGTGGTCTGCATGAAGATAGTGCCATGCTAGAGCACTTTCCTTTGGCTCTATGAAGGATCCATTAGTTGTCTCGGTGTATACTTGTATGACAGGTTCAACAATGTGCTTCCATTCACGATCTGGGCTTGAATAGCTTGATGCCCAATCAACTGCTTTGTTCCATCTGAGAACAAACAAATTGTTCATCATACATCCTGAATACTATGGAAGTATACAAATATACAATGTTGTATGGAACATAAAAAACTTTTGATCGAAATACCTGATAAAATAGCCATGTTTAGCGTCTTCCTCTTCATCTCCTCTCTTCTACTCTGAGCTAGATCTTGATCTCGGTTCTTGGATGCTTCTTTGTGATCTAGATCTTGCTGAATGTGGTAGCAGGGAGATCTGGTGGTAGTAGAGGGGAGATGAATTGAAATTGATGAGGAGTGTGAGGTAAGGGAGCCAGGGAGGAGTGGGATGGAAAGCGAAGTGGCAACCGTACGTGCCGACAGAGGGAGGGAGGAGTGGTGGTGTCGGTGGCAGCTGCAGTACTTCACCGACACCACCACCCTCTTCATCATCAAGCTCATCCTCATCGGCTGGGCCGAGGGCCGACATAATCAAGCCCGGCTGCGTCAACACCGACCCCATCTTCCCCAACAACAAGCTCACTGGCACCGACGTCGTGTACATACACACACATTTCTCCATCGATCTCCATGCATGCATCAAGCAAACTTGTTCCAGGTCTCTATCTGATAGGCTAACTGATGTATTTGTGTGCTGAAAATGTAATGAGGTACCGTGGTGGGCTGTGGTTTGATCCGCTCGGTTGGGGCAGCGGCTCGCCGGAGTAGATCAAGGAGCTGCGTACCAAGGAGATCAACAACGGCCGCCTCGCCATGCTCGCCGTCATGGGCGCGTGGTTCCAGGCAGAGTATACCGGCACCGGCCCCATCGACAACCTCTTCGCCCGCCACGCCAACATCTTCCAGGTATATACAATTAATACACAAGCATCTGAACTAACAATGTACATTGTGTCAACCTTGATATGATTCGGATACTAATTAATTGGTGATTTTTTTGTGTGCGCGCTTGTATTTTAGGGCCTGTTTGGTTGGTGTATAAGTTTGTTATGCCTAAACTTAGGCAATATGTGGCTGCCACAGAAAGTGTGGCTAAAAAAATTGAAGCCACACTTGTGGCAAAGTTTGGCAAGAAACTGAGTCTATGACGTGTGGGGCCGGGTGCTAAGAAAGTGTGGCATGCCACAGTTACGTCAGTGAACCAAACAGCTACCTAAAAACTGTGGCACACCTAACTTGTGGCTAGGCAACTTCTGATCATGAATCAAACATGCCCTTAAGCCTTCACCCCCAAATGAGGTATAAGTCCGAGTTAGCAGTTCGAGGACTACGTGCTATATACCATGGGGAAGAAAGATTGTTGGTGATGCAGCTTACCTTTTTGGGGGGAGTAGATTATTGTGAACGATGATATGTAATTGTACTTGTACTATGGTGTAACCGATCGATGTAAAATAGGTTATTAGAAGTCATGTTCCCTTCACTGAACCGAAGTCTTGATTTGTGTCAGATCTATTCTTTTCGGTTTTTAAAAACTGTGTTTAGATTTTTCTATAGGACTTAACTTTTAAGCAAAATATTTTTAAAACAAAGTCTATAAATTAATTATAGTACAAACTATAACAATTTCATTTATATCAGCTAAAACCGCACGTAAACTTCTGTTACTTAGGCCCTATTTGGCACAGCTCTAGCTCCGAGATCTATGCTGGATATGTAGTTTTTTTGACTAAATTAAAGTGATTTAAATATTTTTATTTAATATATAATATAAATGAAATGAGTCATGTAAATGCACTTAACATGCCTGCAACTCTAGATCCAGGATTTCCTAGAGCTACAGATGACCAGCTCTAGGAAATCTACAGATTTCCTAGAGCTAGAGCTCTGTGAAACGGGACCTTAATATCCTTTCTTATGAATAGGCTAAACGTCATAAGTTATAGTTAAAAGTCATAAGCTGATACTATAAAGAACATATCCGTAACTAGTGATATTGATGACATCTAGCACGGATAGAGACATAGTTTGCGACACCTTGAGGCCGGTTCTTGCTTCTTGCATAACAGAAGCTGAAATTAATCTCACCCCACTTAAAAACTTCACATTGCTAATTCTAATTGAATCCGGATGGATCGGTGCCGTTTTTAATAAAAAAACAACGTTTCATGACAATTAGTTTGAACTTTTGAAGAACTCCCAAACAAACACACTTGTCTCACAAAAATCAATCCAAACACCTCATGAAATCGAAAGCTTAGGCCTAATTGGAACGCAGGATATCACAATAAATTCACATAAATTGTGCACAAAATTATATGTTCCTATTGAAAACTTGCAAAAATCCAGTGTATCAAAGGGTAAAATGTATAGGCAGATCAAGCCGGCCTTCATATATTTTAATTTCATTCATTGAACTTTACCTAACCTTTTTCACAATACCATCAAAACAAAGCTAAAATGGCACCTCACGAAAAAGAAAAGAACCAAGCCGAATAATAATATAACTTCCGGCTTCAGCTTTTAGCTTCCGGCTTATTTTTCACTATTTATAAATTTCGTCTTTTTCTAAACTTTTGGCTTTTTGTTGAGCTTTTTTGCCGGTTCTTTTTTTCCCGTATTTGTTTGTATTATACGTAATGAGCTAACATATTTTTTTTATATTTTTTAATTTTTTAAATTTAATTATGCTAAATAAACCTCTGTCAGCTACAGTGTTTTTTCAGCCAGCTATAGTGCTTTTCAGCCATAAGCCACAAAAAAACCCCAAATGATCACCAACAAAGGCCCCATTTTTAGAAAAAACAAAGGAGGCCCAAGAAAACCAAGTTCATAGTTATCAATGAGACACAACTGTCTCTATACACAGGGACATGGCTGCATAAGACCTTACGTTATTTGTTCATGATCATCTAACAAACACGCATCTCTACCTTCCCATTGCGACTTGTGAGAGTACGATTAACCTCTAAAATTGAAATAATTGCTTATTTACAACACATATCATCGAGATCACACGTACTTCAATGCTTCACAATTCACATGTATATATCTGTGTATGCAAAATGGAAGGGAAAACAAGGAAAGGGATCGGAGAAACCTCGTTACAATTCACTTTCATTCCATGGCTCTCCAAGGATCAAAGGGGGGGGGGGGGGGGGGGGAATAATCATCAACACAGGGTGCCTATGCAATATATTCACATTCCAAAAAAAGAAGTACATGGACCTAATTGGAAGTTTGACCACGTAACTAGAGGTGGCCAAATGAGTCGTGCTAGTCGGGTCGACCCAAAGCACGGCACTGTTGGCCTGATACAGGCACGTCATAGCCCACCACCTAAACATGCCATGTTGCCCTGGGCCGACAATCCGTGCAGGTCAAGACCTCGGCCAGTGGTCCGACTTGACGTGGCACGAATAGCACTAGGCCTAACACAGCATAGCCCAAACGTGATCCAGTTTGATATGATCCGTTTATTTTTAATATTTATATAATTTTATTTGTAGTTTTGAATTTTATATAGTTCATTTTATAAATATAAATAAATTTTATTTTTATTTAAATATATATTTTTCTAGGATTTTTTACTTTTTTTAATAAAAAAATTGCATATCAAATGGCTAACTATGCATAAGCCGATCCGATAGGCTATTGGTGCCGATCTATGTCGGACCCGACACGAGCTAACATGGCATGTGAGGCTATTAAGCTATACTTGAGTCGGGGTATTAGGGACTATTCTTTAACGGCTTCTAAAAGCAGCTTTTGACTTTTGCTATAGTAAATGGAGTATTTTCTCAAGACGAGGTTTACAAGTTAATTGTAGTATACGTTAAAAGGCCAATATTTGTATCGATTAAAATCGCAAGCGAGTATCTCTCTCTGTAATCTTTATCGCAAATAGCTAAAATTTAAAAATTTCAACCAAAAACTATAAGTCATAACCATATCAAAAAAATCCTTAGTATGACCGATATAATAACCCATCTAAATAAGAGACCAAATGGTAACGTGTCTATGGGCATATTCTTTTTTGTTGTGGCTTATGGCTTTTGGCTGAAATTTTTAAAATTTGGCTGTTTGTGACAGAGATTACGGAGAGAGATACTCACTCACGATTTTGATTGATACAGATGTTAGATTTTTAACGTATAATACAATTAACTTGTAGATCCCATCTTGAGAAAATACTTTATTTTAAAGTTAGATACTCTAGTAAAAACTAAAAGCCACTTTTAAAAGTAGTAAAAAACAGACTCTGTGTAGACTGTGCCTAGATGCCCGTATGTGCCACCCGTTTGGCCACCTCTGCGCCCACCTTCCCCTGCAAGAATGGATCGCGAGACCCAGGAAAGTTACAAAGTAGACCAAAAACAAAGGAAGGAGTCAAAAAAAAAAAAAACAAAGGAAGGAGGCATCCAAAAGCCAAACAAAATCGAATCGAGAAAAAAAGAGGAGCACGCGCCGCCGCCGTCGCCACCACCGCACCATGGCCGCCTCCACCCGCCGCGCGTCGCAGCTGCTGGGGTCCGCCGCCTCCCGCCTCCTCCACGCGCGGGGTTTTGCAGCGGCCGCCGCGGCGGCGCCCTCGCCGGCGGTGTTCGTCGACAAGAGCACCCGCGTGATCTGCCAGGGCATCACCGGCAAGAATGGCACCTTCCACACCGAGCAGGCCATCGAGTACGGCACCAACATGGTACTTCCCTGCGGCCCAACCCAGCCGCCTCCCTGTGGTGTCTTCTTCGATCCGCGCGTTCCTACCTCTCTAGCGCGCGATTCTAGGGTTTAAGGGGGCTGAAGCTGTGCGATCCCGTCATCCGCGTGGATGTGTGGTTTCCGATCTCCATTTTCTCGGGTTTAGGGTGTTTATGGATGGATTCGAAACGGGAGAGACGAAATGCGTGAGCCGCATACGCGTAACTGGGGGTGTTGGGAGGTGAAATGTGCTATGATAGTTCCCTACTTATGTGGTTGAGGGCCTGAAATTTTACGTGAAATGGCTAAAAACTAGGATTCCTTGTCATTTGCTGACATAAATCTAAGTGGTGATGCTGTGTTTTATGTTGCCTAGTAAATTGTGGCACTAGTGGTGTTCTTCACTGTGCAATCTAGTGAGCCAGCACGTCAGTATGTATCATGACTCACTGGAAAAGAAATTCTTGAAGTAACTAGTTTTCATGGATTCCTCGATATTTTGTAAATCTAGGCACTGGTTGATCTAAAAATAGCGTGGAAAACCATCTCCATCATGACGCTTTGAGACTTTTTTAAAGCTGCTCTTGTAAAATCCAACCGAAATAAATGTTATGTATTTAGATGTCACATTCTTCAATAAGTGGGATGGAGACACCGAGTCAGGTTTTGCTTGTGATCTGTTTGTTGTGTAAATCAGGCAGTGTTCTCTGCACAAGAGAAGTACCGGAATATTTGAAGAAGGAACTCAATACGTAGAATCCTGGAATTACCTAAAGCATCCTGACAGCCTTCATGGACCTGATGTGGTGCTTGGCAGGTTGCAAGTTCTAATTTCACTACTATGTTCTTGACTAGCAGTTCACAGGGTTAACGGTGAAATTGGCCCCGATTTGATTATTTTCACATGGTACAATACTAGTTGGATTATGATTTATGAATGCAACTCCAAAGAGGGCCCTGCTGCACAAACTGTTTCATAAAAAAAATGGCCTTTTTTTTATGGTGGTTTCAGCAATGCTTCACTAAGATACTATAATTTTGACTTATAGAAAAAAAGTTGTTTTAACAGATTAGCTTGTCCGTGTTATGATGTTTATTTTCTGTTTACCCTTTTTAATTGAAGTACTTGCCATTGCAACAGGTAGGTGGAGTTACTCCTAAGAAAGGTGGAACTGAGCACCTAGGCCTTCCAGTGTTCAACTCCGTAGCAGAAGCTAAGGCGGAGACAAAGGCAAATGCATCTGTCATATATGTTCCACCATCATTTGCTGCTGCTGCAATAATGGAGGCAATGGATGCCGAGCTTGACCTTGTTGTCTGTATTACTGAAGGGATACCTCAGCATGACATGGTAATTTTTTAACAATTTCAGTACCTCATTAGTCACTTTATTGCTCTGTATTTCTGAGCATGATAATTTTCTCATATGTTTTCTCTTAATCAATAACTCTACACTTAAGCTAGAAAATTTTAGCAAAAAAAAAGAAAAATACAATGTGTGATCCATGTCATTTATTCAGATGGATATATAGCCATAGAATGGTAGGCATACATGGAGCGGCATGAGGTTATTTTGGTAAATAATATTAATAAATAGGAGTTCCAAACTGTCATGAATTATAGCATGAACCACTGAGCAGTTCACTTGCTGTTATTTCTTTGACTATCTTTTTTCTGTGCGTAGTGTTAATAACTCATGCGGTCATGCCATACCATAATTAGGTATTTGTCTTTCCCACATTTTAGATATTTCCTTTCAGGTTTATTTTGATGTATTTTCTACTTTGTTGAGGGAACTTAATGAGGCTATCATCATACGGTTTCCTTTGCAAATTTCAGGTGAAAGTGAAGGCTGCTCTGAACAGGCAATCAAAAACTCGATTGATTGGACCTAACTGCCCTGGTATCATTAAGCCTGGTGAATGTAAAATTGGAATCATGCCAGGTTATATCCACAAGCCTGGTCATGTTGGGATAGTATCTCGTTCTGGTACCTTGACATATGAAGCGGTATGCCCTTTATTGTAGGGATGCTTTCAATCTGGGAATACACTTGCCTAAGGTGTATTTCTTTCTTCATTGACAGGTATTTCAAACAACAGCTGTAGGCTTGGGGCAGTCAACTTGTGTAGGCATTGGTGGTGACCCCTTCAACGGCACTAATTTTGTTGATTGTCTCGAAAAGTTTGTTGATGATCCTCAGACAGAAGGTATACTTTGTGACTGAGGCTCCACAATCTTAAGCAAAAACATATATTTTTCTCTTTTCATCTACTTCTGAGATATCCAAATGTCCCTTAATTTGGTATGTTTTGCAGTACCACTGGTCTCAATTAGATCGGCATGATTGGTTTTACCTTTTTTCTATAATCGCTTTTAGGTTGCCATGAATTTGTAGGACAAATAAGTTAACCTTGATCCTTACTATAGCTTAAGTTATCTACCCCTGCATGTGCCAACTGGAGGACTTTTCATGAATTGTTTGCTACTTTGCTCCGACTTGGTTGAATCTAACAAGAGAAGAAAATTAATCATGTAGTAAGAATGGAGCTCCCTGCTTTTTACATTTCTCTTTATCTTGTACCCTTCTGTGTGTCGTTAATTCCTTATATTGTTAGTTAAGGCACACAAATACGTTTGCTAAATTCTTCAATACTTCTGTATGCATTTTAGTTATTATTCCCATCAATCAATACTGCACTATCCTTGTAAGTATTGTTCTCATTGATAATTACTGTTCTGTGCCTTTTAGGTATTGTTCTCATTGGAGAAATTGGAGGTACTGCTGAGGAGGATGCTGCAGCCTTCATCCAGGTGAGGGTTTGTTGGCCTGTTGGGATTGGCATTGGTTTGTATAACCTTTTTCTGTATTACATGTCCTATTTCTGTAGTGACTTTGCATGTTGCAACACCCCCTGTCTCATTAACGAGTGGAGTATCATTCAATTTCAGTCATGAACATGGCAGTTAAAATTATGATCTATCTATTTCTCTAATAGGCTTCATGATTTCTTACATTACTTATTGCAGTTCAAGCATGATGGCAATTAAAAAGCCGCACTCTCTTTGATTTTGAAGTATTTATACCTTATAGGACCCTCAATATTCAATAATATGTTCATGCATCTTTCCCAAAAGATTTATGATATGTCTCAATTGTCAATGCATGCTTCTTTTTTACCTGGGAAGCTGCAAAGTCATCTAATGTTGTGGTTTTCTTTTTTCTACATACTAAACTAGTTATAGTATCCATGTGTGTGCTGTAGTTCACCATGATTTCACAAAAATAGGCTTAAAATGTTGTTAAATCAACAAATATTTTTTGGCAATCTTCCTGAAAAATACCTTTTGGGGGGGGGGGGGGGGGTTCGAAGACACTATGGAGCCAATACCTGTTCTAGATATATTGCCTAAAGGCCCTTTTGGTCTAGCTTTCAGATAGACCATTTTTTTATTAAATATAATTTAGCTTATTAGATAAACTATAAATATTGTTTTGAGTAGCTTGTGAACACTTTCAAACTTATAAACCCCATAAGCCACCCTCCCCTGTCTTCAGCTTCTGAGTGGAAAGGGGGCTTAAGTTCATAAGGCCTAAGGGAAACCCAGAAATAGGCTAGTTGTCTGGGCCTAGCTTAAGCTTATGTGACCCACAGTTCTAAGCTTTAAATATTCCACAGTCCCCAAACAAAGCTGTTTTTGATACCCATTTTGGCTAGATAGGTCATGTGACCATGACTCTCTGGCACTATCGAAACATTGTTTACAAGAATTCAGTTTCAATAAGAGTCCAAGTGGGCCGCCACACAATTGTCATGGTCTCATGGTAGCTGCAGTGAACTCGGTTAGTTTTTCATGTGACATGGAATGTCTTAAGGCTGTACCTGGTCAGGTTGAGGTAAACAAAATATTTTGATGATTTATTAATGTTGTGAAATGACAAATGATCGTCAATCACTGCAAATATGTGATGAAAAGTAACAATTATTATCAACTAATTTAAGTTGACGTGCAAATATTTCAGGAAAGTAAAACACAAAAGCCTGTCGTTGCATTCATAGCTGGACTCACTGCACCCCCAGGCCGTCGCATGGGTCATGCTGGAGGTATCAACTTAATAAGAAGTTTGTTATTTGTTTTTTCTTTGTAATTCATGCTTTACTACATAGTACATATTTTTTTCTCCACTCAGTTGTAGTCTTTGGAAGTATGTAGTTGAAACAATGCTCCTGGCAGTCTTAATGTTGCCAGACTATTGTTCATGAGTTCTGGGCGATTTTCTGTTACTCTGCATGACAATGGTAGTTCGTGAAAAATGTTTCATAGAGATGTAATTAAATTTGCAAATATCTATAGATAAAAAGGTTAATACTTCACAGATTTTAGTAAGGAAGTTTCACCAGGGTGAATGTGGTATTGATTCACTCACTAATAGCTGTTGGGTTTGTATTTCATTCTTCCTATCAATATGGAGATTTGCACAATTTAATTGGGTAAGTCGCAAAGCAGTGATGTTGGACCTCATAGTTGCATTGGATCCTATTGGCACCTTTGCCATCTATTGTATCTTGGCCTCATGGGTCAAGGTTTATGATTGACTTTGTTCCTTTACTATAACATGGTAATTATGCATGGGTTTTTTGCGTTCTGCAAGTATTGCTGACAGGTATACGAAATAGAGAGGATTGCTTATATGCCACTGAATAACATTTCATGAAATTCATGGTGACAACATGGTTTGCTTTCTTGAATTTGTTGCTGCATTTGTCATTATAACTATCAGAACAACTGTAGTACCACGCCATTACTTTATAATGGCAAAGCATATGAATCTCAATCTTCCAGGAAAAATGTGCGCTGTTATACATTTATTTGATCGTTTTGAATCAAGTTCAACTGCTACATGTACTAATCTACTATCATTTTCCTCTTATGTTGCAGCTATTGTGTCAGGGGGGAAGGGCACCGCCCAAGACAAAATCAAGGCACTCAGAGAGGCTGGGGTTACTGTTGTTGAGTCACCAGCGAAGATTGGCTCGACTATGTTCGAAATTTTCAAGCAGCGTGGAATGTTAGATTAGAGAGAAGAAATGGTACAGTAGAAAAAACATTGGGAAACTTCTTTTTGGTGCTCGTGGGTTAATAGCGAGCAATTCGTAGAGCCGTGTCGCTGGCCGCGAAATTAAACTACTCAGGCTTCCTTCTCCTTTTCCTCTCTGCCTTCAGTGTGAAGTTGGCCTTCTTGAGGCACCTTTCCGTGTGCTCGTTTCAATAAGACAAATCCTCGAGTCATGGACATGCTATTTTGCTTGGAATTGATGCAAATACCAAAGATGTTTCAGGTTTTCTTGTTCTTAACGACGAAATTATCAATCCTCGCTATCTGTTTTGAATTTTTTAAATGATCAATTTATTATTTGGAATTACAAAAATATATCTACGATTTAAATCTTTGCATTTTGACTGTATGTCGTCCAACGGTTAGGTGACTTGAACTAGTCGTCCAACCGTTGGGTAACACATAGTCAAGTCGCTCAATAGTTTGGCGACTTGGCGTTGTGCAAAAATTGCTCTATGGTCAGGCGACATGGTAAAGTCGCTGAATCGTTAGGTGACTTTGACCACATGCTGCCTAATGGTTGGGCGACTAGCCTAAGTCGCCCAACTGTTGAACGACATATGGTTAAAAGTGCAAAAATTTAAATCGCATGTATATTTTTGTAATTTTGAATAATAAATTGATTATTTTTTAAAGAACTTATCTGTTTTTATGTTTCCACTTTGATATGAATATTATGTGTATATTTATGAGACCTAAAGGGTATTATATATAGAGACTATAAAAAATAATACAAAAGAATATACTATATACAAATAAAGAAATCAAGAAAACAAACAAACCTTATCCTATTCTAACACACACTACGCTACTGTTTTCCTTGTCGAGCCTGTGTGATAGGTGTATGCGCACCTGTTGGGGTGTGGTGGCAAGAACAGTCTTACACTATGCGATTGGAATTGGTAGAAGCATGTTAAGAGCATCTCCAACAAATCTTCTAAAGTGCTCATATCCCCTATATTTTAGAAGAAAAGGTAAAAAAAAAGGCTCCAACAGATCCCCTAAGTGGTACCTAAAAATATAAAGGACTCCATCCTTGATTTTTCGTCCCCATATATGGAGGACGCACACCATCCCCTAAATCGGCCCCAACGCTCCTGCGCCGTCCGATCCCTTAAATTCTTTGGTTGGTAGTTTTTGTGGACCCAGATTTTAATTTAGGGGACCATATTTAGAGAACTTGTTGGAGATTACATATTTTTAGTCTTCTATATTCTAGATTGTGTCATCTAAAAAGTGATTTAGGGGATGAGATTTAGAGGACATTGTTGGAGATGCTCTAAGGTCCCTGTTGTAGGGGTGGCCCCACCTAAGCCCAGTAGGCCTGTTAGGTCCGAAACAGGACATGTGTAATGACATAAGAGCCCCCGAGGGGAATACTCATGTGTAAGGGTATAACTGTACAAACACTCCCCATATGAATATATATGTGGCATAGGCCACGGGAGGAAGGCTTCAAGCCATTCATTTTACTCAACTCTCCACTACCACTCTCTCTCTGTTTGGTCTGTAACCACAACAGTTGGCGCCGTCCGTGGGGAGGATAAGAGCAAGCATCTAGATCCGAAGGAGGATGGCACCAAAGAAAGTGTCACCGTCGGCGGCGAGGAAGAAGAAGGTGGAGGCGGCGAAGTCTCGCGCCAGCACAAGGGCTTCGGCTTTAGCAACCGCAGGTACGAGCAGCAGTGTGGGCGCGACGACCAACCCCGCCATCGACGCGACGACCAACCCCGCCACCGACGCGACGACCGGCCCCACCAGAACCACCCCGACGACCACCTCTCCACCCAGCGCAGAAGCGGTGAACGGCTCCAGGGTCCTCCGCGACAACACGGCGGGCAACCTGGGAGCGCAGGTCGTGACCACCGACGTACCGGTAGTGCCGCCAAGCGCACCGACGGCCCCGGCTGCGCCCGCGGTGGAGTCGGCCCTGCTGGCAGCCCTCAGCGCGTTTCAACAGGAGCTAACAGACCTCCGCGAAGCTGTGCGGGACATGCAAGAGGCTCGGAGCCAACCCCCCTCTCCGGCTGTGGCGGCCGAACCCCCTACGTCTAGTCGCGTCACATCGCGGCGAATAGATCCGGAGTCCCTGCTCTCCGCGAGTCTGCAGCAAGCGGCTTGGCCCGCGGGCTTCAAGTTCCCGAATGTCATCGACGCTTACGAGGGTGACTCCGACCCGCGAGGCTTCGTGCGTGTGTACGAGGCCGCCATCGAAGCCGCTGGCGGAGACAACACCACGAAAGCAAGAGGGCTCCCCCCTCGCGTTACAAGGCGTGGCGCTGTCCTGGTTCTTCTCCATCGCGCCACAATCCATCCATGCGTGGGAGCAGATCCGCGGTCAACTCTGCAGCAACTTCCAGGGAAACTACGTCGAGCGTGTCGATGCGGACCAGCTCTTCGCAGTCAAGCAAAAACCTGACGAAAGGCTTCGGGATTACTTCAAGAGCTTCGCAAAAGTGCGTTGCCAGGTCAGGGACCTCAATGAAACGACCGTCATCAACGCAGCCACACAAGGCCTTCGCCCGGGACCACTCGCCGAGTACAACGCGCGGAAGCCGCTCAAGTCGGAGGCAGAGCTCTTCGACAAAGTGGAAGCGTACGCTCGAGCCGAAGAGGACGTGCGGAGGCGCCACGACAACGACTCCGACGCTAGGCGAGCGGAGGGCTTGTCACACAGAGGTAGCGCAAGAGACAACCCGAGGACAGACCACAAGCAAGTGGCCGCAAGCGACATTCGTAAGCCCCGGCGCAACCAGCGAAGACCCCAAAAGGCCCGCCACATCCTGGCCGCGCAGGGTACTCCCCGGGGAGCCGCCTCAGCCTCGCGCATCGCAGGAGGACGCCAAGGAGGCGGCAATGCCAAGCCGCGCGCGGAGCAGGAAATCCTCGAATACGGTAGATGGTGCGAGGTGCACGGCTTCGGGGGCCATTTCACGCGGGCATGCACCGAAGTCGCGGTAGTACGACAGGCGGCGGCCCACCCCTCCCGCGCTGGATCCCCCGGAGAGACCCAGTACCGCGGCGTTAATGTCATCGAGGGAGGCTCTTCGTCAAGCGCTTCCTCGGCACAACTACCTCGGCGGGCATCCCCTTGCAGCATTACTTTTACGTCAGCCGATGTGCAGGGCGTAGAATTCCCCCATCAAGATCCCTTGGTCATCCAGGCCGACATAGCGGGATGCGACGTCAGGCGTATTCTCGTGGATGGAGGGAGCTCCGCCAACATTTTGATCGCGGAGGCCCTTGATCGTATGGGAATACCTCGGAGTCTATTAAAAGCTCCGGAAGCCCCCCTCCAAGGCCTCGGAGGGCAACCTCTGAAGGCTCTGGGCCAGGTCTGCCTCCGAGTCTGCTTGTGCCAAGCCGACAACGCCAGGACCGAAGAGGTCGTCTTCGACGTCGTGGACGTCTCATATTCATACAACGCCATACTGGGCCGGCCCGCCATCAACTCTTTCGAAGCCGTCCCACACTTCGCATTCCTATGCATGAAGCTTCCAGGGCGGCGGGGCGTTGTCACCATCTTCGGCGATCAGGATTTGGCTCGGAGCATCGAAACCGAAGCTGGACGTTTGCACCGCAAGGTGCACGCCGTCAACAAATACCGGGCGGATACAACGCCATCCGCCCCAGGTTGGACGCCTAAGCCCCACCCGGAGGGCGGAGTGAAGAGGGTGCCGCTCCGAGCAGAAGGGCAGTTCGTATCCATAGGCGAGGACCTCCCTCCGCAAGTAGAGCAAGACCTGCTCCGAGTCCTCCAGGACAACATAGACGTCTTTGCATGGTCCCCGGAGGATATCCAAGGAGTGGACCGCGCCCTCATCAAGCATAACCTCGCGATCTGCCCCGACGCCAAACCCGTCAAGCAGAAACTTCGCCGTATGTCTGCGGACCGGCAGCAAGCGGCCAAGGTGGAGGTGGCGAAGCTCCTTCGAGCGGGGGTTATCCGCGAGGTCCAACATCCAGACTGGCTTGCCAACCCGGTGTTGGTTAAAAAGGCCAGCGGCGCCTGGCGCATGTGCATCGACTTCACCGCCCTCAACAAGGCATGCCCGAAGGACAATTACCCTTTACCACGTATAGACCAGCTGGTCGACGCAACCGCCGGGTGCGAACTCATGAGCTTCTTGGACGCCTATTCCGGCTACCACCAGGTCTACATGGCCAAGGACGACGAGGAGAAAATCAGCTTCATTACACCGGTGGGAACATTCTGCTTTGTGAGGATGCCCTTCGGCTTGAAGAACACGGGCGCAACTTTCACCCGCCTCGTCGCGCTGGCCCTGGCCGTCCAGCTAGGGAGAAATGTGGAGGCTTATGTGGACGACGTGGTAGTAAAAACCCGGCAGCTCGCCTCACACGGTCGGGATCTTCAGGAGACTTTTGACAACCTCCAGAGAGCAGGCATCAAGCTCAATCCGGACAAATGTGTCTTCGGCGTACAGGCGGGCAAGCTACTGGGCTTCCTCGTATCCGGGCGAGGCATCCAGGCGAACCCCGACAAGGTTGACGCTATCCTGGGCATGGAACCCCCCAAGATGACGCGGGAGGTCCAGAGGCTGGCAGGACGCATGGCGGCCTTGAGCCGTTTCCTCTCTAGAGCGGCAGAGAGGGGCTTGCCGTTTTTCAAGACCCTCCGCGGGTGCGACGGGTTTCATTGGGACGACGACTGCGCGAAGGCCTTTGACGACCTCAAGAAGCACCTCGCAGCCCTCCCCACTCTGGTGGCCCCAGCACCAGAGGCTCCCCTCCTACTCTACCTCGCTGCCTCGGCAACGGCGGTCAGCGCCGTTCTCGTCCTGGAAGAGGGCGCGCTTCAGCGCCCAGTGTATTTCGTCTCTGAAGCCCTTCAGGGTGCCAAGACGCGATATACCGAGCTCGAGAAGCTTGCTTACGCGCTGGTCATGGCATCAAGGAAACTCCGACATTACTTCCTGGCCCACCCGATAACGGTGCCATCATCGTTCCCCCTGGCAGAGATGCTCCACAACAAGGAGTCCACGGGGCGAATTGGGAAATGGGCGGCAGAGCTGGCCCCGTTCTCCCTAACATACGCCTCTCGGACGGCGATCAAGTCCCAAGTTCTGGCGGACTTCCTCGCGGAATGGACCCCCCCAGCTCAGCCCACCCTCCAACTTGAAGACCCGGTGTGGACACTTAATACCGACGGAGCGTACGGTGTTGCGGGCGCAGGGGTGGGCGCCGTTATCATTACCCCAGAGGGGCAGCGCCTCTTTTACTCGGCGCGCCTAGTGTTTCCGGCCACGAACAACACGGCTGAATACGAGGCGCTACTCTTCGGCCTCGGGAAGCTCAAAGCGATGGGAGCAAGGCGAGTCCTCGTCCGCACCGACTCCCGGCTAGTGGCGGGCCATGTGGACAAGTCATATCAAGCCAAGGACCCGGAGCTAGCCAAGTACCTAGCAGCCGTACGAGCGAAGGAACGACACTTCTTGGGTGTCACGGTGAAGGCCATCCCTCGAGCGGACAACGAGCAAGCTGACGTCCTGGCCAAGGCTGCCAGTCAGCAGCTCCCAATTCCCGAAGGGGCGTTTTACGAGACCCTGCCGGCGGCGGCCATAGCACAAGATAATCGGCACGCGACCCTCGTCCACCAGATCACCCAGCAGGGCGACTGGCGGGAGCCCCTTTTCGCCTTTTTGCAAGGCATTGCGGAACCGGACGACTCCTCCGAGCTCCGGCGTTTGCAGCACCGCGCTAGGTCCTTCCAGGTACTCGACGGGGCACTCTACAGGAAGGGGGTCTGCGCACCGCTCCTGCGGTGCCTCCCGCGCGAAGAAGGCAAGCGCCTCCAAGCGGAAATTCACGCGGGTCTCTGCGGCTCGCACCTCCAACCAAGGTCTCTGGTGGGCAATGCATTCAGACAGGGTTTTTATTGGCCAACAGCTGTCGCGGATGCCCAGGACCTCGTGCGCCGTTGTCAAGGTTGCCAATGGATGGGAAGGGCTATCCACAGGCCCCCGACAAGCCTCCACCCCATACCCCCGGTGTGTCCGCTGGCGAGGTGGGGCATCGACGTCGTGGGACCACTTCCCAGGGCCCCCGGGGACCTGCGCTTCGTCGCAGTTGCCCTGGAGTACTTTTCCAGGTGGCCGGAGGCGGTAGCCCTGGCCAAGATTACCTCGGCAGCTCTGCAGCGCTTCCTCTGGCAAAACATCATATGCCGATTCGGCGTGCCCAGGGAGATCACCGTCGACAATGGTCTGCAGTTTGATGCAGCCCCATTCAAAGAATTCTGCGGCAACATGGGCATCACCCTCCGGTTCGCCTCGGTCGGCCACCCACAGTCCAACGGGGCGGTGGAGCGGGCAAACGGCGCCATCTCTGCCGCAATCAAAAAGCGCCTCGTCGGATTACCAAACGGGAAGTGGCCGGGCGAGCTCCACAGTGTCCTCTGGTCCCTTCGCACAACCGTCACACGCCCAACGGGGTTCACGCCCTTCAAGCTCCTCTTCGGCGACGAGGCGGTCACACCCGAAGAAATAAAGGCGGGCTCGCGGCGGGTCCTCGTCCAAGCACCAGACGAGGAGCGTCAATTGTCCGTGGATCTCCTTGACGGAGACCGGGCCAGCGCAACACAGCACATCATAAAATACGCGCGACAGATGGTGCGCGGTCGCAATCGTTCGCTGTACCCACGCGAATTCAGATCGGACAACCTCGTCCTCAAGATGGCACTCCACGCGGAAACGGTAGGCAAGCTCGAGTCCAAGTGGGAAGGCCCGTACATCGTCGCGGAGGCCCTGCAGAAGGGAGCGTATCGCTTAGCCACCTTGGAAGGGCACACGCTCCGACACACGTGGAATGCGGACAAGCTACGGCGGTATTACGCCTGAGTCAAGCACACAAGGCTAAGGGCTTTCCCCGGCTTCGGCAGACGTAAGTGGCTAACGGTTAGTGCCTTAACCCTTGTAACCGCTCACCCGCGCAAACGGGAATTTAATAAAGTGCATCATTCATGCAACTTCTCCCGTTTTCATATTAAAAGCGTGCGAAGGGTCACCCTCGTGTGCACTACGCATAAGCACGAATAAAGACGCGTGGGGGACGCCTCCGCGCGCAGTCTACGGACTCTAAATAAGACGTAGCGTGAGGTCTGCCTCCGCACGCACTCCACGGAGTATAAATAAGACGTAGCGTCGAGGTCCGCCTCCGCACGCAATTTCACTGCCCGCAACGCGTGGAGGTTCGCCTCCGCGCGCAGTCCACGGACTTTAAATAAGACGTAGCGTGAGGTCCGCCTCCGCACGCACTCCACGGAGTATAAATAAGACGTAGCGTCGAGGTCCGCCTCCGCACGCAATTTCACCGCCCGCAACGCGCGGTGGTTCGCCTCCGCGCGCAGTCTACGGACTTTAAATAAGACGTAGCGTGAGGTCCGCCTCCGCACGCACTCCACGGAGTATAAATAAGACGTAGCGTCGAGGTCCGCCTCCGCACGCAATTTCACCGCCCGCAACGCGCGGAGGTTCACCTCCGCACGCAGTCCACGGACTTTAAATAAGACGTAGCACGAGGTCCGCCTCCGCACGCACTCCACGGAGTATAAAGAAGACGCGGATGCTTTCCCTGCGCACTCTACGGAGTATAAACAAGATGCGAACCCCGCGCACGCATAGGCGTTGCCCCAGTGCGTACTCTTCGGAGTATAAATAAGACGTGGATGTATATCCCACGCACTCCTCCGGAGTATAAAGAAGACGCGGATGCTTTCCCTGCGCACTCTACGGAGTATAAACAAGACGCGAACTCCGCGCACGCATGGGCGTTGCCCCAGTGCGTACTCTTCGGAGTATAAATAAGACGTGGATGCATATCCCACGCACTCCTCCGGAGTATAAAGAAGACGCGGATGCTATCCCTGCGCACTCTACGGACTATAAACGAGACGTGGATATCGATCCCACGCACCCTCTACCAACGCGGGCGCTATCTCCGCACGCTTTACAGCGTGCAACCGCGGCACAAAACAAGGGGCGTGGTTGAGGTCCCCATGCATACTTCGACTAAGCGCCAGCTCCGCTGCCACCACTTCGAAGGGTATGGGACGGAGCGCTCGCGCGTCTACTTCGACTAGGCGCCAGCTCCGCTACCACCACTTCGAAGGGTAGGGGACGGAGCGCTCGCGCGTCTACTTCGACTAGGCGCCAGCTCCGCTGCCACCACTTCGAAGGGTAGGGGACGGAGCGCTCGCGCGTCTACTTCGACTAGGCGCCAGCTCCGCTGCCACCACTCCGCTGCCACCACTTCGAAGGGTAGGGGACGGAGCGCTCGTGCGTCTACCTCGACTAGGTGCCAGCTCCGCTGCCACCACTTCGAAGGGTAGGGGACGGAGCGCTCGCGCATCTACTTCGACTAGGCGCCAGCTCCGCTGCCGCCACTTCGAAGGGTAGGGGACGGAGCGCTCGCGCGTCTACTTCGACTAGGCGCCAGCTCCGCTGCCACCACTTCGAAGGGTAGGGGACGGAGCGCTCGCGCGTCTACTTCGACTAGGCGCCAGCTCCGCTGCCACCACTTCGAAGGATAGGGGACGGAGCGCTCGCGCGTCTACCTCGGCTAGTCTGGGGCCCGAGATGCACAGTGTTCGCAAGCCCGTTTGCTCATACCAAAACGGGGGGCGACACGATACCCGCGCCTTGCACGACCCACCAGCTCGCAGCATATTACATAACAACAAGTGCATGGGAAGATCGTTGTTTGGCCCCAACAAGACAGTTACATTCCAGAAGCAGACACACGCGTGGCATGGAATGCGCCAACACCTGACTATTCCTATGAGTCCGCGCCGTCTTCGCCGCGTCGAGCGCCCGCATCGCCTGCGCCGCGCCGAGGGACCTCTTCGAGCCAGGGAAGCACGTCCCCCTCGTTTCGCAGCGTCCGCCGCAAAGCAACCGCGGCAGCCCCCTCCCCGACATAATTCCAAATCCGGTCATGAAAGTTTTGGGTCGCGGGCTCGATGGCACGAACAACATCAGATATCACCCCGAGCTCGGTAGGCAAGTCGAGCTGAGGGTTCGCCAGCTCATCGACATGCTCGCACCCACCAGCCTGCAGCAGGGCGAGGGCAAGCCCAGCACTCATATAGCCGCAGTGTGTGCCGAAAGCCTTGGCGCCAGGAAGGGCAACGCTCGAGCCCTCTTCGATTCGCTCAAGCGTCTCCATCAGGTCTTGGCGGCCATGGGTGGCGTCCTCCACGTGCACACAAAGCCCCCGGAGCACCCGCTCCAAGGACTCCATTGCATTGCACGCAGAAGAGCACGCGTTATCCCAAGATAGCGTTTTCTTCGCAACGGAGGCGGCAAGCTGTTCCTTCTCCGCCTCCAGTGTGGAGATTTGCTGAAGAAGGGCGGTCCGCTCCTCCGTTGCGGTGCGCTGGGCCTCCTCCATCGCAAGGTGTGCAGCTACTGCCGCGTTCTTCGCGTTCCTACCCACCAACTGTGCGTCGGCAACAGCCTCGTCCCGCTCCGCCATCAGCACTCGAATGACCTCGTCCTTGGTGGCGTTGGCGTCGTTCGCCACGCGCAGCTGGTCCTCCAGTACCCTCCGCTCGCGAACGCGAGCCTCTTCAAGGGCTTTGCTAATGGCAAGCGTCTACATGGCGTATAGCAAGGGTTACCTATCAGATAAACAAGGGGTATGCAGCGAGAACGAAGACCATTACCCTCATCTCGGAGGCCCCCAACGCGAGCGCCAAGAGGTCGCCCCCGCAGGAATGCAGCGCCTGTCGATCTAGGCGGGCGCCAGCATACTTTGCCACCTCGTTCCAGGCGCGAAGCGCCTCCCACCGAGGTACGAAGTCGGAGACGTCAGGCCCTACAGCCCCCGCCCTAGTGCCTTCCGGAGCAGTTGGGGCACACACAGGCCCCGGCTCAATCAGGCCGGCGACATCGCGGGGCCCCCCATTGCTCGATTCTTGCCCTCGTTTGGGAGACCTTGTCTCGCCTGGCGTCGACGGAATAAGCGAGCAAATCGGGGAGAGTTTCGCGAAGTCGCGCGACGAAAACGAACTACGCCTACCTCCGGTCACCTCTGCCGCGACCTCCACCTGGGTTGGGAGTGCCCCGCTGGCCTGAGGCGCGACAACCCTCCCGGCTTCAGAAGCATCCCCGCTAGCCGTCAGGGCCGCAGTCACCGGACCCGCCACACTGAATCGGCCCCGGGAAGATGGCGGCGATTGCACCCGAGGCTGTTTTGCCTTCGGAGTCGTGGGTGAAGCCTCTGTGGCTACCTCGGTAGCCGCGGAAGCCGCCGTTAGCGACAGCGCGGCGGCTGCCGCGGGAGGCGACGAGGCGTCATCTTCGAGAACGGCGGGGCGCATGCTCGTCGCCTGGCCACCGGATACGGCCTCGTCGGGAGTTACGCGACCCCCCGAACCGGTCGGTCTGAGCCCAGCGCCCGTCTCGCCCCCCATCCTCACGTCCTCGACCGGCGGCACGGCCGGCGAACTAAGGGCAATAACCACCGACGGGACCCCGCTCCGAGAAGATGGCGCTGCCACCGTCACACCGCTCGGTGATCCCGCAGGCACTGGGCGCTCCGGCACGGGGATCTCCAAGGCCTCACACACCCGATTAATCCGCCCCTGCCTCGCCAGGAAAGTCGCGGACTCGCGGGCCTTGTGCTCCTCCGCTGTGTACGGCCCAAGTATCGCAGCTACGGCGCATTCCGCATCTTCCAACCGGCGTACTGCAGGCATAAGCGGAGGGTCATACCTAGGGGTTTGCAACCACCCACGTGGTACTTGGCATATCGCAGGGACACTTACAGGGCGCGGAGGGCCTATGAAGCGAAGACACCCCCGGGTGGAGGCCGTCCTTCCGATCGGGCCCTCGCTGCTCATATTTCCAGTTGCAAGCAAGCGGGGATATCCCGTACATGGTGAACTCCTCCGCGAGGTCACGCATGTTGAACCGGATTGCGACCCCAGCAAGTCTCCGCGCCTGCTACTCGTCGCCAAGCCGAGGCGTCACACTCGGACAGCGGTCGAATGACATCAGCTCCGGAGGCCACCCGTGCTCGTCACGGTGTAGTAGAACCACCGCCGTGTCCAGCCGGTCTCCCACTTTTCCCACATAGCCAACGCGGGAAACAGGTGCGAGCACTCCGGCCTCAGCACGAAGTCCACGCCGCCGAAGTTCGAGTAAGCCCCCCTTCTACTCTCCTCGGGTGGCACCGCGCGTCGTGCAGAATGGCGAACAGCTCGGCGCGGGGGCGCGTACCCTCCGTCCGCATCACCCACGTGAAGATAGCCAACCGTACGATCGCGGCTGGAGTTAGCTGCACCAGCTCCAACCCATACGCTCGCAGCACTTCACGAACAAGGTGTGTCGCGGGGATCCGGAGCCTAGCGTCGAAGAATGCCACGAAGACGATCGCCTCCGACTCCCCCGGGTTCGGCTCCGCTTCGTCACGCCCGGGTAGGCGAGCCCCGGCACGCTCCTCTAGCTTCTTCTCCTGCAGAAGGGTCCGGAGGGTCTCCTCCGTGACGCGGCTCCACCCCAGCACACGGGAGCAGCAACCTTTGGACCTTTTCACGGCATCCCAGTGCTGGGGAGTTTGCTTCCTGTCACGTGGAACCAGGCGGTACTCCGCCGGTGGTGGCGTCAGGCACCGCTGGCTAGACGAGGCGCTCTCGCTAAGGCGACGCGCAGGGTCGTCAAGGGCGGCACCCGTGCCAACTGGGAGGTCGTCGCGCACAGCCATCTCTCTCACGGCGGCGGGCAGGCGCGAAGGCAAGGTTAGCAGCAGGGTGTGCAAGAGGAGTAGCAAGGAACGCACAAGCGATCAAGCAGCCAAGGGGAACGACTGCACGCCCACAGGGGCGGATTATGAAGCCCCTCGTCTCCCTACAGGCAGAAGATCGAGCGACAGAATGACGGCGGTTCGGCTACCCACGATCGGGCAGTGCAACCGCTGGAAACCGCGTCAGGCGGCGGTAGGTGGCTGCTCAGCGCCCAATGCACCCATACGCTTCCGCCGCGTGGCTTCCTTTCCTGGGGAAGAGGCGAACGGCCGCGGTCGTGGGAACGCTGGCACCCCACGACGCACCAATTACAGCCGGCCACGTGCCCACATCCAGTGCGGGGCAGGCGGGGCAGCCGTGCCAGCCTACCCCTGACAAAGGCCGGCGCGATTTCAGGTGTCATTAAAGCGCACTCCCGGACCAAGCAACCATCTTCCCGCGCGGGCCCCACATCGCGCGACGCATTTCCCGAGACTCGGCCGCCAAGGGCAGCCGACCAAGCCGACTTCGCCCGTAAATATCTGGAGCGTGAGGTAGGGCATGCCCGAACCCCGGCCCGGTCGAAGCCCTCGGCCTACTCAGTGTCTTCGGCCTCGAAGCCGCGCCCGCCCCGGATGCGGGCGACGGGCCTCGCATAAGCACGACCTCGGCCCCGTCGAAGCCTTCAGACTTCCCAGCGCCTGCGGCCTCGAGGCCGCGCGAGCTTCGGGACCTGAAGACAGCCCTCGCACAAGCACAGGTGGACGTGCGAACTATCCAAGTCATCAAAGCACCACAGGCCGATGGGACGGAGGGGGCCAAAGGACCCAGCGGCATGGCTTCGGCCCGTGAAACCCTTCACCATGAGAGGCTCCTGTTGTAGGGGTGGCCCCCACCTAAGCCCAGTAGGCCTGTTAGGTCCGAAACAGGACATGTGTAATGACATAAGAGCCCCCGAGGGGAATACTCATGTGTAAGGGTATAACTGTACAAACACTCCCCATATGAATATATATGTGGCATAGGCCACGGGAGGAAGGCTTCAAGCCATTCATTTTACTCAACTCTCCACTACCATTCTCTCTCTGTTTGGTCTGTAACCACAACAGTCCCGTTTCAAATAATTTTTGTTAAGTTTGGTTAATATTATGATATGTATTATAATACCATATAATTCTAATAGAGATAGATAATATGGATCGGAATCAGATAGTATCGCAGGAGGATCGTGATTCAACTCATAGAATTATTAGGATAAGATAGAATCACGGTGAGATCATGATCCTGATAACAAAATATATTAGTATATAAAATTTGATATTACATATTGCTAATTTAAGTTGCATTAGTTTAATTTGCTTTATTTTTATTATTTATATGTTGTTCTAAGGTAAAAAGTATTATCTTTGACATATTGCACTTTAGATTATTAGTTTATTAAAAAATAATTAAATAAGTTTAAAAAATCAATCTTAATTCAATATAATATACATAAGTGTACTCAAATTACAAAATTAAATTCAAAAATTCTATTATAGACTTGTATATTTAGAAATATAATTCAACTTTTATATAAAATATATACAATTTTAAAAATTTGATAGAATCATGATTCTACGATGCGCTCTCGTTAGATGAAAAACAATCCTATTTGGGATTACAATTCTGACAATCTTGGTTTCGATTTCTGACTTGTCTAGGAGCAAAAAAAAACAGTTTAAAACATGTTGGTTTTTTAACGTGGTTTTCTTTTCTTTTTTCCTTTTTCATATGCGTTGTCAGAGATATAATGGTGTTTTTTAGGGCCATTCGTTTTGTCTTTTGTTGATGATTTTTAGCTGTGGCTTACTGTGTTTTGGCTGAAAATAAATAATAGTGGTTAAAAGAAGTGGTTTTTAGAAAGAAGGGATGAGTGATAAAAAAGTGAGAAAGATACATACGCGTGACGAGCGAGAGGAATGAGAGTGCCTGATGTACGTATAACCAGCATTTTATCTCCGGAGCGAGAGGAGTTCGTATTGATTTTTGACTTTTCTAAGTAAAAGACAAACAGAAACCAATACTAACAGAGCTTTATTTTTTCTATTTTTTATTTTTCTTTAATTAAATACCTCATGAAAAAAACTAACAACCACTACAATATCATTTCAGCGAAAAACCATCGCAGAAAGCTAAATTGAAAGAGACCTAAGGGCCTGTTTGGCAGAGCTCCACCAGCTCCAGATCCACCAAAAACAGCTCCACTCCACGAATTTTTACCCAAACACTCCAGCTCCACGAAATCTAGATCCACCAAAATACTGGATCTAGCTCCAGATTCATGAAATCCATATAGCACCTCAAGGGGTGCTCCACGAAAACTTGTTTCGTATCCACTCGTGAAGTTAGGTGGTAATTACCCACCAATGCCACTGGATATACATCCATCCGAACCGTTTTTTTCTTTTCTATTCGGCCCAGCCGAGGGACCGAGCGCAGCGCTCCTCTCCTCGCGCCGCGACCCTCCTCGCGCCGCCTCCTCGCGCCGCCACCTCCGGCGCTCCGGCGAGCCGCCTCCTCGCGCAGCCTCCTCGCGCCGTCTCCTCGCGCCGCCTCCTCGCGCCGCCTCCTCGCGACCCTCCTCGCGCCGCCTCCTCGCGCCGCCACCTCCGGCGCTCCGGCGAGCCGCCACCTCCGGCGATGGCCTCCACTGGTAGATCCGGCCCCCCTCTACCTACTCTTTGCAGTCAAGAACAATTTTTCCAATTTTTTGGGGATTTTTTCCCCCACGTTTCTGGGCCTTTTGGTTGATTCCCCTATACGGTTTTTTTCACGTTCTGGGCCTTTTGGTTGATTCTCCCAATTTGGTGATTAGAGAATGGCAGCTTCTTGATTGAAGATTTGAAGCACTGGTATGTTCCAAATACATTCTTGTTTGAATCTGAATAATCTTGTGTGCATATGAAACCCTGAATGTACATCGGTGCAATTCTTTTGCAGGAAAGATTGGACCGTGTGCTCCAATTGGTAGAAAGATTGGGTTCTTGCGATCTATCGGTACGAGCATTGGCACGTCAAAAAGAAGTCCGCCTTCTTCGCTGAGCAACGCTGGGAAAAAAAGATTCATCTTCTTGAAGCATCCGTTGGCATGAGTGACCAAGACTACAATTGTTGTTTCCTCATTAACAATGTGGTGTGATTTGAGCATCTTTGTGCCGCACTAGTGGGAAATTCATAGGAAAGATCGGGCTTCTAAGCAACCTACATGCAAATTGGGGGTGCATTGATCTTTGATGGCTGCGAAAGCTCGTGCAAGGTCGCGGGACTGGTATGTGCTGCACACAGGGTAGAAATCTCGCATTTGTCATATTGCCAAAGTCACAACAAGCTCGCGCACTCTGATGATCTATGTGAAAGATGCATCCGTTCATGTGCTGGATTGGTTGGTAGGCCTGGTAACCTGACAAACGTGAGAGCTCAGAAGAAGGCCAATTCTTGGTCGAGGTCTAAGCAGACACAGCTATGTTCTTGTTGTTCAGAGCCGTTCATTTAATCTTTAGTTATTTTTATGTATGAACAATTGTAATAGTGTTGAGACGTTGTCATGGACATGGCTTAATTAATTATCTATCTTGTGCGTCAATGTTGAATGCTCATGAATATTTGTGTCGAGATATTACATTTGTGTTCACAAAAAAATACACCATTTTTTGTGAATAAATATGAACAAAACACGTGTGCTATATGAAAAAATATATATATCATACAACCCCAAGGGCAAAACAGGCCATTCCCACCAAAAACTCAGTTTCGTGGATCTGGAGCTGCTGTGAAAGCCAAACAGTTTGTCCAGCTCCATGGTGGGATCCCACATTCACGGTGGAGCTGCTCCACGGTGGATCTGGTGGATCTGGAGCTGGTGGAGCTCTGCCAAACAGGCCCTAAATTAACTTTGCCTGCTGTTGATTCTCTCCTGAGTCCTGGCTGCCTAACAGAACTTGCTATGCTACTTTCAGAAAAGCAGCGAAAAATTGTTCCGTAGTACTCACTGCAGCAAAAGCACATCCAGTTTATCTATTCTCAAGATTCTTCTGTGCAGGTGGAAGATCACATTAGCAGTTTTTGTTATAAAAGAATACATGACCGAAGCCATAAACAAGTTTTGAACCCCGCATAAAAGGGTCGTTGGATCTCCGTGTGAGTGAATTGCATCAAAATACAATACCGGATACCGCAGAATGTGCTTTGCAAGACCTGTAAATCAATACCGTGTGATCAATGCATGAAATTAGAAGGGTCTTTTTTCTTTTTCCTTTTTTTTTGTTTCCTTCAAGACAATGTACCTAGATACTACAAGCCCAGATGTTGTACAGCTAATGGTATCTCTTTTGACGCTACATACAACTCATGGTACAATTTGAGTTGATTTGATTCCATCTAACAACAAAACTATCTTCTAGAGAACTTTGACAAGAGATAGACAACGAAGAAGCAAAATAGAGCAAAAAGGACAACATGGACAACATGATTGGAGCCCTGCTGGATGATGCTCTTGTTCATCCGTCGCATGTTATTCTTCACTCCAGCCTGAGCTTTTATAAGGGTCATTTGCTGTCCATGCACAGAAGATAACAAAATCAGAGCATAACTAGGATAAAGATGGCTAAAAACACAAGAAAATTATTTGATGCATAGTGGTCCTTAAAAAGTAGCTCAGGTATACATAATATCTAGAGAGTTCAAACAACAAATCAAAATTTTAAGAACTCACTGCAAAGTAACGAATTCAACAATTTACAGTTTACTACTGCTGATCAAAGGGACCTTCAAGGTCATACACAATAAATGACTTCATTGAACATATGAAACTCTTGAAAGATGGTAGGACTGAACAGTATATGAACAAGGGATAAAATGTTTGTCAACCATCAAGGACAACCATGACCAAACCAAGAGGTTAATAACAAATATATATAGCAATTGCCCGAGTAAAACATGACATGGAAATAAGAAGGTAACAATACCAATTGGCTGAGAAAATCATTCTGGAATGTGGCTTCAGTGTTTATCTCCTGGGCGACCTGGAAAAGCAATTGAGATCATATAAAAAAAGAAGCTTATGAAAATGTGAACAAAAACCAGCATCAACAGCTTATAAACAACAAATAGCACAAATGAATCATCAAAACTTGAAGTCTTTTTTCATCAAATGGCAAACCCATTACTTGTTGAAACTAGAAACATCTGATATAAAATGGTACAACCTAGATACAGTATCATTAAAATTTTCGTAAGATTGATTTTACAAGACAAAATAACAATAATGCTGTCAATCAGTCCCGACTAATCCATAAGATTGTACAGAGGCATAAAACCAGAAAAGTCAATGGAGTCAATTCCAGATGAAGCTTCAATGGGATCACTCCATGCTCTTAACAGCATATCTGAGGAAGTATAAATCGATGTCTATCTATATGAAGGTTCAACGGGGTCACTGCATGCTCGTAGCAGCATATCTGAGGAAGTATAAATCAACAAGTATCTGTCAAGAAGCTAATCATATATGGTAATAATGGGTCAAGGGAGTGACGAGAAAGCAAAGGAATCTGACAAGAAAGATGGAATGCTGCAATGGAAGCTATGGCAGATACGAAGGAAATGCCTCAAGGACCTGCGCGACTATTGAGAAAAATATCCAAAGCAGAGCATATGACCTCAATTTACACCAGGTTATACATTGCATTTCCATTCAACCCAAATCCATTAACATCACATCAGTTTTGAAAGTTTCCCCGCGAATTTGGAAAACAATACAGGGTACCAATTTGTTACTACATTAAAAAGCACTAGCTACATATGGTGTTGATGTTAGCAACCCAAATCAAACAAGCAGACTCTTATTTACCTACGATGATTCTGATTTAAGTGACATCTACTACCAATTCTTCCTAGTTTAAAGACAATAAAACCAACTTAAACAAATTTACAAGCTCCCCACCACCAAGAACTAAATCAGCGATCAAATTACCAGTCAAAAACAAATTGAGAACCACGAAATATATATTGGAACATGTTCTCCAAAAAAAAAAATCTTGGAACGCCACCCATAGCATCTACAACGCCTGTTTAATGTACACACAATCCATAGGTTTCTAACTTGCAAATTGAGGCAACAAGACCATGACTGAGCATACATAATAGAAATCAAGAACCAGACAGAAACAAGGAGAGAGGGAAATGGAAATCTTACGCCTTTCAATAGGCGAACCCTTGAGTGCAGCCCATCGATCTCCTCGTCAAGATCTCCGTGCATCGGATCGATCCGCAGCTGGATCTCGTCCGAGCTCGACGCGTTCCTGCAATCCCGTAAGAACCCCCAACAAATTTATCACGGACTCGGATCCAATTTTGCGGGACAAATCGACGGATTCGGGCAGCAGCGAGCAAGAATTGGACCCAAAAAACCTCGGGGCTCGGATGGGGTTTACCTTGATCGAAGCGGCCTGGAGCCGTAAATCGGGTTCGCCATCACGGGGTACGAGGGCAGATGGCGTTCGGCTCGTCCGCGAGTGACTTGATTCGGACGTTGTTCGAATTGACGAGGGATCTTGGGACGGCGGCACACGGAGAGGCGGGGATGGGGTGGCGCACGCTGGCACGCAGCGCAACGGCAACGGCGGGTGGAGACCGGAGAGGAGGGTGGGAGGGATCACGTGACGTCGCGGGGGAACGGGAGAGGACGGCAAGGGAAGGGAAGGGAAGGATAATTTAATTATTTGCCACTCTTACGAGTAGGGTGGCAACAGATTTGCCACCCTGGCCCGTTGTCAGTGACTCAGACGGCCCCGCATGTAAGTGAGAGAGGTAATTGGCCAATCTTCAGAGTGGCAAAAAGTTAAATTCCCCGGAAGGGAAGAGACCAGAAAAGGAAAAGATTGAAAAATGACTCTGACATGCGGCTCCAGTTGTCAGTGACTGTTGTGTTTCCCTGTTGACTTTCGTGGAAGGTTAATAGCGTGTGAACATGAGGAGTTATATTATAAGAGCAAGTACAATAGTATAGCCAACTAGTAGCTATAATATTTATCCATTTCATTTATAGTTTTCAAAAAAATAGTTCATACAATAAGGTAGCTATTACAATAACTATTTGACCCCACGTGTAAGAGAGTGAAATGTATATTTTTACGTGCTATAGCTAGCTATAATTTAGTAGCCAGCTTCCTTCTCTCTCTGCCACGTAAGATTTGGTTGATATTATATTTTGCTATAGCCTGCTGACTAAGTTTTATTGTACTTGCTCTAAGGGGTTGTCTGGATGGATGCTTCAGTTGTTAGGGACCGTTGTGTTTCCCTATTGACTTTCGACGAAGGTTGACAGCGTGTGACGACGAGGATTTCTATCTAAAATTATAAGAGCAAGGCTAATAATACAGCTTTCAGCTGGCTGTATAGATACTTACAGTTCACTTATCAGCCCATTCATATAGTAGTTTACAGCCAGCTGAAGGTTGTATGACACACCCCTTTCTCTCACAAAGTTTCTTGGTTCTTGTGCTTCAGCTGGCTGCAAACTTACAGCCCACCTCTCTTCTCTCTCCTCCTCTCTCTCCTCCACCTCAGCATACAGCCTACTAACAGTTTCTTATTATACTTGCTCTAAGGAGCCTAAGCCTATGCTTTGACTCTACTCGGCGCAGGAGGATGGAGGAGGAGAATGAGGAGGGAAAAATTGGAGGGGAGTGGGAGGCGATACAAGTGGGACTCGATTGGCTTAAATAAGCGGTGAGGCGGTGACGTACTATGCAACAGTAATGTCGAAGTATTTAGTCTCCTAAAAATAATTTTGATAATTAACAACGAACCATGTTTAAGAAACTAATATGTTTGTTTAAATAATTGAAAGATTTGGTTTTGGATTTGGAGGATATCATGAAGACAAACATAGAAAGCATGCAAACATGAGTATGGTTTAACTTTGGCTCAAGACAAATATATAAAATATGCTAAAGACCTCTTTCTAGATTTTACCAACCTTAGCATATGTTGATTTAAGACTGGATTGATAGGTTAGATGCCATACTATTAAGAGAGATTCACAGCTAGTAGCTTGACGATGATATGATGCCACATTGCTCAATCTTAGTACATGCATGCATTTGAAATTGCTTTGTTGCCCTCTTTGCTCTGTTTTTTCCTGAAACTAGTATGACTGCTATTGAAACAACGGTAGTACCGCTATATCGGTACTACTGTGACTTACATGCCAGTATGTTTTTTTAGAGAGCCGACGGTTTGGAATTCTTTAGGCACGATACTACCGTACTTGTTAGTACCGCTGTGGTATGATCGCATATCATGTCCAGTACTACTGCACCTGTGGTATGACCACATTTGCATTGGCAGTAGCTATTTTTCAGAGAGATATATTTTGGAAAATTTTCTTCCCTATGAAAAATGGTACTACCGTAGCATAAATGTAGTACTACCACTTGGGGCAGTATGACTGGGCATGCGAATGCGGTATGATCGATTTTTGTTTTAGTGTAGTTAATGAGCAGTAAGTAGTCGTTGAATAGTGGATATAGTACTACTGGCCAATACATGGTGGTACTATCGCTCATCTTGATTTTTGGTGGTTTTATCCCTAACGGTTATCTTAGTTGGTGAAGGCTACAAATACTTCCCCACATACATAAGAGCACTCTCTTGGGCCTCTATTGAATACACTCAAGCCTTTGCATCCCTCGCTTCAACTTTAAAGTATTTAGTTCACCATTAGAGGTTATTAAGAGCATTCAAGTGTATTGCATCAATTGTTTTAGATTTGTGGCACTTGAAGACCTTCAAGCAAGCATCATCAATTTATTACTCTTGGTGGTTACCACCACCTAAACAACTTGGAGGAGTTATATCCAATGATCGTTTCAAGAAGCTTGTGAAGAGGTCCGGTGTGGTTGTAAAAGTCAAAGCTCACATCTTGGAGCGAGAAATAACTACCTCTGGTGAATTGAGGAAAGATTCATTTGCACACGGAGCCAGCTTGATTTGTTCAAGCTCCCTCAACGTGGATTAGGGGAAACTGGCAAGTCTTTGATACTACGAAAAAAATATCTACGTTCTTTACGTGGTTTACTCTCTTGCTCCTTGCTTAGCGCATTTACATTTCTAATGATTAATTGCTTACTTGAATATTTAGAATTGTATCTTACTTAGACCTAGCTTGTTGGAGAACATAGTGAGATTTTGATTGTTTTGGCCTTGAATTGCACAAAAACAAATTTTAGTTCATATTTACTCAAATACCGGGTTTTAGCTAAAAGATTTTAAAAACCTCATTTTCACCCACTCGAGTTGATTATCCTTGAGCCCATGAGTGGTATCATAGCTTGGTTTCTCTTGTTAAGCTTTATCGTCTAGAGACAAAGGATGGCTAGTGAGGGAAGGAAAGGCACCTCTTTTTTTATGGCTGTAATTATGCTTATTGAAAAATTTGTACAACAACTTATTTAAAGGCCATGACTTCAAGTATATGGAGAGTTGTTAGTGAAGGGTTCGTTACGGCTCTTGATCCTACACATCGTGTGGATCAAGAGGAGCAGAACTCTCACTTCAACGCTCAAGTGATGAACGCTCTCTTTGGAGCTTTGAATACAGATGAGTTCAATTAGGTGAGCAATTTTGAAGCAGCTCATAAAATTTGGACCACGCTCTCAAAACTTCATGAGGGCACATCTGTAGTCAAAGATGCCAAATTGCATAGACTCTGAATTAAATACGAGATGTATTCAAGGTTAAACAACATAATGAATGAACTCAAGAGCTTAGGTTCTACACTACTAGATCTTGATGTTGTTCGAAAAATACTTAGGCCTTGCCAAATAAATATGAAACATTCCTGACCTTGTTTTTCTCAACTCATACGAGTTGCTAAGAATTATTCCAACTAGTCCCTTAGGCAATCTCATTACAGATGAGTTGTACAAGAAATTTAAGGAGTAACTCTTAGAGCAATCATTCTCCAAGAATAAGATTACCACTTTCAAGGTAAAAATGGAATCAAGCGATAAAGCAGGTGATGTTGAAGACAACTCCGAAGAGGAGATAGCTCTCCTTGTAAGGAGAATGAGAAGATTCATGAAAAAATGCTCTCCGGGTGAATTTTTAGATTTGCGGGATCGGAAGTACCGGTGGTTTTAACGTCGGAACTACTGTTGGAAGCGGTAGTTCCGCAGTATAGAGTGGTACTTCCGGAGCCCGGAAGGTCCGGAGGCTAGAGCGGAACCTTTTTTCCAGAGAGCGCCAAGTTTGGTTCCACCCTAAGCGGTAGTACCGCGCAGACTTCCCAGAACTACCGCAGAGCGAAAGTACCGGATTTTATAACGGCGGTAGTATCGCGTTGACTTTCAAATGGCTAGTTCAGAGCCTCTGACATAGCCGTTCTGCTGCGCTAGAGGTGGAGCGAAACTACCGGCCATTGGCCGGCGGTAGTTCCGCTCGCCCTGATTTTTTTGAAATTTGTTTCAAACGGCTAGTTTTGGTTGGTGGGGGTATATATACCCGTACCACTGCTCAAGGATAGAAGTTAGAGACTCCATTGAACATCCTTGAGCATTGAGCATTCATTCCACACCTCTTTTCTCCGTGTTCATTCAATTGAGGTGGTTGGAGTAAAAAGTGCATGTGCATTCAATAGTTGATCCATTTGGCACTTGTTTGCAATCAAGTGAAGCCCTTAGTTTATTACTCTTGGTGCTCGCTGGCACCTGGACGATTGGGTGAAGGTTGATCGGTGATCTTCTCAAGAAGCTTGTGAGAAGGCCCGGTGTTCTTGTGAAGGTTGGAGCTCACCTACCCGAAGCGGGGAAGAGCTACCACTAGTGGATTCGAGGTGCTTCGGCTTAATTCGTGGAGCCGGTCCAATTCGTTTGGGCTAACCTCAATGTGGATTAGGGGAAACCGGCAAGTTTTCGAACACCACGGTAAAACACCACTCATTCTACTCTCATGATCTCCTATAATCCTAGAAATCCTCTCCTCAAATCTAGACAACTGATCGAGCTCAGGAGTAGGAGTCTGATGCTGAGGTACAGGATAGTGCTGGTGTGACCAATGAGAAATATCCTGATCTCCATATCTAAAACCCTGCAATGGTGTACTAATAAAAAATGATGAGACATCAGGGTTGTTGTTTCCATATGACAGACTCGAGTGCTCAGGCCATCCAGGGTGATAAGTGTCAGGGTATGGCCCACTCGGCTGAGAAAAGCTCATCCCGTAACACTCTGGAGTGGACAAATAACCACGCTGGCACTCAGCGGGTGAATGGCCCTGAAAACCACAAGTCTGGCATATAGGAACAACTGGAGAGTGGGCGCCTAATAAAGAACTGTAATGATCATGCCCGCTCTCTAACACAACTCCTCGCTCTAAAGCATAGCGCTCTAACTGACGAGACAATAGATTTACCTGTTCTTGAAGAGTATCATAAGTACTAGGGGTGCTCATATAACCACAAGAATCAGAATAGTAAGTCATAGCCTCAATAAGTACCAATATCAATCAACCTGCGAGAATGGATACGAAAAATCGCGCAAGAGAGAAATAACTAGGGAAAGGGTTAGGGGTTAGCGAGATATCACAAATATGAAAAATGACAAAATAAAAGACAGGTCAGCACAAACACAAAACAAGCAAAAGAAAATAAACGACCTAGTCTATAGCCTAACACTGTCGCTCTAAGCTAATCCCCGGCAACGGCGCCAAAATGCTTGATCGTGCAAAATAGCACACCCGCAAGTGCACGGGTTGCCACTGAAATAGCGACGAGTGTCGTGTTCTCCACAGGGACTAGACTGAGGCTACCGGTGCTCAGCTAAAGCTAAGTCAATCGAAACGGGGGAGAATCTAAACTACAACGACTACTGAAGCAATCGAATGAACGAACTCTAACCCACACGATCAAAACGACAAGTGAACTAAACAATCGAAAGACGACGAAATGAACGACCGTACGAATGGACGTCGTACGACCGAACGAACAACATGACGAGAAACTAAACGAACAACGCACGAACGACACTAACGACTACACGAACGAACACTACTACCGACCGACGACCTAACTAACTACCGACCGCGAGAAGCACTGGAGATAGTCTAGAAGCACGGAGGGAGTCGAGAGAGAATGAGAGAGGTAACGATCGACAGCTAACTAGACGACGTCGGCACACTACAACACAAGCACTGAACTATGAACGCACGCACGACTTAACTACCGACTGACCGCTAAGGGAAGCAAAGAGGGAGGACGAGAAGCACAAGGGAGAACTAGAAGCAAAGGTGGGTTGAGACAGCAAGGGGAATGGAAACGGTCGGCTGGCTAGCTAATTCGACAAGACTCTCAAACAAACACATATACTAACACGGACAACTAACAGAGGGATACTAACAGCTAACACAACTAACACAACCAAAATCACAGAAACTAGCCATACTCACTGAATAACACAGACCACACACCTCTACAGATTCACAAACAAATTCTAGAAATTATACTATTGACAATATGAACATTGAGCAGATCTGAACCAAATCTGACAAGAGCCTAACCACAAATTCACTGAATTCGTGCAAACATCACAGATAACATTTCACAGTGAGCACAAGCATCCATCACAATGCATAATTAACCATCACACAGATCTCATATTACAAGTCAACATCAACAGTGCAAATGTAATTATCACTTAACAGAGTAATTGAAATGAAGAGCTGAAGAAATAAAGGGGAAGAAAAGAGTCAACCGAGAGGAATAAGAGCAGAGGGCGCTACCGGCGGTGGAGTTGATTGGGGGGTTGATGCCGTCGATTGCGGTGGAGATGCCGGCGGTGAGGAGGTTGAAGGAGGCTTGATGCAGGGCGCCCACCGTGGAGAGCTACGGCCCGGCGCAATGGTGGATGGTGGCGGCTCGGTCTCGGTGAACTGGAGGCGATGTGGATCGGTGGTGGCCGTAGAGCGGCGTCGCCGATGGAGAAGTGGTGGGGCGCACGGGTGATGAAGAGCAGAAGATTGAGCAGAGGGGAGAACTGCCGAAGGGAGAGCAAGTGAAGGGATGAAGTCGCGGCAGCCGGAGAGGGTGGCAGCCAGACTAAGGAGAAGGAGCGACCGGAGAAGAGGGGTGGCGGCGCAGTAGGGTGGCGGCGGGATTTGGTGGAGAAAAGGGGAAAATGGAGAGGCGGCAGCAAGGGAGAGGTAGAGGAGGAGCGGCGGCGCCGAGATGGGGCTCAATGGAGGAGCGGAGGGCGAGTAGGCGGCGGCGCACGGGATTTGGACGGCGGGCTCGGTGGAAGAAGGTGGAGAAGGGGAGCGGGCGGAGAGAGGTGCGGCGGCGCACGGGAGAAGCGGCGGAGTAGGGGCTGCGTGGTGGAGACAGGAGAAGCGGTGGACGGGTGTGGAGAAGGAGGAGAGGTGGCGGTGTGGTGCGGGTGGCCGCCGGCGAGTATGGCGCGGCCCTCGCCGGCGCCGGTAGGGAAGAGAAAAGGGGGGAGAGAGAGAGAGCAAAGGGGGGTTGAAGGAAGAAGCAAACGGCCAGCTCGGTTTCTCCCCAGGCGGCGGCGGCGCAGGATGAAGGAGATGGGGATTTTGGCATTTTTGCAATTTTGTCCTCCCAATTTTTTAGGGTTTACAATTAGGTCCTTTTCCCATTGGATTTCTTCTGTTCTGGCCCTTCCGGAGCTCCTTTTTCAGCGCGGAAAAATCCCACGCGTTCATGACGACGCATACAACTGTACGGAGCAGTCCAGATTTGTCGTTTATGCGCCTAGATCGCGCCGGCCTACAGTAAAATACAAAAAATGTAAAATGGTCCATTTCGAGCAATTAAATATAGAAAATAGTGCAAATGATGATAAATGGTCCCAAAATGCGAATAATGTGAGGGTAAAATGATAGGTAAATGAATGCAAATATGACGCATGTCACTGCTTCTTCTCTCTTCCTTCGTCTCCTTCTCCCATTTTTTCTTCTCTCCAGCTGACAGCACATGTTGGAACTAATCTTATTATTAATAGTGGTCAGTGTCAAGTACTATGTACTCGTGTATCAAGTACTATGTAGTCATGTGTCGAGTACTTGTGTGTCCGAGTCCGTGTAGAAGTCAAAGATCACAGAGTTGAAGACTCCGGGGTATAATGAACTGGTCATAATTACAGTGAATCAGTTGTAACTACAGTGAACCGGTCATAGCTACAGTGAACTGGTCGATAGTCGTAGGTCAACAGTCGTAAGCTACAGTACCTGGTGGGTACTCTTAAGCTACAGTATCTTTGGTTGGTGCTTAGAAGACCTATGTGATCGAAGACCGGTAGTATCGACTCTATGTGAGCGGTATTACTGGAGATGCAATTAAGCGGCGTGGTCGAAGTGCTATGGTCGAAGAGCTGTGGTTGAAAAGGCATGGTCGAAGTGGCATGGTCGAGGCACCATGGTTGAGAAGCCGTGGTCGAGGCGTAGTGGCCGTAAGTCGACGCTGGGCATCCGAGTAATGGTTAAGTCAATGAGTTGAGCGAGTATTATTGTAGTGTGCTCGTAGTAAAGGCTGAGTCAATGAGTTGAGTGAGTCTTACAGATAGTGCGCGGTGTGCGTTCAGTAATGGGTGAGTGGTCTGCATGTGCGGCCTGGTTGTATGTGTTTAAGTCATGTAATCTATAAAGCAATTTGAGAAAATTAAGTGAATATCAGAGGAAGGAAGAAAAGGCGTGTGTTGCCACAAAACAAGTCTCTCCTGTGTTTACTCGTTCTCCACTCGTGTGTGCTTCTTCCCTGGGCTGGGCCAACAATTGGTATCAGAGCATTGGTGATTTTCTTGAGTCGGAGAAGATGCCGAGGGAAGGAAGGAGTATGTCTTCGTCCGTAGTGTGAGGCTTGCTGCGAGCTAGTTCATCCGACTCACAGGTGGTGAAGATGTGGAGCATGGTGACGTTATCGTACCCACAGCTTACCTGCATGAACTACATGATTTGGGCAATGAAGATGTGTGTCGCTCTTTAGGCTCAGAATGTGTGGGAAGCAGTGGAGCTTGGTGCCATAGAGTACCAGAAGGATTGGATGGCATTATACGCCATCTATCAGGCTGTACCAGAGGAAGTCATGTCTTCCCTCGCCAAGAAGGACACGGCCAAGTCAGCATAGGAGGCAATCAAGATGGCGCATATGGGGCACAAACGTGTGCATGAATCCAAGCTACAGACCCTTAAGAGAGACTTTGAGGAGCTGAAGATGGAGGAAGGGAAGACCATTGAAGACTTCACCGGTCGGGTGACGCATGTTGTCACTGGTATTCATGCGTTGGGCGACACCATGGTAGATAAATTTGCCATTGTTCACAGGTTTCTTCGTGCTGCCCTGACGCACTACATGCAGCTCGTTACTTCCATCGAGTAGTGCATAGATTTGAAGACTCTCGCCGTTGAAGATCTTGTCGGGCAGTACAAAGCCTATGATGAAAGCGTCTGAATTAGTTTTGGCGATTCAAAATAGAGTGAGTATCTGTTGCTCACGTGAACGCAGTGGGAGACCCTCAACAAAAAGAAGAATGGAGAAGGGTCAGGCGGCGGCGCAAAGAAGAACCATGACCGTGGTGACGGCCATGTCACAAGTGGTGGTGGTCATAGAGATAGCCATGATGATAGTAGCAATGACAATGACTCTGACATCAATGAGCGCAAGTTCAACAGGAAGAAGGTGAAATGCTTCAACTGTGGCATACGTGGGAATTTTGGTAGTGAGTGCCACAAGCTGAGGAAGGAAGAGGCACATAAAGAACTGGCGCTACTCTGAAGTTTGGCGAGAAAGTACTCAAAATAATGACAACAAGATTAGGGGTTTGATTGCTAGAACTAATCTTGTTATTGATAGTGGTCAAAGTCGAGTAGTATGTACCCGTGTGTCAAGTACTGTATAATCGTGTGTTGAGTACTCGTGTGTTCAAGTACGTGTAGAAGTCGAAGATCCCTGAGTCAGAGAGCAGTCAAAGACTTCGAAGTATAATGAATTGGTCATAGCTGGAGTGAATCAGTCATAACTACAGTGAACCGATTGATAGTCGTAGGTCAACAGTCGTATGCTACAGTACCTAGTCTATACTCATAAGTTATAGTACCCGGTCGATGCTCAGAAGACTTACGTGGTCGAAGACTAGTACTTCGGTTCTGTGTGAGCGGTACTACCAGAGATGCGGTTGAAGCACCGTGGTCGAGCAGCTGTGGTCGAGACGTAGTGGTCATAAGTCAACGCTGGCATCTGAGCAACTACTGTGTCAATGAGTTGAGCAAGTATTATGGGTAGTGCGCTCCAAGTAACAGTTGAGTCAATGAGTTGAGAGAGTCTTACGGATAGTGCGTGGTGTGCACCGAGTAGTGGGTGAGTGGCCTGCATGTGTGGCTCAGTTGTATCTATTTAAGCCATGCAATGTATAGAGCAATTTGAGAAAACTGAGTGAATATCAGAGGAAGGAAGAAAGGGTGTGTATTGCCACAAAAGAACTCTCTCCTATCTTTACTCATTCTCCACTTGTGTACGTTTCTTCCCTGGGCTAGGCCAACAGCACCTCCAGCTACTTTTGGCTACACCAGCCATCTCGGCCCTAGCCTCCTCCAGCCCGTCACCCTGGTGCTCTCCTTCTCCATTGGCTTGCTCCTGACTTGCCCTCGGGTTGCTCTCGGCTAGCCTCGGCGCTGCTGCACTATCTCAGCCCAGTTCGGCTACCACCAACCACTCGAGCACCTCCCTAGCTGGACATACCTCAGCGCACGCTGATTGCTCGATGCCATGCTGTTGGCCATGCGTGCCTATGCATGACACCTCGCCGAGCTGCCTACGTCGCTTGGCCGTGCGTCGTCGCCGGCACACTGAGTTGCGCCAACTCGAAGCCATCGCTGTGACTTGCCCTGGCTGCCTCCTCTAATTGTTGCTCCCTCCGGCCACCTCGCATGCTCCGGCCACACCTTGCACCTCCTCCTACTGCTGCCAGCCTGCTACTCGGCTTAGCCGGCTCACCGCCAATTCACCTCGAACCTGCGCCGACCGTCGCTTGCGTTGAACCACGCCTCAGACACCCTTGGCACTAGCTCCAGCTCTGCATGGCTTGGCCCTACTGCCGTGTTGTTGGCTTCACCTTATCGAGCCACCCGGCTGCTTGCCTCACGTTGGCGCCGGCGCCGTTGGCTCCGCCTTGCCGCTCTCCTCCAGTTGCACCGCAACCATGAGCATGCATGCATGGCTCCTTGTCGAGCCGCCTCACTGCCCTTTGTGCCAGCACTAGCCAGCTGCCACAACTCACGGTGCCACGCAGTAGTGCTACTACTACTTACCTCCCCTCCCATGAACTCACCCAAATGGCCTTGCACGCGTGAACTAATGGTAGAAATGGAATGCTCGGATGATGGGGAATGCGATGGTATAACATGCATCATGTGATTTGCGATTTTTGGTCATGATTGGAAGGAGAGATGGTATAACATGCATCAAGTTGTGTATAACAAGATGCAATATATAATTACGCAAGGCTTAACATAGGATTGTTGAGTGGTTACTTTGCGAAAAGCAATAATTTAGAGCAAATATAATAAATAGATTGAAAACACACTTTGGAAATGAGCGATAAATAATGAAATAATGAAATCAAGAAATTGAATAAACTACAAGTGAACTAACCATTCACTTCCCAACGAACCCAAAATTTTATTAAAATCTAAACCTTGTGTGAAATTATCAAGCATTGTTCGTAACTAGGGATATGGCTATTTGAATATTTTTATACTCTGCAGAGGTTGCACAACTTTATCCACAAGAGATAATTAACTTATCATGCAAATACACGCTTCCTTAAGCGTGCGAATAAGTGATTATCACAAGGTATTTTTAATGCTCAATCGTAACCCAATTCTATCCGCTAAGTTTTTACTGTCGAGTCGGCTAACCACCTAGTCGAAAAGTCCCCTCTTGCACCATGTGAAAATGTCTAATCAACACACATATTCATCTCAATGGCAAAATCAAAGTTGAAACATCACAAATTAATTAGTTAGATCAATCCCATACTAGACGTATGGTCAACATATGATAAAAACGAAAATTAAACAATCAGATTTTGAACATCAAAGACCAGAAAAATCAAAAATGGAATCTATGTGAAAGAACCACGATAGAAAATCACCGGTCAGATATATCTCTAACTTCTCCTAATGCAATGTGAGATGGGGCCTGATAATATCATACCTACTCCTATACAGAAGAAAATACTGGCTCAATACTCCAAAAATTAGGCAATTTTCTACAACACATGAAATAATATTTGCATTTTAAACCAACATTTGTTACATAAAGAAGAAAAAGATTCACTTGTATGAACAAGAAGCACTCCGAATCTGAAACATCGACCACACAAGAACTTACATCCATCTTAATGCCAATAGCATCTCTGCACCTTACTCTAACAAAATATATAGAAATAGCATATACACGTTGCTGACCCTCAACATTACCAAACCTAGATCAAAATTAGGCCCACCATTATATCCTAACATCATAAGAGTTCGGATAGCTTATGTACATATTGAATATGTTATAGAAGAAGCTAGCAAGTAGGTTGCTCAATAGGTAGTATATGTCATACCTCTGTTTGCTACAAGTTCGAGGTCCACTCATTCCAATTCATGGCAATTCTTCCCCATGAAAAATTCCCTATGTACAAAAAGAAACCAAAAAGATTATAAGTTACATGTACCAGCGAATTCCTTGGTGGCACTGTAGTAGCCAAAGTAGTTGTTCATCGCCTTCGATTCCCACAGGACTTACCCAGCATGCTCCCACCAGTCATTTTCCTTGAGAAAAAAGAACTAATAAACCAAACACAGAGAATTGCATATCATTGCAATTCCCCTTCCAATACTAAAGTGCACAACACCAACTACATATCAACGCAGTTCCCCTTTCCCTTGGCCTGTTCAACTACTCGATAAAATGTATCAAGGTGAGAAAAAAGAATTCATGTAATGTCAGGAACATACTGTTGGAATAACGCTTGTGTATTCCTCATGTGGCCAAAGGGCCAATATATATACATGTACAGGTGGCATATATGCAAGAAACCCCTTATACAATAGGGTAAATACATAGACACATATTACACATCTAACACCTCCCCTCAAACTTATGGTGGATCAACAACATGAAGTTTGGAGAGATGAAAACTGTGCTGAGCCCTGGTTTGTGCCTTTGTGAAGAAATCTGCCAACTGAAGCTCGGAAGGCACATACTGAAGAGCAACAATCTGGTCTTGCACCTGTGTCCGCATGTAGGAAGCATCAACACCAATATGCTTTGTAAGCTAATGCTTCACCGGATCTTTAGCAATGCTAATAGCACCTGTACTGTCAGACAAAAGAGGAGTCGGTGCACAAACAGAAACACCAAAATCCTCAAGTAACCACAGTAGCCAAGTAACCTCCGTAGTCAACAAAGCCATAGCTCGCAACTCAGCCTCAGCACTCGAACGAGAAACTGTCATCTACTTCTTAGTCTTCCAAGCAATGAGAGAACCACCAAGAAAAACACAATAAGCAGAGAGAGACCGGCGATCAGAGGGATCACTAGCCCAGGTAGCATTAGAATATGCCTGGAGCTGTAAAGAGCTGGAGCGAGGGAAAAAGAGACGACGAGAGATAGTTCCACGAAGATATCGTAGAACGCGAAGAAGATGACTATAGTGGAGCTGAGTGGGAGCGGAAACAAACTGACTCAAGATATGCACAGGGTACGAAATGTCAGGGCGAGTGACACCAAGATAAACAAGGCTCCCAACAAGATGACGATAGCGAGTAGGATCAGCAAGAGGCTCACCATCCATGGGATGAAGGTGAACATTAAGCTCCATGGGAGTCTCAGCTGTCCGCTGATCAGTAAGAGAGGCACGATCAAGAAGATCCTGGATATACTTTTCTTGGGACAGATAGAAACCCTCAGGAGTAGAAATAACCTCAATCCCAAGAAAGTAGCGAAGAGGACCGAGATCAGACATAAGAAACTGCTCATGAAGCCGCTCCTTGACAAAAGTGATATACTGAGGATCATCTCCAGTAATGATCATATCATCCACATACAAAAGAAGAAGTGTCCGACCACGAGATGAAGTGTGGATAAAAAGAGCAGGATCATGAGCACTCGCCGAAAAACCAGCTGCAGTGACAACAGAGGAGAAACGATCAACCCAGGCACGAGGAGCTTGCTTAAGGCCATATAGAGATCGGCGAAGACGACAAACCATACCCTTAGGAACAGAATACCCAGGGGGTGGCTGCATGTAGACCTCCTCACGCAACTCGCCATTAAGAAAGGCATTCTTGACGTCCAACTGAGAGATAGACCACTGTCGAACAAAGGCCACAGCAAGAAGAGTGCGAACGGTGGTCATGTGAGCAACAGGAGCAAAAGTCTCATCATAGTCATGGCCATGCTCCTGCTGAAAACCACGCGCTACAAGACGAGCCTTGTAACGCTCAAGAGAACCATCAGAGCGAGTCTTAACCTTATAGACCCACTTGCACGTGATAGGAGTAACACGTGCAGGAAGAGGAACAAGATCCCACGTGCCAGTACGCTCAAGGGCAGCGATCTCCTCCGCCATCGCATGCTGCAACTCCTGATGGACAACAGCCTCACGATAAGAAGTCGGTTCGGCAAGAGCAGCGGCCGCAAAACCAAAACGCTCAGGAGGCCGAATAGACTGACGATCGCGAAGAGCATAACGAGGGGTAGCCGAAGGAGATGACCCGTCAGAAGGAGAGGGCATATCAGAAGGAACCTCAACTCGCAGGCGACGAGTATAGTAGAGAGGATAAGAAGGAACAAGATCAGGAGCAGCCTCGGGAGAGGATGCCGGTGGTGAAGAAGGTGCTGACTGAGAAGGAGGTACCGGAGAGACCAAAGGCTGTGGTGGAGTGGTGACTATAGGACTGGAAGGAAAAGTCAGAAAAGAAAGCGGCTCAACGACAGATGCTGGAGTGGAGGAAGGAGACGGACGAGGATAGAAAGGACGAGACTCATCAAAAGTAACATCCCGAGAAATCCGCATCCGTCGGCCAACAGGATCCCAACAACGATATCCCTTGTGCTCAGCACTGTAACCCAGAAAAACACACTCAACTGACTGAGCGGTCAGTTTGGTGCGCTCACAAGGTGCAAGAAGAACATAGCACACACACCCAAAGAGGCGAAGTCTGGAATAATCAGGAGTCTGGCCACAGAGACGCTCAACTGGAATCCCACCCTGCAGAGCAGAGGAGGGCTGAATGTTGATCAAGAAAGTGGCAGTAGAAACAGCCTCAGCCCAAAAATATGGTGGAACAGCAGAACCAATCATGAGAGCACGAGATGTCTCAAGAAGATGACGATGCTTGCGCTCAGCCACACCATTCTGAGCATGAGCACCTGGACAAGAAAACTGAGAGAGAGTGCCCTGCTCAGCAAGAAAACCACGAAGGACTCCCGACAAATACTCTCCAGCGGAATCAGCGCGAAAACACGAATAGGAGAGTCAAATTGAGTGCGAATCATGGCGGCAAAGGTCTTGTAGATAGATAAGACCTCACTACGAGATGACATAAAATATATCCATGTATGGCGAGAAAAATCATCAATAAAAATGATGTAATATCGATGACCTCCTTTCGAAACAAAAGGAGCTAGTCCCCATACATCAGAATGAACAAGGTCAAAAGGACGCTTAGACACTGACTCACTAGAAGAATAAGGGAGTTGAAGCTGTTTGCCAAGGTTACAACCCTGACAATGTAGAGAAGCATCACCAGACACCGACCCTAAAAGACCTCGATGAAGTAAAGAAGCCATGCGGGAACCACAAAGATGTCCTAAACGATGATGCCACTGAGCAAACGAAGCGGTGGAGGCTGCAGCAGCTGCAAAGGTGGAGGCGAGAAGACTGACTGGGGCAGCGGAAGGAAGGCGAAGCCAGTCAAGCTCCCAAAGCCGTTGAGAGTCACGGCGGCGAGGGCCAGTACCAACCAGAGTCCCCGTGCGACGATCCTGAACACAACAAGAGTCAGAGTCGAAAATAACACGACAACCATGATCAGTGAGCTGGCCAGCAGATATGAGCTGCATGGTTAGTTTTGGAACATGAGACACAGCAGGAACATGAAAAGAGGAATTTGAAAGAGTGCCTCGTCCTGTGACAGAAAGAGAGGTACCATCTGCGGTGTGGACAGTGATAGGAGCAGCTAAGGGACTAATGGAAGTAAGACAGGTGGAATCAGATGTCATATGAAAAGAAGCACCAGAATCAAGAATCCAAGGTGATGTACCTGAGGAAGGAGAAGTAGAAGGTGGTCTCTCATCGGAAGACTGAGCAGTAGAACCAGCAGAACCAGACGATGCAGAAGCAATCATGCGGCCTAACAATGTGAGAAGCTGCTGAGTGTCAGGTGTACCAGAACTCGGCTGAGAGGAGGAACCTCCAGTGCTCCGCGGAGGACGAGCACCACGATGAAGATCCTTCTTCTTCTTGTAACAAAACTGTTCGACATGTCCATCCTTGTTGCAATATGTGCAGTGAAGACCCTTACCAACAGCAGCTGTCATTGGTGTAGGCACAACTGGGGAAGAAGTAACCAAAGGCACAGCGGGTGTAGAAGCCGGAGAAGCGACCAACACCGAAGAAAGTGATGATGACGACGATAGCAAACCCGCTCCACGAAGTCGAATCTCCTCAGTACGAACAGCTGTAAGGGCCTCCAACAAAGTCACACGAGGATGACGAGCCAGCAACTGAGCACGAGTCTGCTCAAACTCAGACTGGAGACGTGTCAAAAAATCGTAGATGCGGCGAAGCTCCATGTGAGATTGCTGACGCTGACAACACTGACAGGTGCGGCAAACATCTGGCCCCAAAGAGTCAATCTGACGCCATATCGCAGACAACTGAGCATAGAACTCATCCACAGTGGCATCTCCCTGCTGCAGCGACTGCTCCTGTCGCACAACAGCAAGGTACAAGGAATCACCAGATGGCTCGTAGCGACTGCGTAGATGCGTCCACATCACATGTGCGGAAGTTAGTCCAACAATATCACCAGTAAGATGTACCTCCATGCTAGCAACCAAGATAGCAGAGGCACGAGCATCTTCATCAATCCATGTCTTGTAAGTAGCATACTGAGTCTGAAAAGTCTCCATAGCATCCTCAAAAGCCTCAGACGCCTTTGTACGAGCATCTTCGGAAGCATCCTTCGGGAGTACAGGCTCAACAGGTGGAGTAGGACGAGGCGGACAAGTCAACTCGCCCGTAAGAAACTCCCAAAGACGCTGACCACGCATGTGGATGCGCATGTGCTGAAACCAGTCCCGATAATTGAGACCATCGAAGATCACCGGGCAACGAGGAACAGAAACGGTACCTGCAGAAGACATCTTCTTTCTCTTTTTTTTTGCTTTTTTTCTTTTTCTTTTCTTTTCTTTTTTTTGACCCGGTCGGTTTACAAAACTCTCTCAAACCGAATGAGACTCAGAGTCTCCAACCCCGACCGAAAGACAAGAGGAGTCGGCGACAGGGGGTCGGTGACGGCGGTCGGGGGCGGCGGCGGCGGTCGGCGGGGTAGGGGGCGGCGGCGGCGGCGTACGGCCTCGGCAGCAGCCCGCGACGACAGCCCACGACGCAACCTCGATCGGGAGCCGGCGGCGGCAGCGCGAAGATGGGCTCCCGAGCGGCAGCCGGCGGCGCAACTCCCGAGACGGGCTCGACAGCCTCGGGCGCGCGAGGCGACTTCGGCGGCGGCGCGACGACCACGGGCGGGGTCGACTTCGGCGGCGACTACCTCCGGCAGGAGAGCAGAGGTGCCGATCGACCGTGACGAACGACCCGGACGAAAACCCTAGGGCTGGAGCAGCGGACGGCGGCAGTGGGAAAAGCAAGCGGCGGCGATGGGAAAAAACGTCAACGAGCCAGGCAAACCCCTAGGTGTGACAAAACCCTAGGTATGAAAAACCTTACGCTCTGATACCATGTTGGAATAACGCTTGTGTATTCCTCATGTGGCCAAAGGGCCAATATATATACATGTACAGGTGGCATATATGCAAGAAATCCCTTATACAATGGGGTAAATACACAGACACATATTACACATCTAACACATACTAGAATCAAAGACCAACACCATGCATGAACCAACAACTCCCGTTGTCCCACAATCGCATACCATGAATGGGGGCTTCAGCTCCTGAATGACACGGTCCCCTAGCCACCCAATCCGAGCAGCCGCCTCTAGATCCAGCTGGAATTTTTGCACGCGTTGGTTGTCGTGTTGCGATGTGAGCGTAGAGAGGTGGACAAGGGGAAGGGATCCAGGGCAGGCGAGTGCTCCGCCGGTGGTAACGTCTAGGAGGAGTAGGAGATGATCAGTGCTGGGTTGAATTGGGAGGGGATGGGGGTAGCTTATGGTGGTGCTGAGTAGAGGTCGGTTTTCCTGAGGGAAAGGCAAGGACAAGGGAAGGTGAATTGACACGTGGCCAAGTCCATTTCAATCCTGCCCAAATTAGTTGTGGAAACCAAGGAGCCGTTGCTTGACTCACAGGAGACGGCGATGGCAGGCCGGCTGCGACCGGAGCATGGCCAAGAGGCAGGAGATGGATGAACCTTGATCCCACTATAGTGGAGGTAGCACGGTGAGGACAGGGGAGATGTGGGGAGGGGGTGGCTCATGGCGGGGTGAGGACGGAGGAGATGAATGGCTGCACAGCGAGATGGGCACCTAAACCCTAGATCGCTAGAGCCATGAATTGCGAGTGGCTAAGGTCGGAGTGACGAGGTGAGGAGCTGGTGTGCGGCGGGGGTGTTCGCAACATTCAATGTATAGCGCAGGGGTGTTTTTTGCAAAACACAGTTAAACGGCTATTGGCAAACTCGTCTTCATCTTTGTCGTTTGAGACAGATCCGATGGCTCATGTTGACGAGAATAGTAGATGGTAGATGACCTACGACACCAATTTTCCAAACTTTTAAGTAGTAGAAAATGAAGCTGAAACACCACCATGTAGGATCTTTTATCTCGTATGGCTATCTATCTTTGAGCTAGAGAAATATACGTATGAGAGCTAGAGAAATATACGTATGAAACCATTCTCATGGACGACGACAATACTTTACCGGCGAATCATTGACAAGCAAGACATAGTGAAATTGTACACTACCTATTCACATGAGCCACTCAATTTTTTTTTCGATTAACATGACCCAGCCCATCGGTCGCTGTTTGGACTAGAAAATCAAAATCGCTCCCAGCTGGCACGGAGTATTCACGCCGTTGTCGTTGCCTCGGTATTTTAGCCATCCCCCACCGCACACGCCACAAGCGAGCTGACGTGCGGCGCCACCAAACCAATTCCGAAGCGCTATCGCACCGTCCAAGCGGGCTCCCCGGCTCCCCCCACCGGCGCATTTCGTCCCCTCATACTATTCGCCGGTCTCCTCCGTGTCTTCTTCTCGCCTCTCCGTTGCTTCTCCGCCTCTCCCACTCCACCTGCCGTCCACGCGACCGTCACCGTCGCCTTCGCCTTCCCTTACCCTCCTCTCCGCTCCTTCCCAAGATAGTTGCCGCGGCGACTTCCTTTCTCGAGCGAATTCTGACTTCCAGACCGCACGGGCGGCGATCCTCGCCGCGGCTGGAGGTGAGCCCGTGCATTCTCTGTTTTATCTGTTCCAAGATTGTTGCCTGTTGAATCGGAATTTGGATGATGGGTAAAGATTGCCGCAACCTTTGGTTGATCGCCACGGGGTTGGGGCTGTCTATCATCGAGGGACCGACCCATGTGATCCGTGATGGGCTTTCATGTCTTGACATATAATATTTTTAGTGTGCAGTAGTCTCTGTGCAGTTTGGTTTAGAGTCTGTAGGGAGTTTCAGTGTACCTGGGGCTCCGTAAAATTTGATCGTTTGGTAAAATTTTAATGCAGTTTAGATACTGTTTGAATGTTAGTTGCAAAAGTTTGGGCAGGGTGTGCGTGTGTGTGAAGGTGCGCATGTGGGGATCTTCGTTTGGAAGAAAATGTAGAGAGGAAAGGGAGGGGGGAGATCAGATGATGGCTCATAAAGTTAGTGGAAATGCGAATATTTCTTTTCATGGGTAGTCCCATTTCATCTTTGGAATTGGAGCACTTACGTAGTTGATGATGCCCGCAGGGCCCTATCAATTTGTCTTCGGTTTGGGTGATTGTTTTGGGAGACGAGTTGGGCTTTATGCAACGGTTGGTTGCCTGAAACCTTTGCACAGAACTGCTGAAATGATACATGAAAGCTCACTGTCAGGCGATGCCATACTTGCAAACAAATGGTAGGCTATGGCTTGTTCTTTTTGGCTGAGGCTTATGGCTTTTAACTGCAGTTTGTGGTTTTTGGGCTGTTCGTGCGAGAGATTACAGAGTAACAGAAACACGTGCGGTTTTTACCGATATAAATGAAGTCAGTACAGTATGTACTACAATTAACTAGTAGACCTCATCTTGAAAAGGCACTCCGTTTAAAAGCTAATTACTGTAGAAAAGTCAAAAACAAAAGCCAAAGCTGAAAAAGAACAGGGCAATATTGGCTTTGGGGATTTAATGATTTATACCATAATTCTGTCCACTCTATGAAAGATGATGATTAATTATCAATTTTTATGGAGAGATTTACTTGATGTTGTTACTCCACAACAAAGAAATCAGAAAAAGGAACTCTCAATTTGTCTCATGAGACCTCTTGTATCATTGCATTAGCAGGAAATTTGATGCATCTCATCTATGGTGAGACTAATCAAACATGAACCCTTTTCTGGAGTTTAGCAAATACGGAAGACATCCCAATTGCCATTGTAAGATGGCTGATGTCTTGTATTTATTGCAGAACAACAGTACATTCAAAGTAAAATCAGTTGAACAGTCAGAAATGAAACTTGAATCCCATGATCATTTGATATGGATTGAAGCTTTTCACTAAGTACCTCAGAATCTGTTATTTTGCCTGTCCGGTTAGTTTAGGCATCACATACAAAATTCACAATTAGCTGGTCATATAACTACATCTTTGTCAATATACTTCTGATAGGACTGAAATTTCGGTTGTAAGCTGAGCAGTTTATTTCTCGAGCCTCAAGAATAGCATGCAAACATTTTTCACTTTTCATGAAACTTACAAGTAGCAAGTTTGCAGTACAATTCTGTTTCTTGGAAGCCCGGAGTTATACTGTGTTATTTACATACTGAATTTAACACGTTTGCCTTTGTGGTGTAGGTGATACTTTTATAGTCTTGCTAACATCAAATTAATGGTAAATATGATGGATAATGAGCCATCAAGTGATGCACAGCTGGATGAGCCATTAGGGAGAGTGCCAATACTTTCCTATGGTTCTGGGCATATGCTAAATGACATTACATCATCTTGTTGGTTTACCTATTTGCTGGTATTCTTGACAGATATAGGGCTTAGTCCAAGGTATGTGCTTTTGGGGGGCTAGATTTATTTTTTTTCCATTCTTACTGTACTATTATGTTCTGTTCTTTTACATATTGCTAAATCATATTGAGGGGGTGTTTGGGACTGCTCCGCTCCACGTTTTTCAGCTCCGCTCCACGTTTTTTAGCCAAACGGTTTCAGCTCCACGCACCCTGTTCGAGGAAAAAAGGTGGAGTTGTGAGAGCACCTAAAGAGGTACTTCACAAACTCCAGTTTTTTGTGGAGCTGCTCCACGGTGGAGTTTGTGGAGCAGAGTTTGTGGAGCAGTCCCAAACACCCCCTGAAAGAAGGCATCCCTGTACTCTTTTTAGCTGTAGTCTAGCTCTTTATCCATTCTACTCAATGAGGACTTTTGCAATTGCATTGGAGATAAGCTCATATTTAACTTCAAGATGTCTTAAATGTGATGCAATAAGTATTTCACTGTAACATACTGCACAATTTTTTTGAACGTAATTATATACCTGGTTATCCATTTTTCATTGGTCCTTTTCGTTATTAGTTCTAGTGTGCTGTTTGAAAATTGTCCACCGACAGCTTCACCAAGGTCTAAGATACTAATGAGGCAATAACAGAAATGTTAGTAACTTCGTATCATATTAGGAAAGTTTAATTAATTTTTTGTTCAAAGACATGCCATAGAGTCTGCCTAAAATATTGAATTGTTGGACCATAATATCATTTTTATTCATATTTTGATAAATATCCTGCAAGAGATGTTGAAAGCTTGAAACAATTACTTGTTGCTTCAGGATTCTTTTAGACATTTCACCTTTTTTTATTCACCTTTGCAGCGATGCTGCTGTTGTCATGCTTTCTGGTCAATTGGCGGATGGTTTCACAACAATATTTGCTGGAGAATTGGTACAAGCCAAGATAGAACATGATTAATTATTATAGAAGTGCTATAAAATTGTGATATAATATCATTGTAATTGCTTCTCTTCTCTTTAGGCATCAACTGCTAGGTTTATCTGCAGTTACACTGTGTTCTGAACTAGATACATCAATGTATCATTTTTGTTCCAGATCGATCGTTTTGGGCACTTCAAATTGTGGCATGCGGGAGGATCTATTTTAGTAGCAATTTCCTTCTCATCTGTTTTTGGTAGCTGTTTGCCTTGCAAACTTACCGGGACCATTTCGTCGACTCTGGAGACTATTGGATACAGCACATTTGCTGCTATTTTTAATGTTGGTTGGGCAGTTACTCAAGTTGCTCACATGTAATGCTCCTTTCTTTTGTTACTTATCTTTATGCCTTTTATTTTGATTTCAGCATTTCACTTGCATAATTTTTTTATATGTTTTCCAAGGTCAATGGTGAACTGCATGACATCAAACCCAACAAGTCGGGTTGCACTAGTAAGCTGTCGTAATGCCTTCACAATGGTTAGAACACCTTACTCTGACCTTCATTATACTCTGTCCAGATACCAAAATAACAGCATCTGATGTACTCAATTTTCATGCTTTGCTAGGTCGCAAATCTTAGCCTGTATTGCATTGCTTTGTTGATATTTAGTCTACTGCAGTCACTAAGCGTCATAGTTCAGGTACTCTACTGTGTTAAGTAATATATTACTATTTACCTGACCTTTTGGATTTTATCTTACATTTTTCAAATCCTTTGGTCAGTATCGGTGGATTGCTTATGTGTCCATTTCCGTTGGATCTTGTTTTGTTGCTGTGTTCTTGATTGGAACAAAAGAACCAGGGTAAGATGAAAACCTTCTTAGCACTTATGGGTCTTATAGTTTTAATGTCATGTTCTTTGGATAGAGTTCTTAACTTTCACTAGGTATTTCCTCTCATTTTTTGGCAGTTTTTGAATAAATTTTAATTCTTCAGGTTGAATCAACATTGTCAGAATAAGAGCCTTTCCAGAATAGCATGGGCCCACTGGTTCAAGAAAGTACTGTACTACCAAGTTGCTCTAGTGTACATGCTCACTAGACTGGTGACCAATGTTTCACAGGTGTCTAGTAATGTTTCCCTATTTGATTATGAGACCCAAATCACCTTTTATTTGATAAATTCTAAAGGCGTTTCTATTTCTTTATTTGTTGCCATATATTATACTTGTTCCATTTTCAGGCCTATGCATATTCTGTGCTGAATGCCATGTTTGGCAAAGGGACATTCTTATTTCTTACTGATTACAAGTAATTGTACTCTAGAGTAAATTGTCCTGTCAATTGTATGCCATGGCAGAGTGAAGCTTTGCAAAATGCCTTGCACCTACTTCCAATTTCAGTATTTCACACAATGATTATTAAACAGCAAAATTTGTAGATGTTTTCGGATGAAATTTTGATCAATTCATTCTTACATCTGGTGTTAGATATTACATATATCTCAAATAATTTTTTTGGTTAGTTCTCGGTTGTGCTGTAAATATTTTATGATAACATTTTGTTCAACTTTTGTAAGATAATGATAAAATGCACGAATTTCAGGAGATACTAAAGATAGCAAATTATCATTATATATATCAGTATTACAGCCATGTATAATTGAATCTCAAATATGTCAAATGACAATTTTTGTTTGATCATGTGTGCAGTGTTTGTGTATATTGACTTGCATCAGCATTAATTTTATTTTCACCAGATTTTGACTATAGGCTTTCCCCCTTATGCTTTGTACTTCAACTAGAGAAAGAGCATCTATAATGTTTCTATGTTTGGTCAGGCACTTCTTGCTTTCTACGTGATAAATGATTTGGAAATGCACCAATCCTCCAAAGCACTGGTAAGGTTTTCTTTTCCCTCTTTGCTTTTGAAATAGCATTTTGAGATTTATTTTTGTCTCTTGCATTTAGTTTGTCCCAATGTTGATTACTTGCTTATGTCCTTTGGGAAGTTTAATTCATGTGATGCATATACTATTGTACGAAATTTAAATGCCCAAATAAATAAAATTGATCATCAATGATGTAGGAGGTGCCAAAAGTTTGAATAGCCTAACCCCTAAAATAACTGAAGGTGGCCTTTGCCGGAACTAAGCTAGCTTTGCATGAACTACAGTATACTTGGTGGTCAAACTAGGAACCCCGATGGTTCATAGTCAAGATAATCTGAATGCTGAAAGTGATGCTAGTTCGTGACATTTCCTTCTTGCATTAAGACCCATGGTCCATTTCATACTTCCGATCACTTTACACCCTGGGGGCTCCCAGAAATTTGCTATAGAATCATGGAGTTGAGTTGTTTGGCTTCCATTGGAATTGGAATAACAATTCTGTGGCCAATTCCAAGGCTGTCGAATGCAGCTAGAAACAATTATGTACCCTTCACCGTCAATCGCGTGGAATCGAAGAGGGTACATTCTTTTCTGCTGTGACTTATGGCCTTATTATGAACGCTTATGTGAACAAACCGAATGTCGATAAGCCAATAAACCGCTTCCAAAAAGCTGTCTTGATAAGACGTTTCGAAAAAACGACGAAGAAACCGTAACATTTGTTTGTTCAGGAGAAGCCATAAGCTGAAAATAACAGGGCCAACAAAGTGCTTCCCCTTTCATGCCCCCACGCTCGACTCCTCGTGCCGCTCCCCCCTCTGCTGCTCAACTCCAGTAACTTGCCACCCCGCTGCCTCCCCTCCCCCACTTCTTTGTCATGTCAGGACCCAGGAATGAACTCCGAATCCCGACTAGAAATTGAAACTAAATTATAGGAATTTGAAGACAAGAACAAGTAATTGTGGTAGATAAATGGGGAAAGTAGCTAGCATAGAAATAACTAGGGTTTTGAGAGATAGTTCCCCATTACATATAGCACCTGCTTATATGAGTACGCAGCTGGGCAGCCTGTTCAAAGCTTCGGCGACAAAGCAAGGACATTACAGCCCTGAAATCTACTTAATACTAAACAGTGATTACTACTACTCTTATGGGCCACACAATGCAGATTGAAGAGGTATGAGCTCTCCTCCACCGTTGATCCTTCATAACTAAACTCGTTGCGTTCCCAGCCATCAAATCTTTATAACCGAAAGGGTATCATGACATCTCACCCGTACATGTAAGATCAAGCTTCTACTCAAATTCAGATTTGGGAATTCGGATTTTTCAGACCTAACATTGCCTCCCCCTCAAGAGCTTTGTCTTTAAGGATGAAAACTTGGAAACACCTTGGAAATGAAATCAGCATCTTCCTAGGTAGCAGATTTTGTAGGAAGGTTCTCCTATTTGACCAACCATTGTACCACAGGCTCGTTCCTGGGTACTACTCTTTGTTCCAACACTGTTTTGGGTTCAATCAGTATATTGCCATCAGGATCAATAAGAGGTAGTCCAGGACTTGGCACTGCTCTCAGGCCAAGATGCCTTTTAAGTTGACTTACATGGAATACAGGATGCATCCTTGAGGTAGCATGTGTTGCTATGTGAAGTTGTATTATTCCCATGGGCCAAGAGCCCAACATATAACATGTACATTTGCACATAAGACCCTAGACTATATACATATGATACCCCCTCAAACTCATGGTAGATCAACAACACTAAGTTTGGAGAGGTGTGTACAAAGTGGCCAGGGTCGTGATCACTGGCAGAGAAACCGGTTGCAGTGACAACAGAGGAGAAGTGGGCGAATCAAGTACGAGGGACTTGTTTCAGCCCATAGAGAGAGTGACGATGGCGACAAACCACATCGTTAAGGACAGAATACTCAAGGGGCGGCTGCATGTAGACCTCTTCACTGTAGCCACCTTTTGAGGGTCAATAGCTACACCTTCCTTGTTGATATTATGTCCCAAATATTCTACCTTCTGTTGTTCAAAGACACACTTGCTCTCTTTAGCAAATAGTTTGTTCTCCCTCAAAATGGTCAGCACACTCTTCAAATGGTCCTTGTGTTCCTCCAGGGAAGTGCTTTAAATGAGTATGTCACCAAAGAAGACCAATACAAATTTCCTCAAATAACCAGCTAAGATCTTGTTCATTAGTGCCTGAAATGTGGCTAGTGCATTTGTGAGGCCAAATGGCATGACCAGGAATTCAAAATGTCCTACATGAGTGCTGAATGCCATTTTGCTAATGTCTTAACGCTCATCCTTATCTGGTGGTAACCGGACCTTAAGTCAATCTTTGAGAAGTATTTGGCCCCATGTAGCTTATCAAGTAAGTCCTCAATTACTGGTATTGGATACTTATTCTTAACAGTATTTGCATTCAACTGTCGATAATCTATGCACATCCTCCAAGTGTCATCCTTCTTTTTGACAAGTATTGTATGGGATGAGTAGGGGCTCATACTATTCCTGATAGTTTTTGACTTCACCAGTTGATCAATCAGGCCTTCCATAGCATCCTTTTGGTGATGAGGAAGCCTATAAGGTCTGATGTTCACTGGTTTTGCTCCAGAAATTAATGGAATAGTGTGATCTTGTTCTCTTGTTGGTGGCGGTTCTTGAGGTTCCTCAAAGACATCAGGAAACTGATTGAAAATGCCCTGTATCTCATCTGGTGCCTTTTCAGTGGCTGCATTCAGATTTGCTGCTGGTTGGAATACACTACTGCCCCTACCACTCCTTTATCAAGCAGTTTCTGCTGTTTTTGTAGCACTGTCCTTTCTCCTTCCTTGCAAATAGAAAACTTACAAGTCATCAAGTTCAAGCTCACTAGACTGTGCATATATATCCAGTCACTTCCCAAGATAATATCATATCCTTTCAAGCCCAATAATCAGAAATCAAAATTGAAACTTGCTCCTTATACTGTATAAGTACATTTTGGGCTTAATGCTTCACTCAAAATAACTCCCCCATTATCTACTGCTACTTTTACTGGCTCATGATTCACTATCTTGCATTTGGCCTTGAATGCTAGGGCTGGGGTAATAAAGGTTGTGGTACCCTCACTGTCTACTAGAGCTACAACCATCACATTCCCAATCTTGACATTCAAGGTGAAAGTTGAAGCTTCAGTACTTGTACCTGAGATAGCATGCATTGACACTTGTAATTCTATCTTGTCTTCTTCCTTATGCTCAGGGCTAGAGGGTGGAGTTTTGAATGCAATGTCGGTTTGCTCTTCTTCTTCCTTATCCTCAATAATTATGATGTGCACATTCTTCTTAAAGTTACATACCTTGCCATGCCCAGGAGTCCAAGGTTTTTGGCATTTAAAGCATTTCCCATTGTTCCGTTTATCAGCACCAATTCTAGCACTAGTGGTATTGTCCTCCTTTTTGTTAACTGAAGCATTACTTTTAGATTGGTTACTACCCTGATATCCTCCTCCTTTTGATTGTGGGGCTTGTGACCAAGTAACTGTCCTCTTATACGGCGGCATATTTTCATAATTTCTAGCATGGGTGTAAGCATCCACCAATGTTCTCAGTTCCAAAGATTTCAATGGAACTTTGATATAATCCTTTAATTCATATACAAAGAAGTCCAAGAAGTATCCTTCCCTCAGGTTTTGGTTGTTTCTCTTCACTAATGACATCACCTCTTCAAACTTATCAATGTAAGCATTGACAATCCCAGTTTGTTGTAGCCCTCTGAAGGTATGAGCAATATCATATCTATTTTCTGCTGCAAATCTTTTACAAATCATACTACAAAATTGGGGCCAAGTCATGTTGCTAGTATCAATATTATTGCTGCTCATCTATTGATCTGCCCTTCCAGTGAGGTATACTTCAGCCACTTGTACCTTTTGCTCAACAAGAGACTTGGCCAATTCAAAGTGCTTTTCAGCTTTCCTAATCCAAGCTTCTAGGTTCTCCACTAAATTTAGGGAATTCCAATTTAGTTTTGCTGAAGGCTTGTTGGTAGGGGTTGCTCTCTCTACTCTGGTTATGCTGCCATGGGGGTTGAATTCCAAACTGCATTTCAGGGGGTCTGGACCAAGGATCGGAAAACCGGAACCGGGGAAAATCCCGGCCGCCGGGCGGTAGGAATTCCCGGATTTAAACCGGATAAAATTTGCCAAATGATTTTTTTGGGCGGGGCGGGAGGAGACCGGTAACCGGAAAAACCGGTGAAAAACCGGAAAAACCGGTGGAATGAAGAATTTGAAGATAATTTCTAACATTTGTTGGTGGCTGCCGTTGCTGCCGGCTGCTGGCTGCCGCCGCCGCTGCTGCTCATTGCTGCTGGCTGCTGGCTGCTGCTGCTCATTGCTGCTGGCTGCCACTGCTGCTACTGCTCTGCCACTACTGCTCTGCTGCTGCTGCCGCTGCTAAGGAAATGAATACAGAGTATATGTAGACCCGGCCGGTATTTTTTCTCCCGGACCCAGCCGGGAGAACCGGTTACCGGCGGTTACCGGCCGGTAACCGCCGGTAAGCCGAACCCTGGTCTGGACCAACCCTGTCCCCAACCTGGCTCTGGCCTCATTGCATTGTAGCTGTTAAGGGTATTTAGGTCTTTTCCCATATGTTAGGGTTTTTGTCCTTTGTATTATATATATGCCCCATGGGCTATTGCAATATAGAACATGAGAAAATTGATGATTTGCCATCTTCAAGAATGGGCTTCGCATTTTTGCCACTCTCAACGTTGGTTTCGCAAAAATGCCATGTAGTACATTAATCCCTTGATTAGTATGCCATTTCATCCCTTTAATTCATTTTCTGTTTCTAATTTCAAGGACTGGAAAAGACCCTTCTACCCCTAGCTAATTTCTCCTTGCTCCTTGCTTATGCCTATATTGGGATCGCAACCTTAGAAAATGACTAAGGTGTATATACAAACATTAAAATGCACTCTCAAACAGGAAATTTCACATGCCTGAAAAATATCAGACTGACTAAAACTATAATTCAAGTGCAAGTTCAGGACCAAGCATAGGTTTGAGATTTTTTTTAAAAAAAAACCTTAGACCCGCCAAATCCCTGTCACACAATGATCTTACGCACTGCACCAAATGAGAACCAATGCAATCAAATTGGCTTAAGCTTGAACAAACGCATACCAACAAGTAATCACACATGCATAATTAAGATCAGAGCTTCTGTATGGATTCTAATTCCCAAGGATCCAGTCCGAAGTTAAACTCTATCGGCAGTTTCATCCGTAAAATACTAGTCTTCTACTAAATCACCATAAGTCAGCTTGCAATTCATTGCCTATGAGCACAACTTAACATAATTAAGCTCCATATTAAAGCAAGGAGCATGGACTCCACATATCCAATAACTAGCCAGGGGCAAGGAGAAATTAGCCAGGGGTAGAAGGGTCTTTTCCAGTCCCTAAAATTAGAAAAAGAAAAAGAAAAAGAATTAAAGGGATGAAATGGCATACTAATCAAGGGATTAATGTACTACATGACATTTTTGCGAAGCCAACGTTGAGAGTGGCAAAAGTGCGAAGCCCATTCTTGAAGATGGCAAATCATCAATTTTCTCTATAGAACATCCATTCTTCCTTACATGGTATCAGAGAAAGGTTTTCAAACCTAGCTCCTCCACCGTCGTCCCCGGGAGGAGTGTGCTCCACTCCCGGGGGTGGCCACCTCGTTGGGCTGCGCCGACCGCTGCCTCCTCCTACCACAGCTGCAGCCGCCGTAAGCCGTCCGCCGACCGCTACCTCCTCCAGCCAGATCCGGCCGGTCTTGCGTCGGATCCGCGTTCGCGTCGGTGCCCTGCGTCCGCGGCCATCTCCCGACCGCATGCGCTCGCGTGCCGCCGTCGTCGCGGTCGCACTCGCCCGTGTCATCGCCAGGATCCGGCCGCCTCTGCTCTCCGCCGCCGGATCCGGCGACCCCGCACCAGATCCGGCCACCTCCACTCCAGATCCGGCCGGCGCTGCCTCGGATCCGGCCGCTCCGCCACCGGATCTGGGACCGTTGCGTCTGATCCGGCTCTTCCTCGCTCGACGCCGCCAAGTCCGGATCCGGCCGCCTCCGGGCCAGATCCGGTTGTCTTCACGCCGCCGCCGTCGCGCCGATGCTCCTCCTGGCAGTCGCCGCCGTGGCTCGGGCTATCTGCGCCTGTGCTGCCGCCAGGGCTACCTCCACCCCAACCGCCGCCGGATCCCGCCGCCGCCCCTGTGGCCGCCACTGCCGCCGGATCTCGCCTGGCCCCGGGGAGCCGCCTCTCCCGGGAAGCCCGTCGCTTCTTTCTCTCGCGGGCGCGGGAGGGAGTGAGCGTGCGGGCGGGAGTGAGACTGAGCGAGCGAGGGAGTGAAGAGAGTGAGAGATCAGGGAGGGAGTGTCTAAGAAGAGAAAGAGAGAGAAGCAGAGGTGGTGATGGTCTTTAATGGCTGCTCGAGTTCCTGTGTCGTCTCGTTCAGTTGTGTCGTCATGTTGAGTCTTTCTGTTTTAGAGTCTTCCGTTGCGTCCATCCAAATCCATAGTTTCTCCTTCATATCGTCAAAGCTGTGCGAGTCCACAAAATTTCTGTCAGTCAGCCGACTGCTTTGCTAGCCACGGTTCATCCTCTCGGATGGGTGTGGTTCTCTCTTTTCCTTTTGCATAGTCGCAGCCGCTGCTTTTATCTTTGAGTCGCTACAGATCGTAGAAGTCTCTATGATGCCGTCGCTTCTCTTTGAGCCGCCGCCGCGCTTCTTTTTGCACCGCGCCTCCGTTGTGTGTCTTGTGCATTGCGCCGCCGCCATCTCGGGCTTCGATCTGTGCCGCTATGCTTCTATCTCCCTTTTCGGTTTGATTCGACACAATTTCTCAACAGTCGCACGCAACGACGTCTTCAAGACATGGATTTTGGATTTTCTCTATTTTAGTGTCAACCTTCCAAACGCAATGCTATTGCATACGCTTTGCATTTGAGCGGGGTGTTAAGGGTATTTAGGTCTTTTCCCATATGTTAGGGTTTGTGTCCTGGTGTCCTTTGTATTATATATATGCCCCATGGGCTATTGCAATATAGAACATCCATTCCTCCTTACAGTAGCCATAATATGGATAATGATAGGGTGCAAACCCATATGAGGGTACATGTATAGTGGTGGTAGCACTATAGTGGGGTGTAAAGGCACGTGTGTAGTGGTAGCAGTGACATATTGAGGGTGCAAATGAACTCCCCAAATAAATGGAACAACCACAAGGCCTAGTGATGTAATGGGTATCATGGGAGTTAGAGGTGGAATTGAACCTGAATGAGGCAGTTGAGGTCCTCCATTCTGATTTGATAGTATACTTGGATAATTGGTTATGTCCACAAGGTAGTATGTTGATTCTCTCCTGGTACTGTCGGTGGCCTATTCATACATACACCATAGTTTATGGGTGCAAAAGAATGCCCACTACTAAGTGTTCCTGCCATTTGTTCAGCCAAGCTGTTCCTGCCATTTGTTTAGCCAAGCTCACAGATTCTTCCACATCCACCCCTATATGACTATCAACTCCTTGTGCAGTGGCGATTGGTTGACCCTCATGCCTAGATTTGGCCATCATCTTTCCCATCAACGTTTCCATTTGCTTCTGCATCTGAGTGGTGTTCTCTTGCATCTGAGTTTGCAACTACTTCATACTCTCCCCCATCAAAACACTCTGCTGGCTCATCTCTACCGTTGTCTTCTTAATTAGCTCTACTTCCCCGGCCAAGTGCGATTCCACTCCTTCATCACCCGCACCAGATCTTCCTGCTCTCGTCATCTTGAAGATTCTTGTGCCTCCTTTAGTAGATCTAGAATTTTACAGAGAGAGATCAAGATCCTCTCAAACCCTTTCTACTAGTTCACCATTCCCTTACTCTCACAAATCTACGCTTCATGAGCTGGATCCGGGATTTCACAGAGGAAACTATGCTCCTCCATCCCTTTCCACTCACGAACCACACGGATCTGGGAGATTTTCCAAGGATTCACTCACTTTGATACCAAATTGTCAGGACCCGGGAATGAACTCCGAATCTCGACTGGAAATTGAAACTAAATTGCAGGAATTTGAAAGACAAGAACAAGTAATTGCGGTAGATAAATGAGGAAAGTAGATAGCATAGAAAGAACTAGGGTTTTCAGAGATAGTTCTTCATTACATATGGCTCCTGCTTATATGAGTACGCAGCTGGCTAGCCTGTCTAGAGCTTCAGCGACAAAGCAAGGACATTACAGCCCCGAAATCTACTTAATACTAAATAGTGATTACTACTTCTCTTATGGGCCACACGATGCAGATTGAAGAGGTATGAGCTCTCCTCCACCGTTGATCCTCCATAATTTAACTGGTTGCGTTCCTAGCCCTAAGATCCTCATAACCGAAAGGGTATCATGACATCTCACCCGTCCATGTAAGATCAAGCTTCCACTCAACTTCACAAATAGGAATTCGGAATTTTCAGACCTGACATTTCACCCCTCCCCTCCGCCTGTCCCCTCCCTTGCCCACCTTTGCTCTACAAAGTTGGTGGCATCCAACAAAGTGCTTCGCCTTGTTGTCGAGAGATTTCTCCGCCCACGCCGACGGAGAAGACAACGGCCAGTGGCGACGGCCCCCATGGAATCAGGTTTGCTGGCAATGGGTCCAAGGGTAGCAGCAGCCGCCACTTTGGCGGCAGTTGGTTTGGATCTGTGCCATCCTTGATTGCTCGATTAGGCTGTGTACAGATCCACGAATGCCCTTGATTGTGAAGGAATAAGTCTTGTGTTAGTTGGTCAGTTTTGCTTTAGTATCTTCAGTTTTGCTTTAGTATCTTATCTCTACTTTCAGTTTTGCTTTCAGTTGTAATCTGACCACTTTGGTCTATAAGTATGTACTTAGTTATGCCTTAGGGATCAAGAGAAATACAGAGAAAATTGCCCCAAACCTGTGTCTGATACTAACAGATTGCTCGATTTAGAAGTGTGAAACACAGATTGGAAGTTCATGTGTTTATTTGCTTGATTTAGATGTGTGAATTGAAGATTGGAAGTTCTTTTGTTTATTTTTCTTTCTTTGTTCTGGAGAGAAAATTTTCAATTCCAATGGACACCCAAACACAAAAAATAGAATTTCAATCGGCTTGAATCAAATTCAAATTCTATTGGAATTGGATTTGTAATCCAACTGAATGAATCAAATTCAATTTTGTGGAGCCAAACACGGTGTTAGAGAATTCCGTGCTCCATTTTATGGATTTTCCTTGAACTAATTATTGCTCATTCTATTTTTCAGGTACCTGCCATTATCTATGTCTGCAGCTTGATAGTATCTGTCATATTACAGGTCAGACTATGTTCTTAATGTTTAATTTGTCTATTTTCTTACTCAACTTAATGTAATTGTAAATTGTTTATAGGAGACTAGATGGTCAAGTTGGCGTCTAAAAATTTACTTTTCGGCTGGAGCAATGCTTTGGATATTGTCTGGTGTTGGAATTGTTGTTCTGCCAAGCAGAATGCACAACTTCATGTATGCCCTGTCAATCACAATAGGAGCTGCCAATGCACTTATGACAGTAAGTTCTTAGCTTTGGTTCACACTTGTATTTTAAAGAGTTGATTTAGTATAATACTTCTATGCAGCTGTCAATACAGCTGTATGACATGTCTGCATTTGATAAATGCTTTACTGCGAACATTTTATAGCTCTGTTGATTTAAATACTGTGTTATCTTATAGCCTTGTGATCATAGTCTACATTTGCATATGTTATGCATAATGTTGTTATGGCCTGGGAGTCCACTTTCATCATTCTCTTTCTTTTTGGTGTTTCACTTGTCACAGGTAACAAGTATCAGCATGGAAGGTGTTTTAGTAGGAGAAGATCTAAATGGTTGTGCTTTTGTGTATGGCTCATTAAGTTTTGTTGACAAAGTTTCATGTGGACTAGCTTTGTATATTCTTGAGTCCTATCAAGGTAATGCTTGTTACTAATACCATGGCACTGATGCATCATAATAATAAATTTTGAGGTGGTACTCTCCTAGTACAAAATTTGAGTGTTTGAAATTTTGCATGGCAGGAAGTACCAAGATTAGAGCGAACCAAGGATTGGTATTGGGCTATTCAGTTACAAGACTTGGTTTGGGGTTTGTTCCAGCTGCCTGTTCATTGCTTTCAGCGGTAGTAGCTTATACTATGGATCTTCCTGACACTCGGCGAAGACCTTTAGTGGAGCCTCTTCTTGCATAACTCTGCTGGTAGCACTTCCACTGCAAACCTTTGATCATCAGTTGTACACATGTTCTATGGCCAATGAATCCACTGCTGGAGCTACTAACAACCTTATAGGACACAGGAGAGGAACTCAGAGACCTGGTCAATTCATTTTGGCTTCAAATGGTCTGAATAAGTTATATACGATTGGATGACATACAGAGAAGGTACTCAGCAATGCGTTGAGTATGGATCAAAAGTAGCATAGGTGTAGAATCCTGCTATTGATCATACTGAACTGTGTAATTTAATCTCCAATACTTTGTAATTGTAAATGTAGCCTAGCCACATTGTTCAGAAGAATACATAGCTTGCAAGATTATTCATTCTACATTGTTCAGAAGCATACATAGCTTGTATGTTTATTCATTCTGAAACCTAAATGCAATTGAACAGCCACTTCGGCATATTTACTTCCTGGCAGTTTTGGAACTTTTTAATTTCATCGTAAACGGTCTTGGGCTTAGATATGATCACGATTCTAATGAAACATTTTGTATTGGTGTTAACGGCTGAAACAGACTTGCCTACTATCATGTACTATTCCAGATATTCGGTGGACACATATCTGGACGATTGGTTTCATCTCTGATACGAAGGTAGAAGGCTAACTGAAAACTGCGCGTTTGCATGTGTGATGTCTTCAACTGGTGGATCTCAATACAATCGAGGCAAGTCGAGATTTAAGAAAAGACAAAGGCTAGTGCATGCCGTTTCATTCTGATTTCTGGATAATGGACTGTGAATGTGTGAACGACGCGAAGTTGAAATGGAAAATGGCAGAAATATTCGTCCAACAAGGCATGTAGCAACATGCAGTGGTAGTATACATTACCGAAAGAAACACTGTTCAACCTATCTAGGATCACCCTGTTGCTTCAGGAGTTTAGATTCATGCATCATCCATGCTGCTTTTTTGGGGCTTGTTGGAGTGATTTTTTTTCTCAAAATTCTTACACTTTTTTTTGAGGTACCTACTTGTTATAATATGCTAATCCTAGCCTCCCTAGCCAGTCCATACCAAAGTGATACAGTTCCAAAATCTAATTTTGTTTCACAGCCAAGATTGTCCGTGCACTTCATTGTTGCTTCCTTCAACAATTCATCCAACTGAGAATCATTTTTGTACTATTCAGAAGATTGGGCATCCAAAGTGCTTCACGAAAGCTACATTTAGCTTCCATTCGCTCGGCTCCATGTTAAGGCTTTCTATCTCTGATGACAATCTAAACATAGTACTAATGTACTTGCAAGTTACAACGCAACATGGGTTGCAAGTTTTTATAATATGTTACTCTTACGTGTAGAATGCAAGATGATTGTCGAATTGCATTTCAGCTTTTGGTATATGCAAATGCACATCTTGTTCAGATCTTACCTGCAATGTAATCGTAGCCTAGTACTTGAAAATCGTGTCCCTGAAGCTATCTAATTATCTTTGCCTAACAATCTTCCTATCAGACTCTAATCTTACAAGTTCTCACATACGATTCTACCAATGTCGCAAAAGTTTCCACCACAAATCCAACTATCCCCCTAATTGGCTAGGCCGACCAGGGTGGCATTCGTGTTGTGTGGCTAAACGCTACAGTTCGAGATCCATGAACCAAATGTTACGTGGATTTATTTGCGGATTTTTCAGAATTTGATTACATTGCTTCTTGAATTGCTATGCCAACCAATTGCACTTTGCGCAATATATATCAAGGGGCCCCTTGTTTTTTAAGGGAAGAGATTTTTTTCAAGAGAGAGGGGGTAGAATTGATGGCCATTGGATATCTAATCTAACAGTCATAAATCTGGATAATAGTTAGAAAGAAAACATCTAGATCCAGATGATGTTTAACAAAACCCAAAAAAAATAATCCAATTACCCTGTATTCAACATAAATCTTCTGTCCCGGCTAATCGGATGTGCGGTGTGTATATTAGCTAGATTGGGTCCATTTACCAATCTACCATTACCTAACGGCACTACACCATTTTGTTTTGGGTGTGTATAGGTATCACCCGGATATTTTTTTCTCAACAATCATTCAAATTTCGGACCGTTGGATTAGAGATCCAACGGTCTTTTTTTTTAGGGGGGAGAATTTTTTTTGGAGGGAGGTGAATTTTTTTAGGAGAGGGGTGAGGAGAATTTGTGGCCTTTGGATCTCTAATCCAACGGTCACAAATCTGGATGATAGTTAGAAAGAAAATATCCGGATGATATTTATCAATACCCTTTTGTTTTTCCCCCGAGAACACGCATGAGATGCATGTCACTGCATTAAGGAGATTAAACAGAAACTTTTCAGGTACAAAACACCAATCTGTCAACACTACTGTAGTGTGACAGGTTGGCTAAACCCGAGCTCGACCTCTATAAAAGCCATTACCACACATGCATCTATAGAAGCCTTCACCACAAGCTCACACAGACATCAACAATGGCGTCCACGATCTCCAGCCCCTTGCACTACTTACTGCTGTTTCTCCTCCTTGCGCAGTTCACGCACGCAGCCATCATTCCAAAGCTCAAGAACCGCATTGAGCACAAGCCTCAGCCTTCGAACACCTACATCGTCCATGTCAACCACCTCTCCAAGCCATCCCAGTTCACCAACCTCGAGAACTGGTACGCTTCCATGGTGGCCACCCACTCCCCCCGTGCCACCAACCCCAGCCGCATCCTTTACACCTACGACACAGTCATGCACGGCTTCGCCGTTCACCTCACCGGCGACGAGGCCCTGCGCATGTCGAGCGCCCCCGGCGTGGTCGGCGTGTACGTCGACAGGCTGTTCTATCCCCAGACCACGAGGTCGCCGGGCTTCCTCGGTCTCGACTCGAGCCTCGGCACCTGGCCAGAAGCGGAGTTCGGCGACGGCATCATCATAGGCTTCCTCGACACCGGCATCTGGCCGGAGAGCGCGAGCTTCAACGACAGCGGGCTCGGCCCCGTCCGGCAGAGCTGGAGGGGCGAGTGCGTCGACAGCGAGGGGTTCAACGCCAGCTTGTGCAACAACAAGCTGGTTGGCGCCAAGTCGTTCATCACCGATGAAAGCAATGGTTCCCGCTCTCCGAGGGACAGCGATGGGCACGGCACTCACGTGGCGTCGACTGCCGCCGGCTCGGAGGTCCCCGAAACCGACCTATTCACGTTCTCGCGGGGGACCGCGAGGGGCTTGGCGCCCAAGGCGAGGATCGCCATGTACAAGGTGTGCAAACCGTTCGGCTGCCCTGATTCGGCCATCGTGGCAGCAGTCGACGCCGCGGTGAAAGACGGCGTGGACATCATTTCCATGTCCCTTGGAGGAATGCCAGAAGCTTTCTACAACGACTCCCTCGCCATCGCCACGTTTGGTGCCGAGCGCAAAGGAGTCTTCGTCGTCCTCGCGGGCGGCAACGACGGCCCGCAAGCATACAGCGTGACCAACGTGGCGCCTTGGATGACCACAGTGGGCGCCGCCACCGTGGACCGGTTGTTCCCGGCGAACCTCACGCTCGGGAACGGGGTAGTGCTCACCGGGCAGTCTCTTTATACCATGAAGGCCAACGGCACCAGCATGATCCGGCTAGTGTACATCTCCTCCTGCGACATAGTATTGCTGGATGGCCTGGAGCCCGACGATATCATGGGCAAGATCGTGGTGTGCACGGGCCTAGCAGGAGCCGAGCATAGCGTTCTGGTCCAGAATGTTGGTGGAGCCGGGCTAGTAGCCGTGGACAGTCGAGAACAGTTCTTGGACGGAGTCTCGGCCGAAGCCTTCACCCTTCCGGCTCTCACCCTCAGTTCCACCGCCGGCGAGAAGCTCAAGGAATACATGGCGTCGGTGCCTTACCCGGTGGCGTCGTTCAGCTTCGCCTGTGAGACGGTCACCGGCGAGAACCGGGCGCCGGTGGTGCCCGGCTTCTCGTCGCGGGGCCCCAACCCGATCGTCCGTGAGATCCTCAAGCCCGACGTCGTCGCGCCGGGAGTGAACATTCTTGCGGCCTGGTCTCGCGATGCCTCTCTGTCCGATCCCGAGCTCGACGCGAGGAGAGCCGACTACAACATCATCTCTGGGACATCCATGGCGTGCCCGCACGTTGCCGGCATCGCCGCGCTGATCAAGAAGAAGCACGGTAACTGGACGTCGGCCATGATACGGTCGGCGCTGATGACGACCGCCGGGACGCTCGATAACCGCGACCGTGACATCCTCGACAACGGTGCCATTCACGGTCACAACGTCACGAGCGCGACGCCACTGGTGATGGGGGCCGGGCTCGTCCGTCCGCAGCTCGTGCTGGACCCGGGCTTGGTGTACGACACCGGTGCTCAGGACTACGTCGACTTCCTGTGCACCCTCAACTACACGGTGGAGCAGCTGCGCAAGTTCGTGCCCGATCTGGTCAAATGCGCGAGGACGCTCCCCGGCGGCCCTGCCGGCCTCAACTACCCGTCGTTCGTCGTGGTTTTCGACAACAGCACTTCCGTCCGCACATTGACCCGGACGGTGACTTGGGTGTCGGTGAAACCCGAGACGTACAACGTGACTGTCGTGGCGCCGGACGGGGTGAAGGTGACCGTCACGCCGACGATCCTGGAGTTCAAGGAGCCGAACGAGAAGAGAAGCTACACGGTCGAGTTCAGGAGCCAAGCGGGAGGAAACGCGAAGGCGGGGTGGGACTTCGGGCACATCACTTGGGAGAATAGGAAGCATCAAGTCAGGAGCCCTGTGGCCTTCATGTGGAAGAACTGATGCCGTGTAGTAGAATAAGACAGGATCTGAATTACTGAACTGATGCTGTGTAGTAGAATGAGATATGATCTGAATTACTGAACTGATGCCATGTTTGATGTGTAGATCTGTCATGGAAGAATAGGCATACATTGTTGTGAGAGTTATCAATGATGACAATTAGATTCTGTTTAACTACAGTGTACATTCTTGGGTGCAAATGACACTGATGTTGCAAAAGGCTTAGGATTTACCCGAAATACTGAACTGCAGGTGCTACTTTCACGATGTCGCCAAAAAGATGCAGTGATAAGAGTTGCCCCATTGCACAATACAGCACAGTGAGGATGAAGAGCCTACTTGGCTGGACCTAAGCCTTGCACTTGTGTGCCAAGAACATGCACAAATTGCAAGCAGCTAATGCTAAGCAAATTTAACGAAACCTTGGGCTTAAGACAAGTCACAACAACAAACCTCTAATTTGGTTTCTTCAACTTAACATCCTCCGGCCAAGCCTACATGTTGAGTTGTTGACCACCAAGATCCCCAATTTTTCTCAACCTAACAGGATTTCAGTTCTTGATCCTAACATTTAAACTAAGTTTTCGAATCGAAAGCTCTATGAATCATTTGAAAGTTTTCGAACCAAAGTTTTTCTGATCATTTGAAAGTTTTTTTGGAACTGTCGTAGGGGTGGCCCCCACCTAAGCCCAGCAGGCCTGTTAGGAGGTTATAAGAACCAGAGTAACGTATGTAATGACATAAGTGCCCCTGACGGGGAGGTATGCATGTAAGGGTATAACTGTAAAAGCATACCCCATGTGTATATATATATATATCAGGATGAGGGGGAGGATGAGGCAGAACACTCCCACCTCTCCACTACCATCTCTCTCTCTGTTTGGTCTGTAGCCACAACAGTTGGCGCCGTCCGTGGGGAGGACAAGGACAAGCCCGAAGACTGAAGAAGAAGGATGGCACCGAAAAAATCTTCATCAGCGGCGGCGAAGGGAAAGAAGACGGCTGGGTCGGAGCGGCGCGTGAATACCAGGGCTTCGGCATCGGCCGCCGAAGGAGCTGGCGGCAGCGCATGCGCCGTGGTCGCGGGCGTCGACGCTGGCGCCACAGCGACCGCATACGGCAGACGGGGAACGGGCCCGGCGTCGCGAGGATAACACCCTTGCAGGGCTATCACCGTCCTGAGTGCCCGGAGTCCCGGCGGGAAGCTCCTCCGGCACCAAGCGTTCGAGCACAGTAATGCCTAGAGCTTCGCATGTGCGGTTTACCTGCCCTTGCTTAGCCGCCTTGACCGCGGCCTCGCGAGTCTGGTGCTCCTTAAGTGTGTACGGGCCGAGGAGCGCCTAACCACGCGCTCCGCATCTTCTAGCCAAGCCACTGCGCAGGAGATTACGTCAGCCAGGCGGAGACCAAACCGATACAACGGCGCGCGTAAAACGTACTGGACAACTTACAAGGAGCGGAGGGCGGAAGTAGGCGAGATACGGATGGGCTGAACCCGTCCTCGCGGGGGCCGTTCTGTCCAACATACTTCCCCCGGGAGGAGAGGGGCGCCGCCCCATACATTGTGAACTCCTCGGCTAGGTCGCGCAGGCTCATTCGACGGGCGACACCGACAAGACCCTGTAGCCTTCGCGTGTCGTCAGTCTCTGGCTTCAAACTCGGCGTGCGGTTAAACGAGATCGGCCCACCTCGGCACTGCATTCCGCTCTTGTCGGTCACGGTGTAGTAGAACCACTGCCGAGTCCAGCCGGACTCCCATTGCCTCGGCGAGGCTGGCACCGGGAACAACGTCGCGCACGACACCCAGAGCACGAAGTCCACACCGCCGAAGTTGGACACCGCCCCGTCAACTTTTCGGGGTCGACAGCGTGCGTCGTGCAGGGTGGCGAATAAGCTCGCGCTGGGACGCCACCCCTCTGTCCGCATCGCCCACGTGAAGACAGCTAGGCGGAGTATAGCGTGGGCGTCAGTTGGGCTAGCTCAACTTGTAGGCCCGCAGGACTTCCCCCACGAACAACGTGGAGGGCATTCGAAGGCCGGCGTCGAAGAACGCGACAAAAACAATCGCCTCCATTGCCCGGGGCTTCGGCTCCGTCTCGTCCCGACGGGGTAGGCGAGCCCCATCGCGATCCACGATCTTCCTCTCATCCACGAGTCGCTGCAGCGTCCCTTCGATGAGGGGGAGGTATGCATGTAAGGGTATAACTGTAAAAGCATACCCCATGTGTGTATATATATCAGGATGAGGGGGAGGATGAGGCAGAACACTCCCACCTCTCCACTACCATCTCTCTCTGTTTGGTCTGTAGCCACAACAGGAACCATTTTGAACGTGCATCTTGATGAAGATCCAAAGGTAAAAAAAAAGAGTTCTCATAGCAACAAAACAACCGAGTACTCCTTAACAATTTCCCAAATAAATAGTGAAGTATCTTAAGAATAACAAGGAACGACCACGGTGGATATATAAGTAGAGTGGAAGCAAATTGTCCGCCATTGCAATTAAAAAGGCACAGCCGTGCCTTTCCTCAATCTTGACGGTTCCTTCATTTTGGGTGGTTAGGATTTCCACTTTGTAGTCTGGCTCCGATTTCCAAGCCTTGCAAGCCGACGTTAGCCAGTACCAGGAGACCACGACGACGACTAGGTGGTGCCATGGCGGTCGTGTGCATCGAGGCATTAGAGCAAGGAACCACTCCCATTGGTGCGCCCAGCTGCCGTCGCCGCCGTGACTCGGTCGGAGATCCTAAATGTCAGATTGGCGGGCATGTCGTTCGCCGGTGCCACCACGTCGCCCCCAGCAACCGTGCACGCTTGGCGCTTCGCGTTTCTCCGCGGCGCTCGTCCGCCGTCATCTTCCAGCTCGCCGTCCACTCATCGCTCATGCTCACCGGCTTCCACATAGAATTGAGAGTCGGGCCAGGCTTATCCATACCAACCCGAGTTCCGGCTGGTCCAGCACGGCCCAAACATGGTACAACATGCCACATGGCGGGCCATGCCGGCATAGTACAAATGGTAGGTTGGGCCAAGCCAGGAAAGCTAGCCTATCGGATGGCATAGCACGGCGGGCTAGGCCGATCTGGCGAGCACAACCGGCACGGGGGGCACAGCCTACTCACCAGCACCAGCTCCCGCCTCAGCCTGGCATTCCGTTACCCTCCTGTCACCATCCCATGGGCACTACCATCTCACGGCCATCCCCACAAGTCCACAACACAAGCCATCATAGAGCAAAGAGGGAAAGAGTATACTGGAGGTGGCACTGCAATGATGATTGCATGCCATGGGGACGGTGCCAAGAAGAGAAGCCGTCAGCTGTCGGCCATGGGGGCTGTGCCAAGAGGAGCTGTCCGCCTCGTCCTCGCTGCTCCACACCTCCCGCTTCCTCGTCGCCTCATGGCCTCGGACTCACTGGCTCCCGCGCTCCTGCCTCAGCCTCGGCCTCGCCGCCTCCCGCGCGGCCGCCCGCTACGGCCTCCCGCACGACGCGCCGCCTCGGTGCCTTGCCTCCCATGCTGTGTCGAGGGGAAGGAGGAAGGACTTGGGGCGGCGGCAGTTGGGGGATGACCGGATGAGTGAGTTGGGGTGGCGGCTTGGCCGCTAGGGTATGGGCGGTGGGGATGAGTTAGGTTTTGGAGTAGAGGTGTGAAGATGTGTGTGTATGTGTATATGAGATGAGGAGAAAGATGAGGATGGAGACGGTCGGAGGAGGTCGGCGGAGGAGGGAGGCGGCTGGGGGAGGAGGGAGGCGGCCAAGGGTCGGGGAGGTGCAGCCAAGCCCATCATGGTGGCAGGACCGTAGGAGGCAGAGGCATGATTTGAGGTGGGTAGAGGGAGGAGTAGAGCACCAGAGCCTAGTCCCTCACTCCCTCTAGTAGTACTAGTAGTAGTCTAGTAGTATAGTTGAGCGCCTGAGCTGAGAGATGATTGAGACAACACTCGAAAACAACGTTCAGACTTAAGAAGAAGCAACGTTCTTCCTGATGCCTATAAATACACTTCGTCCTCTCAGCCTCAGACGGCTTCCAAGCGAAATTCTGTTTCAGAGCTGAACCACTACTTGAGCATGATTTTGCAAATATTGATCCTGATCTTACTGGTGGAGGCAAGTTAGACTTGCTCAAGTGGTGGAAGAACAACAAGCGGATATTTCCTGTGCTATCACATTTCGCACCAAACGTTCTCCAAATACCGGTGTCCACCGTCTCTTCGAAAGCAACATTCAGCACGGTAAAGAGAATAATCGAAGAAAGGAAATCATCCCTCACGCCCAGGATGGTGGAGGCAATCACATACGCTAAAAACTGGGAATTAGCTAAAGAGCAGCAACAGCATCAAACTGGAGGATCCTAAAGTTTTACAGGCATACACTGACCTTGAAAGAGTAGATACTATGTACATATGTTATTATAGTTAGTATGTACATATATTGTTACTGTACTCGTTTCCTTACTCGGGGAACCCCACTCTGGGGTGTAAGGTTTTTAACGAGACAGTAATATTGCATTTTTAAAATATCAAGGAAATTTCACTTTTCTTGAAATATTTACATTATTGCGTGGCTATGTTTTTATGCAACTAATTCAATTTTAACTAGTTTTTAATGAGGCAGGTTAATGTACAGCAACTAAAGCAACTACAACTCACAATTAATAATCAACAGTTAAGATTCACAAAAGCAAGGCATAACAATGACCGTCCAGTGTTAAAGATTATTAGTGGTTAGCCTTAAATTTGAGCATACTTATTCGCAACCCTAATTACCATTTAGACATTTATTTACATCCCTATCTGCACATGAATTCCATCACTAACATTATACTAATTACACACGTTCAATACTAACCAACTCATCATATTTTGAATCTACTAAAGCTACAACAATCTACATCAGGCAATCAATATGGTGCAATGATCGGGAATCACACTAAGGCAACAAGTAATCATATGACATAAAACGTGCGAAAGAAACAGGTTACGGCCGCGAGGTACTTGCCTTGAGCACGCTCGATGGACACATTGCACGATGGATCCGAGAAACGCAACTGCCCAGCTGCTCCCTCAACAGCTGCGTGAGAACCTATAGGATGATATGGAAAACCACTGATCAGATGTGATGAATTTGATATAGGAACGACAGGAAATAATTGACTGGAAAGGAAATAGCCGTTCGACCGAGCGAACGGTCGTTCGGCCGCACAAAAACACGTTCAGCCGCGCGAACGGTGCCCCCTGGTCATCAGCCGTTGTCACCAGCCGCCGCCGGCCACCATCGTCGGCTGCCACTGACAAAACACGCACGCAGCTGATACATGCGTGCGGCTGTGCGTGCAGGCGAGCGCGCCGCCGCGCTGAGCTGGCCGGGCGCCGCTGCCGCTGAGTCCGAACTGCTGCGTGCGCGCGAGCGTCTGCGCAGGTGGGCGGGCATGGCGCCGCCGGGCGTGCCGTCGCTGCGCGCTGGCCGGCCACCTACCGCCGCCGCTGACGCCCATGTAGCCCCCATGCAGCCCCATGCGTGAGAGAGAGAGAGATTGAGAGAGGGATTGTAGATTGAACCTGATATTTGGAAAAAGAGAGCCACGCACGGGAGAGGAGAGGTCCCCTTTTAAGGCCATGATAGATTAGGGTTTTGTTTTATTTTATTATTAGTACTTTTTTTTAGTGCTACAAGATGCCTGAACATTGTGCGTCTATGGTAAAAACAATTTGCTCTGCTGCCAAACGGCCACAATACTCGGCCTAGCACATTTACACTGAACAATAACTTGAAACCCATGGCATATCTTTCTAATTATGCTTGTGAAAATTAGAAAATCTTGATTGGAGTAATCAAATGATGGAGCACACTGTCCATATTGGTCCTTGGTGCAGAGATCAAAACAGAATGTTTACACTTTCTTGGAGCCATCTACGTGTCACCGTGTGCCGGACTTTGCCGCCCTACTGAAGCGAGAATTGTTTAGACAAGAAAGAATGTTCAATGTTGCTTCCACCAGTAATCCATCAACTGAGAATTACTTTGTCTCATCACAAGAATGCGCATCCACCTGATCAAATTTGTATGAAAGCCACATTTGGCAACTACGTGCCTGCTGCATCTTACATGGCTTGCTTATCGCCAAGGACAATCTAAGTTCAGTGTTACACAGCTGTAAAAAAAAAACAGGGTGTGTTGCAGCGATTTGTTTTCGCACACAAGCCAACCAGCACGGCCTATAAAAAACATGGGTATTGATAGACATCATCCGGATGTTTTCTTTCTAACTATCATCCAGATTTGTGACCGTTGGATTAGAGATCCAAGGGCCACAAATTCTCCCCCACCCCCTCCAAAAAAAAATTCACCCCCCTCCAAAAAAAATTATCCCCCCTCCAAAAAAAGAGACCGTTGGATCTCTAATCCAACGGTCCGAAATGTGGACAAAAACATACCTGCCAAAACCAGCCATTGGTTTTGTGATCGGACGGCCGTAAACGTGTTTAACCACTCACTATTGTAGTGGACTAGTGGTATTACAACCGCAGCACTAGAGCTAGCCCACGTTCATCACCTGACTGACAGAGCTAGCCTTAAGCTGTATAAATACCCATGCATCCCTTGCAAAGCATTTCGTCCCAAGCGAAACCTCTCTACTACATGAACAATGGCGTCCATGATCTCGAGTTCCTTGCATTGCTTAACTTTGGTTCTTGTGCTTGCACAGCTCGCTCACTCGTTCACTGTCCCAACACCCAACAGGGACCTTGAGCACAAGCCTCAGACTTTGAACGCATACATCGTCTATGCCGACCACCTCTCCATGCCGTCCCACTTCGCCACCCTCAAGCACTGGTACAACTCCATGGTGGCCTCCATCTCACCGCAGGATACCAAGTCGATCCGCATCTTATATACCTACGACACCGTGATGCACGGCTTCGCCGCCGAGCTCACTGAAGACGAGGCCCGGCGCTTGTCCAACACTCCGGGCGTGGCCGGCGTGTACGAAGACAGGGTGGTGCATCTGCAGACCACGAGGTCCCCGGGATACCTCGGCCTCAACCCGGACTCCGGCATCTGGCCGGACACGGACTTCGGCGACGGTGTCATTATCGGCATCATCGACAGCGGCATATGGCCAGAGAGCGCAAGCTTCAACGAAAGCGGGCTCGGCCCCGTCCGGCCGACCTGGAAGGGCACGTGCGTCGGCGGCGAGCGGTTCAACGCCAGTTTGTGCAACAACAAGTTAGTTGGCGCGAAGGTCTTCACGCTCAGCGCGGAAGCGCGGCAGCAGGACATCGGTCTCCTCTCTCCGAGGGACAACCATGGGCACGGCACGCACGTGGCGTCGACGGCCGCCGGCTCGGCGGTCCCCGACGCCAGCTTCTTCATGTTCTCGCGGGGGACCGCCAGGGGCGTGGCGCCCAAGGCGAAGATGGCTATGTACAAGGCATGCAGCTCGAGGGGCTGCCATACCGTGGACATCGTCGCGGCGGTTGATGCCGCGGTGAAAGACGGCGTCGACATCATATCCATGTCCCTCGGAGGTGACGAGTTCGACTTCTACGCCAACCCTATCGCAATCGCCTTGTTTGGTGCCATGCGCAATGGCATCTTCATCGCCTGCGCAGCAGGCAACGAGGGCCCTGGAGAATCCACTCTGAGCAACGTCGCCCCGTGGATAACGACGGTCGGCGCTGCCAACGTGGACCGGCTGTTCCCGGTCAGCGTCACGCTGGGTAGTGGCGAGTTCCTCGCCGGGCAGTCCCTCTACGCCATGACGGCCAACCAAACCGGCTTGACCCCGCTATTGCCCAGCGACTGCGTCGACCTAGGGCCGGACGAGATCATGGGCAAGGTCGTCGTGTGCATTAATGCACTGGTATCCGATGGCATGGCTGTACAGAGGGGTGGCGGCTCCGGCCTAGTTTCACTCAACCTTGCGGACTGGCTTCTGGACGGACTCCCACTCTTCCCCTTCACCCTTCCTGCTGTCAGCCTCAGCTACATCGAAGCAGAGAAGCTCATGGCGTACATCCGCTCGGTGCCGTACCCGGTGGTGTCGTTCCGCTTCACCTGCGACACGGTCATCGGCAAGAACCGCGCGCCGATGGTGGTGTCATTCTCGTCGCGGGGGCCCAACCACGTCGTCCCTGAGATCCTCAAGCCAGACGTCATCGCGCCGGGCTTGAACATTCTTGCTGCCTGGCCCAACGAGACGGTTCTGGCAGACGCCGACGACGACCCGAGGAGATCAAGCTTCAACATCGTTTCGGGCACCTCCATATCGTGCCCGCACGTCGCCGGCCTAGCGGCTCTTCTCAAGCACAAGCACCACGACTGGACGCCAGCCATGATACGCTCGGCGCTCATGACGACCGCGGGGACGCTCGACAACAGCGGCCGGGCCATCATGGACAATGGCGCCAACGGCACGAGCGCGACGCCACTGGCTGCCGGGGCCGGGCACGTCCAGCCGCAGCTGGCGCTTGACCCGGGCTTGGTCTACGACGCCGTCGAGCAGGACTACGTCGACTTCCTATGCACCCTGAACTACACCGCCGAACAGATTCGAGTGTTCGTGCCGGGTTTTGTCAACTGCACGAGGACGCTCCCCGGCGGGCCCGGCGACCTCAACTACCCGTCGTTCGTGGTGATCTTCAACAGCAACAACGACGTCCGCGTGCTGTCGCGGACGGTGACGAACGTGTCGGAGCAGCCCGAGGCGTACAACGTGAAGGTTGTGGCGCCGAACAGGGTGGATGTGACCGTCACGCCGGCAAGCCTGGGATTCAGCAAGCAGGATGAGAAGAAGAGCTACAAGGTCGTGTTCCGAAGCAAGTCGGACGGTGGACACGGCACGGCACAGATGGAGTTCGGGCACATCGTGTGGGAGAGCGAGGCGCATCGAGTCAGGAGCCCCGTTGTGTTCATCTGGAAGAACTGATGCCAGATAAGATAGGCTTGAACAAAGATGACTTACCACAGAACTGAGAATTCTTGTTGATGTTCTTTACATGTGTCCGGCGAAGGCACACTCGTACTTGGTATCCATGCACTTTGTGGTGGTAAAACCATTATTATTACAAAATAATGAGTTGATGATCGTAAGTTTATTCTCCTCCAACGATTTTATTTATTTGACTTTTCACCACTCTCTACTTCCCAACAGATAATTATTTATGCATCTAATAAATTTTATTGCAACACACAAATACATAACTAGTTAAGGCAATACTTTCAGCATTACAGAGTTGAGCACGTCAACAAAGGCCACGCTTTACAATCGAAAAATGATCATGCAGTACGGCCGTACTGGTGTGAATCTCAGAGGTAAGTTACATTATGATGTTGCAGTAGCACAATGTACAGAACGAGTACGAGTAGTATTCGGCATTATGCCCGTTGCAACGGAGAACGGAGCCACGGTGGAACACTCGCGCGCGGCCGTGCCACCGTGCATGAGAAATCGAGTAGTGATAGCAAAGCGACCGTGCGCAGCGCAGCGTGTAACCGCGCTACTGCGCTGTGGTGGCCAAGGCGGCAGCCTGCCGCGGTGCCGCCTCGGCCTTTCGAGGGCGTGTTTCTCACTTCCGGTTGCTTGTGTTGGGCCGCGGACGCGCTAGGCCGACCGTCCTAAGATGCGGTTGGGACGAACCGTGGGCCGTGCAGCCGCACTTGGCTGTTGGGCCGTTTGACGGAGCCCAGTCAACATGCGAGACTGCGACCATGCCTGGGCGAGTCAATCCTCTCGTGGTCTAATCCCAGTTAAACTATAACATTTTTGTTCTCCACGTACTAATACTCCGTTCATATTGAATTCTAATTTTAGATTTTAGTTAAAAAAATTTAAAAATTAATATAAACATCTAACTTCTCAAAATAGTTTCTCCACTCTTCTCACTAGCGTCTTGCTACAGGGATAAGATATGGGTCATAAGTGCTCATGGCACTTTGTTACTTTTTCCACTACTTATTTCTTCTTTTAAAAACTATTTATTTCTATTATTACTTATTTATTTTTAGTAAAAAACATAAACCATAAAAAAAATCATCATCTCAAGCCATCACGAACGGCGTTCACCGGAGCCGGTGAACCAACGGAACTTGGCAACTAGACTCAAGAGAAAGATCAGGTCCTGGCGATCATTGGTCCGTTGACTACATGCCCTTACCCTCCCAGACATTCCTCTTTTTGCCTTTTGTTCGACTTATCTCGTGCGATACATAGTTGCATACCAATGCTTTTCGTTTCTTTCTGTGCTCGTTACAAATTCCAATCAAGGCTGTACCAGTTCGAGTATACGGTAAATCAACTCGTTTAACGAATAATTTTTACAAAACCTTTTTTCAAAAATCTCGGCCGTGAACCAATCTAGCATATATAGTTCTGCCTTACTGTTGCACGCAAACATGCATTTATAATTTTATACAGCAGTCTTCAAATAATGAAAGAAAACGGAAACAAGAACAATAATTTTCACCACAAATAGATTAACTTGAACCCAATCAGTTTTCAGTGTGTTCAAGCCAGAGCCACAGCTAGACAGGTGCCCATTTCTGGACAGGGTAGGTAGACAGTTGCGTTCAACAAACCCACAATTTTTCTTGCAATCAGCCAAGAATGATCAAATTCACAAAGTTCTTCCAGAGAAATCCCCAGACAGAAAGAAAGACGAAAATGCAACGAGCCTGGTCTCGTTTCTTAGCTGAAAATTGCACGACTGCTTTTTCCTGCAGTGGATAACGATAGCAACGTTAAACAGACGTTTCCATTTGAGGAGCAAGGTCGTTTGCATATTTATGTTTTTTTTTAAAAAAAAGATATGCCATGTTCTTGAGAGATACCACAAGGGTGAGCTGTCATATATATATATATATATATATATATATATATATATATATATATATATATATATATATATATATATATATATATATATATATATATATATATATATATATATATATATATATATATATATATATATATATATATGCAGGTATGCACCAGTAACAGTAAGAAAGAAAAAGGATCGTTCAAGCAAATATACATTCTGCAGTGGAGCGCAACTGTGCAGGCTTCAATTACACAGATGTCGCCAATAGGTTTCAGGTTTACTAAAACAACAGTATGAGATAGACACCCCAAAAAATATTTTGACACCCCCTAAAACAACAGTAGGAGACGTCAGTGGCTCAGTGCTTACCACAGGTAAGCTTAAGGAACGGCTCATTCTTGATGCATGTATCTTTGTACGAATGAATGTTCCAACATCTGTCTATCTCACATGCATGTCACGGCTTCCCCTCTCCTGGCCTGCAAGATACAAACAGAGGGGAAAACGAAAGATGGTAAATCTGAAGAAGCAGTTACATTACCTTGTAGTAGTCGCCAACGCATTTCAAGAACGCGCGTAAAGAACCCGAAGAACCATGGAGGCGTATATTCATTCAGGGATAGTGAGTTCAGGCGAGATGACACCTGCTTCAAACGGATCAACGCAGTGCAAGAACTGCGAATCAATCCGTCGATGCCAGTGTCATCTCTCCTGAAAATAGGACCCAAACCCACAAGAACAGCTAGCTCGTCCCTCCTCCCTTGACTGCACATACATTTGCATATCTGCCTATATATTTGGTGCTTCTTGCTCTCTGAAGATACAACTATGTATTCCTCTGCCTGCGTCTCTGCACAATGCGCATGTACATGTCTATGTATTGGCTGAGGAAGGGAAATTTAACTATTTGCCACTCTTAAGAATGCCACCTATTCAAATGCCATCTTCTCTATTGTAATCATGTTTTTGCCACTCTTAAGGTGTGGTTCACTAATTAATTGCCACTTTTGAGCCCACGAGGCGCCAAATCACTGCCATGTTAGCATCCTGCTGGACACTTAGATGCGAAATGACGATTTTGCCCCTTACTCGTATGCCTATGTTTTTGTCGGTTTTGCCTGCGGGAGCAAACCCTAAACACATTTCTTTGTGTATCTAGATCTGGTGGTAGCGGCGGTTGGCCCGCCCCGCCGCCCCTCGCACCGGCGTCCCCGCTCCCCCCCCCCCCCCGCTCCCGTGCCTGCGCCTCCGTCACCGCGCCCGCGCCTGCGTCTCCATCCCCGCGCCCGCACCTGCACCTCCGTCCCCGCGCCCGCGCCTGCGTCTCCGTCCCCGCGCCCGCATGTGTGAGAGTACAGTACTATCCTTCTCCCCGTTCACTCTTTTTTTTTGTGGGTATGTGTGAGAGTAGCCGTGGATGCCCGCATTGGTTGATTCCTGTGCGGAATCGACTGGATTGGGGATTGGATTTTGATTGTGTATCATGGATTTTGATTGTGTATCATGGTTTTAGGGTTTAGGATTTCCATTACAAACCAATGGCACGCAGATTGTAGAAAGTCACACGAATATTTTTAGAGCTCCAGTAGGGGTTTGTTGATACTCATGTTTCTTGATCCCTAAAAGGTCACATGATTTTGCATTGAAAGGCAGGTGATTCCTGTTAAGATTTGATCAGGGCAAACGCAATTGTTGATTTTTATTCTTTTCGTTAGGATTTATAGGAAGAAGTAGATATTTTGGTCAGTGTATGTATGCAGAAGAAATATTGAATCAACTGTCTTATGTTTGTGAATATTGTGCCCTTTATTCATTTAGATGCAGTACGCGATGATGCCCTTTATTCATTTTGATGCAGTAGATATTTCTAAAAGATTCAAGTAACAATGGATTCGGATGATTGCCCTCCTTGGTAAGTTTTGCACCATTGGTTTATTATTTGGAGTTAGATTGAATTCTAACTCCAATTTTTTTTTCCATGTTCATGATCATGCCAGGCTTGATCCTGGCACCGCGTTTAGATTAATTGTTAGTGTTGGTAAATATATTGCGAAACTCGACTATGGTTGCTTGGATATGGAGCAGCAACAGTTCAAATGGTGGGTTGATGCTTCTGGTGGCTACAATCTGGATAAATTTCTGCATGATCTTGCAAGCAGAGTTATTCAAGGGCCTAGCCAAGAAATTTCAGTGTGGGGAGTGGACCAAGATAATAGTGCTGAGTTCAAAGTATCAACTAATGCTGATTTGGAGGAGATGATTAATGGGAGGTTGCACAATCAGTGCCTTAACCTGTATGTGGAGGTAATTGATAAGGTTGAGGAGAATAGTTCAAAAGATAGCAATATCACAACTTTAAGATGCCAATCTAGTACATGTGGTGGCTCAAATGAAGAGAGTGGTGATAGTAGACAAGAAGAGTACAATGAATTTAATGTGGATTGGAGCTTGTTGAATATCGAAACTGAAGATGGTGATGGGGCTTCTTTGTTGGATGAGGACAAGGTTTATGTGGCAATGGGTCTAAGAGAAGAAGATGAAAGGGAAGAAGCTATAGCTAAAGGTCCACCTGATGTTTCAGTTATTCCTGTTGATGTTCAAAAGGATATTGATGAAGTTTGTATGGTTGTACATGATGATGGCCCACATGAGTCGACTAGGACATGGGATGTGGAAGATCCTGACATGGATGTTGGAACCATATATCCTAGCATGGATGACTTTAGAATGGCAGTGAAACAACATGCTATTGTCAATGAGTTTGAGCTTGGGACAGAGAAGTCCGATAGATGTAGATTTAGGGGGTATTGTTCTGTAGATGGGTGTCCATGGAAAATTCGTGCTAGGACTCAGGTTGATAAGAGTGTCAGGGTACTAACACCTTTCTTTTTTACATTACATGCAAATAATATCATCCATATTGTGTGTTGCTACTAACTATGCCTATGTTTTCACCTACAGGTACAAATAAACACAAATGACCACACTTGTGCATCTACTAGTAAAGTTTGTGGAAGGATGACTTCTCGAGCTTGGGTTGCAGAAAGAGTTGTACCTTCTTTGAAGAAAAAGCCTAGCATTGGTGCTAAGGAACTTCAACAAGAATTGCAAGATAAGTATAAAATCACCATACCATACATGACAGTGTGGTATGGCAGGCAAAGAGCTGCACATAAATTATTTGGCATGTGGGATGACAGTTTTGATTGGCTCTATAGATTCAAAGCAGAGGTGGAACTTAGATCTCCTGGGAGTGTAGTTGAAATAGACACAATCGTTGTTGGAGATAATATTCATTTTAGTAGATTCTTTTGTGCATTCAACCTATGCATAGATGGATTCTTAGAGGGGTGTAGACCATATATCAGTATTGATTCCACTGCACTCAATGGGCATTTACCTTCTGCAAATGCATTAGATGGTCATAATTGGATGTTTCCTTTAGCATTTGGTCTATTTTATTCAGAGACTAAAGAAAACTGGACATGGTTTATGGAAAAGCTTAGTCAAGCATTAGGACCTATCCCTGCATTAGCTATATGCACAGATGCTTATAAGGGACTAGAAACCGTAGTGAAAAATGTCTTTCCATGGGCTGAGCAGAGAGAGTGCTTTAGGCACCTCATGGAGAACATGAAGAAAAAGTACCATGGACCTGTTTATGGAAACATGTGGTCTGCAGCTAGAGCTTACAAAGTTGATAGATTTTAGTTTTACCTCAATAAGGTGTTAGAGGCTAGTCCTGATGTGGCTGATTGGCTTAGCAAGTACCACAACTTGCTATGGTCTAGGTGCAAATTTTCATGTGAGATTAAATGTGATTACATCACTAACAACTTGGCAGAGTCTTGGAATAACTGGATCAAGGACTACAAGGACTTGCCTGTGGATGTTCTTGCTGATGCAATAAGGGAAAAAACCTTGCTGTTATTTGAGAAGAGGAGAAGAATAGCACAAAGACTCCCTGGAGTAATACTTCCAGTGGTGGTGCACCAGCTTAATGCAGCATCAAAAGGATTAGGGCACTTAAAAGTAGTAAAGGGAGGGGATGAATCAGCTGAGGTGACAGAACTTTACAAAAATGTGGAGGTCATTAGACATGTTGTTTACCTTGATAGGAAAGAATGCACTTGCTTAGAGTGGCAAATGACTGGGAAGCCATGTGCACATGCTTTAGCAATGATCACAACACAAAGGAAACCACAAATGGAAAAGTATGTTGACATGGCTTATTCTGTGCAGAAATTACAAAGAGCATATGCAGATGTCATCCCTCACATCACAGACAAGAACCAGTGACCATAAGTTGACAAGGGATTCAAACTACTGCCTCCATTGTGCAAAAAGAGAGGAGTTGGTAGGCAGAGGAAGAATAGAATACCGTCTTGCCTTGAGAAGGGAAAAGGCAAGCTGAAAAGACAGGTCAAATGCAAAAAATGTGGGGCATTAGGACACAGACAAGCAAGTGCAAAGTGTAGCTTAAATGGCACTAAAAAGAGGTACAATATTATCCAATAATGCTTTCCATCCTCATTCTTCTATTGCTTTGTATTTATATTGCATTTTCAGGAAAAGAACAAAAAAAATCCAAATCTGATGTGGGAAGGAAGAAGACAAAGAATGATGGAGAGGATGGACAAAGTACACCATCTAACATGTTATCTACTAGTCCTGGGCCTATCACTAGAAGGTAACCTTTTGAGCCCACAAATTGAACTTGTACATTATTTGAAACATACATTAATTAATTAATGTTGTTGCTATCAGGAGGTTGGCAATGGAGACTTGGTTAGCTTCATCACAGCCTATGCCCTCCAATACTCCTTCCATAGAGCCTGCTTGTTCACAACCACCTTCTACATCATCTTTGCAGCCCACAACCACCAAGTTCACAACTCCCAGGAAGAAAGTTGGAGCTAGGAAGAAGTTGACTCCCAAGAAGAAAACTGACTGAAGCAGAATTTTATGCTTTTGCTATCTAATTTGTGGCCTGACACTCTAATGGTGGTTGCTATGTATTTTGTGGCTTGAGATTTCAAAAAGGGCTTATATTTGCTATGTATTTTGTAGCCTGAGACTTTTAAAAAGGCTTATGTTTGCTATCTATTTTGTGGCTTGAGACTTTAAAATTGGCTGAGTAGATTTGGAGTGTAATTACAGCTTATGTATTTTGTGGCCTGAAACTTTGAATTGGCAGAAAACTGTAATGACGCACTATTGCATAAGAAGTGTATGTGTGCTGATATTATGTGCAAGATTGTTTGTTCTTCTGGATAAAGAATCTGACCTGCTTTGATTGGGGCACTTGTTTTGTGCGCATGTGCCGTGCTTTGATCTGTCCATGGAAGAATATAAGTCAAACAAATATGACTTTACCTTTGCTCTATTTTTGTTTGTTCATGCTCTCTAGTGTTTGTGAAATTTCTTTTGGTTGTTCAAATTGTTATACTTTGTGGTGATTGTAATGGACAGGCAGAACCAAGTCAGACTTATGCAAAAGGCTTGTCAACAGTGGACAAGGTGATGACTCCAATCAATTTGCTGCACCGAAAACATTCTGTCAAGTTGAATCTAGCTCAGTCTTGAAATACAGCCATACACCTCGTCAAATTATTTCAGTATTTCCAGAAAGCTGACTCTGTAATCCAGCTCCAGCTCAGTCTTGAAATATGGGAAAATTAGAGCAAGTGTAAAGTCATTACTGCACCGAAAACCGCAGTGAAATCTAGCCAGGGGTAAAATGGTTATCTCCTTTTTAGATTCCAAGTTGGACGGTGACATGGCTAAAAAATGGCAAGCAATTAGGAAACTTTCTCTCCCTAATGGCAAAAACATGATTACAATAGAGAAGATGACATTTGGATAGGTGACATTCTTAAGAGTGGCAAATAGTTAAATTTCCCGCTGAGGAATGGGGACTTGGGGAGTGACACTGTGACAGCCATTTCTACCGAGATGGATGACGTGCATTCACACCAGGTGGCAAGTGATGTCCAGACTGACCAGACATGATGAGGCATGCAATGATCTGACAAGCTTTGACCCGGAGAACAACTCGTGCATTCACTTGCAATTTTGGACATCCTCGCTGCCACACTCGAAAGGAGTAGGTCAACGGCGTCATTAAGCGAGAACACGATGTACACACAACTGATAGGCAGTAAGTAGACCGTCTACCTAGGGGCACTAGTACCAGTGCCATGTAAGATCAGATTGTGAGTTCAATACCAGCAGTGTGAGATCATATGAAGGTCATCCTATCATTATGATAAGTAATTGATTTTTAGTAAAGAGAGTATACGGAGTTTGAGTTTGGTTTTTAAGAGTTTGCAATTTTTCAATTGCTTTGTGTTGCCAGCGGTCTGACTGGTCTAGGGCTGGCGGTCAAACTGGCTGTGGGAGGCGACGGTCAGACCGGCTTTTGATTGGTGATCTGATTAGCTGAGAAGTTGTTTGAATATGCATTTGTTCGAGCCAAGTTGTCTGAGTACGGGCACAATATGAGGGACATTGCTTGCGTGCATATGGGTTTATTGTTTGGTCTTACATTTAAGATCAGTAATCTTGTTGTACATTTTGCATGGTGCATTGTATGGATTAATTGTGTCATTGATGAATTGATAACTTTGTGTATTGTGCAGTGCTATGTGACGGTTTGCTTGTTTGTGTTGATTGTAGGACTTCGAAGCTAGGTCATAGTTAGGTGTAGGTGGACTAGGACTAGGCATAGAGTGGTGCCAAGGTCCAGAACGGTCAGAGAGACGCCGAAGATAACCAAGGCTTACGGGGTGGTTATAAACCGAGACGATGAGGAATCGGAGCGGGAGCTACCGGTGGTGGACATGATAGACAACGACAAGGTGGACGGGGACTAGGCTCAGGGAGGAGCTGAGGTCCTGTGTGGTCAAGGAAGCCAGGTGACGTCATGCTCAACGAGAAGCATGTGGTGAGCTAAGTGACTTGGGTCATGTTTTTATATGTATGAGTAATTTTTTGTCACGCTAGCTTAGTTTGCAAGCTTGAGCTAAAATTCACAAGTGATATCAATTATTGCAATCAGATCTTTTAAATTTGCTAAGTTGGATCTTTTGACTAGTTTGCTCTATAGTGATTCTTTTATGATATATGCCATGTCAAAAATGTTGAATCTAAAATCTGAATTGAGCTTTAGATTGAGCTATGCTAATTCTTTATTGAATTATGCGTTAGTATTAGCTCTTTGTTCTTGAACTAAGTCAAGAAAATATAAAATGATCTCTTTTTGTGTGAAAAAATTGATCTTACCAATTCTTTCTCATGAGATAGTTTGTCATTGCACTAGGCATGAGCTCAGTGGGAGTTTTGGATGACCAAGATCACTCTTTAAGCTTCTTGCTTGGGATGGTCGTGGTAAGGTTTGAGATCTAGCACATGGCTAATAAAATAAATTGTGAAAAATGGTTAAAGTTTAGGTGGCAATTGTGGATAGCTCATAGTTCAGGACTTGATTTACTAACATAAGACCAAAATCTGTTTTTATAAGTGTTAAATGTGATAATTATGCTTAATTCTAAGTGCTTGAACAAAGTGATTCAGTATTGAACTTGTAACATTCTAATTGATTCATTTTGAGATTCTTGGTTCTGTTTAGCCTTCTTGACATGGCTTATCTCATACTTGGATACCTTTAGATAAATTTATCAATTTTGAAGCTTTGCGTATCTTGAAATTAATTTAAATGCTTTAAATTGTGCTATCTTGGCTAAATTGATTATATATTCGTCATTATGATCTAGATAGATTTGTATTAATTTTATGGCTTCAAGTGGTATTTTTAACTTGAACCTCACTTTGAATAATTTTCAAAGTTCTTTAGATTTTGCATTTCCTACATACATGCATGCTCCCTCTCATGCAAAATAGTGTTATGCATTTGGGGGGGGGGGCTTTAGCCCTTGATGTCTATATTGCCAAAAGGGGGAGAATGATTAAGAAAAAGGCATTAAGGGGGTGAAAAATTGCAAAAAGGAGGAGAGTATATATATTTAGTGATATAAGTGGTATTATTTGCAAAAATTGCTAATTGAAACATTAAAAAAAGCCAAAATGAGATATATGAGTGAGGGGAGCTTTATTGCATATCATTTGCCCTCTTTTGCATTTTTGGTTATTCCTTTTGTTATGAAAATGGTCATAGTGAGCAATTATTTTTTCTTTGGACCATGAGTAAGATTTAGCTTTTGTGAGGTTTTACATGTGATTTAGAGCATTTGTAGAAAACTTGTTCTTTATTGGTGTTGCTCTATTCCACACTTTGTCAACATGGTTATGATTTCTTCTTTCTCTTTCAAATAGACCATATATGGCTTTTGCAACCTTTTGCTTTTCTCTTAAAACAAACTCAATTTCTTGCCTTTTTGGTGTTTGTCTATATACTCATCAAGGGGGATTGTGAGACCATGTGGAGGTCACCCCATAGTGGTGATGAGTAATTAACTTTTAGTAAATAGAGTCTGCAGAGTTTGAATTTAGTTTTTAAGAGTTTGCAATTTTTCAGTTGCTTTGTGTTTCTAGCGGTTGACTGGCCTAGGGCTAGCAGTCAAACTGGCTGTGGGAGGCAGTGGCCAGACCAGCTTTTAGTTGGCGATCTGATCAGCCGAGAAGTTGTTTGAACGTGTGTTTGTTTGAGCTAAGTTGTCTGAGTATGTGCACGATATGGATGTCGTTACTTATGTGCACAAGGGTTTATCGATTGGTCCTTGGTTTAGGATCAATATTTTAGTTGTATACATTTTTGCATGGTGCATTGTATGGATTAATTGTGTGAATTGATGACTTTGTATATTGTGTTGTGTTACGTGACGGTTTGCTTGCTTGTATTGGTTGTAGGACTTCAGGGCTAGGTCATAGTCAGGCGTAGGAGGACTGGGACTAGGCATAGGGTGGTGCTAAGGTCCAGAACGGTCAGGAAGTTGCCAAAGATGATCAAGGCTTGCGGGGCGGTTACAAGCCGGGATGACGAGGAACCGGAGTAGGAGCTACCGGTGGTGGACATGATGGGTAACGACAAGGTGGACCGATACTAGGCTTAGGAAGGAGCTGAGTTTCTGTACGGATAAGGAAGCCAGGTGCTATCATGCACAAGGAAAAGTATGTGCTGCACCAAGTGACTTAGGTCATTTACAAGCGAAGACGATTTGGTGGAATCTGGATATGTGGGAGGCTTGACGGCAAGTCATTGGGGCCATGTGGAAGATGGCAAAGCATGGCTGATGCTTCGTGGTAAACGAAGTGGGAAGCTTCGTGGAAAACGGTAGAGGAGCATTTTGGTAAATCGCCAAATACAGGAAAAGAAGCGGTGTGTGTGAAACCGCGGTATTGACCTAAGTGGTTTGGTTCTTGTATGTGTTGAAAATATGAACATGATCAAGAGTTGATTCACTAATGGATTAATGGATGTAAGCTGTTTTGAAAAGAGTGTGTGTGAGAGTAAAACCCGGTGTTAGGTGGGGTTAATAGGTTATCCCCGGTTTGGCCTAATGGGTGGTCCATTAGGTTTTAGTTTGAGTTGTGAGGCTATATAAGGGGAGGAGAGACAAGAACTAGGGTTTGAGAATGTTGGCTAAGCCTTTTAGTGGCTAGCTCTTCCTCTCTCTCGCATGTGAGATTAGAGTTCCTTGGGTTGGAGCCTTGCGTGTGTGTGCTTTAAGCTTAGAGCTCTGCTATCCTGAGAGATTGACTGTAAAACATACCTCTCCAAGCAAGTAATATATCAATCTTTGATAGGCTCCATGGATCCATCATATTTTGATTGATTTGGTTTTTATTTCTTCTCTTCCCTTTTCTTGATCTTGTTGTGCCAACAATCTGTAAGAGATGGAGACAACATTTAGGAATCTATCTCTACCCATCCAGGCATTTTCATAGCATGTTTATCAAGAAAATCCGGTTTTACTTGATTTGACCTCAAAGTGTGATTTCTTGATCTGAGTATTTTTTGACATGATTTATTTCGTGTTCTTGCTTCCTGGAACATATGAAAATATATCTAGATCCATATTAATCATTGTGCACCCACGAGCAAGTTGTATTCACCGATTTTGATTTTGGCTCGATTTCGGTGCACCTTTCCTTTAAATTGAAAAGGTCTCAACTTTGGTCATGATTTTCATGATCGTTTCTTGGAATAGGTTCTTGATAACCTAGAGAAGGCCCCTGCAAAATTTCATGTCATTTGGATCTACAGATCAAAAGTTTCATCGACTTTTTGATTTGAAATCGGGCTGAAAACATATTCATTTCTAAAATTACTGTAGCAATGGTCTTGTCGGGTTACTGTAGCTTTGCCTGATTTTACTGTTCATAGTGGTTAGACCGCTAAAACAGAAGTCAGACCGTCAAAGAGAGGTCAGACCGCTACGGGTTGTTAAAATGTGTTTTGCTCGATTTTGATTAGATCTTTTTCTTGTAATTATTTGTCTCTGATTTTCATATATTCTATAGCTACTAGAGTAAAGGGTTTTATTCTCAGTCAAAGAAAAAGTTTGAAAAACCTTAAAATTAATTTAGACTCTTATTCATCCTGCTCTAGTTGCCATACTTAGTCCTACGAGCAGACGCTAGTGTTTCATGATGTGTGCGTGTGCCAACAGCACAGCAGAAAGCTGTATGTGTTCCGAAGCAAATCGGACGGTGGACATGCACCGCACAAATGGAGTTCGGGCACATCGTATGGGTGAACGAGTTGCATCGAGTCAGGTGCCCGTTGTGTTCATCTGGAAGAGCTGATGCCATACGAGACATAGGCTCGAATAAAGATGACTTATCACAAAACTAAGAATTGTTCGTTGACGTTCTTTTACATCTTGGGTCCATCAAAGGCCATACACTCGTACTAAAGTATTTATTCACCTGTCCAAGTTGATCGTGAAGTTAGGTCTTTTGCCTTTTGGGATTGAAAAATGATGCTGCAGTACTGGTATTCATTCACCTGTCCTCGAGTTGAGCGTGAAGTCAAGGCTTTCGGGATTTAAAAATGATGCTGCAGTAGTGGTGCAGAACTGTAAATCGTGGTGATAAGTTAGTACTACATTCTAGTAGTGAAGCTACAGTAGTACAGTTTTTTTTTTGAGAGGTATAGTGGATTCTTTTTCAACTTTTGACTTTTCTACAATAACTAGCTTTTAAACAGAGTATCCTTTCAAGATAAGGTCTACTAGTTAATTATAATATATACTATACCGACTTCATTTATATTGGTAAAAACCGTACGTGAGTTTCCTCGGTGAACGCTCGTGGCTGTGCCACCGTGCACGACAGGTGAGAGCAAAAGCCCGTGCGTAGCACAGGTGCACCGCTGCGTTGTGGGCTTCGTGGTGCCCGTGCCCGCGCGCGCCGCGGTGCCTCCTGCCGTGGCCGCCTCGGCAGACGGCAAAATTTTCCACTTCCGCTTGCTTGCGATGGGCCTCGGCCGCGCGAGCTCGGCCAGCCGGTCTGAGAGGACGCGGCCTGGGTTGGATCGAGTGGGCTGCTCGGCCGCGCCTGCACGGGGCGGTTTGCGGGCACTCGTTCCCCAAAGAAATGATTCGAATTGACCCGTCTCATCTTTTTTCTTTCGAGGAACATTTGGTTAGGTTACCTGTCCATGCCTGGGTCGTGTCAAACTGTACTAGTTCGAGTTCCAAAAAGAGAAAAACCTTGGTACGAGTACATTCTTTCATTCGTGTATCGTGGTCGCGGTCACGTAAAACTAAGCCTTCGGTTCCTTTGGACGACAATATGGCCCCTACTAAAATACTGTATCTTTTAGCTTTTAGACTTTGATTGATTGAATGAGAGATTAACGATCACTTATATTGAGAAGTTACTTTATTCAAATCGGCTTTTCAGTGATTCTTATAAAACATTTATGGAAATCACAGTAAGAAACCATTCTATTCAAAAGTTATTTTCTAAAAATCAAAGGACAGAAATTGTTTGAAACATTACCATAATATGATAAGCATATAATACATGTATCTTCAGTCTCCATAAGTGTCTATGGGTGGTTCAGAAAATCTTAATATAACTAAGAGGTTAAGGAATCCCCCATCGGTTCAGCACCACTGTTGCACGCAACATGCATTTCTACATCACTTTACACAGAATGGAAGGACCAAAAAGAATAAAACCAACCAGTTCTCGGTTGGTTCAAGCTAGAAAACCTATTTTAAGACAGGGTAGGTACCCGGTTACATTCAACAAACAAACAACTTTCTTTCGATCAGTAAAAGGGTGATCATATTCAGAAAGCTCTCCCTGCAGAAGAATGCTCGAGACAGAAAGTGACTAGAAAAGCAGCCAGATTGGCGCTGTTTCATAGCTAAGAACTGCATGACTGCTTTTTCAAAAGATAGCAAACATTAAACTGTCACTTCCATTAAAGCAAAGCCGTATGCATGTTCTTGGGAGATCCGAAGTACCATAAGAGCGAGCTAAACCCTGTGCAGGTATGCAACAGTAACGGAAAGAGGAAATGATCGACCAAACAAAAATACATTCTGTAGTGGAGTGTAAATTAAACCCAAGCTTCAAGCACACAGGTGTTGAAATATATATTTGATTTTTGTTTAGAAACAGTTGGAGATATTTCAGTGTGTACACAGCCATTAAGCCTAAAGGACGACTCATTGTGGGATGGATAAATGGCTAACCTTTGTGTACGAATGATTGCTCCAGCATCCGTCTGTTTCACACGTCATGTCAGAGCAATACATCTCTTCACCTGCAAGATAAACATAGAGGAGAACGAAAGGACAAGTGAAGAGGCAATTTGCATTACCTTGTTTATTCTTGTAAAGCACGCGCCAACGCGAACCAAGAACAAGAACGTGTGCAGAACAAGAAGACTCGTCGAGGTATCAGGCATGTACTCAATATTAAGGGATAGTGAGTCCTATGTTCAGGCGAGATGACAGCCACTTCAAACGGATGCACATGGTCTGAATCAATCCATTTGATGTCGGTGTCATCTCTCCTGAACACAGGTCCCAAACCCACAAGAACAGCACGCCGGCCCCTAGCTGCTGATCTCATCTATGAACTGCATATCTTCTTCTATGTGCTTCTTGCTGTCTGCACATACACTAATTAAGGTACTTGTGTGTGTGTGTCCCTGCACAATGCGCAGACACTGTCTATATATAGGCCGGGGAGTGACAGCCATCTCCACAGCAATGGATGATGCATTCACACCGGGTAGCAAGTGACGTAGTCCGGCCATGACAGGGCACGCGATGATCTGGCAAGCTTTGACCGGCGAAAGCTCGTGCATTCACTTGGATATTTGGACAGCCTCGCTTCCACATTGGAAAGCTGTAGGTCAACGGCGTCATTAGGCGAAATTACAGATCCGTACCTCAAGCAGGTGCAGCCTGCTCAACTGCACAGGGCTAATTAGGGGCCCCTAAATTTTAAGTGTCCCTTAATTACTAGTATTAGTCATTAGCCAATCTGGGTGAGAGTGAGTTAGGGAAGTCTCATATTCTTCCTTCCTGGAAATATGAAGCTTTACTCCAGGTACTGATCGATAGTGATAATGATCCAAAAATGAATAGTGAAGCTAAATCTTCAGCGAATAATGAACTTGATGATTTTGAATTTTTTTAGTAGCAATAGTCATTTGGTATGAAATACTATCTACAGTAAATTTGGTTAGCTAGAACTTATAATAAAATGATATGCTTATTGATGTTGCTATGGAAAAAGTGCAGGGGCTACTGATTTCCTTTTTCAATGGGTATTTTTTTTATTAGATAACGGAAGCCTTTATTTAAACCAAGAACAGTACATCAAGATGATACACAGTCTTGGAATTGAAACTCCCAGCCTCTGCCTCGCGCGGAGACACACAGCTAAACCCAACAAAAACAATCAAAATCTAATGATTATCAATCCGTAGACTAGATCGCCACTCATATGCCCGGGAGTAAACATCGAGACACTGGTTTTTTTCAATGCACTGGAAATAGCAAAAGAGATCACACTTGAGATGAATATTGATCCAACATTTCGTAGAAAGCGTGAAATTTGAAGAAAGAAACATTTCGATGAGAACCCAGATGATGAGTCGATTGCTTCACAATTTGCATAGGAGTCATTTAAGGTTCATTAGTTTATGCCTATTGTTGATCACGCTATCGCTTCATTTATAAGGAAATTTGAGCAATATCGAGGATATCAAAATATTGTTGGTTTCTTGTTCACTTCCTATATATTGCAGTATAAATTCTCAGAGAAACTCATATTACGGTTATAATATTCAATGGATTTTTTCGTAATTGGATTTTTAGGTATAGGGCCTAATTTCTGATCTAGCACAGGGTCCCTAATTTCTCGGGGTACGGCCCTGAGCGAGAACATGGCGCCCTAATAGTAGTGCCAAGTTAGACCAGATTGCGAGTTCAATAACGTTGTTCAGACTAGTGGTGTTTCATGTTTGTGTGTGCGCCAACAGCACAGCAGAAGCTGTCTCATGGACAATTTTTTTTAGATTCCTCTTTGATTGCTTATTAGATTGAGTTTGTTGTGAATTGTGATCGTTCTGTGTCCAGTTCATTGCATAGAGCAAGGCTTCTAGTTATGACAAATCAGAGGTCCATGGTCAACGATGCTGTGCCTCTCAAATCTCAATCAGATGAAAATGCTTTTGTTTCATCTCATAATCTTTGTGTTCCCCAAGAAAACCTGACATGATGGCTTGAACAGGTAAAAGTAAAACGACACCGAAGTACTGTTCTTTAATAGGCATATTAAGTTTGATCAACCTCGTCCTTCACACGGTCAAATGGTGCAGAGACCCAGTGCAGCGCCATTCTAGTGTTCTACGCCTTGGTCTTTCTGGTTGGATCATGCTGCGTTAGGATTAATGAAGAACGAAGAACGAAGAATAATTGTTCTCTTACCATCAAGAATAATGTTGTTCCTCGTGCACCATGACTCGACTGACTTTTCAAGCTCTCCTTTTGCTTTAATTCTTCTTTTATATCTTTTCTTTCTCGGTTTCTCCTGCTTCTTACTAGCTTTTGCATGCTTGTTCTGTTGGACTATTTTTTTTATAGGATGTCAATAATACCACCTGTAGTTCATGTTCAATGAACTTGACCAACCACAAAGACTGAGTATTGTACTGAAAAATATTGAAGTATGATCTGCTGCAGATCGTTTGTACATGTAATATAGTCAATAGATTGTTTTGAAGGACATAAATGTATGATGCGGTTGTTGGAATATCAGGATTTCACATACATGTATGTGATCTTCAGGAAGTATTATATGTGGTCTTCTTTGGTTCGGTCTGCCTCATATTCAGTAGTGTTTCCTGACTCATTCAACAATGGATATCAGTCTGGACATAGGATGCCCGGATACATTGATACCGACATAGATATGCGATACACTGGTACCGTGATACGCCATTTCCCTAAAAACACTGATATGACGATACGTGTGTATATAATAATAATAATAATAATAATAATAATAATAATAATAGAGAAACATATATGAGATATGGTATGTGACACACAAATAGACATAAAAAGAGACAACACACAAAGAAAATGAAGAAGTAAATACCGGCTTAGGATATCTAGTCTACTGCTACCCTAAGTGTCTCCACAATTATGCACTTCTATTCTTGCTGGCCGTGGCCATATATCCTGCCTCCTAGCCGCTGCTGCCTTCACCAGCTCCAGGCTGCCGCTAGCTACCTAGGAGTATACCACACTACCACAGTCGAGAGGGGAGAAGAGGACTAGTGGGAGGACTCATTGTGCGTGAAGACCGGAGGCGCCACGTGCCACCGTTTACAGGGGAGAGGACTGTTGGTGTGGGAGCCTGGGAAAGGAGAAATTCTATTGTACAAAGCCGACGTAGAAAACAGTAAAAAAATATTTTTTTATTGATTGCTACAGTGCAAAACAGTAAAAAATACTTTTTTTACTTCTTGCATGCCACGTGTCGACGTCCGGTTGGCTCGTTACACAATCGGCTTTGTATCATGGGGGCACAATAGAATTTTTCTGGGAAAGAAAGGAGCAGGAGCGGTGGTGTGGGGGCAAGATGGGAGCAAGAAGGGGCTACGAAATGGGAATAAACGATTCTAGGTTCTTCTACTGAGTTGGTAGAGGTATTATGGTTAAGAGGTATCGAGGAAGTATCATGCAAATATCGGAGAAATATCAGAAATTATTTTATTTTAAAAAAAGAAATTTATCAATACGAGCAGACCGTATCCATATCCGATACGGCATCGGATACTGATGCGCCAGTTTTCTGAAGTATCGGTGTAATGTAGGTCTGGACTGGAGGTTGGGCGCATGCACATGCTAGAATTCTGGAGGCACATATAGCTAGATGTATACCAATTATACCAATTCCTCTCAGGGGCAGTGCTCGGTATGCATTGGCACACCTAAACAATTAAAAACATGCAGAAAGTATATAGCCATTAGGGCTAAATTGTTTGTTCCATTAAACCTTGGTGATGATTATTGCACAAGACTTTAGACTTGTGTAAAGCGTACACCTCCATCGAAAATTTTCTTGCTCCGTCACTGATTTCTCTCGAAAGCAAGAGGAAAGATTGCTAGATGCATGCACATCATTGGTGATGATAAAGATCACCATGTAATTGGAATATGTTAGTGTTCCCGAAAAAAATAAATTGGAATATGTGATGTCATGAAGCAAATGTCAGCATTTAACTTTGACCTGTCTCCTTTGTTAGGTCTACACCATTACCAACAATAATAGAGCCTTGGTTAAATTCTTTAGTGCCCTGGATCAGTTACTTTTAGAGGGTAAAATGCTCTGAAACTGTTACATATTCAGAGAACAAAATATGAATTATGTCACTGTCATATTCTGTATGTTAACATGCTGTAATACGCGGGGTTTCCACATAACTGGAACTCCACATGACGACATCTCGATCAAAAACAAAATTTTATAAGAGGAGGATAAAAAGATTGTAAAGTTATCCAAGAAGGGGCCCTTGCATCATTTGCGTATGCATGCACTAAATGATCTAGAAGTTCATGCACCTCAGGCAATTTACCTTTTGTCCATGTTGCTATCAAAAGAGTAAAAGACTAATGCATACATGCATCCTGATCCTTTTCACGCTGTGAGAAAACGTGCAAACAAGACTTGGTTTTCAGAATAGCAGAAGACCGATGATCAGCTTGCTCCTTTCTCTAGTTCTTCCATACCATGCATGCTGCATATATACAGTTCAGAGAGAACTTCTTTGGAGCTGTTCATCGATAGATGTATAGATTCCCATGCTTTTGTGAAGAATTCCTAGTTTTCCACTCTTTTGACTAGGACTAGGATGAACATTACTGTAAAATCTTTTTCTTGTGGCTCCTTTTTTTTCTTTTGACTGGGTTCAGAGACTTTGAATTGTCTTCTTTTTTGAGGCAGCTGTAAACCTTGTTGCCTAGATATCCCTGTCACTACAATAAAATCCGAACGTGAACATTTTATCCACTACAATGTACTGCTTTTAGACTGGTCAGTTATACAGCCATAAAACGGAAAAGTCTACTTTTCAACCTTAACTCTGTCATTGGTTCATTTTTCAACCCTAAATTATAAAACCATTCAAATTGAAACCTCGAACTACCAAAATCATCCACTTTACCCCCTCAACCCAAACCAGACCGGTTTTGTCAGACATAGCACCGACGTGTCCATTCTTGACTGACATGGTATCCAAGTAGAGCTGATGTGGCACCCTTCTTCCTCCTTGTTATGAACCTTAGTTCATAATGGGTAAACATCACCAAGAAGATGGCCGGATGGAGTCGGCGTAGGGAGAGAGAGGAGACTATAGACTAGGAAGACTTTGTTATTATTCTGCTTGATTACAATAGCATGCGGTAGCCCTCTTATATAGACGGCTCCCCCTAACAGATGGAATCTAATCCCAATCATATCTCTAACAGATATAGTAACTAATATCATATCTCTAATTATATCTCTAACACAAGGAAACTAATCTCTAACTCGAATAGAAACCAATCTCTAATTCCTAATAATAACCCGACTGGGCCCAAGGCCCACGCCTATAACACTACACCCCTCCCGGACATGCAGCTCGTCCTCGAGCTGCTAGACGGCGGCCAATGGAAGACCTTCGACGCCGATGTAGAAGACGAACGGTGGCGGGGTGCTACAGCGGATGAAAACGACCGGCCAGATCCAAGCGGAATAAGGTTAGACGAAGTGTAGCACCTTTGGGTACATAATGCCTGCAAAATAAACTTTTTTTCTTCTTCTTTTTTTTATTTTTTTTAAATTTTTTAAATTTTTTTATTTGGCTTGCCCTAACTAACCGGTCGGTTTAAAACCGACTCAGACCCATCGAACGCATCCAGTCAATAAGGGCGACCGAAAGAGCGGCGGCGCACGGCGCGGATCGGCGGCGACGGCGGCTCCGGCGAAGCAGCGGCCTGGCGATCGACGGCGCAAAGCGGCCGGCGGAGCGGCTGCAGCGGTGGCCCAGGCGGAGGTGGCCCGAGCTGCGGCGGCGGCTGCGTGGGCGGAGACGGCCCGGGCGGAGGCGGAGCGAGCGGCGGCGGCTGCACAGGCGCAGGCGGACCGGCCGGCTGTTGTTCACCGGCAATCGAGGACGGCGAGGGTCTTCGATCCGGCGGCTATGAGCTGGCCCCTTCCTGCCGGGCCGGAGGCGGCGCGGAGAAGCCGGGGACGTCCGGATCTGGAGCGGAGGTGGCCGGATTCGGACGCGTCGTGGCTGATGACGGCCCGATCGCGCGCAGAGGTCGTCGGTAGAGCGACGGCGGCTCCGGGCGGAACAGCGGTCTGGCGGCGGCGACGAACGGCGGCGGCCGACGCAGAGAGCGAGGCGACGCGGAGAGCAGACGGCCGCTGGCGAACGGAAGTTTGCCGGCGGCGACCGAAGGCATCTCGGCGGCGGCGGCCGACGCCGGGCGACGGCGGGTGAGGCGCTGAACGGGGACGCCGGAACAAGAGCTGCGGCGACCACGACGATGGTTGAGGCTCTGGATGGAGACGCTGCAGCGATGCAATCCCCTTGGCTTGGAGCTGATGTGGCTGGTGGGGTGTAGCCGGCGGCTAAACTCCCCCTGGATTCAAGTGCTGCAATCCTGGCGTTGGTTGCGATGCTCTGCAGCGTCAAATCTGCAATCTTGGACTTCATCTCGGGCATCTGCTCCTGGATTGCTTTAAACATTGCTTTCACGGATCTGGCATCCTCGCTGGAAACCATGGTAGCAGAAGTCGTGGGAAGGAATCGACAGCTTTGATACCAAGTTGTTATGAACCTTAGTTCATAACGGGTAAACACCACCAAGAAGATGGCCGGATGGAGTCGGCGTAGGGAGAGAGAGGAGACTATAGACTAGGAAGACTTTGTTATTATTCTGCTTGATTACAATAGCATGCGGTAGCCCTCTTATATAGACGGCTCCCCTAACAGATGGAATCTAATTCCAATCATATCCCTAACAGATATAGTAACTAATATCATATCTCTAATTATATCTCTAACACAAGGAAACTAATCTCTAACTCGAATAGAAACCAATCTCTAATTCCTAATAATAACCCGGCTGGGCCCAAGGCCCCGCCTATAACACTCCTCTCTACCTCTCTCTCTACCTATCTCTTCCTATAATTTCTTTGTTCAAACCAGATATGCTCCACTTGTTGGCCAACGGTAGTGGGCCTCAAAGGCCACCCTTCTCCTCCTCCATCCCTTCGTCATGCTTTCGTGTAAAACATCGCCACCACGCATAGCTTCAACTTGCGCTCCTCTCATCCATCTCGCTACTGTGTCTCACCAAGAAATCGGGAGCTTCTTCACCCCATATAGATCGCACCGTGTTACCCTCTCCACTCTCCCCCACCTCCTTCTTTCTTTGTGCACAAAGAGTGAGATTAAGCTTGAGCTCGGCCTTCTTCTTCAATGCCGGGTGCCGCATTCGCCAAGCTTGCACAGGTGCTTTGATAAGCATCGACCTCGGCACTTGTGCCCATCTTCTTCGCCTTGGATTCCTTTGTCTCCTCGTCAGCTCATCCTTCTTTTCCTCCCACACGGTCGCTGGAACACCATCTTCTTTGTATCTGTTGATGTGTCACCCAACACCACTGCATCCTATTCTCTGTGTTCCATCAAACTCAGTAAGATCTCCCAAAACTATTCATGTCACATAGTGTTCTAGGCACTCCTCTTTGTTCCCCTTAATCAATTTTGTGTTTACTTCATAGGAGCTCGCTACCACCGCCTTCTTCCCTAATTCCAGCTGAGCCTACCACCACCGATGCCATTCTTCCTTAGGTGAACTCCAGGCTAATTCCTTTCTCCTCAACCACCACCTAGCTTTCCCCAAACCTCTAATTTTGGCTCTCCCCTTTCAGGGCAGCGCTGCCACGATGAGTTCCAGCCACTGCCGTGGATCATCGTCACCAGGTTGCCTCAGTGCTTCCCCGACCTCAACATCCACACTGACGAGCTCCTATCTCTCCATACATGCCTGTGTGCCTCTCTGTTTTGCCTTTCTATATCACTGGTCGATGCCTCTCTTCTCCCCGACTCTGTCACCACACATCACCATGTGCCCCCCGGGCGAGCACAAGCCAATGTGCTTCCAACCACACCACCACCTCCCCTAGATCTCCCTCCCTTCTAGCAACCCATTTTTAAGGTTGCCTCCACCCCGGCCGTCGCCCTACTGCCACTACCAAGGCACTAGAATTGTCGCCGCACACCTCCCCTGTCTCGCCTCGGTTATGCCTCCCCCTTCTTTACTTGTGTCTCTGTCTGTGTGTATGACAATCGGGGCCTATTTACATGATATTGCAATTGAGTTAATTAGGTGAAGAAAAGCGCCACATCATCTCTACCTAGATGCCATGTTAATGGAAAATGGGCACGTCAGTGCCATGTCAGACAAAATCGGTCTGGTTTGGGTCAAGGGGGTAAAGTGGACGGTTTTGATAGTTTGAGGTTCTAATTTGGATGGTTTTATAGTTCAGGATTGAAAAATGAATCGAAGACAGAGTTCGAAGGTTGCAAAGTGGACTTTTCCCAGCCATAAATTATGTTTTTATAGATGCAAAATAGCTTGTCTGAAATGGATTTATAACCTATAGAGAAGATCAAGGGACAAGAACAGTGGCACTTGAAGATCTTATCATGATCTGCGCAAATCCTTCCAAAGAGCATTTTAATCAGGAAAGAATCTTGTACAGGTGTAACAAATCCTTGTGTGGATTCGCCAAATCTGTATCAAAAGCGAACTGATCAGTGCACAGTGCACACCTATCATGATGATACTTTCATGTAGCACAAGCAATGCAAGAAAAAATAGAATAGGTTTGGTTGGATTTGGATATATTCTTTAATTTGTGCGTTGCTTGCAGAGGTCCGGTAATTCTGTGTCTCTCTCATTCGTGTGTCATGCATCTTTCGTCTGAACTCTCATTTAACATCATGAAAAAATATTCTGCCTGTCCAGTTTCACGTGCTGAACCACTATCTATCAGTATCAACCTAGTACAGAATTTCTAGATTTATTTTTCAGTGTATTCCTTCTAATCTATTAGCACAAAAAACAGTGCAACTAGTTTCAAGTGTACGTACAGACTAAGATACACTTGAAGTATCGTTCTGAATTTCTTATGCAAAGCAATGTGAACCACAGAGTCAATCCAAAGTTTGGCCAAGACTTGTATGCTGACAGTAGTAGGAACACATCAGAAGACTAACATGTGGTCCATGGCACTTGGGAAACATTTTTCATGTGTGGTAAAAGTTTCAGGGGGTTCAAACTTCAGAGTGGTCATATGCTCCATCTACGCCGGACAAGTGGCACACTGGCACCAATCCAATCCCTTCACCCTTCACTGGGATCTCTTCCAGAAGAACTCGTGCTCAAGTCAATCGAATGGGCCTATCCATGTCCCTCTCATAACTCTTTTCACCTTGTGCTTAACTGGCGCAAATTGGAAGCTTCTGCAGGTCTACCGGTCAAGGGAGTGTTCTGCTGCAGCAACTCAAAGCCTGAGGCCCTGATCAACTCGGCTTCGGCTTCTGACTTCTGGCTTATTTTTCACTATCCATAAGTTTCGTCTTTTTCTGAACTTTTAACTTTTTGTTGAGCTTTTTTGCCGGTTCTTTTTTTTCCCGTATTTGTTTGTATTATACGTAATGTGCTAACATAATTTTTTATTTTTAAATTTTTTTAAATTTAATTATGCTAAATAAGCCTCTGTCAGCTACAGTGCTTTTTTCAGCCAGCTACAGTGTTTTCAGCTATAAGCCACGAGGCTTTCAGCCGAACCGATCACCACCTGGTCCATTTCAATCTGAGGTAGAAAGGTGACCGTGGACTAACCGGAGTCCAGAATTGCCACATGCCAATGGTATGGATTGAATTGGACTGATTTCTCAACTGAATCAAATCTTGATCGATATTTGGTTGTAGCTTTGAGCTCAAAAGGAGAAAAGTTAGGGCATCATATTTTCTAGATCAATCGACAGTACAACCTACGTTCATAGCTAAAATAACCTAAAACATTATTTGCAGTTCTTTTTTAGGAGAAATTTTGCCGCTGAGCTGAGCTGAGCATCGTGTGTAGTGCATGGAAGCTCTCTGCCCCATGTCCCAACTCCCAGCCTGCCTAATCTCGAGCAAATGGGCCCGATCCCGGACAGTAGGCCGTCCCGAACCTTCCTGCAGATGAGTAGAAGCGTGGGACGGGCCTTCACGGCGAATCTAACGGGAGCGGGCCTCGTCTCGGGCCAACCGGCCCGGCCTGCTCCGCCCGCGCTCCCGTGCCCTGTGGCTGTGGAGTCTACAGCGCGGCGGCAAAGGCAGAGATGGCCGCGCGATGAGACACGGCGGCACGAGGTGGGGATGATTAAAAATGCCGTGTACTCGCTGATGGTGCGCCTCCACCTGCCCTGCGCTGCCCCCGCTCCCACCTACCGCGCCCTCCCCCCTCTCCCTCTCCCTCTCCCGCGGCTGCGAGCCTCCGCGTCGGCCTCGGTCCCCCTCGCCGGCGGCGGTGGCGGCTCCGCCATGTCGACGACGACGGTGCAGACGGTCGCCGACCAGAAGCGCGCGCTGCGCTCCGACGTGCGCAGGGCGCTCAAGGCCCTCTCCCCCGACCAGCGCGCCAGCGAAGGTGACCCCCCCTCGCCCCCGTATTTGGTTCCGGTCCCTGATGTAATCGTTGAGGCGTTGGCCACCAGCTGCTCGTTGATTTGCCGATTAGAACTGCTCTTTCCTTGTGCTGCACTTGGCTAGCTTTTTCGCGGGCAGAATGAACGTGTATTGGTATCGCGTAATAGAAAAGAGTGATGAAATTCTGTGCAGTGCAACTTTGCGAGAGATTATCCATAACATTCCAGTTTCTCGAGACTAGTTAATTAGGGCGTGTGCCCTGGGGATGTCCCAACCTGATGAAAAGTGTTAAGATAAGCAAATCAAAGGTTCTGGTTTGCATTGAAGTGCTTAGAAAAACAAGGATTAGTGTACTGCCTTTGCTTCTGTTACCGGAACAAAGTGGATTTTCGTTTTGTTAACTTGTTCTAGCGATCCAGTCTCTAGAGACCTTAAGCAAAATGAGGATGAGTGTAGTCTTTATGCTTCCATTGTTGGAACAAAGATGGTTTTCTTTCTGTTGATTTGTTGAAGTATTTACTTGTAGTTTCATATTTTTCCAGACCTGGCTATTCAAGGCACTATTTTGAACTCTTCTTGGTTCAAAGCAAGCAAAACATTATGTGCTTATATAAGTTGTGCGCAATTGCGAGAAGTTGATACATCAAAAATATTAGCGGAAGTACTATCTCCCAATTCTGGTGAGTCCTATATGCAGATACGCTCCTTGGTGTTTCTTTTCGCTAACAATTTGGTTATATTTAAGGACATGATGGACAAGCAAAGGTTCTTTATGTTCCTCGAGTGGAAGATAAGAATCGCAATATGAGGATGCTCAAAATCACTACCATGGATGATTTAGTTAAAAATTCAATGAACATTCTGGAACCATCACCATTGGATGCTAACAGGAATGCTCGTGAAGATGGTATGAATTTTATTTCCATGTTACCATGAAACTTTTCCCCATTTTATATATTTAATCCATTGCTTCAATAGGGTAGTTACCTTGGTGTGTATGCATTACCACTGATCCACTTTTGATCCTTACAGTGTTGTCAGCCTCTTCCCCTGTTGATCTTTTTCTGTTGCCTGGTAAGTATTTTCTCCTTCGTTACATTCATGCTTCATCATTAAAGCACTCAATTGGATAATATCTGTTATCCATGCAGGACAGGCTTTTGATAGAACGGGCCGAAGACTAGGGCGTGGTGGAGGGTAGGGACTAAACATTATTCTATCATTTGAGTCAATTCAATAATGGCCTGTATTGATGATTTGATGTTGCCAATGTACTCTTCGTGTAATTTTTACAAATGGTCAATTATGAAGTGGTTCAATTGCTAACTTCCAGTGCTAGTTAAAAACTGTTTCATGTAGTCCTCTATCAACCCAATAAAATATTGATTTACTGAGTGCCAATAACTGCATTTTATTCCACAGGCACGTCTTCCAAGATTCAGTTCAATGATGTTGAAATTTAGTGCCTTTTGGTTTTTTGGTTTTTGTTATCGGAGGAACCAGTTGTTAGAACAACAGTTACCACATAGAAAAGTAAATTTATCTTTTAAATGCAGAAACTCCTGGATTGGTTGATCCACAAGCATAAAAGCTCTTGGTCCAGGAAAGAAATCAAAAGCTTGTCATAACAGCTGCAGACCATCTAAGAAATCTAAAAGCTTGTAGCCCAGCCTGTAGATTTAGAACCATGGCGCATCAATGCGAATCTTGTAGAATCTGGACTGAGCTGGATTGGATATATGGTCTTAATTTCTCCCTTTTATTTGAAAGTAAAAGTATATGTGCAAACCTCACTTAGCATCAATTATTCAATTGCTGTTAGTTAAAAAAAAAAATAATTGCACATTCTCCATGCAGCTACGGACTTTTCTTTCTTTGTAGATTCTCTAGCCCTGTACAACTCCGTGATGTGTATTTGTTTTCTGTGTTGGGGAGATAGTATCTCTACATATTGGTTTTGAGCTTTGTTTATACCTCCTTTGGTTTGATACGATCTGCTAAATAGTCCACAATTGTGTGAATGCTTGAGTAATTTAAATATGCATAAAAAGAAGCACATGAACCTCAAATATGTACAGTACTATAATGACATGCTATTATGAGTAGTTATTTATACTAGTCACTTAGTTTTGTTTGGTTGAAACTTGAAAGATTATTTTCCCTTGATCTATTCTAAACTATATGTTTGCATGCTTGTTCGATTTAAAAGGTACTATGACACATTCTTGATGAAATATCAAGAACTTGCTAAAGAGAAAGGGTGGAGTCAGCCTCTTCTAGGTATGATGTGCATATTTTCAAAGTTTAGTTGTTTATATTTGTGTCCATAATTTCTTGTCACACAACTTTACAGAATGTTATGACATTTTAATTTCTTATATTTGTGTATACTTTGGTCCCTCTGCTTTGCCATTGCCCTCGTTTTGGTCCCTCTACTTCAAAAACAGGACCAATGTGAACTGTTTCAGAGTAGACTTTTTTAAGTAGATGACCAAAATGAGCCCATGGATGGAGGTGCCATTACCAAAACTGTCATTTGGCAATTATGTTTTGCTAGTTCCTCTTGGTAACATGCCATTTGTATTTTTCTACATTACAATCATGGTTATTTTGTTTGGCCCAAACAGTATTGAACCAAATTTCAAAATTGGATCCCAATATCAATATAGCATCTACTGTTAGCTAATTCAGATCCCATCAATGACTTTTAATCATCTACCAAACCTTATTGTTTTATAAGGGGCTTTCCTCATGTACTTAATCTGAATGGCTTTTCGTTGTTCAATTGGTATTGTGGACTGGCAAATCATTTTGTTGATCTGTTGGAGCTCATTTTTGTAGGGTTTACAAATTACAATCAAGGTTCTCTGCTTGAACTATGAGACTTCTTAGATGAAACTCTAGTTCCACTGTAGAATGTAGAATTTAGTAGCCATGTTTCTGGTCTAGAATGGGTTTCTGCCTTTTTTGTCGAAAATTCAAAATGCCCATAGAAATGGTTTATGAAAAACTTATGTATTCAACTTTTTGCTGTAATTAGCTCACCTTAGCTTTACTTCCTCTCTTCCCCCCTCTTTGCCTTCCAAGGCTGCCTCTCTGTTGAACATTTGCTACTTTATAGTAATTCCTAACCTTGTGTAAACTTCTTTAAAGTAATATAAAAAAAGAAAAAAAAGAGGCACTGAGGCAGCACAAATCAATGAGATATCAGTGTATCTGCAATGGAGTGATCGTTACGGGAGCTAATGAGGTGTAGGAAGTTAGAGTGATCTTGCATATGGGATTAGTTATGTTCTCCTGTTAAGAACTGCAATACAATCTATCATGATGTGTCGTGCAGAATATAATGCGCATAAACAGTACTCGCGGCTAGTGTAGCAGCAACGAGGAACCTTCCTTGGCCAGCACAATTAAGGATTATATTAGGTTTTCTTAGCTACCAAGTTATTGTTAGGATATAATCTTATGTATTAGGAAGGGTATCCTTATTAATAGAAAATACTAGATTGAGTTGTTAGGGGCTCAACCTCTATAAAAGAGGAGCTGCATGCTACCATTTGAATCAAGCAATGAAGAAGAATTAATCCAATCTCTCTCCAATGGTTATTCTCCCTTATCTATAGTCTCATCTCTCCTCAAAGAAGTTGTTGCCGCCCGGCCATCCTCCCGGTAGTGTTTACACCGTAATGATCTAAAGATCATTACATGATGCAACCTCATTTTGCTTTCTTGAGCTATTTCAATTCCTATCATTAATAAGAGTGAGATTCTTGATCCAACTCCACAGCATGCTTAGGTCCTGTTTGTTTATGCTTTTCCTTCGGTTTAAAAGCAAAAAAGCCGAAGCCTAAACAAATAGGATGCATTTTTTAACCAAGCTTTTGAAAAGCCATAAGCCATTTGACAACTATAAACCAAAAGCCAAGAAAGAGGTGCTTATTTTGGCTTTTGTGGGTTGGGAATAGGCCTTGCCACTCAACTTCGTGGAAATTACCCACGAATGCCATTGTTTATATAATCCCAATCCTTTTCTTTTTCTCCTTCCACCTAACTAAATTGCACGACTCGCCTCTAGGGCTTGGTCAGGATTGTCCTCGCGCGGCAACGCCGATGGTACCGTCCTCGAGCCTGACGTCGGTGGCCTTGTCCTCCCCACTCCTTAGGCACTTCTCTGTGGCCTTGTCCGTCTCGTCCAAATCTCCGCCGCGACCCATTCGAATCTCCACCATCGCCATTGGACCCCCTCCATGATCTCCACCTCCGTTCAGCCAGCCACTCCCCCTTCTTCACATCTGACCAACATTGCACTCCATCACCGCCGGCCTCCTCTCCTTCACCACCCCTGGTGGATATGCTTCCTCCTTTCAGATCTGAAAGAGGGGAGGCTGGGCAGCTGCGACAGATCAGCTCTAGATCCTGACGGTGAGAATGATGGAGTCCAAATGGCAGCGACAACCCGCTAGTGAGGTTGATGGTGGCTCGGTGGCAGTGGAGACACCATGGTGGCTACCGGTGAAGACGTGGATTTTTTACATTTTTCTTTCTTTTTTCTGAATTGAAATGTGATTACCAAGTTTATGGTCATGAATTGAATTACCTCTGATTGTTGTGTGTTCTACTAGCTATTATTATGATTCGACTTATTTTTCTTTAAGTGATTCATACTGTTGTTGGTCAAATCTCATGAGGCCATGACGAACTTTAGAATTATTGGATCGTAATGGAATTTATTTCTAACATTAGAATAAGGGTATTTTAGACATTTCAATAATAAGCCATCGCTCAAAAGCCAAAAAAAGCTAAAATGCCAAACAGCCTGATTTGGCTTAAAAGGGGACTGATTTTAAGATCTTTAAGCTAAAAAGTTGGCTTTAAGCTATAAAAGCCTAAGCCTAAACAAATAGGGTTTTAGTAGAAAGCATCAATTTTCTTGGTCCAACTTCTGGTTTCAAGACTATGCATGCAAATGGGAGCCTTATTGGACATGTAGGGAGGGAGTGATGACGGGTAGGGACAATTGGATACCAGAGGGTCCTTTCTCAGGGAAGATGTCTATATTGATTTTGTTGCTTGGTGGATTCTTTTATTGTTTCATCCTTGTTGGTGTCAAACAAAAAAGTTTCCCATTTCTCCTTACCCTTTGTTTGATCTACCCATGATGTAATCATTGCTTAGTGCACAACTTTCTGGATTATGTTACTCACTATAATCTATGATGCCTACTCATACACTCTTAGATCATATCTCAAGAGAGATCTAGTCACCACCAATTTTGTTTACATTGATGACTCCTACAGTGGCGGATGCCACCCTACCAACAATGCACTCCCTTCAGGATTGTATCGACCTATACCTGTCACAGCTGTCGCTTGTCAAGCCAAGTACGTAGATTGGATCACAATTTAGAGCAAGATTTGTTGCGAAGAAAGTATGTCCTGCTGTTTCAGGCCAAAAAAATAGCTTGCAGCAAAGAGAATGGCATAACGCCTTTGTCCATATTTGAACCGCAATTTTGGTCACATAGCAAATGGGGAGTCAACAAGTTGACTGGAAGTTGCATTCTGATTCTAATTGGGCAAAAGCTTTTATTACAATTTCATTTACTTCTACATGCCCATGAAATGTGCACCACAATGAAAACACTTCTGTCGTTCTGCATTTCATAGTTATATTTAATGACGAGATCTGATCTGCCATTCTCTTTGCTAAATGATTTAAACTAATTGTTTGTTTGCCTATTTTGAAGTTGCACTTTCATACTCGGTTCAAATTATGGAGGAAGGCATCATCCCAGTCAATTCAACAGATGTTCCCATTGATGCTCTGGTCACATCCTCTGGCGTTATTCCAATCAGTCCTGCAGCATTTGAGAGGATGTAATGAAACTGATTGGTTTTTTGTATGTTTTGACAGCATACGACTCTTTCCTGAACTCTGCTTGCACGGCTGAAACTCACCAAAGTAGGGAATTTGTCTGTTCCTTGTGAATTTATGTTGTATCGTTTCTTTTTTCGATCGAGTGAATTCAGAGAGTGCATCCGTATTCTGAATGTGAGCTAATCTTACATTTGTAATGTAACGACGCCTTTGATCAAACAATCAGTAAGTTCAATATAATAAATAATAGTCAGAGACGTGCTGCGAATCTTATAATTGTGTTGTCATTTCAGATATCTTGACATTTTGCATCTTCAGAAGTAGCCTGTCTAAAAAGCTTCATGAACTAGAGCAGTTTGACTGAAGTTTGACTGCATGAATTCAAGGAAGTCAAGTAAAAAATAACGTAGCCAGTATTTCCATATTACGTTCTAATATCCTAACAACATATTATGATCAATTGTTATTTTCCAAATCAAGACAAACTATACTTCCAATAGAAGCACTTTGGCTAATTTCTTTTGTTAACATTACCACTGTTTATCATTAAAAATAATGTATTTACCAACAAGATTTCATTATGATTTAATATGTTTAAAGTACCTAAAAAGCCAAAATAATATGTTAGAACTTTCGATTAGAGAAAAAAGAGAGGTATGAAAAGAAACAAAGAAATTTAATAGGAATGCAAATGCAAAACAGAGGGTTAGGGAAGAAACTAAAATTGCGTGAATTACCTTTCGAATGGAATGTGTGGGAAAAAAACATAAAAATTGTGGTACGAGCTTCAGAATCAGGACACTAAATCAGAGAAGACCGACGGCGGAGACAGCCACCAATGCACCGAAGCCGCCGAAGACCGGACATCACGCTCCCCCGGCTGCAAGCGAGGGCGCATGGCGGCATGAGCAAGGGCGGCAGCGCGGCGTCTCACAGGCGACAACGTGTCGGCTCTCAAAGCAGCGCGTGGCGGTCCATGAAGGTCGGCGGCGGCGGCAGGTGGTCGTGACTCAAAATTGGAACGTGAGGAGTGCGAAATGGGAAGAAGAGAAAGTATATGGAGGACCCTAAATGTTAGTTTTTCTGTACAAAAATAAATAAAGGGCATGCCTTTTTAGTTTCATCTTAAGATTTTTTTTGCTGTGACTTATAACTTTTAAGCTATTTGTAAAAGAGAGTACGTAGTAATAGAAACTTGCGAGTGGTTTTGGCCGACATAAATGAAGTTGCTACAGTATGTATTACAATCAATTTATAGACATCGCTTTTAAAAAACACTCTGTTTGAAAGCTAGTTACTATAAAAAAATAAAAAAAGTTTTTAGAAACCGAAAAGAAGAGGCCCAAAAGATAGATAAGTTTATAAGGAATTTTTTAAATAATTATTTTTAATTCTAAATTACAGTATTATACCTGCTATATATATATATATATATATATATATATATATATATATATATATATATATATATATATATATATATATATATTACAGTTTTAAACATATGTCGCACCATGGTTAGGCGACTTGGACTAGTTGTCCAACCGTTGGATGACACGTGGCCAGGTCGCATAACCGTTGCGCGACTAGATCATGTCGCCCAACCGTTGGGCGACAAAACCCCTAGTCTCACAATGGTTAGGCGACTTGACCCTTAGTCATCCAACGGTTGAACAATTTTAAAAAAATAATATACTTATTTTATTAATCTAATACAAATAATTGTGGGTTAAATGACAATTATTGTAGGCGATACATTTAGCAAATCTATTTGTAAGTTATTTCTTTTTTGAAATAAAAGGGTAGACAATGTCGGTTGATCCGTTTGTGATTTTTGTAGATTGTGAATGGTACAAAATCTGTTAGACTCGTAATAACATTTTGTGATCATTGTATGTTGTCGTAGTGCGATAAATTTTCTAAAAAATGTTGTGAGGACGATTAAGATAGCAACGATTAGTATGTAGAAAGGTAAGTGATATTATGATGCAATAAGGAATTCGTACACGAAGGAAGACAGAAAAATACATACACAATGAAAAATATACACAAATCAGGAGGAAAACCCACAGCTCGCCACCAGCTACACCACCCGCAGCACCTCCTTCGTTGTTGCCACGTATGACCCCCCATCGGTGCCTGCCTGTACGGCCCCGTTTGGCCTTCCCCCAAAGAGGGGTGTCGGCACCCCAACAGTGTGAGGTGGTCAGGAGCTCTGCTGACTCGTGCTTCTAACGTCTCAGGGGTGGACTGCACCTATGGCTGTGTGGGAACTGGCGCGCTGCTGAGCTGCAACCTAGAAAGGACCTCTGCCAGGTCGTCTGCTAGGAAGTCGCTAGCGTCCACCAGAAGATCCTTGTGGGGGGGAGGGGGTAGCCGGACTCTTGCCCGGTACATCGTACCTGTAGGACAGGTATTGTTTATTCATGTAATATATCAACGTGAAAAAACTTAAGAGATGAAACATACCTTCTGCATGGGCCATGGCATGCAGCCAACTGTCGTACCTGCAAGGCCGGCCCTGGCTGAACAATGTGTGTTGCCCCGCCGATGGCAAGTAGGGGTCCACGGACGACAACGGTGGCTGTCTGTAGGTATGTGCCCATAGTGACCCTCTGGTTTGGCTTGACGGTGGCAGTGGCGGTGACCGGGGGTAGTCATGTGGCCCTCCGTAGCCTTCTACTTAAGCTGCAGGATGTGGCGGCCTTGGTGTGCGCGTCGACGTGACCACCTTTGGGGGTGTCCTGCATGACGAGAGGGCAAGGGCACACCTTGCTCTCTTATATACCTGATGGATAAGGTGCAGCAGCTTGTCGTGTGTCACCTCCAAACCGTGGGCAACCCTGTCCACGATCAACTTGGTGTCTCCCACGATCTCGGCGGTGATGTCTGTCTGTAAGAAATACATAAAAGCGTCAAAATAGTAATTGTGGTAACTGTACTCTGAAACTTTTGGACACAAGAGTACGTACCGCGAGAGTGAAGTTCCATGGTAAGTACACGAGGTATGCGTCGGTCGGTGATGGTACGTGAGCGGGGGGAGGGTCAACGGCATGCACTAGCCTGGTGCGTATATGTGGAGATGGTACATAGAGGCTTAACAATTTTCACATGAGCAATGCAACCAAAAGTGCATAGATGATATACCTTTAGTTTCTTCAAGTACTATGCTTCATAGGAGGTCTTGCCTATCACAGTTCGTGAGGGGCACGGTTGAAGGTACACAGATGTCATCACGACCTCACCCTAGAAAATGCTTGGAACCTTCATGGTCTTGAGCAAGCTGCATGCCATGGTAACCACTGTCTGATTGCGTCGCTCAACTACTCCGTTTTGCTATGAAGAGTAAGGTGCGGTTGTGTAGTGGCTCACACCTGCATCTTCGCAAAAATCCTCAAACTCATGTGAGTTGAATTCTCTTCCACGGTCAGTGTGCATCGCCTTCAACTTGAGATCACTCTGCACTTCTACAAGTGTTTTCCACTTCTTGATCGCAGCTAGCACCTCATCCTTGCTCCTTAGTAACATGATCCATATGTACCAGCTACGATCACCTACTAGCAACATGAAATACTTGTTACCTTTAGGTGTACCAGGAGAAATTGGGCCACACAAGTCACAGTGTACGAGTTGAAACCCTTTTTTAGCATGAAAGCTTGCCTCATCTGGGAATGGCACACGGCAATATTTCCCTACTTCCCTGCCATGCACCAATCACATAATTGGTCAACATGATCCAGCTTGGGTACTCCATCCTATTGCGTGACCTTTTCACCTTAGCCAGCAATCTCCTTTGATGATTATAGATGCTTAAATGGTTGTCCTCTATCATAGCCCTGTAGCCATTTTCATCTAGCTGACTGAGACTTAGGATGTTACTCTTCAGTCTTGGGATGAAGTACACGTTAGTGAGTGCCTTGTGCTCTCCATTTCAGCACTTGAATAGAACAATGCCTCATCCACAAATGTTTACCACTGACACATCACCAAACCTCATTGTGCCTGTCACACCAGTGTCAAATTCAGTGAACTTCTCCTCACTCCTGGTCATACGGTTACTAGCTACCATGTCCAAGTACCAAGTATTACTCACATAATTACTAGTTGATCCCAGCTATGGCTTCATGTTTTCCTCATTGAGCATGATCACTTCATACTTCTCCTTTTGTGACGTGCATCAGATCACAAGTTTCGCCCATTAACAAGGCTGGCTCATAATCTTCTCTGCTTTTCTTTGCAATATTCAGTTTCTCTTCTTTCTTCTTGGCATGACATTCAGAGGCAAAGTGATTGTAGTTCTGGCAGTTGAAGCACTGAACCTTGATCTTGTCAAAACTGCGCTCGCGGTGGTTAGAGTTACCACTACATTTGCAATTGCACGCCCACGACCGCATCCACACCCATGCCCACGGTTGTTGCCGCTTGGAGCCAGAGGAGGAGGATAAGCCCTCTGATTTTGCCTTACTGGCCTTCCATTCTGCATGTGTGACCAACACATGCTCTTCCCTGGTAGCAGCACCACAACGGCGAGTTTCTCCTCGTGAGCTTTGAGCGGTCCAATAGCTTCCTCAATAGGCATGGAGTTTAGGCCAATGAATTGTTACAGAGTGGATACAATTGGGACGAACTTCCATGGAATGACTCAAAGCAGCTTCTTGACGACATATGACTCCTCCATTTTTTTCCCCAAACCACGGATCTTGTTAACGATTGTAGTGAGAGTCACTATAAACTCGTCAACCGTCTCATTCTCCTTCATCTGCAGTTGCTCAAATTCAAACTTCAGAGTTTGAATTTTGGCCTCTTTCACATGATCTGCTCCAAGGTAGATGGTTTTGAGCATATCCCATGCGCTCTTTGTCGTCTCCTTCTTAGCTAGCACCAGGAGAGTCTCCTCACTGATGCCTTGGTAGATGGCTGCAAGCGCCATCTGATCCAGATGCTTGTCGATCTTCTCCCTGTGCACGCATATACACCTTCATCTTCAAAGCCCAAGTCGAGTAGACGTAGTTACTCTTGGTGAGTAGTGGATAATGAAAAGACACACTTCTCTTCTTTGCCGGCGACTTCAACATTTCTCCACCCCAAAGCTCTGATACTAAATGTTGGCATAGGATCAGGTGAGGATATACGTGTTATGAATAGCGCTTGTATTCAATATGAGGCCAATGGGCCGGTATATATACACAAAGTACAGGTGGCAAATATGCAAAGAACCCCTCATAACAGTGGGGAATAACAAACTATACATATATCTCTAACACCCCCCCTCAAACTCATGGTGGATCAACAACACTGAGTTTGGAGAGGTAGAAGCTATGCTGTGCTCGAGTCTGGGCCTTCGTGAAGAAATCCGCTATCTGAAGCTCTGAAGGCACATACTGAAGAGTAATCACCTGATCATGCACGCAAGACCTCATGAAAGAAGCATCAACACCAATATGCTTGGTTAGCTCATGCTTCACAGGATCACGAGCAATACTGATAGCACCTGTACTGTCTGACAAGAGAGGGGTTGGTGTAGTGACAGAAACACCAAAATCCTCAAGTAACCACCGTAGCCAAGTAATCTCTGCTGTCAAGAGGGCCATAGCTCGCAACTCAGCCTCTGCACTCGAACGGGACACTGCAGTCTGTTTCTTCGTCTTCCAGGCAATAAGAGAACCACCAAGAAAAACACAGTAAGCAGAGATAGACCGGCGATCAGAGGGATCGCTAGCCCAAGTAGCATCCGAATAGGCCTGAAGCTGTAACGAACTGGAACGTGGAAAGAAGAGACGGCGAGAGATAGTCCCACGAAGGTATCGCAGAACTCGAAGAAGGTGGCTGTAGTGGACCTGAGTGGGAGCTGAAACAAACTGACTCAGAATATGAACTGGATAAGTGATATCCGGACGAGTAACAGCAAGGTAGACAAGACTCCCAACAAGATGACGATAGCGAGTCGGATCAGAAAGAGGCTCGCCATCAGAGAGTCGGAGGTGAACATTGAGCTCCATGGGAGTCTCAACAGTACGCTGATCAGTGAGAGAGGCGCGATCAAGAAGATCCTGAATATATTTCTCTTGGGACATAAAGAAACCATCTGGAGTGGAAGTAACCTCAATCCCAAGGAAGTAACTAAGAGGACCAAGATCCGACATAAGGAACTGCTCACTAAGACGAGCCTTGACAAAGGCAATGTACTCAGAATCATCTCCCGTAATGATCATATCATCAACATACAGGAGAAGAAGAGTCCGACCACGAGACGAAGTGTGGACAAAGAGTGCAGGATCATGATCACTAGCTGAAAAGCCAGCAGCAGTGACCACAGAGGAGAAGCGCTCAAACCAAGCACGAGGGGCTTGCTTAAGACCATAGAGAGAGCGACGAAGGCGACAGACCATGCCCTCAGGAACAGAATACCCAGGTGGCGGATGCATGTAGACCTCCTCGCGCAACTCGCCATTAAGAAAGGCATTCTGGACATCAAGCTGAGAAACAGACCAGTGGCGAACAGACGCCACCGAAAGAAGAGTGCGAACAGTGGTCATGTGAGCCACAGGAGCAAAAGTCTCGTCGTAGTCAACACCGTGCTCCTGCTGGAAACCACGAGCAACAAGACGCGCCTTATAGCGCTCAAGAGAGCCATCAGAGCGAGTCTTAATCTTATAGACCCACTTACATGTGATGGGATGAGAATGGGATGGAAAAGGAACAAGATCCCAAGTACCAGTACGCTCGAGGGCAGCAATCTCCTCGGCCATGGCAAGCTGCCACTCAGGGTGAGTAACAGCATCCCGGTAGGAGACATGCTCACGAGTAGCTGCGCCAGCAAAGGCAAAACGGACAGGAGGCCGAATCGACTGGCGATCGCGGAGAGCGTAGCGAGGAGAAGATGACCCATCAGGGGAAGATGGAGCATCAGAAGAAGATGGATCATCAGAAGGAGATGACTCATCTGGAAGATCCTCAATACGAGGTCGACGAGTGTAGACGATAGTGGGAGGAGCCTGGGGAGTCGTAGGAGACGACACAGGCGGCGACAACGGCGGAGAGGCCACAGGGGGGATATGTGGAGACTCAGTAGGACAGGTGGACGAGGGCAAAACAGATATAGGAGTATCTGGAAAGGTCAAGAAAGACAGAGACTCCACAGAGGAGGCCGAAGGAGAGGCAGGACGTGGGTAAAATGGACGAGACTCGTCGAAAGTCACATCCCGAGAAACCCGTATCCGACGACCAACAGGATCCCAGCACCGATAGCCCTTGTGCTCGGCACTGTACCCCAGAAAGACACACTGAACAGACTGAGCGGTCAGTTTGGTACGTTCTCGAGGTGCAAGGAGAACATAGCAAACGCAGCCAAACAGATGAAGGGCAGAGTAGTCAGGAAGAAGACCACAAAGACGCTCAACAGGGATCGCACCCTTAAGAGCAGAGGAGGGCTGAATGTTGACGAGATAAGTGGCAGTGGAAACAGCCTCGGCCCAAAAGTGAGGTGGAATAGAGGCGGCGATCATCAGAGCACGAGCCGTCTCAAGGAGGTGACGATGCTTGCGCTCAGCGACACCATTCTGAGCATGAGCACCAGGACAAGAAAACTGAGCGAGAGTGCCTTGCTCAGCAAGGAAGCTGCGCAGGTGACGGGAGAGGTACTCGCCAGCAGAATCAGCACGAAAAACACGAATAGGAGTGGAGAACTGTGTGTGTATCATCTTGGCAAATTGTTTATAGATAGGCAAGGCCTCACTACGAGAAGACATGAAATATATCCAAGTGTGGCGAGAGAAATCATCTATAAAAATAATATAATAACGATGACCCCCTTTCGAAACGAAGGGAGCCGGACCCCAAACATCTGAATGAACAAGATCAAAAGGACGCTGAGACACAGTCTCACTATGAGAATAAGGAAGCTGAATCTGTTTACCTAACTTATAGCCCTGACAATCTAAAGACACGTCTCCTGAGACAGACCCCAGAAGACCACGACGAACTAAGGACGACAGGCGAGATCCACACAGATGGCCAAGACGGTGATGCCACTGCTGGAAGGAGCCGGTAGACGAAGTGGCAGAAGCGGAGAGACTGGCGGCGGTGGTGGCAGCGGAAGGAAGATGAAGCCAGTCAAGCTCCCAGAGACGCTGTGAGTCACGGCGCCGAGGGCCAGAACCAACCAGAGCTCCCGTGTGGCAGTCCTGAACACAACAAGAGTCAGATTCGAGAATAACTCGATAACCAAGGTCAGTAATCTGCCCAGCAGAAAGAAGCTGCAAGGTAAGGCGAGGAACATGAGCAACAAAAGGAACATGAAAAGATGAGTTGCTAAGAGATCCTCGACCAGAGACAGAAAGAGATGTACCATCAGTAGTAAGAACACTGACAGGAGAAACAAGGGGTGTAATAGAAGACAGAGTGGAAGAATCAGGAGTCATGTGGAAAGATGCTCCAGAATCAAGAATCCACGGGGAGGTACCTGACTGTGTAGGAGGTGGTCTCTCAGTGCCTGAAGAGTCAGTAGCAGATCCTGCAGAACCTGTCGAGGGAGAACCTGAAGCGGCAAGTAGGCGTCGAAGTCTGGCTATCTCCTGCTCGGTGAGAGAAGCTGCTGAAGAAGTCGAGGCAGACGTCGTCGTAGAAGCACTAGTGCCAGTAGAAGAACGGCGTGAAAGATGCCGCTTCTTCTTGTAGCACTGGGACTCAGTGTGGCCATCCTTGTCGCAGTAGGAACAGTGAGGACGGCCACCACCACCTCCAGACTGAGGACGGCCACCACCACCTGTGGTAGTCGCTGGAGGAGGCAGTATAGCAGGCGGACGAGCGGCGAGCACAGAGGACGTTTTTTTTTTGCTTTTTTTTTGGCTTTTTTTTTCTTTTCTTCTTAGCTTCTCTGAGAAGCTACCGAAGCTAAAAAGAAAACAGATCCGATCGGATCGGGCAGCCGGCGCGGGATCGACGGCGCGGAGGACGGCCGGCGGATCGGCGGCGCGGGCGGAGGACGACCGGCGGATCGGCGGCGCGGAGGACAGCCAGCGACGGCCGGCGCGGGAGCGGCCGGCGCGGGCTGGGTAGGCGGCCGGTGGTCGGCGGCTCCGGCAGGCAGGCGCAGGCGGCGGGAGCGGCTCGGGCAGTCGGCAGGCAGGCGCAGGCGACGGCGCGCCGGGTCGGTGGCCGACCAGAGGTGGGAGCGGAGGACGGCCGGGCTGGAGGCGGAGACGCCGAGGCCGGAGCCGAGGCCGGGCGGGGGAGGCCGGGCGGCGACGCGGGGAGGCGCGAGGCAGCGGAGGAGGCCGGCGAGGCGACCGGGTGGGAGTCGTGCGGGGCCGACGGCAGTAGGGCGGCAACGGCGACGGGGGAGGCGCCGAGGCCAGCGACGGCGGCGGCGGCGGCGCAGGGAGGCCGGCGGCGGCGCGGAACCCTAGGTAAACCAAAACTCTAGTTTTGGCTCTGATACCATGTTATGAATAGCGCTTGTATTCAATATGAGGCCAATGGGCCGGTATATATACACAAAGTACAGGTGGCAAATATGCAAAGAACCCCTCATAACAGTGGGGAATAACAAACTATACATATATCTCTAACAATACGCATACACACACACGAGAGTGGACACGCACACGCTACACAATCACTTTTAGGAGAACATAGGGCAAAACGTTGAAGGAACAAACTCTGTTTTTGGTGGCACTGAACAGCCAACGCCTTTTCTCTGTATTGCCTTTTTGGAAATGCTACAGTTCAAAACGAAAACACACAAAAGGCTAATATATAGCTACAACACACGCAGAAGATGGGCAACAGTCGATCCGCTTTTCTAACAAGTACTCCCTACGACTCAGCCATATCACGCAGAATACGGATCATGAACCGAGCTACTAATCCACGTTCTGGACGCTTATTCAACTCAAACCGAGACTCTGAAAGGACTGACAGAAGCAACACAAACCACTAACTGCAGAACCTGAACTTGACTGACTGGAAAGGGAGAACGGAACGAAAACAAGATTAGCTCCAGCAATGACCTCCACGTGGTCTGACACCTTGTCCACAATCTTTAAACATAGACTTCTGTTCTTCGTTGCACTTCTTAATTCAAGCAGCGTGGCATGGTAGCAGTCTTTAGTAGACGTGCTGCAGCTTATTCTGCTCCCTCCCCATCGTCCAACAGACAATCTTGTAGTTCCAGCGCTGCTGCGCGTAAATTGAGAGCGCTAGCACCACTGCCATGAACGGTACCACCACGTCAACGACCTTTGAGTAGAAGTCCATGACATCGTCCTGAAGCCCAGGGTACATGTTAACCACAGGTGGCCGGAGGTAGCCATAAACATGTGGCAGCAGCCACACGCCGGTGATGCCGGCGTAGTACCTCTTCCTGAGGGGCTTGCAGTTGACGCGCCACGCGGCATTGCCGATGACCTGCGGGAGCAGCAACCATTCCTTAACGAGGCCGACGTACCGCTCGACGAAGGCGCCCCGCGTGCGCATGCACGACGTTGGCGCACGCACCGCCCCCTGATCTTGCGCGTAGCATAACACCTCCGACGGCAGAGTCGACCTGCCAAATGTGCTCAGCCAGTGCACGGCGAGGACAAACACGAGGCCCATCAGGTGCACACCGAAGGTGTACAAGAGAACCGCACTGTCGCTCGGGTCTCGCCCCGGCTCGAGCGGTGACCGCGCCCGCGCCCGGATCCTTGACCGCCACACCTTCTGCGCGAGGCGCAGCGTGAGGAGGAGAGCCGCGAGGGTGAGGGCTTTCACGGAGCAGTCCATGTCCCAGTGCAGGTGGCCAATGTGCATACTGTAGTTGTAGTTCGGCCACGCGGGCAGCGTCTTGGCTTCCGTGACCAGCGTCACGCCGTAGCCGAGAGCCTGGACGCCGAGCATGACGAGGGAGATGTACGGCACGACGTCGGGGTGGGACTTCATGTAGCGTAGCTGGCTGATGGAGGCGGCGACGGTGGCCGACAGCATGGTGATGCAGAGGAGCCCCTCGACGGTATTCTCTGTCAGTACGTCTGGCCCGTCTGGCCCCTGGACGCGATAAATGACGGGTGACGTGTGGAGCTCGGTCCGGTTAAAATACAGCGGGTCGTCGGCGTCCCTCGTGCTGGCGATGGAAACCTTCGCCGTCGGGCTGAACAACCACCGCATCGTCGTCGGCGGGTACTCCACTTTCACCTCGATGGAACAGTCCATTCCGTTTTCCAAGGTCTCTGATCTTGGATATGACTTGCCACGGGCATGGACATTCCAGCAGCCGATCAGGTACATTCGCCCGTCCTCCGGGCTGTACACGCCCTCCAACGACATCACCGGACACCAGCCCAAGATCTTCCATGATACCATGAACTCGGCTGACACATTCAGCAGCTGCTGACTCTCCAGGCCATGGTCTATATCGTTTTGTGCGACCGGCATGCTAGACCCACCCCAGAACGACTGCACGTAACTTCCGACAAGCGGCCCAATCGAGAGTATCTGGAGTTGAAAATACGACTCCTCGATCCATTGATCTGGCACAAACTGCAATTTTGGCACGTAGTGGATGAGGAGATTAAGGTCAACGGAGAGGTGGGAGAGGCTCGTCATGTAATCGGCAGTGCCGGCGCCCCTCTTTGGATAGCTTAGCAGTGACTTTGCAAGGGGGATGTTACCGCGGAAGCTGGACCGTTCGCTCCTACGGAGGAGCTCGCCGGCCTGCTCGACCTTCGTGTAGTTGTATGCCATGTGCACCGGCTCGGGGCGTCCGACACGGTTCCAGGGCTGTCTGGGAGGCACGCTCATTTGGAATGACAGCGGAAAGTGGCTGCCGTCCATGGCGGTAATCTGTCCCAGAATGATGCCGCGGCGCGTGACCGAGAACGTCGTCGAGATGTACAGGGACACGCGGTAGTGGCATGCCTCCTTGCCAGTGCCTAGGCACCCCACCATGCAGAGCTGCCCCGTGGACGCACTCCACACGCCCTCCGCCGACAGCGTCACCCCGCTCAGACCGGTCCGCTTCGCTGCCGTGCGCTGAACCTCCCACGGGAACACGGCTCGGAACACGGCCGACACCCTCACGGCCGCCTTGCCGTCCGGTTCACTCGTCCGCTTGCACAGTAAGTCCTGCATTGCAATGCCAAAGCCAGCAAACGCCCTGTCCGTTGTGTTTGTGGCCCGGCCGCCGGTCTGGAACGGTCCTAGCCGACTGCAAAACTCATCAGTCGAGTTGCACTTCCAGTTTGGGTCGACGACGGCGAGCACGCCATAGTCGCGGGGAGAGAACTCCCAAATCATGTCGCAGAAGGAGAAGCCTCTGTACAGCCCTCCTGCGCAACTGCCCGCGACGTCGTCATCGTCACAGTAGAAGGGACGTGTGCTGCACCCAGTGACCGCGAGCTCTTCGTCTTCTGGCCGGAACTGGTAGCTGGAGTACCGGCCAAACCGCGACACCAGCCGGACCGTGTCGAAGTAAGCATTGTCGGCGTTGGCGCTCGTGCTCATCATCTCGCCGTGCACCTCTCGGGTTGTCAATGTGTGCTGCTTCGGGTAGCGTAGCATGAGCATAATGTTGCTGCTGTTAATGACCGGCGGCTCAAAGTTGTTAACGCCGACATTCTTGGCCCAGTCCCAAGGGTTAGTGCTGTTGCCGCCGCGCATGGGGAGAACAGCATTCCCGACCATACACAACACCCTCTCGCCGCCGCCATCATCGTGGCCCGACGACCTTGTCTCGGTGTACACACCTTCGAACAGTATATTAAGCTTGGCAACCCCCGGCTGGAGCTTGAACTCCGGCGACACCTGCCGGTGCGGCGCCATCTCCGAGCAGCAGCAGTTGCGGCTGATGGTCAAGCTGAGGACCCCGCTGACGTTGAGGGCGGTTCTTGTGCGTTGCCGGTGCACTGTGTCGATGTGCGCGAGCAAGAAGGTTGCAAGGGGGATGGCTTCAAGCAACCCAGGACCGGCCACCGGCCCGCCAGCGCGGCTGTCATGAAATGGCATCAATGGTGCATGGCCGGCATCTTGGTGCCAGCTGCCATTCGTAAAGGGTAGCTCGTGCACCAGGGCTTCGGCACGGTCGGCATCTATCTCGGCAGCTGAGGAGAGCACGGACTGGCATTGTCGCGCGACGTCGGCGAAGCGGAGGTAGTCATGAGGGATGAACGGGCCGAAGTCACCAAACGATGTCGGCAACATGCTTCGACGGAACGGATAGGAGGACGTGGCGACGCAGAGACATAGCAAGAACAAGCCAAGAATCTGCATGCTGGAGACCATCTTTGCGGTCTCCATCGCTGCCCAGCCTGCTTTAGGTTATACTACTAGCTGTCAGGAAGGAGAGACAGCAGTTCTTATCAATGGAGCATGTAGAAACGAACAGAGATTTCTGCAGGTATGCATAGGCCAAACTACACGGAAGAAGTGATCAGATGGCAAAGTTTTGTAGCCAATTCGTGATCCAATTGGCACCTAGGTGCAGAGAGAAGAGGAGGTTTGGCGGCTAACCTTAAGATTCATATATTTTTCCTGAAGATCACAACTGAGGTGTTGACTTGGAGGGGAAGTGATCAATGAGTCAGTGACTATCAGATGAGGGGGAACCACCCGGACTCAAAATTGTAAAACGGCAGAAGCTGCGAAGTCCACTACTGTCGGAGCAGTGCTAGGTCGCATACCGCTGCCATGCCAAGTGCCAACAGATTGGGAACAGCGTACAGAGGAGTAATGTCCGGCAACCTACGAAGTCACGGAGTTGACCGGTAAGCCAGCCGGCATGTGCTCATGTGCAGGAGTCACGGAGAGCATCCCGCCGGTGCCCATTGTACCTCCCGGATCGAATCAAACTCAAAGAAAAAGCGATAGATCAAGACAAGAAGGAAGAAATCCGCGTGCTAAACTAGAATCGAACGATAAAATAAGGAGGGCAAAATTCTAAAAGATCATGGGAGATAGCAGTTGGTCTAATTAAAGGGTGTTCGTATTGACTGCGGTTGATGACTTTTATCTGAAAATAAATAGTAATAGCCAAAAAATAGTTTTTAGAAGAAGGAAACGACGGTAGAAAAAGTGAGGGAGAGATATCGGAGCAAGACGGGACTTAGAGGAGTGGGGTGTGATGCTCTCGTAACCTCCTACCTTATCCTCGGAATGAGAAGAGTGAAGAATCTATTTCAAAAAGCTAGGTATCTTTATTGGCTTTAGACTTCTCCAAACAGAAACTAGAAGTAGAACCTAATACGAACACCCCCTAAGTAGCAACCTGGATGTTGGGTTGAGCGGTAGTGTACAAAAATAAGTCCCTCCATTACCAAATTCCAAACACTGGCAATCATCTGACAGTTTGGTACAACATATGACCTGACAATAGCATCTACTACTAGTTTGCAAGTTGAACTCTTACAATTTTATATGTGTTGTAGTTATAGACTAAACAATAAAAGGGACCTCTAGGTACCTTCTCACAAGTGGAGGATCAGCACCCCGAAGCTCTTTGGAACGGGAAGCTGTCTTAAATGTAAGAGAAAATGTCTTTTGTCTCACTCCAAGAAAATATCCCTTTCCTAGGCTCTAGGAAGGTCTAGTTATACTATTATATCAGGGATACATTATGTTACAACACTACCCCTACAAAAGTCTTAGACCACAGGGACTCTACAGTCTTTGCATCCCTCTTCATGCGGCCTTAGTGTACGGTGGACCACCATGGGTTTCGTCTACCATGCTTACCCCCCTTTTTGGCCCATACGAGGTGATCTTGAGGTGAAGCTTCCCTAGCTAACGCTAAAGTAGCGGGCTTCGCAGTGGGGGTACCCTTTGTGCCGACTTCCTGGATCCCCTTCGCATTGTGAGAAGGAGCTATGCCAACCTTCATGTACCATTCACCCTATGCGAAGGGTCGTACCGATGATCTCGTAACCTTCGCCCTGTGCGAAGGGGTCATGCTCACACTTGGTGGCTTCGTCATGTTGGTGCAACTGGTGGGGCTGCCCCTACGATAGGAGCCCCTTGCGGTTGAGGGATTGCTTTGTCTTGGCCTAAACTGTGCCTTACTGCATCGAAGGATGTAGGCCCTTCATCCTCTTCGGCCTAATGAAGCTTCCCCAGGGACCGCTTGGTTCCCGATATTCAAAAACCCATTGTGGCGAGTTTCTCGATTGGTATGCGTCGTGTGGTTATCATGTTCCCACGATTGGCATGATTACTGTGCATTGTCCATTAGTGTGCGTCACGGGGAACCGAAAATGTTGCCAGGTTCATGCCGCTGGTGGAGCACATGGCAGTGTCTTTTTAGCCGACGTGGCATTAGGCGCCGTGCCTACCCTGTGCCCCTAGCCTATAAATAGCCCCATGTCGCCTGTCATGTGGGCACCTTCCATTAGTTCCTTTTTTTGTTTTCTTGTTTTGCATCGAGGCCTACCTTGCGCTTGAATCCTTCACTTGACTTGCTCTCCAAGATCTTTGTCATGCCTACCTTCCAAGATGCCAAAGCATGACAAAGCTGCCAGTGAGGCAAAGTTGACTTACACCAGCGAGCTCGGGCGCTCGTTGGTCATAGATCGCTTCTTGAGAACCCTTGTGCATGAGGGGAAGGTTGCAAGCCTCGATGTCGTGTAGGCTCCTGTAGCAATGTCAACGCCTGAACTATGAGATGGCGAGGCCATGGTGTTCGCTGTTTTTTATTTAATGTGGGTTTGGGGATCCCGTCAGTTGGCCTCATGGTGGTGGTCCTCTAGATGTACCACATTGAGTTGGCACAGCTGACGCCCAACTCGATTATTTGTCTTGGCATCTTTAAGCTGGCGCTTTGGTCATCAAGCATGGAGGGTAGCGTGAAGCTTTTCACATATCTGCATGACACGCGGTGCCAACCCAAGCAGAGGAATGGTACTAACACCGCTATGAACTTTGGTAGAATCAACTTCTATGCGAAGGTGGCGCAGTTGAAGTATCTGCCGGCCGTCGCGCCTCGGAGCCAATGAGAGTACGAGTGGACCAGGAAATAGCTCTATCATCGGTCCCCTGCATCCAAGGACTTGCAGTCATATGGTAGGCCCATTGATCTCATTCCCTCTCTAGAGGTCCAACTCTCCGGGAGGGATGACACCCGTTTATTGTTGCTACAATTGGTGGTGAGGCGGCTATCCATGTGGGACCTCACCAAGGAGTTTTGTATGCTAAGGATTTGGACCCTAACTATGGTTGGGAGGTGCCCCTCGATGGTTTGCACCTGATCGAGGTGGGCAATGGGGAAGGTGAGGTTGTTGCAGTCTCATCATGGGGATTTGCAGTCTCATCGTGGGGATTGGCTGGGTTATTTATGATGTATTACTCTTTCTGGTGATGTAGTTATGCCGATTAATGAAGCGTTGTGAGTGGTGGAGGTGTTCCTAGGGCAGTACACCAAAGACGAGCACTGCTAACGCTAGGCCATTGTTCATAGACCACAATTGAACGAGGGGAACAAGAAGGAGCACACTCACCTGGATGACAAGGGTAAGGCCTTAGAGCCCATAGCAGTGGTTCCCATGCGAGTGGTGGCTCCTAGCCCTACCTCTAGATCATCAACCTCATCGGGGTCAGAGGCAAACACTGCCTCAGGCATTGGTTTATCGCCTGCAAAGCTCGCTACACTCTCATCCCCTTCACCTTCTTAGGCCGCTACCATGACACATGGGGCCCAAGAGTCTGGCTGTCTGGTGGGGGTCAGCACCTTTGGGATTACCAGGCTTGGCCCTAAAGAATCATCAGCGGAGAGCATGCCCTCACACATGTGCATGTCAAAGGCTACTGGCACTAGGGCAGATCCCCTGACTTCAGGGCATGACACTAGCTATCAGTAGTTTTTTTAACTATATTTCGTGTAGTGTCCGACGGGGTGGCGAGAGGAGGCAAAGGTGGTTTGCCTGCCTAGGTCTCCGCTGGTGCTATGCTAGCCATTGCAGCCTCACCATTGGTAGCCATAGTGAAAGTTGGCTCACTTTGCCTAGTAGATTTCATGGTCTGGCATGAGGCTCGGGAGGTCTTTGGGGAGATGGCCAATTTCACCACCCTGCCCATGGTGGGAGACCTTTTTTGATATATGTCATTTACAACATTGTTTAGTTCCCTTGAGGCCAATTATGTGAAGGTACAGTGACCCTTGCCTTTTTTTTTGAAGAAGCCTTTACCTCTCCTCTTTTTTATATATCTTCCTAGTGCATGTTAGTAGGCCCTCATGCGGAGGTGGACATGCTCACTGAGAGGCAGTCCTCCCTCAAGGCAAAGGTTCACACACTTTTAGAGGAGCATTCTATCCTGCATGCGAGGATCAAGGGGCTCGAGTCCTCTGAAGTTTGGTTAAGCGAGGAGGTCCCAGCCGAGCGCGAGGAGAATTTCATCATCGCCCAAGCCACCTAGGGGGCCATGCTATCGCTTGAGGGAGCCATGACAGAGCTGGGCGCAGTCCCCCGATGCACCATCATGAGGCTATAGATGTCGACGTGACCCTACAGTGGCTGAGCTATGCTAGGCTAGCCATGTCACAGGTCACCTGAGTGTACAAGAATCATTGTGCGATGGTTGCCTAGCTGGTGGCCTTTTCTACTATGTACATGGCAGGTTGTGACCACCTCGAGGCGATGGTGTCGGATCCCAGAGCAGCAACTCCAGGACCCTCTGTGTTAATCGCACTATCCCAGGAAAAACTAGTGCACACAGGGTCAACAGGGATGCATATCTCACATAACAACCACACTTTATTATATAGCAAGGTATAAGCCTTATGGCCAAAGTTTACAATAATAGCATAAAGCCAAAACATAAAGCGGATAGCGGAAGATAAATAAGTAGCAACCCATCCAGCCTTCCCACAGGCGAATGACTGTAAGACGTGGCCTACTCGTTGCAATCCGCACCGTAGTCATCGAAGGTGATAGACCATGTGGAGGCGACCCCATGTGTGTGATGAGTAATTGACATCTGTTTGAGGAAAGTCGAGTTTGGTTTGTGTGGTTTGGACCATGTCGATGCACGGTGCAATCGGATTCGGTCGGACTTGGTCAAACTTGGTCGAAGTGCTTAGGATGCCTATTCTCTTGATTCGACAGGTTTTGGCTGTTTCATGCTTAAGTTTACTCTTAATGTTATTGATGATTACATTATATCGAGCGGTGCTATGTGATATGTTTCTTGTCTGTGATGGCTGCAGGACTTTGAGGCGGAGTCGTGGCGAGGCACGGATGACCGGACTAGGCATAGGCGGTGCTGAGGTCGGAGTGGTCGGGGTGTGCCGAAGACGGCGAGGGCTCGAGGTAGCTGCGAGGCTTGGGCGGCAAGAAATGAGGAAGCTTCCCGGAAGGTGCAGGAGGGGTATTTTGGTGAATACGCAAAGTTGCACTAATGGAAGTGGATTTGGTTAGAGTTAGTGGGTAAAGCGTAAAAGCTTAATGGGCAAAGCAAATGTGAACCCATTATGAAGGGCTATAAATAGAGAGGTGCTCTCTAGTGCTAGGGTATGATTTTGAGAGATGGCTTGAGAGAGAGAAGTGTGTAAGAGTTAGGGTTTTATTTGGTTCTCTCCATACATGAGTTGTAAAGGATTTTAGGGCAGCACTTGTGTTTTATTTTGGGTGTTCCTCCTGAGTTGTGAGATGGGGTAAACTGATGTAATTATTCCTCTTGTTTAATCATTCATCTCTCTTTGTCTTCCTGTGCCTCTTCATTTGTTTTCCTTTGGATTGTCTCTGTCTCATTTCCTTTTGGTTACTTGCTGCTTTCGGCCAGGACTAGAATATGTAATCAGCAAAATGTCTTCAGCATGCAGCTCTTCTTAGCTAGCTTTGTCGGTTCAGTTTTTGTGTGTTCGGTTTCCAGAGCATGTCATGTTTACTTGCTCAGTTTTTCAGCTGGTAGTACTCACAGTCAGCTTGCAGATTTCAGTTTCTAGCTGCCCAAGTACTTAGCCGATACATCAGAGAAGGAGAGCTTTTGCTTAATTAGCCGTACTCTTTGCAGATAGCTCTTGAAAAGCAGCTCTTTTTCTGCACGTTGGCTGTCTACACTTTCTTTTGAGCCGATAGCAGCTCTTGATCTGTTAAGTCTTCTGTTGGCTTTCAGTCTAAGTCTTTTTGTTTTTATTTGTGTGTGTGTGTTCTTCTCCAAGCAGGTTTATGGATTTCTCTCTCTAAAGGCAATTGGCTCTGGTCAAGACACCCCTTTTCTTTTTGGTCTATCTCTTCTCTTTTGCTTTCAGTTTCTGCTCTATTTTTTGCTTTCGGTCTGCAGTATGCAGCTAGCTAAGTCTCTCGGCATCTCAATTTTTAGATCTGCTGCTGCATTCGAGTGAGTTTGTGCTGTTTGGACTGCATACTTTTGTAGTTTTGGATTTGCTGTTTTTAGTCAAAAACCTGCAGCACTTCATGCTATGTTTCAGCTCAAGAAAACCAGCAGGAGTACTTCTTATCTCGGCAAGAACCAATTAGCTCTTGGTGGCTGCTACTTTGTTCGGCCAAAAGAATTTTTTAGTCTAAAAATTCAATCGGTTGCTTCTAGTTTCTGCGTGTATTTCTTTCCTTCCGATCTGCCCATTGATCTGAATTTCTTCTTTTGAGTGTTGTTTGTTCCTTTTGCCGAAATGGCATTTCTCTGTTTTGGTCTGTCTTTTGCCGAGATGAACATGTGCTTGTACTTTTCCAGTCTGCTCATATCAGTTTTTAGTTGTCTTTTGTCTATTTTGGCTCTCGGTTATGCCTTTCCTTCTTTAGCTACTCTTCTGTGGTAGTTGTCCTCAGTGCTTTCTTTTATTTCTGCAGTCAAGTTTCTTTGCAAGCTGTGTGTTTTTAATGCTTGTCGGCCAAGTCTTTTGTAAAACCTTTTTCAGGTTCTTCAGAAAGGACATTGAGTTAGACTGGTTGAACTTCTCCATGAGTATTTGTTCTCTGTCTTCTAGGCTTCTGTAGCTATTGGAGAAAAGTTTTCAAGAGAATACTTAGGGGGATTTTTGAAAGCAACATTCACCCCTCCTCTGTTGCCGTTTTCGATCCAACAGAAGGCTTCCTTTGGAAAGAAGTTAAATTGAACAACGTGAGCACATAAAGTACTCCACAAGTTACACCAGGAGTTTAACAAAGTTAATGCATGCATAAGGAATATCAAAGGAAAGCATAATATGGTTAATTGCATAAAAGGCAACATTGGAGTAAATATCATAAAGTATGAACAAAAGCTGAATTTGATACAATAATTAGGAACAAGATTTTAATAAAATATTAACGTTAGTGTTGGCTCCAACCAAGCACTAACCTAACCACGGGTATCCTACCCGGACCATCTTTCCAAAAGATATCCAACTCAGCATGTCCTTGACCGTAGACACAGCTATCCAGGATAGTTTGTTACTCTGCAGAGGTATACAACTTTACCCACCAGACATGTCCTCTTGTTTTGCCACGCGGTGAGCACACTGCCTTAGGTGTGCGGCTGAGAGTTCATGACAAAGCCTTTATAATGTTCAGTTGTCAACTAGATAACGCCGCCAGTAAGGTTTCACCACAACATAAATCCACATGTTAGAGCATCCTCTTGTGCCATGTGAGACTTCTCGCGGCCTGCGCCACGCTCACATCCAGCCTATAGCGAGATCAAGTTGGAACTTCACAAATTATTCGGCTAGGTTTGTCCCATACCAGACTTGTGGTAGTACGGTGTGACTTTGTAAAAGTAGCTCACAGACCGGTCCTTAACCTGACTTAGGCCTAACCACTTATCCCATGTGCCTGGCAATCAACATTGAGTTAACAATGCATGCCAGCAAGCAACCACCACCATACTGTAACAGCCCAGGTTTTTTTATAAAAAAAATAATAGTAAACATTATGTAAAACAAAAATAAGCGTTTTGGTTGCCTCAATTTTATTTGTCGTATTTTTTTTGCTTTTTAAAAAAACGCAGGATTTGAAAAGTAATTTAGATAAAAACATAAAAATATTAGTAAATAAAATGATATTTTGATTTTCTACAAAAATCCTATTACAAAATACTTATTTTAAAGTATTGGGCTTTTATTTGGATTTTCTGTGTTTTCTGGAATTTGCTGGAGCTTAAAAAAACTATTTTCAAAATTAAAAAGTATTTTAAAGGACTAAAAGAACGAAAATTATAAAGACCAAATAAAGTTGAAAACTATTTTTCCTAAGTCCAAAATTAATCCAGGGATTTCTGTGAATTTTTTTCTAGATTTTGAAAATCAATTTTATAGCTTAAACTAAACCTTTATTAGTTAAAAAGATTTAATTTGACTACATTAAACTTTAATATTTTCTAAAAGTATTTTATTTGATTTCCTTGTGTCACAAGGAATTTTTGTATATTTTCTTGTATTTGTCAGAGTTTGTTTGAGCTCAATTTTAAATTTCCAAAAAAAAAGAAAGAGGAGAGAATGAACAGTGCTTCCCCACGCGCGTAGGAGCTCGATCCATCCTGTGCACATTTTCTTCCGTTTTTCTCTCTCTTCATAACTTTCAAACCGGACCTTATATCCACGTCCTCTCAAAACAAAAGTCGTGCCAAATTATGTCAGGAATCCATCCCAACTGATCTCATCTCGTTTCGTTCAACCGTTTGCGTTTTATCTCTTATTTTCCGGAACGAACTCTAAACTGAGATCCGCGAATTCGGGGCGGTTTCTATCCCTTCCAAGCCTATAAATAGGACCCCTTAACCTCTCTAAACTCATCCCAAGCTGTGGCAAGACCTCTCAAAGCTCAGAACGTCGTCGGCACCGAGGCCCTCTGGTCTCAAATTTGCTCGTCGCGTCCCGAGCTATCCAGTGAGTTTTGCCATGATTCTTTCACGTCACATTGTGTTCCCATATGCTATCTACCTTCTTGCCACTTTAATTTGGTTTTGGTGCAGCCAATCTCTCGGAATTAAGTTTTCCCCAATCTAGGTCAAGAGCACTTCCCGACGTCGATTCATTTCCTCCGGTAAGTTTTAGCCCATGCCGTAATTTTTATTAGATTTGCCTCGCCACGTTCTACGCCATGCTCCCTTCCGTTTCCCCGAAAAGTCTCCACAAATTTTTGCCTCCGACACCTCGCCATGGCCGCCAATGGCATCTCGTGTCCCTATCTATCCGGTGGTGCTTTCCTCAAACCGTTCGCGTCAAAATGTGCCAAACCATGGCATGTAACTATCCTCCAAGTAGTTTTATATTTTGTTCACCGAGCACCAAGATATCAAGTTTTTCCTTTTACCTTACCAACGTCGTTCAAATGTCGATTGCGTCGTCTCCGGTGGAATTCCGGCTGAGCTGAAAATTTTTCTAGCTTCACCATGCCACGTTCTAGCCCGTGCTCACCCTACTTCTTCGTGTTCTATGCCCGGATTTTATTCCTCTCTCCTACCCATATCGTAGTAACCGTCTGTGCCGTCACCGTGCTCCGTTTGGCGTACCGTCGCTTCCTATGTGTGCCTTGGGTCGCTAGCAACCCATTTTGCTAGGTAGCTTCACGTTCCATGCCTTCTCTCGCCGGCGCTAGCTTCCTTTCCAAAAAAATTAGCTCTCGGGTGAACAGTAGCTTTTGTGATTTTCCAGTATTTTCTCTCCCGGCAAACTTTAGATCGCTCGTTCTCCTCCGTCCGAACTCCGATTGACTCGATCCAACCTGAGTCAAGTCGTAGGTTGAAGGTGGGCGTGGTTGGTGCCATGTGAAGTCCCACATGGGTGAGCGTGATTGTAGCCATGAGAAGTCTCACCCAGGCTCAAGAGGGGGTCCCGGTCTGGTGGATTCCTTACTGAGGTGAAACCTTAGAGTTGGCTTGGCTACGTTGAAGGCTTTGCATTGTAAAGGCCTTGTCACGACTTCTCGCCACACACCTAAGGAAGTGTGTAATCGCGTGGCAATATGGGATGATCGTGTCTTGTGAGTAAAGCTGTACAAACTCTGTAGAGTGTATAATCTATCCTGGATAGCCATGCCCACGGTCATGAGCATGCTGAGTAAAAGTTTTTCATGGATTAGACTTTGTTTTTCAAAAATGGTTTTTGAAAACCTTATGGATGGATGGAATCCATGAGAGAAGGAAAACCTTGTGGGTGGATGGAACCCATGAGAGAGATTGGAAGCTTGTGGATGGATGGAATCCACGAGTGATTGGAAACGTGTGGATGGATGGAATCCATACGTGATCTTTTGGAAAAGATGGTCCGGGTGGGATGCCCGTGGATAGGTTGGTGTTTGGTCGAAGCTTGCACTGACGGTATTAATTTCAATTACAAGTATCATTTTTACTTACTGTATTAAATTCAGCAATTTCAATCTATCTACTGTATTTCTTTAGATGTTGTTTTATGCAAATTAACCCTATAAGCCTTCCATTGAAGCCTTTATCATTATGATGCATTTCTTCGTGTGACTTGCGGAGTACAAGTTTGTACTCACCTTGCAATCTCCAAACAGAGGAAGACGACGTCGACTACGGGGGAAATTTAACTTTTTGCCACTCTTAACATTGCCACCGACTCAAATGCCATCCTCTACATTGCAATTAATATTTTGCCACTCTCCGTCCTACGTGGCGCCTAGTCACCGCCATGTCACGCCCGCGCCCGCGCCGCCGCCCGGCCTCCCCGCGCCTCCCCGCGCCGCCCCCCGGCCTCCCCGCGCCTCCCCGCGCCGCCCCCCGGCCTCCCCGCGCCGCCCCCCGGCCTCCCCGCGCCCCGCGCCGCTGCCCGCGCCCGCGCCTGCTCCGGTGGCGCTCCCGCCGGTCCAACCGCGTCACGAGCATGAGGGGGTCATGAGGGACTCACCGGAAGCATCGGTAGGGCCGGAGACAGACCGAGGCTTGCCAGCGACGAGAGCCGGCGGCGGCGCGAGTGGGGGAACGGTGCCGGCGAGCTGCGGTGAGGGAGGAGCTCCGGCGACCGTCAGGGAAGCTCCAGGGCCGCGTGGTGGTGCTCCACGCACGAGGAATTGAGGCGCCTTGCGCCGAGTTGCGAACGGCGATGAAAATGGCGGCTTTGGCCGGCGGCGAGGAAGAAATGGCCGCGCGGCGAGCCGGGGCCGCCGGGGTCCGATTGCTCAAGGGAGGAGGGAGGAGGCCTCCGGGGGCGCGCCGTGACGCGGTTGGACCGGCGGGAGCGCCACCGGAGCAGGCGCGGGCGCGGGGAGGCCGGGCGGCGGCGCGGGCGCGGGCGGCGGCGCGGGGCGCGGGGAGGCCGGGGGGCGGCGCGGGGAGGCGCGGGGAGGCCGGGGGGCGGCGCGGGGAGGCGCGGGAAGGCCGGGCGGCGGCGCGGGGAGGCCGGCGGAGGCCGGGCGGCGGCGCGGGGAGGCCGGGCGGCGGCGCGGGCGCGGGCGACGCGGGCGCGGGCGTGACATGGCGGTGACTAGGCGCCACGTAGGACGGAGAGTGGCAAAATATTAATTGCAATGTAGAGGATGGCATTTGAGTAGGTGGCAATGTTAAGAGTGGCAAAAAGTTAAATTTCCCCGACTACGGTGAAGGTCTGGACGAGTAGGCCGCGTCTTACTGTCGTTTGCCTGTGGGCAGGCTTGGGCTTCGCTATTTATCAGTTTGCTTCCACAGGCAAACGACAGTAAGACGCGGCCTACTCGTCCAGATCTTCACCGTAGCTGACGTCTTCCTTCTCTGTGTGGAAAAGCAAGGTGAGCACAAACTTGTACTCCGCAAGCCACACGGGAAAATGCACCATAATGATAAAGGCTTCAATGGAAGGCTCATAGGGTTAGTTTGCATAAAACAGCATTTAAGAAATACAATAACTAGATTGAGATTACTGAATTTAATACAGTAAGTAAAAACAATACTTGTAATTGAAAATAATACCGTCAGTGCAGGCTCCGACCATACACCAACCTATCCACGGGCATCCCACCCGGACCATCTTTTCCAAAAGCTCACGTATGGATTCCATCCATCCACACGCTTTCACTGTGCAACTCTGATGGATTCCATCCATCCACCAGGTTCCAATCTCTCACGGATTCCATCCATCCGCAAGGTTTTCATTCTCTCATGGATTCCATCCATCCATAAGGTTTTCGAAAATTATTTTTGAAAAGCAAAGTCTAATCCACGAAAAACTTTTACTCAGCATGCCCATGACCGTGGGCACGGCTATCCAGGATAGATTATACACTCTGCAGAGGTTGTACAGCTTTACCCATAAGACACGATCATCTCGTTGTACCACTAGATTACACACTTCATTAGGTGTGCGGTGGGGAGTCGTGACAATGCCTTTACAATGCAAAGCCTTCAACCTGGTCGAGCCAACTCTAAGGTTTCACCCCAGTAAGGAATCCACCAGACCGGGACCCCCTCTTGAGCCTAGACGAGACTTCTCATGGCTTAACCACGCTCGCCCAAGTGAGACTTCACATGGCACCAACCACGCTCACTTTCAACCTACAACTTGACTCAGGTTGGGACTTTGCAAATTATTCAGCCAGGGCTGTCCCATACCAGCCATGTGGTAGTACGATTAGGGCTTTGCAACAGTAGCTCACAGACCAGTCCTTAATCTGACTTAGGCCCAACCACATACCCCTGTGCACGACAATCAACCACTGCGGCTCCAACCAACAGGGCATGCCTGCACCCACCAATCTAACCAATGCCTAAGTCTAAACCAGTTTTATATTTGCTTTCAAAATAATTTTTTAAACCTCCTTGACTCACCAATGTCAAGAGTACATATCATTTTATGTGAAAAGGTTCGTCATTTCATGTGAAAGATATCCCAAAATGAGTAATATGACTAAGCAGGACTAAGCATTTGATAAATAATTCCCTAGTCATACTAATGTACCAACTAGGGTTTGATCTAGGGTGACAAGGTATAAGAATTGGCAATGTCAAAGGTGGAATTTAACAAGTAGGCATTAACTAAATTTAAAACTGAATTGAAATACGCTGAATAAAAATATGCATGCAACATAATTTAAATCAACATAATTTTATTTTGAAAACTGGGATCAACATGATCAAGGAGTGTGACTTGCCTTGCTCTTCAACTTGGTTTGAATCTTCGTCGAAGAATTTTCCCGAATCCTCGAAGTCTACACGTGAAAAATAATCCACCAAATTCAAATAAATTCAAATTAAATTCAAATTGACTTCAAAAATTTGAATTGAGACTAGAAATATATAGAGGGGAATTTTTGATGAATTTTAGAAATTTGAATGGGCCAAATCGGAGTTAGAACGAAGGAGAACGGGCTCTGGGAAGTTTGAAAAGAGAGAAAAATGGAAAATCAAGATTTTTGGAATTATTTTCCTAAAGGAAAATCTGAATTATTGCGTCAGCAGGGATTCTTAAGTTCAGCCGAATTATTTTTCAACTAAAAATTCGGGTTTCTGCGTCAGCATGACATCAGCCCCGGGGATGGTTTGACTGGCAGATGGGCCCGTGTCCATGCGGACCGAGTCCACGGGAGAGGGGGTGGCTGACGTGGCACGGGGGCTGACAAGGCAGAGGGGCGCCGCGTTGGCGCTGAGGTGGCGCCACATGGCTGCCACCCAGGCTGCCACGTGGGCAAGGTGGCCAGCCGGCCGGAGGCGCACGGGGGCGGCAGCGGCAGCGGCGCACCGGTGGGCGGTGGACGGCGGCGAGTGGCGCAGGAGGGAGGGGGAGTTGCGGGGAGTGCGGCGGTGGGGGCGAGGATTACCGAGGGCGACAGAGGTGGCCGGCGACGAGGGAGAGGCGGCGGAGCGGCTCGGTCGACGTCGGCGAGGGGGCTCCGGTGGCGGAGAGGCGCAGCCGAGGGGCGGAGGACCTTCGCACGGGCGCGGGGAGGCCCAGGGAGGCGACGGCGGGGCTCGGGGACGACGGGAGCGACGACGATTTCTCGACGGAGGTGGAGACGGCGGCGGAGCCGGAGGCGCACGGCGCGGAGTCACTAGGGCGGCGGGAAGAGGCGATTGAGGGCGGTGGAGGGATGAGCGGAAGGGGGAGACACTCGGGGGGTTTAAATAGGGGGCGGAGGCGAGAGGCGGCGCGGGAATCGCTCGCCGGAGGTTGGCGGGGCGGCGGCGGTTGCGGGGAGAAATGGGGGACGTGGGGGGTGGCGGCGGATCCGGCGGGGTGGAGAAGGTGGGGCGCAGGTCTTGCGGGCGCACGTGGGAGAGTGGGGGAGGAGCGGCCGGGAGACGCGGGGGTGGGCGCAACGGCCGGCGGCGACGGGAGGAAGGAGATGGCGGCCGGGGAAGACGGGCCTGACACGTGGACCCAGGCGGTCAGCGAGAGAGAGGCGCGGGCGCGGCTGGCGGGCGGGGCCCGCGGGGCAGAGAGAGGCGGAGGGAGGTGCGCGAGTGGGTGACCGACGGGTGGGACCGGGAAGGAGGAGAGAGAGAGACGGGCGGACGGGTGGATGGGAGTAAGGGGGCGACGTGGCGGCCATCGGGAGGGGGTAGGCCGGATGGGGTGAGCGGCGGGGATGGGGCGACGTGGAAGAATTTGAGCCGTCCACGTGGCGGCGGGAGGAGAGAAGGAGGGGTTTTTTATTTTTAAATTTGATTTTCTTTTTCAGAAAATCATAGGAAATTAAATAAGCCTCAGAAAAATACCAAATGACCTCCAAAAATTCCAAAAAAAAATCCTAGAACCTCCTGGTGACATTTGGAACTTAATAAAAATATTTTCAACTAACGTTCGTATTTAATTTTTATACTTTAAAAAACTTTTTAATTTCAAAAATAGATTTTTAAACTCCAGAAAATCCAGGAAACCAAATAAGAGCCAAATAAATCCAGATAATTAATTTGACATACGATTTTATATAAAATCAAAATATCATTTTATTTAATAATAATTTTAGGTTTTTCTGAAAATACTTTTCAAATTCAGCTTTTTCAAAAACAGAAATTCAGGGCAAATCCAAATTTAAAATTTAGGCACAAAAATGCTTGTTTCAATTTATTTTAATCAAATTTTTATTTATTATTTTTTATTTTAGCAAAAATTTGGGATGTTACAAAATTCTATATTTTGTTTGAAAAAAAACTCATACGAAGTCTTTTTTTAAGAGACGATGCAAATAAAGGCGATTTATGGCATGACAAGCGGTGTTAATAGCTTCCACCCAGAATTTATCGGAAGAATTATATTCATCAAGCATTGTCCTAGCCATTTCAATTAATATTCGATTTTTCCTTTCTACAACTCCATTTTGCTCTGGAGTATGGTTGTGGAAAATTCATGCTTTATTCCAAGTTCATCACAAAAATCTTCAATTTTAGTGTTTTTGAACTCGGAACCATTGTCACTCCTAATTTTCTTTATTTTAAAATCAAATTCATTTTGGGCCCTTTTTGCAAAACTTTTGAAAATCCCGGAGGCTCTGCTTTTGTCATTTAAGAAGAGTATCTTGAGTAATCATCTACAATGACTAAACAATAACTATTGCCCGCGTTGCTCTTGTAGGTTGTTGGCTCAAACAAATCCATATGTAAGAGCTCCAATGGCCTAAATGTTGACATGATACTTTTGGAAGGATGAGAGTTTCCAACTTGCTTCCCGGCTTGGCAAGCACTAGAAAGTCTATTTTTCTCAAACTTCACATCTTTCAAGCCAACAATTAAGTCATGTTTGAAAAACCTTTTGAGTTGAATCATGCCCACATGATCTAGCCTTCTATGTCATAACCATCCCAAAGAAGTTTTTGCTATTAAACAAGTTTTCAAGTAAGATTTATTTGAAGAGAAATCTACTAAATAAATATTTTCATATCTAAATCCTTTGAAAACAAGTTTATTTCCTTTTTCTTTTGAAATAGTTGCATTTGCTTTATAAAAAGAGCAAGTTAAGCCTAAATCACATAATTGAGCAACGGATAACAAATTAAAATTAAATATTTCTACTAAAGATATATTTTAAATGGAAAGGTAATTTGGAAAGGTCATGAGCAAAAGCTAATGCACTTTTTGAATCAATATTTGAAGAGCATGGCATAACTAGTAAGTCATCACAAGATGTAGACATGCTAGATTTTGATATTTCTATACTAGGCATTTCATTTAAAATATCACAAGTAATTCTAATGCTAGTACAAGATTTCTTTTGATTTTCTTGGATAAGTAAATCATGAGCTTCCTTTAGCTCCTCATAAGATTCTTGTAGAGATATGTGTTCTCTCTTCAAGACCTTAAATTTTGATTTTTCTTTTCCAAGAAACTCATTTAATTCAACAAGCATGTCTATGAGATTATCATAAGAAGGTTCATCATCATCAAGCATTTATCTTCTCTCCTTTTGCCATGAGGCAAGTTGGAGTGGTGAAGAGCGATGGAGCCTCCTTGATGGCAATCCTGACAAGCCCCTTTTTCTTGGGAGACTCGTCTTCGCTTGAGTCGGAGTCGGAATACTCGTCCTCGAAATCCCACTCGCCAATGTGGGCTTCATTCTTGCCATCTTTGTGAAACTTTTTGAAAAGCTTCTTCTTACCGTGGTAGCTCTTCTTCTTTGATGACTTCTACTTGTCATCTTTCTTGGTACAGCATTGAGAAGCAATGTACCCCTTCTCGTTACATTCATAGCAACGGATGTTGCTATAGCTCTTGTTGGAGTAGGAGTGCCCCTTCTTTGCCTTTTCATGACTTGCGCTTCGGTTTGAGCGCCTCCTCATGAACTTGTTTATCCTTCTTACTAGAAGGGCCAACTCCTCTTCAGAATCCTCCTCGTCGTCTTCGGATTTCTCACTTACCACCGCCTTAGCTTTAAAGACGGCGATCTTCTTCCCCTTGGAGGAGGATTGCTCCAAAAGCTTCTCCTTGTCCTTCTTATACAACTCACTTGTGATGAGGTTGCCTAAGAGTTGTGTCAGTGTCATTCTTACCAACTCCGGTGAGTTGAGGAAGAGTGTCACCAACATCTCGTATTTTTCCGGCAAAGCCCTAAGCATTTTCCTTACAACATCAATGTCGGAAATGTTAGTACCAAGGCCTTTGAGTTCGTTCACAATGTTGTTGAGCCGAGTGTACATCTCATTAATGTCCTCATGGGGCAACATTGTGAATATCTCATATTTGATCCGAAGCCTATGCAATTTGGCTTCTTTAACTGTGGACGTCCCTTCATGAATTTCGAAACGGGTTGTCCAAATAGCGTGAGCTGTTTCTAGGTTGCTCACCCTATTGAATTCGTCCGTGTTTAAAGCCCCAAATAAAGCATTTATGGCTTCTGCGTCTAAATGAGCGTTATGCCCGTCTTGTTCCGTGAGGTGCAATGGATCAAGAGGCATGACGTAGCCCTCATTTACAATTTTCCAAATATTTGGACTCATGGCGTTAAGATAAATAGACATTCTAATTTTTCAATATGCATAATTTGATCCATCAAAGAATGGTGCCTTGCATATCGCAAACCACTCACTAGCCATCCTTTCTCTCTAGACGGTTAAGTCTAATAATGAGAGACCAAGCTATAATACCACTTATAGGATCAAGGATGACCGACTAGAGAAGGGTGAATAGGAAGTTTTTAAATTTTCTTTTCTTCTAAATTAATTCTCTACAATTTCAATTTAGCAAGAATATGAAGCACTTAACCCTACACAATTCTAGTCAAGTAGAGAATCAATACTAGCTTTATATCAAGCAAATGATCTCAATAATACTAATAAATAAGAGCTAGAAGAAAATGTGAGAGAGATGTATACAACCGATGTTTTACCGTGGTGTTCTGAAACTTGCCGGTTTTCCCTAATCCACGTTGAGGTTAGCCCAAATGAATTGGACCGGCTCCACGAATTAAGCCGAAGCACCTCGAATCCACTAGAGGTAGCTCTTCCCCGCTCCAGGTAGGTGAGCTCCAACCTTCACACGAACACCAGGTCTTCTCACAAACTCCTTTGAGAAGATCACCGATCAATCTCCGCCCAATCGTCCAGGTGCCCAACAAGTACCAAGGATTAAACTAATGAATGTAATGCACTTTTTGTTCAACCACCTCAAATGAATGCTCAAAGTGAAAAAGGAGGTGTGGAGTGAATACTCTATGCTCAAGAGTGATCAATGAGGACTCTTCCTACTGTTCTTGAGCAGTGGTATGGGTATTTATACCCTTACCAACCAATACTAGCCGTAAGAAGAAATATTTAGAAAAATTCAGCACGAGCGGAACTACCGCAAGCCAAACCCCGGTACTACCGCTCGGTTCTGGCGCGACAATAATGGCTATGTCAGATCTTCTGAACTAGCCGTTGAAAGTTGGCGCGGAACTACTGCCGCTATAAATCCAGTACTTCCATTCAGAGCGGTAGTTCCGAAAATTGGTGCGGTACTACCGCTTGAGCTGTAAGCAGAAATTGGCGCTCTTTGAAAAAAACGTTCCACCCGACCCTCCGGAGCTTCCGTGCTCCGGAAGTACCACTTTTGGATAGCGGAACTACCGCTCTAACTCTGGTACTTCTGGATTTAGCAAACTTTGAATTTTCCTGGAGGGTGCTCTCTAGAAAAAAAGGTTCCGCTCGGATTTCGAAACTTCCGGGTGCCGGAAGTACCGCTCAGAACTGCAGAACTTCCGCTCTACGGTAGTTCCGAAGTTATAATTCCGGTACTTCCGGATTTTCAGACAGAGCACAGATTTGATTTTTAAAATGGATTTTCAAAGAATGCATGATTCTAATTTGATCCAGATGGCACAAGGGTTTTGCTATCAAGCTACTTGCCATGATTCCTCTTTATGGTACGATATTTAACCTATAATCCGGCCTTCCACCTTTTCTCCTAAGACCGGTAAAAATAAAAAAGGATCCTATTCTAAGCATACATTTGTCTTGAGTCAGTTTGATCGTCAATTTGTTCTTTTACATGCGTCTTGTCATCACTTTAGAGACTTTGCCTTTCAAACACTCAATAAACATGTTAGTCCCATATTCACGTAAACTCATTAATTACCAAAACTATTTTTTAGGGGCCTAGATGCTTTCAGACTTCGAGTCCAAGACGTAGTAGAGTCTGTCTTCGTGTGTAACTCAAGTTGAAGTTGTGTCCAACTTGAATTCCGAATACGTATACTAGTAGAAGATTATTAGCTTATATATGAGGAGGCTTGTAGCCAATTTTGTAAGAGACGAAAAAAGGGGGAGCAAATAAGAGAATAGAGAAATTCAGAAATTCTCTTATGTTTTCTCCATTTATTTGCGATGTGTGCGTTTTCTTCTAGATCAAAGTTATAACACTTCTCCTTGGGACTGCCGGCTCCACGGCTTCCCATACAGCTTGTGCATGCATATACACCTTCGTCTTCAAAGCCCAAGCAGAGTAGTTGCTTTTGGTGAGTAGTGGATAATGAAGAGACACACTTCCCTCCTTTGCCGGCGACTTCAACATTTCTCCGCCCCAAAGCTCTGATACTAAATGTTGGCATAGTATCAGGTGAGGATATACGCATGCACACACACGAGAGTTCACACACACACACTACACAATCGTTTTTAGGAGAACATAGAGCAAAACGTTGAAGGAACAAACTCTGTTTTTGGTGGCATTGAACAGCCAACACCGTTTCTCTGTATTGCCTTTTTGGAGATGCTACAGTTCAAAACGAAAACACACAAAAAGGCTAATATATAGCAACAACACACGCAGAAGATGGGCAACAGTCGATCCGCTTTTCTAACAACTACTCAGCCATATCACGCAGAATACGGATCACGAACCGAGCTACTAATCCATGTTCTGGACGCTTATTCAACTCAAACCGAGACTCTGAAAGGACTGACTGAAGCAACACAAACCACTAACTGCAGAACCTGCTGCAGCGACATAGACTTCTGTTCTTCGTTACTCTTCTTAATTCAAGCAGCGTGGCATGGTAGCAGTCTTTAGTAGACGTGCTGCAGCTTATTCTGCTCCGTCCCCATCGTCCAACAGACAATCTTGTAGTTCCAGCGCTGCTGCGCGTAAATTGAGAGCGCTAGCACCACTGCCATGAACGGTACCACCACGTCAACAACCTTTGAGTAGAAGTCCATGACATCGTCCTGAAGCCCAGGGTACATGTTAACCACAGGCGGCCGGAGGTAGCCATAAACATGTGGCAGCAGCCACACGCCGGTGATGCCGGCGTAGTACCTCTTCCTGAGGGGCTTGCAGTTGACGCGCCACGCGGCATTGCCGATGACCTGCGGGAGCAGCAACCATTCCTTCACGAGGCCGAGGTACCGCTCGACGACGGCGCCCCGCGTGCGCATGCACGACGTTGGCGCACGCACCGCCCCCTGCTGTTGCTCGTAGTATAACACCTCCGACCTGCCAGATGTGCTCAGCCAGTGCACGGCGAGGAAAAACACGAGGCCCATAAGGTGCACACCGAAGGTGTACAAGAGAACCACATTGTCGCTCGGGACTCGCCCTGGCTCGAGCGGTGACCGCTCCCGCGCCCGGATCCTTGACCGCCACACCTTCTGCGCGAGGCGCAGCGTGAGGAGGAGAGCCGCGAGGGTGAGGGCTTTCACGGAGCAGTCCACGTCCCAGTGAAGGTGGCCAATGTGCATACTGTAGTTGTAGTTCGGCCACGCGGGCAGCATCTTGGCTTCCGTGACCAGCGTCACGCCGTAGCCGAGAGCCTGGACGCCGAGCATGACGAGGGAGATGTACGGCACGACGTCGGGGTGGGACTTCATGTAGTGCAGCTGGCTGATGGAGGCGGCGACGGTGGCCGACAGCATGGTGATGCAGAGGAGCCCCTCGACTGTCTTCTCTGTCAGTACGTCTGGCCCCTGGCCGCGATAAGAGATGGGTGGCGTGTGGAGCTCGGTCCGGTTAAAATACAGCGGGTCGTCGGTGTGCCTCGTGCTGGCGATGGAAACCTTCGCCGTCGGGCTGAACACCCACCGCATCGTCGTCGGCGGGTACTCCACTTTCACCTCGATGGAACAGTCCATTCCGTTTTCCAAGGTCTCTGATCTTTGATATGACTTGCCACGGGCCTGGACATTCCGGCAGCCGATCAAGTACATTCGCCCGTCCTCCGGGCTGTACACGCCCTCCAACGACATCACCGGTCTCCAGCCGAAGAGCTTCCCTGATACCGTGAACTCGGCTGACACATTCAGCGGCTGCTGACTCTCCAGGCCATGGTCTATATCATTTTGTGCGACCTGCATGCTAGACCCACGGTGGAACAGGGGATCGTAACTTCCGACAAGCGGCCCAATCGAGAGTATCCGGAGTTGAAAATACGACTCCTCGGTCCATTGATCTGGCATAAACTGCAATTTTGGCACGTATTGGAAGTGGAGACTAAGGTCATTGGAGAGGTGGGAGAGGCTCGTCATGTAATCGGCAGTGCCGGCGCCCCTCTTTGGATAGCTTAGTAGTGACTTTGCAATGATGTTACCGCGGAAGCCGGATGGTTTGCTCCTACGGAGGAGCTCGCCGGCCTGCTCGACCTTCGTGTAGATGTACGCCATGTGCACCGATTCTTCGGAGCGGCCGACACGGTTCCAGGGCTGTCTGGGAGGCACGCTCTGTTGGAACGACAGCGGAAAGTGGCTGCCATCCATGGCGGTAATCTGTCCCAGAATGAAGCCGCGTCGCGTGACCGAGAACGTCGTCGAGATGTACAGGGACACGCGGTAGTGGCATGCCTCCTTGCCAATGCCTAGGCACCCCACCATGCAGAGCTGCCCCGTGGACGCACTCCACACGCCCTCCGCCGACAGCGTCACCCCGCTCAGACCGGTCCGCTTCACTGCCGTGCGCCGATCCTCCCACGGGGACACGGCTCGGAACACGGCCGACACCCTCGCCGCCGCCTTGCCCTCCGAGTCGCTCGTCGGCTCGCACAGGAAGTCCTGCATTGCAATGGCAAAGCCAGTGAACGCCCTGTCAGTTGTGTTTGTGGCCCGGCCGCCGGTCTGGAACGGTCCTAACCGACTGCAAAACTCATCAGTCGAGTTGCACTTCCAGTTTGGGTCGACGACTGCAAGCACGCTATAGTCGTGGGGAGAGAACTCGTAAAGGATGTCGCAGAAGGAGAAGCCTCTGTACAGCCCCCCTGCGCAGCTGCCCGCGACGTCGTCATCGTCACAGTAGAAGGGATGTGTGCTGCACCCAGTGACCGCGAGCTCTTCGTCTTCTGGCCGGAACTGGTAGCTGGAGTACCGGCCAAACCGCGACACCAGCCGGACTGTGTCGAAGTAAGCATTGTCGGCGTTGGCCCTCGTGCTCATCATCTCGCCGCGCACCGCTCGGGTTGTCAGTGTGCGCGCCTTCGGGTAGCGTAGAATGAGCATAATGTTGCTGCTGTTCATGACCGGCGGCTCAAAGTTGCTAACGCCGACATTCTTGGCCCAGTCCCACGGGTCTGTGCTGTTGCCACCGCGCATGGGGAGAACAGCATTCCCGACCATACACAACACCCTCTCGCCGCCAACATCATCGTGCCCCGACGACCTTGTTTCGGTGTACACACCTTCGAACAGTATATTGAGCTTGGTAATCCCCGGCTGGAGCTTGAACTCCGGCGACACATGCCGGTGCGGCGCCTTCTCCGAGCAGCAGCAGTTGCGGCTGATGGTCAAGCTGAGGACCCCGCTGACGTTGAGGGCGGTTCTTGTGCGTTGCCGGTGCACTGTGCCGATGTGCGCAACCGAGAAGGTTGCAAGGGGGATGGCTTCAAGCAACCCAGGACCGGCCACCGGCCCGCCAGCGCGGCTACCATGAAATGGCATCAATGGCGCATGGCCGGCGTCTTGGAGCCATTCGCCATTCGCAAAGGGTAGCTCGTGCACCAGGGCTTCGGCACGGTCGGCATCTATCTCGGCAGCTGAGGAGAGCACGGACTGGCATTGTCGCGCGACGTCGGCGTAGCGGAGGTGGTCATGAGGGATGAACGGGCCGTAGTCGCCAAACGATGTCGGCAACATGCTTCGACGGAACGTATGGGAGGACGTGGTGACGCAGAGACATAGCAAGAACAAGCCAAGAATCTGCAAGCTGGAGACCATCTTGGCGGTCTCCATCGCTGCCAAGCCTGCTTTAGAGTTTAGATTATACTACTAGCTGTCAGGAAGGAGACAACAGTTCTAATCAATGGAGCATGTAGAAACGAACACAGAGATTTCTGCAGGTATGCATAGGCCAAACTACAGGGAAGAAGCGATCAAATGGCAAAGTTTTGTAGCCAATTCGTCATCCAATTGACACCTAGGCGCAGAGAGGAGAGGAGGTTTGGCGGCTAACCTTAAGATTCAGATCTTTTTCCCTGAAGGCCAGAACTGAGGTGATGACTTGGAGGGGAAGCGACCATTGAGTCAGTGACTTCCACATGAGGGGGAATCACCAGGACTCAAAATACCCAATTTTAAAACGGCAGAAGCTGCAAAGTCCACTAGTGTCAGTGCAGTACTGAGTAGCTAGGTCGCATATCGCTGCCATGCCAAGTGCCAACAGATTGGGAACAGTGTACGGAGGAGTAATGTTCGGCGACCGCCCGAAGTCACGGAGTTGAGCGGGAAGCCAGCCGGCATGTGCTCATGTGCACGCTGGTGTCACGGAGAGCATCCCGCCGGGCCCATTGTATCTCCCGGATCGAATCAAACCCAAATAAAAAGGGCTAGATCAAGACAGGAAGGAAGAAATCCACGTTCTACACTAGAATCGAACGATAAAATCAGGATGGTAAAAGTCTAAAAGGTTATGGGAGATAGCATGTGCTCCACCTAGCTTCTCGCTGTTGGTTTCTGACTTAAAACGCATTGTAGCGATTGAAAATACACTATAGTGACTGTTAATGAGAAATTGAGAAAAAAAATTGAAAAACTGAATGACCATATGAGAAGGTCCATGATATTGTTATGATGAACAATTACAAGTTTTGTTGAGTAGTGAAATGATTTTGCAAAGATTGCATTTGATTTGAGCTGTCTTATGGAAGTGTCAGGAAAATTAGAAGTACTATAGGTACAAGTGCAGTAGTTTCGTTTGAAGGAAGTACTGCAGGTATAAGTGCGGAAATACCGTTTGGCGGAAATACTGGGTTGAGTTGCGATATGTTTTTTCAGAGAGCTCTAGGTGAGGTTTTTAACGTGCGGAATTACCATTTTGGGAAGTGGTAGATCTGCATTGTGGAAGTACCGACGTGTTAGGCGCGGTACTTCCGATCTTGCCAGAAAAATAGAGTTTTGGGAATTGAGTCATGGATTGAGTTAGGATGACCTGGGTCAATGGATTAAGGTTGCATGATGCATGTCTTGACTAATGCAAGTCAAGTTGTGAAGAACTTGTGTTTGGAAACGATTTCTTTGTATTTGGGTGTGCATGATTGCTTGAAGTCAACCGTGGTCAACAGCGAGGATCGAGGCTATGCTCATGGAGGAGTTGAGGCCCAGAACGATTGAGAACGCCGGGTGAGACGGTGAGTTCAAGCATGACACAAGAAAAGCGGGAATGTTGAAGGTGAGTTCGAACGGCGGGATGGCGTTATGTAGTTTGCACGGGTCAAGTGAGCCGTGGTTCGGTAAAACCGGGACGGGAGAGACTTAGTGACACGTGGCAGGCTAGTGGTGCACCTACATGTGGCAAGCATGGTAATTGCTTGCAGTGGTTAGTCATGACCGGGTCAAGGAAGGGTATCTTGGTAGTTTAACCAAAATATCGAAAACTATTTAGGATCAAAATCGCGGCGCATGGGCAATGCGTTGGAGAGCGGTTTAGGTCAAGGTGGAGCTGGTTGGATCAAGACTAAGAATTTAGCGAATGCATACTTATGTGATTTGAAAAGAGTGTATAAGTGAACTTATGAGAGTAAAACCCATGTGTGTGGGGTTAACGGGTTTCTCCCATTGTAATAGTGGATAGGATCCATTAAGAGATATAGGTGGCTAGTTGCCCAATTATAAAAGGGGTTGGAATGGAGGCATGTAAGGTTAACTATCCAACCCATCTCTTGTGCTCTCTTCTCTACGTTTAGGGTTAGGGTTATAGAGTGAGTACCTTAAGTGTTCTTTGTCCTCAAAGTTGGAATAGTTGTAAAACCTACCTTCTCAAGTAAGCTGTGACATCCCAAAATTTTATGGAATTTAAAAGCTATTTTTTTAAAATTAAAAAGTATTTGAAATAAAATAAAATAAAATAAAATAAATATGGCAAATCAAGTTAGAAATATTTTTCCTAAGTCCAAAACATCCCCAGGAACTTCTGTGAATTTTTTTTGGAATTTTTGGAATTTATTTGGTATTTTTCTGAGCTTTAATTGCTTTTCTCGAGTTTTTCAAAATCAAAAATTAAAATTCAATTCTCCCGCCTTTCTCTCCGGCCGACGCGTGGATGACCAGGATGCGCCCACGTCGCCGCCGCTCTCATCCGACCATCCTGCCTTCCCTCTCTCCCCGTGTGACGCGTGGATGGCCCAGATCTGCCCACGTTGCCTCCCAGCCCATCTCCCACGTCCACCCCTCTTTTCTCTCTCAGCCACCCGATCTACTTTCCCACCACGCGTTAGCATCTCTGTCGTCGCCTTATTCTCTCTCCGCGCCTCGGCCCCACCTGTCAGGCCCGTTTTCCCCACTGCGTCGCCTCCTTCCTTTCATGTTCCTCCCCTTTCCTTTCTTTCGCCGGCTGACCGAATCCCTGCCGCCACCACTTTTCTTCTTCATCTCTACTCGGCTTTGGAAATCGCACGACGCCAGGACCGAATCCCCTCGATTCCGCGCCCCTCCTTTCCTTTTGCGCCCCTTCATTCCTTCTTCCTCCTCACTTTCCTTCCGCCGGCCGCCATCAACGGCAAGCAATTCCCGCGCCCCCGCTCCCCCATCGCTCCTATAAATAGCCCCTTGGCCTCGCCTCCCCTCACACTAGCCCCCACCGCCTCCAACTCCCCCCCGAGAGCAACCCAAGGCCCCAGCACTGTTCTCCCTCCCTTCCGAGCTTCAGAAAAACTCCGGCGAGCAATCCCCACCGCTTCGACCACCCTTGAGGAGCACCGCCACCTCCATCAGCTTTCCCAAGCATCGGCGAAGTTCGTTGACCTCTTTACCGCCTGTGTTCACCGTCAGAGCGCCGCCGCACCGAAGACCCGAGACGCCTCCACCGCCAGCCTCGTCGCTGACCAGTCTCTGGCCACTTCCGATATTGCCCGCATGCACCACTGCAATTCCCATGTCTTCCTCTCTCTCACGCACCCCTCGCCGGCCGCCGCCACTCACCGAATCGCCGGTGACCATCGGTCCCCGAGCTTGGCCACCGCCTGACGAGCCACATCAGCACGCCAGGGCAATGTGGCTACCATCTGGTGCCCGGTGGCATGCCACCTCAGCTGGTCAGCGCCACGCCAGCACTCGCATGCTCGGTCAGCAGCCGTGTCGGCCTCTTGTCCATGTGGCGCACACATAGGTTGAAAGTGAGCATGATGTAGGCCATGAGAAGTCTCACTTGGCTCAAGAGGGGGTCCCGGTTTGGTGGATTCCTTACTGGGATGAAACCTTAGTGTTGGCTTGGCCAGGTTGAAGACTTTGCATTGTAAAAGTCTTGTCATGATCTCTCCGTTGCACACCTAAGAAAGTGTGTTAATCGCGTGGCAATATGAGTTGATCATATCTTGTGGGCAAAGCTGTACAACCTCTGCAGAGTGTATAATCTATCCTGGATAGTCGTGCCCACGGTCATGGGCATGTTGAGTAAAGTTTTTCATTGATTAGACTTTATTTTTCAAAATGGTTTATGAAAATCTTATGGATGGATGGAATCTATGAGAGATTGAAAGATTGTGGATGGATGGAATCCATAAGTGATTGAAAGCGTGTGGATGTATAGAATCCATACGAGATCTTTTGGAAAAGATGGTCCAGATGGGATGCCTGTGGTTAGGTTAGTGTTTGGTCGGAGCCTACACTAACGGTATTAATTTTGCTTACAATTATTGTTTTTACTTACTGTATTAAATTCAGCAATTTCAATCTATTTACTGTATTTCTTTAAATGCGGTTTTATGCTCAAACTAACCCTATATGCCTTCCTTTGCTGCCCTTAACATTATGATGCATTTTTCCGTGTGATTTGCGGAGTATAAGTTTATACTCACTCTTGCTATCTCATCACAGAGGAGGACGACTTTGACTACGGTGAGGACCAGGACGGGTAGGCCGTGTCTTACTGTCTTTTGCCTGTGGACAGGCTTGGGCTTCGTTTTTATTAGTTTACTTCTGTAGTTATTTGCCTTATTATTGTTGCCAATGAGCATTGTTGTAAATGCTGGACATAAGGTCGTACTCCTTTAAATAATAAAGTTATCGTTGGTGCTTGATATGTATCCCTGTTACGCTGCACTAGCTGTCCTGGACTAGTGCGATTTATACAGAGGATCCAAGAATTGTTGCTCCGGGGTTCGACATAAGCAATACATCAGTTTTTGTGCAACTCTTTGAGTTCCTCTTATTTTTGATTGATGTGCTTGACTTTTAGTTGATTTTGATCTCTCTTCCTTCCTTCTTGTGATCTTGCTGTACCAAGAACATACAAGAGATAAAGATAATCCTTGGGAATATATATCCACTCATCTAGACACCTTGATAGCAGGATTTATGATAAAACTCAGTTTTGCTTGATTTTAGCCTATTTGGTCCATCTCTTGATCCGAGGGTTTTTGGCTAGGATTCTTTAGTGTTCTAGCTTGCTGTGACATGTGGGAATATATCTAGATCCTTCTTGGTCATCATCATTCCAGGAGTAGGTTGTATTCACCGATTTTGGTTTTGGCTCGGTTTTAGTGTAACCCTCCAACAAACTACAAAAGGTCTCACCTTTGACCATGACTTTTATGATTGTTTGTTGGAATAGGTTCACAATACTCTAAAGTAAATCTCTGTCAAATTTCATGTTATTTCGATTTATGAGTCAAAAGTTCTCTCGATTCTTGTGTTTGAACTCGTGCTGAAATTTTTGTTCATCAAGGAAATGGTAGTACCGCAGTGCAAACAATGGTACTTCTGAAAATCGGTAGTACCGCAGTGCAAACTGCGGTAATTCCGAAAATCATCAGTAGCGTAATACAATTAGCGATACTTTCGATTTTGTTGTTTCTTCTCCAAAATTTCAACAGCTTCCCTTGCTTGTCTTTTGGTGATTTCTCATCCTAATTTTCAGAGCTCTGTAGCTATTATAATGAAAGAGTGTTGAATATTTGCGGAAATTTAGAAGACCCCATTCACCCCCCTCTGTTGGCATATTCGATCTTTTAAAATACCATTATATCTTCACGAACAATGCAAAAAGAATAATGAAATAAAAAAGAAAAATAAAAAAAGCTAAAAACCAAAAAAGTTGAAGTTATGAAACCGACATGTTCCGGAAGTCAGAAGCAAAAAACGTTTGGAGTAGAGAGCAGCAACATGGATGTTAGGCCAAGCGATAGCGTACAAAAATAAGTCCCTCCATTACCAAAATCCAAACACTGGCAATCATCTCACACTGATAATAGCATCTACTACTAGTTTGCAAATTGAACTCTTACTGAAAGATTTGGAGGAATAGGCCGCACCTCATTCCTTTCTGTTGGGGGAATGGCCCCCACCAGGATTCTATCAGCCCATTATGTCAATAATAGGGGGCGGCTGGCCCACCAAAGGCCTGACACGTAACAAAATACCAGTCTTGCCCCTGTGTGTAGGTCTGAGTAGGGGCATTTATGTAATCTTTGAGAAAAGAAAGGGCACAATTGCCCCTATAAACATAGACCCAGTTAAGGTTACAGTCGTAATATGCCTCCTCGTGAATATAAAAGTAAGCCCTAAGCTCTATGGGGGGCAGGGAACTCATTTTTTTTGGGAAAAGCTACCTAGTCCCAAGGCAGTTCATATTTTCCCATACTCATTGGGCCCTGGGGAAACCGCCTAAGCGACTCCCAGGTAGCCCTGTTCATATTGTTTGGTGTGTAACCACAACACCTTCTTTTCTAATGTATACATAGCACCGATGAAGATTACATGCTGTTGATCCTAACCATAATTGATGGATTACATGCTATACTTATCCTGCCAATTATGCTTAGATCGGATTTGCATGATGTGGCAATTATATTGCCTAACACTCCCCCGTAGTCACAGTGGGAGATGCATGGACGTTGTGATTATCCTAGAAGTCCATGAACAAACATGGTCACAGGACATCGAGCCCAAAATTTTTTTTAAGTAAGTATCAACACCTCCAGCCCATGTTTGAACCTCTTAGCCCAAACTTGGTGCATCCGATCATTTCCTGGAAGCCCAACAAAGGGAGCAATAGTAGCCCAAATTTCCAGTAGCTAGTAGTAGTCTACGAGGTGCCCTTGTTGTCCATCAGCCCATGAGGCATCTGCAGCAGGCCGAGCCAACCCAAGGGAGGATTGCAATAGGCCACAGGGTCCATTTGATCAATCTCAAAGTGTGTCACCTCACAATAGCCCTTAACGCATGTCCGTCTCGGACGGTGTGCACGATGCCCGCCGCACAACCTCACCTTGCCAGGCAACAACTGGTCGTCGGAGAATGGGAGAAATCGACACCACCATTCACCCTCACCTCCCATCTCGCTACGGTGCCATGTGGTCCATGTTTCCTCGCGCCCTCGTTGGCTGAAGGAAGCTTAGGCCCACCCGATCAATATGTACTTTGCTTTCAATTTCTCTTAATTCTTTTAATTTGTTTCAAGAACATATGCTAAATTTGTGAGCTAGGGTTTCAATATGATCAGTATTGATTATTTTTGTCAAATTGTAGGTTTAAGGGTTTCAATTTTGGTTTTTGGAATAGTAGCCTAGCTCGTTGCAAATCAGAGGCAAAAAATTGTAGTATTTGACCACAATGTCAAATGTCTAATTGACTTTTCAATTAATTAATGATGGTTTCATGAATAATAAACTTATTTGCTATGTGAAGAAACAAGAATTGAAGAAAATTACCAATGATATTATGGCTCATCACTTTATGAACTTAAAAGGATGTAAATACTAAAAGATAATATATTTCTTTACATTTGATCATTTTACCTTTTTACTTGAAAACTTTAAGTAATTTTGTTCTCTTTTTATACCCCATTGAGGTTAGATTATGCATTTTACTGATGTCGGTCGACTTTTATATGTGTTTTCACCCTTATTTCCTTCAGTTTACTGCAACTAACCAATATTATTATTGGACTTCTTCATTTTGGTAAGCATTTCAATCACTACTTCTTTATCATCATACACTACCATCAGTTATGTTAAAGTATTGATGCTAAAAATTACCGAATATATTACTATTTAGTACAATATTACTTGAAAATTCAATATGTTGTTATATGTATAATGAAGTGGTGAACCCCGATTATTTTCATTCTAGTTTCACCCTTGACACCATGTGTTGGCGTTTGGAGGACTAAGACACAAGTTTCTCACCAAGAAACACACAATAGCCGGATGTAGAGCGGTGTGTGTCTAGTCAACCAGCCTACTCGGTGTCGGTGTAGGTGATCAGGGAGTTAGTTGACGAAGGCTAAAGCTAAAGACAATGATGAAGGGTTCCTTTGATGTACGGAAGCAGGTGCTTGACTACCAATAGATGCCGTTTGCGTGGATCATGCATGTGTAGACATATTTGCTACATGGCATAGATGTCCGGCCTGGTGAAGGTTAGGTATTGCAGCGCTCCAGCTTGGGTTTGCTGTTGGATCAGCAACCGGAGGGCCAACATCAGTGGCCAGCTTGGGTAATGTGTCCAGTAGTGTCAATGAAGGCTTGCAAGATGTCATATCAGCACGATCGATGATCTTCGCAGTGTACTTGGACTATGAAAGGAGCAGACCATATGAGGTTCACGTGATGGCGATGCCAAGGAAGTAGTGGACATCCCCCATGTCTATCATGGTAAACTCGAGGCTGAGAGCGGTGATGACTTGCTGAATAAGCTAAGGTGATGAGGCAGTTAAAACAATGTTGTCGACATAAAGGAGGAGGAAGGTCATACCCAACTTGCCAAGGAGAACAAAGAGAGAGGTGTTGGACTTAGAGCAAATGAAGCTGACTATCTCAATGTATGTAGCAAAGTGTTGGTACTAGGCGCGGGGAGCCTATTTGGTAGAGGGAATGATTCAAGTGGTAGACATGGTTAGGTTGTGAAGAATCAATGAATCCAGAGGGTTGGTGACAAAACACAACCTTAGAGAGAGTTCCATGCAAAAAAGCATTTTTAACATCGAGCTGATGGATGGGCCAGTTATGAGAAATAGCAATGGAGAGAATTATGCGAATTGTAGCCGGTTTGATAACTAGGCTAAAAGTTTCATGAGAATCCATGCCTTGCTCTTAAGAGAAGCCACACAGAACCTAGCGCACTTTGTAGCGCTCAGGTGTGTCGTTCAGTTTTAATTTGTGCCAAAAAACCCACTTCCCAAATACAATATTGTCATTGGAAGGGGGAGGCACAATATAACATGTATGATTATTCAAGAGGGTTTCGTACTCGGCAGCCATGGTGGCATGCTAGTTTGGATATTTGAGTGTGTTGTGCACTATTTTAGGAATGGGCGAGTTTGAGCTAAGAGCAATGGTGTTGAGATTAAGCCATGTGGGAGGGGGAATTAGGAAGCTAGTGCCATGATGCATGATCATAGGATGGGGTAGCGATGGAGCTGGTGCTTGTAGCAGGTGCTGGTGTAGTAGCATGCGCAGGTGGAGTAGGCACTTGTGCGAGAGACGGTGCGGTTGCAAACTAGCCAGGCACGAGTGGAGGGGCGACAGAAATAGGAACCGATGGTATAGTTGGAGAAGTGAGATCCTGTAAGAAATCATAGGAATCCTCAGCGAAAGGAGGATTAGCATGAGAAAAAGGAAATATGGATTCATCAAAGATCACATGGCGTGATACATGAACCGATGGTATAGTTGGAGAAGTGAGATCCTGTAAGAAATCATAGGAATCCTCAGCGAAAGGAGGATTAGCATGAGCAAAAGGAAATATGGATTCATCAGAGATCACGTGGCGTGATAAGATGATTCGACGGGAAGAGATATCCATGCAATGATATCCCTTGTGATTGGAAGAATAACCAAGAAATATGCATGCAACATAGCAAGGAGCTAATTTGTGTGGCATGGTAGTGGCTGTATTAGGATAGCATAAGTAACCAAAAACTCATAAGTGAGTATAGGATGGTGATATGCGGTATATTGCGAAGAAAGAAGATGGTGCCAAAAGGGTTTTGGTAGGAAGTCTGTTGATAAGATAAGTAGCGTCATGGAGAGCTTCCACCCAAAAATTAGGTGGCATACTGGCCTGGAATAGAAGAGTGCAAATGATGTCATTGATAGTACATATGACATGTTCAGCTTTGCTATTCTGTTGAGATGTGTAAGGACACAAGAAGCAAATGTGTATGCCATGTGCAACTGCTAGGGTGTGAAGCATGTGGTTGTCAAATTCCCGGCCATTGTCACACTGAATGGATTGTAACGTGGTAGTAAATTGAGTGGCAACTAGCATGCAGAAAGAAGACAATGTGGTGAACACATTAGACTTTTGTCATACAGGGAATGTTGGGATCGGATTTTTGAATCTGAACTCTCTATGTATTACCACACTAGTCCTATATTAAAACTAGTGCACACAATCAAATAGTGATGATTACATAACTAACAATGCTTTATTACAATAACAAAGAGTACATGCCTTATAGCCACTTTATTACAACTACCTTATGGGCTAACGTGATGGTTCTGATAGAATTTTGAGAAACTTTTAGCTTTAGTTTTTGGCTAGGGCTTTTAGGAGTACTTGCGAGGGCACTTTGTAAATCCATAGAAATCCAGCAATAAAGATTATCTTGAATCAACCTAGTTCATAATTTGTTCAAGATTGCTAGTGATTGCGATTGGGTTGAAGCATACGACCATGTACAAACTGGTCATAGACAAAGCGATCGAAGCAGTCAAACAGAGTGATCAATGAGCAGTTGAACTTGAGCAATTGTTTGGGCAATTGTGTAACGAGTGAACAAAATCTTCATTGACCATCGGGAGATTCCAAAAAGTGGTGACAATCATTCACCCCTTTTGATTGCAGTATTCGATCCTACAAGTGGTATCAAAGCTGGTAGCAATGGAGTCAGAGAGATATGTGAACTGTCTCCCCATGCTAGATGGTATTGAGCTTGCCTTTTGGAAGTGTCGTATGCAAGCTTACATTGAGGCTCAAGGTACTGATGTTTGGAAAAAGGTCTCTCAACTTTATGTAGTTCCTACTGATGTTACTGTCGAAAATAAAATAGATGTTGATTTAAATGCTCGTGCTCGTAACTTGCTTTTTCAAGGGATTTCTCACAAAGAATTTGATCGTGTAGCTCATATTGCTTCTGCCCACTTAATATGGAAAACTCTTTGTGATTATCATGAAGAGTCGACTAAGATTAAGAAAGTGCGTAAGAATCTTTATAAAAATAGTAATCGGATTTTGCTATGAAACCTGGTGAATCTATAAATGATCTTCTTACTCATTTTGAGTAACTTGCATGGAGTTAGTGTTACACCTGCTAATGGAGATAATGCAACTAAAATTTTAAGTTCTTTAGATTCAGAGTGGTTGGTGGTCATCGTGACTATTAATCAAACCATCGATCTAGATACTCTAGATTGAAAACCTATCAAATGGAAGTGTTGTCATTTAAGACTGATAAATCTTTATCTTTAGCCCTTGTGACTAACCACATGCAGGCTGCTTCATCGAGTATTTTGTCTTGTGCTTCCTTGTCTGCTTTGTCCTCTTTTTAGAATATCAGTTCGAGCAGCTCCCTAAAGAGGACTTGGTCTTAATCACCTAACGAGCATACAAGAATCTCAACAATCTGAGGATGAGAAAGCGAGGTGGAGCTCTAGATTTGATTAGGTGCTTTGAAGGGAAAGTGGTCATAGAAAACCAGAATTATCGTCGTCGATCATCCAAGAATGACATCAAGAGTGGAAATTTCCATCACAAGGTTGCTAAAAAAAGTCCTATGAGCCATCGAGCGCCTTGACTTGAGTGACGGAAATTTTGAGAGCTATGACGATGACCATGACAATGAAGATGCCAAAGGCAAGAAGAAGAGCACCAACCACTTCACGGGTATGTGCTTCATGGCAAGCAATAACAACGATGATGACTACAGTGATCCCGATGAGGTAAGACCGTTGTATGATCAGCTTGAAGATAGTTTAATTAAACTTGTATTGAATTATAAAAGACTAAAAAGAAATTGAAAGTAAACAATTTTGTAGTCGAGAGCTTGAATTCTGAGATTAATAGACTTAGAGCATTGATTCCTAAAGATGATTCTTGTTAAGCTTATTAGGTCTTACATTCTAAGTTGAAAACTGCTAGATCTGTTAATACAACTAACCTGGTTCAACTTAGAGATGTAATTGATAGATTTGATCAACTAAGAATGATAAATGATTCTTATGGTAGAAAACTTAAACTTGTTATTGATAATATTGAAAAGTTTAAGTCTAATTCTTCTAGAGCATATTCTAAGTGTGATTTGCTGCAAGCTAGACTTAATTTATCTTAGAAATCAATTCAACAAATGTTTTATCATTAGACTCTTTCTTACTCTAACTGCTCTAAGTTTAATGTTGAAATAGAAGCATTGACTAGACAACCTAATGACTTTACTAAAGAAGAGAGAATGGCTCAGGCTAGTGCTTCTAAGGATCTTGCTAATGAATATGTAATTGCACATCGTCTTCTGCACTAGCTAGAGAAAACGAGTACCTTAAAAAACACTTTAAAGAGGTTTTCTTTTAGTAAGAAGAATTTGAATATGATATTAGACAAGTCAAAAACTAGTGTGAAATATTATGGTCTAGGAGTTAATTTCATTGAGCATGCTAAGAAAAATCCTCCTAAAGTTGCCAAGGTACTCAAACTAGGAAAGTTTGAAGTAGAGTCTGAACCAAAATAAGTTATCTTTAAATTTGCTGGTATTGCAAAAGAGTTCTCTACCAAGCTAAGTGCTGTGAAGTCGGTTGATACGACCACCCATCAAGTATCAGTGCACACACTGTGGTAAAGATGGTCATTTGGTTCAATTCTGCTTTAGAAAAGTAAAGAAAGAGAAGAAGCATATGATAAGGAAGTGTTTTCAACCAGTTGCTTCCCGTGGTCACCATAGGATGGGTAATTATCTAGTGATATAATATTAGTTGTCACATGGGTTGTACGCTTATATTGCTTAGCCATACTTATAGTTACATCATCACATGTAATCAAATAATTAATTTTGACTTAGGCCCTGTTTGGGGGAGCTGGAGATTCTGAGTAGCTAGCTGGTCTGAGTAGTTAGCTGGCTGGTCTGAGTAGCTAGCCTGTTTGGCATTCTGGATTCTAGCTGTGCAGCTGGTATCGTAATATATGTATTGACTAAAATGCCCTTAGGTGAATTGATATCCTGATTATGATATCCATGCTGTAAATTTGTAGTACTTAGTTCAAACATTGAAATCCTGTATTCGGATCCATACTCCCTAACGTCTTGTCTCGTACACACTGGATTTAGATTCCTAGATGCTAGTTGCGATTACATGGAACTGATTAACAACCACATTTTTATTTAATTTTATATGGAAGTGTTCCCTGGAGTACATTGGAGTCGCATAAATACTGTGAATTGCAGGACAACAGCGCCATGTTTTAACCTGTTGCAACTACAGATGATACTACCTAGCCCAGGAGGAGAAATTGCTCATGCTTGTTCGGCCAGTTTGTCTGCTCTAGTGTTCCGGGAGATGTTGCCAACTCTGTAATCGCTGCCTTGTTCATGGCGATGATCTGTGCTACTATCGGGCTTAGTCGCCGATGTGCTGCTGTTGTTGGCGACGTGTCCTTCAATCTTGAGCAAGGTGACCAGGGAAGGTACTCTGAAAAAGAAGAGCTAATTTAGTATAGAACTTCTAGAAGAAGTAATAGGGTAACATGACACGTATTATCTTCGTCATGCGGAAAACCAGAGTATCATTCCAAAAGAATTGCTCCTCTGTTATATTTGGGGTACCTACGAGTTCCTTGGTACGTCTCTTCATCCTTCTGTCCTGCTAGAACCTGTAATGCAAGCTACATTCTTGTCACACTTCTGAGGTACGTAGTCCTAAATGCTTGGCAATTTAGCACACAATGCAGCGCAAAATAAATGTACGAACTTAACAGATTTGCTGAAAAATTGAGAAAAATCAGCATCTTACAGTTCAAAGCTTCTATCCATGCGTCCTCTGGGAAGGTTGCAGCGATTTCCTGCGGAGCTGACAAAAATTAATTTTGGTGAAATGCGCCTTGTAGTCTTTCAGAAAATCATATCATGACCTGCATTGCAAAGTCCCTCAGAAGTCAACAAAGTCCAGTGTTTAGAAGAGATCAAGTGATTTTTGTGACAAAAAGAACTAGAAATCATACATAAGAAAATCATATCATACAGAAGGTTGGGCACTTCCCTCAAATTTCATGGTCTCATCCTTTGTATATCTGAAACTTGCTATTTTCATGTAGATTGAAAAGGGGGATATATCACAGTGGAAGTTAACCACCAAGTGAAATTGTGAATGGAACTGATTTTTTGACCTAATTATCATTAGGAATTAAGATATTGGCAGTTCAAAAATTTCACGACCCAATTGCCGATAAAAAAGCTCTCCCAATAAACTGACGGCATTACATAGTAGTAGTCGCCGGCCCTCCTCGCGCGCTCGCCGTCGGCTGGGTCGCGGAGGGATGCGTCGGGGGGGATCTGGGGAGGGGGCCAGGGTGAGCGGCGGCGGGTAGGGAGGAGAGAGGCGTGGGGGAGGAGGGGTAGGAGGGGGCGGCCGGGGGGGTCTGGGGAGGGGGCGCTGGGGGTGAGGGGCCCGGGGTGGGCGGCGGCGGGGAGGGGGAGGAGAGAGGCATGGGGGAGGAGGGGCGCGGGGGGGAGGGGGAGGAGAGAGGCGTGGGGGGAGGGGGAGGAGAGAGGCGTGGGGGAGGAGGGGGCGCCGGGGGGAGGGGACCGGGGTGGGCGGCAACGGGGAGGGGGAAGGAGAGAGGCGTGGGGGAGGAGGGGCGGAGGCGGGGGATCTAGGGAGGGGGCGCCGGGGGTGAGGGGGCCGGGGTGGGCGGCGGCGGGGAGGGGGGAGGAGAGAGGCGTGGGGGAGGAGGGGTAGGAGGGGGCGCGGGGGGATCTGGGGAGGGGGCGGGGGGAGGGGGAATTTTATTCAGTGGCATTTGCGGGTAAATAACTTTAACTTTTAGTGGCATTTTAGTGGTATTAGCCCGCAGAATCTGTGAGAAGCTGGGCTATTGCAGCTACTCGGTCCCAGTACAATTGTGCCTTCCCCAGATTTTCAGATTCTCAGTAGCTGGCCCAAAAGCTGGACTGTTTGGGAGAGCTTTTGGCTACTAGAAGTAACTAACTTGCCTAGAATCCGAAACAAACAGGGCCTTAATGAGATATTGAATCGTGGTTGTAGCCACAGTTATAAAATTTGAGTACCATGACATGGGAGGTGTCATTGGTGTTGGTTATACAAAATTGATTTTCACTTAGACGAGTAATCGTGTAGTAAAGTGGAAAGTGTGGATTCACTTTAAGGGATGTGGAAGTCTCGCATGGGTAATGTTTAAGGACTTAGCTTTGTGTGCCATTGATCTAAGCCTTATTGTACAACAATATGTCTAGTATGGGATAGACCTGCCTGACTAATTTATGATATTTTAATTTCGATTCCACCATTATGATGAACATGGTTGCTGATTTCCATGAGATGCAAGGGGTGTGATGAGAAACCCTAGCAGGCGGAATTGTGTTGATATTGAGCATTGTAAAGGCCTTGTCATGATTTCTTCGCCGCACACCAAAGAAAGTGAGAGACCATGTGGAGGTGTCCCCATGTTTGTGATGAGTAATTGACTCGTGTTCTGGAAAGTTTGAGTTTGGTTTGGTTGGCTCGCGCCAAGTCGGTGCATGGCACAGTTTGGTTTGGTTGGACCTGGTCGAACGCGGTCGGACGTGTTTAGGACGGTTGTTCTTTTTCTCGATCGGTCGTTTGGGCTATTTTGTGTTTGAGTATGTTTCTTTGTGGCTAATGTTGATTATGCTGTTTCGTGCGGTGCTATGTGATGGTTTGCTTGTCTGTGTGGCTGCAGGACTTCGGAGCTAGTTCATGGTGAGGCGTGGGAGGACCAGGACTAGGCACAGGAGGTGTTGAGGTTCAGACGGTCGAAGATGATTGATGTGGTTGCAAGCCGGGAGACGAGGAACCAGAGCTGGAGCTGCCGGAGGTGGACACGACGGGCAGCGGCGAGGTGGACCGGGACTAGGCTCAGGGAGGAGCTGAGGTCCAGACGGTCAGGATGTCGGGTGCGGTCGTGTGCATCGGAGCGGACCGGGACTAGACTCAGGGAGGAGTCGAGGTCCAGATGGTCAGGGTGCCGGTTGTAGAAAGCTTCCGGGAAGGTGCTTGAGGGGCAATTTGGAGAATTGACTCAAGCCTGAGTGGAGTGGCTAGTTCCCTCCATTTCTTGTGTTGTGAGAGAGTTTGACTTCTTGCCTTTTGTTTGTGTAAGAGTCAAGTAGTGGATGTGGGCTGCCACTTCTTGAATTTCTTCTTTGAGGAGGTGAGCTCCTCTATTTAGAGAAGGGGGAGTGCAGTAGCTCAGGGTGTGCAAGCAAGTAGAGAGCTCAGTGCAGCGTGTGTTCTTCTCTGGGAAGCATGTAGTGAGAGTGCAATCATTTCCTGATTCCCAATTGCGTATGGGGCTGTAGTGTGTTGGCTATAGAAACACTCCTTGTAAGCATTCATGGTAATGAATCCATTTGAGAGTTTGAGTCTTGCTTGTTTCTCTCTGTGATGGATTTCAGTTTCAGTTATCTCTCTGCTTCTTTTGATTTTGAGTGAATCTTGTTTGAGTAGCTGACTCTTGGTTGCTCTGTGATGGGAAAATACCCAAGGCCATTTGGCCAGACCAATCCCGACAGAAAAGATTTCGAAAAGCAGCTATTCTCTCCAAGAAATGCCTCTCTGCTCACTTCCTTTGTTCACAGCAAATCTAGGGTTTACTGTTCACTGTAAGCAGAGCATTCTCCTTTTTGGGTTTCTCGGCAGAAAGGTTGCTCTAAGTTTGTGATTTCTAGCTGTGAGATCTTTCCCTGTTATGAGCAAAAGATCTCACGATCAAAGAACTTGAGAATCACAACCTATTTGGAGTTTGTCTCTTCCTCTGTTTCATTTCAGTATTTGTTGTGCCAACAGAATCTTTGTTTGCAGTACTATCACAATCATGACTACTATCTCTCAAGATACTTCAAGATAGACTATATGTTGTGAAAGCGGTAAATCTATTTGCACAAAAGAAATCAAATAAATGATTCTTACATGTCCCTTTAAATCAAATAACAGCCTAACAGGTCTTGGAAAAGAGGCATGACTTATCCTAACAGCCTAACAGACTATATGAATTTGAGTTATGACTTATCTACTATAATTCACAATGAGAAACTGAGAAACATATACATATTGGCCAATTCTCTTAACTACTGCAGTCTGCACAAACTGAGAAAGAGAAACATATACATATTGGCCAATTCACAATTGCATAACCATTAACCAAACATCTTAACATCCATATTCCATTACATCATTAGTTCATTATTCCATCCAAGTATTGCCATATACTCATAAACAGTTATACACAAATATTGTCAATTTGTCATATCCACTATCCAGGCATCCACAGAATCGCAGTAGCCATAATGCGCAAGTAGCATCTGAATTGAGGAAAACGAGAACAAGATGCAGGAATACAGGGAGCAATTTTTTGTATTTTCAGCAGCAAAGGGCCATGCATCCACTCATTTTTACAAAAATCAGATTTCCACATGTTCAAATTGGTATCTGAAACCAGCTGCTGGTGTTTGAATTATTTTGAATTAAAGTATCTAGTGTCAAACTATTCTATGCCTTTTTCTGTTAAACTATCTATCCCTAGTTTTCGCTTAAGATCAAACGTTATAGTTGAACCATAATAATCATGCTGTACATTTGTGAGCTAACACATCCCTATTTCTTCAAAATATTTATTGTTAACTGAGCACTTCTCATCATTTTGGATATATTGAGGAATGAGGAATGAGGATAATCATAAACCGATAAAGGAGCTCAGCTAAGGAAGTAAGGAACTAGGGATTCATTAAGCCATTAAGGAAGGCAGGAAGCACCTCAAATCGACAGATCCGGAGAATCCACAGATCCGGCGCCGGATCTTAGACAGACGAGGGAGAGCCGGAGTCCGGGAGGGACTGCGTTGCGGTGCCGATTGCCGGACTGGGAGGAAGGAGCGCCGAGCGCGCCAGCCGCCGCCGCCGCCGCTGGATCTGATAGTTAGGGTTGAGCCGCCGAGTCGCTCCCTCGCCGCTCGCTCGCTCGCTCTGTCGGCTGTCGCAGGAGTCCAGGAGAGATGCGGCGAAGACCGAGTCGGCGTGGGCCGTTTGCTGTTTGGGCGTGGGAGACCGGAGGCGGAGCGGACTGGGACTGCGGGCAGCGCAATGGGCCACTGGGCGTTCGGCGGATGCGTGATTGCGTTTGCCGTTCGGCCGGACGCCTCAAGAGTCAAGCCTGTGTTTATATGCTCCCTGAAAACCAATTACATGTACATATATACACTACACCTAATATATAACGGATTTTTTACAAAAAAATTTAGGTATTCAGCTGAATACCCATAAATTACTGTAGATCCGCCCCTGGCCCCGACGACCATGTTTCGGTGTACACACCTTCGAACAGTATATTGAGCTTGGTAATCCCCGGCTGGAGCTTGAACTCCGGCGACACATGCCGGTGCGGCGCCTTCTCCGAGCAGCAGCAGTTGCGGCTGATGGTCAAGCTGAGGACCCCGCTGACGTTGAGGGCGGTTCTTGTGCGTTGCCGGTGCACTGTGCCGATGTGCGCAACCGAGAAGGTTGCAAGGGGGATGGCTTCAAGCAACCCAGGACCGGCCACCGGCCCGCCAGCGCGGCTACCATGAAATGGCATCAATGGCGCATGGCCGGCGTCTTGGAGCCATTCGCCATTCGCAAAGGGTAGCTCGTGCACCAGGGCTTCGGCACGGTCGGCATCTATCTCGGCAGCTGAGGAGAGCACGGACTGGCATTGTCGCGCGACGTCGGCGTAGCGGAGGTGGTCATGAGGGATGAACGGGCCGTAGTCGCCAAACGATGTCGGCAACATGCTTCGACGGAACGTATGGGAGGACGTGGTGACGCAGAGACATAGCAAGAACAAGCCAAGAATCTGCAAGCTGGAGACCATCTTGGCGGTCTCCATCGCTGCCAAGCCTGCTTTAGAGTTTAGATTATACTACTAGCTGTCAGGAAGGAGACAACAGTTCTAATCAATGGAGCATGTAGAAACGAACACAGAGATTTCTGCAGGTATGCATAGGCCAAACTACAGGGAAGAAGCGATCAAATGGCAAAGTTTTGTAGCCAATTCGTCATCCAATTGACACCTAGGCGCAGAGAGGAGAGGAGGTTTGGCGGCTAACCTTAAGATTCAGATCTTTTTCCCTGAAGGCCAGAACTGAGGTGATGACTTGGAGGGGAAGCGACCATTGAGTCAGTGACTTCCACATGAGGGGGAATCACCAGGACTCAAAATACCCAATTTTAAAACGGCAGAAGCTGCAAAGTCCACTAATGTCAGTGCAGTGCTGAGGTGGAGAGTAGCTAGGTCGCATATCGCTGCCATGCCAAGTGCCAACAGATTGGGAACAGCGTACGGAGGAGTAATGTCCGGCAACCTACGAAGCAATTGCCAGCCGGCATGTGCTCATGTGCTGGTGTCACGGAGAGCATCCCGCCGGGCCCATTGTATCTCCCGGATCGAATCAAACTCAAATAAAAAGGGCTAGATCAAGACAGGAAGGAAGAAATCCGCGTGCTAAACTAGAATCGAACGATAAAATAAGGAGGGCAAAAGTCTAAAAGATCATGGGAGATAGCAGCGGGTCTAATTAAAGGGTGTTCGTATTAGTTGCGGTTGATGATTTTTGTCAGAAAATAGATAGTAATAGCGAAAAAAATAGTTTTTAGAAGAAGGAAACGATGGTAGAAAAAGTGGGAGAGATATCGGAGCAAGACGAGAGTTAGAGGAGTGGGGGTGTGATGCTCTTATGACCTCCTATATTATCCTCGGAGTGAGAGGAATGAAGAATCTGTTTCAAAAAGCTAGGTGTCTTTATTGGCTTTAGACTTCTCCAAACAGAAACCAGAAGTAGAACCTAATACGAACAACCCCTAAGTAGCAACCTGGATGTTGGGCCGAGCGGTAGCATACAAAAATAAGTCCCTCCATTACCAAATTCCAAACACTGGCAATTATCTGACAGTTTGGTACAACATATGACCTGACAATAGCATCTACTACTAGTTTGCAAGTTGAACTCTTACAATTTTATATGTGTTGTAGTTACAAACCAAACAATAAAAAGGACCTCTAGGTACCTTCTCACAAGTGGAGGATGAGCACCCCGAAGCTCTTTGGAATGGGAAGCTGTCTTAAATGTAAGAGAAAAGGTCTTTTGTCTCCCTCCAAGAAAAATATCCCTTTCCTAGGCTCTAGGAAGGTCTATTTATACTGTTATATCAGGGATACAATATGTTACAACACTACCCCTACAAAAGTCTTAGACCACAGGGACTCTACAGTCTTAGCATCCCTCTTCATGCGGCCTTAGTGTACGGTGGACCACCATGGATTTCGTCCACCACGCTTACCCCCTTTTCGAAGCCCATAAGAGGTGATCTCAAGGTGAAGCTTCCCTTGCTAACGCTGAAGTAGCGGGCTTTGTAATGGGGATACCCTTTGTGGCGACTTCCTGGATCCCCTTCGCACCGTGAGGAGCTATGCCAACCTTCCTGTACCCTTCACCCTATGCGAAGGGTCGTACTGATGATCTCGTAACCTTCGCCCTATGCGAAGGGGTCATGCTCACACTTGGTGGCTTCGTCAGGTTGGTGCGGCTGGTGGGGCTGCCCCTACGATAGGAGCCCCTTGCGGTTGAGGGATTGATTTGTCTTGTCCAAAACCGCGCCTTACTGCATCGATGGATGTAGGCCCTTCATCCTCTTCGGCCTAACGAAGCTTCCCCAGGGACTGCTTGGTTCCCGATATTCAAAAACCCATTGTGGCGGGTTTCCCGATTGGTGTGCGTCGTGTGGTTATCATGTTCCCACGATTGGCATGATTATTGTGCATTGTCCATTAGTGTGCATCATAGGGAACCGAAAACGTTGCCAAGTTCATGCCGCTAGTGGAGCATGTGGCAGTGTCTTTTTGGCCTTCGCGGCATCAGGTGCCATGCCTACCCTGTGCGCCTAGCCTATAAATAGCCCCATGTCGCCTGTCATGTGGGCACCTTCTATTAATTCCTTGTTTTTGTTTTCTTGTTTTGCATCGAGGCCTACCTTGCGCTTGAATCCTTCACTTGACTTGCTCTCCAAGATCTTTGTCATGCCTACCTTCTAAGATGCCAAAGCTGCCAGTGAGGCAAAGTTGACTTACACCAGCGAGCCCGGGCGCTCGTTGCTCACAGATCGCTTCTTGAGAACCCTTGTGCATGAGGGGAAGGTTGCAAGCCTCGATGTCGTGCAGGCTCTTGGATGAGAGGGCGAGGCCATGGTGTTCGCTGCTTTTTATTTAATGTGGGTTTGGGGATCCTGTCAGTTATAGCTGTTCATAAGAAAGAGTATGACTTTTAAATTATAGTTGTTCATAAGAAAGAGTATGAAAAGAGATAGTCGCATGTGATTTTAGTCAGTATAGCCGAAATCGGTATAGTGTCTATTATAATCGACTTGTAGATCCTGTTTTAAAAAGACATTGTTTAAACTTTGAAACTTATTACTGTAGCATAAGACATAAGCATAAAGGCAAAAAAAAAATACCCAACGCCCAGCCACGCTCACCCATTGAATTAGGCAGAAGAGTAATCAGGCAACAAAAGATGTCCGAAGCTGGTTCACATCCACCGAGGTCATTGTTGTATATGTGGTGGTGCTCCAAAGGACTTGTAAGTTTAAGATTGTGGTTTTTTTTATATTACAGTGACTGAAAATGTATTGTATCTGCTATTAGTTTTTTCTGCGTAATTAAATTTTAAATAATAATAAGTTATATCATCCCGAATAATGCAAAGAATAAGTAAAAAAAACAAAAGACCCAAAAATTAAAAAAACCAAAAAAGTAAAATTAAAAAGCTAAAAGATAAAAACCGAAACCCGTTACAACGGGGCCATCGAGAACGGTGTAACCGCTCCTACCGCTGAAGCACAAGTAAGCAAAGCTATAGCAAACAATCGATTCCCAGTCAGCAAATACGGAGCAGTGGAGAACTGCAGTCCTCTGTTCCAGATAGACAAACGCTTGTTCACATTTATGACCCCTCCAATAATTGATTTTTTTTCCTACGTTCCACAGTATACACATGGTCTTTTTTTCTTCCATCACGTTACTAAAACTAATCCATAACACAGAATATGAGAATAGTACATAATTCAAAGGAAGTAGCAGGCACTGGCCAGTGACCACGACAGCAGAGTGTAGGAAAATATGACAGATTCAAAATGACCACTGCAGCGCAGAAACCTCCAGTTCCACGTGTTGACTTAGGAGGGTGTGGTTCTATCCTATTTTTTTTTTAGGATTTAAAAAATATGCTATAAAAAACTCTAGATAAATTCTAGCAGGATTTCTACTTTCTTTTTTTTCTTATTGTGGTTGCTTCAATATCATTATTTTAATTCTCTCTATGAGATTCATTTTCTTCGTTTTTGATACCGTGCACATCCGTGCTATATCCCACAAACTCTGATATAATCCGATGGATGTTGCATATAAGAAGAGATATTAGAGTGTAACAAGTGGTATCAAAGTCAAATCCGGATTAATCCGACTTCTGAGAAGGTAGGTAAAATGTTAGATGACACAAAATCAAGGTCGAATGTAGATGATGTGGAATCAAGTAGATAAATTTGATTACGGGGAAAATTTTCGCGTGTGGCGATACATGGTGAAGGATGTCCTTGTCCAGCAGGAACTAATCGATGCCCTTGAATGGAACAAACCAAAAAAGACGTCTGTTGAAGACTATAAGGTGATAGAGTAGAAGGCTGTCGTACAATCTGTGTAAAATACTTGATGATTAAGGAGAATTCGCCGAAGAAATTATGGGAAGACTTAGAATAATTGTATATTGCAAAGTCGCTGATAAACCGGTAGGTGTTGAAATAACAACCATACAGGTTGCACATGGAGAAAGATACACGGCTCGTTGACCATCTCAATGTCTTCAACAAGCTTATCATACAGCTGACTAGTGTGAATGAAAAAGTTGAGAAGAACGACAAGGTTGTCATATTGGCGCCATCTTTACCACCGTCATGGGAGCAATTGGTGATGAATATTCTCATTGAAAAACTACTGTCAATTTCAATGAGATAGTTGTATATCTATTGGAGGTAGAATCCTTGAAAACCATCGCAATCTTCATCCTTGGGTGATAAAGTATTGGCTGTAGTAGGTATTACAGGCAGAAGCAAAAGTCATAAGAAGACCAAGAGCAAGGGCACATGTGTATGCTACATATATGACGAGAAAGGTCATGTGATAAAAGATTGTCCAAGTTTAAAGCACATGAAGGGTGCATGCTCAGCGTGGTAGCAAAGAATGATTTAGTCATACTATTCATCTGTTAATCAGATACTTCTTATCGATAGATATTAGATTCAGGTTGTTGCTTCCACATATGCTCAGCGAGGGAGATGTTTGATGAATTATCTCTATGTCCAACGCATAGAACTGTTCACTTAGCTGATTGCAAAGAGTATACAATTATTGAGGAGGGAACATTTACATTAGAGATGTATAATAGAGCGCATCTTACATTGATAGGAGTTCGGTATGTTCCCAGTTTAAAGAAGAATCTAATATCTATAAGGTCGCTTGAACTCAAAGATTATGATGTATCATTTCGAGACAGAGACGTGTGAGTAACTTGCAAAAGGCAGGTGATCATGAAAAGTATCTAAAGCAATAGAGGATATCGATTGATGGATACATCTAAAGAAAGGGCAACCAATGGGAGGTTTGATAAAAATCCTAGCCAGGAGAACAAAACCGTATCGACAATGGTAGGTACTCATATCTCATCTGAAGTTATGTGTGAAACTGCAAATATGGTTGTAAAATCTAACAGTCGCAAAGTCGAAAGTGCGAGCTTTTAGAAGAAGGAATGCGTAGTGGGACCAAATACGCGGTACCGACGAGTAGGTGGAGCTTAGAGATGGTACAAAACTATGGCATGAAAGATTGTAAAAACAGGAGGTGTGGCTAATCAAACTAGACAACAAATAAACTCTCAAGTGGAGGACCTGGGCAGGCTAGCCCGAAAACTGACACACACGTTGTGGTGATGTGCATGAGTTCCTGTGATGGGTGCACTTCCAAAGGTAAAAGGAAAAACAAATAAAAATACAAAAAAATATGGTGCCGACTTGGAGCAAGTTCTTGAAAGAGCACAGTAGCTTCAACCGATGAGAGTCAAAGTGAAAAATGTTGAGTTAGGATGTAACTCATATCCTAATATTTTAGAATTCAGAAACGTGTGCTATAAAAATTCTAGATGAATCCTAATAGAATTAGTATTTCTATTTTCTTTCAGAGTAGGATTTCTATTTCACTTTAGAGGGGGACTATACAAACCCATATGGGGATTAAATGCTAGATTATTCTTTAGCACTGGATTCTTATATATGGCAAGAATCTAAGGGCCCTAAAAAATTCAAGAGAGTTGTTTGAGAGCAACAATTCTTTGTACTCTCTGAAGTTTATGCTTAAAAAATTTATGGTTAGATTCACTAAGTCTTTTCTCTCTCGTTATATTTACTTCAACGTCGTTATTTTGATTCTCTTTACCAGATTTATCTTCTTCATTTTCAATTATATATATACTTGTATCGTATCTTATAAATTTTAAGTAGAAGCTGCTATGCATAAGGAGGTTCGTGAGCGTGACACCACCGCTGAGCGTGAAAATGCGCCAGATTCGTACTATTCAGTGTGAACAATTTGGGTACGACTACTATTCAGTGATTGTACGGGCAACGGAGTTGACCGGAGAACCAACCTGCATGCACGGACGTGCTGTTGACAGGGAACGCACGCCTCTGCTGCTCCTGTAATCAAACTTTGAAATAAAAAGGTTATGATCGAGAAAAAACAGCAAGAAATCTGAGCACCAAACTGGAATATAAAAAACAGAACAAGAAAGAAAGGAAAATAAAAGGAAATAACAGGTGCCTTATGCGAGGGTTGCATTGCAATGCAATGTCAAAAGGTATTTGGTTTTGCGGAAAAGACAGGAAGTAAATCACCCAGACCAAATTTCCAGTGCTATCTGTTAACTGCAGTATAGAATGTCATGAAAGGGTAACATCCCAGGTAAGACTACCTTTGCATCAAGTGTCATGAACAGTACCTTAATGTTTGTTGCATAAACAGCGATTTCAGCAAGTATTTAACTATGATTCCAGAAATAAATATGAGAATAACAGTATATTTGCAGCAGCATGAATATGACAAGAGTATCAACATAATGTTTATGAAAACAAGAATTCCCCTCAAATCACATACGCAAGAATATGTACTGAACATGGCAAAGAAATAGACAATTAGCCTAAAGCTCAAATTGTTTATTTATTTTAAGTTGCTCTCAGATGTCGGCTGCACTTGTGTTAGCACAACACCACCTCGACACAAAGGTCTAAAGTGTCAACTATTAGAGTGACAATATCTAAATAATCCACTAGATTTTGAGCTCTCCAGAATGTATCAATTATGAACATCGCTCCTTGAAAGTAATTATGATTGAACATTATTGACAAATAAGCTATAATAAGCTATTAACATATCAATGCAAATAGCAATTAATTGATCAAGGGTATATTTATATTGGCTTTTGCAGATGGATTTTAGCTTTGGCTGATGCATAGTAAGAGCTTATAGAGAAGCCGTACGGAGAGAGACACTCGTGTGCTATTTTGGACGATATAAATGAAATTACTATAGTGTCTACTACAATCGATGACCTTACTTTGAAAAGACACTCCGTTTAAAAACTAGGTACTGTAGAAAAACTATTTACTGTAAAAAAATAGTTTTGAGAATCCAATACGAACAAGGCCTAATGCTTCGGCTAATACCATAATAGCATGGCAAGACAAACTAAGTATTAGGACAGTAAGACAATAAACACTAATAGCCCAAAACTAGAAGATTTATCTCAGATTGTCACAAGAACATTATCTAGACTGACAAATCATCACTAAACAATCCAACACCCACAATTATCATGCACAGTCACTCAATAGTAGTAATTCTCAAGATAAAAATTGATATTAATCAACAGATAGTATAGCACACTGAGATGAATAATTGAACACGGTCAGGTATACTCACATAGCAATGGCACTCGAAGCCACCAAGGAGAACTCTCGAGGAGACATCAGTCGAAGTCGTCCAGAAAGCAGCAAGGCTAAGTGCGTCGAAGACAACGTTGTCCCATAAAACCTATCGCCGCCGTTTGCACAACAGTGTGGTTCTCAAATATACAAAGCCACCCACATGAACCATCTAGCAAAATGATCATGAGGTCGTCAGGGAACACCGCATAAGACCAAAAAACTAGCACCAGTCAAGTATGTAACACCCTGAGTTTTCTAATTAACCTAAACACCGTTATTAGTGCTACTAATAGCAATTAAGGGCCAAATTAGCATTAGGAATTAATTATTTAAAATTGGTTATCGCCAAGCACATAGCAATTGCAATTCATTAGCATAATTTAAAACAAAGGGCTATTATTACAATTAGAAATTCATTGCATACATGCATATTACATTCGGGAATTTAAAGAATAAAAAAACAATTACAATATTCGGTATACATCAATTCTCAGAAGAAGCTAGATTACAATTAGGCCATCTCATACATAGGAGTCTGCCGTCGAATTGCTACCACATCGATGTTTTCCTTGCGAGCGAATCAATGAATTCAATGTCGAAAAAGACCGAACAAAACAACGAATAAAAATAAGCGAAGAAAAGAAGAGTGTTGCCGTCTGAGCCCTAGAGGTTAACTTCGGGCGGGGTAATCCGTTCACGGAGATACCTGACCGTCCCGGGGGCCAGTCGGCACCTCTCACAACCGTAAACTCATCACACGACGTATACAAACCTGTTTTATTTTAGGGATTAATCAATGCAAAGCAAAATCTCCTAATTCCAATTGTCAAGCCAAACCGCAACCAACATGACCGCATACCATCATATTCACCGAAGCAACGCACGGCCAAACAGGTTATACCGAGATAGCAAGCCAGCCCAAAATATCCCATGGCCAGCACATCAGCACAATCAACCGAGAAAAGAGAGCACAGCCAGCCGAGTAAAAGCAAAGAGAAAACCCGAGCACCACATTCACTGGTGTTCACTTGCGTTTTCCCATTTCTTTCTCAAGCCAACAGAGAAACCCCGAGGAGAAGCCAGGCGATCAGAAGCTAGGCGAGCCGACCAAGCACACGGCGAGGGTGACCGCGACGGCCGGAGGCCAGACCGCAAGCCGTGAGCCATCAACCCCAGGAGACCACCATCAAGCGACATCCACACCACCGCAAGAAGGCGATAGCCACCAGCAAACCCTCACCCTTTCCCCCATAAATCAACCGGCAACCGGTGAAGGTAAGCCACAGAATATTTCCACCCTATTATTCATTTTTCCCTAACAAGCAGTGCATAGCTAAAGCCAAGAAGCCATCACTAGCTGTCACAATCACCTCTAGTGCATCAAAGAACCATCAATGAGGGTATTCACCGGAGGTATAAGAAGAAGACATCTCCCTGCCTAGCAACATACCCGTCCATCCCTGTGAACCAAAGCCAAATAACCATCAAATCAACATCAAATCGAGTAAGATGGAGGAGCAAGCACCAGATCCGGGCCCTAGGCCTCGGATCTGGCTGTGGTCGCCGCGAGGTGTAGAGCGGCAAGGCGGGGACGGTTGGACCGCATGGCGCGGTGTCGCCAACGGCACCGAGGGGAGGCGCCGAGCGCCGGGGCAGAGGCGCCGAGACGCAGGCGCGAGAGGGTGGCGGCGCGTTGGGGGAGCCGGACCGGGCGGCGGCGCTGAGACCCGAAGGCGGAGGAGAGGCGGCGCGACGTCGGCGTGGAGGGAGACCGGGAGAGAGAGAGAGAGAGAGAGAGAGAGAGAGAGAGAGAGAGAGGCAGCCGAGTGGAATGGGGAAGGGGAAGAGATAAGGAGGCGTCGGCGGTGGTGAGTGGAAGAAATGAAGAGGCGTGGGCGGTAGGAGCAGAAAATGGGGGATTTGCTTATGTGCCTCAAAGTTTAATGGCGTTTGTTCATTTGCTCTATAATATCTCACTGATATGTGGACTCTGGACCCGCATGTCAGTGACACATCATAGGGCAAATGAGCAAACGCCATTAAACTTTGGGGCAGGCGAGCAATTTTTCCGCAGAAAAAGAGGGGGCCGGGTAGAAGAAGGAGAAACGGAGAAGAGGGGGAAAATGAGGAAAGGGGGTAGGAAAAATGGAGAGAGAATAAATTAGGTAAATAAAAGGGGGCTGCATACTAGATGTGCTAAAATTCAGGGATATTCATAAGCATGCGTATAACAACTTTGCTGTAATAGATTTGTTAAAATTGAGGAATTTAGATACATATAATTAAGAATCTAGTAGTTAACTATTAGCCGCATCTGAGTAATAGACATCTGTTAAGAACGAATTGAGAATCAATAGAACTTTAGGTGTAATATAATACTTGAGATTGTTATGCATCTAAACCTCATTAAGCTAATTATAAGAGGAGTGAGGAGTTAGGAAACCACAAGTACACTTAGCCGAAGCCATTTAACTATTTAAAACCTTTGTATTCTTCGACGTCGTAGATTAAACTGTAGCATGAATTTCAGGCGAAGGGCTGAATCTACAAAGGGACTTATACCAGGGTAACCCAGAGACTCAGCATCCTATCGCTAACTCAGGCAAGCATTCCTTTGATCAATTCTTCAGCGTATATTTCGTAAAACAAGTATCTTGATATTACACTAGTATCACCCTGCATGAAAGAAATAAAATGTTATTTAAATCGAGCAATTGGATATGAAAGACATGGGAAAGAAATAGCGGGCAACTGATGGAGCAGTTGGCCACTTTAGTTAAGTAAGAAGGTGGGCAGAGGTTGCCAGGGTAGGCGACAAGTGGGCAGATCTGGAACCTCTGCATAAGAGTAGAATATAAGGAAAATACCAGCTTCATCCGTGTCAACAGCCCGTACAACACCGTATCAACCAACATTCCGTTTGAGGACGGACAGACTAGTAGCTCTATCGAAGTATTATATTCTCCACATGGGTAAGTATTAATTAGGGGAAGAACCCACAAGAACCGGACCAGCACCGGAGTGGGGGATCCACAGCCGCGCGGAACCCAGAACTGGTACATAGGCCAGAGGTGGGGGAGGCGGATCGCAAGAACCCGAGTCTGGATGTGACCAGCAGTGGGGTACGCGAAGGCGATATATTACGCAGTTGGGTGTTGGGCGAGGGTCAGAAACCACCCCAGCCAACAGTTATTATCGCTTTCGGTGGGTCTGCGTGAGGGTGGTACACCGCTCCAGGCTGCCGCTAGTGAGTAACTGGGTGGAGATATAATTACGGAGACAGGTGCAAACGTACTGTACTCTGATCTGGGCACCGCATCAAAGGAATTGCAGAGAGCTAGGAAGCCATCAGGATCAGAGTGGTGATGGGTAAAGTGATACCAGCTTGTGCAATGCTATCTAAATCATGAATTCATGCCCGTCTCCGGGAAAGGAGAATTACGGAAACTTATGGGGGTTTTTGATGTTCATGCGTATATTCAATAGTTTTCTAAATTAATAAATTGGAATTCTTTCAAAACCATCAAACCTTATTTTCTATAAGTCCAGGAAAGGAAATTTGAGAATGAGAAAGAGAGTGTCAAAAATGAGCAAGAGATTGAGAATAGGAATTGTTATTCCTAGAAGTGTAATTGATGAGCATGCTGTGCATTTTTGCTATTAACGCTTGCTGAGTACTTCTGTACTCACCCTTGCTATTATTTCCTTTGTTTAGAGGATAGCCAGCAGTTTGCGGTTGGAGATGAAACCTATACAGAGGAGGAAGGTTGTAGCGAGGACGAGCCGTATGAGGATCGCTCCACATATGATGATTGGGACGACTAGAGAATTATGATCAGCTCGGACTCTACCATTAGAATACCTGTAATAGTAATGTATTGTAGTGGTACCTCGTTTGTTTAATTAGAACTTTGAATTACTATCTTTTGGTATTGTAATTCTAGAACTTGAACCTGTTGTATAATATTTTAGCCTTGCGTGGTATTGTGAATGTATGTAACTTTCGGTCTCTAATTATTGTTCTGTTGCAACACTCTGATTTGGTTTATTATTCGTTAAAGCGATGTTTTATCGGCTAAAACGGATAATAACCCGTTGACCGGCATTATTACCCCGTGGTAATAACGTGGGTCGTCACAGGTGGTATCAGAGCAATGGTTTGAGAGCCACGCAAATGATTAGTGACCGTTTGTGACTTAAGGATGTTATCCTTGCTATATGGCAATACATACTCTTAAATAGACTTCGATAGTTTCACTTTTAGACCACCACTTACTTCTAGAAACAGAAGGGGTAGCAAGGATGGGATTGACGATAATAATAGATGTGAAGACCTAAATCAGGGTGCTAGTTATTTTCATCGGTAGCAGTGTTGGTTTCTGTAAAATTTTAGTAGTAGTTGGTAAACCATATCATTTTACTTATGAACTTAATATTTAATTTTGCTGCACTTAGATATTCTGCATTTAAATTATTGCATTTCAGTCAAATGTATGATTTCTGTTTCATTGTTTCAACCATAGCGACATAGGTAGCAACCTAGAGTAGCTGAAATTTAGTATTAGTAAGTGAAGTGGAGTAGAGAGTAACTCTCTACCGTGAATTCTCTCCTTTTTCATTCTGAGAACTAAATCAATTCCGTTGCCATCTTAGTAAGTCGACCGGAATATGGGAATGAAAGGAGCAGAGGTACTAAGATGGCAAGGAATACAACTCACTAAAAATTTGCTTTACCCCGTTCTGCACTAAAGATTTTCCAGACAAGTGGTCCGTGGTGCTTCCGAACGCGTAAGTTTCGGACGTACCCAGGAACGAAGTCCTGGGTGTACTCAGGGATGAGCCCTGAGCGTGGTTCCAAACGCGAAAGTTTTGGGCGATCCTGAGAGCGAGTTCTCAGGCGTGCCTGGGCGCGGAGATCCAGGGTAGTGTAGGTTGCACTCGGAGGCGAGCTCCGAGCGTGGTCCCAAACGCGAAAGATTTGGGCAGTCTCGAGAGCGGGTTCTCGGGCGTTGCTGGGCACGTAGTCCCAGAGTAGTATAGACATTTGGTTCTTTTTGGCCTTTATGTTTCTTGGCTGTTATTTGCTTATGTATGATGTGATCTGAAGGAATGCGCATAGGCTACGATAGCAGAAAACAAAACTTTTTCTACCGCGCACACCAGGATAACATGCTTAAGGATGGATCATGGATCGTTACCACTAGACGCGCAGCGCAGCGGAAGAAGAGTTGGAGAAGCCGATCCAACCACGCGCGTCGAGGTAGTAGTGGAAGTAGCCGATCGTCCCGAACAGATCATCTCCTCCACACGATCAACCACACCACGTGCAAGATTCAATCTGTAGATTGTTGATGCCGATCAACGCCGCAACGAGCAGCGCCTCCACCGGTATCCACACGTCCGGGGCTGGAACGCCGATCGCGAGTGTACCAGCACTCGCGAGCGGCTAGGGTTTGGCTCGGGAGGTGGCGGCTAGGGTTTGCTCGGGATTAACAGAAGCATACCCCCTCAGCCCCTCGCCTCCATATATATAGACCTCCTCACTTGGGCCTCGTGGACCGAGGCCCAATAGGAGTCTATCCGGATCTCTATCCGAATTGAGCCCACATCCGAATCACATTCGAATTAGTGTTCCAACCCGTTAAGTGTGCGACCCTGTAGGTTCACGTATACTTGGTTGCGACCCGGAAACGCCTTTCTGGTCACCCTGTTAATAGCGGCCTCTAGTAAGACATATTAACCCCAAAGTATACGTAAAGATCATATCGGCTGAACCTGTAATGTTCTCATGTACGAATTCCTTTGCCTCACAATATAGATTAAGCTCAAGGCGAGACCTGTGTCATCCTCTTAATAGCTCAATCACTCTCTCGATTCCGTGATGGATTATAAACTTGTGATTGACTCCTCAATCACCTTGGCATGGCCATGCACTTTCATAATCCATTACATCGAGGGGCCCAGAGATATCTCTCCCATAAGGAGGGGCAAATTCTATCTTGATCATTCACATCCCACTACATGTTTCATGGCAAACCCGAAGACTACTTTTATGACTACCCAGTTACGGAGTAGTGTTTAGTAGTCCCAAAATAAGCAGTACGCATGTTGGGAACCATGATGATCTCAAGTCTAAGGATTCCACATAAACACTACTTGAGACCAACTGATGACACATGGAATCTCTGCAGTGTCTCATGGCGGGTCTATCCAATATATGTTCACTAACACATCTCCATATTATTGATTTGGTATCTCTATACCATGATCCATGAGACATGATCATCAATCAATACATATGCTAATCTTTGAATCATATTTGTTCCTCATATGATATATAATCAGGGATCATTTAGAAATAGCAACATTTTGGCATTAAGAGTCTCATGAATAAGTTACATACTCATTGATCAATAATGATAATGTCTATTTCAAGGAACAAAGCAATGTATCATAAACATAGTATGTGATATATTCAACATCTCCATGTTGCCTCTAGGGCATATCACCAACAGTGCAGGATGAAAATTGAACCATGAGAGAAAGCGAGAAAGAGAAGCCAATCTAATTATTTAATCCTAATCAGCTCTTACCTGAAGATATTGCTGAACTAGATAAAGAACATCTATAAGAATAATGCCCCAAAACAAGTACCGAGGGTGTTGGGTGACCATTAGCCTGTCAGAATTTAATTTGATCCTACCATCAGAAGGATCGATAATAAGCTAACTTTAGAAACAAATAATATTATCTGAATTGATATATTTCCATTCCAGATGGCAGAGCCCAGTCAGCATGTCTCAGGTCAACACCTTAGCGGGGGAGCTGAAAGAACTCAACCACATGAAGAGAATAAGCACTCTAGTACCCAGAGTGTACAACCCGGTCAAGGTCAACCTGTCAGTCCACCCGAATTAGAGTCGGGCCAACCTGAAGTGGGAGGAGGTCAACCAGAGAATAGGCAGAGACAATCTGAAATGAGAAGTAACCCTCAAGAAGTCTGTGGCGGACAACCCGAAGTACGGGATGCCAGTAATGTGGGTAATGCTAACAATTTCCAGAATTTCGGAGACGTCCTCAAATTTATGGAAAACTCACGCAAAGAAGCCCAGGAAAGTCAGAATCGCTTCATGGAAGCTTTATTGGCTAAAGTAACCAGCCCTGGGCAGCGCCCACCTACTGTAGGGGTCAGTTTGGGAGATTTCCTGCAGACTCGACCACCTACCTTCTCCAAAGCAGTGGATCCTTTAGAAGCAGACGACTGGTTACAAGAAGTAGAAAAGAAATTGGATACAGTGGGGGTGCTCGGACGAAGAGAAGGTGCGCTACGCGTCCCACCAACTTACGGGACCGGCAGCGACCTGGTGGTTAAATTTCCAGAGAAGCCGTTCCAAGGATAGTCCCATAACTTGGGCAGACTTCACTAAGAGTTTCAGTGCCTCACATGTACCTCAGGGGACCAAAGAAATAAAGAAGCAGGAATTTCGAGAACTCACCCAGGGAAGTAAAAGTATCACAGAATACCTACACCAGTTTAACGAGCTGTCCCGTTATGCCCCAGATGATGTTTCAACAGCAGAGAGGAAGATAGACCAGTTCAAAAGGGGAATGAATCCTCATGTTCGGATGCACCTTTCTACCCATAGAATTACGGAGTTCGAAGATATGGTAGACAGGGCCATAATCTTAGAGAAGGAGCATGCTAACATAGTGGAAGAACGACGCAAGAAAGCTAGATATGATCAGCGTGCTAGTAATATAAGTCGAACACGTCCTACCATCCCACACCAGCCGAATAAATATCAATCCCAACGATTCACATCAAAACCCCATATCAGCCACAAAACTTCAACCAAGTTCAGTGTGGCAGATGCAAGGGTAGACACCTTACTAAGGATTGCCACCGTAATATAACGGGATGTTTTAACTGTGGGAAGGAAGGGCACATAAAGGTTAACTGTCCGTACCCTGCCCGAACCACTGGGAACCAAGGACAGCCAAACCAGGGAGCGAGGACACCAACCACATCTCACAATTCAACAGGGGGTCGTGGATCAGAGACACCAGGGAATTTTGCCAAGAAAATAGGAACGGGCAGCCAAGCGGGAGGACAAGCCAGACTCACCCATATATCAGTTGACCAACTTGGAGAAGCCACTGACGTAGTTATGGGTAAGTTAATCATTCCACCATCCATAGGTATTGTTCTTTTTGACCCAGGGGCAACTCATTCTTTTATAGCTCAACAATTTGTCAAAGAAAATGGGTTAGTATAAGTACCGGTAGAGAAGCCATTCGGAGTTAATACTCCTGCGGGGATTATAACAGTAATCACAATTGTGAGGAATCAACCCATACATATCCAAGATACTGAATTCTTAGCTAACCTTCACGTAATTAGTTTGACTGATCTGGATGCAATTTTAGGTATGGATTGGTTAGCAGCAAATGCAGTAAAAGTAGATTGTGAGCTCAAAAATGCATCCATAAGAAGACCAGATGGCTCTAGGTTAACTTACTCAGGAGGTAGAATGGACCAGTTGCAATCCAAAATGAGAGTGACCAACATCCAAGGGGCTGAAATAATAGATATACCCGTAGTTCAAGAATTTATAGATGTTTTTCCTAAGGAGCTACCGGGTATGCCGCCAAGCCGGGAACTAGATTTTTCAATCGATCTTGTTCCGGGCACAACTCCCATCTCTAGGAGGCCATACCGAATGACATCCACAGAATTGGTAGAATTAAAAACTCAATTAGATGAATTAGAAGCAAAAGGGTTTATTCAGGAGAGCGTATCCCCGTGGGGAGCGCTGGTGTTATTTGTACAAAAGAAAGACGGAAGTCTTAGACTGTGCACAGATTACCGAGAATTAAACAAGGTGACCATAAAGAACAAATATCCACTGCCCAGAATAGATGACCTGTTTGATCAACTCAGAGGAGCCTGTGTATTTTCAAAAATTGATCTAAGGTCGGGATACCACCAAATAAAAGTGAGACCAGAAGATATTCCTAAAACGGCGTTCGTATCCTGTTTTGGACATCATGAATATACAGTTGTTCCATTCGGATTAACTAATGCGCCAGCCGTATTCATGAACCTGATGAATAAACTCTTTATGAAATATCTGGATAAATTTGTGGTTGTCTTCATTGACGATATCCTGATATTCTCATCGAGCAAGGACGAGCATATTCAACATTTGCGCCTTGCACTCCAAATTCTACGAGAAAATCAGCTCTATGCCAAATTTAGCAAATGCGAATTCTGGTTAGATCAAGTCGCATTCCTTGGCCACATCGTCTCCGGTAAAGGCATAGAAGTGGACCCACAGAAAATTGAGGCTATCAAGTCGTGGGAGCGTCCCACTAATCCTACTGAGATCCGGAGCTTCTTAGGTCTAGCCGGATATTAGCGTAGATTCATAAAAGGGTTTTCTCAAATCGCCTCACCACTCACCAAATTATTGAGAAAAGCTGAAAAATATCAATGAACAAAGGCTTGTGAGCAAAGTTTCCAAAAGCTCAAAAGTCTTCTTACCACTGCACCTGTATTAACTGTACCGGAAAGTGGCATTGAGTACACGGTGTACTGTGATGCTTCAAGGCTAGGATTAGGATGCGTATTGATGCAACGAGATAAAGTCATAGCTTATGCATCGAGACAATTAAGGCCACATGAGAAGAATTACCCCACTCACGATTTAGAATTGGGAGCCGTAGTATTTGCTCTCAAAATATGGAGACATTATCTTTCTGGATCCAAATGTACCATATTCAGTGATCATAAGAGCCTTAAATACATATTTACCCAAAAGGAACTGAACATGAGGCAAAGGCGGTGGCTAGAGCTCATCAAAGACTATGACTTAACTATAAATTACCATCCTGGAAAGGCTAACGTAGTCGCAGATGCACTCGGTAGAAGATCCCACTGCAATTACCTTTCAATGGCAGATTACAACCCCAGCTTATTGCAAGACCTAGCCAAGATGGAAATCAAATTTCAACATTCCACCACAGAAGCTATGTAGCCACCATGACTGTCCAACCCACCTTATATGATCAAATAAAGCAAGAACAATTCAAGGATCCATTTATAGCTAAAGAAATGGACAGAGTTAAGTTGGGACAGCCATCAGAGTTTGAAATAGATAAGGAAGGCGTCTTACGCAACCATGGCAGTATATGTGTACCTAATGATGCTGGAATTAAAGAAATTATTCTCCGAGAAGCCCATGATACCTTATACACCCATCCAGGAAGTACCAAAATGTATAGGGATATCAAGGGAAACTTTTGGTGGAATGGGATGAAAAGAGAAATAGCTACCTATATAAACAGCTGTGATACTTGTCAAAGGGTAAAAGTGAACATCAACGTCCTGCAGGGTTGTTGCAACCGTTAGAAACTCCAGAATGGAAATGGGAAGGTATACGTATGGATTTTATAACAAGATTGCCAATGACCCTGAAAAAGAAGGACACCATTTGGGTAGTGGTAGATCGACTCACCAAATCAGCTCATTTTATTGCCACTAAACAGACCGACACGTTTGACAAGTTAGCAGAACTATACATAGAGAGAATAGTGACATTGCATGGGATTCCCAAAGTAATTGTCTCAGACCGAGGGTCTGTATTCACTTCTAGCTTCTGGAAGAGTCTTCAAACTGCTCTGGGAACCAAACTAAATTTTAGCACGGCCTATCATCCACAGAGCGATGGTCAAACGGAGCGGACTAATCATATACTTGAGGACATGCTGAGGGCATGTGCCTTGAACTTTAGAGAGTCATGGGATAAATATCTACCGCTAGCAGAGTTCGCTTACAACAATAGTTTTCAAGCAAGTATTCAAATGGCACCTTTCGAAGCTCTGTACAGTAGAAAGTGTCAATCGCCCATTTGTTGGTATGAAGTCGGGGAAAGACCATTATTAGGCCCTGACATCATACGAGAAAATGATGAGAAAATTCAAGTGATTAAGGAGAGGCTACGAATAGCCCAGAGCCGGCAGAAGAGCTATGCTGATCGACGGAGGCGAGACCTTACTTTTGCAATTGGTGACTATGCCTATCTCAAAGTGTCTCCAATGCGGGGTACCCGTCGATTTGGGTTAAAGGGAAAGTTAAGTCCCAAATATGTCGGACCTTTCAGAATATTAGAGAAAAAGGGCAATTCTGCTTACCAATTGGAATTACCTAAGCAGCTGACCAGAATTCATAATGTTTTTCATGTGTCTCAACTCAGAAAATGTCTAAGTCAACCGTCAGAACAAGTAGTTCAAATAGACATTCCGTTACGAGCCGATCTGACCTAAGAAGAAAGTCCATTGAGAATATTGCAGGTCGAAGATCGAAACTTAAGAAACCAGACTATTCGTTTTTGTAAGGTTCAATGGAAGAACCACACCACCCGAGAAGCGACGTGGGAGAAAGAGGAGGATCTACGTGCCAACTACCCACGCCTTTTTAAGTAAGACCTTGATTTCGAGGACGAAATCTTTTCTAAGGAGGGTAGGATGTAACACCCCGAGTTTTCTAATTAACCTAAACACAGTTATTAGTGCTGCTAATAGCAATTAAGGGCCAAATTAGCATTAGGAATTAATTATTTTAAATTGGTTATCGCTAAGCACATAGCAATTGCAATTCATTAGCATAATTTAAAACAGAGGGCTGTTATTACAATTAGAAATTCATTGCATACATGCATATTACATTCGGGAATTTAAAGAATAAAAAAACAATTACAATATTCGGTATACATCAATTCTCAGAAGAAGCTAGATTACAATTAGGCCATCTCATACATAGGAGTCTGCCGTCGAATTGCTACCACATCGATGCTTTCCTTGCGAGCGAATCAATGAATTTAATGCCGAAAAAGACCGAACAAAACAACGAATAAAAATAAGCGAAGAAAAGAAGAGTGTTGCCGTCAGAGCCCTAGAGGTTAACTTCGGGCGGGGTAATCCGTTCACGGAGATACCTAACCGTCCAGGGGCGGAGAGAGGGGGGGCGGGCAGGGGCCTGGCCCCCCCAATGGCCCACCAGACCCCGGACCCCCAATGGCCCAATCCCAATGGTGAATGGTCCACCAGACGTCCTCACGTCCAGATCCATGCAAAAAGTAAACAAAGTCGAAGAGTCTTTTAGCTGGGTGCTGTGTCGACTCGTCTCCCATCTCCTGATCTCCATCTCCCATCTCGCCGAGTCGCCGTACAGAGGCAAGCCAGCAAAGGTCAAAGGTGAGCAGAGGCAGAGCGCCGAGCGCGAGCGCCGAGCGGGCGGGCGGGCGGCCGAGCCTGAGCAGAAAGATCCAATCATCCAAAGCGCAGCGGGCAAGCGGCAAAGCATTTCAGCATTTGATCAATCACTGATCCAAAGCGCCAAGCGGGCAAACAGTACGTCTCCACAGTTCACAGTCCACTACGTTTAGTAGTTTATTTATTGATTCCTTTCACTGTTTCACAATCACAGATCACAAATCGCTGTTAATTCTATGATTAATTTCCTTTTCAATTTTTACCTTCAATTTAGGTATTTAGCATTTGATCAAGAATTCAAGATGAAGAGATTAAGAACGATCGATAGTTTTTTTAAGCCGAGATCAAGCTCTGGCAATGGCAACGATGAAAACACTAATGCAATCAATAACAATGATCGGCATATAGAACCGACTGATGAGCAAACTCCCAATCAAGGTACTTCTGCTCCATCCCTAGCCTTGGATTATATGTGTATGTTTAATTTTGCCGACACACGGCGTCCAGGGCCCATGACGCCGGCGCCTTGGCGGGTCGGCCCCCCTTTGTCTGGATCCTGGCTCCGCCCCTGTAACCGTCCCGGGGGCCAGTCGGCACCTCTCACAACCGTAGGCTCATCAAATGACGTATACAAACCTGTTTTATTTTAGGGATTAATCAATGCAAAGCAAAATCTCCTAATTCCAATTGTCAAGCCAAACCGCAACCAACATGACCGCATACCATCATATTCACCGAAGCAACGCACGGCCAAACAGGTTATACCGAGATAGCAAGCCAGCCCAAAATATCCCACGGCTAGCACATCAGCACAACCAACCGAGAAAAGAGAGCACAGCCAGCCGAGTAAAAGCAAAGAGAAAACCTGAGCACCACATTCACTGGTGTTCACTTGCGCTTTCCCATTTATTTCTCAAGCCAACAGAGAAACCCCAAGGAGAAGCCAGGCGATCAGAAGCTAGGCGAGCCGACCAAGCACACGGCGAGGGTGACCGCGACGGCCGGAGGCCAGACCGCAAGCCGTGAGCCATCAACCCCAGGAGACCACCATCAAGCGACATCCACACCATCGCAAGAAGGCGACAGCCACCAGCAAACCCTCACCCTTTCCCCCATAAATCAACCGGCAACCGGTGAAGGTAAGCCACAGAATATTTCCACCCTATTATTCATTTTTCCCTAACAAGCAGTGCATAGCTAAAGCCAAGAAGCCATCACTAGCTGTCACAATCACCTCTAGTGCATCAAAGAACCATCAATGAGGGTATTCACCCGAGGTAGAAGAAGAAGACATCTCCCTGCCTAGCAACATACCCGTGCATCCCTGTGAACCAAAGCCAAATAACCATCAAATCAACATCAAATCGAGTAAGATGGAGGAGCAAGCACCAGATCCGGGCCCTAGGCCTCGGATCTGGCTGTGGTCGCCGCGAGGTGTAGAGCGGCAAGGCGGGGACGGTTGGACTGCATGGCGCGGTGCCACCAGCGGCACCGAGGGGAGGCGCCGAGCGCCGGGGCATAGGCACCGAGACGCGGGCGCGAGAGGGTGGCGGCGCGTTGGGGGAGCCGGACCAGGCGGCGGCGCTGAGACCTGAAGGCTGAGGAGAGGCGACACGGCGTCGGCGTGGTGGGAGACCGGGAGAGAGAGAGAGAGGCAGCCGAGTGGAATGGGGAAGGGGAAGAGATATGGAGGCGTCGGCGGTGGTGAGGGGAAAAATGAGGAAAGGGGAGTAGGAAAAATGGAGAGAGAATAAATTAGGTAAATAAAAGGGGGCTGCATACTAGATGTGCTAAAATTCAGGGATATTCATAAGCATGCGTATAACAACTTTGCTGTAATAGATTTGTTAAAATTGAGGAATTTAGATACATATAATTAAGAATCTAGTAGTTAACTATTAGCCGCATCTGAGTAATAGACATCTGTTAAGAACGCATTGAGAATCAATAGAACTTTCGGTGTAATATAATACTTGAGATTGTTATGCATCTAAACCTCATTAAGCTAATTATAAGAGGAGTGAGGAGTTAGGAAACCACAAGTACACTTAGCCGAAGCCATTTAACTATTTAAAACCTTTGTATTCTTCGACGTCGTAGATTAAACTGTAGCATGAATTTCAGGCGAAGGGCTGAATCTACAAAGGGACTTATACCAGGGTAACCCAGAGACTCAGCATCTTATCGCTAACTCAGGCAAGCATTCCTTTGATCAATTCTTCAGTGTATATTTCGTAAAACAAGTATCTTGATATTACACTAGTATCACCCTGCATGAAAGAAATAAAATGTTATTTAAATCGAGCAATTGGATATGAAAGACATGGGAAAGAAATAGCGGGCAACTGATGGAGCAGTTGGCCACTTTAGTTAAGTAAGAAGGTGGGCAGAGGTTGCCAGGGTAGGCGACAAGTGGGCAGATGTGGAACCTCTGCATAAGAGTAGAATATAAGGAAAACACCAGCTTCATTCCGTTGGAGGACGGACAGACTAGTAGCTCTATCGAAGTATTATATTCTCCACATGGGTAAGTATTAATTAGGGGAAGAACCCACAAGAGCCAGACCAGCACCGGAGTGGGGGATCCACAGCCGCGCGGAACCCAGAACTGGTACATAGGCCAAAGGTGGGGGAGGCGGATCGCAAGAACCCGAGTCTAGACGTGACCAGCAGTGGGGTACGCGAAGGCGATATATTACGCAGTTGCGTGTTGGGCGAGGGTCAGAAACCACCCCAGCCAACAGTTATTATCGCTTTCGGTGGGTCTGCGTGAGGGTGGTACACCGCTCCAGGCTGCCGCTTGTGAGTAACTGGGTGGAGATATAATTACGAAGATAGGTGCAAACGTACTGTACTCTGATCTGGGCACCGCATCAAAGGAATTGCAGAGAGCTAGGAAGCCATCAGGATCAGAGTGGTGATGGGTAAAGTGATACCAGCTTGCGCAATGCTATCTAAATCATGAATTCATGCCCGTCTCCGGGAAAGGAGAATTACGGAAACTTATGGGGGTTTTTGATGTTCATGCGTATGTTCAATAGTTTTCTAAATTAATAAATTGGAATTCTTTCAAAACCATCAAACCTTATTTTCTATAAGTCCAGGAAAGGAAATTTGAGAATGAGAAAGAGAGTGTCAAAAATGAGCAAGAGATTGAGAATAGGAATTGTTATTCCTAGAAGTGTAATTGATGAGCATGCTGTGCATTTTTGCTATTAACGCTTGCTGAGTACTTCTGTACTCACCCTTGCTATTATTTCCTTTGTTTAGAGGATAGCCAGCAGTTTGCGGTTGGAGATGAAACCTATACAGAGGAGGAAGGTTGTAGCGAGGACGAGCCGTATGAGGATCGCTCCACATATGATGATTGGGACGACTAGAGAATTATGATCAGCTCGGACTCTACCATTAGAATACCTGTAATAGTAATGTATTGTAGTGGTACCTCGTTTGTTTAATTAGAACTTTGAATTACTATCTTTTGGTATTGTAATTCTAGAACTTGAACCTGTTGTATAATATTTTAGCCCTGCGTGGTATTGTGAATGTATGTAACTTTCGGTCTCTAATTATTGTTCTGTTGCAACACTCTGATTTGGTTTATTATTCGTTAAAGCGATGTTTTATCGGCTAAAACGGATAATAACCCGTTGACCGGCATTATTACCCTGTGGTAATAACGTGGGTCGTCACAAAGTACTAGACAAGCCAAACACCAAAGAAAGTCTCGAGTGAACCTAAAGTCACAACCAAAACAATCAAATCCACCGCACTAGAGTGCGCACCACGACGCAGCACAAGCTCTACCACAACCCACCGGCGCCACTGCTTGAACACCGCTCATAGTTGGCACTACTATTGCCCTGACTCGGCACAAGGCTGGAGTCAACAATGCCTAGATCCCAGCCTATTTGGCTCTGCCCTTACCGAAGCACGACCACACCAACGGCAAGGCCGAGGGAACGACTTCGGGTTGCTATAAAAGGAGGCAGAATCGCCGTCACCGGGGTCAACTCCCTAGAGATTTCTCTTGGTGGAAGGGGTGGAAGAGGAGAAGAAAGAACTCAATTCAGATCTGTCCCTCAGAAGAGAGCTCTGAATTGGCTTAAGAAAAGGAGGAGGGAGGTGGCACCACCAACGACCAGCGCACGAATCCCCGAGGGAGGAAGGGATCGAGTCCACTATCCCCATCTCCCGCTCGGCCATGCCTGAATGAGGAGGCTTGTCTCCTTATCACTTCCCCCCCCCCCCCTCTCTCTCTCTTGCATGTGGGCCAGCATCTCTCTATCTCTTTTAGATAAATCCGAAATAAATTAGGAAATCCTCAAAATACCCTAAGTTCAACAATGGCTGCGCATGACGTCAGGCAGTCAAAAAAAAAGCATCGCTACACTTCTGTAACTATAAGTTTCTTTCATTCTTCTGGGGCAAAAAAAAAAGAGTTTCTTTCATTGAAGTTCTTTAAATGGGCGCGGTTTATGTTTGGCATCAAGGATACTAGCCTCATAGGCGCGGCGCCACGCCGCGCCAGCCACCGTGTGTACCGAAGTAAAAAAGGGTGATAATTCGTGAGGAGTTTTTTAAAAAAATCGAGGGCATATGTGTATTTTCGAAAAAGGTAAATGTTTTTTCGTAAAAAATTGAGGGCCTGTACGTAAATAAACGAGGACTCGTACGTAACTTAGAAAACCGCGGGGCACTATCCTGCAAAGTGGAGGGGTAAAAAAAACTGACAGAGACCTTTCCGCGAGGAAAAAGGACCTTTACGTAATTTTTGGAAAATTCAGGGGAACCGGCTCCCCCGGCCGTACGCGAATTGCGATGCCACGCGCCGGCCGAGGGAGCGCCGGGGGCGACGTGGATGCTCTCGGGGGACAGAGTCCCCCGGCTTTGTATGGGTTAGTATACGCATAGCTGTTACAGAAACATTGATTCCCTTTCTTTTACGGAAAGGATCCAATAAAAGAAACATCACTAACATTCTACACTTTCAACATAAAAATCTAGGGACTAGCGCACCTCTTCAGTCAAGAACGCTTACAATAACATGCAAGGTTAAACGGACCTGATATAAGCACATAAAACAAAGTCAATTGTACAAAATTGGTAGTGAAATAGACATAAGCAGAAACTACGCTGATCAATCAAAACATGGCGGTATGAATTCACACAAATTGTCACACGAGAAGTTGATTAGGCCACATGAGAAGTTTTATGCATTCATGTAAGGTCCGTTCCAAATAACTTTCGGCTCCTGTCTTCTAGCCCCGACGGCGCCACCCAACACTGGTGCCACAAGTTTCGCCTCCGTCACGGCTCAGGCGTTCTCCTCCTTCCTCACCAACGTCCTCCTCTGCGCCAGCCTCCTACATTAGATCTAGCAGCTTCCACGCCGAATCTAGCGAGGGCAAGTCCAGATCCATCGTCTCGGCAACCTAGGAGGCCATGGAGAGCACGCACCAGGCGGCAATGGTAGCGACATTTGTTGTGATTTTTTTTTATTTCTCCATACAACTTGTTGCACATTCTTGAAGATGAAAAACCGAAAATACAACAAAATAAATAAAGTTACGGCATTTTTTCCTTGATTTCCTTCAACATGAAATCCATGTTGCAAATTCTTCAAGATAAAATCCATAAAATGCAATTTCTTGAATGTAATTTCTGAAATTCTCATTTATTTTCCCACGGAAACGTTGTACTGTAGCCCATGTAGATCTTTTTTTTGGGTCATTTTCATGGTTTTCTTTTTTCTGATGTAGACTAAGTACTAGTGTGATAATGAAATTAATTAGTTGTACAATCTTGTGATGTGATGATTGTTATTAAGATTTACTAGTATAATTATCGGAATCAAATAAATCATCATTTGCCTTAGGGGTAATTTAGACATTTGCCAAATTAGCTTAACCAAATGCTCCAATCAAAAGGCAGAAGTTCCAGCCGTTTCAAACGCACCCTAACCGGCGTTGCTCTAAGTTAAAGGCATTGCTTGAACGAAGTGATCACGAATGGAATGGTTCAAGAGAAAAAGGTTATCCCTGTGCTTGGCCACTTGAACTGAATCATCTCATCTTGAATGATGATATACAAATTTGAGAATTATACTCTCTACGCATTGAACCATCCCATTCACCAAAAACAATTGAAACATATGATACATACCATCTTATCTTCATCCACCAACCAAACACATCCTAATTGAATCAACAGTTCGAATCCTTCTCCGAAAGCCGGAACAAACAGCTGGTTTCTCCAAGCGGCTTCGAGAAGTCACTTCTCCAAACGTCTTCTCGAGTCTAAAACCATATGTGTTGTCTGCGTCAGTGGCTCCACCGCTTGTCACCGTCTCAAAAAACACAAATAAAAACCATCATATATAGCTAAAAGCCATCATCCGCAGTTTAAATGAACGGAGCAAACTTCGTTGTTGTCTTTTTGTTAGTTTCTGATTTGATGTTTCGGTAGTGCTACTTTAGTAGTTCTTCTACATTGCTAAGGCCGGCCGGCCTTAGTGGTTGGGATCATTACTTGATTAGGTTGGGATCATTAGTTGACTATCAAACATTCCGGTGTTGTATCATAGTATCCTCTCTCTCTCTCTCTCTCTCTCTCTCTCTCTCTCTCTCTCTCTCTCTCTCTCTCTCTCTCTGGTTCTATGCAAACATGTTATTGATGTGTGACGATGCTTTCTTGTATCAAGTAGTCTTAAGTAGCGAACGTATCAGCTGCTAATGAGGATTTGGGTGTATGAACTATCCATATATAGGACCTGTTTGTTTCAGCTGTAGATTCTGAGAAGTAACTGGTGAATATCTAACTAGTCAGAATCTGGAGAAGCTGGATAACCCCACCTTCTTGCTACTAGTTCATTTTCTGGATTCTGTAGCTTCTGGCTACTTAGAATCTGGATAAAAATCTGGACTGTTTGGAGGAGCTGCAGATTCTGAGAGTAGCTGCAGCTGTCAGAAGCTGAAACAAATAGGCCCATAGTTTCATGTACAACAGGCATCGCATGACCAGTGTTTTTTACTACATACCATATACATTTCCTTCGAATTCCTACGAAACGAAATATACACAATCTTCTGATTTGCCAGCCATCGCCGTCGACTATCATACACGCCCGTGCCCTTCCAAGATTTGGAACGCGAGACGAGACAAAAAAAAAACACCCCGCTTGGCCGCGCCCCGCACCGCACCCACCGTGTCTGCCCCACGAAACAGGCTGTTTCCTCCCTCCACCCCGTCGCCGTCCCGTCCGGCTGCCAAACTAGTCCGGCCACGGCAGGCGGGAGCGCCTGTCGGTGCTGTGTAATTTCTCCGTCGCCCCAGGACGGCATCGTCAATCGCGGGGATTGACGTCGAGCCTTGAACGCCAGATCGTGCCAATGGCTAAGGTTTTTCGCTCGTGATTAGGACATTGTACATACCTAAAGTGATGTGTCAATAGTAACCACTTTTTTTTAAAAGGAATGAGCCATGCAGTCGACATGGATCCCTTGTTCTGCCCACCATCTTGCCTATGCATGTGACGATGTGAGCTTTGCTTGACGAATGTGCTTGCCAAGTCAAATGAACTGGCCTTGTGACACGTGGAGTAAACAGTGCTTGGGACAGGGGTGGAAACGAACCGATCCAAGCCGGCTTGAGCTAGGGTAGGCCGAGCTCGCACGATAATGTGGCTCGGCTTGTTAAGAAATCGAGCCAGAATAGACGCTCGGATTGGCTTAGCGCATGGTTCAAGCCGACTTGTGGGGGCTCATGAGCCAAGCTGTCAGAACGCAATTCCTGTATTATTCATAACCTTGCCTTTACGAGCCGAGCCTCCATTCTAGCAGCTCTGGCTTTGCGAGTACTATATAGTCTATTATATCCTTTGGAGACAATGTAATACAAAGCCATTCTCCTGTGTTTATCAAAGAAAAGCTAACTGACATCAGTTTCTCTCAAGAGTATATATTGAATAACAGTTCTAAGCTCCAAAGCCCAGTCAGTAAAATAACGTTAATTGTTTCAGAAACATATACAAAGTGCCAAATCATCTTGCAGAGGGGAGTGAAAAAGCACTGTGATATCTACATCGCGGACTAAGAAAAGCATCAACCATGAACCCTTCAAGCAAGCAAGAAAAAGCACCAAATGAAATCTTCTCCCTACTAGTACTTTTAAGTATTTAACTTAGGGTGTGTATAGGTATCACCCGGATGTTTTCTTCCCAACAATCATCCAAATTTTAGAGGGGGAGAATTTTTTTTGGAGGGGGTGGGGAGAATTTGTGACCCTTGGATCTCTAATCCAACGGTCACAAATCTGGATGATAGTTAGAAAGAAAACATCCGGATGATGTTTATCAATACCCTTTAACTTACTTTGCCCTGACAAAAGCCTAGCCATTTCCCAGTAGTTCTACTCCATCGGTAGCATTGGCAATGACGAGGGATTTGGCTCACCGGGGCCAGGCGGGAGTGGTCGTCGGGGAGGTTGAGGAGGACGACATGAAGCCGTAGGAGAACGACGATGAAGCCGCAGGCGGTCGTGATCAGTAGCAGCAACAACCGGGGCTGAGGGAGCACGGGACAGGGAGGACAGTGCGCTCTGGCGTGGTGGACAGGTCTGCGTTTGAGAGGACGGGCAGGGGGTAGCCTAGTGGGGGAGGACAGGATGGGAAGGAGGGGATGCAGCGGCGTGGTAGACGGCTGACGGGTCTATGGTGGCGGCCAAGATGTCGCCGCGAGAGAGAGGAGGGATGGTGATTGGGGATGGGGAATAGATGGATTTATTCATCATATACCCTCCTCATAGATGAAAATTTAGGATTTACCCTCCTGACCCACGTGTCAGTGACTTATGATGACCCCACATGTCATTGAGGTGAGAGGGTAAATCCTAAAATCCCCAATTCAAGGAAGGGTATATGATGAAGATCCCCGGAATAGATTGGATCGAGATGGGGAAGACGGGAGGCTCACAGTATAGGGATGGATGGGGAGGACAAGAGGCATACAGTACAGGGAATGGGATGGGTCTTCATGGCGCCGCTGGCCAATGGGCCTTTGTAGGTCGGTGGCACGGCATGGCTGCACAAGCTAACGAGCCGCACGAGCGGCTCGCGAATAGCTCGAAGCTCGGCCCGTTTTCTTTGTGAGCTAGACACCAGGCTCGGCTCGAAAAGTCACGAGCTCGAGCCGAGCCAGCTCGAGCTCATTACGAGTCGAGTCAGCTCGCAAGCCTTGAGCTATTTTTTCACCCCTACTTGGGGTCAAAAGGCACAAGGGGAGGAGTGGAGAAGACTCCATCCCAAGTAGCTTGGGTAAAGTTTTCGTCTTATTGAGCTTTTTTTTTGAAATTAGCATAGTTTGATTTAATATTATTTTATATATAGTTTAAAAATATTTTTAGAAGCAAGCTAACGAGCCGAGCTAGAACAAAAATATAAATTCATTTAAAATTAACTCATTTCAATGTTTAACCAATTAACGAGTATAATTAAAACAAGAGAGGTGCTTCTATACTTTTTTCAATAGTGATTTGTATAGAGCAAATTTCAGAAACCCCTAGGTTGTGTGGTCCATGTGGTAGAAAACCACAGAGTTTTTGGTATGTGATGAAAAATCCTAGGTATTATGGTCTTGTAGTTTTACAAAACCTCACCCTCTACTAATCACCGTTAGCGGAGCCCCCTATCGTTGCAATCATCATCGCAATTGCCGGTCATACTGCTGCTGTTCATGGCCGCATTGCACCCATGCTCCTGCTCCCACACCCTTGGCCACTATGTCATGGATGCACAACTAAGTGCACGCCTTGCTAGGACACCACAGCGGTCGTGTTCGGGTTCGTGAGTATGTAGGCGTCATCACTGTAATATGACATAAGGAAGACTATGGTGGGGTTGATGACGGCAGGGGCTCATCGGATTCGACAAATTCAGTGAAGGCGACATTGTAGCAAAGATAGATTTGATTCCCACGAACGTCTATGAAAAATTAAATTAAATTAGTGTAGTGATGGACAAGACTCAGGAACACGAGGTGACGAGGTTGGAATCCACAGAAAATCACCAGAAATGGAGATCGAAGTGACAGAGCGACGGCCGGAGCGCGGAGCTTGAGAAGAAGACGATGTGCTAAAGGTGGGGTTTCGTGAAACTATAAAACTATAATATCTGGGGGGTTTTTTTGTCATATGCCAAAAACCTTGTGGTTTTCTGTCATATGGACCACAAAACCTAAGGGTTTCCGAAATTTGCTCATTTACATAATTTTTGAAGTATGATGAATGATAGATAAATATTACTTATGTGTTTTAAGATTGATACTACCTTTTTACAAATAAAAGTATAAAAACACTACTTTTAAGATAATTTTAAATCGACCCAAACAAGCTCCACTAGCTTTTTTTTTCAGCCTCTGATACCAAGCCGCGAAGACCGGAACGCGTGTGGAAGTTCAATGGTCCGGTGGCCTAACAAGCACTGAAAGGTAACTTGGCGTATCAAAACTCTTTTTGTACTTAGCAAGCCGTGGTGGGTCCACTGGGCCTGGAATTCAATCATAACCAGATTGCTTGCTCTGACAAGTACTCGCATACAGGGATTTCGCATACAGAGATTATCTCGTGATAATAATGTTTTGGAATCGTCATTCCATCGATTGTTTCGATCGGGTGACGAGAGCCTTTCATAGTTCTGATCAATTCGGCTTCGGTTTCTGACTTCTGGTTTATTTTTCACTATTCATAAGTTTCATCTTTTTCTGAATTTTTGGCTTTTTGTTGAGCTTTTTTGCCGGTTCTTTTTTCCGTATTTGTTTGTATTATACGTAATAGGCTAACATATTTTTTATATTTTTAAATTTAATTATGCTAAATAAGCCTCTGTCAGGTACAGTGCTTTTTTCAGCTAATTACAGTGTTTTCAGTCATAAGTCATGAGCTTTTCAGCCGAACCGATCACCACCTAAGTGTAGAAAGCCCTTATCGCAAATCCGCAATCGACGTGCAGGTTTAGTGGCCACCACATCCTCAGAAGTCAGAACCTAACGAACTAAGGGCCTGTTTGGAACAGAGGAATTTCACAGGAATTTTGCAGGAATTTTGCAGGAAACAGTTCAATTCCCGCAGGAATCGGGAAAAATTCCCGCATTCCAAACAGGGCCTAAGAAGATTCCGATGCTACTTTGGCAAACGGAGCAGCATCTAACCAGCACAAGCGTACGTATATTTACACGGAGGTGGTGGATCTCGAGGAAGTGTAGACTAAACTCGAAAACCGATTGTACCCGTCCAGTTTTATATGATTGACACCCTAACAAGGAAAGTTTCGAGTTCTTGCTTGCGACCGCAGGAAAGGTCATTCAGTGGTACAGTCCTAGGGTTCTTTTGTATAGTAATTTGTATGGTTGGCTACCAAACTTAACGGGTTATTATCGAGCTTCACTCAAAATTGACATAGCTCGATACAAAATTATTTTATTTATCATTTAAGTGGTTATTTTAAATTCGAGCTAACGAGTCACTATTGGGCCAAACCTCATTAACATTTTTTACTCAAAATTGACTCATTTCAATTTTAAACTAATTAACTACTATAATCGAAGCAATTATAATTCGAATCTTAGGTCCCGCTTAGTTGGGCTGAAAATAGTGGCTTATGGTTGAAATTGTACTGTATATGGTTAAAATTACACTGTAACTGAAGATGGCTTATTTGGCATAATTAAATGTAAAAAATTTTAAAAAAGAAAATATGTTAGTTCATCACGGACAACGCAAATGAATACGGGAAAAAAGAACCGATAAAAAAGCTAAAAAAATAAAAAATTCAGAAAAAGACGAAATTTATGAATAATATAAAATAAACCAGAAATTTAAATCAAAATAAGTGGGACGTTAACAAGCTTTTTTTTGCCAGCCTATTAGTCTGGACGCTTCAGAAATTGTAGTAGTTACTTGGCCTCTCAATATCAACCCAAAGCTGGATTAAGTTAAAAGAAACTAGCAGGATAGGCACGTGCCAATCGTCCTTACCATTTATTGCTTTTCGAACGAACACAAACTATGCGCTGACAAATCAAGATTTGACCTTTTGTACCTCGTGATAGAAAAAGAGAGCCTTTTGCCGGCCCTGTGATTTTCTAGCCGTTGGTTTCTGATTTTTTTAGCAGCTTTTATTTTTCTAAATAATTAAATTTTAAAAGAATAAAAAATATTATATTATCATAAATAATACAAAAAAATAAAAAAAACAAAAAAGATATAATTACGAAGGCAGAAGCTGAAGTATTGTTTGGCGCGGGGACCCACCACCAACGGAAACTGTCGCGGCTCGAGACGCTTTGAATTGAACAAGCAAAGCAGGGCGAAACCCTTTGACTGTACAGCAACGCGCAAAAAGAGGGGAAACTGCAAGGAAAAAAGGCCCGGCGCACCGCACCGCGACCGCGCCCAGATCCAGCCGAGGACGCCGCCGCCCTGTCGTTGCCCGTCGTCTTAACCCCCTCGCACCTCCCTCAAATCGCAAGTTTTTCACCGCTTTTTCCCCCGCGCCGCTGACGTTTCCGCCACTGGCAGCAGCACAATTCCCTTCCTTGCCTAGGCGGCAACGCCTCCCTCCTTTATAACCGAGCGGCCCCTCCCGCGTGAGGCGCCGAGGGGGGGTAGAGTCCAGCCGAGACGAACCGAACCCTTCCTCCTCCGGGTCCGTGCCAGGTCGCGAGAAGGGGAGGAGGAGATGGAGGCGGAGAAGAAGCCGCCGGCGGTGTCCGACGTCGGCGCCTGGGCGATGAACGTCGTCAGCTCCGTCGGCATCATCATGGCCAACAAGCAGCTCATGTCCTCCTCCGGCTACGCCTTCAGCTTCGGTACCGCGCCTCCCTCTCGCGCCTCCCCCCTTCCTTCCAGATCTGGATCCGCCGCCGTGGGTTATCACAGCGAACCGCGGATCTGAGGTGGTGTTGTTTTCCTCCTTTGCGAATGCAGCCACCACGCTGACCGGGTTCCACTTCACCGTCACGGCGCTCGTCGGATGGATCTCCAACGCCACCGGCTACTCCGTCTCCAAGCACGTCCCCCTCTGGGAGCTCGTCTGGTTCTCGCTCGTCGCCAACACGTCCATCACCGGGATGAACCTCAGCCTCATGCTTAACTCTGTCGGGTTCTACCAGGTATGCGGATGCTGTATCATGTCTGCGCCGGCCATTGGCCATGGGTGTATGGTCTGGTTCTGTGGCTGAATGTGCGGAAACTCTGCAAATTTGTAGATCTCCAAATTGAGCATGATTCCGGTCGTTTGCTTGATGGAATGGATACTGAACAGCAAGCACTACACCACCAAGGTTATATCGGCGGTGGTTGTCGTGGCGGCTGGTGTTGGGATTTGCACGGTCACGGATGTGGAGGTCAATGCCAAGGGATTCATCTGCGCTTGCGTGGCTGTGTTCTGCACGTCACTTCAACAGATTGTGAGTTTCTTTTCTCTGTCTTAATACTAGGTTTGTACATTCCATATTCTTGTGTAGGATACTAGGATGAAAAGGATACCAGTTGTGGACACCGTAATCAGCAATGTTTGCTAAGATTTTTGTTATTTCATTATCGATTTGGGTATGGACACTGTTTGGAAGTTGAAACTGCTATGGAGCGTTTCCTATTAGCTTCTCCTTCTTACTTCTTACTTCTGCTTGAATATGAACACCTGCCTTCTCGAAGCGGACCCACTCCTCTTGCTCCCGTGTCGCTCCAGGATAAGGCAGGGTCGCTTCTGTCTCGCACATGCATCTCTCATTCACTTTCTCCACCACCGCTCATGTCTTCATTCCAAAGGTCACTTCTGTCAGCTCCTACTATTCATTTTTAGCTAAAAGCTACCGGCCCAGGCAATACGAATGCCCCCTATGACCATTGATGGTGAGGTATGTTGTTGAGAGAACAAAATTAGATGTTTTGGTGAAACAATGTCCTATACAAGGCCCTATCTTCATTGGTTATGGATTATATGGTTCCCCACATTTGATGCCTTCCCTTTCTTTTCCACTTATTTTTCAACCTGTTGAACTGCTTTGGCCTCTACTGTTGTAGCATTATTGCGAACTGTGATAGCACTCAAGAGTCAAGACTGTGGATACCAGAACCTGGCCAATGAGGCCTGGCTCCCTTGAAATTAAAACTCTACAACAGCAGATCTGAAACACAATGATACAGGCTAGGGAACTAAAATCTGCGGAAATTTTATTATTGACGTATAGTATGATTCATGAGTTAATATGTTTGCATCATATGCTGTGCAGTTATCTTGATAGACAACTTCTATTTAAGTCTAGTTATCTAGTTATGTGTCCTTTTTAAAGACGTACAACCAATTTGAAGCAAGTTTTGGACTATTTACATTCGTCTTGTTACATCTAGAAATGACAATGTATTTAAGTCTCTTCATAGGTGTTAGGATGTTTTCAGTAGAAAAATGTGTGACTTAAGTTTTTGATTTTTTTTTTACTGAATTCTAGTAATGCTTCTAAATTATTAACAAAGAGTTGCATTTTTTTCATCCGAATGCTTAAGCAGATCCCTCTTGGCAAATTATTTCCCATAATAATGCCTATAAAGTTTAATTAATTCTATCATGTTCTGAGTTCTGACCGTATTTGTTTTTGGTCTAGACCATTGGCTCCTTTCAGAAGAAGTACAACATTGGGTCATTTGAGCTGCTGAGCAAGACTGCACCAATACAGGCATTGTCTCTTATTGTACTGGGCCCCTTTGTGGATTACTACCTCAATGGGCGATCACTACTAAACTACAATTTTTCAACAGGGGCAACTGTAAGTTATCACTTCTGTCACACCATTTTCAATTCTTGAAAGCACGCTTTCCTGATGAATGCTACTTTTTCCCATGTTATTTTATCTTTGGCTTTAGATTCGTGCCAGTGTTCTTGAGTATTTAATAGATTTGCTTCTTCTATGATTTGTCCCGTTCTTCTACTGGAATGGACACCATTAGTACCCTAGCTGTAATGAATTTGCAATTTATTTTCCCGATTTAACTGATTCTGTCATGAAACTGCAGCAGCAATTTTCCTCCTTTGTTTTTTCCTGTATGTTGTACCTAACGTTCTCCTGAGAAATTCATATTTTGCTTGATTTCTATTCTATGGTTTGTCTGCTCTGCTAAACAAAATGTTAGCTTGCATTCGTCACTGCAGTTCTTCTTGCTGCGTTCTGTTGACCGTTATGAAGTTCATCATGCTGCTTTAATGCTCTGGCTGGAATCTGTTTCAATATGTCCTAACAGCTTCCAGTTTTAATCATTTTGCAGTTCTTCATACTGCTTTCATGCTCGTTGGCTGTCTTCTGCAACATGAGCCAGTACCTCTGCATCGGCCGGTTCTCTGCGACCACTTTCCAGGTCCTGGGCCACATGAAAACCGTGTGCGTGCTGACCCTCGGCTGGATCCTATTCGACTCGGCTCTCACGGTCAAGAACATACTCGGAATGCTGCTTGCCGTGATGGGCATGGTGGTCTATAGCTGGGCCGTGGAGGCCGAGAAGAAGGCATCCGCCCCGATCCCGCGGGACAAGAGCGACATGCTGGACGGGGAGGACGTGCCGCTGAAGGCCAGAGTGAGCGGCGGCCTTCCCCCTCCTGACCTCGACCTCGAGGAAGGCGAGATGAAGAGCTAGCTGATCATTATTTATTCATTCTTCTTGTTCTTTTGTACGTGTTTAATCCACATTGTTCGTTCGCGAGTTCTTGAAGCTATCGACACTTGTGTTAATTCTGCCACTTGTTGGGGGAAGCTCATAGGTGATGACGACGACCCCGGCCGGTCTCGACGTGGATGACCATTTAGAGAATTTGTCACGGCCGATATGGGCCGAGCCATGTCAATTCGTGATGGCGTGTTGTTATAGATGAAGAAGACGAGACTATATAATGGAATACAGGGGTTTCTCCGTTGTAGGATCCGGTGGATGTTGCTATTGATTTTGGGGCCTCGCTGTCGGCATTTGCTATGGAAACTGTGGCTTCTGTCACCGTGAGTGCTATGTGCGTCGGTATCGTGCGTTTTGTCGGAGTTGCCTGCCTCACGGTCACATGGGATGATGGGAGGGGAGGTGGTGGGGCTTGCCGGTGGCACGTGGCGGTCGGCTACGAGGATGTGCACGGCAGGCGGCCGCCGACCGCCGGCATAGCGAGGAAAAGCCGGAAGCAATTACAAGAACACGCTTCCCTGCGAATATTTTGTATTACTCCTGATTTTAGCTGTTCTCGTGGAGTTGGTGTTGTTTGTCGAACTACTTTGGAGGCCTGTTCAGCAACGGCTGTAGCTTTTGACTGAAATTTTTGAATTTTGGCTGTTTACGGTACAGATTACGGAGAGACAGATACTCACTTGCGATTTTGGCTGGTACAGATGTTGGGCTTTTAACGTGTAGATCGTTTAACTTGTAGACCCCGTCTTAAGAAAATACCCCGTTTAAAAGTTAGATACTGTAGTAAAAGCCAAAAGCCGTCAGCTTCGGAGGAAAAGAACAGGCCTGTAGTTGGATACTTGGATGGGTTCTGCTGGACGTGGTTACCTCAACGCTGCGGGCGAGAGGGTTCAAACAATTGATTCAGGCACGGTACCTATTGGTTTTTAAAAACTGCTTTTTACAGTAAATATCTTTTTTACTATATCTAACTTTTAAACGAAATGTTTTTTTAAGATGAGAGTCTACTAGTTGATTGTAGTTCACACTACAGTAATTTTATTTATATCGGTCAAAATCGTATGCGAATGTTTCTCTCTAAAAGTTTCTCTATAATCTATTACTATTTATAAGCCAAAGCTAAAAGACAATATGAACATGCCGTCAGTTGGAGTGTATTTGGTTGGTACGCCCTCAGTTGGAGTGTATTTGGTTGGTGGATGAAGATGAGACGGTATGTACCATATGTTTCAATTGTTTTCGGTGAATGTGATGATTCGATATGCAGAGAGTATAATGCTCAAATTGGTATATCACCGTTCTGAATGAGATGATTCAGTTCAAGCGGCCAAACATCGTGGATAACCTTTCTCTCTTGAACCATTCCATTCATGATCGCTTGGTTCAAGCAATCGAACACATGTACTTTCTTTTGAAGTTCAGCATGCCTAGTTGATACACTGGTTGAGTTGTGTTTAAGCCTCTTTCTTCAGTTCTTCTTGATCGTGATAGCGCTGGTGGGATGCGGTCTAAGTCTCACTCCAAATGGCTTGGTTTCTGCCTTCTTAATTTTATCTTTTTTTGTTTTTTTGACTTTTTGTTTTTACTTTTTCCTCTTATTCTTTTCTATTGTCTGTGATGATATAATTTTTTTATTTTTTCAAATTTAATTATTCAGAAAAATCTAACAGCCACTATCATTTATTTTCAGTCGCTACAATGAGCAGGGTTACGTGTGTAATCACACAGTCAAAGTCGTGCGATAAAATGCAAATGCACTGGTTGAAAATGCCAAGGTGCGACCAAAAAAGTGCTAGATGCAGGGGCTGCGTAGTGTGAACGAATCGCTCATCCTTAAGTTTCTTGTTTAGGGCACTCGCAAGTGGCGTGAATAGGCTGCTTAGGATGGATGTTCGAAGTTAACAAAAATATTGTTCAATCTTAGAAGTTAAGATCAACATTACTTAAAAAAAAGTACATATTGTTCATAGCAGGGTTCTAACCGGCTGGTACCGTTCTACTGGTGGAGACCGGGTGCTGTGAGATGTTCTCCGACCTAGACATGTCGGTTCGGGGGTCAGTGAGATTTGGTGATGGATCTCGTGTGGAAATCAGAGGCCGTGGTGTGGTGCCGTTCAAGTGCCAAACTGACGAGCACAAAGTCTTATCTGATGTTTATTACATACCTAAGTTAAGGAGTAATATAATCAGTTTGGGGCACCTCGATGAGCATGGCTACCAAATGGTGTTGGATGAAAGAATTCTGAGCATTTATGATCAAAAGAGAAAGCTGCTGGCCAAGGAAAATAAGTCATGGAATCAACTGTACTTGCTTCGCTTGGGCCGCCCCCAGCCGGGTTTTGTCTTGGCAAAATCTGGTGTGAAGGAAGACGAGCTGTGGAGCAAGGTGAACAGAATGCAGAGTCAGCAGGAGGAGGATGCAGATGCACTGCGCTCCAGAATGCAGTTGTTTCAGAATGCAGCTGCACACACAAGTGGTGATGTGTTCACTTTGTTGTATGAGACTACTACTGCAGCACGAGCATCAGAGAAGCAACAAGATTAGGGGGGTGATTGATGAAGTTAATCTTGTTATTTTGTTTGTTCCAGTCAGGTCTTGGTGCTTTGTTTGAAGTTCAAATAAGTCGGCTGAGGTGTTTTCAGTCGAGAGACAGTAGGCGCTTAGATTTTCAGTCAGAAGGCAGCAAACTCTCTGAAGTTCAGAACTTTGTTCAGAGTTTCAGAACTTGTAGAGAATTAGCATGTTGGTCAGTTTGGTCCATGATCTGATTTGTTAGGGACGTGGCCGAGTTTTAGGGGTTATCTGCTAGAGTCGGATGGTTTTGTTAGCAATTGTGCGTCTGTGTGTGTATCAGACGGAAGACTCTGTTTAGGTTTTCCAGTCTGTACTGTAGCACGTCCGAAACAAATAAAAGCAGAGAGCAGAGAAGGAAACGGTGCACAGTATGTTCAGCGCCAACAATTGAGTATTTCTCTCTGTGTGTTTTTTTCTCGAACACACAGGAGAACTGCGTATCTTTTGCATTAAGAAGGGAAAAAAGCTTACATAAACCTTACAAACCCAAAAACACACACCACACTTGCTCTAGGAAACTAGCCTATGATACAGAAGCAAGATCGACCTCGACCAGAGGGGATCTAACCCAAGATCTGTGGCGGGGCAGTTAGGTATGAGATATCCTTTGCTCCGGCCAGACCTCAAATCCTCATCTCCTCAATGACAAAAGACAAGAGGGTCCTAACGTCTGGCATAACCCCATCAAAGATGCAGCGATTGCGAAGATTCCAAAGAGACCAAGCCCCCAAAATGATGATGGAGTTAAGGCCTTGCCGGACCTGGCCATGAACTGCGTTGTGTGATCTGGAGCACCAATCTTCAAAGGAGAGCTCACCCAGCTGAGGGGAAAGATTTTGTAGTCTGACCTTTAGAAGCAAAACAAACCAAAATTGGCGGGCAACCACACATGAGATCAAGAGGTGGTTGATGGTTTCCTCCTCTTGGTCACAAAGCAGGTAGCGGGGGGGGGGTGTTGCAATCCTTGGCGCGCCAGACGGTCCGCAGTCCAGCATTTATTATGTGCAGCCAGCCACATAAAGAAACGACATTTATTTGGGGCCCAAGTTCTCCAAATTCGCTCCCAGGGTCTAAATTCAATGCCTCCCTGAAAAAAGCCTTCATAAGCTGATTTTGCTGAATAAATTCCATTGGCAGTGAAACGGCAAATGTGTTTATCTTCTAAAGCGGGCTGTAGCTCCACCTGAGAGAGGAGATCCCAGAGATCCAAAAAATCAACAATGGCTCCAACCGTCATTGCTCCTATCAAATCCGCAGTCCAGTTGTGACCCGTGAGTGCCTCCCTCACCGTGCGCTTATTGGCATGTCTCTTGGGAACCAAAGCAAAAATACGGGGTGCCAGATCAGCGATCCTTTTCCCATGGATCCATCTATCTGTCCAGAAGAGGGTGCGAACGCCATTACCGACCTCAGTGTAAATTGCAATGGAGAAGAAGGACCGGACACAGTGGTGAACTTGGATCGGAAAGGAGGCCCAAGACCTGTCAGGATCAACCTTCTGAAGCCAAAGCCATCTCATTCTAAGGGTCCATCCCATCCGCTGGAGGTCAGAGATACCAAGACCCCCGAGCTGAAAAGGCCGGCAAGTTTTGTCCCACGCCACAAGACAATGTCCTCCCTTAGTTTCTTTTCTTCCTCTCCACAGAAAACTTCTACGAATTTTGTCTATTTCTTTAATAGCCCACTGGGGGAGATCAACTGCCATGGCCAAGTAGACCACCATAGAGGTTAAGACAAATTGCACCAAAGTTTTTCTGCCCATCCTTGTTAGCAGCTCTGCTTTCCAACCCGGAAGACGATTGGCGATCTTATCAATAATAGGCTGCACATCAGCCCTTGTTAGCTTCCGAAGGGAGAGGGGCACACCAAGGTATTTGCAAGGAAAATTCAAAACTTCGCAGGGAAGATGCTCATTGACTATAGCAATCTCTGTCTCAGAACAATGAATGGGGAATATGTTGCTCTTTTGCATATTGGTTTTGAGACCGGAAGCTTCACCAAACAAGCGAAGAATACCCATAGTGACCTCCAAATCCATGGTATCTGGCCTAAGAAAGATGACCACATCATCGGCATAAAGGGAGATCCGGTGTTGTAAGGCTCGAGTAGAGAGGGGTTGGAGGAACCCTTCTCTAGCGGCCTTAGAGAACATGTGGCTTAAGATGTCCATAACAAGTATGAAAAGCATTGGGGAGAGGGGATCTCCTTGCCTCAGCCCACGCTTATGAAGGATGACCTCCCCGGGAATCCCATTGAGAAGGACTTGCGAAGAAGAAGTGCCCAGCAGCCCACATACCATGTCGCACCAAATGGAGCCAAAACCCATGTTTCTCAAAACCTCAAGGATGAACGACCAGGAAACAGAATCAAAAGCTTTTGTGATATCTAGCTTGAGAAGGATACGAGGCTGCCCTTGATGATGAAGAAACCTTGCCATCTGCTGCACCAACATGAAGTTGTCCTGAATAAACCGCCCTTTTATGAAGGCGCTCTGAGTTGGAGATACCATCTGATGGAGCCGGACAGCAAGTCTATTGGCGAGGATTTTAGTGACTAATTTGGCAAAACTGTGCACCAAGCTGATGGGCCGAAAATCCTTGACGTGCAAAGACTCAACTTTCTTTGGAATTAAAGTGATGTAGGCTGAATTAAGCAGACCCATATTGCCAAACTTTCTGCTCCAAACTGCTGAAATGGCTGCCATAAGATCAGACTTCATAATTGGCCAACAAACTTTATAGAAACGACCTGTGAACCCATCGGGTCCAGGCGCTTTATCCATAGGTAACTGACAGATGGTTTTCCAAACCTCATCCTCAGAGAAGGGGGCCTCAAGTACTGCAAGATCATGAGACTCGAGATGCATCTCCTCTAGATTAATGGTGTGCTCTCTGTCAAGACTTAAGCCAAGGAGGCCATTGTAAAAATCAAACACAGCCCGCTCCTTTTCATCATGACTGGTAAGCGTCTGCTCTTCATCAACAAGTCTGGGAATGAAGTTTTTCTACTTGCGGTGTCTAGCAAACGCATGAAAGAGGCTCGAATTTGCGTCCCCCTCCTGCAGCCAGCCGATTCTTGAACGGCTTCTTGCAATAGTGCGAGAGATAGAAGATAAGGACAGGGAGTGTTTCACTAGGTTGCAGCGCAACCAGTCCTCCTCTTCTGACAGATTCCGAAAATCTTGAGCAATTTCCAACTGATGAAGCACTTCCCTGGCAAGACTAAGCTGCATTTTAACCAGACCAACTTTTTTTTGACTCCGACTTTGAAGTGCTCTGGCAGTTGCTTTGAGCTTCTTGTCTAAAGAAGCAAAAGGGCAGCGGGTCACAGCTGCAGAGGACCAAGCAAAAGCAACAGTGTCTTGGAAGCCTTCCACTTTGGTCCAGAAGGATTCAAAGTGAAACCTCAATTTGCCCGTCCTGCTGTCATGCAAACCCAGAAGGAGAGGGCAGTGATCAGAACCATCTGTTGAAGCACTTTGAAGCAGAGAATTAGGGAAAAGGGACTCCCAATCCAGAGAACAAAGCAATCTATCCAGCCTGACAAGAGTTGGGGAAACTTGACCATTGGACCAAGTGAATTTTCGTCCACGAAGAGGAATATCATTCAAGGCCATATCATTAATAAGACGCCGGAATCTTCCCATCATTGCCCTATTCAACAAATTGTTGTTCTTATCCTCCTCCTTATAGATAATATTAAAATCTCCCAAAATCAGCCAAGGACCTTGACAAGCCTCACGGATATCTCTTAACTCTTGAAGGAAGTTGATTTTTGCATCATTTGATTGCGGTCCGTAGACGCAGGTCAACCACCAAGATTGGCCGCCGCTTGGGCAAAACTTCACCGAGGCACTGTAGGAGTCTAGTCTGTGAGCTCCGGCAGGACCAAGGCCATGTCTCCAAGCCACGAGAATTCCACCAGAAGCGCCAACCGCAGGTAAAGAGATGAAGTTGTCAAAATCTAAACCTAGCAGGGAAAGGATTGACCCCTGGGAGGTAAAAGCCATTTTCGTTTCCTGCAGACAGACCACATCCACCCGAGCCGAAGCTACCAGGGTGCGAACAACATCTTGCCTAGGTTTAATATTAAGCCCCCGGACATTCCAGCACACAATGTTGGAAGGATTCATCTGACAAAGCAGCGGAAGACGACCAAAAAACCAATGAGAAGACTGTCAAGTGAGACTGACCTCCTCTACCGGTGGCGTCCAGCCAAATAGTGCCGCTAAAGCCTGAATGTTGGAAGCTGAAAGAGGCTGTGCAAAGAGCTTGCTGTAGTCCTCTAGCGCTTGCGGATGGAGTTCTTCCCGATCGTCGCTGATGTCCAGTGCTCGCATCACTTGCTTTCTGGCACGGCTGGCAGACACCACAGCCGGAGGTTCAGCTCCAGCTCCAGCAATGCGGCGGCTGCGCCGAGGAGGGGCACCAGGAGGGTGGGGGCGGGGCTTTGCCGTTGAAGCCCTTGGGCTAGGGAGTAGCCAACTCGTCTTCTTTGTGAGGTTGGAGATGAAGGAAGCCCCCGCCCGCTGGAGAGGGGATTCTTGACGAGGAGGCGGTGAAACACGTCCTGACGGGGCATCCTCAACAGGAAGGCGCTTCGACCTTAGGCGACGACGGCGCCAGACATAAACCTTGGAGAAGGTTCGTGTCGAGCTGCCCCTAGTCAGCGGAGGTGGTGGTGCCGGCATCGCTGCCGACAGGGCGCCAACAGAAGCCGCCGAGAGCAGGGGAAGGACGTCAGGAGGAGCAGGGGAAGAGCGCGCTGGGCTGGGAGCCACAGGGTCGGCCATCTCGATCGCCTTCTCCAGAGGATCTGCTGGGTCGGGGGAGGAGGTCGAGGAGACAGCGCAATCCGCCTGGATTCTGGAGACATCTCCCGCTGCCGCCCTTGTCTCGGGAAAAGACGGCTTGGAGCAGGGGATCGAGGGGCTCGGGGAGACATCGCAGAGCTGAGAGGACTTGACGAGGCCGGCTTTGGATGCCACGTGTTCAGCATGCGACCCAGTGGGCCCAAGGCAAAGCTTGACCGGGATGCGACCCCTCGGAAGGTCCCCGACGCTCCTCATCGCCGGCGAGCTGGTTCGGGAATCTTCCACCTGTATTCACGTTTGTTTGATTAATCTCTGTGCCAACAGTATACACTTGAATTAGTGGTTGCAAACTACTCTTAACATAGAATGTGGTTTATAAGTGGTAACGTTATTTACTGAAAAATATTTCTCTACTTTTGGTCAGGTTGTTGATCTTGAGATGACAGGTTCAACTGAGACTGTACCTCTTGACCACCTTGAGTATATCCATCTCCACAAGACTGCTGCATTGCTTGAGGCCTCGGTGGTTATTGGGCCAACTATTGGGGATGGCTCGGATGAGTAGATTGAGCGGTTGCGGAAGTATGTGAGATCAATAGGGTTGTTGTTGGTTGATGATATACTTGATGTGACCAAGTCGTCGTTGGAGCTAGGGAAGACGGCGGGAAAGGACTTGGCAAGTGACAAGACGACATACCCAATGTTACTGGGGTTGGAGAAATCACGAGAATTTGCAGAAAAGTTGCTTTGTGATGCAAGGGAGCAACTTGCAGAATTTGACAAAGAGAAGGCAGCACCACTGTTGCACTTTGGCCAATTATATTACCTATCGGTAGAACTGAGGTGACGATTGCTCTGTTGTTCATTGTTGATTTGTAACTTTGTAAGATCATTAAGCTCGGGATTTCAAGAATATCTGAATTATTTTGTGATGTATACTATTACTAGCAGTATTTTTCTACCTTGGTGTAATCAATGAGAATATTTAGTTGACAAATATCAAAGTCCCATTGAGATAGTCAAAATAGTACATTCGGAATCAGCCTTTTTGGCCTTTGCTCAGTGATAATCAATTGCTTGATCATTTCGTTTGTTTTCTTTCTTTGACAATTGCTGAATTGTTTGAATCACATCAATGCTATGTTCCTAGCAGGCAACAGTGTTCAGCTACAGAGAACATGTTCACATAACCTTTTTTTTGGTTCTATTTGAGGTTGATTGAAATTATTACTTCCTAATCCCTACGATAACTAATTTCAAAATCGAAAGTCTTCTGCTATGTGGTGCATTAACATCAGGAGGGGGCAGGATTTGTTGTGTTTGAACATCTCTGAACGGTTGAATGAAACCAGTTTTGTTCTTTACCACACCAATGCATGTTCTAGATCCTGTTGACTTCCACTTGTAGGGCGCCCTCCAACAGCGTAGCATGCTTGGTGACGTTAGGTTTGCCTGCCCTCGCTGTACGAAGTTAAAATAATAAATGAGCCAGAATCATCTGGGCCTAGTTGCATTGGTGAGGCACGGCAATTCTGATAAGGGAATAACAACAGTGGCAAAACGAACTAAATGGGCCAAGAGCCTAAAATTTTACAGATAGGCCGAGTAGTACTAGCCCGTTTAGGCCCTGTTTGGAATGCGGGAATTTTTCCCGATTCCTGCGGGAATTGAACTGTTTCCTGCAAAATTTCTGCAAAATTCCTGTGAAATTCCTCTGTTCCAAACAGGCTCTTAATCTGTCATCAGCACAGGTATTCGCATCCTTCTCTCCCTACTCTCCTATCGGCTTCGCCTTCATTCCCCCATCCACTCAACGTCTCAACCTGACTGACAAAACATTAAAACCCTAGCTCGTTCCCCCCTATCGCCTTAAACCTTGCTACCGCCACCCCCCGAAACCCGAAAAACCTAAGCGGCGGCGGCGGCGGCGGCGGGTGGTGACCATGGCGGAACTGAAGCGGCTGTCGGAGAGCCGCGACCTCACCCGGATCGAGCGCATCGGCGCGCACTCCCACATCCGGGGGCTGGGCCTGGACAACTCCCTGGAGGCCCGCGACGCGTCGGAGGGCATGGTCGGGCAGCTCCCGGCGCGCCGCGCCGCCGGCCTCATCCTACAGCTCATCCGCCAGGGGAAGATCGCCGGCCGCGCCGTGCTCCTTGCCGGGCAGCCCGGCACAGGGAAGACAGCCCTCGCCATGGGCATCGCCAAGTCGCTCGGCGCCGAGACGCCCTTCGCCTCCGTCGCCGCCTCCGAGCTCTTCTCCCTCGACCTCTCCAAGACCGAGGCGCTCACCCAGGCCTTCCGCCGCGCCATCGGCGTCCGCATTAAGGAGGAGGCAGAGATAATCGAGGGGGAGGTCGTCGAGATCTCGATTGACCGCCCCGTCGCCGCCGCAGGCGCCGGTGGAAGCTCAGCCACGCCTTCTGGTGTTGCTGCGGCCGGGAAGACTGGGCGGCTCACGCTGAAGACGACGGACATGGAGACGGTGTATGAACTTGGTGGCAAGATGATTGAGGCCCTGGGGAAGGAGAAGGTGCAGAGCGGGGATGTGATTGCGCTCGACAAGGCATCTGGGAAGGTCACCAAGCTTGGCCGCTCCATCGGGAGGTCGCGGGATTACGATGCTGTTGGTCCGCACACCAAGTTTGTCAAATGCCCTGAGGGCGAGCTCCAGAAGCGCAAGGAGGTTGTGCACTGCGTCACCTTACATGAGATTGACGTCATCAATAGCCGGTAACATCACATCCCCTTCCTATGATTTCATTCATAGCTAGAACTGAGTAGACACACATACAAGTAAGCAATATTTCCTATCGTTAACATCCGTGACAAAGGGATTTACATGGAACCTTTATAATGTAGTAGAGATGTTAAAGGACACTTTGTCTGGCAAATATACTGCAACGTGAAAACACATACAAGTAAAATGACTCCCTAAAGGATTTGAAATTCTAGTAAATTGTATAATTGACAATTTGACATTGGCTTTGAGCTACCCTTGCTATGCTGAGTGTGTGTGTGTGTGTGTTCGTCACCAGCGTGATAGACTAGCCACCGGTCAGCATTTTTTATAGTATAAGAAAAATCTTTGCAAAGAAACATTTTTAAGGTTTTCAAGAACTGATTTGCTTAATGAAAGATCACCTGTCACTCTAAATTAATGATTGCCTTATAGTTCAATTTTCCCATTCTGAATTGGAAAAATATTTGCTGTAGTATGTCAAGCACTCAAGCTATTGTTGTCCTAGGTCTGACCATGTCAACCAAGCATCATTATATCTATTTTGATTGATGAGGTCCATGTGGATCCCCCAAACTTATAGTTACTCAAGCTAGTCTTACAGCGAGTTTTCATTTACAACAAATTTAAGCAGCGACTTGTCGTTAATGTTTAGATATTTCATATTTGTCGGCAAGTGACTTGAGCATGCATGACATAACCAACTGGATTCAGCAATTCTAATCTATTTTGGCATTTTCATGTACTACAATGTTCTGAATAATACTGAGATAAATAGAAGTATAGAGCACTTTGGCATGTTTATCATGTCATTTGATTGAATGTTAACAAATAGATTTCACCGATTATGTCTTGAGGCAATCATGTTATCCCTTGCACCAGAACCGCCATCTACCAAATGCTTATTGTTACATCCCACAATTATAATGTGCTAATTGTTTCAGCAAATTATTTCTGGGTTCAAATTCCAGGCAATTGAGATCTTGGGACCGGTATTTTCTGGCATAGGAAACCCCCAATCCCATTAAACAATTGTGGAATAGAATAGAGTTTTACAAACTAATTTTAACCACATCCCATAAGGTTAGCCAATACCTAGAATTGGTGGCCCACTTGGACAACATCTCTGATCTTCTGGGCTTGGAGCTGGAATACGCTCCAAAGTACAATTCTAATTGTGCTGCACAAACTGGGATCTGGTCTGTCGTTTTGTTCATACAGAAATAAGGAGTGCTATATTATCCAGCAGGCTCCTTTAATTCTTGTCAAAGAAAGGATTTGCATGATCTTGCTTAAGCTTGGTTCCATGAAAATAAGTTAAGCCTACAGGTACAAGTTTGTTGATGCCACTTAAATAAGGAAATTGACCCTGTGCTCGAAGATGAGCTACATGGATATCTTGCAGCCATACAATCTGCTGATATCTCGAACAATTGATATCTCTAACTGATCTTGATGCGATATTTTAACTAAATGTCTTCTCAACCAAACTATTGACGCTGTTCCTTGGTTCTATTAGACGACATTGTTTGTTTGATCATCTTGAACTTTTCTCTTTTTTCCTCGTACATTCTTATACAAACAGAGTTGCTTTTTGTGTAATTTTGAATTTAGTTTACTGTGAGAACCAAAGTGTCCCAACCAACACATTTCTATTATCTTGTTATTTGTTGTCCAGGACACAGGGTTTTCTTGCACTTTTCACTGGTGACACTGGTGAAATTCGTGCAGAGGTTCGAGAGCAGATTGATACAAAAGTTGCTGAGTGGAGAGAGGAAGGAAAGGCTGAGATCGTTCCTGGTGTTCTGTTTATTGATGAAGTCCACATACTAGATATTGAATGCTTCTCCTTCCTAAACCGCGCATTGGAAAATGATATGGCTCCAATCCTAGTTATTGCCACAAACCGAGGGATTACATCCATACGTGGGACAAACTACCGATCGCCACACGGGATACCGCCTGATTTCCTTGATCGCCTGTTAATCATCACAACACAGCCATACACGGAAGATGAGATACGGAAGATCCTAGACATCAGGTGTGACGAAGAAGATGTGGAAATGTCTGCGGATGCCAAGGTTTTGCTCACAAAGATTGGCGTGGAGACATCCCTGAGGTATGCAATCCACCTGATCACTTCCTCTGCCTTAGCTTGCCAGAAGCGCAAGGGTAAGGTGGTGGAGATGGAGGATATAAGCCGGGTCTACCAGCTCTTTCTGGACGTCAAGAGATCGACGCAGTACTTAATGGAGTATCAGAGCCAGTACATGTTCAATGAAGTGCCAGGGGAAGCAGACGGAGATGATGCCATGCAGTCATAGATGAATAGTGTTACAACGCAACTGGGTTGGTTTCTACGGTCCGTGTATCTTACATTCTTCTTGCTCGTTTATATGAGTAGTGTTAAAACCATGCTTGGTGGATGCATTAGACAATTCTAGCTACTGTAGTTAGACTTTATAGTTCAATGCATCTTACTCATTTCATCCCTGTTTGGAGCAGTGGTTTGTTTTGCTTAGATATATGTTAACAGTACCGTATGTATACCGGCCGGCCTACTGGCTAAGTGCATGGGAATGTGTGATCAGTACAAACTTCAAAGGTAGGTAATGAGCGTTGTTGTGCTAGAGCGAGGAAGGGTACACCTGTCACGACATTGAACTGCAGTTTGGCTAAGGTTGGCATAAAAACCACACCGACACGACACCGGACGTGCCGCAGATGTCCGTGTATCCGTGTGCAAGTGTTACTTATCTTTTAGCTGTGCTGGGGTTCTTTTAGACTGGCTTATAGTTTTTAGATTAAAATTTTAAATTATGATTATTTATGAGAAAGAGTATGTAGAGAGATATTTATATGTGATTTTGGCTGATATAGATGAAATCGGGATAATGTCTGCTACAATCAATTTATAGATCTCATCTTAAAAGATACTCCGTTTGAAAGTTAGTTACTAGAAAAGCCAAACTATAAACAAAAAATAGCCTATGTTTGTCCGGAACAAACAACAGAAATTCTACGGCTGTGATTGCCTTGACCAATGACCATAGTCTCACATAAATAATTAAAACATACGAGTGTATATTAGGTAGAAAGTATATGCTTATGTTACGTAAGGTTTTGATATTTTCACAAAGTTTAACGTGTATTAGGACTAGGGGTGGAAAAAAAGCTCGTTAGTGGGGCTCGTTGGCTCGGTTCAAAATTGCTTCAATTATACTTGTTAATTGGTTAAACATTAAAATGAGTTGATTTCAAATGAATTTGAATTTTGCCCAAGCTCGGCTCGGCTCGGCTCGTTAGCTCGTTTCTAAAAATACTTTTAAATTATATGTAAAATGATATTAAATCAAACTATGTCATTTTTAGGAAAAGCTCGATAAGACGAGGAGTTGGCTCGATATCCACCCCTAATTAGGACGCGCCCACACATGTCCGTGTGGTGGTGTCTGTAGGATGTTCCCTCTGCAAGGGAAATAGAAATTGAAGCAAGCAACCGCCCAAACGGACGAGCTCTCTAGAGAGAAGCGCACATCGGCAATTCCTCCTCTCTCTCTATTTTTTTACTAGGCAGTAGTTTTCCTCTCCTGCCACGGTGCCAGCGTGCCACCGCAGCGCACGCACCACGTTGATCATTGATCCGGTGCGCCCCCCGCGAGGTGGGGTTCCGTGGGCCTCTCGGGACTTGGGCGGCACAGACAGAAACCGCCTTCCCCCCCCCCCCCCCGCCCCTCCATTCCTCATCCTCCCCTCACTCCAAACCTCCAACGACTCGCCGCCGCCGCTGCCCTCCTCGGTCGATCACTTCGCCGCCGCCATGGAATCCGGCGACTCCAACTCTGCCGCAGGTACGCGCTGCGCCTCCCCGCCCCTCCCGCCTACGTCGTCTGATCGGAGCAGCTCCATCGCCCAATCGGGCGTCCGATTGGGTGCTCTCGGATCAACCTGCTCCCATTTTTGGTTTAACTACTGCGCGTATGGAGCTGCCCTGCCGTTGAACGTTAGTGTTGCTCGGTTTTGTACGGGGCAGTTAGTGGGTGTGTGTGTGCGTGTGTGTGCGCCTCGTGTCGTCTGTGAGCTCTGGTCGGTGTTGAATTCTATCCGCCTTCGAGTTGAGTTTGCGTTGTGTCGTTGGCCAGGCAATGTGGCGAGTTTGCTCGCCTCTACTCTTTGCATGTAGGAGCCCAATTTTTTGATAGGTTATGGAATTGTCAAGTGAACTTGCATAGGTCCCCAGAGAATTTTGGTCTGAACGTACAGTGATGTAAGCTGGGCACTACATGTTTAAGCTCGTGTTGACATTTTTGAGATGGGATTGGGTTGAGCCCATTCCTAATCTAATTCCGAGCTTAAAATTTAAGACAGTGTTCCCGTGCAGTTTATGTAGTGACCGTCTGGTAGCCAAAACCACGTGCACATGATGATGGATCAGATGTGGGAAATTTGGTATAGGCATAAGCTGATACAATTGCAAAATGAGAAACGAATCAAACCAAAAGATTCAGAACTATTAGTGAAGCAGTGACGGATCCCATGCCCCCCCTCCCCTCATTTGTGCAATTCAATGGTAAAAGTAGTTGGTTTAGCCGTTTAGGGCCTATTTTTTGGGTTGAAAACACTTCAAAATGGCCATCCCTTGATTATCTACCGTCAACGGTTAGCCTTCCCAGAACTTTGATCCAAGCTCTGCCACTGGTGAAGCAAGGGCATGTTGAGACTGAATGGGTGAGAAGCTCATAAGAATTAACTCTGTTGTCACCCATATCTGACTATTCTCGAACCCTGGAATTTGAAGTTGTTCTACCTGAAAAATCAGTGATTAAGATATATGCCCATGTTTATAAGACACATATGAATTATATTCAAAGGGATATGAGGAGGTGGCATCCAACGACTCACATAATTGGGTATTTGAGTTTGCACTAGATACTTACCCTGCTTATATAGTAACATCCTACTATATCCCAGTCATAACTCAGCAAACATGTTTTAATTGAACTAAGCATGTGCACATTGACCAGTTGACCACTATGTTCTAATTGCATCAGTGAACAGGCACACCTTTCACAAGTTGATTTAATTTGTGCGCAGCTTGCACACCTTTCAAAGTCGGATGTTTTCTCAGTTCATTCATGGTCAAGTGCAAGTGTTAAGATTCTCATATAACAACTGTTTGCATGGTTTCATACTTTCATTGCACAGCGTATCATAAATGGAAAAGCCTTTTGCATATTCGAAGTGCTGGTTGATAACTATCAATGTACAGTTTTCTTACCAGCATTGATATTTTTTTATGTATATTTGGGATTTGGACTGACATCTATCAGAGATGTAGAAACCGTGAAGCTTAAAGTCCAGTTACGTAGATTGACTACAAATTTTTTCTCTCTTATCACAGGAGGTAAGACGCGAAGCAATTTTGAACCACCTGTGGAAGGTGTAGCTGGAGGAGGGACTAGTTATGGCTGGGTAGATGGAGGCTTACAGGGGTCGAGTCTAGGTACTGGTGTGATTGACCCTACGAAGGTACAATCAGCAGATCTTTTGCATGTCTGGTCTATGCCCAGCACAGCAAATGTTAGCCAACAAGAAGCACCTCGACCTCTACAACATGTAAGTTATATTTAATTATATTAGCACTGCTATAATTATAACTAATCTCTGGCTTTACACTAAAATATGTAGAATGTTTTAGGGCCATGCCATATTTCTTGTGCTTTCTTCTTTTGGCAGTTACTTGAGATATGATGTTATTCACCAATTCTATTGGTTTTTTGTTTAAGATGTGATATTGCACTGTTCTATTACAACCAGATTCACCATGTTTGCATGGTTTTATCTTATTAATATGTGATTGTGTTCCTGCCAAAAAATTGTAAATGTTACTTTCACTTTAGGTTAACCTTTTGGCAGCAAGAAATGAAAGGGAAAGTTTTCAAATTGCCTTACGTCCAAAGGTTTCATGGGCCACTTCAGGTATTGCAGGGTCTGTGCAGATTCAGTGCACTGATCTCTGCTCATCCTCTGAGGACAGGTTTGCTTGTTTATTTTACTTCATTCTTTAGGGGATACCATTATTTGTACATTTCTACTTGGGATGATTATGACAGTGCTGTACCAGGTTAGTGGTCGGTCAATCTATAACTTTGCGGCGTGTGGTGCCTATATTAGGTGTACCAGATGCTCTTGTGCCTATTGATCCACTGAACTCACAAATAAACCTACTTCCAGGGTACTATTTCTGTGTTTTAGATAACCATGATTTACACACATCAACACTTTTTTTTTTTTTGCCTTTTGTAATTGCCAGTTCACTTTTGTTTGTACAGCGAGACAACTGCAATATGGGTCTCACTAAATGTTCCTTGTGGACAACAACCTGGTCTATACGAGGGTGAAATATTTATTACTGCTGTGAGGACAGAAGCAGAGTAAGCTAGCCTTTGCTGCTTTATATTTGGTTCTGTACTCCTGTTAAGTGATTATAATGTGATCAGTATTGCTTGGATATGAATAGAGTCAAATTTTAACTACTGACGCAAGTGTTCACATGGCATACTAGAACAAGAGATGTCAGTACTCATTCTATGCAATAGAGAAAACATAGAAAATATGGGAAACGGTTCGCATAACTGTGTAAATGTCATGTTTTGCATATTTGTTCATGTTTGCTGTCAGTGAAAAATGCAACTATGAGGGCTTGAATTAACTTTTTTCAGTTGTGTCTTACAAAAACGGAGACATCATGTTTGTGCCTCAAGTCTTTGAACCTTGTCATAAACTTGCCTTATCATTGTCTCACATGAGGTGGTAAATTTGAAGGCATGTGTGAGCTCACAGGTGTAATATGCTTATATTCCTTCAATAATGTTTACAAAATTTAGAAGGGGTTCGATCATGAAACAAACATCTTTATTTTAGACAGATAGTTTTAGTTCATCCTGAAATAAGAACTCCAAGCTAGGTTTCAAATGCGGGTATTCAGTATATGTCCACTCTGATGCTTGCAGGTGGTCATAACTCATAACTCATAAGTGCCCAGATGACATTTAGCTTTGATTTGTAGTTATATATACTTCTCTGTACTATTGGTTATTTTGAGTTATTGACTACTATTTTTTCTTCTAATATTGGTGGCAGTTCCAGAGCAGAATCTTTACCAAAATCCGAGAGGTGTCAGCTATACAGAGAATTAAAAAGTTGCCTTGACATCACTGAACCCAGAGACTACTACTCGTCAGAGGAAATGGTATTTTACTCTCATAATATGTTTTCAGGGACTAGCCATATTATACCTTTTCTAATAGTGCTATGACATTTAGGTACAAAGACTAACATCAGCTTCAACCACACTGAGGAGGATGTTACTTCTTCCAGCATTCCAGGACTGTCAAGAGAACAATGGATTAGGAGACATGATGGATGAAGATGTTATGAACAATGTTGCAGTTCGTTTGAAGTTAAGCATCACTGTTTGGGATTTCACTCTCCCACTGACACCTTCTTTACCTGCTGTTTTTGGTGTATCCTGGCAATATTCTTTTTTGCTATGTTATGTTCCGGTATCTTGTGATATAAGAACAATGCTATATTTTCTTGTGGTGTACAACACATAATTACAATTTATGGTTGAATTGTTTATGTTGTTGCTGCTTTGCAGCTACCAGGAATTCACATTTGAATTGTATTTGTATGAATTTGTTCTCCTTTAACTATACATTAGATATCTGAAACTGTGATTGAAGATCGGTATTGTTTGGAGCATGGCACCAAAGGATGGTACGATGCACTTGATCATCACTTCAGGTGGCTCCTCCAATACAGAATTAGTCCATTTTTCTGCAGATGGGGTGATAGCATGCGCATTCTAGCATACACATGCCCTTGGCCTGGTAATGCTTGTACATTTTTTTGGGTAAAAGAATGTGCTGCTTTGTGCAAACTTATCCTCTAATGTGATTTTTTTCCCACTTTGTTTCTATTATTTTAGCTGATCATCCAAAGGCTAATGAATATTACTCTGATCCAAGACTGGCAGCATATGCTGTACCCTACGCGCCTATCCTGTCATGGTATTTGCTTGGATTTCTACTAAATTTTATATCAGCTTGATAATTTTTTAAATTATTTGGCTCCTTTCTTGATGTAGTACTGATGCTGCGAAAAACTCCCTGCGAAGAGAGGTTGAAATCTTGAAATCGGAGCCTCATTGGTCAAGAGCTTACTTTTACTTGTGGGATGAGGTGTGTTATATTACTTTTATGCTATATCCAATGGCATGGTTCTACAACACAAATTGCAAGTGTCACTACGCTTTATAGTGTGCCTTGTGATGCCTATGGGTGAAAACGGATTGAATACGGATCGGATAGTGCTCAAAGCCTCAAACTATATTCGCTTCTATATTTTTTTTCTCGAATTCGAATACAAATTGAACAAACGTTAGATATGAATACGGATTGGACAAATGTTGGATACAAATTCAAATCGAAGGCTACTCAATTCGGTCGGATTCAGATATCCTCATAACTTATATAGTATGAAGACATTAATGATATTTTATTCTCGTACAATCACGTTTAATCATTCTAATTTATTTACTTCACCTAAAGAAACACGAATTCATGTTCAATTTAAAAAACGTGTCCAACTAATTAGTCGTGTTAATAAAATATGCATATTGTTTCATCGAATATGGATATAGATATGAATAGTCCAGATAAATAATATTTCGGATGGCCAAAGTTTATACCATATTTGCATCTATATTTTTTATGCGAATTCGAATACGAATAGAATAGATCCACTTTTCACCCCTAGTGATGCCATATTGATTACCAGGTCCCATTAGGTCTTGCCAAAGCTCTATGCAGTTGGAACTGCAATGGTTATGACTTTATATTAAAATATATTAATAAAATTATATCAGTTTTTTTTTACTTGACGCTAAGATTTCACAGCTAAAGTGCAATGATTATGCTCTAAGCCTAAAAAATATAAGTAAATTCAATTTGGTGTTGGGAGAAACAAAAAGGAGTGATTCTGAAACTTTAAGTTACAAGAAAAGGATAAAAGTTTATTCACAGCAAACATCTTTCCATTTCTCCTAATTCACAGATTAAACTTGAAAAATTAAAGGGTGATGCAATGCTCCATAAACATCTAACATTTTTTTGGGGGAATTGTTCATGTTGATCTGGTGCTCAAACCAAAATGGTCTGTATGATTGCACCTATCTCATGGTTTGCACTAGATATGCCCATGCCCCCTCGCACCTAGTGCTATGCATTTTCCTAAGTCCTTAAGTGCAAGGCCAATTAGGCCTAAGTTGATGCGTCAAGCCACATCAACTCATGTATATGGTCCACTTTATTCTATTTTGTCTTACAATTGTTCTTAACTTTTCAGCCATTGAATATGGAACAGTATGATGTGATCTGCAGCATCTCTAATGAGTTACGGACATACTCACCTGATGTGCGTATTTTAACAACTTACTATCGCGGTGAGTATAAGACAAAATCTAATGTTAACACTGCCTCTTTAAAAATATGCTTCTATACTTGGATTTGAAATGAATATATATTTAGGATTTTACACCGTGATTTGTTAAAATCTATTAGATTGTTGTACCGAACTGAAGATTTTAAGCTAGATTACTTAATCAGAAAGCTTAGCAGACAAGTAAGAAAGCTGTTTGGCTAATAAAGTTACTGCTGTACAATATTTTATATTACTCTATATGATGGGAAAATAAATTTAGGGAAGCAAATTGAAGCAGACAAGTAGGCAACATTTGAACATATGGCAAAATGAATCAACTATGGTAGTAAATTATTGCCAGTTGTTTGTGCCAGCATGAAGATTGCGATGTTCTAACTAGCTTTTATATCTGCTAATGACTTCATGTACCATAAGATAAATAATATTTTTTTATTTCTTAGCCATTTGTTAGGCACTGTGCTTTTTATATTTTTTATGTAATGAACATACGATAACTTTCTTATGAGGCAAAAATCTTCTGTCACCCTGTTTGGTGTTAGGTTTTCTGGAAATTTAGATAACTATACCTATGTAAGCTGGTCACACTTGGCAAGTCAAGTTTCTTTAACATATAAATATATTTTCCTTACAATTTGAATGGCTCATGTAGGTCCAAGTGGTTCTGAACCGGCTCCTTCTACATTTGAGGCTTTTGCAAAAGTCCCAAATGTTCTTCGCCCACATACGCAGATATTTTGCACTAGGTATGCATTGCAGCTGGTGTTTCTTGTATTCATTCTTGATTGCTAAAATTGTGTGGGTATGACATTCATATCCCTAGGTTGCAACAACATGTACATGTTATGTCACACCAGTATAGCATGATATGGGCATGCTTTTCCAAATATTGATATGACAACACACATATTTCAATTTTCCTTGGCATATATTCTAATGCTAAAATGATTAATCTATAGTGTTTGGTTCTATGCACAAAATGTATATGGTTTCAGAATATTAGTGTTTATGTATTATCTATGCTTGCATTGTTATTCCATACAAATCCAGGCCTAGGTTATGTATCCAATGCAATGCTAATTGTGTTAATGAAAATAAACAAAAATAGATAGAATTATCCATGCCCCATTTGAGATAAATTTTGTGATGACAAGGGACAATTTGATGGAACTGACAGCTCCGATACATATTGGGGATTTGTTGGCACTATGTGGATGTTGGATATGCGACATGGAAGCTAGTAGAAGTATTGGTGGCTTGGTGCAAACTAACAACAATGGCATACATTGTTCAATCTGGGACCAGCAAACCACTTTCATTATTGATTAAGTGCTTACTTATGCAGCGAATGGGTTTTTGGCACAAGAGATGACCTAGTGAAGGATGTTGTTGCTGAACTACGACCTGATCTTGGTGAAGTAAGAACGAATTCTGTTCTTGTAGTTAATGTTGGTTGATGATCTTTTTCATTCCACAGTATTTGTGACTGCATTGAAGTTGTGCTTCAAAATGTAGTTAGCATGTTTCATGCATAACAAGGCTAATATTGATTTCTTATCTTGTGGTATATGATCAATATTTCATCAGATTAAAAAACTATAGTGGTTAGATGAGAGTGCGCCAGGTTTCATATTTTTGTGAAATTTCAATGAACTTTTTTTTTGTGAACAGTACTACAATGTGAGCCCAGTGATATTAACACCCATTCCTGTGTCTGCTATCATTTTACTTTTATTTATTTGTTCTTTTTTCTTGTTAATTTGTTGTCCAATGCTCTAGACACTAGGCCTTTAAATTTATTTTAGTGTGTGATGCTGGTAGTATGAGGCCAAAATATTGTTTTTCCTTCATGGCACTAGACCGTTTTCCTGGTTGTACTGCTACAGTTTTAACTGCTACAGTTTTAATCTCATTTATTACTTGTGGTTGAAATAGTTCTTTAAATTATGTGAGCGTCCTTGCAATGATGTGGTGAGGAATTTATCATCTATTATCAATGCAGTCAAAACTATTTATACAATCTTAACTATATGTCTATGTACTGTTATTTGAGTGTTTTAGGTTTGTGCAATCTGCATTGAAACCTAGTGTTTAACTGTAGATCACCTCAACTGTTCTAGTCAATAACATTTATATGGTTTTCTCATACAGCTTGATGTTATAAATAAATTTGTTACTTAGGTATGCATGTATATGAAGTTCACTTTTTTTTTAAAAAAAAAAGTCTTGATGAAGTTATCTCTATTCTATCTAGGAGTGGTGGACATATGTTTGTATGGGGCCTTCTGATCCTCAACCAAATTGGCATCTTGGGATGCGTGGAACCCAGCACCGGGCAGTTATGTGGAGAGTGTGGAAGGAGGGTGGGACAGGATTCCTTTACTGGGGTACCAACTGCTACGAGAAAGCTATGATTCCAAGTGCTGAGGTACGCTGTGGCATTGGAATCCTTATGATATAATGAGCTTAATTTGGTCTGTGAAGGATATGATCTTTTTTCTGAATAGAAGTTATTTATGTCAATGTTTTCTTGGGATATTGATACGCAGCCCATATTGCAAGATGTTCTGGTGTTGCAAATTGTCTTGGGTCATAGTTTCTATGATGAGTAACTAAAATTAGGAAATGTTAAACCTCCAGAGAAAATTACCTGAAACCTATGATGTTTCAATTACATTGTGTAGAAACCCCAAAATTAGTTAGCACTTGGCCTTGGCATTTTGGAAAACGTGACAGCCTTTTTCCAATGCATCAACTTCCATGAAAATTGATGGCAATACAGATGCGGTTTGAGCCCCACCCTGATCTGGAGCTTTCCCAAAATGGAGAAAAGATTCAGTTTCTTTTTCTGTGTTTTCACTTATTACTACCTGCTCCAATTTTCAATATGGAAGGCAACACCTGAAATAGCGAAATGGCGATGCAGTAGTGATGATGGTTCCCTGTTTTGCATGCTAGTATTCTAGTGTTTAACTCATACACTTGGACTTAGTTGTCTTGTCGGAAATTTTTATTAAAGCAATACGGTAATAATACTAGACTACCACACATATTGCTTTTAACAATAAGTCACTTGGTTCAAGCAATGTTACTTGGAAATGGGTTTGGGTGTTGGAAGTCTTAGTGTCATGAACCTTAGTTCACAACGGGGTAAACATCTGTCGGAAGGAGGTCAGGCGGCGACGACTTGAGGTAGAACGACGCTAGATGAAAGAGAGCACTGATTGAGGGAGAAATAGATCTAGAGCAGCCGGTCTAGGGGAGAGACCAGAGTTAGGAATCGGGGATTTGGGAATACTTTATTATTTATTGCTTGATGATAATTGATACATATTGTCCCTTCTATAAAAGATAAGTCAACTTGATCTCTAAGAAACAATCCCTATCTTTAAGGAAACCTATCTCTAATAAATAGAACATATCAATAAAGTAGTAAAACCCATCTAATAAGAAAACCAATTTGGAGGAGCTACAAATCACTAAGGGTATTCTTGATCAATTTGGAGAAGCTTCGGGGCTGCACACTAATTTTCAGAAAAGCTGCTTGGTTCCAATCAGCTGTGAGGAAGCTAATTTGCAGGTGGCGGATAATATTCTTCATTGCCCAGCAAAAGAATTTCCCTGCACCTATCTGGGGCTACCAATCTCAAATAGGAAATTGCGGAAGTGCGATTTATTGCCATGGATTGAGAAGATTGCTGATAGGCTTTTAGGTTGGATTGCTTCTCTGATGAACCTGGCAGGTAGAGCCACCATGGTGCGGTTCGTGTTATCTGCCATCCCAGTGTACCTACTTATTGCCATGAATGCGCCTAAGTGGGTGCTTAAAGCAATTGATAAAATCAGGAGAGCTTTCTTGTGGAAAGGAAGAAAAGAGGTCAAGGGGGGCTGCTGTTTGGTAGCATGGGAAAAGGTGGCAAGACCAATTGATCTGGGTGGCCTAGGCATTCCTAACTTGCAGGTGAATGGCTGGGCTTTACAAATGAGATGGCTATGGCTGGAAAAAACTGGGGAAGGCAAAGCTTGGTCCGGATTGGACATTCCAATTCAGCCACAGGTTCAGTCTTTGTTTGCAATTTCGGTGATCACACAAGTGGGGAGTGGAGCAAACATCTTGTTTTGGTCAGACCGTTGGTTGAATGAGCAATCCTTAATTGAGCTTGCACCGGCAGTAGTGGCGAGTGTGCCTAGGAGGTGCATCAAACACCGCACGGTAGCAGAAGCATTAGATAACCAAACTTGGGTAAGGGACATTCGGAGAACCTTATCTCTTGAAGGCTTAGTGCAATATCTGCAGATTTGGGAGACTTTAGAAAATGTGACCTTATCACAAGAGGAGGATAGTTTTATTTGGAGGCATGAGGCAAGTGGGTCCTTTTCTGCCAAATCTGCTTATAAAGCTTTCTTCCATGGGTCGATTTCTTTCGAGCCTTGGAAAAGATTGTGGAAATCCTGGGCTCCGCCTAAATGCAAGATTTTCCTATGGCTTGCCATTCAAAATAAATGCTGGACAGCGGATAGATTAGCTCAAAGAGGCCTCCCTCATCTAGAGAAGTGTGTGCTATGTGACCAAGAAGAAGAATCAGTCCAGCACATCCTCTCCACTTGTGTCTTTGCTCGACAATTCTGGTACAATTTGTTAGTTCGCCTTGGTCTTGAAAGAGTTGCTCCTCGACTCAATGAATTGAGCTTTGCGGATTGGTGGAGGAAGGCAAGTCGGAAGATGGATAAGACAAAGAAAAAGGGGTTTAACATTGCTGTGATCTTGGGTGCTTGGACACTTTGGATTCAGAGGAACAAGTGTGTCTTTGATGGTGCCTCTCCTTCTCTCAGAAATGCTCAACAATATTTTGAGGAAGAGATGAGGATCTGGAGTCTAGCTGGAGCACGAAAGCTACAAGAGTTGGTCGGCCTAAATTAGTTTTAGGCGTTTTGTGGCATCCTGCCCTTGACTTTCTGTTGGGTTAAGGGGTGGTTGGTATAAACCCTTGACTTTTCTCTTGGGTTAAGGGTGGTGTTGTTTGTTTGTTTGGGCTGTTTTTTCTTCTCTCTATAATTTATAAAGATGCGCAGTTCTCCTGCGCGTTCGAGAAAAAAAAAAGAAAACCAATTATTTTTATCCCTATCCTAATCAACCTAAGCCCGCCACGCGCATTGCTACAGTACATGATACTGTTCACGCACATGAACAATATCATGAATAGTAATTCGGCTATGTGAACAGTACCATGAGCAGTAATTTAGCACGTGACAACTCCCCTGTGGCGACAACTCGTCCTCGAGTTGTGGTTGTGGCCATGATTGCAGCCCTAGGTAGACCTAATTTGGCGAGTAATTGCGATGCCTCACGTGGAAGATGAACATTATGTTGATGACGATTGATGGCGAAGGCACGAGGACCTTAGCGTTGCTCGATGTCGAGGAAGTTACCGGCGACGAGGGTGGCTAATGTGGAACAGCAGTGGCGCGCTTCATAGTAAACAGAAGTCGTGAGAAAAGATCGACTGCTCTGATACCAATTGTCATGAACCTTAGTTCATAACGGGATAAACATCCGTCGGAGAGGTCGGACGATGACGACTTGAGATAGAACGGCGCTAAATGAAGGAGGACACCGATTGGGGGAGAGGAACGGATCTAGAGTAGCCAGTCTAGGGAGAGACTAAAGCTAGAAATCGGGGATTTGGACATACTTGTTCATTATTCATTACTTGATGATAATAGATACACACTGTCCCTTTTATAGGGATAACTCAATTTAACCTTTAAAAAACAATCTCTATCTCTAAGAAAACCTATCTCTAATAAATAAAATATATCTATAAATAGTAAACCTATCTAATAAGGAAACTAACTATTCTTATCCCTATTCTAATCAATCTAAGCCTGAAATGCGCGTTGCTAAAATACACGGTAATGTATTGTCGCCGCCTCCCCAAATCCGTGTCGCCGCCTCCCCTGGCCGCACATCGCCTTTGGCTAGGAGCTACTCCACCGCCTCCTTCGGTGGCGAGCAGATTTGGTCAGCGATGGACCTCACGATGGCCGAGGACGATGACGGTGGTGGCAGAGCTCGCAGCTGGTGGCAGTGCAATAAATCTGACCAGCGACGGTGGTGGTGGAGCTCGCGGTGGCCTCGCAGCTGGCGGTAGTGCAACAAATTTGACCAGCGACGGTGGTGGTGGAGCTCGCGGTGGCCGAGGATGACATTGGCGAATCTATGCCTGGGGCGCCTCTCTCTTTCTGTGGCCGACCAGTGAGGAAGGAAGAGGAGGCCATGGACGACGCCGACAACTTGGCTCTGATCGGAGCCGGTCGGGGGACGGTCACCGAGAGCTGCACCATCTCTGCGACAGTCACCGGGAGCAGTGGGCAGATTTGGGGGAGGAGGCCAGATGGGAGAGGCGGCCATGGCTTTTGGGAGAGAAGAGAGGAAGAAGATGAAGAGGGGAGGAAGAATGTGGTCTGTGATAATGATATATGGGCCCTATCATTTTTTTTAAATTTATTTGTTCATTCTCGTGATTGGACTTCTTACATGTCAAAACCCAAAACCAAAAATCAGCTTATGTGTCAAAACCGCTTCCACGTTGGCGCAACGTCAGCTAAAACCGTCTTCATTCGGCCTCAGGGGGTTGTGACTTGTGACATGAGGGTTGTAAAACTCCAGTTTTGTACTTTGGGGTTGAAAATTAAGACTTTCACAAGAGTTTAAGGGGGTAAAGTAAACTTATTCCTAAAGAAAAATCAAGTGCATATTTGATTAGACTAGTTGTTAGTGTTGAATAAGAAGTACGATTGTGTGCTAAATGACAAATAGTTTTTTTACTTCAACATTAACACTGAGACAAGAACTCATAAATCTGCAAGTCGCCAGTAGTTCTTGTTTTAATATATCTGCAGATAAAATTTAATTAGAAGTTTGAATTGATGTGTTGGTTTTGAAATCGTTTTATGAATTTTAGATATTGTTTAGATTGAAATTTCACAACTCTGTGCTGCTTAATAATTTAATATTTGAACATATCATATTCTATTGGTCTAAGAACCCAACATTGTTATTCAGGCTTCAAAGTTTGATTTTACATTTGAAAGTTGGAGCATTTTTTTGTTCAACTTTGTATATGTTCCTCTACAGTACAGCCATTTCGTTGTTCTGATTCTCAAACTTGGTGAGGCTGCAGATCTGTTTCCGACGTGGCCTTCCTCCTGGCGATGGGGTTCTCTTCTATCCTGGTGAAGTGTTTTCTTCGTCACATGAACCAGTTGCATCCACCAGGCTAGAGCGCATCCTCAGTGGCATGCAGGTGAATCTTTTTTGGGAATGTGTGCTTTTGCTATCAAATACTAGTCTATTTTCAGTTAAGAGTTATGACTATTCAGACTTAAAAGTAGTTGCTGAGTACTTATTTCTAAACTAGGCTTCATGATTTATTCATGTAAGCTTTTCCTTTTTAATTCTACTTTGCCTTAGGTTGTATAGTACAACTTTTAGAACCATATTAATATCATGAAGTCAACAACTTTCTACCACTGGCGTTTAGAAAACATTTCATAACCAAATGAAGCTTCCAGCCTTCTTCCACATGTTGATTTTCATTGTATAGTTTCTCAGCTGTGGCGAGTGCAAAGCAGAAACTCACCATACGTATGCAATTGCTCGCAGCTGGACTTTGTGCTCACAGTTGTTCCATATCGATATTGAAACGCAGGACATTGAATACTTGAAGCTTTATTCGTCACGGTATGGCAGGGAGGAAGGTTTGGCTCTCCTCGAGAAGACCGGCGTGTATCTTGGCCCGGATCGTTATGCACTTGATCATGGACCAATTGATGTAATGCGTGGTGAGGTATACCGCACCTGCAGGTCTTAGGGCAAAGCCTGCCAAACTACTACTGTTCTTTAATTGCAGCACCTCTGTTGTTGTATATGGTTTTCCATGTGTTAGCCAAGTGGAACTTAGTAAATACTTTTGATCAACTCATCAAAGCTGGACTGGGCTCGTGTGTGTCTTTCTACTTTGGATGGGCGAGGTAGAGCCGTAGAGGTCCTGTACATTTGAAAACTAATGGGATCAAGTGAGCATCTATGGATAGAATGGAAGCTTGGACGTCTGGGCCTGTATATATTTGTAATGTGCGATTTTCTCGTCAACGCAGCCGTGATTAATCATTTCTTGTTGCCAATTTTTTTTAAAAAAATCGATTACCAGTTCAAGGTCTGGAGGCAAAACCCGGAGCTTGAGAAGTGCTTCGTTAAAACACAGTCCCAGTCCCGACCCAAGGACCAAGCCCAGTTGTATGCACCCCCCCCCCCCCCCCCCCCAACCCCAGCCGAAAGAATCAGGCATAGACGAACCGGGTCTGGCCCACAACGCCAGGATGCCCATGGACAGGGAAGGGCTCAAGACTCACGGACAACAGCTAGGATCCCGCTAAGGCCTATTTAAAACGCTGGAATTTTTTTTCCTATTTCTATATACGGAATTTTTTGTGAAATTTATGTAAAATTCTCGTGCTCCAAGCCTAAACCTTCTCCTCTCCTCCCCAATTTATTCCATTGTACCCTTGCTGCCTGCATGCAACTGCCATGCCATACCATGCAGTGCATTTTATTTGGGTCTCCCATTGTCGACTCTTATTTCAGAAGGGACGCCACGGGCATGATAGGTTGCCTGCGCAACCACAATCCAGGCCCACGGTTTGGTTGCCCGTTCTTTCCTCCGAGCCAGGCTGGCCCGATGCAAGATTCGCTCCAGGGCCTGGCTCCGTGGGAACGCAGAAATCGAGCTTAGCTCAGCCTGGCCCAGCTCCCCGTTCAATTTAGTTTTTTTAGCGTCTTCAGGCTTTGGACTAATTATACTCTGTTTTTTTCTAAATTATTCAATTAAAAAATATTATTATATCTCAGCGGATAATAAAAAAGAACAAAAGCAAAAAAGGGTATTGCTACTCATCGAACATTCGATTCGGGCGTTCATTTTCGGACACTCGGCTGCAACACTTTTTTATCATGTTTGTAACTTTTTTGTCCATATTTTAATATTTTTTGTCTCTATTTTTCTTGTAACATTTTTTATTTCGTATATACAACATTGACTTTTATATTACATATTTTTGTTGCATACATTGATTAAAATTATTGCACATATTATCTGAGAATGTTGCATCAGAACGTACGATGCGATTTGCGAATACTCATATCATTTTTTTTTGCATATATGATCGACAAATGTTACATATATGGATGATAAATGTTGCGGATAGGAATACTTACATAGTTCTTTATTTTTTATTGCAAATGTAGCTAAAAATATTATAAATATAGCTAAAAAATATTATAGCTGGACGTCCGAAAATCGGATTGGATGTCTGATTCCTAGCATTACCCAAAAAAAAACCGAAATTAAGTGATGCAAGTCGTTGTTTAGGGTCACCTCTCCTCTCTGCATCCACTCCACGCCGCCGCCTCAGCATCCGCGATTTGCATCCTCTCCACGCTCCACTCTTCCACCGCTGTCGCAATCTTCGTGCCAGGGGCCATCATATCCGTATCCACGCCACGGTCTCGGAGCTCCTTGACGTCGTTTGGACCTGGATCTGATGTCATCGCCGCTCCCCTCCCATGGCCGAACAGCCTCGCGGCCGGCGGCCGCACGACCTGATCCACGCACAAGAACTAAGGTGGCCTCAAGGGGCTGCAGCCGTGGACAAGCCCTGCAACCCCTTTATCCGCTACAGCACTGTTCCTCGTTCTGCATCGTGGTATGGATGGAGGAAGGAGCCATTTCTATTTATTCTCCAATTTTGTTGTCTACATTTGGTGGCCATGGCCCAGAGAAGAGTTTGCCCAGCGTTATGTATTTCTTTCTTCAATTTGGCATTGTTCTTATTTCACTTGATAAGTACGAGCAGTGATGGTGTTGGCGAGAAATCACTTTCGTGCGATTGCTGCCAGGAGCACAGCATCAATTTTCCTCTATTTTGACTCCGGTTTGTTCTGTGCTTTTGTGAATTTCATCCTTATGGCATCGATCTTATTCGTGACAATGGAGCCGACTTAGTTTGTTCATCAAACTTATTAACTTATCAGAAGCGTCTCAAATCAGTGTCTCTTTTCTCCAACTAGTCATAAACTGTATGTGGGTTATTGCACTCCAGTAGATGCAGGCAACCAAACAACACCACCACTCAACCTACCCAACTTACAACAGGCAACCAAACAATCCTCTGTTGCATCGAATCTAGCATGGCTGGGCTCAGCCTGGTTGCTTCTCTGAGCCAGGCTACGGGCAATCGGATAACCAAACACACCCTATGGTGCACTGCCGTCCCTTTCGAGTCTGTAGCTGCATCACCTGATGTGGATGTCTCCAGAGCCATTTCAGGATCTACCTAATATGTGTTATCCTTAGGGTTTCATCACAAGCTAGGGTCCAAAAATAGGAGGGGTGTCAGTTAGAGGTGCAAACATAGCAGATAATTTTTGTCCGACCAACAGACTGAAGGCTCCTGGAGTGAATGCAGAAAAGGTAAATGTGTATCCGGTACTATCCGTATCCTACTCCAAGAAAAAATATAGAATAGGATACGGGATGGGTGATGTTTGTCTGTATATATCCGTATGTCAAGTAATATAAGAGTCAGTTGTAATCTCATTTAGGAACAAGATAACATACAGAAGGATTGCCACATCTAAGGTTGTGTTTGGTTGAAGGGATGAGATGGGATGAGATAGTTCCACAAAAAAAAGTGAACCACATGGTCCAGCATCTAAGAAGAATATTCTCTAAATTTGCACAGGCTCATCCCACTTTGGGCCATTCCATCCCACCTCATCCCTCCAACCAAACACAGAGATAAGCTTGGTCAAAGAAACCATCCCACCAACCAAACACATCCTAAATAGACAGGGAATACTAAGCGATTTTCCTTCGACATCTCGGCGATTAGTTTCTTTGTGGTCGCTCTTATTGCACCCTACTGTCTAGTGTCCTATGTAGGGGTGTAAAAGAAGTAGATAATTTTCGTCTGACCGTCCGTCCGAAGGCTTATAGTACGAATATAAAATAGAGAAATGGGTATATTTGGTATTATCTATATCCAACTCTGAGAAAAAAATACGGAATAGAATATGGGATTACAAGATGAGTGATATCTATCTATATCTATTTCAATTGCACCCCTGGTGTCAGCACAAGTGGAAGGTCATTATCATGGATCCATGGTAATCTTGACAGATCTCCGGCACCTCCATTGTCGTTAGCACTTTGCCTTGATCCATACCGCAGAAGTTACAAAAAAAGAAAAGCTGGCAAGCCAATCCTTCTGTGGCCTTACATCCCTGTACTTGGCCTCTAGTGATCATGTGATGTGGTCGTAACCTGCTGCCCTACTGTAGACTGTGGCCGCAAGATTTTCATCCGAGACACACTCGCCGCTGTTACCATTGACCGGCTGCATCAGCATACCGGGCAGCCAATGCTATTGGCTGCAGGTAGGCGTTTGCATAATTCAGGTACAGGTGACTGCCCCATCAGCAGTTTACCAGCTAACCAAACACCATCCTCTTTCCGAATTATCAGGGAAAATGTCTTTCCAGTTTCCTTATCATTTGGTACATTTTGAAAGAAAGAATTTGAAGTAGATTAAACTTGTCTTGGAGCACTTGGAAAGGAAGAGATAGACCAACGGCGCGCGCCGCGCAGATCTTGAGCTGATCCTGGAGAACAAGAGTGAGGGCAGGCAGGCGATGGTGGCTGCACGGCCATGCTCTGATAGCCTGATCGAGTTGAGCAACGACCCTCTCTGATCGGCAGCAGAGTGGGTGTCTAGTCTTTGCAAGCATTTGTAGTGCTGCTGTTCTGATTTGCAGTTTCTGCTGAGAGTTCCAATCAGAGTCAGTTACCCTTGTACAGTCATAGAAACTCTTTGTACAGTTTTGTAACTACTGCCTTTCCCTTTCATGCTCAGCTCGCCCGGTCATGATGAATGATCAGATTCTGATGAAGTCGAACCAGAGTTGCTAAGGCAAGGAGCTCTCCTGTAGTCTGTAGGTAAGGTAGACGAAGCACAAATGCACAACGAATTAATTAAGTTGTTCATGAGCAACACTGCAACAGTTAGCTACTTAGCTTTCCTTCACTGAACTGTACTCCATAGGTGCTAGCAGTCTCTTACCGTGCAGAGTATAGCACGGTCAACAAGTTGCTTATGGTTAAATGATTTCCTTTTCATCAAATGGGCACGATGATCGATTCCACTGAATGATTGAACTTTTGCTTATGCTCCATTTGTCATGAGCTGCTTGGCCGTAGCATTTATTCTTTCCTTTCGTTCCGGATCTGAAAAGCTTTTCAGAGACACCCGGGGTTGAAAGATTACCAGTTAAATTAGAGTGTGTTACGATTTACTCCACTTCGCTAGTCAGTAGTGTGACAAAATGTCCCTATGTACTTCATCCCTTTGCTTGCAATAATGCAGTCACACTCATGTACAATTGTTTTTGGTGGCGATTGATGCTAACTTTACCTCCAATTCCCCATGAATTTTTAACAATCCTAACATGCAGTTGGAAACTTTTCAGCCAACGATTCCTATTGGCCATTGCAACCTTTTTATCCTCATGGCATGGCGCCACACGACGCGACAAACAGAAAAGACCTTTGTGGTGAGGACGACGAACAAAATGGGTGCGTGTGACAGAGTGAGATTTTTCACCGATGACTTATGGATTATATTGCAATAATTAACTTTTAAACGATGTGTTTTATAAGATAGGTTAACAAAAATATTATAGTAAAAAGTGTACTGAATTCAACTGTATCGACTAAAATCGTATGCAACATTTTCTTTTGCGTACTGCCTTTCGCGATAAATAGAATTCAAAGATTTAAACCATAAACCATAAGTTATAGTCCACAAGAACCCATTCCGACCATCCAACCAAGCAGTGGACTATGGAGCAAAATAGAACAGTAACCTTTTACTGCCGGTTCGTTTTGTTTGTTACAAATGTTTCTCAATTTTTTGTGCTTGCATACTCTATTTTGCGAAAACGTATGCAAGGAAATACTTTACGTTAGTGTCGGATTGGACACAAAAAAACAAGGAAAGAGAAGTCAAATTAGTTTAGGAATTTTTGTGATAAGAAAAATCCATTTTTCTACTCTACCATTTTTGGTCCTATACTCCCTGATAACGCAACCTTTGCACCCTTGCAATTCCTACTCACATTGCTGTATTATTTTTTTTAAAAAAAAGGGAAATCAATTATTTGCAACGTCAAAGATTGCATCTTCGTGATTTGCCGCGCCAAAGGTTGCCCTTTATGATTTGCCACATCAATAATTGAAATAGTCAGTTTTTGACCCCAAATCATGTATTCTGCCATTATTCCTTTTTTACAAAAAAAAATCTCAAAGTGAAATGTCTGAACTGCCCTCGATCGACCACGCTCACTCCCAGCCGTCCGATGCCAATCTGAGAACCCACACACCCCTTATCTAGTAAACTCGTCACCCTCCTGACGGCGTATGAATCATACGGAATCGACAGCTTTAAGTTCTTTCCTCCCTTCCCAAATCTTAGGTTGGTCTCGTCTCCCAATTCAGAACCCTTCACCCCACAAAAGTGCAAACAAGATCGATCGAGGCAAGGGCCCTTTTTTTTATTCGGTTTATGGCTGTGGCTTTTGATTGTTTATAAAAAATGAATATGAAAATATAAATAATTCATTTGTAATTTTAATTGATATAAATAAAATCACTATAATATATACTATAAGTAATTTATAGATCCTATTTTAAAAGAATATTTTGTATAAAAGTTACTATAGAAAGATCAAAAGGCAAGTTAAAAGCGGAAAAGAAGAAACAAGTTCTTGCTCTAACTTCTTTCGGCGAAAGCGCGTGAGGCGATCAAGTGAAAGAAACTCAGGATGAGTCTTTGCCCCAAGGTATATCGATCATCTCTAGTTTCCTGATCAATACATTTACGTGGAGCAACTCCAACCGGTTCTTTATCCTGCTCTTCATTGTATATTTACCTAATATGACTCAAGAAATGGACTCCAACCGGTTCTTTATCCTCCTCTTCATTTTTATCGAGTCGCTATTTTCTCCCGGCCGCTAGCTAGATTTGACGAGCGCCTCCTCACTCGCTTCTTAAATAGCTAAGCCATTGGAATGTTAACTCAAATAGAGAGCTGAAAAATAATAGCTAGCCTCTTCATCCTAGGAAATAGAAGGAGAGAAATGACTAATGGGATGGTGTTGCTCTAAGAGCTATGCGTGCTACGTAATAGCTAGCCTTGATTCTTTAATCATATCGGTTAATAGTTTTGTATTGTTGCAGGCAATGAAAAATACTACCCAGGCAGCAGCCGTGATCCCTTTGGACATTTGGGGGCAATTTAGACATTTCACTTTGGGGTTTTGTGGGTTAAAAAATAATAATGACAGAATATTTGGGGGCAAAAGCTAACTATTTCAGTGATTGGCATGGCAAATATGAATGGCAACCTTTGGTGTGGCAAATCATGAAGAGGCAATATTTGATGTGGCAAATAATCGATTTTTCCTTTAAAAAAAGTTTTAAAGGTCTATTTCTTGAATCCTTGCTTCTAAAATAGGCATGTTCCTTTTTTTTAAAAAAACTTTCCCATTAATACTGGCCAATTTTGGTAGAGAAAGTAACTTGGAGGCTAGATGAGTGTTGATGTGGTGAAGAAACGAAGGATATACACACACAGAGAAATAGGGCATCATGGTGTCTGGACACCAAGCCTCCCTGTTTTTAGATTACTTTTAAATGCGTGTAAGTGCAATGATATATAATATATCAAGATAGAAAGTCTTAATCATGGATAGAAAGTTTCAATCATGGATGGAAAGTCTTAATCATGGATGAAAAATCTCAATCATGGAGCTTGGACACCATGATGCCCCTGTTATTTATACTACACATATATATATATAGCCATGTGTTCATCCGATTTGATGCATCCAATGGCCATCATCCATGATCTCCTCTCCATCTCTTATTTATTTTCTTTTCCGTTTTCCCCTTTCTCAATCTCCACCCTCTCCACACCCCTCTCCGCCGCTGTTGTCCAACAATTCCTTAGATCCGGATTCTCCATATGTAGTCAGCGTTGCTATCATCACGCCCTATCTCCTTTGCTACGGCCATCAAACTAGATTTCAACCCTCACCAATCCCCAAAAGCCTCCTCCGCTGTTGCGATCAACTCAATAGATATCCACTATCGTCACTCTCAAACCAAAGCGGTATTAGAGCTGGGAATTGGGCCGTGCCGTGCTGACCATTGTGATCCTTCCATGCCCCCGTGCCGACCGTGCTCACTGGGCTGGCCCGGCCCGAGCACGACATGCCACGCCGGGCCGTGTTGTGCCGCCCATTGTGCCGGCTATCCAGGCCCAGCCTGGCCCACCATTCGTGGTGGGCCGGGCGGGCCGGGCTTCGGACTGGTCCGAAAAAGTACGGCCCGTCTCCCACCTCTAAACAGTATTGCTGCATCGAGTTGTCCTGAATGTCGTCACCACAAATGGACTGATGTGCAGTGGCTACCTCGAACTTGGATCTAGGCTCCGCCGCCACCAATTGATGGTTGAATCACCAGGTTTAATTTGTCTCACTAAAAAGCTTGATGTAGTTTTTTTGTTGAGATTTGTTGAAAACTTCCACTAAAATCAGGATTTGAGATTTTTTTTAAAAAAACCTAGTATTGCAACATGAAACATGTGTTTGGTTTCTCTCATTAAAAATGTTTGTTTCATTATATTTTGTGTTGAGGTTTGCTTCAGGATTTGAGATTGGCCGCCTCGAGTTTGATCTAGGCGCCGCCGCCACAAATTGATTGCTAAAACATCACCAAGTTTCATTTATCTCATTAAAAATGTTTGTTTCACTATATTTTCTGTTGATATTTGCCCTAAAATTGGGGATTGAGATTTTTTTGAAACCTGAAATTAAAACACGAAACTCTTGTTCGAAATTCGAAACTTGAAAAGTGGAACCAGAAATTGCAAATCCGGTCGCAGCAGTATACTAACCCAAAAAAAAAAATCCCTAGTCCTCTAACCGGAAAAGGCCTGCACTCTCCCATAACTATTTTTCAAAAGAAAAAGGTTACCAAAATCACACCCCATTTCCATGTCGCTTGGCATGGTTGCTTTCTTCCTTTTCCTTCCGTACACGGTGATAGATACAACATATACAAGATGTGGGTCTTCGCGACCCCACGGTGCTTTTGCGATATAGCATCTATCCACAAGCGCCATAGTACTAGCAACGTTCGGCTAATCGTTTTCCAGTAATAATCCATCTTTCTTGCAAGAAACACAAGTGAAACAAAGCACTCGATCGCGAAAATTTCTATTGTATACCGGTGACACAATCCACTTTGTGTAATACGTGAATGAGATAATGACACGTGACAAAAGTACTATAGCAATTATTCTAAAAATATTTTTCGTACAACTGGTACTGTAGCAAGAAGTAAAATATTATTTTTTTGTACGAGTTACAGTATTGCTATAGTGTTTTTGCCACGTATCATCACCTCATTCACTCGTTACATATAGAAATTTTCACAGATCACCGAGTTTCCCACTATACCCGCGTCAACCACCACGCTCCTCCCACGACAAGTCAGCAAAGCTAGCCCTGCTGGAGTAGCAGAACAGAGCACACAATAAGGTACGGTTTCTTTTGATTTTTTTATGATTTTGGTTTCTATAAAAATCAAAATAAACACGATAACTTTTTAAAACTGTTTTTTTTCAAATAGCTTTCTAAGATACTGCTTATTTCAGTTTGTACTTCTGGTTTCTGACTTAGTTTTCACTATTCCTAAATTTCGTCTTTTTTTGGCTTTTTTGAACTTTTTTGCTAGTTCTTTTTTGCCATATTCGTTTGTATTATCCGTGATTGGCGAACATATTTTTTCTATTTTAAAATTTTTTAATTTTAATTATGCTAAATAAGTCACCATCAGTTACAATATAATTTTAGCCATAAATTACCATCAGTTATAGTATAATTTTAGTTAGGTATAGTATAATTTTAGTTATAAACTATTTTTTCAATTTAACTGAACGAGCTATGAGTCTGAAATTATGTTGATGTCTTCGTTGTCAGCTGTCACGGCAAATACAATCGCACGTCGCAGCACCGGTATAGCCACGCGCATCTGCCTTCTTTCTCGCGACACGACACCCCCCACCGTCACGTGGATAAACGGCGATCGCTGGCGAGAAGCTACCCCAGCCCGGCCTTTTCCGCCCTCATCACGTCCGCAGATCCAACCGCCCGCTGCCGCGTGGTTCACTTATTCCTTCCCGTGCGACGAGCAGGCGCGAACAACAACGCCTCCTTTCTTTGCTCGCTTGACCATTCCCAGGCCTCCATGTCTCTCCAAGTCCAAGCCTGAAGCTCACGCAATTCTACGTACCTCATTTCTGTACTATCAGTTCGTCCATACGTACGTGAAATTCAGTACACGAAATAAAAAAGAAAGGGAGGGAAAAACAGCACAGCCCTTTTTTTTGCTTTTCAACGGCCTGTGTCTTTTAACTTTTCTTAGTAATTATTATTTATTATCCTACGAAATCACAACCAAAAATTGATAAATCACAGAGCGAAAGAGCTTAGCAGAGAAAAAAAGCGTGTCCTCCAGGGTAGTAAAACCACGGCCGCGGCGGTGGCAGGGGCGACCACGTGCGCACGAATCGTGGCGCGGGATCCGACGGCGGCGCGGCGATGCTACCCACCCCGCACCGAAAAGCCAACGTGCCGGAATGGCATCCTATCCTCATATCTCCCGATAGAAAGCCACGAAAACAAGAAAGGGAACAAGCGAAGAAAGCCGAGAGGGGGGAGAGAGAGAGAGAGAGAGGGAGAAGGGGGGGAGCCCGGGGAGGGGAGGGAAAAAAAGAAATCTCCGTCCACCACATGCCGCCGCGCCTCCGGTGCCGTAGGCCGCGGGTGATAAGAAGAAGCTAAAGCCCAGTGAGCGGAGTGGAGCCGAGCAGCCGCGGCGCCGGATCGAGCGGAGATGCCGCCCAATCCGACGGAGCCGGAGCAGGCGGAGGCGGCGACGACGCCGGTGCCGGCGCAGGCGCCGGCCAAGAAGAAGAGGAACCTCCCCGGGACGCCAGGCGAGAGAGCGCGCTTCGGGTTGGGGGCGGAGGGGGGGGGGGGGGCGGTGGTTGGTAAAGTTTTGTATGGCCTGTGTTGGTCTGACGGTGGTTTTGTGTGTGCTGCGCCTGTGCAGATCCGGACGCGGAGGTGATCGCGCTGTCGCCGGGGACGCTGCTGGCGACGAACCGGTTCGTGTGTGAGGTGTGCGGGAAGGGGTTCCAGAGGGACCAGAACCTGCAGCTGCACCGCCGGGGGCACAACCTGCCGTGGCGGCTGCGGCAGCGCGGGCCGGGGGCAGCGCCGCCGCGCCGGAGGGTCTACGTCTGCCCGGAGCCCGGCTGCGTGCACCACTCCCCAGCCCGCGCGCTCGGGGACCTCACCGGGATCAAGAAGCACTTCTGCCGCAAGCACGGCGAGAAGCGCTGGGCCTGCCCCCGCTGTGGCAAGCGCTACGCCGTCCAGGCCGACCTCAAGGCCCACGCCAAGACCTGCGGCACCCGCGAGTACCGCTGCGACTGCGGCACCCTCTTCACCAGGTACTACTCCCCCCAATTCCAATGGCCCCTTAGGGGTAGGAAAAGTTATTCCTGTTCGATTCATCGGCCGGCGCGCTGCCTTGGTTCAGGAGGGACAGCTTCGTGACGCATCGCGCCTTCTGCGGCGCCCTCGTGGAGGAGACCGGCAGGGTGCTCGCGGTGCCGGCGCCTCGGCCGCCTGATTTGGAGGCTGAGGAGAATGTGGACAAGGACAAGGAGAAGAGGGAGGAGGAAGAGGAGGAGAATGAGAATGTGAATTCTGTTGTGGTCGAGGTGGACGAGCCTCAGCGCGGCGAGGCGGTGACGGAGGAGCCACAGCGCCTTCCGTCGCCTCCACCTCCCCTGCCACAGGAGCAGCAGCCACTGGTGGCAGTGGTGCCAAGTATGGATGGTATGCTTCTTTTGCATTTTGGTTGTGTTTTTGTCTTATTGTCCATAGATAGACTAGATGAGATTTATAGCAAATTCGTGCTCCTTAAGTCGATCTATTAATGTAACAAGAAAGCAATGCATGATTCTTGTTTCTTTCCCAATTCGGCTAGCCCTTTGATCATTACCCAAACAAAGAGGAGTGACCTGTTCTATCGTTTGCTGGTCCATCTATTGCAGAGACAGTGGTGGTTGCTGAGCCAACTGTGGATGCCAAGCAAGAGGTGGAAGACGATCGACATGATGAAGCTTGCTTCGAAGAAGCTGATCGATACAAGGATGCTGAACTAGAGGACTCCAACCTGCCAGACAAAGATACTCCGATGCTTCCTTGTTTCCTCCCCTCGCCCTCGGAGGCCTTTGGTACGGATGGCAGCAGCACCAGTTGTGGCACAGGCAGCAGTGCTTCCAATTCCATCGCGCCAGCTACCACAACTAGCACATTTGCTGGTCTATTTGCATCAGTCACAACAAGCACCACTCCCCAGAGTAGATCCCTGCGTGATCTTATTGGTGTTGATCCCACCTTCCTTTGCCTTGCGATTGGTGCGCCTTCCTCTCTGTTCCCGCAGACAAACGCAAGCAACCCCTGCACCTTTGCTCCACCTCCAGCACCGCACATGTCTGCGACCGCACTCCTTCAGAAAGCTGCTGAGGTTGGAGCTTCGCAATCAAGCTCGTCTTTCTTGAAAGAGTTTGGGCTTGCAAGTTCCTCCTCGTCATCAAGCCCATCCAAGCCACCCCAAGGAAGGTTCATTGATAATTCACCGCCATTCAAGCTACCTCAAGGAAGGTTCAACGATAGCTCACCACCATCCAAGCTACCTCAAGGAAGATTCATCGATAACAGTGCACAACAGTGGTACCACCGGAGTAATCAGCTAATCGATAGGGAGCCTGGGCCGATGCTATCTGGCGATCTTGGCCTTGGCCTCGCCTATGACAGTGGGAATTCAAGGTTGCCGGACTTGATGATGGGGCCATCACCATTGTTCAGTCCCAAGCCTGCTACCTTGGACTTTCTTGGGCTTGGCATTGGAGGGACCATGGGCGGCTCCACAGCTAATGGTGGCCTCCCGGCATTGATGGTTGGAGGAGAGCTGGATATGGGGTCTGCACAGGCGCCGTCTCCATGGGATGAAGCCAAGAGAAAGACCCATGGCCGCACAATCCTGTGAGGTTTTCTTTTTGTAACCTTAGGGGTTTTGTGCTTTGGATTATCATTCTTTCAGCTGCCGTGTTTGCTAGAGCTAGAACTCTGTAAGATGCAGACCTGTATATAGCTCGATGCTTCCATTCCCGCCTCCTGTCTAAATTAAAAGCTATTATTATAGAGAATTTGATCCTTGAAAGATGGGACCTGACCTTGATGACCTGTTCCTGCCAAATGTAATGAGCTAACAAGGGTAATTATACTAATTAGTTGCTTTTATTACTGAAAAGTGAAAACCTGTGGTGCCGAATTGCCAATGCAGGATTGTTTCGGAAAGGATGAGATAGGGACAGGCGAGGTGACATGGGAAAAAGGTGTTTTTAGTTTTACTGTTGTTATCGGTTGGCACGGTCACCATCACCCATTCAATCAGCTTCTTTGCGAGCCTTCGTACTTTTGAGAATCGTCGGAGGATTTCCCTGGTACTACAAATCTACAAAAGCCGTTTTTTCTTACTCTGCGTTCTGTTCATCACCGGCCTTGGACGGACCATTTCATGATACTGACAATCTCTTTGCGTCCTGTGTTATGCTTTACTGCTCTAGTTATCAATCAGGTGTTTTGCCGCAGCAGCAACAGCCTGAGAACCCTGCTGAGGTGAACTTCGGAGCTCACACCGCCCAGTGCGTGTGGGGGAAGCAAAATCAAGCGAGTCTCACGTGAGGACTAGAGACCGTCCGATCGCAATTAGACCCCTGAAAGTTTGGTTGCTAGTGTACAGTTGCAGGGGTACAATTTCTCGCTGCATTCTGATGCGCACGCACGCAAGAGTTTCTGATTCGAAAGCAAAAACATACTGAGCTAGGGGCCTGGAGCTACTCCTAGAGATGGAACTAAAGGTACTTGGTTGATTAACTGCACTGAATTTTGGCATCCGTGAGTTGTGGCCTTGTACGCTACCCCAACCGAAGAATCAATTCACATCCTCCCTTTCAATGTTGTAAGTACCATTCTATTCCGGTCCAAATGGCCGAAATGTTCTATATCGGCATGCAAAAATGGTACAACTGATCGTCCATCCTGTACCGGTCTTGATACCGGCCAATACTGATCAATTCCGGTTAATATCGGTTAATACCGGTCCATTCCGTTTGGGTCATTCCGGTACCTGCAGTGATTTTGTATTTGATATTTTGATTTTGTGAATTTGTAGGATTTGTTATTCCATCTATTCCAGTACTAGGCATAATTGAAGTGTCCCATCATTTTTGTACTATGGTTATATATTTAAAGTGAGATTTTAAGTTAAATTATATGCACATATAATTATATGTATACTTATGAATAAATGTATTAAACCCGAAACGGTATGTCGGTATGGACCGGTACCGAAACGTATCATTCCAAAAACCAAACAGGTATAGCCTCTGAAACGGTATTTCCAGGTATGCTGCATTCTCCTCTCTCAGTCGGACCATCCATCCTTCCCTCCCTTTCGTCGAATATAGACAGTAGAACTACTACCACTCCACTTGTCACTTGAGAGAGAGAGAGAGAGAGTAGTATCTCTTAAGGACTTGATCGGACTAAGGGCCGCTCTAAGTGATTTTGACTTCTGATAGCCATTTAGAACATGTCGATTTCTTATTTTTATTTATTTTTGGTTTTATCCATGAAGATATAATGATGTTTTTATTTTTAATTAAATGATTTAGAAAAAAACTAACAGCCGCTACAGTACAATTTCAACTAAAAGTTAACAGTCACAGCTAGAAACTAAAGTCGGTTATAGCAAGGCCTAAAACCGTACGTTTCCTCAGACTCCTGTCATTTTCTTTCGTCAGGGACGGGCTAAACGGCGTATATGTTTGTCCAAACTCAGGTCTTTTTCTTTGATTCTTCAACGTTTACTATTTTTTTTTCTAGAACGGTAAACTGGTTGTGCTATCAGTTTATGTTAGGCTACAGCTTGATCACCGATGAAACCAATCACAAAAGACCTGTTCTTTTCATTAGACATGTCAAGTTCCTCTCAGGAGAAACATAAGAGATTGAACTTGTCGAGATTCTGGACCCAAGTCGTACAAATCTACAGCTTTGCTGGTCTAATGACAAACTTGTGATTGCACTATTTGGGTGTAGAAAAGAGTAGCACAAGATTCGGTTCTTAATCGACTCAGACGAGACAAACCATCAAATTCAGATCTCGCGTGTTACGGCACCAGTCTCCTTAGCACTCGTCCGTGTCTCCACCAATTTTGTCAAACATTTTCTCGTTTTCAATGATAACCCACATTATCATCCTCATTATCATGTCTCAAGTTTCGGTTGACAATATTTGTGTTACATTCCATTTTATCACTAAAATATTTCTAAGCACAACCATAATCTAATAAGATTTAATCAATGGTGGAGTTATTAACTTTATAAGTATTCTAGTGCAACATGGGGAAGATGCTATCAACAATCAAGGAAGATGAGTAATAAGTATCAATTGCATAGTGTAGCTAAGCAATCCATGTTTAACAGAACATTTAATAAAATAACTATGATAAGCATGCATATGTATTTGAAAGCAAAATATTTGCATTTGCAAACTAGGTTTAACATAATCAATTATAAGAACTTGCCTTGCTTAATAGTGTATAGCGATGGTTCTTGATCAGCAACGATGACGTCAAATTCTATAAATGCGCAACATCCACATTCAACACAAATCCAAATAAATTCAAAATAAAATTCAAATGAACTCCAACAATTATGATTTTAGTGCTGTTGGAAAGATATTAAATTTATATGAACTTAGAAATAAAAATCAAGTCCTTTGGATTTAAAATGAGGGAGAACAAACTCTCCAAAGTTTGAACTGAGAGGAAATTCTATAAATTCTTTAATTTCTGACAGGTGGGGTCGCCTAAGATTTTTTCTTTTCTTTTTTGATTATTTTCCTAATGGAAAAGGTTCAGTGGCCGACAGCTAGGGTATAGCCGATTTTAATTTCTTTTTAATTTATTTTCTTTAAGGAAACACTAGATAATGATAGGTGGGACCATGGTCCACATGGGCTAGGTCCACACTAAAGGCAACTACACCTCTAAAAATATTTTGGTAATTAATGACGATATGTGCATATGGAAATAACATGTCTATCAAGCGTCTGAAAGATTTAGTCTCGGAATTTGATTGACGGCTTAGAGATGCATGAAAAGGATTGATAAGAGAACCACAATGGCATGAGACAAAGGTATAAGTAGCCCATAATCTCTTTTAATTTTATCAGTCTTGGAGTTTTGGTGGAAGATCAGATTTTAGCCTAGACACTGTACTATTAAGAGGGATCATAACTACTAGCTTGACAAGCAATTTCTTATGCCATTTGGATCAACTAAGGATCATGTATGCACTTAGAATTTAAAATCTGAAAGTCAACTATACATTTATAGAAAAATCGATAGTACTAGAGTTTACCTAGTGGTGCTACCGCACTACGGTATGACCGGGAGGTAGTGTGGTACTACCACACCCTGGCATGATCGAAACTTAGTTGGCGATACGTAATTTTCAGAAAGGTATATTTTGGAGCATGTTTGCTCCCTGAAAAATTGGCAGTACTGGAGTGTAATTAGCAGTACTACCGCAGAGCGGTATGACCACAAATAATGAGTGAAATTACCGCATCCCGGTATGACCGAAAGATATATGGTGGTACGTTATTTTCGGAGGGTGGTAGCATTGTTCTGCACAGTAACTCTAGTTCAAACATATTTATTACATACGTTATAGCCGTTGTACTCCAGGTGTACCCTAGGTGCGGTAGTACTGGCCTATATACGACGGTACGACTGTATGTACTATTTTTTAGGGTATTACCCTCAAACGGTCGAATTTGTGGGTAAAGGTTATAAATAACCCCCCACCAGCTCTAAGACAACAAGAGAATACTTCATTGAATACTCTTGAGCTTGTAGCATCTTCTCCACACCTCATATACATCAATTGTATTCATTTGAGGTAGTTGGGCCTAATTCAAGTGCATTCATTTCATTAGTTGATCCGTGGCACTTGGATTCTTTCGAGTGACCATCGTGATCTATTATTCTTGGTGCTTGCCGGCACCTAGATGGCTTGGTGGAGGTTTGTGCAATGATCTTTTCAAGAAAATTGTGAAGAGGCTCGGCGCCATTTGTGAGTGGCTCGGTGTTCGCCATCTCCAGAGCGGAGGAAGAACAACCACTAGTGGATTCAAGGAGTGAGGCTTAATTCGTGGAGCCAGTCTAAATTCGTTTGGCTTTTTCTCAACGTGGACTAGTGAAGGCTAGTAAGTTTTCGATAACATGTTAAAAACATCACGTATCTCTAATTCGGTTATTTCTTTGTATCTACCATTCCACATCTATATTTCTAGCAATTGAGCTTGTTACATCTTATTGAGCTAGAAACGTATTTGTAGAGACTTAGATTGTGGTGCCTTACAAATACTAGAATTGTGTAGGTATTGGTTTGTGGTAGAAATCTTGCTTAGTTCTTAAATTATAGAAATTAGTTTTTTAGAAAGCAAGAATTTTTATAACCTCCTATTCACACCCCTCTAGTCAGTTAACCTTGATTCTACAAATGGTATCACAGTTTAGTCTCTCATTGATTTAGACTTAACCATCTAAGAGAGAAAAGGTTGGGTAGCGAGGGTATTGCTATAGTAAAGGCATCTCTATTTGATCACTCAAATTATGCATATTAGAAAATTGTCTGTTTATTTAAAGTCCATGAGTCCGAGTATATGGAAAATCATAAATAAGGGTTGCGTTATGCTTCTTGATCTACTACACCCCATGGAACTTGAGGAGCGCAATGCTTATTTAGATGCTCAAGTGATGATCACTCTTTTTGGAGCTTTGAACGTGGATGAGTTCAATCGAGTGAGCAATTTGAAAATCGCTCACGAGATATGGATCACCCTCTTAAAAATCCATGAGGGAACATCTACGGTCAAAGTGGCCAAATTGCATAGACTCCGGATCAAATGAGACATTTACAATGTTACCGCATGAGGACATTAATGTAATGTATTCTCCCCTCAATATTATTGTAAATGAGCTCAAAGGCCTAGACACTTCACTAACTGATATTGATATTGTGAGAAATATGCTTAGAGCATTACCGAGAAGTATAAGACCGTTGCGACACTCTTTCTTAAATCTCTCGAGTTAACAAAGATGGCACCGATACAACTCTTAGGCAATTTCATAACCAATGAGTTATACAAGAAGGACGAGGAGTTTTTAGAGCAATCCTCCTCTAAGAGCAAGAAGGTTACCACTTTCAAAGCCAAAGCGGTATCTAACGCTGAGTCTGAAGATGATGAAGGTAATTCTGAGGAGGAAATGACTCTCCTCATGATAAGGATGAATATATTCATGAAAAATCGCTTAAATCAAAGTGCTATAGCAACATTCATTGTGTATGAGTGTGATGAAAAGGGGGTACGTTGCCTCTCATTGCCCTACAAAGAAGGATGACAAGGGCAAGTAATCCAAGAATAAGAACTTCAATAGCAAGAAAAAGCTTTTCGAAAAGCTTCAAAAGGATGGCAAGAATAAATCTCATATTAGAGAATGAAACTTCGATGAGGAGTACATCGACTCTGACTCTAATGAGGATGAGTCACCAAAGAAGAATGGACTTGTCGGCATCGCCATCAAGAAGGTTCCATCGCTCTTCTCGTCTTCTACATACCTAGTGGCAAAATCTCTTGATGATAATGAACCCTCATATAATTGGCTTATGGACATTGGAAGATTTGAATGAATATCTTAGAAAAGGAAAGTCAAAATTCAAGATCTTGAAGAGAGAATATCTCTCTCTCAAAGATTCTTATGAGGAGTTAAAGAAAACTCATGACTTGCTTATCCAAGAAAATTCTACCAAGTCTCACACTACCATTGGTATTACTTGTGATATTATGAATGAAATGCATAGTGTGCAAAGTGCTAAAACTAGCTCATCTACTTCATGTAATTATTTACTTGCTATACCATGTTCTAAAGTAGATTCTAATCACAATAATGGTAAGTCTTGTGATGCAAAGCTTGTTGTTGAAAATAATGAGCTAAAGGAGCAAATAATCAAGCTAAGAAAAAGCTTAGAATGGTGCTTCAAGGGTAGAGCCACCATTGACAAGCTTTTAGGTGGGCAAAGGTGCTCATTCAACAAAGGAGGTATGTACCCAAGAAAGGTAAGAAACTGGCTCATAAGCCTGCAAGGTTTATAAAATAAAATGACAAATATTGCCATAAGTGCCAGGAAGTAGGACATTTCCATCAAGCTTGTTCTATTAGTAAGACTCCATTCGTAGGATTATATGATTCGTGCTATATGCTTAGGAAAATTAAAAATGACAATGTTATTGCAAGATTGGTTGGCATTTCAATTTTAGACGTTAAAAAGAATGATACTTGGGTGCCTAAAGCCTTGGTCACTAACCTCTAAGGATCAAAACAAATTTGGGTATCTAAAAGAACTTGATTTTCTTTTGTAGGTGAACTGTAAGACCTGTGGAATGTATTGGGTGTTTGATAGTGGACGTACTCAACACATGACTGGAGATCGGAAGATGTTCACCACCTTTGAAAATGGTAGCAACGAGAAGATCACATTTGAAGACAATAACAAAGGAAAGGTTCTTGGTTTGTGTAAAATTGCTATCTTAAATAATCTTTCAATTTTAAATATATCTCTAGTAGAAATATTAAATTTTAATTTACTATCCGTTACTCAATTTGTGATCTTGGATTAATTTGCTCGTTTTCTAAAGATGGAGTTACCATTTCAAAGGAAAAAAGAAAATAAATTAGTTGTCAAAGGTTTTATATTTGAAAATATTTACTTGGTTGATTTCTCTTATAGTGATGTATGCTTAAAAACTTGTTTAATTGTAAAAAACCTCTTTGGGTTGGTTGTGGTATAGAAAGCTAGATTATGTGGGCATGATTCAACTCAAAATACTTTTTAAACATGATTTAGTGGTTGGCTTGAAGGACGTGAAATTTGAGAAAAATAAATTATGTAGCGCTTGCCAAGCCAGGAAACAAGTTGTAAATTCTCATGTTAACCTCTAGACATTGGAGCTCTTACATATGGATTTATTTGGGCTAACAGCCTATAAGAGTATCAGAGATAATAGCTCTTGTTTAGTCATTATAGATAATTACTCTAGATATATATAGGTATTATTTTTACATGACAGGGCTGAAGCCTCCGGCATCTTCAAAACTTTTTGCAAAAAGAGCCTAAAATGAATTTGATTTCAAAATAAAGAAATCCTGTAGTGACAATAGCTCCGAGTTCAAAAATACTAAAATTAAAGATTTTTGTGATGAATTTGGAATGAAACATGAACTTTCCGCCACCTATACTCCGGAACAAAATGTAGTTGTAGAGAGGAATAATCGAATATTAATTGAGATGGTTAGGACAATACTTAATGAATATAATACTTTCGATCATTTTTGGATGGAAGCAATTAACACTGCTTTTATTATGCCATAAATCGTTTTTATTTGAATCGCCTTTTGAAAAAGACTTTCTATGAGCTTTTCGTTGGAAGAAAACCGAACACCTCTTAGTTTCGTATTTTTGGTTACAAGTGTTACATTTTAAGAAAAGATGTTCGGCTCACAAAATTTCAAAATTGTTGTGATGTTGGTTTGTTGGTTAGTTACTCAACAAATAGCGAAGCTTTTCGCGTCTTCAACAAAAACTTCAGTTTAGTTGAAGAAATGTGTGATGTTTAATTTGATGAGATTAACGGCTCTTAAGTAGAGCATGAGAATTTGGATGATGTAGGTAATGAAGGATTGAGGAAGCGATGAATAATATGCAAATTAGCAATATCAAGCCAAAAGAAGACACAAATGAATCACCTTCATCAAAAGATGTTGAATCTCCTACCTTTTCTATAACAAGAAAAATTCAAGCAATAGACGTAGAAGGAAAGGAACAAGAAGAACAACAACCATCAACTCTACCTCCGAGGATTCACAATGCAATTGGAAAGTATCACCCAATAGATCAAATATTCAGTAGCATGAGTAAGGGTGTTCAAACTCGATCCTGTATAGTTTCTTTTTGTGAATATTATTTTTTTTGTTTCTTCTCTTGAACCAAAACATATAGATGATGCTCTAAACGATCCAGATTGGGTGAATTTAATGCGTGAAGTGCTAAACAATTTCGCCCGAAGTGATGTTTGGACATTGGTGGAAAGACCGAAGGAGCACAATGTAATTGGCATAAAATGGGTTTTTCGCAACAAACAAGATGAAAGTGGAGTTGTAGTAAGAAATAAGACAAGATTAGTCGCTCAAGATTATAGTAAAGCCGAAGGTTTATATTATGGTGAAACATTTACTCCCGTAGCTAGACTTAAGTCCATTAGCATATTACTTGCCTCTACATCATGTTTTGATATTAAATTATTTCAAATGGATATGAAAAGTACTTTATTAAATGAAAAAATAACCAAACTTGAATATGTCAAATAACCTCCTGATTTCGAAGATCCTAAAAATTCAAATCATGTGTATAAACTCTCCAAAGCGCTATATGATTTAAAACAAGCTCCTAGAGTATTGTATGAGTGCATTCGAGATTTTTTACTCTCAAAATGAATCAAAATTGGAAAGATTGACACAACATTGTTTACAAAAATTATTGATGATGATTTTTTTGTATGCCAAATTTATGTTGATGATATCATTTTTGGGTCTACTGACCAAGACTTTTGCAAGGAGTTTTGTGATATGATGTCTAAGGAATTTGATATGTCCATAATCAGAGAGCTCAGCTATTTCCTTGGACTCTAAATCAAACAACTCAAAGATGAGACGTTCGTGAACCAAACGAAGTACGCAAAGGATTTGTTCAAGAAGTTTGGCATAGAGGAGTCCAACCCATTAAGACTCTCATGGCAATAAACAGACATCTTGATCTTAATAAGAGAGGTAAACTGGTAGATTTCAAACTTTATAGATCTATAATTGATAGTTTGCTCTATTTTACCATATCTAGGCTCGATATCATATTTAGTATTTACATGTGTGCGTATTTTCAAGTATCACCAAAAGAGTGCCATTTGGTGGCTATAAAAAGAATTATATGATATTTAAAGCATTCCTCTAGTATTGGCTTTTGGTATCCTAAAGTTATTAAATTTGATTTAATTGGATATTTGTTTTTGGATTATGCGGGTTGCAAAGTGTATAGGCAAAGCACCTCAAGAAGTTGGCAATTGTTAAGAAGGTCTTTAGTTTCATGGTCATCCAATAAATAAAATTTTGTAGCCCTTTACACTGTCGAAGCCAAATATATTTTCGTGCGTAGTTGTTGTGCACAATTGCTATGGATGAGTCAAATATTAATGGATTATAGAATTAAATTTGATAAGATACCTCTTTTGTATGATAATGATAGTACTGTGAAAATTGTCAATAACCCGGCTCAACACTCAAGAACCAAACATATAGATATTCGCCACCACTTCTTGAGAGACTATGTGAGCAAAGGTGACATAGCCATTAGGCACATTCAGACCAAAGACCAATCAGCATATATTTTCACCAAACCATTAGATAAAATCCGCTTTTGCAAGTTGAGAAATGAGTTAAATGTCATAGACTATTCAAATATTGCTTGAACTCATGCCTCACATCTTTTGCTTCCATTTGGTGTTACTGGAGCTTTTGATAAAAATATTTTCAAATATTTCCCAAAAACCTCTATGTTCATAAAAAATATGTTTTTGGATATTATTTGGCATGGTTAAAGTATAATGATCCTGAAAGAAACTTATTTGAGTGCAAAACTAGGGATCATTTATATAATTCCAAAAATCCCAAAATCTATCACTAAAATTTTAGGAAAATCGAAACTATCGCCCTTCCTTCAGTGGTCCTATCACTTTGTGGTCCTATCGACATTGAACCTATGGTACTATCGCTCCACAGTAATATCGACGTTAAAATTGTGGTACTACGGCGTCAATTGGTGGTCGCATTAATTTCCGCCACCCCCTTATCCTCCCTTTCTCTCTCCTTGAGCGGTCACTCCGTATCTCTCAACCGTGCCACATTCTATCTCTCCTCTCTTTCACCTGTCCAAATCTAAAACTTGAGATCTTCAATTTCTTTAAGATTTTTGACATCTAGTTGATTCAAAAGCACCTAAGGGTCTTTCTCCTTCTAGATCAAGGTACAAATCCCTTCTAAATCCTTGCATTGCCTTGCTTTAAAACCCTAAGGTCTCCAAGTTAGGTTTTGGCAAATGTGGATGAACTAGTGCATTTGTCTTGGGCAAAGTGCTCTAAACTAGTATCAAATGGTATTTCATATCTGATCTATGGATTCAATCCATGAAAAACATTAGTTAGAATTAAATTGTTCATGCCCTAGAAACTATTCAACAAAAACGGTATTACTGCTCGACATATGTGGTACTACCACGAAGTGGTCATACCAGCCAATAAATGGTCGTACTACCACAACATGGTCATATCAGAAGGTACTTGGTGGTACTACCACACCCTAGTACTACTACCCTATACATCGTGGTACTGCCGATTTTGCTGAAAAATCCAACTACTTCATCTCATTTAGCTCAAAATCTATTCTCATTTGATCTAGCTATCCTCTCATTCCTATTTGAAGATGCCATGGGCAAACATTGCTATGAGCAAGCACTGTGGCTCTCTGACAACTTGAGCGGGTCCTTCTGCATGAATATCCGCTTCCTCTCTGTAGGGACTCATCTAAGCTCCTGCCCAACACTCTGCCAATAATCCAGAGCTAGAATCAGCTCAGAGGGATAGGGAAGCAAGAGCCAAAGGCAAGGCAACAACACTAGAAATAGATTAAAAAACTGAATGTAAAGAGAGCTCCTCCCATGAGGTCAGTGAGGAATTCGATGAGGAAATGGGTGAGCCAAAGGAGCAACCCATAAACCTAAGATCCATCATCAGTGATGATTACACAATTCTTCATCAACCAAATCATTTTCTGTAGCAGCAGACATCCACTGATCCCAGATTCCACCCAAGGTTTCAGTAGGAGGTCTTCTTTCAAATGTATGGTAACCATCGACAGTTTACTAAACATAAGTATGTGGACTGGGCACATCTAGAGTCCCTGGACAGACACTTAGGGGCATATAGGCTTTTTTCATTCCTCTGACATTTATGACTTAGTCTCACTCAAGTGTGACTGCAATGAGGACATCATATGACAATTTTATGCGATGGTGTACGTCTCTCCAAACTTCACCTATACGACTTGGATGACAGGACAAGAGAGGTTGGAGTCAAACAAGAGGAAATTTGAGCTATCTCTGAGGATTGAGTCAGGAAGGTATGAGAAGATCCATGATAGGCCCACACTTAGGATACATGCTTGGGTGCAGTATTATGATACTAATGTGAGGTATGTGCCAGGGAAGCTTGCAGGATTACTTCCTCTTCCTAGCCTCATTAATAAGATTATCAGCCACACCTTTTCAACAAGTGGAAATTTTGATGCTATCAGAGGATATGCTTGGAACATCATAGATAGCATCATGAATAGGAGAAGATTTGATGTGGTTGACTTGATCATTAGAGAAATCGATGCCTCCAAGAATTACATGGTCAAGAGGATCTATTTTGCACCGTACATCATGACCCTGATCATCAGAAAGACTGGATATCATGAGGGTTTGGGAGCCACCTATAAGCCCTACAACTACAAGCCTCACGAGGGTCCTCCTATTCTCGCAGCTGCACCTCCACAAGCTCAAGAAGAAGGAGAAGCACAAGCTCAAACTGAGGATATAACCTCTCTTTCCCAAATCTAGTCTGCCATCCTCCATATTCACAACAGTTAGTCGGAGGCCACTGCAATGCTTGCCTCTCTCTACCAGGGTGAGCTCCATTAATGACAAAGTGACCTCTCCCTCAATGAGAGAGTTACCTCCATTGAGCGCATCCTGGTGACTCCTTCTCCCGTTCGCTACGGCCGTCGTCACCATCGTGACCCTTCACCGTAGGAGTAGCCCTTTTTGGTACTTTGACGCTAAAGGGGGAGAAGTGATAAGGAAAAGCTCCACCGGGAAGAAGTGAAGAAGAAGTCTATCCTAGCTTATTATATATGCTATGTTATATTTGGACTTTATTGTTGAACCTCTATGTATGAACTTATTATGTGTGACTTTTAGTCAATTGTGTGATGAACCTGTAATCACTATGGTTATGTTGGTTATGTGTGCATGAATTTATAATTGTCTATTGTATATCTTCATGATTTTATATTGATGCTTCTTATTTATGCTTATAGTGATTCCTCAAGTTCATCATATAGAAGAAACTCCGCCAAATTTTTTAAAAATCTATACATATGCTGGCAAATCACCTCATAAATCCACATGCACATGTTTAGGGGAAGTTTTCTTTAATTGACTTTGAAGAAACAAATTCTCAAAATCTTTTAAGCTCATTTCAAGAATTATTTGTTTTTCAAAGTTACAATAAGAATATACGACTCATTTTCAACAAGTGGTATATTCATACTCTTTCAAATCACTTATATCATTTGGGTTGTTATCAATTACCAAAAAGGGGGAGATTGAAAGCATCTAGCCCCCTAAAAATATTTTGGTAATTAATGATGACATGTGCATATAGGACTAATATGTTTATCAAGTGTTTGAAAGGTTTAGTCTCGAAATTTTCTTGACAACTTGGAAATGCATGATCGAAGTTTACCTGGCGGTATTACCATAGTGCGGTATGACTGGGAAGTAGTGCTGCGCTACCGCAACTTGGCATGACCCCGAGAAATCGGTAGTACTGGAGTGTAATTGGTGGTACTATCGTAGAGCGGTATAACTGTAAATAATGAGTGGAACTACTGCATCCCAGTATGACCAAAAGATACATGGCGGTACATTATTTCTAGATATTGCCATTTGTGAAGCACTTTTTGCTCTCGAAAAAATGGCAGAACTGCTCCCTAGAAATGATACTACCACAGTGCGGTAGTACCGGACATTAGAGGGTGGTAGTATCGCTCTACATAGTAACAGCTAGTTCAGATGCATTTATTACACATGTTATAGCCGTTGCACCTCAGGCGCGATAATACCAGCCTATACACAGCGGTACTACCACATTTACTATTTTTAGGGTATTATCCTCAAACGGTTGAATTTGTGGGTGAGGGGCAAAAATAACCCCCCACTAGCACTAGGACAGCAAGATAACACTTTATTGAATACTCTTGAGCTTGTAGCATCCTCTTTACATCTCATATACATCAATTGCATTCATTTGAGGTAGTTAAGTCCAAGTCAAGTGCATTCATTTCATTAGTTGATCCTTGGCACTTGGATTGTTTCAAGCAATCACCGTGATCTGTTACTCTTGGTATTTGCCGGCACTTAGACGGCTTGGCGAAGGTTCGCACGGTGATATCTTCAAGAAGATTGTGAAGAGGCCCAACACCATTTGTGAGTGGTTCGGTGTTTGCCATCTTCGGAGTGGAGGAAGAATAACCACTAGTGGATTTGAGGAGTGAGGGTTAATTCATGGAGTTGGTCCAAATTCGTTTGGGCTTTCCTCAATGTGAACTAGTGAAGGCCGGTAAGTCTTCGACACCACGTCAAAAATATCGCGTGTCTCCAATTTTGTTATTTCGTTTTCTCTACCATTTCACATCTATATTTCTAGCAATTAAGATTGTTACATCTTGTTGATCTAGAAACATATTTGTAAAGACTTAGATTATTGTGCCTTACTAATACTAGAATTGTGTAGGTCTTGATTTGTGGTAGAAATCTTTCTTAGTTCTTAAATTATAGGAATTAGTTTTTTTAGAAAGCAAGAATTTTTAGAACCTCCTGTTCACTAATCGGTTATCTTGATCCTACACACATGGCAGTCTACAGGAAATGGGACCCACGTGTCAGGGATTATGGTCCATGGACCGGGTCTACGTAGGGTTGTAAGGGTGTGAGGCCCTCATGTCAATGACTCAAGGTTTAACTCAAAGGCTAATTAGATTTTTTTAATCTTTGTGGGACCTACCGTCTGTCGTACATTATCTACTAAGCAAACAGTAAGCATGTGACCAATTGTTTACTATGCGGGTCCACTTGTCATCAAGACAGAGCTCACTAGAGCAGGGAAGATCACAGTGGAGCTCCTTGCCGTGCTTGCCGGTTGCGAGGGAGGCACCAAAGGGCTTGATGAAAGGGCAAAATGGGTTGCCGACTTCGTGCTCTAGCTAATGACAGTGGTAGTGGCTGGCGAGATGCATTGGAGCAGTGGTGCGATGGCGATGAGTGGCGGAGTGGTGTGGCTGAATGACGGTGATGTCATAGCGGCAAAGTTGGGGTCAAGAGGGTCTTATTCTAGGCATGAAGGGGTGACTAGAAATGCTATAGTGTCAGTTCGGGGACCTAGGATTGCTGGGGTTGGCCGGCGGTGAGGTTCTGTAGTGGCGGTGGCACTGGTGATGGCGAGGCCCAAAAATTCAAATTTAAATCCTCAATTTGAAGCCGAATTCATGATATATGCTACAAGGCAATGCTAGGGTGATGACGACGTGGCCGGAGGTGGGCTATAGTAGCAACAGTGATCTGGCTGAAGGTGGCAATAGCTAGCCAATGCATATCTCAAGAATTCATGTGTGTCATGAGCATCTACATGGTTAGGGGGACTCACCAGTGTGGATGGTGGAGGCGGAAGATGGCCAAGGTGTGCTGATGATAGCAACCTAGGGTAGTATGGTGGGCTCACCGTGGCGGCGACATACTGGAGGACTCAAATTATCACTTGGACAAGGAAGCGAGGGTCGCGGGATGCTTCAAGAGAGGGGATTGGACTAGTGTTCACTTGAGAGGAAATGGCAGTGGCGGTACCAAGTTTCAGCCTTGTGTGAGGAAGACAATGGTGTCGGTGAATTGGAGGCGAGGAGACGCCAAGTTAGCAGAGGGAAAATGTAGAGGAGGGCTTGGAACATGATGTGACATGTGCCAAAAGGGGAGGAGCTCATTGGAGTGTCGGGAACAATGTGGGGGAGCTTGGTAGTGTGCGACTAGACTTGGGGAAGACGATGCTGTGCAGTGGCGTTCTGGCCATTTAAGTAAAGGGGAAGTAGGGAGCGAGAGGGGAAAATGAAGAGGAGGAGAAGAAAAGGACGTGCTTTGCTCGGCTTATAAGGCGGTGGAGCTTGGCGTTTTCTCACGGAGAGCTGTGCGCAAGCATGTGCGAGTTCTCACAAGTGTGGTGTGATGTGTGCTTCACAAGGTGAGGGGACCAGGTTACGGTGCTTGATAAGAGGGAGCAAGGCTTGAGGTGCCTCATTCTGCACCTCCTGTAGAGAGAGGGAGAAGCGCACAGGAGGGAAAGAGAAATCGGGAGAGAGCAGGGCGACAGGCTGACTTAGGCACAATGATGGGGCTAGGTCACAATAGCACAAGGCTCGAGGTGGCAGCAAGCTGTGTTACTTCTGCTGCACTGCTCACAATGAGAGAAAGAGGGCGACGGTGGCGTGGAGAAGAAGGTGGATAGGGGTGGCGCTAATGAGCTAGGCCAGGGTCCGCATGATAGTGAGGAAAGAGGGAGAACAGAGGTGCGATTGGCTAGGCTGAGCGATACTAGGCCGCACATGAGGAGTGAAGGAAAGGCGAGGCGCTGCACGGGCCGGATGGGCCACATGGAAAAAAGAGGGAGAAAAGGGAAAGTGGGCCAGTGGGGGCGGGGGAAGAAAAATAGGGTTGGGCCCATGGCTAGGTTTCAACTCAAAGCGAAGGAGGGAAAATAAAATGATTTAACTTTTTTTATCTGAGATTTAATTTTTGATTTTGAGTTTGGATTTGAACATCTTAAGGGATTTTGCAAACATGGACTTTATGAAAATATAAAATATTTTTATTTGCACTCAATTGAAAATTTGAATTTTAAAATCCCTGTTTGATTTGAATTTAAAATTACATTTTGGGAATGGGTTGCAGCGCAAAAAGGATTTAAAATATTTTTGAGTCACACACAATTGATTTTAATATTTTGTAATTTTGATTTTTTTGGCCAAGGAATTTATTTTAAAATTTAAAACTCAAGCATTGCTTTAGGAATTTTTTTTAAAATGCACCAACTTTTTTTAAATCCATGAAAATCATGCATGCTTTTATTTTGAAGTAAATTTGGGCTGTTCCATCGACTGTCGAGCATGCTTACACCGAAGCAGGTCATGCTAAGCATTTCCGAAACTGGAAGCCCAATCATGGCCTGCTTTTGAAAAGGTTTAGCCTTGCCATATATTCCGTCTATTATCCTAGGGCGTGTTAGTTTGATCACTTTTTTGTTGGTAACTTTTATCTTTCGAAATTGTTCACATTTTTGTTGCTAAGTGTGGTGTCCTAAGCAAACACGTTGTCTTTGTCAGACATTCTTAGACTAGAACAGTGGTGGACCTAGGAATTTCAAGAGGGCTATTTGAAGTTGCAAAATATTGTTCAATTGAAAACATAAAGGTCCATAGTAGCAAAAAATAAAGTACAATTGTTTATATTAGAGATAACATCTCAAATAATATAAAGAAATTCTAAATAATAAAAAATTAACATGACGATGTTTCATGCCTTGGAAACAAGATATAATGTCATGCAGACAAACACACAAAAAGGAAGCAACTTCAGCAATGATTGAAAAACAGAACTCAAAGACTAATAGTTTTAAGCATGATGATTGGAATTAGAGATGAACTATTTCCCTAGAACTACTAACCTGAGTCAAAGTTCAAATCGGAATAATTCTACAATAGAGTTGTACAATCACAACGAGATGCTTTAATCAAGTTAAAAGACAATTCTCTTTGTTAGATTTTTGTATTTCCAAGCGGAAGTTCAAAAGTGCTTTTATCATAAACATACTTTGTTGAACGGTTTCTAACTAAGTAACTTAAGTAGTATGCTAAACAAAACATTGATCGGACAGCCAGACATCAAAGGGATCAAATCATCCAAGTTCCCAACACATCAAACTACATGACAAACTTGATAACACTTACATATTTTCTAAATAATTAATACATAAGTCATCAGAATATAATCAACTACTATGCAAAAACTTTAGAATCATTATAGATACCTCACTTCTTTAAGCAAAATATAACTAACGTCTTTATTTAGACATATAATTTTGTTTCAAATAAGAGATCGCTAAGGGAGAAGGAGACAGAGGGATTATTGGATTTGGGATATGGGGCCATGATGCCATGGGGGTCACAAGGTCGGGGAGGGTGAACCTGTGCAGCTGCACCGCATTGGCGAGCAACGATGGCAAGATAACTTGCGACTTGCAAAACAGCCGCTCCAGTGCTCCTATAAGATCAGAAGCTCCTGCGCCACCAAACGGAGAGAGACAGAGAGGAGAGACTTGAGTGAGAGAAGAGACTGAGTGATACCTAGAGTTTCTATCGTGTGTCATGTGGATCACGATAGTGGCCTAGTGGGCCTAGGCCAGTGTCTGGCGTCAATTTGGGCTTCGGAGAGGGAAATAGGCCAAAAGGATCTAGCGATAATTTAGGCTGACTGGATATGAACGAGATGAATTTAGCCTAACTACTAATATACATATATATTATATCTTGTATATAGTAGATTTTTTGGCAAAATTTTTGAGTATTCAACTGAATACCCTTGAATTACGCTAGGACCGTTCCTGGACTAGAAACCCGATTAATTGTCACATTCTGTCTGAAAGGGTTAGTCTTGTCATTCCATCTACTGCATGCAGCAAACCAACTTAATTTACCTAATTAAGTTCATCCATCTGAAGTAGATTGCATTCCTGTCATGTTGAATGATCGTGTTAGAATTTAGCAAATGTCAGACGTGTAGCTCATACTTATGTCCTCACTTGTTGCCAAGGGTGCCTACACTTCTTGAACTGACGAAAGGAAGCCATCATCCCAAATTGCTATAGCAAGGTGAGCCGTTGGATGCCATTGGCAGCTCGTCGGGTTGCTTATGCTCAACTCTCAAGCAGCTAAACCTAGTGCTAACTACTTAGTTCCAAACAATTTGGGGGGTTCAGTTGGAAGATGAAACCCATGCGCCCATTGGAGATCCACCACTGATACTAATCGAGTACGGCTACGGGCCCTATGAAATCCAGGAGCAGGCCAGCCGAAGCAAATTCACCGCAGAACAGTTTTAATTTCTGCATTACTGGAATGCTGGGATGAAGTTGATGCGAAGCAATTAGCCTCCTTATCCAGAAATAAGTGCGCTGGCCCAGGTGGTATTGAGAACGTGCTAGCTGACAACGCATGCAATACAAGCGCAACAAACCAAAGAGCAGAAGTAGTCATCCACGCTTGAACCATCCAAGCGTGATTGTTGATCGCCGCTCCAGATGCTTGCATGTACAGCTGCACAGCTTATCCTGTTATCCCTTTCAATTAGCAGCGACCGCAACAAGAGATAGATGATCTTATCAGCAGCTTAGCTAGCTGCCACCTTTTGCATTTAGATGATCTTATCAGCAGCTAGCTAGCTGCCACCTTTTGCAACGCTTCCGTTGCAGCTTATCTTGTGGGTTTCTGCTGCTGCTACTGGATGCCGCCGAGGCCTGAAGACTCTGGCTCCACACGACCACACCAGACACCACACCTGTGATTTCTTGCTCACTTGCCTTAGCGGCTCAGCATTATCGGGGGTAGATATGCTGCGGTCTTGCAGAGCCTTTTTTTTCTTCAGAGAAGAAGAAATGTTGTTGAGTTGGTTCTACGGTTCTGCCGGCCCACGTTGCGTTGGCGTGGGCTAAAATTTCGGCCGCGGAGAAGTTACGGAATTAGCCGTGCAAGGCCCTGAATTTGGCCCAATACAGCGACCGCACGGTCTAGGAGGGTGGCCTGTCAGCCCAAGTGGCGTTGTCCTCAGGTTTGTAATTTGCTTATCTGCGTTTGCTGTACTATTGTTGCGGCTCGAGATAGCCACAAGTTTTGCGTGTTATTCGATCCGGTTTGCTCGGTTTGTAGTTTGGTACGAATTAGCAACTTCATGTGGTCCTGCTCGTGCAGATGCCTAACCTTTAACCTTTTTCTCAATAGAGTGAATTTGTGAACAGCTAGCAAAAACAGTCAACTAGATTAAAGTTTAAGCAGGGTGTAAGACCACATGGAGCTCACCTTGTGTGATGAGTGTTTGACTTTGTTGTACAAAAGTTATTAAAGTTTAAGTTTAATTTTAAGTGTCTGTTGAAGTTCAAGATTGGTTGGGTCCGGTTTGATAGGCATGTGGGAACGGTCAGACCGGTATCTTATTACCGGGAGGGGTTGAGTCATTTTGGGCTGGTCAGACTAGCTAGTGGTTGGTGGTCCGACCGGTGGGCAGTCTGATCGCCATGAGGAGAACGATCAGGCTGGCTGTTGCAGTTAGAGAATAGTAAGAGGTATTTTTGAGTGGTTTGAGTGTGTGCATAGCATAAGAGCCATGAGTTGGTTGAGTTGTATGATGCATTATTTTGACTAACATGAGTCAAGTGTATGAAACTTGTGCTTAGGATGATTGCTTGGTCTTTAGATGTGCAGGTGGCTTGAAGAACGTTAGCAGTCAATGGTAATTGACCAGGGCTAAGCGAGAGAGCTGAGGTCTATGTGGTTGGGTAAGTTTGAGTGAGGAGGCTACATTTCTCAAGCAGGAAGCACATAAAAGATAATGATTGTGAAGAGCACGCGTTGATAACGACAAGCCATTGAGCGTCATGAACTATGTGTCAAAACATGTGGAGATGATTTGATGAGTTGGATTGGTTTCAGTGTTGCTTCGAAGAGAAGGAATGGAATCATGAAAGTGGAAGGGCATTTCGGTAAAATGCCCAATACTGGAAAAGAGGCAGTGTGTGAAATTGCAGCAATAGCCTAAGTGTTTAGGTCAAGCAAATGGAGGACAAGAGTGTGAATTGGGTTATTGGAGGTTCATGGTGAAGAATGCTTTGAAAACATGCTCAAGTGTTAAGTGTAAAACCTGTTATGTTGTTGGGTTATCAGGTTGGCCTATGTCTAAGTGTAGAGGATCCACTAAGTGGTTCAGATCTAGGGTAAGAGTTGATGTGGAGGTATGTCTCCTCTATAAAATAGATGGAGAGGTTATGGAGAGACAAGAGGTCTCTTGAGGAGAGGTTATGAAGAGACGAGGGGTCTCTTGAGTCTTATGCTCATGAATAGTAGAGGGTGATCTTAGAACTTGTGAAATCATGAGTTGTGTGTGCTCTTGAGTGAGTTCTATTTTTCGGGTGTGGAGTGGCCGTAATCCATAATCTTCACGTGAAATAGAGATGTCAATTTCGTCCAAGTGATAATGCTCATGTTTCTTATGTTGTGCTTTTGATTTGCATGTTGTTTTCCTTGGCTTTTTTCTCTTTTTTTATTTTGTTGGTTGCTAAGGATGTGTAAAAGATAAAACAATTTCTTAGAGGCCAGATCCCAACCATTTATGCACCCTAATAGCAAGTTCTTCGAGGTTGTCTTGTGTTGCCCAATTTTGGCTTGAAATGAGTGATTTCTTAAGCTTTTGTTTAAGTGTTTTGCTATGGTTTAGCTTGTTAGGACACATAGAAGTTGATCCAAAATCATCTTAATTATCCTTAGCCCACGAGTAAGCTTTTGACTGCAGATTAGGTTTTGAGTCGGTTTTCAAGATGAAAGTAGGATGGGTTGCAGGTGACGCGGGCCAATGCGACAACCTCTATGCTGCTACCACCAATTATTGCTACATTGCAATACTAGTTTATACACCCCTGCTTATGAAGCACGAGAAGAGCAGTACCATTTGTGCTACGGAGGTGCTTCTATTCTTTTATCAATAGTGATTTGCATAATTTTTAAAGCATAATGAACATCAAGTTGAATTATCAGATTGAAGAATATCTGTAGTGTAAGTCATGTGCCACTGCTAGTTGTGGTGGCCATGACCTCTGCCGCCTCGCCATTGCACACCACTATTGCCGCGAGGATGGCCACACCGTGCTGGTGGAATAAGTCGAGCAGGCATGTCAGCACACCCGAACGTGCCGCCCATAGCTAGACGGTGTAGCACGACGTCCATCTGAACATGAACACCTTGGCACCACCATCGCCATCACTCGCGGCTACGCGGCTCGACCACCTCATCCACGATCTCTGCCCTTGATGCCTATGCATTAGTTTTTCGGCCGGTCAACGGCATGAGCTCAATTGATCACAAAGAGCGAACACTAAAAGGAAAACAAATCATCGATTAAGAATGCGGACACATGAACGAACAAATCCAAGGGGCTAAGGGAAATGTTGGGGTCTTGGGGAGCAGCACACCAAGCTTGGCATAGAGCTCGGACATGATATGCCGGTGGGCGCGCTTGACATCAATCGTTGCCTGCCGCTTGGACGTCTCCGCTGCCTCCACTGATGTCCCTATTAGGTTTAGCCCAACCAAATTGGCCTCTGCGTGCGTTGCCATGTGAGTTGAAGCGTCGAAGGGGCTATGCGGGGATAGGGACGGGAATAGGAAGTTGTGGCTTATGTAGGCTAAATTGTGGGCTATGCGGCCACTTAAGTTCATGTAAGAGAGAAGCTAGCCTATGGGGTGCCACTTACTGTATCATGGGGTAGGTTTAGTGGGCTCATGGACAGCCCGCGCCCACTTACACTTGTACTCAGTTTTGGTGTAATCTTTCTTGAAATAGATAAAGGTTGGAACATTGATGATGATCTATGAGATTGTTGATTGGAATATATTACGAAGTTCCTAAGGAAGCTATATTTCAAGTTTCTTGAGATTTGTAGTTATTGTTTAAAATTTAGCCCCTTTTTAGTTTTAAAATAGTGCTGATTTTCTATCCTGTGTTGAGCGAGAGGTCGCACTACCCATGATCAGTCACACCGGTCATGCTCATCAAGTCTTGTTCTACTTAGTTTTTCTTGGTGGTTTCCTTATGGTTAGGTGCTGATCCATAGCTATTAGAGTGGAAGAACCTTATGTTCTTGAAAGAAGTTGCATTGGTTTTGGTTTTTGGTTTTGGGTCTCTTGGGTTCTTTGTGCTCAAGTCTTAGCTTTGTCCTGAGGTGTGGCTGGACTGTCACATACCTCACGATCAAACCGGAGTGAGCAGTCAAACTAGCCCATATGAGTGCAATCAGACCCACTCTAGGTTTTTGGCTCAGTTGCTTGAGAGCTTTTCCGCTATGCTTATTTAGTCTCTGAACTTACTAGCTTTAGGGCATGTTTGACAACGGCTGCGGCTTATGGCTTATGGCTGAAATTTTTGAATTTTGACTGTTTACGGTACAGATTACGGAGAGATAGATACTCACTTGCGATTTTGGATGGTACAGATGTTGGGCTTTTAACGTGTACATCGTTTAACTTGTAGACCCCGTCTGGAGAAAATACTCCGTTTGAAAGTTAGGTACTGTAGCAAAAACCAAAAGCCGCCAGCTTCGGAGGAAAAGAACAGGCCCTTACAAAGCTAGAGGAGAGGAGTAAAGTCTTGGAATACTTTGGAGGGGCGGGCTCTTATTCAACCCCTCTAAAAGCCGGCCACCGATCCTATACACATGGGCTTATACAGGGGTTACAACATATGCAGATCCATCATACTATTGTTTGCAGCACGTCATGCTAAAAGCAAACAACTTTCTTCAGAGAAGAAAGTGATAGCTCGTTTTCCACTGCTACATTTGAATACCTGATCATATCCCTTTTAAATTGATTACTCAAACATTATACTCTCTAAAAAAATTACAAATGTCAGCGTGCACACCGGTCCTGCAAACGCTTCTCCTACCGAATTTCTTGGAAAGATTCTTCAAGTACAGGCCTTCATTTGCTACGTTTCCTATTGGCACCAGATATGCGAGGATCAGTAGTTAATTAGGTGATTGATTCGCTTGCTGATCACTGCCACAACATCAACATGTACGGAGGTAAAAAAAATGATTTCTTCATTTCCTTACGGCTGAAAAAAAAATGCCAGAAATGGCTACATGGTTGCCACGTTTCGCCGTGCCATCGGCAACGTACTACCTGGCTACTGGCTAATCACCTTTCTTAGCGCGTATGCTATTTCGCTTAGGCATTGAGATGGAGTTTTATTTTAGTGATATGTGGGTCATGTCACATGGTTAGTGGCGTAATTCAAGGAAAGGTGAAAGATTCGGATAAAGTTGAGTACCTTTTAAGGGTAAAGATTAAAGGAAAAACCTAGTAAACGCTATCCCATTAGATCCTATTTTAACATGATACGTCTCCACCATTGATACGGATGTCATTACTATTCTAATCCATTCTCCTAGCCACTCATCAACATCTACCTTATCCAAACACTAAGTTCCTCCATCTCTCTCTGACAATCAAACTTCACCATCTTTTTATGAGAACCACACTCATTCATTTCTCTCCCTTTCTCTCCGCACTCGTGTAGGGCGAGCTGAAGTAGTTGAGGAGGAGGTCATGGCGGTGCTCCATGATCGACGACAGGGGCCGAGCACACGACCATTGAGGGCCACGGTCAGAGAGGGGCGGGCGGTGAGAGGGCCACAGCGGTGCAGCCAGATCACACTAGATTTGGCGCCGTGACCAGAGAGTGGTAGGCAGGAGCGGCAACCAGATAAAGGGTGTGGCCGGAGAGGGGCAAGTGGCGAGGGGGAACACGGCGGTGCGAATGAAGAAGGCCAGGTGGAACGGTGGCTAGAGAGGGGTGCGATTGGAGGGGAGCGATGATGCGGGCCATATACACCATCCGCAACTGTGATGGGTCACTGCGCACCTCCAACGTCTTTGCCTGTCTCCATCACCCTCCTCTCTTCATGTCCCGTCCCCATGCAGTGCTGGCCAAGGCGGGCACAAGCACCGCCTCTATCGTAGCCACGGTGAGAACATCGAAATTCCTCCCGTACGGTGGATAAAGAACATACTTTTTGAAACTTTTTGGTTAAAACTCGTCGAAACTCGTCAAGCTTACTGAAACTTCTTAAAACTTTTGGGTTGAAATTGTTAAAATTTGCTGAAACTTTTTGAAGCTTTTATATTAAAACTTGACAAAATATGTTAAAACTTGCTAAAACTTCTTGAAACTCTTTGACTGAAATTTATTGAAACATGAATTTGAAAATCTGAAAGTTGTTAAAATTTAGTCTTGAAACTTTCTTGGAATATTCTAAAATCATGTGAAACTCACCGAAACCTAAAGTCTTTTCAAATATTTTAAGAAACTTTCTAAAACTTATGAAACCTATTGCTATATTACTTCAACGATATACCGTTCTCTGGTCATCTCCAAGATTAAAATGGTGCATGCAAATCTGTGCCTCGTACAAGTAAAGATTAAATCTTAGAATTTTTTACACAGAGTTTGATCCAATACGCTAGTGCGGTAAATTAATTACTAAATTAATAACTATCTGTACCAAAATGTACTCTTTAATACTATGCGAAAACTTGCAACTTTTTATGTGCAAATTTACAAAAAGGGTCATCCTGGACGCCTCATCACAGATGATTCAACACAAACCGTCAGTAATAAAGTTATCTAGACGGTTTTTTCGAACCGTCTATGATAAACAAAAACCGTATGTGATGTTTGTACTTATCACATATAGTTTTTATTTCGAAACGTCTGTGATATTATTACAAACGGTTAGGGTTAAAAACTGTCTGTGATGTCAGCATATATCACAGATGGTTTTTTTTATTTAAACCATTTGTGATACTTCACTCTATGATAAAAATTGTTTATGATATGTTTCCCGCCTCGCAGTCCTCTAAAATGTTATAATCTCCCGCCTGAGGCCGACTAGGATTCTGTTCCGAAATATCTTTAGTCAAATAGGCATAACTTTTACATACGGTATCTGTTTTTGACGTTTTTGTACTTGTTGGAAAGTTAACGACGAACCCGATCCAAAAAACGACCAGCTTGCGCTTATCATCCTCTAAGACCAAAAATTGGCCATCTTTAACCAAAAACCGTCTGTGATACTCGCACATCACAGACAGTTCCATCTACCAACCGTCTGTGATGTGAAAGTATCACAGATGGTTCTATATACCAACCATTTGTGATAATTTCCGATTATCACTGACCTATAAATTTAGACGGTTCAGAAAATCGTTTGTGGTGACAGTTCTGAACCATCTGTGATGACAGTATAATCCTTTTTGTAATAGTGTGCGTTTAACCATGTATCATGAGCTTTTGTTACTACTCCATAGATTAAAGTGTCGTTCTCTCTTTCCATGTGTACAAGATGCAACACTCCATTTGCATCTGCATCATGGAACTTCCACAAGCTCTGATTACTGGAATGAAGCCATTTAAAAGCAACCATTTGAGATTAGCAAAATTTTGTCCAAGGATTGACCTTTTTTGAGTCTTCTATCGCCATTTAAGATTGTCAACTGCAGGTTTTGGGCAGATCCAAGGAGATTAGCTGGAAGTTGGGAAGCAGGGGCGTGGCTTGTCCGGGAGTAAGGGCGCCTCCATTTGTTTAATCACCTTTTTAGTCAGTGTAATAGGTGCATTATAAAGCAAGTGGAGATCACGGAGCATGTGGGAGAATCGAGCACATGATCATGGGAATTTGAGTTTATCTCCTAACCAGCCTGTTGCTCTCTCTCTTGGACAACTGTCCTTAGTTTACTAGTACAAGTACTAATCTTAATTGAAACCAGCCTAGATATGTGTGTAAAGAATCATGATTATTCAACCTTCATACAGCTAAGCTCAGCTAATGAGCATAGGACGCCCATTTGGGTTTGTTTTTTGGCTTATCGTTTATTTTACACCATAGTTATTGATAATTTTTTTAATATAATTAAATTTGAAAAATAAAAATAGAAAAGATAAGTTAGCCCATCATGAACAAAACAAACAAGTACGTGAAAAAAGTAAAAAAAGCTAGAAAAAAAGATGAAATTAAAGAATGGTGAACTACAAACTAAAAACTAGAAGTTCAAACCGAAATAAACAAGGAATTAGTCTCCTTATCCCCTGCAGCTAACCATGATGCATGGTTTCTTGTTCATCTATCCACCATATCCAGTGAGTTTTATTGAGAATGGCTTCTCATGTATATATGGATGTCTATGCACTATCGTACCTATCCAATGGGCCTTGAGATCGATGAAAACTTTCAGAATTTAAAGCATCACCCTATCTTCTAATAATTTTGATTTCTTTGCACAAATTTTGGAACACTTTGAATGGATAGGGTAGTGCATACATACATACATACATATATATATACATACATACATACATATATATATATATATATATATATATATATATATATATATATATATATATATATATATATATATATATATATTACGTGAGACATATGGGTGCCTAGCCACCCACATCAAGAACCGTTCGATACATGTATAATTGATAAGCACATGATATAATACCGTGTGTATAATGTTTTATACCCTTAATGTAATCATATTAGGTATTGATTTAGATGCCTAGCCATCTAGGTGCATGTTTCAGACCTGCTTATTCAGCAAGAATCACCCTCCAGTACTTTTAGCAACATTTTGGAATTACATTGTTAGGAAAATTCTCTAATTGCAAACCCATATCTAGTAGAACTAGAGGAGTTAAAAATATGGGCATGTTCTTTTTGGCTGAGACTTATGGCTTTTGGCTGCGGTTTGTGGTTTTTAGATTATTCGTGCAAGAGATTACAGAGTAACAGAAACTCACGTGCAGTTTTTGCCGATATAAATGAAGTCAGTACAATATGTACTATAATTAACTAGTAGACCCTATGTTGAAAACACACTCCGTTTAAAAACTAGTTAATGTAGAAAAATCAAAAGCTGAAAAAAGAACAGGGCCTATAGGTAAGTTGTTTCCTCAACATTTATCGCAAAACTCTTCTAATTAAATTGGCAAGATGTGTTAGTTAAATGTTCTTCCTGAAGTTGAGTTCTCTTGCTTCTTTTCATGACCAAATACAACTGCACTCTACAGTCCACACTGGAAGATCGAGAGCAAGAGACGATCGACAACGCACATGGATAATGTGGATCGATAAGACTAGTTGTTACTTGCACCCAACAACAACTACGTACATACGTGTGGACCCAACAGGCCCCTACATTGCCAAGAACATCCATGGCGGCTAATTTCTTCTCACAGTCTTGTGACCTGAGCTACTAAACGGGGAGGAGTAGATAAGTCTTACCGGGAATGCAGAAAGCACAGTTCAACATGGGGACACACGATATTGAAAACTTGCCAATGGAAGTATAGATGAGTCGGTTGGAAAGTGCATGCTACTATTCAAAGTTTCCAAGCAGGCTATGTGCATGCATCAGGAGATCGGCTGTCGTGAATGAGTTGGGTTCGAACAAAGCCAAGATCCGGTCTACGTTATACTGTAAGTCTGTAAGCTTTACACAGTTCAGAAGAAAAGAATGCGGCATCAGCTGCACCCGTAAATAGATGCCCTGGGCTGATGAGTAGATAAGCAACCAGTTCGGGATGAGTCGATAAACTTAGAGCTTTGTTCGTGTCGGAAAAAAGGCTGCACTGAACATTACCCTGAACATTGTTCAGATCTAAATGCAAATGAAAATATGATCTGCATGGCCTCGATCACCTGCAGTAGAGGTGCAAACGGAAGTATAATTTTTGTCCAACTAACTAACCGAAGGCTCGCCACTACTACAAAAGGGGTTATTCTAGATGCCTTATTACAGACTTCAATACAAACCGTTAGTGATAAAGTTACCACAAACGGTTTTACAAGATGAACCGCCTAAGTTCACCGTGATGGAAATAACCATTTGTGATAACCTACTTATTACAAACGGTTTTTATTTTGAACCGTCTGTGATGTCTGTACTTATCACAAACGGTTTTTATTTCGAACTGTCTATGATACAGAAATCACAGATGATTTTTGTTCTGAACCGTCTGTAATGTGTTTGTGATGACTTACGTACTTATCACAGACGGTTCTTTACTAAGAACCGTGTGTGATAATATTTCAACTTATCTGCTCTCGTTGAATTTAAATTTCTCACTTATCTCGTTAGATTTGCTCTTTAAAATAGAAGGCTCGGCTATTCTTCTCTTCATCTCCTCTTCTCTCTTCTCCTCCACTTCTCGTCAAATTTTCCCTTACAAATAGAATGTTCAGTCAACTCTTCTTCTCCTCATCTCCTCTTCTCTCGTTTTACTTCTCCTCTACTCCTCTCCTTCCCCGCCTCTTCTTCAATCCCATCCATCCGATTTAGCTAAGTCTACATTTTTACCGTGGCTTGGATGCCCAAAATTTGGCTAAGTCATCATTTTTACTGTGGCTTGGATGTCTAAAATTTGGCTAAGTTTTCATTTTTATGATGGCTTGGATGGTCAAAAATTCTAGTTTCGAACCATCTGTGATAACGGACGATTACAAACGGTTCTAGTTCCGAATTATCTGTGATACGGTTTTCACAGACGGTTCAAAAATCATTTGTGAATAACCCCTGTTATCATTGACCGATGAAATCAGATGGTTCAAGAAACTATCTGTGATGACAGTTCCGAGCCGTCTGTGATGAACTTCTCTATGGTAGTGCGCAGAGCGAATACGGAAGAGGTAAATGAGTATTTGGCACTATCCATGTCTGATTCTGACTCCTAGGAAAAAATATAGAATAGAATACGAAATGAGTGATATCTGTCTGTATGTCAAGTAATATAAGAAAGTTTGTTATGACTTTTCTTAGAAACAAGATAACATACAGGCGGATTGTCACATCTAAACAGACAGGGCATACTGAGTGCTCTTCCTTCGACATCCCGATGATTTCACTCTGCTTTCCATGTTCTGCGTAAAAAAAGTAGATAATTTCCCTCCGACCAACCGTATGAAGACTTACGGAATAAATATAGAATGAAAATAGGTATCTAGTATTATCCGTGTCCGACTTCGACTCTGAGAAAAAAAATACGAAATAGGATATAAGATGAGCGATATCCGTCCGTATTCGCTCCAATTGCACCCCTAACAGCAGGTGTAGTTCAGCTGGACCTACGTGTCAGCGAAATGGTTTGTACGCACAACACTTTCGGGGGGGTTCAATGCTTCAACTGCAGTTCACATTATATGCCACGTACGCTACGATAAAACCAATCAACCGAGCTAATGAGCACCAATGGCGCCTTCGGAACATACTTATCGGTACCGTACCAGTGCTAGCCGGTATGGCTAGTATATACTATTTCGCCTCTTAAACGGTACAAAGCGGTCATACATTTCGTATGTCTTTCATATCGGTCAATACTGCCATACCAGCCCGATATCGGTTAATACCGGCCATACCAGTGAAATTGATATTACCGTTTATTGAACTTATTAAATTATATGTTATGTTTAATTTTATTACTATGCATTTAGAGTAATATTACAATCAAAATTCGCATATAAGTAACATACATATAATTATAAATATACATTATTATACAAAAATCTAAAATCGTACATCAATATAATCCAATACCAAAATATATCATTTAAAAAAATAAATCGATATAGCCAATGGAATGGTATCATAACCATATTACTCCCGGGGGGATTCCCCGCCGGGGAGAGCAGCCACGTCAGCCTGTGAGCGCGTTCGGCCGGCGCGTGGCCAGGAAAACTTTGGTACGGTCAGGGGAGCGGTTTTTGCAAAAAAGTCCCTGTATTTTTCTGAAATTACGTAAAGGTCTTTTTTCCTCGCAAAAAGGTCCCTAGGAGGTTTTTTTAAAACATTTTTTTGCGAAAACACCCCTCCATTTCACCGAAATTTTGTGTACTTTGCAGGATTGCGCCCCGCGTTTTCTAAATTACGTACGGATCCTCGTTTAGTTACGTACAGACCTCGCTTTTTTACTAAAAAGACCTTTGGCTTTTTCGAAAATGCGCATGTGCCCTCGATTTTTTTTAAAAAGTCATCACGAATTATCGTCTCTTTTACTTCGGTACACACGGTGGCTGGCGCGGCGTGACGCCGTGCCTATGAGGCTAGTTTGATAATATGATTCGGAACCCCGAGCAAGAAGGGGAGGGTGGCGCTGCCACTTGCCCAAGTTTTTCCTCGGTCTGATGTGCGCGCACGTCCCGGCAGGGGCAGGTGGTCCGTGCATGGGAGCCCCGTGCCGCGCGACGCGTGGCTATCCTTATTCATTCCGGCCAGTGGCGCCCCGGTGCAGCCCATGTGCCCACGCCCCTTGTCTCCCGGGCTAGCAACTCCCACAGTGCCACTACTGCACTCACCCCTCCCCTCCCGACCCCTGTGCTGCAGATGCCTATGCTTGGTCTCTTTTCCTTCCTTGCCCCTAGACCAGAGCCGAGCGAGCCTAAACAGCTTGTGTACGGGTATTTTAAACTAGGGTTAACTTCTAGGTTCTATCTGTATATAAAAGGGGGATTATAAGAAAGAAAATAGTTATATATAATTTTAATTGGTACAGCTAAAGGTAATACAGTGTCTACTATAATCAACTTATAGAACCATTTTTAAAAAGATATCAGTTAAAAGTTAGACACTATAACAAAATATAAAAACTAAGGTGATGATCATTTGGGTTTATTTTTGAAGGCTTATGGCTGAAATTATCTCACACTGAAAATCCTGTTCCTTTCCCCTCACCTGAAAATCCTGGTTGAAATTATCTCACACTCGATGTCTCGATCTTACTGCATATGTGTATCCGCGCTGATTGATCGATCACTTTTATCTTTCATATCTTTCATGAATGGCATGATCAGATATTCCTTATCTACATTGATCGGGTCGGGTGGATCAGAGCGTGATTTTGAGTCCGCATGTTCTCGTCGAAAGATGAGTTCTCATTTGACACGTTTCCTAGCTTGCCATCTTTTTAATTTACCGAGAGCTTTCGCATTGCTGTGTGAGCTAGGGATCATATATGTCACGCCAAACGCGCAACCTGTCGACTTGCGGTGCGTGCTTGCCAGCATGGGCATAAAATTTGTGGAATGTCTACCGATCACTTGGCTCTTCTTTATCATTTTTTTTAAAATTTTGGACTATTGGATCTGGATGCCAGGACCATCCTTCTACCCCTCCCCCATCATTAAAATTCAGATTTAACCCTACCCACCCCTCACCTTACCGGCGCCGGTGAGGGCAACCGGTTTCCTCCACCCACCGCCACTTCCGCCTCCCAACGTGTTTGCCGATGCCAGCGCTTTCCATTCTCTCACTACTATAAAAAAAGGTCATCACAGACAGTTCGAAACTGTCACCACAGACGATTTTCTGAACTATCTGAATTTATGGGTCAGTGATAATCGGAGGTTATTATAGACGGTTTATGAACCATTTATGATAAATACAACACAAGCAGTTTGTAACTAGAACCGTCTGTAGAGAATACTATCACAGACTGTTCGAATCAAAAACCGTCTGTGATACTCACACATCACAGACGGTTCTAGTTACCAGCAGTCTGTGATGGACAACTATTGTATATAGAACCGTCTGTGATACTTTCGCATCACAGACGGTTGGTAGATTGAACCGTTTATGATGTGCGAGTATCACAGACAGTTTTTGGTTCGAGCCATTTGTGATAGTCCTTCATAGACGGTTTATACCATAAAATCGTCTGTGATATTTCATTCTATAGCTAAAATTTTTTCTATTTTTTGGCCAGCCTCAAGATATGTTAGCTATACACTTCGAAAATAAGCAAATACAGTAGCAAACATAACAGCATAACGCGGAGTACTTGCGTTGGTACCAACCTCAGACACATACCAAGCTCCTACATGTCATTGACCAGCCCATAGCACACGTCGCCGCACCACAGACACGTACCCCGCGTGGGACACTCATATCGCGGTACATTATATCTAATTTTTAAATATTCCCTAATATCAATGTCACTGAGATGATTGACCGTTTCGTGTTTTTCCAGTAGGCTGATGTTGGTGCTACGATTTGGAGGGAGTCTCACACCATGAAGGATAGGATCGATAGTGGTGCGGAGGTGACACAGGAGGAGTCAGTGAAAATTTGGTGTTGTGTGGAGGCCTAAGGTACATGTGTCATAGCCCTGTTGTCTTGCACGAGGCTACTGGAGGTTCGGACGCCCAGTGCACACACGGTTCGTCCACCGGAGCCGGCTCGACTGGCATGGCACCACACGGGGGGTTCTACTTGGGCATGTCCTACACCACCTCAGCCTAACGAAGCGGGGGGTCAGCCTAGGGACGCCCTTGTACACCGCCAGGGCAGCTATTTGCGCATCATCCATACATCTCTGACTTTCCCACACAGGGGCGTACTCTGTGCTGTACATCCCTCCAGGTGTCATGGTGCCAGCTGAGGGTACACTTCACTCTTGTCGGTTTTATTCCATTACTTTATGTGACGAATTAATGATATTTTTATTGCAGGTCTTGTCTTCCCCGACCAGGGATGGGGGGTCTCCCCGGGCCAGGACGACATGGACCAGTACTTTTCGGATTAGCCTAGTTAGGCGACGGGCTCTGCACCTCGGGCCACACCACCGGAGGTTCTCTCCGGGAGTGCCCTCACCGATGCACCGGTGGCCACACAAGCAACGGTGTAGTCCACTCTACCAGATTAGGGGCGTGTGCGATGGTCTCCTAATCGTCTTACCTTGTCAGGGCGCCGTCACCCGGTGCTGAGGAAGATAGCCAAGCGGGGCCGTATGGGAGGACGCGGACACGAAGATGGAGGGGGCTAGGGTGGTGACGGAGGAGGGGCTGGGGATGCTGTTGGGGGTGGTTAGTGCTGACTGTACACTTTTTGTTCATGTACTGCTTACGATTCTTGTTTATGTAGTATGTTTACAATACTGTGGCGAGTTTAGTTGTACTTCTATTTACCTTGTCGACGCTCGTACCACTGAATTGATGGCAATACACTGACGACCGCATCAATCGAGTAGTGAACTGCATTGATGGCAACCGCATCAATGTACGAACCATTCAATTACATGCTTAACGACATTGCAAAATATTTCGAACAACATGTGAGAGTACAATGGTACAACCATACACATTATTGCCTACAGGTGGAAGGGGCCTCGTGATACCCATATGGAGTGTTGTTGAGGGGGCCACCTCATACGTGGTTGATCGTCGTTGTAGTGGCAAGGACATATACTAGGGTTCGCACAACAACATGTTGGGTCGTATGAACTCCCTATGTTGATGCCCTCCTTATTGCCCCTCTCACGCTCCATCTGTTGACAGAGGTCATCGTTCTGCTCTTCGAGACTTTTAATCTGTGCCTCTAAATCAGCGATTCGCTCCCCAAAACGTATCCATGTACCTCACAACATACCGTTCATGGGGAGGATCAATCCATCGTACAAAGTCACATTTATCCATCTGCTATAAAGGAACGTTAACATCGAAACTCTATTAGTAGTACTACAAAATATATGAGTGCCTACTTGTATCTCGGAGTACCCGCCATCTGTATGGCCTTCTTCTACCTGCACCACCACGTCCTGCATGTGTTTGCATTTCGGCCACACTGGCTGAGCGCGCTTGTTTGGCAACAAGCGGTATGTAACACCGAAGTCCTCCTTCCATTCGAGCGGAAGGTCTCCGTTTGGTGATCCATATTCAACTGGCCCCTCGGCGTCTGTCATGGTGGCTTACTCTATGACAGAGAAGATAGTTGTTCCTACCAGCAATGCCTTGGACATTCATTTTATAGCGTAATTGCGATGTCATAGCGTCATTCATAACACAGGGCAGTTTTGCGCAGTAACAAGACCACACATGCCATCTTTGCGCAGCGACATGACATGACAGGCCCGCTTTAAGCAACGACAAGACTACACATGCCAGCTTTGCGCAATGATATGACCACACAGTCTAGCTTTGCTCAGTGACATGACATGACATCCTAGCTTTTCGTAGTGGCATGACATCACGGGCCAGCTTTGAGCAGTGAGAAGACCACACACACCAGCTTTGCACAGCGACATGACCGCACGCACCAGCTTTGCGCGGTGAGAAGACCCGACGAGACACCTTTGCGCAACGACAAGACCACACGGCCCAACTTTGCGCAGTGACACGACTAAAGGGTGCAGCTTTTCACAGTCCAAAGACTTGACTGGGCAGTTTTGTGTGCCCATAATACCACACTTGGTAGCTTTGCACAGTGATGCGACCACATGGGCATCTTCATGTAGCGAGAAGGCCACAAGAGGCCTTATAAAAGGAGGTCAAAGAGATTTCTGAGAGAATACTATACAAGCAAACTCCACACTACACCGGCACTTACTTCACCACACTGGGATGGACAAGAGGCAGAAGAAGCAATGGGACAAGATGATGAAGTAATAGGAGTAGACTTGCGACCTAGCATGATCCGCTACTACCTGCGATGAGAAAGTAAGGGCTGCTGCGGCCCGGGCAGAACAAACCCAGCATGCTACGAGGTCAGCTCCCCTCAATGACGTGCCCTGTAGCAACAACCCCATCCCAAACGTTCCTACTGAGCGTTCGCCGCAACACCCACCAGAGGGGGGAGACACCCCCCTTTGTTGGTGTCGGGACCCGTGCAAGTTCTTCAAGTTTACGCACCGCCTCAGCCTAGGTATGCATTACTGGGGTTGCGCAAACTATTTCAGTGACTATCCCGACCACTGTCTTGACACCGTGACCTATCGGCAACCTGTAAGGATCAGGTGCACCGTTTCCCCTACTTTTTCTCCTTCAAAGTACGCATTAACAACCTCTTCATGTATTTACAGTCCCTGGAACCTCTATGTGGCTACCGTAAATGAATCGATCTTAAGATCCAACCAGAGGACCAGTGGGCCCTCGACTTGCAGGAGTGGAACGTCACAAGGTTCTCCGAGATCCGGGAGAAGGAGCGCCACAAGCACGAGCAAACCGAGCGTATACAACGGGAGACGAAAGCTTATCTAGAGGCGTGCATGCGTAGGGAGTGGGAGCACAAGAAAAAGAGGGAAATGGAGACCAAGGCAAAAAAAAGGCCACCGAGGAGTTCAACGCCGAGCTCGCAAGGAAGAGAAAATGGCCCCAGTCCACACAGTAGGTTGTAGCAGTTGGGTTGTTTAGTCGCATATGATGATATGTGTTTTGCATGTAATCAAACCCTATGCGGCATATTACTCCCAACTGTATTATGAAGTCTGTTTTAATCCAGACAAGTTTATTTCCTCATCCTTTTGTATTTTATTATTCCCATAGCAAATCATCCAACAATATTAATAGACCAGTTTTCCTCTATGTACGAATTCCCGGTAACATCACAATATCACTTACCATCATACTTACAGATCGTTGCAAGTTCAATCGTTCTTAAAAAATTCACAAATTTTTTACGCTGCAACAACATACAACGATCATAAACTTTTATTACAAATCCAATAGATTATCTTCCAGTCATAATCTACAAAATTCACAAAATGGAGTAGTATCTTGTTTGCAGTCACCCTGAGGCTGGGTGACTGTAGTTGCTGTCGCCCTGTGGCTGGGCGACAGGTCCCAATCGTCCAATTGTCGGGCGGCTGGAACCTGTCGCCCAACAGCTTGTAGACACTTTTGTTCTCGCTTTTTCGTTGGGCGATAGGCTCCAGTCGTCTGATGGTTAGGCGACTGGCAGGCGACTGAAGCCTATTTCTATAAAAAAATATTAGCGCAGATATATTTCTATTATTTAAAATAAAAAATAGATTATTCGTAAAAAAAATTCTTGAAACACAAAGCTCTAATGGGAGACCGAGCAACTTTATAAAGCTCATGGAGGGGTAAATAGTCGGCTAGTGCACCATCAAAACAACATGCATGCTACCACTATAAAGACCCACGAGAGAATCTCCTCTTCCCGATCTTTTCAACGAAAGTGACATCCCTTTCCAGGAGCAATTGTCACCTTGTCAAGCCGCTCTTGTTTACCCTAAAAATTCGTGCATGCATTCCCCCACTAATCCCCAAATTATGCACTGACGACATATATGCATCCGGGCCCTACTTCAACAAAGTAAGAGAGAGAACAAAGGGGATAGCAAAATAACTTTTGGTTGCTGTGGGGGAGTAATAATCAAAACCAGATAAAAGTGATCGATGATAACGAATTTGGTTTTGCTATTTGTAAGTTAATAAAAAATGTAACATTCTTACGGAAAAACCAGTCACCTTATGCATAACAGACCTAATGAGTTTACTCTTTAGCTCAAAACTTACGTAGCATAGAAAATAAGCAATAAGCAAATGAATCGTGGTGCGTGCGTGAGTGTGCATGGCAGAGTAGTAGAGTGTAGTACTGCTTGATCACAAGCTAACTAAGCTCATGCAGACATGCACATCCATCCATATAGAGTTATAAAAAAGCTCTAGTCTCACGAGTTGGTTGAGTTCGACTTACTCTAGATTTGATTTGAGATCGGTCCGAACTCTAAACAAATTGAGCTCGATCTTGATTCCGAGCTTGCAAGCTTCAACGAGCCGAGTTTGAATAACTCGTTAGAGTTTGATTCGAGTTTGAATATTGATACATATTAACTCTTACCGAGTTTACTCGAGCCAAACTCAAGCTGGAGGTTTTCTATTGTTGAAAATCAGTGCATGTTGAATTGTTTTTTTACTGTTATCGAGTTTACTCTAGCTGAGCTCGAGATTTTCTTATTGTTGAAAATTAGTATATATTAAATTATTTTTAATTGATATTGAGCTTATTTGAGCTGAGCTCGTGCCTAGATACAGACTCGGACCCCAATTTAGACTCGCTCGAACTCAGCTCGTGCTCGAGCTTAGGAGGTCAGACTCGCTCGAGCTTTGTTCGTTTACAGCCCTACATCTATGGTCTGGCTCAGAAAGCACCTACCCAGCTGGCTAGCCCCACCCGTACTGGTAAATTTAGGATTTTATTATGCCCAAGGCTACGAAAGGTTAAAGAACACTACTACTCGACTTTGAAAAAAAATTATAAGACTTATCTAAACTTTATATGGATAAAAAATTTCACATTCTAAGAGCCTAAACTACTATGAACCTAATCCGCTCCGCCCTGCGTACCTTCGCTGCCTATATATATTACTCCTAGGTCTCCCTCTCGAGACACGCACCCTGTCTTGTGGTCCTCCTCTCGATCCAGTTCCTCCTCGCACAACACAACACACCGTCCCCGGCCTCTCATCCCTCTCTCTCCTCAGGTCCAAAGCACCTCCCACTTGACAAAGAGAGAGAGAGAGAGAGGCGTAGCTCTGATCCGGCTGGGACCGCGAGCGAGCATGGACCAATACGACGAGCAGCAGCAGCAGCTGCTGCTCTTTGCCTCCTACGTGGACGCCTCCCACCTAGTCGTCAATCGTACGTGTGCGCGCCATTTGCGCATCGATCGATCTCTACGTAGTTTCCTTCTTCGATCTCGATAACCAGGACATGCATGTGATGTTCTTTCCATGCGTGCGTATGTATATATGTAGGCGCGGCGCAGGGGGAGAGGCCGAGAGCGCGGCGCAGGAGGCGGAGGCCTGCGAGGTGCGGCGGCGGCGAGGTGGACGAAGGAGGGGACCCCAAAAAGAGGCGGCTCAGCGACGAGCAGCTGGAGATGCTGGAGCTGAGCTTCCGGGAGGAGCGGAAGCTGGAGACCGGCCGGAAGGTGCACCTCGCCTCCGAGCTCGGGCTCGACCCGAAGCAGGTCGCCGTCTGGTTCCAGAACCGACGCGCCCGCCACAAGAGCAAGCTGCTCGAGGAGGAGTTCGCCAAGCTCAGGCAGGTCCACGACGCCTCCATCCTCCACAAATGCCACCTCGAGAATGAGGTACTTGCACACGCATATGACGACTCATGCACGCGTATACCTCCCGCCTCGATCAATTCTTCTTCTGTTCAAGTACATGTGTGTGTCAAAGTCAGCAACTTCATGATCCATTCATGGGTGCATATATGGCAGGTGCTGAGGCTCCAGGATAGGCTGGTGGTCGTCGAGGAGGAACTGAGGCGGCTCAGATCCGCGGGGAGCCACGCGGTTTCCGGTGATGGCGGAGACGTCGCGGGCCGAGGCTTCTTCGGCGGGAGCCCGAACTCACCGTTCTCAACGGGTACCTGCCAGCAGCCGGGTGTCGGCGGCGGGGATCACCTGGGGGACGATGACCTGATGTATGTCCCGGAGTATGGCTATGCTAACAGTGTAGTCGAGTGGTTTAGCCTGTATGGACTGATGTGAAAGCTCGGTCGGCAATGTCATGCAGATCCTAGTCAGTCGTAGTGTTAAGTTGTTATGATCTCTAAGCGTGCTTGTTTAATTATGTACATAAAGTGATTAATGGCTAAATCCATCTATAGCTATTAGTTCTCCTAAAACTCCTATGTGCTGTCTCATTTGATATTTTGGTTCAGGACTAGTCTTCGTGGGAAGTACACTGTGTATGTGCTAGCTGGCAATCATCTTAGACATGTGGGTTTTTATGGATTATGACCGATGGTTTATAACTTTTGAATTTTGACTATTCCTGAGGAATACAAAGAGAGACAGGTGTATATAATTTGGCCGATATAGGTAAAGTCAGTACATTATCTACTATAATCGACTTGTAGACTCCGCCTTAAAGAGATGTGCCGTTTGAAAGTTAGTTACTATAGGAAAAGTTAGAAGCAATAAGTTCAAAAGAACTCAGCCGGCTAGGGGGTAGGGAGTTACAATTCAGACTGAAGTTCCTAATGCATGATCAGATATACAAGTTTGAACTCCAGGCGAATATGATTTTATATATACTGATTTGGATCAAAAGATCAATGCGCATTTTGAAACATGAAACTTCAGATGATCAATGTGCTTTACGAAGTTTTTTCGTTGCGATCTTGTATACTTTTTCCCCCTTTTGACTCCCTATACTTCTTAAGATTGTTCGTGTAAGTATTTGAACTTTATCTAGTCAGTACGTACATTCAGTTTGATCATATTAGTTCTCTAGTTAGTGAGCTAGTGACAACAATGAAACAAATTGCATGATACGCTAAAATAAACCTATATATTATTTGACTATTTTTTTTTAGCAAAAATCAGTCAAATTCTTAAACCATCAGATATAAATCCAATGTCTCAGGTTCACCCATCCAAATCCTATTTAAAACCAACTCTAACCCCACCCCGTCGCTTGTCACCTCCCACCCCACGTTGCTCCTTTCGCACCGTCCCATCCATGCCGCCCTCCGCGCCACCCCCTCCTCGTCGCCGGCGCCCTCTCTTTTCACGCCGCCCCTCTTTTCTTGCTAGAGCAGTTCTGCGTGCTTCCCCCGCCAACCCCGTCCCCTCCTCCAACACCCACGGCCGACAGAGCCCCCGCTGCCTCGCCGCGCTGCCCCTACCCCTCCCCACCTTGTCGCCCCCGCCTAACCTAATAGCTAGTATCTTTTGCCGCTGTTGTCCTCCAGTACAGTCCACCAACCTCCTATCCCGCCCGTCACCCCACTACTGCCCATTGTTGGGCCACCGCCCTCCAGCCTCTCTCTATGTCTGGGGAACGGTGAACTCTAGGTGCAAGGGGCGGAATTCTCCCCTCAAGCTCGCCGGCGAGAAGGAAGAAAAGGTCACCGGAGAGGAGAAAGAAGGGGTCACCGGAGAAGAAGATGGAGGTGGTGACATACGAATCTTCGCACGTATTCAAAAGGTAAGAAATCCGAATAATTTTTTTCTCAAAACTCATAAGAATGTTGTATAGTACTTCCGAATAAACAAAGCAGTATTGTTGGTCCTACTGCAGTAACTGATTTGATCTGAGAAAAGTTCGGACTGCATGTGAAAGCGCGAGGAGTACAAATAACCCCTTCTGGCACAAATGAATAATGTCACTACTACAGAAAAGTTCATCACAGACGGTTCGAAAACGTCATCACAGACGGTTTTGTGAACCGTCTGTATTTATGGGTCAGTGATAATCGAAGTTATCACAGACGGTTTTCGAACCGTCTGTGATTATGAGATATCACAGACGGTTTTTCATTAAAAACCGTCTGTAATTATCAGATATCACAGACGGTTTTTAAATAAAAACCGTCTGTGATATCTGATAATCACAGACGGTTTTTAATGAAAAACCATCTGTGATACATATCACAGACGGTTTTTACTTAAAAACCGTCTGTGATATTCGTTCCTCCTAAATCAAAATCTATTTCTGTTTATTGGCTAGCCTCAGGAAATGCTAGCCATGCCCTCTGAAACAAGCAAATAATCACAGACAAAAAACATACAATTCACACATCTCATTTCCTTTCATATACATTTCACAGACATGAAACATCCAATTGACATCGCACTTCATTTCACAAACATAAAGCATGCATCCATTTCGCAAATCAATTAATTGAATTGAAATGAAATATCCATTAACAAATGCACAGTTACAAAAGATCTACACTGCATTTGCACTTAGTGATAAGACCAATAAGAAATCATGGTGCGCAGTGGAACCGTCCTCCTGGCTTTATGACTTGAGTCAGCAAAAAGTACGCCAACTCTCCTCGAATCCCTCCAAGATCAGACTGTTTCAATGCAGTTGACGGGATTTACGCAGTCTGTCGATAGAAAAATCAATGTGCGTATATATGTAACGTGATAAGTATAATGTAATTATGGTAAGAGTGACAAACCTTGCGATTGGTGAGCCTCGAGGAATCGAGGAGTAGTTCCATATGTTGGCAAAGGTAGTATCCACATGTGTTGCCCGGCTGCTGCTGATGGCACTGCAAAAAATGGAATGTGTTAGTTCAAGAGGCATTAGTACCAACTGTTGCATATGATTAATTAATGTGAAATAGCGAATACCTTAAAATCTCGAACATGTGTCAGCAGGCCTTTGGTCTGTCGGCTCTCAGGCTTCTTCGATAGCCCTCTTCCTTGGCGTCTTGATGTTGGAGCGGACGCCTCCGGCGATGATGTTGAAGAATGCGCGGGTAACATGTTGCTCATTTTGTGGGTCTATTAGGATAAGATGAGAAAGTGTCATACCATAAGATAAGAAAATGCAATATCTATCTATTTCGCTCAATATAGGCGATTACAATACATATATATGTGTATATACATACATATACATATTTATACCTACATATATACATATATAATGTAAAAGGCATGTATCAATTAAGACTAGCAACAAGCTCAAGTTTTAATTGATTAATTTGTGCTCTCAAATTGTAGGGTTGCACAAGATTAATCTTGGCCGTCCCGCTACTAAATCATATACTCTTCCTTGATTGGTTATGCTAAATAATGAATTCAGTATTTTGAGCTCTAGATACAAACTCTACAATCTCAAGATCAAGATATATTCAGCATGCATATATTCAGACAGCAGTATTCATACAGATCAAGACCATACAAGTTAACTTCGCCCAATAATTCAGTCTTTTAACTTGTCAAGATTAAATCCTAACAGATCAATTTAATAACATGCTATAACCTGAAAACTGCATGAACCGACAGCTATTAGAGCTCAAAGACCGAATGAACCAATCTCAGTATATGAATTTATCATCATCGAGCAACTGTAAATCCCACAGGCAATCTCAGTATATGGAAGTAAGCAACTAACAGTAAGCATATACATGACAGTAAGCAACTAACAGTAAGCATATACATGACAGTAAGCAACTAACAGTAAGCATATACATAACAGTAAGCAACTAACAGTAAGCATATACTAACAGCATCAAGCATCAACCCTAAACCCTAGCAGTAAGCATGAAGCTCGGGGAGGGTTTTGATGACCTTAGGGTTTTGGTGACGGAGGAGGCGGCGGCGACGGAGGAGGAGGAGGCGGCGACGTAGGAGGAGGCGGCGGCGGCGACGCTGGAGGAGGAGGAAGGGGCGGCGACGACGGAGGAGGAGGAGGAGGCGACGCAGCAGGAGGAGGAGGCGACGCAGGAGGAGGAGGAGGCGACGGGCTCGGGGAGGCAGCGACGGAGGAGGAGGAGGAGGAGGCTGCGGCGACGTCTTCGTCCGGGGAGGCGGCCGGCGAGGGCTCGGGGAGGCAGCCGGCGAGGGCTCGGGGAGGCGGCGGCGACGACGGGCTCGGGATTTAGATCTAGATCGAATAACTACAGCGCACACGGAAAACCCTAACGAGAGAGTATATATAGGGAGGTTTTCACAGACGGTTCTAAGTTTAGAACCGTCTGTGATAAGCCTTTGTTGACTGTTGTTATTAAGACAACACCAATAACTACACAGCTGCATTCATATCAACCACCAAACAGCTGCATTCATATACAACACCAACCAGCTCTATACATAAATGCATACCAATTCACATGTACATCACACATATACATCACATATACATAAATGCCAATACACATATACATTTTGTCACACATTTTAACATATACATCTCAAAATTGACTACATCACACATTTTCACATATACATCTCAAAATTGACTACATCACACATTTTCACATATACATCTCAAAATTGACTACATCACACATTTTCACATATACATCTCAAAATTGTCACACATTTTCACATATACATTCTTATTGTACTTGCTTATTTCCTTTAAAAATTAGCCCTTCGTCATGATCAATGCGTACGTAACTAGTTTCGTCACGTTGTTCATCGTCGACCCTTATGCCATTTCCAAAAGGAGGTAACTCGTCAAATTGATTGTATTCCTCCTCGTCCACTACATTCTCCACTCCGACAATTCTCCTTTTTCCATGAAGAACTACATGGCGTTTCTTATTTGCGGGATCGGTTACATAGAAAACTTGAACAACTTGATTGACGAGTACGAATGGTTTGTCTTTGTACCCGACACGTTGGAGGTCCACAGTCGTGACACCGTACTTGTCAACCTTCACCTGTGGGAGATGCACCCAACGGCAGCGACATAAGGGGATCTTGAAAACCACATAGTCGAGCTCCCAAATCTCTTCTATGAAGCCATAGTACGAGTTTCTTGACCCATCGGTACAGAATGCATCTATGCAGACACCGCTGTTCTGGTTAGTGCTCTTGACATCCTGAGACTGCGTATACAATGTGTACCCATTTATGTCATATCCTTACCATGTCACAACTGTAAATGTCGGCCCTTTTGCCAACCATTTCAGCGTCTCACTCGGCGAGCTCCTAGCGATTTGCTCCTTCAACCATTGGTTGAACCGACGGTTGTGTTGCCTCATGATCCAAACATCCGGCCGCTCCGGATTCTGTTGCCGAAGCACATCCTTGTGCTGGTCCACATAAGGCGCCACTTCAGTCATGTGTTGCAACACCGTGAAATGGGCTTGAGTATACGTGTCCATATCTGGAGTGATTGCTTTCCTTCCGATAGTTCCGAGACCCTTCAGCCTCCCCTCATGACGAGATTGAGGGACACATATCGGTTGAATCTGAACCATATAATCGACACAAAACTCAATGACCTCTTCGCTTGCATAACCTTCGACGATGCTGCCCTCCGGCCGAGAACGATTCCATACATAGGACTTGAGAATTCCCATGAACCTCTCAAATGGGTACATGCTCTGTAGGAATACGGGCCCGCACATTTTTATCTCTCACACAACGTGAACAATGAGATGGACCATGATATTGAAAAACGAAGGAGGGAAATACATTTCAAGGTGACATAGAGTCATCTAGTCCTTTGGGATCGATGACCTTCTGAGCAATTGTGTTAAAGAAATAACATAGCCTCATGATTGTCTCTCGGACTTTGATCGGCAAAATATTTCTAATTGCAATAGGGAGCATCTGTGTCATCAGCACATGACAATCATGAGACTTCATGTCATTTAACTTCAAATTTTGCATCGAAACAAGTTTCTTCACGTTGCCGGAGTAACCAGACGGAACTTTGACACCATGCAAGCACTGGCACAGTTCTGTTTTCTCAGCCTTGGACAGAGTGTAACACACAGGGGGAAGGTACGTTCGTCCATTATCAGTGCGTGTCGGTGCTAACTCAGGCCTGATGTCCATGTTGGCCAAGTCAAGCCGTGCGTTGACGCCGTCCTTTATTTTATCACGGATGTTCAGTAAGAGACCAATCAAGCTATCGCATACATTCTTGTCTACGTGCATGACGTCGATGCAGTGTCGAACATCTAGGTACTCCCAATAAGGTAAGTCCCAAAATATTGATCTCTTCTTCCAGGTGTTCTTCTCATGAGCCCTCAATTTACGTCCCTTTCCAAGGACAACATCTAAATCCTTAACCATATCATAAACCTCGTGTCCCCTTAAATGCCTTGGAGCTGAACCATCTTCCTTCTCTCTGTCAAATTGTTTCTTCATCTTGCGGTATGGGTGAGCCCTCCGAAGGAACCGGCGGTGACGCATGTAGACGGTTTTGCGTGAGTGTCTCAGCCACACACTCTCGGTACCATCTAAACAGTGAGTACAAGGTTTGACACCTTTTGTACTATGGCCCGATAGGTTACCAAAGGCAGGATAATCATTTATGGTGCAGAACAATAAGGAGCGCAGAGTGAAGTTCTCTCGTTTGTATGCATCCCATACATGTACCCCTTCATTCCACAGTACTTTTAGATCTTCCACCAACGGTGCTAGGAACACATCGATATCATTCCCAGGTTGTTTTGGCCCTTGGATAAGTATCGACAGCAAAATGTACTTTCGCTTCATACACAACCAAGGAGGAAGATTATAGATGCAGAGAGTCACGGGCCATGTGCTATGTCGGCTGCTCATGCTACTGAAAGGATTCATTCCATCAGTACTCAGTCCAAACCTTATATTCCTTGGTTCTGCACCGAACTCTGCAAAACTCCTATCGATGTTTCTCCACTGCGCGGAATCAGCAAGGTGTCTTAGCATTCCATCCTTCTTGCGCTCCTCCGAGTGCCAACGCAGCAGTTTTGCCTCCTTTGGATTTGCAAAAAACCTTTTCAAACGGGGAATTATAGGCAAATACCATGCCACCTTAGCAGGAGATCCTTTCTTCGCCTCTGTTCCCTCGCCATCATCTGATTGATTGTTACGTTTGTATCGGGATGCGTTGCACACTGGACATACATGCATGTTTGCATACTCTTTACGGTAGAGGATATAGTCGTTCGGGCATGCATGTATTCTTTCTACATCTATTCCCAACGGACAAAGAACCTTCTTGGCTTTATACGTAGTTTTAGGCAACTCATTTCCCTCCGGAAGCATGTCCTCTAAAAGACCTAGCAGTGCCGTGAAACTCTTGTCGGACCAACCGTTGCTTGCCTTCAATTTCAACAGTTCGAGCACGGTCGACAACCTCGTGTACTTGCAGCCCGTGTACAAAGGTTTCTCTGAGTCCTCCATCAAGCCGCGGAATTTAACATACTCTCTCTCATCATAGTTCTCTTCTACATCGCGAAGCATCTGATCTAGATTGTCATCGTGCAACCTATCTGAATTCGAACCACAATCGACATCAGCCGGCGGCATGTCATTCACTTCACCGGCAATGTCATCCGGCGGCATATCATTCACTTCACCGGCGATGTCATCCGGCAGCATATGATCATTCACTTCGCCATGACTGGTCCAACACGTATAATCCTTTTTGAAACCCCTCCGAATCAAGTGCGCTTCAATTTGCCCTCGGTTCTTAAACATCTTCAAATTCTCGCAATCAGTGCATGGACAACACATATATTCCACCCCCTTATTCAACATATTCTCCTCGGTGGCTCTTATAAAAGCAGACACGCCATTAATGTACTCTTCACTCACACGGCTCGCGGCATACATCCAGTTTCGGTCCTACGTTACGTACATATATAACAACTTAGTATTAAAATCTAGATTAACTAATTATAATTACTACATATATACCAGCCACATTTATTATATTGAGACTTAATTTGCTAGCTCAATTCATATTATAAACACAATAGCTATTATATAACCAACAATTTTGCAAATTAACCATCTTCAATAACACTCATGGATTACTTAGACCTAAATTGTAATGCAATTAAAGAAAAAATAAATTTCACTACTAACCATATCTAGAGCAACCAGGAAAATCTGAATCTTCAAAGCTCAATCTCTGCCTCTTCCCACCAAATTAACTGGCCTGAAATCGCCTAGCTTCCTCCCGAGTGAAAAAGTGCGCAGCAGTGGCTAGATCTGGATCGAAATGAAGACAAATGCGGTCTGAGCAGCGCAATAAATGCCTTAGAGTCATTATCACAGACGGCTTTTAATTAAAAACCTTCTGTGATAACTAGCTTATCACAGACGGTTTTTAATTAAAAACCGTCTGTGATAATCTGGGATTATCACAGACGGTTCTTAATATAGACCGACCGTCTGTGATAATCCTTTTTCCCGCCACAAATACCACAGACGGCCTCCAAATTACAACCGTCTGTAATAGTGTTAATCAGAGACGGTTTCACAAAACCGTCTGTGATGAGGCGTCTACTATGAGGCTTTCTGTAGTAGTGTGTTTTCCTTGAATACATGCAAGGTGCTTGCTTCATATTGTTAGGTGCACTGTGTATCGACCTGTTTTAAACAAAGTTTGATGCTTCGGCAGTTTGGAACAACGTAACCCCTCGCCCTCTCTCTCTCCCTCCCTGAAAAAATCCTATGAGACGGTTCATGATGTATCACAAGGCATAAAATTCATGGGAGTGTCCATGATGTTGTTAATGGAATCAAAGTTAAATACCAGATGTCATGCTTTGAGGAGGGTTCAACCTCACATGCATAGAACCCGGGTCTCATAGGATTATTCCCCCCCTCTCTCTCTCTCTCAATGTACACGAGGTAGTTCTCCATCCCCACTTCAAAAAAAATGATTTTGTAACTTTTCTCATATATATGGTAGTAAAATAAAATGTGCAAAGTAGTATCTTATCAACTTAATTTGATAAGTCAAAGCATCACATGTGTGCATGTGTGTGGTGAGAGGGAGGGGTCATTTTTTATTAGAGGTTGTATCAATCTATATATCTATAAATAACTGATGATATTCAAGATATCTCCTTCACGTTGATGGTCTAGAAAATCTCATAATAATCCTTAAATAAAAAACAAATTCCTAAAAATTCTCTTATTAATCGAGAGAAAAAGAGAAAAAATCTACACTACTTATTTTGGTGGAGTGAGATAATAATAGTGAAGATTAATCATGTATAGATATTATACTTATTATAATTGTATACTACATACAACTATATTTTTGAAAGACAATAGAGTTATAATATGTTATAATATCTAGTTGCACAATTTGCTAGGGAAAATTACGCTAGTTATAATCATTACAGGAGTACAATTACGTTGACTGGGATTTGCTTCATGGCCAGCAGTGGAAGAAGCAAGATATCCGGCCCGATTATTCTCTACGGGATGTTGAGTTTGTGGATTGCCCAAAATAAGAGACTGCGTGGGGGAGAACGTGTGGAATCCTAATTGTTGTAGGGGTGGCCCCCATCTAAATCCATCCGACCTACTAAAGGGTTGTAAAGCCCAAAATGGGATGTGCGTAATGACATAGATACCCCTATAGAGGGCACATGAGTGTAAAGATAAGGTTGTAAAATACACTTCATGGAAATATATATACAGACCCTGGACATAGGGAAGAGGCAAGCATTGTTCATCCATCATCTCCACTATACTACTCTCCCACTTTACTGTTTGGTCAGTAGCCACAACAGTTGGCACCGTCTGTGGGAACAACGGAGAGCAAGCCTTGAGATTTGAGAAGTGATGGCACCCAAGAAAGCTTCATCGGTAACAAGGAAGAAGAGGAGCACGACGGCGGCGCTCACCAACGCCAGAGCCTCTACATCAGCAACTGGCGCGGATGGCAATGCTGGCATTGCGACCGCCGACGTTGACAACCGTGGCGTGGCGGCCGACTCCACTGCTGGCGCGGCGGTTGACCTTAGTAGTGCCACCCAGATCGGCGGGAGCCATGATGCCGGTGCCCGCGCTGGCATGGCCAGTGACCTGGCACCCAGTGTGGGTGTGGTCGGGGGCTCCGGCACCGATTTCGTCACCAACCCAGGGGCCCAATGTGCTGACGCACCGAACAACTCCGGGCATAGGCCGTAGTCGCTGCCAACCCGGGGATTCACGCCGACGCCTAGGCTGGTGCAGCCTCCTCGATGGTGGAGAACGCCCTGTTGGCGGCCCTCGGCACGTTACAGCGCGAGCAAAATGCAAGAATTTTTCGTTCCTCAGAATTTGCCTCAAAGTCCCTTATAGTACAAGTCAAAGAGGAAATCTGTGCTTGGGCTCTTGCGGGAGCTAAGCGCTTAGCAGAACTACCGTTTACCCTATAATCCTATAATCATGTATTTGTTCTTGGGGCTGCTGTGCAGCACACACTCGCTCCTTGGGAAGGGGCTCTCGGTAAATTAACCTACTTTTCCTCTTAATTTAAATAAGGCAAGCCTCCTGCCCACTTTCAAAAAAAATAATAAGTCACTGTCACATTGCCATGTATTGCTGTCATTGTCAGATAAACCAGAGGTGTGCATTCGTTCGTGGGGGTAAACCCTCACATTCATGCAGGGTTACATCAGTACACACTCTTCAAAAATGAGAAAAACTATACAATGTTGTACTGTTATCTCACCAAATAACGAGATAGATATCTACTATCAAATTGAATTTTGTGCATGTCAACTGATCATTGTTCTATTCTTATCTAGAAACTAGCATCACCGGTCACCACACAATCCAAACTTTCCCCATTCAACTCTCTCTCTCTCTCTCTCTTCAATCCCTATCCACTCCATCCAATTGGTTACACACGCCGGCGCATATCCTTGCTGAGCCCACCTCTTGGTAGCTGAGGGTGAAGGGCACACCCGTGGCCATCGCAGGAAGGTGAGGAGGCGTGGCGGTGATGGGTGCAATGATAGAGCTGGCAGGTGGTTGCGACAACATGATGGCAAGCGGGTGTGACAATTAGGGGTGGAAACGAGCCGAGCCGGCTCGAGCCAGGCTCGGCTGAGCTCGTTTAGAGCTGCGGCTCGGCTCAGCTCGGCTCGTTCAGAAAACGAGCTAAAAGCCTAGCTCGGCTTGGCTCGTTTTCTGGCTCGAGCCGGCTCGAACGGCTCGCGAGCCGTACCATGATTTCCAGCCCTGTAGGCAAATCTTTAACATAAATGTTGTAGTACTTCCAGAAAAATCCTTTGAAACCCTTATTACTTACCACAGGAGATGACATTGATCATCCTGCCACTTCAAATAACCTTTACATCAGAAAAAGCGATTAACCGACCCATATTATCTTGAAAATACACACAAGTAACTTCTTTTCCAATGCGATCCTAACTCTAGTTGTCAATGTACATTCTGGCATAAGGTTACAATCTGTTGACATACAAAAATTGCAGAACCACTATTTTATCAAACTTTGCTGATAGATCACACGATTCACACATTATACTCTACCATCATAGTTCAACATGAGTACATGATCCATTCTTTTACCTATGCGCCATGGAAAAACCAATGCACCCTGCTCCTCTCATAGACTGGTACAAGTATTTCTTCATAGTTCCCTTAATAAGCAGGCTATAAAAAAGATTAATCAGCATGCAATATTGTAATAATCTTTCATTCATACTACACCAAACACAAAGCAAGTCAAACATTGCTATGGTGGTCTACTACAAATGAATATTATTACCTTAGTTGCTCCATTGCCAAGCCATCTTCCTTTTGAATAAAACAACCAAAAAATAATCGAGGGATTCCAAATATGAGGTAATACTGATACCATAAACATTGCTATGGTGGTCTACTACAAATGAACTCATGTTAAGCCACGCATACTGAAGATACTCACCAAACAAATAATCGAGGGAAAGGGGGCGCAACAGCGGATCGGGACAGCGAGTGGCGGCAGATCGGGGAATGTGCGACAACGGATCTCGTCGTCTCGACGCCACCACCTACAAATCCACCGCGCGGATGGTGCCGTTCCAGCCCACCACCACTAGATCCCGCCGCCCTAGCCCTTGGTTGCAACTAGATCTCGCTGCCCCGGGTCGAGACGGCGGGGGAGGATGCGAGGAGGAAGGGGAGGGCCGCCGGAGTGGAGACGGCGGGGGAGGATGCGAGGAGGAAGGGCAGGGCCGCTGGAGCGAAGATGGCGGGGGAGGATGCGAGGAGGAAGGGGAGGGCCGCCGGAGCGGAGACGGCGGGGGAGGATGCGAGGAGGAAGGGGAGGGTGATGTGCGGAGGAAGCAAGGGGCAATGTGCTGTCGAGTCTCGAGTGGAAGGGGGTGATGTGCTGTCGATGTCGAGTCTCGAAGCGAAGCGAAGCGAGCTGCGAAGGCTTGCGAGGCTTGCGAAGCGCCTGGGGCCTGGCTGGCTGGGCCGATTGCCAACTGCAGATGCAAGTCAAAAAGCTCGCGAGCGGCTTGAGCTCGGCTCTTTTTTTGCGAGCTGCGAATGAGGCTTGGCTCAGCTTGAAAATTTACGAGCTCGAGCCGAGCCGGCTCGGCTCGTAACGAGCTCGAGCTGGCTCGCAAGCCTCGAGCTATTTTTCCACCCCTAGTGACAATGATGGTCATGGGTGCCGCTAGGTTGCGCCGGTGGGGAGTGCGAGTGAAGATGACGGTCACAAACTAGCTCAGCAAAACACGAGAAGACGAGTGGCCACTGCATCTTAGCGGGTGTGGGGTTGCGTCCGAGTGTAGCGGTGCGCTGCCCGCTGATGTTCTCGCTATTGATGTGCTTCCCTTAAGTTTTGTATGAATTTTTGTTAAACATTTTTGAAATTTTCAATGAAATTTGTTTGATTTGTTGTGAAACATAAGCAAATTCTACCATTTTTTAACCATTGTTGAAACTCTCAAATTTTAACATTTATTCTTTGAAACACGGTTGAAACTAAGATGAAACCTAGAAGTTTCAATTCTGAAACCTTTGAAACTATTTGAAACTTGATGTCTTTAGTCTTGAAACTCTTTGAAATTGAAAATTTGTTTTCAAAACTCTCCTCAAACTCAGAAAGTTTCTACCTTGAAACTCTAAAAACTTTTGATAATATCAAGTTTCATGTGGAACTTGGTGAAACAAATCAGTTATGATACTTGATTCATCCTCATGTTTGAAACTCAAGGTTTCAGTTTTTGAAACCTATGATTCATGTGGAAACTCGAGGTTTCTGTTTTTAAAACTTTGTGAAACTTGCTTTCCATCTGTGTTTCATTTAGTTTTTTTTATAAAACTTGCCAAAACTATTGACCTTCCAAAACTTTTTGAAACCCACTGAAACTTTCTTATGAAACATTCCAAAATGTTTTAAAACGTGCTGAAATGTTTTGTAACTTCTTGAAATTTTTGAGTTGAAACTTGATGAAACCCGTTGAAATTTATTGAAACTTTCGAAACTTGGGGTTAAAACTTGACGAAACCTATTGAAACTTTCTGGCTAAAACCAATTGAAATCTGAGTTCAAAAATTTGAAACTTGTCGAAAGTTGGTCTTGAAACTTTTTTCATAATCTTCTATAAACATGTAAAACTCATCAAAACCTAAAGCCTTTTAAATTATTTTAATAATTATTTTAATATTTTTTAGAATTTAATAAAACATATTACTATATCGTTACAACGGTATAATGTTCTCTAATATCCCCTTTTACAAATATCAAGGGCACGCCGAGACGGTCGGTTCAACGGGCAACCCAACTACAACCCACGACCATGCCCAAGAAATCTAGAGAAAACAATTAACGCAAGTACTACTCCTCCCCAACCCACTTTTGATGAAACCACCGCCACGAGTGTGCGCCCACATACGCGCAGCTTAGCCACCTAATGGCGCGCCATCGGTTCCATCCCTAGCTGATAACTCTACTTCTAAAAGTATGAGTTAGTTGTCGTCGGTGCATTCCCTTCTTCCTCTTAGCCATCCGATTTAATCTGGACCATCCGTCTCTCTCCCCTTCTCCCTCTCTCATGATCCAACTGCCCCTCCCCTTCACTTTCCCTACCTCCTCGCGCATTCAGGTCGCCCCTTCATTTCTCTCTCTCTCTGGCTCACTCTCCAGACTGAGGGTGGCATCTCTCTCGCTCTCCAAATCAATCTACAGACCCCGATGGCCTCCGCCACCGATGGCCTCCACCGGCTTACCTCGGCCCCCTCTACTCACTCCCCCACTCGCTTGTACCGATGCCAGTCCAAATCACGCCGCTGCCAAGCCCTCATCGCCAGCCTGATCTGCTAGATCCGACGGCCTCCATCACTACCGGCCACCTCCTCCTCATCAGCGACCATGACCAGATCGAGGTTGCTGAGCAAACAAGCATGAAACAAAATAGAACCACCCCTCCTTCCCGTCATCCTGTCCCTATCCCCCTCACCTCTCCCTCCCTCACCCCTCTTCCAAGTGGAGGCCAAGTCTAGGAGAGGCGACGACCATGGAGGGTTGGTGATAGAGCAATAGGGGCAGGGCAGTGGGGGAGGGACAGTGGGATGGTGGTGGAGGGGAAGCAGAGCGGGAGAAAGGGTGGTAGAAGAGGAGATGGGTGCCAACACTATGGCTAATGATTGCGGCTACTCTGCATCCTCTACCTCACCGTTTAAACCTCTTCTCAGGCTGTCCGCCCTAGCACTGCAGTTCTGCTACCCAGACTTGCCACCATCCACCACTGCTACTGCAAGGAGGTAACCCACCCACCCCATCTTTTCATTTGATGTTTCTCTCTCTTCCCTAATGTGCTAATGATTTCCCCCTTGGGGAAGCAACTTGCGCCCAGTGGCAAGCAGCGGCTGTGGCACAAGGGCATGCGGCGAAGGGGATGGCCTTCGGTGTTGGCACCGCACTGCCATGCTGCAAGTTGTCAACGACCTCAGGGATGCCTTCAAGGTCACCCATGGGATTAGGACCCAAGGTTCATGTTCTTTGGCTCTAAGCAGTTTGGATTGGTCGGCCGTGACATGATAATTGACACAGAATGTAGTGGAAGCGCTGAGCCATCGCACTTGATTTCTCGATTGACTATTCTGCTTGTTTGTGTTGTAGGTGCACAATCTGAGTGTCATCTCCACGTTTGCATGTGAATCGAAAATACATTAATTGAAAATACATATGGTTTCTAGAACTAAGAACAAAATTTTTATTCTTAACGTTTTCATCTTCATGCAGGTGTGTAATGTGTAGATTTATGGCAAAATGGATCCATCTTAGCGTCACCTTGAGTAGGGGTGCAAACGGGTTGGGTTAATCCCGACCGATCCAGCACTGAATCCGATTGGTACCGAATCCGATTGGTATCGAATCCGGAGAAAAAATATGGGTTAGGATATGGTAACAGCAATATCCGTCCGAATCCGATACGTCTTCAAGTTTGATTTCAGGTTAGTGCTACTATTTGATGTTTCATTTTCTTTTGCAATGGTAAAATAAAATCTTCCACATCAGCTATTAAGTAGTAACATCAAGTTCTTGACAGTATGTCCTCCTACTCCATTTGCTGTACTGCATGCATTCTTTACAAACGGGTTAATCCTGACCGATCAGGCACCGAATCCGATTGGTACCGAATCCGGAGAAAAAAATATGGGTTAGGATATGGTAACAACAATATCCGTCCGAATCCGACCCGTTTGCACCCCTAACCTTGAGGTACACTAATTACTCCCTCTGTTTGCCCTTTGTTCACAAATATAATTAAGATTCATGTTACATTGCGCTCTTTTTTTTTGTTACATATTGTCTTTTTTGCTTTAACCATTTTGCTTGTGATGTGACTATTCTAAATTTGTGATAGGATGATAGGAAAATTATTTTTGTAATTCACATGATATTATGATCAATTTGTATACATATAGTGAGACAGTAGTAAGATGCGAATATCTATACCGTGGTTGGATTTGTTTATCTATAGTTGACCTAAACAATTTCAGAGATTGATTGATAATCTTTTTGTTCATTCTGGTTCTTCCTCTGATGAGTTCTTTTCCCCTCTCCAATTCTAATTTTAGAAATTACAGTTCAATGATTGGCTATCTTATAGATAACATCAGTTTGGTAAGAAATTGTAGAGATGTGTTTCAGCTTGTATATTGTGGTTCTCTTTTGGTATATATGTTTATACTCATGACTTTTTGTTTTTTAGTTGCAGAAATTTCCATTCACGAAACAATAATTCATTTCTAGAAAGTGACAACTTAGACAGAGGTACGTATGCAAATAATCTTGGATGCCTATTTTAGTTTTTTCTGAAGCCTGTCGTTATTTTTCTTTTTTTGGATGGCTCGCAGATGAGATTAGTTTTCATGGTCTTACATATGAGCATCTTTTAATTGGTTAGTTCGCCTAATGTGTGAAAGGAAATGCTATTTGGTGTAAGCTCTAGCATTCTATTGCAATGCATAAGTACTCTACTATATAAGTTGATATAAGTGCTTGACAGTAGTGAATATAATTTTAATCAACCCAAACTGAGTGAATATATCTGTATGGGAGACTCTAGTTGTCTAATGTATGTTCTCAAACCAACCACTGTGTGCACGTAGAATTAATGTTCTAACTTTCAAACTGATCATGATACTGACCTTACCATTTGGAAAGTTGGGCCTCAAGAGATGTTTTTTCTCTCTCTTTTTTACAATAAAGGTGGCGGATGAAAAGAAAAATGAGTGGATGTTTTATTTGTTTTAGGTTCATGTTCTAAACTTGATGAATGATGGACCAGTTTTCAGCCACTTCACTTTCTGTGCACGCACGTAGAACTAACTTTTTTTTGTTTTGCTTTGTTCAACTTTAGCAGTTGACTTACAACAGAAATGTGGTTGTGATGTGTATATTGTTTTTGTGCAATGTCTTATTATTATTGGCTGAAATGTTTATATATCACATTTAATTCCAATTGATTGAGAATATATATGAGATGTTCCATACCAACGCATAGGATTTGACTAGTATGGAAAAGAGGCCGATCTAACGATCGGAACAGCCATCATGAACCCCGCGCGCAGGGGCGCCCGTTTCTCCGAAGCGACACAAAGCGGCCGGGCAGGGGAGCGAAAAGGCCTGCGCCTGTCCGCTTGGCTCCGCACCAGTGCGAGCGACGTCGTACCACGTCCTATGAGCCTACGCCAGGAGTGGGGCAGCGGCGTGTCGAGACGCCATTCCCTCGGCGCGGCGATCTCCCGGCATCTCGCGCGGCATCTTGAGGCCCCGTTTTGGCACAGCTCAGCTTCACTAGTGAACTGTTTTTTTTCAGCTTCACGAGCAGCTTCACCGGTGAAGCTAAAACTGTTTGGCAAAACAGCTTCACCAACAGCTTCATGCATGGCTGAAAGAGGGCAATTGTCCAAGATACCCCTGTCTGTATATGGTCATATGTTTGTATATTTGTATATGGTCATATGAATTAAAAAAATAATATATTTGAATGAGTATGAATTAAAAAATTAAAATAAAAAAATTAAAATCATTAGAGAAGTGCGAACGGTAGAGAAGTGCGAACGGGAGGAGAGGAAACAGGCGTGGGGACCCAGTGGCAAAGTGCTGTAATTTCTGTCAACTACAAAGGCAGTGGGTTCCTAGAATTGCAAGCCTGAGGGAGAGAGCTGTGAAAAGCTACTATTTTTAGCTTCATCCCACCCTATTCCCTTGTGAGAGCATGATTTAAGGAGCTTCATCCATGAAGCTATTTGCAAAAAAGGTATTTGGCAAAAACAACTTACAACAGCTCATGAAGCTGTTGATAAAGCTGTGCCAAACAAGTCCTGAATCTTTTGGCGAGTTTCGATCGACCGGCTGCGGAAAAGTCGGTTCTATCGGCGCCGGAAATATCAGGGGGTTCGAGCCCGCGCACGGCGGGGCTCCTGGGGGGTGGTACCCCTGCGCGGCCGCCCGCTGCGTGCAGGCCCCGGTCTACGGCTGCTGCTGCGCTCAGCTACCTGACGCCATCAGGTCTTAGGTGGTGAGCTGAACCGAACCGAACCTTTTCTCAGGAGCCTTATCCGGACAGTGCGCGCTGTCGACGCCCTGCCGGATGCAAGCCCCACCATGGGAGACTTTAGCCCCCGCCGGCCGAACAGGAGATGCCCCACTGCTCCATGACTTGTCAAACACGCACGGCACCTCCCAAGTGATGCTGCATACTTACGCAGGCGAGCACGCGAGTGACAAGAGTGATCAGTGAGGATCATGAGCTGATGGAGACGTGGAAAGGTAATCAACCTCCGGCTGACAGCAAAGAGGAGGGGCAAGGCAGGCTTGGGCCGCTGCTTTAAGTCAGACTTCAACTGTCGATCTCTTGAGTCTTCAGCCTCCGAGGGACTGAAGCGTATATGCTATGGGGTTGAGAGAAGACGCACGCACAGTTAGCTATTCCAAGCATATGTCCTTTTCTGATAAAAGGCAGGGACAATGCATGATTCGAACTTTTCAGTTAGCTACTCCAAGATCATTCTGCTAACGATGCGATGAAACATCAGAGAGAGGAAGGAGGACCCAATATCTATCTTCTACTTCTGCGGAAACACTGAACTTTCTTGTGAACAGGTTTGAGTCAGACTCTGGTTGATGAGTGACCATTCCAATTAGATGCTTCGGACATGCTGATTCTCCAAGAGATTGCCGAAAAGACACGTACGTTTGGACCATCCATTTGCAAAAGCAAATGCGGGCGTAATACACTTTACATGAAAAGCACAATGGGCGAGACTTTTTGCCATATGGAAGCACACCCTTTCCTAATCTCAGTACTGCGCTACTGCTAAGGTGTGACACCCGTTTCTGACGAGAGTTCGAAATGTCGAAACATGGTTTAGTGCACTGCTTGAATCAATGATTGATCACACAGCACAACATGCATGTAAATACACTGCATTATTGCTTTCTCGATTAATTATACGAGGACTCAGACCTTCCAGCGCTGCCATCCCATCTAGTTGACACAAACCACCACAGATTGAGATGGCAGCAAATCTAAAGGATAGGTTGCACGAAGAAGAATATATCGGTTTCACGAAGAACTCTGCTCCAGCACTCCAAGTCTCCAACTAGGCAAAAAGACTAGTCTACTACAAAAAAAATTGTTCACGGTTTCGGTGGGATGCCCCTAGGCGTGGAAAATAGATATAAATTATCCGTATTATCCGATTACCATATTCGATAAGATACAAATATAGTACATATTTTTTCATTCGATTAACAAGTTCTCTCCTATTCATATTCATATTTGAATTCGCATAACAAATATGGACACGAATATGGTATGGAGTTTTACCATCCAAAATGTTATTTTACCCAGACTATTCGTATTCGTATTTAACGAAGCAATATGTATATATTATTACAATACGAGTAATTAGTTGGGCAAAATTTTTAATTCAATGTTAATTAGTGTTTCTTTAGGTGAAGTAAATGAATTACAATGATTAAGTGTGATTGTACTAGGATAAGATATCATTAATATCTTTATACTACATAAGTTACGAGGATATTCAGATCCGGCTAAATTGAGTAGATATTCGATTCAAACTTGTATTCGTTACAATATTCAACTCATATTCGTATTCAAAAATATTCGTATTTATATTTATTTATAAAATACAAATATAATAAAATAAAAATACTATTTAATTTATATTCAATCCGTTTCCCCTAGTGCCCCTGGCTCCGGCAGTAGTGCAAGCCCAAAGCGATACTACACACTTGATCTAAGCCGAAAGACCGATAAAGGTGCCAGCATCGCTCCTTTATATGGGCTGTGAAATGCCAAGCCTGGAGATATTGAATGGGCACACTTTTTCTTTTGAACAATAAGTCGAATAGGCTTGGACTTGCTTCAGCCATCTCGCCCTCTTTTAAGTCCTCAAAGGCCTACTGGGCTCACATGGCTTCGGGTTGGACCATGAATTAGGGTAAGTATAATATAAGATTGTTTATAAGTAAGTACTTACAAAAAAAAAGAATATAATCATACCATCAAACACATATGTAAAGTAATTTTTTCTGATGTAAACGTCTCTTCCGATGATGACTAGATGTTATATTATCTATTAATTAGATTAAACTATACACATAAACATATGTTTATGCATCAGCACCACTTAAGCATTGATACTAAAAAAAACGTCTTATCTATCTTACAAGGCAAGATAAGTTCTTTTTCACTCAAGCATCGCTCACCTGCTTTGTAACATGAGAAAGGTGGACGGACAATCCACGGTGAAACATGCAGGGTACGTACGAAATTGCCGTCTTCTGCTTTTGAGAGGCGCACAATAAGGACGCGGAGAAAGCCAGCGTGCCGTTTCCACCCATCTGGATTTCATCTCTAGTCAGAGTACAAATACACATCTGCGCACTTAGCCTCCGTAAATTATAATTTAACTTTTTGCCACCCTTATGAGGTGAGTGGCATCATATTTACCACCCTGGCCCATCATCAGTGACTCAGGCGGCCCCACATGTAAGTGACAGGGGTAATTGACCAATCTTAAGAGTGGCAAAAACATGAATCTCCCCCAATCGAGGTATTATTCACTTCTTTAATTGCGGTATTGTCGTGCTGACTGCTGAGATTAGCGAGCGTCTATTTGGGCCATATGCTCATCGTTTTAAGAATCTTGCAAACATTTGAAAAAAACGTAAAACCACTTGTCCATGTTGGTACAATACTACAATATACTACTATCTTAGCTATCTACAGTGTTTCAATAATTGTGTAGAGGATATTGCGATAATTAGAAGATAGGATGGTAGTTTAAAATTTAAAAGCTTGCATTAGTTTTAAGGTACACGTTGATAGTAGTGATAGTGCATGCACCACAACAATGTGGTTATTGGTTAACTGCTGCTACCATCAATGCAACACAAGGCAGATGGACAGCATCCATTGAAAATTTACACCCAAAATTTGGCAATCTTTGCTTGTAGGCCAGATCAGTTCAGTGTTCTTTAGTATCTTACGTTCAGTGATGTTTTAATTAAACATGGTGGCTTCCCTACAAAATTATTTTACTAGGACTTTCTGTCGTTCATGATTTTTTTAAAAAAATTGAGAAATTTTCTATGTTGTCTTTAGCTAAGTATCATATAAGGTGAAAGATATTTCATGCAAGTCTCAATATGTTTCATACAAGTTAAAACAAGTTTTAGATTTTTTTCAACCAAGTTTCAAGGCTTCAAGACAACGTGATTGAATGCCAACACGTGGTTAAACAATCAACGTTGTCGTAACCAGTCGGTACCATGGTTGTAAGCCAGCGAGTGGTTGAACAACCAACATGGTAGAAACCAAGAAGTGGTCGAATAACCAACGTGGTTGGAACCACTCTGCAACCAAAAAGATCAGCTTGGTCAAAATTAGTTCAATGTAGTCTGGAACTTGACCATGGTCAAAACCAATGTAATCATAAATCCGATCAACATTCCAGACTAAGCTGCACCGACTATGTCCACCTCACTTCAGATTCAACAAAAGAAGAAAAGGACCGACATATCTGAACATGGTCGAAAACTAAACATGGTCGCAACTCTCTCGGTAGAACAGAGGGAGGTCAGTGAGGCAGATGACGTTAAGACCAAGATTCCAAATTACTTTTGATTCAAAGATTAACTGGTCATGATACTTTGAACAAAGCAAAAATAAGATCTTAGGAGCATGCACTGAACTTTAATTGAAAACTTAACAAGCAAATAGAGATCTTTCTGTGAATTCACCAAAAACACTTAAAACAGAGACTGAGAGGATAGAAATATACACAAACCTTGCTCATGGGAATAGAATAGCCAAGATGACTTTAAGCATGATTCCTGATGTAGGGACCCAGATATTAACATCCGGATTCCTCTGTGATTACTGCACTATTCCCTGGATCAGTAGATAGTGCTCACAGTTACAGTAATGAATATCAAAATACATATCATGCGGAAGCGTAAATGTAATAGTAAACTTACTCATGGGCCGATTAGGCCGAAATCAATAAATTGCAGCAGCGGAAGAACAAAGCACACAGGTGGGACCTTCAGGACATGCCCACAGGCAGCCAACTGGAGGTTCGCGACCTAGCCCTTGACATCTTCATCTTCTTCGTCAGCATGTCCAGTAGTGTTGCTGAGGCAAGGTGATCTGATTCCTGATCCTGAATTTTGTCGCAAAAGCGAGCGTGAGCACTCCGACCCCGTGCTCCGCGAGCCAATACACAGAATGCAAATAAATAGTATGCATGGCTTAACAAAGGAGAGGCCCGAGTTATTTTTATTTGCCAAAATCGCCTTTAGTAGCATTATTACCATTGCTCAATCAAATTGTTATAGTTGCTACCTAACTCCACACTACAATGGCCAAAATTGACCTAATCTACGGAAAATGCACTTTCTTTAATGACTGCTGTCTAAAACTCCAAACAGCAAGTGTCATCATTTATTTAATCCACCGATCATACTTTGTATTTTGAAGTACTAATAATCCAATCCTGTCATTACTACTCATCAGCTCCTCACCTCTGAATTCTAATGATTCTCTAACATAATTACTTTCAAATCCACCGATATCATTCGTATCCAATCCTTTTCGTCATTGATTCAAAACCATAATCCAATAATCAATCTCATTTTCCATTATCTATCACTAGCTAATCCACAAATATACCTCCACCGAAAATTCAATTTACCAAGATTATAATCCACTAATTGATATGAATCCCCCAATCTTCTCAGAAATTCAATTCATCCCTCTAGTAATTGATCATCTCCTATTAATTCCCATTATCACCAGTATCTTCCAAGAATTTATATTAATCATTAGTGTAGTAACCCAGCAATTTACCTTTGCACTCCCTAATTCTCCAAAATCATTGAGTATACTTCCACCAAGAATATCATTGACCAAGTATACGATTCACTATTATATATATGCACCAAGAATATCACTAATCAAGAATTATAATCCAAGACTTGTATTATTCCTCTAAATTCCCGAAAATTCAATTAGATCATTTATCTAGCCGATCCATTCAACTGGACCCCACTAATTTATTTCTCCCAGAATGCACACTATCATTTCCCATTCCTGATCGACCTGAATCCACCAATACCTTTAAGTGCATACTACAAACATCCATCTCCTTTACCCACAACCCTGTTTATTCCACCCATATTTTAGGTTGTAAGATTAGTAATGCCATTATTCGAAATACAGTACATAAAATTTCCTGAGACCTAGCAGCTTTGGAACAAAACATAATGTTCAAGGAATATTAACATGAATTTCCATACATATGGCATCACACCATATGCCTAATATCACCATAATTTTTCCATATATACGGCATCACACCGTATAACATCTTTCAGCGTTATAGCCGCTTAACTTACCACTGGGGCGACGCCCAGGACAATTCCAAACCAGGGCAGTCCTTTGCCCTTCAAGTTTCCCATTCCCAGTTTCCAATGTTTTTAAAGCAGAACTATATCCAGTTAAGTTCCCATGTCCGCCCATGACCGTGGGCACGGCTATTCGAATAGTTTTGACTCTGCAGAGTTTGTACACTTTCACCACAAGAGACAATCAACTCATTACCCCCACACGATTCCTTAGAAGTGTGGTTGAGCAGACCCTCACAATGACTTTTCAAAATATCTGATCCTTTCTCTCACCTCACATTATGGGTAACCTCCCATTTGCGATGGGCCCCATCTGTTTGCACGGGATGTTTCTCTCCGCTACTAGCGTACGGGCTTTCCTCCCCTCTGCGCTAGCGCAAGACTGAGAAACTTCACCCGACCTGGTGTCCCTTCAGGCCCCCTTGCCATAGCATAACCCCATCAATCCACTACCAGTGAGATGAGTCCGGGATTTCGATAAATCTACTGGGCCAAGTTGTATTTTACAGACTTGTGGTTGTACTGTTTTACACGGGTTGACATGACAAGATTCAGTCCTTAGTGGTATCTGGGCGGTTCTACCACAAACCACACTCTCGTGCACCCTGCACCATACCCCCGAACCATCCGCCCAGATAAATAAGCAATTTGAGGTATTTTTGGGAGTATAAAATAACCATATCCAACATACACCAGTCATTACCACCATGACTGCCCAACCAATTTTTCTCAGGATTAAAAGTGTTGCTTGGGCGCTCTCGCGCCCATGAGTATCTAAGCAATACTAAACATGGCATATAATTACGGACTTACTTTTGAAAGGTTATTACTATAAATTTTGCTAGAGCGACAAGGTTCACACATTCAAATATTCCAAAGGAGGGGTAATATTATTCAAGGTAAACAATAGGCACATAAGTAGCATATTAAATTAAACATGTATTTGCATATAAAATAACAGCATGCAATTTGATAATTTAAAACAAAATAATTTGCAGAAAGTGTAGGTTCAACATGATCAAAGTATTGACTCGCCTGGCGCGGTTTACCGCGGTCTTAAGCTCACACAATGCTTTCACTTGGGCTTCTGATCTTTATCTTCACTTTGCTCTTGATCACGCCTGGTCCTTTGATTCTTCGGGACTCCAATAACTAATTACGTGCTAAATGACTGAATACAAATAAAGGCAAATAACTCAAAAGATCCAATTAAATCCGAATAAACTCGGTCTAGCTTTATTATGAGTTAATGGGTGATTCGGGTGTTTTGAGGTAAGGCCGGTGGGAGAATACGATAACTTGATTTTCTTATTAATAATCTCTTTTTATTATTTTCGTATTTATCAAGGAAGTTCCATGAGTTAAGGTAGACCTATGTATCGAAGTACGAGTCTGGCTGGGTATGTATTCCTTGCAACTTAGGTTATGGTAAAGGCAAACTGGACTGATGGATGAGATCTGTACTTATTCTATAAATCTTTAATAATCTCATTATCATATTTTATGTATCTTCATTTATCGCTAGCTTAGGTTTAATTCAAATTAGGATCCATTGGTACAGGTCCCAGCTGGCTCTATCTACAATTGTGCTTGATTTTATTATGTACTAAAGCTAGTGTTAGGATTTAATTAGTGGTACCATTATCATTTTATTTGCACCTTTGTTATTATTAAGCTTAGCTTTATTTACCTAGGCAGAGATTATTGTACAAGGTAATATTTCATAATTTCTATTTGCTAAAATATATCATTGAGGTTTGGTTAAGGTGGCATGACAAATATTGGGCATATATGTTTACATGTTAATTAAGGGCCATCTTTATTATTAAATATAGATATTTATCCAAAGCCATTTCTCCTCATTAATGCCTTTAATAAAGAGTTAGATTTAAAACTTAAACATTAAAATCACACTAATCATTTATCATGATAACTAATCCAATTATCAGTGGCTTAATATCAAAATCATCTAAGAGTCCAAAAAGGGTTCTCCTAATTGCTTGGGGCACCGAGATGATGGTTATGTTTTAAACCATGCCATGGTTAACCCCACAACATTTACTAGGACGCCACGGTTTAGGATTTATTTCTTTAGACCATCTTTGTTTGTTAAGTCATCATTTCATGTGAGTATAACCTAAACAAGGTTATGGCTAAATCCCTCACTATGCTTTTAAAATAAAGATTGTGGGCATATTAGTCGTTAACTTTTATTGATTAATCCATGACTGAACATTAAATAAGCTCATTTAGATCCTAATGAATTTTAGCATCTTTCAGAAATTTATTTCTGATTTTTCCTTGATTTTTCTTCACTTGAGTTGCTGGCAAAAGGGGCAAAAACCTAGCATCTAAATAATGCGGTCTGGGGAAATCGATCTCGGGTCGGCTGTCTGAGGGGGCATACGGCCAACCAGCTGAACAAGCAAGGTTACCTGATCTAGTTCGGGTAGCGAACGTAGATGAGCCAAGCACAGGAGCTCAGAGCAGAGGAGTAGCGGGGGCGGGTACGGCTGGTGGCGCCGCCGGTGAGGGAGAGTCGGTGAGGTTCCGGAGGTGCGCAAAACGGGTCCTTGGCATCGCGTGGAAGCTGCCGGGGTGTCGGTGGGAACCAAGGAACACGGTGGCGGGCCGGCGTCGTGCGGCGGCGGCGACTCGGGGAGGGGCTTCGGCGCCGGCGACTGGGAAGAAGGGGAAGAAATTAGGCAGGCGCAGAAGCACAAGGGAGGTAAGGGGATGCTCACCGAATGTTTGGCCAAGTCGGAGGGAAGCCACGGTGAGCTGGCGGCGATGGCCTACGGCGGCGCGAGGAGGTCGCCGTGGAGAGAGAAGCTCCGGCAGTGGGAGGCTCGGCCGGTGGTGGGGACGGGTCCAGGGTGTCGAGGGGGTGCTCCACGTGCAGGGAATTGGGACGCCAAGCGCCGTAGAGGGAGGAGCAACGGCGGCGGCGTGGAAGGCTATGGCGGCCGGCTTTGAAGGTGATGGCCGAAACAGAGGGTCTCTGGTGCACGGAATCTCAATTAAATCTACTGGGGAGTAGATGGGAAGTGAAGGTACGCCGCAGCGCTGTTAGCTCATGGAGTAGATGGTCGGGGCGGCGAAATCGGCGAGGAGGCGGCACGGCGGCTTGCGCACGGGCGGAAGAGAAATAGGGGAGGGGAAGGTGGGGAGGAGGGAAAATGGCGCGGAGGAGCTCCTTATAGTCACGCGGCAATGCGGGGAAACCAGGGGCGACGGGGGAAAACCGTGGGCGAGGCGGGCGCATGGAGGCCACGGGGCGGAGGAGACCTGCGCGGAGCAGAGCACGCGCGAGCTCACGGGCGATGACTTAGGCGACAAGACGGAGCAGGCTCTGGCGACGCAGCGCTGGGCAGTGCATGCTCGCCACGGGGCGGGAGGCCGAGCTCATGCTGGCGCGGAGAGAGGAGAAGAAAAGAAAGGGAGAGGCGCGCTCGGTTGGCAGGGGAGAAAAGAGGGAGAAGGGGGAGTGCGGCCGTGCGGGTGAGGGCCAGCGGCAGGGAGAGAGGCACGGGTGGAAGGCGGGGCCCGCGCGCCAGAGAGATGAAGCGAGGGGAGGAGCCGGGAGAGTTGGGCCGGGCCGGGGGTGGTGGCCGGCCGGCTGAATCTTCTTCTTCTTTTTTTTTATTTTATTGCTATTCATTTTCTCTTTATGTATGTTTGTGGTTGGTTTTACCCATTTTTACTAGCTCAATAATTTCCTTATTCCTACCTCCTTATCACTGGATTAATCCTTGCATGTGCAAAATTTTGATATACATATATATGTATATATTTACATATATATTCACGTATGTTAGTATCCATATGCTTGCTCTTATTGTTATTCTTGTTGTTATTTTCAAGATGGCATTTTATGGTTTAAGTCAAATTTCTCCCTTCTTTTTATGGATCATCTTTTCAGATTCTCATTTTAAATTTTAATTCTCTATTATTTGTATATTACCTTTTTGGTAGTACTAATGTTAGTTTTATTTTCACGACTCTTAAATTTTTGAAACCTCAACAAAAATTTAGGAAACACCAATGAAGACTCAAATTTGAAGAGAATACATTGTGAATTATTTCAAAAGCTTCACTTTTTCAAATTTCAAATTTTCGGGATGTTACACCTGACATGTAGCAAGTTGACCTTTGGAGCAAGAGTTACTGCTCCTTCCTCTGGCTTTTTCTGGTGATCAGTCTTAGTTTCGATCACCTTGAGAATAACCTCCTTTTCGATCATAGTTTCTGCCGCCGCTTCAGTCTCCTTCACAAAAAACATAAAACTCTTCCAGTTTTCCTTTTCGAGTCGCTTAATAAAGCCTTGAGAAGGGCCAACTGAGTCAGTTTTGGGGTCATAATAGAAGGGTACCTTGATCTTAGGAGTTGGCTTCTCCAATATAGCTGCCCCTATTCACTTACAGCAGTCTCATCTGTAATGAACTTCTCAGTGGGGCCACTCAGAGCAGCAGGAGGAAGAGCTACAAGAGGAACGACTACACTTGCGCTCCCCTTGTCTTTATGGACTGCCTTAACCAGTCGATGTCTCTTTATCAGATGAGCTTTGATTTTTTCCATCTCTCCTCCGATGACCATCAATTCGACCCCTTGGTCGTCCTGACAGTGCTTCATGCCCACGCTCTACGAGAAAGAGATAACATTATTTAGTCGTTCCTTACGACTATGTAGTCTTAATGATAAAGTCAATTCTTTGACTACCTTTAGGTGTTCCTCCCTATCTTCGGTGGATACATCCACTAGGATTCGAGGAGCCTCCACATCTAGCGATGGAGCCTTCTGGTAGACAGCCTTGACCCGAGAGTTAATTTCCTCTAAATCGAGATCTATTCAAACAAAATGATCTATACATAGAACTTGAAAAAGGTAAATTTAATTACAATTATGAGTACGAATGTTACTTACCATTCTCATAGTTCCTAGTCAGATCTAAAGCACCCAAGTACATCCAAATGGGTTGCGCTCGTCACTTCAGAGGACTGATGTGGCGCGTGATGAAATCCTTCACCACATGCCAACCGGTGAGTCCCTTGTCCCTTAGCTCTTTGATGGCCGAGATGTAGGGGGCTATCCGGGTAAGATCTTTGGGAGCTGAATTACATAGATTGTTCTTCTCTGCACCCTTTCCCATGAAAGACAAGCTGTCGTCGCTGGTCGTCTCCCAATAGAACCATCTTTTCTTCCTATTCGGCCACGAGGACTGAGTGTACATTGGGATATATAGCTCTGTCTTTCTATCGTGGAGTTTCAGAGCGCAGCTTCCCACAACTCCAGTTTGCCAGCTCATCTCATAATAGAACCAGAGAAGCTCGAGGTCCGACGGAATTCCCAAATACGCCTCACAAAGATATACAAATACGCTAAGTATTGTGATTGAATTGGGGACAATGTTCACCAATTTGACCCTAAAGTATTCAAGCATTGCTATGAGAAAGGGATGAGTAGGGAGGCGAAGGCCACACTCACAGTAGGCCTGAAACGCTGGAATCTCTCCAATTTTGCTCGACGGCCAATTTTGTCCTACGGCTTCAATCCATTTGATAAATTGCCACGAAGGAATCTTCCCAGCATCTTCCAAAGCCTTCAATTTTGCATCATCCATCTCCTACACTACCCAGGTAGGTGATGACTTTGCCATTCTTCGGGCTAGTTGGCTGAAATTTAGGCAAGATTGCGGGAAGGGGATGATTTTGCTGGCGGCAGAGAGCTCGAGTAAGTTGGAGCAGATGGGGAAAGAAGGAGACCAAGAATTACCTCACGGTACGTTTTATAACCGTGTGAGTCAGTTACTCGCCTCGGGAACCAAAAGGTTATCTCGAAAACTGATTCGGCGAACACAACAGCGAAAAACAATTGGGTTTTCTCTTGTTTGAAGTTTGTCTGTGTTTACAACTCAAGCGCAATTATCTTATTGTCCAAGCTTTTTCTGGTCAATAAGAATCGAAAAGGCTTTGCTTTCGACCATTTTTCATCTATGACCACTCTTTCTTTCTCAAGTAAGTTACTTTCACTTGAAACTGGGGGGCTAGATGATGAGGATAGAATAATTCTTAAATTATTACATCGCTGTATCCATCGGATATGCCCTTTATAGATAAGGGAGAAGATTCATGAAGTAGTCGTGAGTCCTCCTTCGACCACTTCATAGCCGCAAGCCCTTCTACGACCATGAAGTTGTAGATTTTTCTACGACTACTCTGTGGTTGTAAACTCTTCTATGACCATGAAGTCGTAAGTTCTTCTATGACGACTCCATGGTCGCAAACTCTTCTTTGACTATTAGGTTGTAAGTTCTTCTACGACTACTGCATGATCGTAAACTCTTCTATGACCATTAAGTTGTAAGCTCTTCTACGACCTCTTAGTCGTAAGCAGTCCTACCATCACCTTGTGATCATAGATTATTCTGCGGTTTCTATATCCCCAATTGACTTGTCAAATGACATCTTACTACATCATGGGGGCTTCTGATAAGGCGGTTAGAATGTGTGTTTATCTAATAACTGCACATGATCTCTTTTTGACAACAACCGCTGCATGGAGAACTAAGCAATACATCTCTATGACAATAACTTCCACCAGACGATTATCATTCGAAGCGTTAAGACGTCTTCTAGCATGGGACAACGGTCGTCGTTTCGTCAACTATTTAAAGATTAACATCAGGGAAAGAAAAGGGGGCGAAGCCAGATTAGAGAAAGGGCAGACTTTTTCATATTAAACTCTTGTAATCATTTTCCTTTGATTAGTAATCACACAGCAAGTAGGGTTATTATTCTCTTAAGAGAAGGCTCGAACCTAGATAAAAATTCCGGTGTCCCTGTTCCACAAGACCATAGCTTAGTCTTCTGATAAAATTCCCAAATCCAAATAAATCATACGTAAGATCGGTATTAAAACATCGACAAGTACCTTTGCCTATTGCGGTGATAACTAAGAACACATCATTTCAGGAAACCCTCCTCTTGGAAGAAAAGCTTTATTTCTTTTTTAAAAAAAGAAGATACTTCTAATATTCCTTTTCTATCAATATTCTCTTGCTCTGATTCTTTGTAGGGGTTGAATTTATAAGTGTTTGATTGAGTAGGAGGGCCCTGCTATGGGTTGTTTTGTTGCTGCAGTTGTATCGAAATATGTGGATTGACATGTATTGTTTTGAGATAATCAATGAGCTATTGGATGTGGACGCTGCTTTTGCATTGGCATCTGTGGATTGAAGCGCACTGATTTCAGCTAACTGAAGAGCTTGTAAATGTGGATTGGAGTTTTTGATGATCAGTACAGTGCTCTGGGGTTTGGTTAGAGACTATGGGTAATAGGATCTTCTTTTCCTGGGGTCTGATCTGTATTTGTCGTAGTGGCTGTTGCAACGAGTGTTTTTTTTTTTTGGTTTATTGCTGTCTCTCTGGCGAAGTTTTCATTTTATGAAACACAGTAAGAGTGGCGATGAGAGTCCATGGTTAGTACAGTTTCAGATTGCTAGTAGCAATAGGTTGATTGTTAACAGGGGCTACAAAGTAGTAGTTTGGCTTAGTGCCATTTGCGCTTCACGAAAAGAAGTAAAATATTCCTAATGCTTTATTTGACAGAAAGTTGTAGTGATCATCGTGAGTTCAACAATACTCTTGAGTTCCTATCCACTATTTTTTTTTGCTATAGACCTTTCATAGTCTTAGCTCCATGTATATCAAGAGAGTTATAATCTTGACACGGTAAAGTGTAACGCCCCCGTTTCCAGGGGCGCGTACGGACACGGCCTTCCGTAACTATTCAAACATGAACAGTTATGGAGTGTCGCGCAAGAGTATACCATTGCATGCTTACAACAAAAGACCAGCATATATTTGACATACGGATTAACATCCAGTTTTTACAGCGGGGCGTGCAAGCCCAGAGTATATTACATTACAAAAGGCTCCAGAAACTGCTTCGAGCGCGGCGGAGACCTACAGCCAAGGGTCCTCGTCGAAGAAAAGATCCTCTGGGACTTCTTCAACGGGGAGTCCTTCTCCTTCATCTTGATCCTCTAGAGATTGGATTAAGCAAGCCGTGAGCCAAACAACCGGCTCAGCAAATCCCAAAGGGATCCTAACTTATTACATGCACGGAAACCTCAAAGGAAGGGAGTATACTTGGTTTATTACATTTGGTGGATGCAGTTTTATTTGCAATTCATTTTGATAAGACCGACTCAAAACTTACTCCTTAAGATCTCAGGGGTTTTCATCAAGAGTTCATTAACCAATTAACCAAGTTAAAGCATGTACAAAACTACTTAAGCTTTGCTGCTGGAATCACCCAAGTGACACAGCTCCAACAACCGGGAGCACGGCGTATTCGAATACCATTTATTTGACTCTGCAGAGTTTGCTCAGCTTTACCCACACGATCTCTCAACTCCCGCTAAAGAGTTAAGAAAACCAGGTCTTTTCACTGCTCGACTCTTTATATAGGCTCTACCCAGTAGAATTCACTCGGGTCTGGCTCACACCCACACACACACACACACACACACACACAAGAGAGGACAACGTCCGCTTCGAGTGAATTCCACCGTTGTTAGGCATCCGTAGCACGGCCTACCTAACCTCACTGCTACCCTCCTGTAGAGTTTCAATCGAGTTGAGCAGCTAAAAGACAAGTGTTGACAAGTCAACTCCTGTGGTGGAGCGATGGCTATGACATTAGCTCAGCGTAAGGGTTTCAGTCCTTATATTTTCACATGGCCCGCAACCTCGCCAGGTCCGCGACCCAAACTAAGGTAAGCGGCGGGCGTAGACCGTCCCGCGGTTTCCCACTCACCCTTACCCTACTCCAGCCCTAGGATAAGAGGTGGGCAAAGACCGTCTCGCGGCTCTTCCCCAACCCTTACCCTACCTTGTGCACGCCGGCACTCTCCGCTCTAAGATACGGTGTCCCATACCACCCTACCTTAGAGTCGGGTTTTCCAGATTCTAAAATTGGTCCGCAACCACAACCTTATTAGTGTAACATTTTGCATGATAATCATAGCCTACAATTACTAAGATTAACAGATAAATATTTCTAGGGTTTCAATGGCATGGCTACAAATTAAACATGGCATTTAGCGGTGGTAGGACTAACTAATACACAAGTCATTCTAAACATTTTATTTTTATTTTCAAACTAACATTTCAGAACTAGCTCAATGCAAATAACATATTAGCATATTTAAACATTATGGGATACATTATGATCAAAGGATTTGGGACTTGCCGTCTATCCGGATGATCTCTGCGAGCTCAAACGTCGAAGCACCTGAATCCTGAATCTGCTCCTGGGCTTCCGGGATCTCCGACACTAACGCAAACAATTAAAATAAATTAAATCCAGCTTGAGACTAATCAAGCGAGGCAAAATAATCTAATTAAAAAGAAATAAATTGCATAAACACCCCAAATGGAATTTTAGGAATTTTTCTAGGAAGAATCTGTGGAAATGGATTTCACCAGAGTGTTTGGAATAATATTTGGGGCAATGTGGTGAAATTTGGGAATTTTTGGGATTTTCTGTGATTTTCTAGGATTTATTTGGATTTTCTGGGATTTTAGAAATTAATAAACCTCTGGAAATTCGATGAACAGTAAAAGGCCCGGCCTGGCGTAACAGTGCAGCCCGGCCCGGCGGACAGCCCGCGCGGCCAACGGCCAGCGCGGCCCACGGGGAGACGCGCGCGCGCGCGGAGAGGCGAGGCAGGCCGAGACTTCGGCCCACGTCCACGCGCGCCCTCCTCGCTCGGATGAGCGACGCGTGTCTCGGCGGAGCGGCCTGGATGCGATGGGCGAAGGGGTACGGAGCGTGATCCAACGGAGGCGGAGCGGTACGGTTATGAGGATCGGACGGCTGAGATTCAAGGGGGCGGGTGAAACGGTACGGGAAAGTGGATGGCGGGGATTAGAGGGCTTTAAGGGGATCCGACGACGGGGAGACGGCCACGTCGTCGTCGTCTTCCTCCGGCCGGGCGCGAGCAGCAGCAGAACGGAGGTGGCGGGGCAATGGTGCTCCGGCGACGTCGGCGGCTCCCAAGGGCAGAGAGGGGTACCGCCGGGTAGAGGGGACAGCGGGGAACCCATTTCGGGTAGTTAGCATTTGCGGGGACCAAAGGGGAGAGAGGGAGGAAGAAGGGGGTGGTTCGGGGATTTCACGGTGGAGAAGGTCACCGGCGGCGAGGAAGCTCAATCGGGGCCGGTTACACCATCTGGGGAGTTGGGAGCTCACATTGGCGGCGGCGGTGTGAGCTGGGGAGCTTCGAGGAGGGCTGGCCACGGGAGCACGGTATGGGCGGCGGTGAGCTTCGGCGGCGGCGCTGCACAGGGCTCCACCTGGCCAAACAAGGGTACTAACACGATTAGGGGGTAGTAGAGATGCTTCCAGCGAATGCAATCGAGGAATGGAGGAGCGGGGAAGGAAATCCGCTTTGCGGGGTCACCGGCGCAGGGGGAGATGGTGGCGGAGCTACGGGCGACGGGAGCTCAATCGGTTGCTCTGGGGTGTTCTCTGGAGTGGTGGGAGGAGGTAGGAGGTGGTGGAGAAGCTCGGGAAGAAAAGAAACGAGAAGGAACCGAGGGGGAAGTTTTATACCCGCACGGGGGGAAAAGCGAGGCTTCGGGGAGAAGCCACCGGCGGGGCTCCGGCCGACAGGGAAGGACGGGAGCTGTCGCGGGCGTTAAAACCAGCACAGTGGAGGGGGCGGGGTGACGCGAGGCGCTGTGCGGGGGAGTGGCGACGCGACGGGAGCAGGTGTGTCGCGGCCGGGGCGAGAGCGCGTCCGCGCGCGAGGGGGAGGGAAGGCGGCGGCTGCCAGGTGGGGTCGGCGCTGCGGCGGGGTGACGTGGAGCGAGGGTGGCCGCTCCTTCGGACCCGGAGGGCTTGTCGGAACGGCGGGGCGTCCGAGGCCGGGGCGGCGCGGGGACGAGCGCGGCGCAGGCGCGGCCATGGGCGCAGCGCACGCGCGTGCGCGGGGAGAAAGCGGGGCAAAGGCGCGGCGCCAGCGGGAGAGGGAGCAGGGAGGCGCTGCGGGAGGGGAGAGGCGCCAGCGGGGAGCGGCGCCAACGAGAGGCGCGGGCGCGGGGCGCGCGAGGGAAGGGAAAGCGGAAAGGGAGGCGGGGCGCCAAGCAAGGGAGAAAGCGGAATGGCCAAAAAGAGAAAGCGCATTCCGGGAGAACTTTCCCAAAAAGGAAAGTTTCGGAATTTCACTCAAAAATGCAGCAAAAATTGGAAATTTTTATTTTGAATTTTTCAGGGCTTTTCAACCTACCCCCCTTAAAAGAATCTCGACCCCGAGATTAACTTGGTCCAGGGAGTAAGTTGGGGAAATCTCGCTGCAAATCTGACTCTCGTTCCCAAGTTGACTCTTCAGGTGTATGATTCTTCCACTGTACTCTGCAAAACCTGACGTTCTTGTTTCTGAGCTGCCTTTCTGTCGTTTCAAGTATTTGTAGTGGTTCTTCAGCATATGTGCAGTCATCTTGCAATTCAATATCTGACAATGGCACTTCATCTGTTGGTTGGCGTAGACATTTCCGAAGTTGGGATACGTGGAACACGTTGTGAATCCTGGATAAGTTAGGCGGAAGCTGCACTTGATAAGCTACTTCCCCAACTCTTCCAATTATCTGAAACGGTCCCACATATCTTGGTGCTAATTTGCCTTTGACTTGAAATCTCTTGACTATTTTGAATGGGGTGACTTTGATGTAGACATAATCTCCAACTTCGAAACTCAAGTCTTTCCTGCGGTTATCTGCATAGTTCTTCTGTCGGTCTTGTGCCATCTTCAGTCTGTCTCTGACAATTCTGATATGTGCTTCTGCATCTTGAGCAATCTGGGGACCAATGAGTTGTCGTTCTCCTGTTTCTGTCCAATTCAGTGGAGTCCTGCATTTTCTGCCATAAAGTGCTTCAAACGGTGCCATTTGAATACTGGCTTGGTAGCTGTTGTTATATGAGAACTGAGCAAATGGTAAGCAGGTGTTCCATGTTGCTCCATACACTATCGCACAAGCTCTCAACATGTCTTCTAAAATTTGATTGGTTCTCTCTGTTTGTCCATCTGTCTGTGGATGATATGCTGAGCTGAAATTCAGGTCGGTGCCCATAGCTTCATGCAACTTTTCCCAGAACTTGGATGTAAACTGTGCTCCTCTATCTGACACAATCTTCTTCGGAACTCCGTGTAATGTCACAATTCTGGTCAAATATAGCTCGGCAAGTTTATCCTTCCCATAAGTTTGCTTGATCGGGAGGAAATGAGCCACCTTGGTCAATCTATCAACAATGACCCAAATAGCATCATATCCCTCACGAGTCTTGGGAAGTCCAGTGATGAAGTCCATACCAATGCTATCCCATTTCCATTCGGGAATTGGCAAAGGTTGTAACAATCCTGATGGTTTTTGATGGTCTATCTTGATCTGTTGGCAGACATCACATTTAGCTACATACTCTGCCACTTCTTTCTTCATTTGGTTCCACCAATATCTTTTCTTCAAATCCTGATACATCTTCGTGCCTCCTGGATGGATTGAGAATTGAGAGGAGTGGGCTTCAGCTAGGATCAATTCTCTCAACTCCTTCTTGTCGGGTACGCAATAGCGACCACGGAAGGTAAGGATTCCATGTTCGTCTATAGCATACTCTGATGAAATTTCTCCTTGAATATCCTTTTTCAGTTTTTGAATCCCTTCATCTTCATCCTGGGCTGCTTTAATCTGATCTGGCAATAGTGGTTGAATCTCTAAGGCTGCTTCTTCACCTTGTTCTGAGATTACCAAGTTCAGTTGTAATATATCTCTCTGCAACTCTGGTGGGTATTCTGATTGACTGCCTTTGCTTGGACGAGCCTTGCGGCTAAGGGCATCAGCAACTACATTTGCCTTGCCCGGGTGATACTGGAGATCAACATCATAATCTTTGATTAGTTCTAGCCATCTGCGCTGTCTCATGTTCAATTCTGGTTGTGTGAACAAATACTTCAAACTCTTGTGATCTGAGAATATCTCACAACGATTTCCTAGCAAGTAGTGCCGCCAAATTTTGAGGGCATGCACCACAGCTGCTAGTTCCAAGTCATGTGTGGGATAATTCTCCTCATGCGGCTTCAACTGTCTTGACGCATAGGCAACAACCTTTCCGTCTTGCATAAGCACACAACCCAAACCTTGCTTTGAGGCATCGCAGTAAATCTGAAACTCCTTCTCTGGATTGGGTAAAATCAACACTGGTGTTGTTGTCAACTTGGTCTTCAACATCTGGAAGCTTTCTTCGCATGCATCAGTCCATGTGAACGGTTTATCTTTCTTCAACAATTGAGTGAGTGGACGCGATATTCTTGAGAAACCTTCTATGAATCGGCGATAATAACCCGCCAATCCTAGGAAGCTTCTCACTTCAGTCACTGTCGTAGGCTGTTTCCATTCCATGACTGCTGAAATCTTTTCTGGGTCGACCTTCACTCCATCTTCAGATATAATATGACCCAAGAAAGCGACTTCTCTCAACCAAAAACTGCATTTATCAAATTTTGCATATAACTGATGCTCTCTCAATCTGGTCAAGACCATATGCAAATGTTGTTTGTGCTCTTCTTCACTCTTGGAGTATATCAGGATATCATCAATGAAAACGATCACGAATCGATCCAATTGGTCCATATGCACCAGGTTCATAAGATTCATGAAATATGCTGGCGCATTGGTCAAACCAAAGGGTATGACCGTGAACTCAAACAACCCATATCTGGTAATGAAGGCTGTCTTTTCTCGATCTTGCTCTCGGATCTTTAGCTGATGATAACCCGAGCGCAAGTCGATTTTGGAGAATACCTTGGCACCTTTGAGTTGGTCAAACAGGTCATCAATTCTTGGGAGGGGATACTTGTTCTTGATGGTGACAGCATTCAAACCTCTGTAGTCGACACACATTCTCAACTCTCCAGTTTTCTTCTTCACAAATAATACTGGGGCTGACCACGGTGAAGTACTGGGTCGAATGAATTCCTTTTCTTGTAATTCATCTAACTGCTTCTTCAGTTCTTTTAACTCACTAGCTGACATTCTATACTGGTGTTTGGCAATTGGCTGAGTACCAGGCACCAATTCTATTGCAAGTTCAACTTGCCTGTCAGGGGGTCTTCCCGGTAATTCTTCTGGGAATACGTCAGGGTACTCTTGTACTATTGGCACTTGGTCAGGTGTGGCTGCTATCATGTTGATCATACGTTTCTTGGCATCCTTCAGCACTTGTCGATCTGTCTCTACTACTATTTTCTGACCTTCAGGGTTGACCAATGACACTGTTTTAATCTCGCAATCTACCTTGCCTTTATTTCTGGCCAACCAGTTCATGCCCAAGATGGCATCTAAACCAGACATGTCTAACTGCAACAAGTCTGCTCTAAAATCTACCCCTTGGATTTTTATGTTAAGTCCCGCACACCCACGGTGGGACTCCATTCTAACCCTAGGGGTTTCCACCACATAAGGTCTTGGTAATGCAACAGAAGGCAATTGATTTCTTGCAGCAAAACTCTTTGAAATAAAAGAATGCGTTGCACCAGGGTCAAATAAAATCAATGCAGGTATGGAATTGATTGGGAACATACCGGCAATGATGTCACTTGCACCAGCGGCATCCTCTGCAGATACATGGTTCACTCTGGCATAGAAAGTGGGTCTGACATTGCTTCTGCCTCTGCCTCTGCCTGTAGCTGAGAAATTTGCAGTGCCTGCAGGTGACTGAGAGCTGGCTGCTTTAATCTGCAAGAATCCTCCTTTGGGGGTACCGGGGGTTGCTTGTGACTTGGCCTCTTGCGGCTGTTGATTTTGAACTTGTAACTTGGCTGCATCTGATGGCAAGTTCTTCCTGGGACACTGGTCTCTGTAGTGCCCTATTTCACCGCAGTGAAAACATGCGTTTGACCTTCGCGGGCAGCCACTAGCCAGGTGATTCCCTCCACAAGTGGGACACTTGAGAGCCAATGGTAGAGGGGAAGCATAATGCTGAGTCTGGTGGGATTGGTTCTTCGGCATCATCACATACTGCCGGGAGGATGGGGATCGATATGAAGAAGATCCCGATGTCTTGGTTCGTTGGGCAGTGTGTGAAGATGACTGCGATCTGTGTGCTGCCTTGCGTTTTCTATAGTCTTCCATGTCACTTCTAGCTTCTTCGGAGGTGATCAAGCCATCAACCATATCATTCAGATCTTTGAACTTCAAGGCTGAAATATGGAATCTCAAAGACTGCTGCAAACCTGCACGAAACTTGCTCATTTTCTTGTCCTCATTGTCAACATCCTCAGGGGCAAATCTGGAGAGGTGGTTAAACTGGTGTAAGTATTCCATCACAGTGCGACCACCTTGTTTGAGCGCCAAAAACTCCCGGCGCTTGGCTTCCATAATACCCTCGGGGATGTGGGCCTTACGGAAGGCCCTGGAGAAATCTTCCCAACTAATCTCTCTATTCTGGAGTGTGCGCTGGTAGTTGATCCACCAGGTCGCTGCTGCACCCTGTAACTGGTGGGATGCATATAGTACCTTCTCTCTATCGTCACACTGTGCAGTTTGAAGTTTTCTCTCCACATCTGCCAGCCAATCTTCAGCAACCATAGGATCGGCGGTGGTGGAGAAAGTGGGTGGACGTGTTTTTAGAAAGTCATTCCACCGGGTGGTAATTGGAGCACCATCCCGTGGAATATTGCCTCCACCCTGTACTCCTGGAGATCTGGTTGCGATCTGTTCAAGTAGACGGGCCTGCTGATCTAACACTCGTAAGATGCTCTGCTCTCCCTGGTAACGATTTTGCTCCAACATTGCTATCACACTGGCGAGCGTGGCTTGATCTGTGGCAGGTGCACCCTGCCCGCTGGTCTGACCTCTCTGCTGTGCTGGGTCCATCTGTTGATTGGGAACTTGAGGTTAGCCTTGCAGCGGCTTTGGCAATCAAGAACAAGTAAGTAAGACTTTGAATTTTTCAAGGCAAGTATAGGACGAAAAGATAAGAACGAGAGCGAAAGGGGACAGGAGAAAGCTTTGAACACAGGAAGAACATACTGATAATTAGACAAACAACATAAAAGATTAATTAACATAAATTTACAATAAAGCAAGTGGTGCACAGACCACATAAAGGTTCATGTTACACTTGCATTACATACAAAAGTACATCTATCACCAAAAGGTCAGACTACCACTAGCGTACGGCGTCTACTCCTCCCTGTCCCCAGGTGCTGGAAGGGCAAGCGGGGCTGCCGGGAGGAACCGGGCACGGTACTGCGCTGCAGTCATCCGGCGCTTGGGCCTAGACTGCACCGAAGCACAAGAGGAGTGAACGCTGGGCGACTCCGCACTATCTGAGACCTCTGCTGCCTCCTGGGCCTCGTAGCGGACGAGGGACTCTCGGAGGCGCTGAACCTCCTCACGAGTGTCCCACAACTGCCTCTGCCAGACTCTGGCCTCCTCGACTGCTCTGTCGTAGCTGGCGACCTGCTGCGACATAAGGGTGGCGATACCCGCTAGGCGGGGATCGTCATCCTCACCGAACCTAGGGACTATAAAGTCCCCAAAGTGCGGACGCGGCACCAGGTCGAAAGGCGTCCCTGCTAGCTCCTGGTGGTAGTAGTCTCTGAGATAGAGCGCGGCCTTCTGAGCCACGTCCTGAGCAGCATCCTCACTGTCCACCCGTCGGGCGGTGAACCTCCGCTTCCTGTCTGGGCGGATAGGCAAGGGATCGAGGACCATCCAAGCCTTGTACTCGTAGAACTGGTCCTGGCGGAACTGTCCCTCAGCGTAGATCACTGGGCCGTGGTTTCCTCTCGCTCCGAGGTAACGTCGCATTTCCCACAACTTGTGGTGCCATCCATCCCTACGGTCGGGGCGGGAGAAAACGAGGCGCACCATCTGCCGGAAACGAAATTTTGAAATTAGACAAGTAAGACAGTAAACATTTGCGAAAATTAAAACTTAAGCAGAAATAAACTAAGACAGGAAAGCAGCAACAAGAGAGGAACAGGACAGCAATAATACTTATATTTTTCATAAACTCTTTTTATGCCTTAAATTAATTTTTGCGATAAAATCGCTTCCTAGACTGCCTTAGGTCTCAACCTACGGTCAAAGAGCCTGCTCTGATACCACTTCTTGTAACGCCCCCGTTTCCAGGGGCGCGTACGGACACGGCCTTCCGTAACTATTCAAACATGAACAGTTATGGAGTGTCGCGCAAGAGTATACCATTGCATGCTTACAACAAAAGACCAGCATATATTTGACATACGGATTAACATCCAGTTTTTACAGCGGGGCGTGCAAGCCCAGAGTATATTACATTACAAAAGGCTCCAGAAACTGCTTCGAGCGCGGCGGAGACCTACAGCCAAGGGTCCTCGTCGAAGAAAAGATCCTCTGGGACTTCTTCAACGGGGAGTCCTTCTCCTTCATCTTGATCCTCTAGAGATTGGATTAAGCAAGCCGTGAGCCAAACAACCGGCTCAGCAAATCCCAAAGGGATCCTAACTTATTACATGCACGGAAACCTCAAAGGAAGGGAGTATACTTGGTTTATTACATTTGGTGGATGCAGTTTTATTTGCAATTCATTTTGATAAGACCGACTCAAAACTTACTCCTTAAGATCTCAGGGGTTTTCATCAAGAGTTCATTAACCAATTAACCAAGTTAAAGCATGTACAAAACTACTTAAGCTTTGCTGCTGGAATCACCCAAGTGACACAGCTCCAACAACCGGGAGCACGGCGTATTCGAATACCATTTATTTGACTCTGCAGAGTTTGCTCAGCTTTACCCACACGATCTCTCAACTCCCGCTAAAGAGTTAAGAAAACCAGGTCTTTTCACTGCTCGACTCTTTATATAGGCTCTACCCAGTAGAATTCACTCGGGTCTGGCTCACACCCACACACACACACACACACACACAAGAGAGGACAACGTCCGCTTCGAGTGAATTCCACCGTTGTTAGGCATCCGTAGCACGGCCTACCTAACCTCACTGCTACCCTCCTGTAGAGTTTCAATCGAGTTGAGCAGCTAAAAGACAAGTGTTGACAAGTCAACTCCTGTGGTGGAGCGATGGCTATGACATTAGCTCAGCGTAAGGGTTTCAGTCCTTATATTTTCACATGGCCCGCAACCTCGCCAGGTCCGCGACCCAAACTAAGGTAAGCGGCGGGCGTAGACCGTCCCGCGGTTTCCCACTCACCCTTACCCTACTCCAGCCCTAGGATAAGAGGTGGGCAAAGACCGTCTCGCGGCTCTTCCCCAACCCTTACCCTACCTTGTGCACGCCGGCACTCTCCGCTCTAAGATACGGTGTCCCATACCACCCTACCTTAGAGTCGGGTTTTCCAGATTCTAAAATTGGTCCGCAACCACAACCTTATTAGTGTAACATTTTGCATGATAATCATAGCCTACAATTACTAAGATTAACAGATAAATATTTCTAGGGTTTCAATGGCATGGCTACAAATTAAACATGGCATTTAGCGGTGGTAGGACTAACTAATACACAAGTCATTCTAAACATTTTATTTTTATTTTCAAACTAACATTTCAGAACTAGCTCAATGCAAATAACATATTAGCATATTTAAACATTATGGGATACATTATGATCAAAGGATTTGGGACTTGCCGTCTATCCGGATGATCTCTGCGAGCTCAAACGTCGAAGCACCTGAATCCTGAATCTGCTCCTGGGCTTCCGGGATCTCCGACACTAACGCAAACAATTAAAATAAATTAAATCCAGCTTGAGACTAATCAAGCGAGGCAAAATAATCTAATTAAAAAGAAATAAATTGCATAAACACCCCAAATGGAATTTTAGGAATTTTTCTAGGAAGAATCTGTGGAAATGGATTTCACCAGAGTGTTTGGAATAATATTTGGGGCAATGTGGTGAAATTTGGGAATTTTTGGGATTTTCTGTGATTTTCTAGGATTTATTTGGATTTTCTGGGATTTTAGAAATTAATAAACCTCTGGAAATTCGATGAACAGTAAAAGGCCCGGCCTGGCGTAACAGTGCAGCCCGGCCCGGCGGACAGCCCGCGCGGCCAACGGCCAGCGCGGCCCACGGGGAGACACGCGCGCGCGCGGAGAGGCGAGGCAGGCCGAGACTTCGGCCCACGTCCACGCGCGCCCTCCTCGCTCGGATGAGCGACGCGTGTCTCGGCGGAGCGGCCTGGATGCGATGGGCGAAGGGGTACGGAGCGTGATCCAACGGAGGCGGAGCGGTACGGTTATGAGGATCGGACGGCTGAGATTCAAGGGGGCGGGTGAAACGGTACGGGAAAGTGGATGGCGGGGATTAGAGGGCTTTAAGGGGATCCGACGACGGGGAGACGGCCACGTCGTCGTCGTCTTCCTCCGGCCGGGCGCGAGCAGCAGCAGAACGGAGGTGGCGGGGCAATGGTGCTCCGGCGACGTCGGCGGCTCCCAAGGGCAGAGAGGGGTACCGCCGGGTAGAGGGGACAGCGGGGAACCCATTTCGGGTAGTTAGCATTTGCGGGGACCAAAGGGGAGAGAGGGAGGAAGAAGGGGGTGGTTCGGGGATTTCACGGTGGAGAAGGTCACCGGCGGCGAGGAAGCTCAATCGGGGCCGGTTACACCATCTGGGGAGTTGGGAGCTCACATTGGCGGCGGCGGTGTGAGCTGGGGAGCTTCGAGGAGGGCTGGCCACGGGAGCACGGTATGGGCGGCGGTGAGCTTCGGCGGCGGCGCTGCACAGGGCTCCACCTGGCCAAACAAGGGTACTAACACGATTAGGGGGTAGTAGAGATGCTTCCAGCGAATGCAATCGAGGAATGGAGGAGCGGGGAAGGAAATCCGCTTTGCGGGGTCACCGGCGCAGGGGGAGATGGTGGCGGAGCTACGGGCGACGGGAGCTCAATCGGTTGCTCTGGGGTGTTCTCTGGAGTGGTGGGAGGAGGTAGGAGGTGGTGGAGAAGCTCGGGAAGAAAAGAAACGAGAAGGAACCGAGGGGGAAGTTTTATACCCGCACGGGGGGAAAAGCGAGGCTTCGGGGAGAAGCCACCGGCGGGGCTCCGGCCGACAGGGAAGGACGGGAGCTGTCGCGGGCGTTAAAACCAGCACAGTGGAGGGGGCGGGGTGACGCGAGGCGCTGTGCGGGGGAGTGGCGACGCGACGGGAGCAGGTGTGTCGCGGCCGGGGCGAGAGCGCGTCCGCGCGCGAGGGGGAGGGAAGGCGGCGGCTGCCAGGTGGGGTCGGCGCTGCGGCGGGGTGACGTGGAGCGAGGGTGGCCGCTCCTTCGGACCCGGAGGGCTTGTCGGAACGGCGGGGCGTCCGAGGCCGGGGCGGCGCGGGGACGAGCGCGGCGCAGGCGCGGCCATGGGCGCAGCGCACGCGCGTGCGCGGGGAGAAAGCGGGGCAAAGGCGCGGCGCCAGCGGGAGAGGGAGCAGGGAGGCGCTGCGGGAGGGGAGAGGCGCCAGCGGGGAGCGGCGCCAACGAGAGGCGCGGGCGCGGGGCGCGCGAGGGAAGGGAAAGCGGAAAGGGAGGCGGGGCGCCAAGCAAGGGAGAAAGCGGAATGGCCAAAAAGAGAAAGCGCATTCCGGGAGAACTTTCCCAAAAAGGAAAGTTTCGGAATTTCACTCAAAAATGCAGCAAAAATTGGAAATTTTTATTTTGAATTTTTCAGGGCTTTTCATAAAGTTTGGTGTAACTACCTTTTCGCCTGAAGAAAACAGGGATGATTTTTATGTTACTTTGTATTACAGGTATGTAGAGCTGTGGCAGACGAGAAGCGTATCATATTCACAGGCCATTCATCCGGGGAATTCTTGACACATCTAGACCCCTAATGACCCAAAATTCCATTTTTGACTCCCAAATCAAAAAATTCCGGATTTGGACCCCTCCCCACCGCGCGTTTATGAGCGGCCGACACGTGTCCCGGTCGTGCGGTACCAGACCGCACGACCGGTCTGCCCTTCGCTCCGACCGCGCGATCAAATGCCCGAGCGCACGACCGTAGGCCCGAGCGCATGTTTGCTCTGCTGACCGCACGAATCTAGGCCCTGAGCGCACGTTTAAAAATTTGACCGCATGACCCTCTGCCGACCGCATGTTTGCATGCCCGACCGCACGTCTCCGTCGCATCCCGTCCGTCCGCCGAAAGCAGGAAAGCAGCACCGCGCGCACTGCTTTCTCCCGTCCGCTCGCACACGCGTCTTCTGCGCAGGAACGGCCCCCTCTCCATGAGTGCTGAATGCACACTTAAAAAACCGGAACCACGGCGCAAGGGAGGGAGAACGAAGCCAGAAAGCTCATTTGCAGCACCTGTGAAGATAAAGCGAGGGAAGTGAGGGTAAAAACACGTAGATTTAAGTTGGTTTCGTTTGGAATCAGCGGATTTTGCAAGTAGAAAAGTTGTAGATCGCGTCGTGAGCTTCAAGAAGAGGTAAGTCTTGTGCCCGTGAAACTAATTTTTTATGTATGTCATTAGTCCATAATTAGTCCATTAGCACACCATCGTTTGGTAATGTTATTTTATGTCAATGTTTGATACGCCATGTCAATATTTGGTACTCTTTGTATTTGTAGGTAATCTTTATGTGAACATATGTATTATAAGCCAATGTGTCATACGGTGTGTATCTGTAGGTAAAAATCCACTTACGATGAATGCTTTATTGTAGTGTAAATAATTTCATATTTTATGTTGAAGTTACGTATTGTAATGTAGTTAGTTTTTGGTGAACATATGTGCTTACATGTGTAGGTGTTGAAAAAGTACATATTTATATTGGAGCTTTTGTAGGTGATAGGAACAGTAGTTAGATTAGAGACAATTTGGATAATTAGTAGGCTTAGTGAATGCCCGTAGGCAACGTGTAAAATTAAAATAGGGAATAAATTTGGATTATTATAATAGAAATACCAGGAAAGTAGTACGAAGGTATAGTAAAAATAAATAAACTGAGGACATGAAATTACAAGGATTTATTTTGTTGATTTATGTACAATTTTATAAGTGAAAGTCGCATTAAGAAGAAAATGAAGTAATGGAAATTTTGTAGTAATCGGGAAAAAATGGAATTGAAATTGGCTAGTGGAAGCCGGCGTTAAGTAAAATTTTACGAAAGAAATTTTATAAATAAGACCAATGCAAATAAAAATGAAATGAATATGTAATTTGATGTATGTTAAAATTTGTTTAATGGTACGATTGTTACATGCTGTGTACAAAAATGGTTGATTATGCACTTATGGTAGGTACACAATGGCTGACATTCAAAAATTGTTCGTGTTTTATGGGAGTGGTCTCGTACGTGATGGGCCGTGTGGGGTGGACCTGTCAAATTGCGAGCGGACCGTGATCCGGGCACCCGGTTTGAACGCCATGAGCTTGTCTGAACTACGGAGGTGTGTCCGTTCGGCGTTCGATCGACACACCGCAAGGAAGAAGTTACGGATCGAGGCAGTCTATGCCTCAATGGTGGGTGATGGAAGGGAGAGCATATGGCAACTTTTGAAGGTGACCAATGACGCCTCATGGGCGAACTACATGGAGGTCGTGTGCAACCCTGATGCTGCGATATATGGCAGGCCAATGGTGTATGTCGAGTTCGTGGAGAGGGCAGAATCATCAGCCATGGTTGGTTCAGATGCTGCTGGTGGAGATGTAGTGCCTGGGTTCATCTTCGGCGGTCATGAAGACGCTTCTGCGGGAGAACATGTGGGCGAGGAAGTGGGTGATGAAGACGACAGGAGGCGTGCGGAGAATTTCCAACCCAACGAAGGTGTGGACGAGAGGTGGTGGGCCGCCCGTATTGACTGTCATGAGTATCTTGGGGACCAGGTGGAAGAAGAGGGCAGCGAGGAGGACGAGGAGGTGGAAACAGGCAGTTCTGGAGAGGACGAGGATGGCGAAGGTGCAACTGGAGGGGTGGTAGGTCGTGTTGTGACCACGGACGGTGCATACGTGTCGTCCAGACTGGACGACAACGCAGCGGCAGCCCTAGTTCTGCCATAGGCGGAGGGGGGAGAATGGGGGTTCAGCGAGGGCGCACTCTTTTTGGGGCAGTGGGATCATAAGAACTTCCTATGTTGACAACCTCCTCGTTGCCCCTCTCGCGTTGCATCTGTTGGCGGAGGTCGTTGTTCTCCTCATTGAGAGTCTCGATTCGGTCCTCCAACTCCAATATTCGATCACATAATGTATCAACATAACGGTCAATATACCGTTCATGAGGAGGGTCAATCCAGCGGGAGAAGTCGCATTTTGCCATCTGCAGGAAATATAAGAAAACGTGGAAGGTCCATAAGCAATAACAAAAAAATATACTATTAGTAATTTGTACCCCGGAACGTGGGCATCGGAAGAAATGTCGCCCGCCATCGAATGGGGCATCCACAATCTGGACGACCGCGTACTCATTGTGTCTGCATTTCGGCCACGCTGGTTGAGCACGCCGGCTTGGTATCAATCGGTACTGTGGACCGAACATCTCCCTCCTTTCGAACGGAAGGTCTTCCTTCGGTGACCCAAATCCGACTGGCCCCTCGGCTTCCGACATGGTATGTTTCACCACGACAAGAGAAGGTACGATGAAATTCGATTTACACGGTTCTCTGCGTACAATGTCATGGGACCCTAACCGTGCTATTTATACCAAAACGGGGCAGCTTAATTCAGTGACCAAAAACAAAACAGAGGACAGTTCTGCGTACAGATGTGACAAAAGGGGCCATCTTTGCTCTGAGATGTGACAAAAGAGGGCAGCTTTGCACAGAGACATGACAAAAGAAGGCAGCTTTGCTCAGTGACATGACAATAGAGTGCAGCTTTATGCATGCAGGGACATGACAAAACGGGCCAGCTTTGCTCAGTGAGATGACAAAAGATGCCAGCTTTGCGCAGTGACATGACAAAATCGGGCAACTTTGCTCAGTGCCATCACGAAAGAGGTTAGCTTTGCTCAGTGAGAGGACAAAAGAGGGCAGCTTTGCTCAGTGACATGACAAAACGGGGCAGCTTTGCTCAGTGAGATGACAAAAGATACCAGCTTTGCGCAGTGACATGATAAAACCGGGCAGGTTTGCTCACTGAGATGACAAAAGAGGCCAGCTTTACTCAGTTACATGACAAAAGACTGCACCTTTGCGTAGTTACATGACATAACGGGGCAGCTTTGCTCAGTGACATGATAAAAGAGGCCAGCTTTGCCCAGTGACATGACAAAAGAGTGCAGCTTTGCGCAAGGACATGACGAAACGGGGCAGCTTTGCTCAGTAAGATGATAAAAGAGGCCAGCTTTGCGTAGTGACATGACGAAATGGGGCAGCTTTGCTCAGTGGGATGACAAAAGATGCTAGCTTTGGGCAGTGACATTACTAAAGAGCGCAGCTGTGCTCAGTGACATGACAAAAAGAGGTCAGCTTTGCTCAGTGAGATGATAAAACAATGCAGCTTTGCTCAGAGCCATGACAAAACGGGGCCTTTTTGCAGTGATATCGCAGCACTCCCATCTTTACTCACTGCTACGACCATGCGGACCAGCTTTACACGTAGGAGTAGAGATAAAACGGACCCTATAAATTGGTGTGCATTCCATTTCCCAGCGAACATTGCACATCCAAACCCCATACTACACCGCGCTTCCCTCACCCAACCGGGATGGACAAAGGCAAGAAGAAGCAATGGGACAAGATGGTGAACGATTGGGAGGAGACCCGTGACATAGCACGGTCAGCTGCCGCCCGCGATGAGAAAATAAGGGCTATACAGGCCCGCGTAGAACAAGCCCATCATGCTACGATGAAAGGTCCCCCCAAAGAGCGCCCACATAGCAACAACCCCATCCCGGACGTCCCCACCGAACGTTCGCCACAACTACCACCTGAGGGGGAGACACCTCCCCTTTGTTGGTGCGGGGACGTGTGCAAGTTTTTCAAGTCTAAGGACCGCATCAGCCTAGGTATAAGTTACTGGGGTTGCGCAAACTACTCCAGTGACTACCCCAATCGCCGTTTTGACACCGCAACCTATCGGCAGCCGGTAACGACCACATGCACCATTTTCCCCTACCTTTTCTCCTTCACAGCACGCAACAACAATATCTCCCATGTATTTACAGTCTCCAGAGCCCCTGTGTAGCTACTGCAAATGGATCGATCTTGAGATCCACCCTGCGGACCAATGGACCCTCGACTTCGAGGAGTGAAATGTCACACGGGATAAGGAGTTGCTGGAGGCGGGGCGCCGCAAGCACAAGCACACCCTGCGTATACAGCGCGAGACACAAGCTCATCTTGAAGCGTGCACGCGTAGGGAGCGGGAGGCTCGCAAGAGGGAGCGCGAGAGAAAGAGGGAAATTACGGCTAAGGCAAAAGAGGCCGCGGAGGAGTTCAACGCCGAGCGGGCAAGGAAGGGAAAGTGGCCCCGGTCCACACAGTAGGTCGTTCGCGCAGTTGGGTAGGTTAGTCGCATATCATGCTATATGTTATGCATGTAATAAAAATCTACGCGGCATGTAACTCCCATCTGTATTGTGAAGTTCAATATCTCGTCTTTTCGCATTCCATGATTCACGTAGTAACTCATTTAACACTATTAACATACCGGTTCTCACCCTACACGAATACTCAGTAACATCAAAATATCACTTACCACTGTATATATCGATCGTTTTACGCTCAATCGTTCCTATAAAAAATTTACCAAAATTTTTTATGCATCTACAACTTACATTGAACATAAACTTTTATTACAACTTCATCTAATTTTTTTCCCAGCTTACAACTACAAAATTGACAAGACATACAAAAATCACGGGGATTGCAAACCCTAAAAACAGACCAAACCCTAATAGTCACTTACCACTCTATCTACCGATCGTTCTACGCTCAATCGTTCATAAAAAAATTAACCAAATTTTTTTATGCATCTACAACTTACATTGAACAAAAACTTTTATTACAACTTCATCAGATTTTTTTCCCAGCTTACAACTACAAAATTGACAAAAAAAATACACAAATCACGGACATTGCAAACCCTAAAAACATACCAAACCCTAAAAGTCACTTACCACTTTATATATCGATCGTTCTACGTTCAATCGTTACTAAAACAAATTACCAAAAATTTTTATGCATCTACAACTTATACTCAACATAAACTTTTTTTACAATTTTATCAGATTTTTTCCCGATTTACAACTACAAATTTAACAAAACTTATAAACATTACGATTGTTTACATCACTTTACTTCCTTTCGTCCAATTGTTCATATCACAGTTGTGTCCAAAAAATATTCATTAAAATGCTTCCAATAAAACAACATAACATGATCGAAAACTATTATTGCCAGTTCAACATATTTTTCACGGTCAGCAATACATGAAAATCACAAATACACTAATCATTACTTCACACAAATTTCGTTCGTACTCTACCAACCTAATTTCTTAATTTTCATAATTGCAAGATAATTACACAAGCAGTAAACTGGACTCCACATCAAATTCATATTTTTTTCAAACATCTTTTCATACATACACATAAATTATTTCTATTATAAAAATAACTTTACAAATACATAAATACATATACACCTAAATACTCACAGCAAACCCAAAACACTGGAACCCTACTACAGTTGAATCATGCGTCAGATAACAATCGTGCGGTCAAAAAACGAGATGTGCGGTCGGGAATGGGGGTTGTGCGGTCGGGAATGGGTGTCGTGCGGTCAGCGCAGGGTCATGCGGTCGGGGGAAGCATCGTGCGGTCGCTAGGGGGTCGTGCGGTGTGGTACCGCACGACCCGTGCTACAGTGCGGTCGTGCGGTACCACACCGCACAACCGGGACACGTGTCGGCCGCTCGTAAACGCGCGGTGGGGAGGGGTCCAAATCCGGAATTTTTTTGATTTGAGGGCTAAAAATGGAATTTTGGGTCATTAGGGGTCTAGATGTGTCAAGAATTCTCATCCGGGGGTTCATGTAACATCCCAAATAGGGAGTTAGTGTAATTTCAAAATTCCTAAAATCTTTTAATCGTTTTCCTTGTGTTCTCAAAAGTTTTTGGCGAAATTCGAATTTCTCAAGTTTGATGTCTTGCCAAAAAGCTCGATTAATAAAAATCAAACCGAGAAAATCCAAACTTACTTGGAAGTCTTAATTTCAAATTAAAATTTAAACCTGGTCATTCAAATACAAGATTAGAAATTTAAAATCAATATAAATTCCTTCCATCCAAATTTAGTATGTGGAAATTAAAATTCGGAAGATTAAGAAGTATTTCTCAAAGTTCGAACAATTTTTTTAAAAAAAATCAAAATGTTGATATCCAAAATTGGAACCAAGTGTCCGACTTCAAATCTACTCACAAATCTAGATCAAAAATTTAAAAATTCGGAAATTCCTTCTCAAATTTTGGGCCTGGCCCGATTCTCCTCCCGCCCAGCCGCTCACCTATTTCTTCCCCGGACCGCTTTTCTTTTCTTCCTCCCCGGCCCACTTCTTTTCTTCTGCCCAGCCCGCTCCCTCTTCTTTCTCCTGGCCCGGTCGGCGTCCGTCTCCTACCTCCCTCCCCTGTTCCTCCGATTCGCCGCCCGCGCCGCCCCCAGTTTCGCCAGCCCCTGGTTTCACCGACGCCCATGCCGACGTACGCCTCGCCATGCCGCCGGACACACCGCCATACCCAAGGTACACCTTGCCATGCCGCCGCCCATACCAGCGCACGTCGCGCCCATGCCGGAGGTACTACCCCGAGCGCTCGTTCGCCTATACAGATCCCCGGCGCCTCTCTCCTCTTTTCCCCATTTGAGGTCGTTCGAGCTGTTTGAGCCGGCGCCAGCCACAGCCATTCGCGTCGATTCCGCCGCTTCTGCCCTCCCCTCCACAAGCCGACCCCGTCGCGGTGTGCCCCCTGTCACCCGCCGCCTCCCCACGCGGTTAATTGCGAAACCACCGCCCGAGCATGCCGCGCCAGCTCCTTCTCCGCTTCCGGCCGGCCGCTGCCATTGCTGCCACCGCTTCTTCCTCGGTAGATCCGAAGTCAATTCGGCGCGGTGGGAGCAGCACCTCGGCACCCCGAGGCTTCCCCAACTGCCGGCCGGAGCTCTCCCCCGCCAGAGCGATCCCGCCACGGTCACCTTCCCCGCGCCGCCGCCCGTGCACGAGGCCGGCTCGCCTCCGCCTCCTTCCAGCCGCCCCGGCAGCTCAGGTGAGCTTCTATCCTCTTTCTCATGCTCGCGCACGCCTCCCTTCTTTCCCCTTCCTCTCCGGCCACCGGCGCCCAACCGGCTGTCCTCTGCCGTCCGCATCCCCCTGCTGTCGGCACGCCTTGGCATCACCTCGGCCGAAGCTGCCGCCTCCACGAGCTTCTTTGACGCCGGGGCAACCCCTTTTCCCGGTCGCCGCCTCCTCCCCGGCCTCTCCCCGCCGGCGACACCGCCACCCATCCCCGGCGCCTCCCTCCTCTGCTTCGGTTCCTCTTTCCTTTGCTGCTCTGGCCTCAACCGACAGCCCCTTTGTCTCCCTCTCTTCTGACATGTGGGCCCAACCAAGGGAGTGAGCTGAATGCATGTGTAAGAGATGAATATTGACCTGTGAACTCTTATGCTAAATGCTGAAATTTTATGCAAAGAAATATTCATGCAAGCATTTCTAGCAAAGATAAATTGGGACTAATAATAAAAAGGAGAAATCATTTATAAATTCATAATGAAGAGATTTATGCAATTAAAAACTTGACATTGGTTAATTTATTTATATGCCAATCAAGATTTATATATTAACCCTCATGCAAAAGGTCCATTAAAGTAAGCTTATGCCATGAACTCTTTTTCTATTACCAAGAAACTAGCATGAAGTTAATAAACTAATAAAAATAATAACAATATCATGGCTAAATGATTTAATTATGGAGCTTAGGAATTGCACCCTCTCATCTTGTCTAAATCCATGAAAAAATAAGACAATGACAACAAAAGTAATCAAGATAATAAATTGAATGAAGGTACAATCAAATATAACATTTCAATAGCGAGCATTTAAAACTACAACGCTTGTTAAAGTTACCTCTCAGGAATCATCAAGATGCCACATAAAATATCAAGTATAGTTTACTCATCTCTAAACTCATGGAAGCTATCTTCTCAAAAGTGCTTAAAAATATTTGTAGTAAAAACTTTAACATCCATCTTAAAATGCTAGGATTTAAAATAACAAATGAGTATGATTAAGAATTCTTGAATAAGAAAGAACAATCATTAATCGTCGTCTCCCACCCAAATCCCCAATCATCACATCAGGATTTGAAATGGGATAGTCGAAAATAAATAATAATAAAGAAATAGCTTTACCAAGAAGATCCTTGTAAGAATCCTAACTCTCCTTTCTGACAAATCACAACCGTTGATCCTATCGAATAAAGTTATTAATCAGGCAGAATAACTGACTTTGGAATGGGCAGTTGCAATCTCAGAAAAATACTGTCACATGAAATATCAAAGTTACACCGCATATTTAATTATACTCACCTTACGTATCCGTATCCTACAATCATAAAATCATGTTTCTCTTCACTACCATTGATACTCTCTTTTATCTGTCCCTAAGTCTTGCCCGACTCATGGACCTTCCTTGATAAATGTAAATCAATTAAAAGAAAGTCATCAAATAAAAGATCGAGCCTTGCCTTTCCCAAATCGGCTAAGTCTGGCCACTTCCTTTTCCAAAGTGGATAATTCCTGTAATTACTTCTTTTTCATTTTTGATCCTCGTTATCATAAAATTTTTCCTCACAGTAAAGCTACTCAGCCACCTCACTCCTTCGCCCAATTCATCTACCGCTGTGTTTACAGCAGACCAAGCTGAATCATCCTTCTATTCTCAAATCACAATAAATATATAACTTAAATTAAATCAGGCATTTAAAGTGTTTGGATTTATTTGGTCTTTCTTTTCTTTGCCACGTGTTAGAATCTGAAGACTCAACGAGGCGACAGATTCGAACAAGATCAAGACTCGGGTAAAAGCGACGACTAGGAAGTTAAGATCGCTGACTATGCAGGCTTTGACTTAGGTCAATCAAGGCCATGGTACACCAAGCAAGACAAGTCATCACTTTGATCATATTGATCCTACATTTTATGCAAAACTATGTTCTTTTAACTTATCAACTTGCATGCCTAATTTGTTATGCAAATATATGTCAAAGCTTAAGGTAGCTACATGCCCACTTGTTGTTGTATTAAATTTATTATGCCATCCTTTGGAACTTGAATCACCTGATCCTTGTCACCATAAATATTATTGATAACTTTACTAGCTATAAGTCTTATTAAATGCCATGCTAGTCTTGTCAAAGTCCAGGGCGCTAGTTGCCCTGATCATCAATCTTTAAAAACATAAGAACTTGTTTTGGGGCAGTCACGGGATGTACGCGACTGAATACTTTGTGACTACTTATTTTATGCTTCTCAAAACCTGCTATACCTGTCTGGGCGGATGGTAAGAGTGGTTGGTGCGGAAGTAGCACGAGAATATGTGGTTTGTGGACTCAACCGCCTGGACGCATTAAGGACTTAATCCTGTGATGACTTCTCCGTGTAAAACAGTACAACCACAAGTCTGCAAATTGCAACTTGGCTAAGTAAATCTATCGAACCCCCGGAACCCGGAACTCATCTCACCGGTAGGGGAAGGGAGTGGATGCTACAAGGGCAAGGGGAGGCCTAAAGGGACACCAAGTGGAGGGTGACGTTTCCAGCCGTGCTAGCGTTGTGGAGCGTATGACAAAGGGGGCTAGGTATTTTGAAAAGTCACTGTGATGGACTACTCAACCACATGACTAAGGAATCGTGTGGAGCAATGAGCGGATTGTCTCTTGTGGTGAAAGTGTACAATCTCTGCAGAGAATAAACTATTCGAATAGCCGTGCCCACGGTCAAGGGCGGACATGGGATTCTCCTCGAGTTAGTTCTATTTCCAAAACCTTTGTGGGTGGGACAAAAACCTATCAGAGGGAGGTACTCTGATTTTGAATTTCTCCTGGAGGGACGTACTCCAGCGTGATAAATAAGATGGAAGTGGCATAATGATCAAAAGCTAGCATAGGTGGATGGAACCATGTAATCGGTGGATGGAACCAACACCGCTATATTTATTGCACAATTTCAAACTCTTTTAAGCATGTTTATAAAATGCCAAGTCATAGGAATTTTAATTATGATTATTGTAAATGTTGCATTAAGCAAATAAAAGAACCTTAAGGCTCCTTAGACAGCCTGGCATCTATTATTATTGCATCCTGTGTGGTGGCTTGCTGAGTACCGTCGTACTCACTGTTGCTTAATTACCATCATTCAGTCAGAAAGAAAATAAAATCAAGCCCTGCGATGCCTGAAAAGAGTCGACAGAGCTGAAAGACGAAGAGGCCATGGACTAGGTCGCGAACCCCAGTTGGCTACCTGTGGGCAAGTCCTGCGGGTCCCACCTATGTGAAGTTTCCGCTGCTGCATTTTATCGTTTTTGGCCTAACCGGCCCATGAGTAAGAATTACTGTATTATTTACGCTTCCGCATGATATGTTTTTGATATACAGTAATGTATCTGTGAGCACTATCTACTGATCCAGGGAATATAGTACGGTGGAATCACAGAGGATCTGGGTTTGCTAGCCCGAGGTCCGACAGTTCAATAGCCACCCTTGCTGCCATATGGAGGGATTCTTGAGACATGCACCAGACGGGGAAGTGTTAATCAAGCACACCCATTTTGTGTGACCTTTGGGGCTCCGCTCCTCTTGTTGGAGATAATATTTTCAAGTTTCAACCATTCTGTTACAAGGGAGGTCTAACATGCATAAAAATGAAAGATTTAGAAAAGTGAACAATCTTTCTAAGCTTTTCATCATGTTTGTTCAAACAAAGAAAATCTTAATTATGCAATTGTTTACAAGCCTCTCAAATTGGTGATAATTCTTCCCGTAGTAACTGTTAGTGTTGAGATTGTGTTTTCTTCGATGAATTATGTGAAGAATAAACTAAGAAATAGAATGAGGGGACAATCCTTGAATGATTGCTTGGTACATTTCCTGAGCGAGAATTTTTTTTTCTGCAAGTTAAGGATGATGATATTATATCTTGCTTCTAGCATGAAGCATCATCACGTTAATTTTTATTTTAATTATTTTGTAATTTTTTATTATTTGAGATGTTGTCTTTGGTATGAACAATTGTACTTTAATTTTTGCTACTATGAACTTTTATATTTTCTATTGAACAATATTTTTGTAACTTCGAATACCCATTTTGCTTGCGCAGAGTGTATGTACTGGATGATAGCAACTAGGTCTCTTGCATGGTGGAGCACAATGGATTGCAAGATCATGCAAGGCTTCGCACGTGCTTTGCGAGCACAATGGACGACGGTGGCGAGGTCTCGCACATGCAGCGAAGCATGATCAATGAGGGAAGGTCACGGAAGGGTTCATGCCATGGGCGGACCTACAGGGTATGCCGGGTGGGCCACGGCATACCCTGCGGTCTCTGCTGCCCGATCTGTACGCCTGTTGCAGCTCGCGATCCCCTATTGCCTCTCATTGCCACCTCGATGTATTCAGTTACCCTACTTTGCTACTGGCTGTTTTAAAGATTCGAGGACGTCCCTTATTACTTGGAAGTTGGATCACATGTATGGGATTAGCTTGTTGATGTTGTTACATTTTCATCTAAATGCATAGATTAATTTCATCACTCTATTCTATGCATTTCTAGTTACAATGTTTTCTGTAAGAATAGAACGAACATATCAAGACACATGTAGTAGTCCATAATGTAGAGGTGACAATGTGGCATAACAATACACGAATTGGTAGTAGGGGGGCATTAACCTGTATGAGCTCGTGGATGATTCATAAAAAAAAATCCTGTATCGCATCAGATGAGAGTCCTGTAAAAAAGTTGTATTATGTAGTGGTTGTTCTTCTCATGCATATATCTTTTAGTGTTGAAGTACCTGCTGAATTGCTGACTTGACTAAAACTAGTTTTAACATTCAGTGCTCTATCATCATAGGAACATGGTTAAGATTCTTTACAGCGATATTAGGTATGTATATTTGGAAGCTAGGAATATGTGATGTCTAATATGTCCCCCATGTTCCTTTTCTGAAGCTCCATGTGTGTAAATTCGTCATGAAATTATGATGGTCAACATATGTTAGTATTTCAACTACAGCCAATGTAGCGTTGTTGAAATTATTAACTTTGCTACTATTTGTTAGTTTAATCAATTAATCTAATAGTTGTTTTGACCTTCTATAATTTTGCATTCTTGCCAGTGCCAATCTTGCTTTTTATCCTGGAATTCTTTTCTTTTGTCTATACCCAAAGAAAAGAGAGATTCTTATTTTGTAGTGGCTCTGAAAGAGCAATGTCGTTAATGTAACATAATTACAAGGGTAGAGGAACCAATTTGTCTCTATTATGTATAATCATAACTCTACAAGAAATTATTCCACCTTGTGATAGAAAATAAAAGATACAAGGTAGTACATTAGAGATACACAGACGAAAAATCTGAAGTCTGTAACATGATTATTAGCTGTAAAGCCTTTTTCCAAATCATGTCCTTTGTTGCCAAGAAAATGATTATGTGCTCTGGCAAATCTTGTAAAGTTTTCTGATGGAAACTTTTGGAGTCAGCTTATCTCTTCACTGTTTCATTTTTTTCCAGTGATCAAAATTTTTTTGAAGGGACAATGGGCTGTACCTCGCAAAACAGTACTTGTATGTCACAAATCACTCATATAAAGGGTGTGTTTGGTTGAGCTGTGGCTTCTAAAAAAGCTGCTGTGAGCTGTGGGCTGTGGAAAAGCTGCTGTAGGTTGTGGGCTGTGGAAAAGCTGTAAGCTGTTTGGTTCAAACAAGTATAAAACTTACCTCCTATCTCTATTTTCCTTGAAACAACTGTGAAACAGCTCTATATTTTCACCATTTCAAAAAGCAGAAAGCCAAAAGCAGGGTCCAAGGTGCTTTCAAAATTGTACTACCCAAAAGTAGCTGCTTCTGAAAAAGCAGCTTCTGGTTTCCACCCCTTTGGTTGGCTTTTGGCTTTTTGGAAGCAAAAGCAGCTCCCAAAAGCTCAACCAAAGGCACCCAAAGTATGCCAGAATCTTGGTCAAGATCATGTATAGAAGACAGATAGCAAAGCATAGGCCAAAAAAGTCAGACAAGTAGTATTGTAAGTCTCTTTTATGTATATTTGAAACTATTAGTATGGTGTTTGAACTATTTATATTGTAATTTGTGCAAGTTTCCAACTTAATCCTTTAATTTAAGACTAATCATATTATTTAGTGCATGTATACCGAATTACGGTGCAAATTTTACAATTATTTACCGAATTGGCAAATGGTTTTACCGAATTACATATGAAAATTTTGGTGCGGCATACCCTTTGATAAAATCCTGGGTCCGCCACTGGTTCATGCTTGCACGGAGTAGCATCACAGAAAGAGCGGCGGAGCACGATCGATGTCAACGGCAAGGTCGCCGAAAGGCTCACGTGTGCACAGAGTAGCCTCGCAGAAGGAGCAATGTAACAACCTGAAAATTTGAGTCTTAAAAAATGTGCAACTTTTTGAAATATTTTGAAATACATCTTTTTGACATTTGAATTTTAAATGAATTTTCCTTGGATTTCGGTTGACGTTCCAACAAAGAAGAAAATTATAAAAATAGAACTCTGAAAGAAAGGTGAAATTAATAGAGAGTAAACCTAAAATCAAATACGAATATGAAAAGATAATCCAAAATTTAGGGAAGGAGGATTCACTTGAGATCAGTTAGCAAAAACTCGAAAAAGCAAAAATATGCAAGTATGAAAAACTTGTTAATTAAAAGGGGGATTAACAAAATCTAGAATTGTGCATTGGGCCAAAATAATAATAATAATTAAATAAATATAAATAAATAAAAGAAAAAAAAGAAGAGAGAAGAAAACGAAAGGAAAAAACCCTTCGGCCTGGCCTGAGCCAGCCAATGGACCGGCCCATCTCTCTCCCTTCATCGCAAGCTCGACCATGGCCGAAGCTCCTCGCCAGGCCACCGCCGCAGCCCGCCTCCCCACTGTGCTTCGCTTGGACCATCGGTCGCCGGCGTGCCTCCGTGCCCGTACCATTTGAAAGATAAAGCTCCATTTAAGTTGGTTTTGGTGTTAATGACAAATGCCATTATGACATTAATAACATATACTTTATAATGTTTTGGTGAAAATGATAAATGAATTTATGAGACTAATATGTTTATTTGAGTTTATCTTTGGTTAGTCTCATTTGGATGAAAAGGTGAAATCAAAGAGGTATGCATTCGAAATCGTTTTCTCATTTACAAATGCATTTCTTAGATCCAAAATATAGATTGAACTCCTCAATTAGTCTAAAATGAATATGTGCATATGTCTTCACTATATACACTTGTATGCACACATTTAGGGGGAGTTCTCTATATATTTTGGAGTTTCATAAGTATTGATCTATGTTTCTTTCAATATGCATATTTAGAATCTTTACTTGGAAACATATTCTTGAGTATATGTAACTTGTGTAGTTCATATATACTCATGTGCAATCGGGTTGTCATTTAACCTCTCCATTATATGTTAATGGTTGAATGATTAATGACAACCGGATGAGTAAGCTTTGTCTAAAGCTTATTTTAGAGTATACATTTGTTGTGTACAAGGTGTATACTCGCAAATCATTTTCATATCTCATTATTTGTTGAGATTGTCATGAATTACCAAAATGGTGAAGTTTGGTAATCAATGACAATTGTTCTGTGGACTAACGGTTTCCAAGAGTTGGATGCAGAGTTTAGGTTCCACAAATAAGAACGACTTGGAATGACTTCATGTGTTGAAGATCATTAAGTCAAGATTAAGAAGAAGATAGTTTCATGAGTTGAATGCTATCAAAGAAGAAGATGGATTCATGTGCTGAAGGCCATCGAGAAGAAGATGCGTCATGAGTTGATGCATGTTCAAATGGAGATGATCATGTGTTGATCATCAAGACAAGTGAAGACCATCATGTGTTGATGGAGTTGATAAAAGAATGCATCATAAGTTGATGCCTATCAAGATGATGACCCAAGGCAAAGGTATGACTAGTTAGGGCTAAGGATGTGTTCCTAGTTTTTTACCGGTCTTGGTGTTTGGTTGGAAGACCGGATTGCTAGTGTAGGTTGTCGTACTATTAAGAGGGGTCATGTCTAGTAGTTTGAGTCTCATCATGTGTTGATAACTCAAACCTCACTTGCTCTAGCTCATCTCGATATGAGGCTTATATTTGCGAATGTGTTTTGCAAATAGTCGAAGCTCATATGTTGAATTCTACCAACATAGGACTATGCATTGCAAATGTGTTTTGCAAGTGCTTGAAGTCCATGCACCTGGCATGATCTAAGTTTGCAAATATGTTTTGCAAAAGTTGGAGATCATTCATTATCCCTTGGCATGGTCTAAGATTGTTTATTGCTATTTCCTTGGACTTGGACCATGGTAGTGACTCCTTGGATGTTCTTTGATTTCTGCATTGATCTAATGTGTTTGAGATTATGTAAATAGATGGGTTGTGTAGCCCTCTGAATAAGCTTCCCATAGAGTCCAAGATTACTAAATTCCGACATCGGAGTCAAAAGTTATGACCGTTTTTCCGAGTGTCGTCTGTGCTGAAAAACCGAAAACGGAAGTACCGCAATTTGTACTGCGGTAGTTCCGATTTTTGCGGAAGTACCGCAATTTGTACTGCGGTAGTTCCGATTTTTGCGGTAGTTCCGATTTCCGAGCGGAACGTTTTTTCCAGAGAGCGACTTTTTGAGTGACTTGGCCTCGGAAAAATCGGAAGTACCGCAATTTGAACTGTGGTAGTTCCGATTTCATTGAGAAACGGCTAGTTTTCTGACCGTTGGCGAGAAAAAAAGAAGTACCGCAATTTGTACTACGGTAGTTCCGATTTTCCTGATTTTTCAGGGGTTTGGCTCCAACGGCTAGTTTTCTTGTATGGGGTATAAATACCCCTTGTGGCTGGTTGGAGAGGTTGTTGCTTCATTCATTCCTGTGTTCTTGAGCTAGAGTGAGGCTCTCCACTCAATTGTGCATGTGTTGCACTTTGTGAGAAGCGAGAAAGATTCTAGAGTGCATGTGTTGCATCTAGAGGTGGACTTAGTGTCCAATTGAGCTTGTGCATTTGTTGCACGTGGTGAGAGTCAAGTGAGGGACTTGGCTTGTTACTCTTGGAGTTTGCCGACTGCTAGACGGCGTTGGAGGCGTCGTGCGCGGTGATCTTCTCAAGAAGGTTGTGAGAAGACCCGGCGAATTTGTCATGGTCGGAACTCATCTACCCAGAGCGGAAAAGAGCTACCACTAGTGGATACGAGGTGTTTCGGCTTACTTTGTGGAGCCGGTCCGATTTGTTCGGGCTAACCTCAACGTGGATTAGGGGAGACCGGCAAGTCTCCGAACACCACGGTAAAACATCGTTGTGTCGATTGTGGTTTGTTTCCTTGTACTTAATTTATATTCAAGCAATTTACATTCATAGATTCAATTTGATTGCTTGTAAACTTAGGATTGCAAACCTTGACCTAGGATAGCATTGTTGGTGCACGTAGGCGAATTTGCTTGACTTAGGCGCTATTGTACTAAACTAACTTGAATTTAGCTTCCGCATTGTTTCCTTGGTTTAGGCAAATAGAAAAGGTCTTGTATTGATTAGTATTAATTTGTAGAGAATAATTAAACCGCCTATTCACCCCCTCTAGTCGGCCTCCTCGATCTTACACCATTGACGTCAGCAGCAACTCCGCCCCCATGTCACCACAGGCCCGGCGTCACCTCCCTACTGCCCCCTCTGACCGTCGCCTGGTGAAGGACGGCGTGACGCAGCCCCAATCCGTCCCACCGCCCCATCGCATTGCCCTACTGCCATGACCCGTCCCGCTGCCTCGTCGCATCGCCTTAACCACCGTACTATGAAGCTTGTGTCACGTCGCAACTCGACCCGCCGCCCCGTCGCGTCGCCGTCCCTTCCAAATGCACCCTGCTACTCCGGTCAGCCACAGTGTGCCCCACCAACCATGCACAGGCACCGCCATGCCCTGCTACTAGTCACCATCATGATGTTGAGCTCGGATCACCGGTCCTATGGCCACGCCGAAGCCGACATTACCCGCACTGCTGTCGCATTGACCTCCACGACACCAGCTTCCCTCGTAGCCTATAAAAGCTGTGGACAGTCGCCATCATCTTGCTCACATCCCACTCCTCCCACCCCGAGGAATCGGCCTCCCCATGCTTCGAGCTCACTGGCGAACTCCATCTTCTCCAACTTCGGCCAATGAGAAATCTATCGATTGGTGCCACCGTGGTCTAATTCCGCCGAGCTGGAGCTTCCTTGGAGCACCGCGAAGCCATCCCCGCCATCGGCTAGACCCCTCCCCATTTGTACCTCGCCGGCACCGCGTGCCTCCTCTGCTCGCCGTAGCCTCACGCCGTCAAACCACCACCGCCTCTCCCGAGCCGTGCCGACCCCGAGGTAGCCTCCTGTCTATGCCCCAATGCTCCCTTGGCGTTTAATTGAACTTCGGTGATGTGCGCTGCCATATTCACCCCTCCCCTGTTCCGCCGCTGCCTAGGGTCACCACCGACCACGGTTCCAAAAGACCCATTTTTGGAATCCTCATGGGCGGCTGCCATTTCCTCCGCCGGCGGCGAGCTCGCCGTTCATCGGTAGGAGGAAGACGCTACTATAGCTGAGCAATTAATTAAGTTTAAGACAAGTAATTAATGCTAATGATGATTAGTTAAGACTAAATGCTCACTGACATGTGGGCCATATCGTTTAATCCGAACAGTAACCGGGCCCACCTGTCAGTGAGTCTGAAAAGAAAAGGATAAAAGAAAAATAAAATTTCTGTGGGCCCCACCTATCAGTCTCTCTTTTTTTCTCGAATTTATTTGAACTGAGAACTTCAAAGAGGCATAACTTATTCATCTTAACTCCAAATTAAGTGAAACAAATTTATAAATTCATATAAATTCAATATCTGTCTACTGGAACTGAAACCATAATTTTTTAAACTCATTTGAATTTTTTGTGAGGATTTATTTGGTTTGCTAATTTTTATTCAAATTTTCGCGCAACGAAAAATAGCGTACGAGGCACAAGAGGAAGAGGCCGAAGCTGAAGCAAGTCTTGACAACCAAGACCAAATCAACTATGACCAAGGCGAGTCAATACTTTGATCATGTTGACCTTACATTTTCTGTAAATTATTTCTGTTTTAAATTATCAAATTCCATGCTGTTATTTCATGTGCAGATATATGTTGTTTTAAGATTCTAGTTATATGCCCATTATTTAACTTGCCAGTATTACACTCTTTTGGAATATTTGAGTATTTGAACTTTGTCACCCTAGCAAAATTATAATGGTAGAATTTTTAAAAATAAGTTTATAATTACACGATATGCTTAGTACTGCTTAGATACTCGGGAGCACCAAAATGCCCAAGCATCACTTTTAATCATGAGAAACTGATTTGGGAAGTCATGGGTGGAAATGACTGGTATATTTTGACATGATTATTTTATGCTCCCATAAACCCCAACTTGCTTAAATATTTGGGTAGATGGTACAGGGGCTGGTGTGTGGTGCAGTGGAAGTATGGTGTATGGATTGTGGTAGAACCACCCAGATACCTGTAAGAACTGAATCTTGTCATGACTTCCTATGTAAAATAGTACAACCACAAGTCTACAAATTGCAACTTAGCTAAGTAAATCTATCAAACCCCCGGACTCATCTCATCGGTAGTGGAAAGAAGTGGAATATTGCAAGGGCAAGGGGAGGCCTAAAGGGACACCGAGAGTAGGGTGAAGTTTCCCAGTCGTGCTAGCCCTGATTTGTGTTGCCCTAGGTGTCGCCCCAGTGCAGAAACCATAAAACGGTGGATGGAATCTGGATCGCTATTATTATTGCATTCTTTCATATATTGATAAAATCTATTTTAGTTAAAACTGCTATGTCTCAGAAAATTTCTATGTATCATATTTTAAAAGCAATTTTATGGCAAATAAAATAACCCGAGAATTCCCTTGATAAGCCATGCATGTTATCTATTTGCATCCTATGTATTGGCTCGTAGAGCATGGTGAATTTGTGCTCACCCTCGCATTATCAAAACTAGAAACAGGAAATTAGGACCACTATGCTTACGAGGACACCCCTGCCACGGATGGAGGAGCCAACGAAGAAAACTAGGATGACTTTCTCGAGTTCGAGTCCTAGACAAGTAGACTTGGTGGAGATTGTGTGCACATGTATTATCTAGATCTAGATAATACCTGTTGCACACACTTACCCCTCAGTCGATTGCCTGTGGATGTTGGTCTTACTTTTGCTTATGCTTTCCGCTATTACCTTTTATGTAAGTATTTGGCCTGATCGGCCCCTTTTGTAAACTATCACCTGACATGGTGTATTTTAACTCTGATATGTAATATTATAGTTCAGTATGTTTTATGTGATGTATAAGCTGATGTAGCAATGTATCTATGAGCATTATCTACTGATCCAAGGAATAGTGCAGTAAATCACAAAGGATTTTGGATTGAAAAATCTGAGTCCGACAAGCAATGATATGCAGTAGTCACGCGGAAGGAGTCGAGTCGTAGTCATCCAATTACATGGAATTTAATGGTTGGAGCCTATCTCGTTGAGTGGGATCTGCACGGGGTATACCGCTGGGTAGGCACGTCCTTATTGTTTGCACTTCATAGTAGAGTTCACCAGTTACCCACAATGGCCGCAGGTAGGGGTGCAATCGGTTCAGATATTTCCCAACCGACCGCCCAACTGAATCAGTTCAAAGCATACTTAGAGGAAATAGTCGGTAACCGGATGGTTTAGCCGGATATGGTATCGGAATCGAATAGTACTTGTCAGAATCAGGATAGTAGTTTCCGACAGATAAAAGAATATTTGGATAATTATTCCGTAATATCTCGTAGAATGCATTTGGCAATATCCGAGCCAGCCCAGTCCGTGAGGCCCACCGCACCATTAGCCTATTACATTAGCCATTAGGTAACCCTAGGCCCAGCCAATAGCCATCTCCTGCCTTGGCTACTTCCTGCCTCTAGTCATGCCGTCAAGTGGTATACATCTATCTGAGAAATTTGGACACTGTTGGACCCATAGCCCTCCGGAATTCCATTTTTGGCCCCCCAAAGCAAAAAATTCCAAAAATGGACCCCGTTTGAGCGCGCGTTTACGGGAGGCTGCCACGTGGCCACTGTTCATCCGGTCGTGCGGTCAGGGACCGCACGACCGGCCAGGCGCCGCGCCCGAGCGCGCGATCTCGCGCCCAGCGCGCGACCGCCTCGCCCCACCGCGCGACTGCCCCGCCCACCGCGCGACCGCCCCGCCCACCGCGCGTCTGCCTCGCCCCAGCGCGCATCTGCCGTCCCGCGGTCGCCCGAGCGCGCGTCTGCGTCCCCAAGCGCGCGTTTGGTCTGTTTAGGGTTTGTAATACTCGTGAATATTTGTATGGTTTCTCAATTTTGTAGTTGTAAACTGAGAAAAAAAAATAGATAAAGTTGCAATAATAATTTATGTTCATTGTTAGTTGCAGATGTATAAAAAATTAGGATAAAATTTTTTAAAAAACGATTAATCATAGAACGATCGTTTCGTAAAGTGGTAAGTGATATTTAGGGTTTCGTATGGTTTTGAGGTTTGCAATCACCATGTTTTTTTGTATGTTTTGTCAATTTTGTAAATGTAAACTCGGAAAGAATCTGACCAAGTAGTCATAAAAGTTTATATTCATTATAACTTGTAGATGCTAATAAAATTTTGGTAAATTTTTTTTAGGAACAATTGACCGTAGAATGATCGATACAAATAGTGGTAAGTGACTTTTAAGGTTTGCTGTGTTTGTAGGATTTGCAAACCCTGTGATTTTTTTAGATTTTGTCAATTTTGTAGTTATAAACTGGAAAAAAATATGACGATATTGTAATAGGAAATCGTGTACGGTGAATACAAATAAACTGCATACTACAATTGGGAGCAACATGTTGCGTACTCTTTTATTACGTGCATAACATGCATAAGTTGCTGGGTCTATTACATTTTGTCTACTGGGTGTAGCGTGGTTGTTTCCCCTTTTTGTCGCGCCCTGAAGATGGCTCCGCTGCATCCTTCTTCCTGTCACTCTTGGTCTTGAGAGCTGCCTCCCGAGCTTGAAGCTCCTCCTTCTGACGCTTGATGGTAGCTTCACGCAGACTTACCTGCTCCCGCCTCCTTTGCAGCTCATCCTCCTTGCCCTTCAGACGGATTTGGTCCACCCTCACGCGGCGCTCTTGCTCATGCCGCATCTGTCGTTCCACCTCACGAGCCTGAGTCATCTTGACAAAGTATTGTCCTTTGTTTTCCACCTCCAATGCCTGGTTATGTGGCCATGTCGGCGACACCCGATCCACCCATTCGATGAACCTGCAAGTCTATGTGTGGCATGGTAGATGTCATGGATCAAGTTGAAAAACGAGAAAAAAATGATTTAGTTGTCGTCGTTACCATGAAATCGTCATCCAGGTTTGGACACTTGAAGAACCTACGGCCGTATTTGGCTCGCTCTTCTTGATCAGTCCAGACTCCCAACATCGTCCTAAAGCCGCAATGGCACTTCGGGCGCTCATGCCACTCCGGCACTCCAAATGGGTCGGACCTCCAGGAAGACATTGTTGTGTAGTAGTATTGTGATGCCTTGAGGAGGAGATGTGGTATGGAAGACATAGGAGGGAGGCCTTTATGTAGGCAGGTTATCTGGTGCAGTGGGCATAGTCCATGGAGAGGACGACATGGGAATCTTTTGAGGATAGTCAGGATTGCAGTGTAGTAATAAATGTCCGTATGAAGGATTTTCAGAGCCTGCAAATTGTACTCTTTTGTCATGTCACTGAATTTTAGGTACGTGAATTTTAGGGTTTGGTCTGTTTCTTAGGGTTAGCAATCTCCGTGAATGTTTTCAGTTTTGGCAATTTTGTAGTTATAAACTGGGTAAAAATCAGATAAAGTTGTAATAAAAGATTATGTTCATTGTAAGTTGTAGATGCATAAAAAAGTTTGGTAAATTTTTTTTAGGAAAGATTGACCGTAGAACGGTCGATACATAAAGTGGTAAGTGAATTTTAGGGTTTGGTCGGTTTCTTAGGGTTTGCAATCTCCGTGATTGTTTTCAGATTTGGCAATTTTGTAGTTATAAACTGGGTAAAAATCAGATAAAGTTGTAATAAAAGTTTATGTTCATTGTAAGTTGTACATGCATAAAAAATTTTGGTAAATTTTTTTTAGGAAAGATTGATCGTAGAACGGTCGAGACATAAAGTGGTAAGTGATATTTCGAAGGTTAGTGAGAATTCGTGTACGGTGAGGGGCGCTATGTTAATATTGTTAAATGAGGTGATACGTGAATCATGGAATGCGAAAATACGAGATATTGAACTTCATAATACAGTTGGGAGAAACATGTCGCGTAGACTTTTATTACATGCATAACATATAGCATGATATGCGACTAACCCACCCAACTGCTCGTACGACCTACTGTGTGGACCGGGGCCACTTTCCCTTCCTTGCTCGCTCGGCGTTGAACTCCTCCGCGGCCTCTTTTGCCTTAGCCGCAATTTCCCTCTTTCTCTCGCGCTCCATCTCGCGAGCCACCCGCTCCCTACGCGTGCACGCTTCAAGATGAGCTTGCGTCTCGCGCTGTATACGCAGGGTGTGCTCGTGCTTGCGGCGCTCCTCCTCCAGCAACTCCTTCTCCTTTGTGACATTCCACTCCTCGAAGTCGAGGGTCCATTGGTCCTCAGGGTGGATCTCAAGATCGATCCATTTGCGGTAGCCACACAGGGGCTCCGGAGACTGTAAATACATGGGAGATATTGTTAGTGCGAGCTGTGAAGGAGAAAAGGTAGGGGAAAAGGAGAAAAGATATTGTTACCGGCTGCCGATAGGTTGCGGTGTCAAAACGGCGGTTGGGGTAGTCACTGGAGTAGTTTGTGCAACCCCAGTAACGCATACCTAGACTGATGATGTGATTAGACTTGAAGAACTTGCACACGTCCCCGCACCAACAAAGGGGAGGTGTCTCCCCCTCAGGTGGTAGTTGTGGCGAACGCTCGATGGGGACGGCCGGGATGGGGTTTTTGCTACGCGGGCGCTCTGGGGGGACCTTTGATCGTAGCACGATGGGCTTGTTCTACCCGGGCCTGTATCGCCCTTATTTTCTCATCGCGTGCGGCATCGCGGGCCGCAGCTGACCGTGCTATGTCACGGGTCTCCTCCCAATCCTTCACCATCTTGTCCCATTGCTTCTTCTTGCCTTTGTCCATCCCGGTTGGGTGAGGGAAGCGCGATGTAGTATGGGGTTTGGATGGGCAATGTTTGCTGCGAAATGGAATGCATACGAATTTATAGGGTAGCAGTGAGTAAAGCTGGTCCGCGTGGTGGTAGCAGTGAGTAAAGATGGGAGTGCTGCGGTATCACTGAAAAAAGGTCCTGTTTTGTAATGTCTCTGAGCAAAGCTGCCCTGAATTGTCATCTCACTGAGCAAAGCTGACCTCTTGTTGTCATGTCACTGAGAAAAGATGCCCTCTTTAGTACTGTCACTGCCCAAAGCTGGCATGTTTTGTCATGTCGCTGCGCAAAGCTGGCATGTTTTGTCATATCACTGAGCAAAGCTGCCCCGTTCTGTCATGTCTCTGAGCAAAGCTGCCCCGTTTTATCATGTCACTGCGCAAAGCTGGCATGTTTTGGCATCTCACTGAGCAAAGCTGCCCCGTTCTATCATGTCTCTGAGCAAAGCTGCCCCGTTTTATCATGTCACTGCGCAAAGCTGGCATCTTTTGTCATCTCACTGAGCAAAGCTCCCCCGTTATGTCATGTCTCTGAGCACAGCTGCCATGTATTGTCATCTCAAAGAGCAAAGCTGACCTATTTTTGTCATTTGACTGAGCACAGCTGCTCTCTTTAGTAATGTCACTGCGAAAAGCTGTCCTCTGTCATCTCTTTGAGCAAAGCTGCCCCGTGTTGTCATGTCACTGAGCAAAGCTGCCCCGTGTTGTCATGTCACTGAGCAAAGCTGCCCCGTGTTGTCATTTCACTGAGCAAAGCTGCCCCGTGTTGTCATGTCACTGAGCAAAGCTGCCCCGTGTTGTCATGTCACTGAGCAAAGCTGCCCCGTGTTATCATTTCACTGCGAAAGCAGACCTGTTCTGTCATCTCTCAGAGCAAAGATGCCCCGTTATGTCTTTACGTCTGTGCGAAGAACCGTCCTTTGATTTGTTTGAGGGGAATGCAGCAAGTTGTCTCGGTTGGTATAAGTAGCACGGTTGGGGTCCCAGCACATTGTTGAGTCGAACAAAGAAGTACCCTGTCTTTCGTGCTTGAAGTACCATGTCTTTCGTGCTTGAACAAACCATGTCGGAAGACGAGGGGCCAGTGGGATTTGGGTCACCGAAGGACGACATTCCCTTAGAAAGGAGGGATATGTTCGGTCCACAGTACCGATTGATGCCAAATCGGCGTGCTCAACCAGCGTGGCCGAAATGCAGGCACAATGAGTACGCGGTCGTCCAGATCTTGGATTCCCCGAACGATGGCGGGCGACGTTTCTTCCGATGCTCACGCTCCGGGGTACAATTTAGTAATATTACATTTTTGTATTGCTTATGGACCCGCGAAGTTAACCGTCCTTTTTTTTGCAGATGGCAAAATGCGACTTCTCCCGCTGGATCGACCCTCCTCATGAACGGTATGTTGATCGTTATGTGGATACATTATGGGCTCGAATATGGGACTTGGAGTACCGAATGGAGAGCCTCACTGAGGAGAACAACGACCTCCGCGAACAGATGCAACGCGAGAGGGGCAACGAGGAGGTCGTGAATATAGCAAGCTCTTATGATCCCACATGTTGCTGCGCGAACCCGAGCTGCATATGTGCATGCCACTCCCACGATGGCCAGCCACGTCCGAGGCGGCCCCCCCAGCAATTCTCCATGTGGGTGCCACGAGGCTCGTTTGGCATGTAGGTAACGAGGGTTATTGTTGTGTCGTATTGTAGTTCATGTATGCGTTGAATTAAAATGTTGGGTGTACTACTTTCCATAAATTCTGTATGTGCAATGTATGTGTTGTTTCGTGTTATAAGTGTGTGACGCCTTCATTTTATGTGACCTTCATATGCTGTGGCCTCTTTCCGTAGCGATGTAATGTGCAACGTTGTTAAGTATGTGATGGATTGGTTGTTATCTTCGTGGAGTTGTTATCACAAGCTAGAAAAAATGCAATACTGAGCAAAGATGCCTCGTTTTGTCATCCCACTTGGCAAAGGTGGCCTCTTTTGTCAAGTTACTGCGGAAAGCTGGCCTCTTTTGACATGTCACTGCGGAAAGCTGGCCCGTTTTGTCAAGTCACTGCGCAAAGTTGGCCCGTTTTGTGAAGTCACTGGGCAAAGCTGCACTGTTTTGTCATGTCACTGGGCAAAGCTGCCCTCTTTTGTCATGTCACTGAGCAAAGCTGCCCCTTTTTTATGAGGTCACTGCGCAAAGCTGGCATGTTTTGTCTCCGCACTGAGCATGGTGTGGGGTCCGGATTTGTGTTGTATGTGATCTTTGTGCGTGAGGCTGCCCCCCCCCCCCCCCCCACACACAGCCTATAAAACGGAGCCATCCCTCACATACTCCCTGGCCATGTTATTAGTCACCTCCTGAGTTAGTTGTTCACAATCTGTGTAGTTTTCTTTCGTGCTCACTCCCCCAGACTAGGCAATGAGTCAGCTCAGCACGTCTTCATGGGCACCCACGGTGATGTGCCCAAATTGCAACATCTTGGTTAGACGTAGGACATCACAGACGGCCGCGAATCCTGGGCGACACTACTACAAGTGCCCCAATCACTCGGTGAGTCAAATTGTTTCGGGTTCGTTGAAATCATGGTTGTATGTTTAAAAAACTTCTTGTCATGGAATCGCAGGAAGCTCATGGTGGTTGCCGATTCTGGGTGTGGGAGGATGAAATGGGAAATAGGACAGACAGTGTTCGCCGTGAGAGAGTTGTCGTGGGGGGTTGTGACCCCGTCGGGATGCGGCATCGTTTCGACAGACTAGAGTGGAAGATAAATGTTATGTTGTGTGGTATTTTGTTTCTTGTGTGTATTGTTATCCTCAAGTTGTAGTGCTGGAGGTTCTCCTCGTGTATGTTCGCAATGTTTTACGCTATGTTGTCGTCAAGCTCTTTTGGTAATGTTTTATGTACGGTTGTGTTGTATTTTAGTTATTGTGTTCGTTCGTGTGTTGGTGGTTGTACTACTTGCTACATGTCATGTACGTGAAATGTATGAGTTGTTTCATGTTGTCTCCCGCTACCCCGTGTTGTCATCTCTCAGTTGGTTGTATGCCGTAGTAAATCAAAGAACTTAGAGCAACCCTTTTATACTGGAAACCATCTTTGAACATCAAACCATCAAGCACGTGAAAAACATCACAAAAATTACAAAAGCACAATTTAAAAAATTCATTCATCATCTCCTCGTCGCCGCCTCGTACGGCGCATATGATCCTCTGAGAAGGTGAACCTACTAGGGGAGCGTGGTGCATCGCGAAGATCGTAGTGCGAGGGGTGTGGCCGAGGCGGCGGTGGGTACAACTCTGTGGACTGTTGCGACGGCTGGTCATAAAGCATAGAGCTCACCCAATCGGAGGAGGTGGCTACGTCCTGCTTAGATGGTACAACTGAATTAAGCAATGGAAAGTACGAAAATTGTTCATAATGAAATACACCTGTTTAGCTTACAATGTTAGTGCATACCGGGGTATGTGGCTGGTGAAATGAGGATGTCGACGGGTAGTCCCCCATGTACTCGTGCGATGTCATGCCTTGATAGGTCGGCACAACCCACCTGTCCCGGTCATACAGGTTGGTCTGCACCTATCCCGGGAGATACGAGGGCATCTGCCCCTCTGGTTGGTCCGGCGAGTCAGGGGCGCTGTCTGGAGTGGGCCCCCGTCGTCCTGGAGAGCGCGGTCGCTCGTCCGTCGACCTCCGTGATGACGATGCCCGTTGCGACGTGCTATCCCGTCGCAATTGCTGCAAGACGAACATGTGGTTAGACATAAATGGTAAATGAGTGCATGAACAAATAGTTGACAATTGTTGAACCGCCGGGCCGAAGCGCGTGGAGGCCGAGCGACCGTAGCTTGGACGACTCTCGGATGGCCCCTCTGGTTCGTGCGGCGATGTCGACCTCCGTGATGACGTCGCCCTCCGTAGCAGCGTGCTATCCTGTCGCGATTGCTGCAAGACGAACATGTGGTTAGACATAAATGGTAAATGAGTGCATAAACAAATAGTTGACAATTGTCGAACCGCCGGGCCGAAGCGCGTGGAGGCCGAGGATGGCCGTGCTGATCCTGGTGCTGACGGAGGCGCGGAGGGAGGTGGTGGTCCCAGGCCACGTCCGCCACCGCATGTAGCAACAACGTCATCTCGGTGGCGACCACAACTCAAGCCCCGTATCGCACCCCTTGCCCTTTCGCTGATGCTGCGCATATAACTTACCCACCGAGATTCGGTATTTGACTTCCTATGTCGTATAGCCTCATTAGCCTCGATGTCGATACGATGTAGCCGGTCCACCTGCAGTGAAACAAACAGTCACTTCAAATGTAATCCTGCATTGCGTAATGACATAGTACTCTCATACCGCCTGGTCGACCCGTGCCGCTAGATGACGGTCTGGACCTTCCTGTATAGCCGCCTCGTGAACAGCATGAAGTGGAGGTTGTGGCGGCTCCCCTGCAGTAAGCCTACAGCGGGTGCGTGGAGCGTACCAGTCAAGGTATGCCCTGTACGGCGCGGGGTCGTCCGGGTCGTACGGCCGTGTCTCATCCACAAGCATCGTATGCGCATGGTCAGACCACATGTCTGTCCATGTCCGCTGTGTGGCTCTCCAGTCTTCGGTCGCTCGCCCTCTCCTCGATTGCCTGCAAGTCCATTGAGACATTACACAATCAGTACGGTACTGACATTGACACTAATGCAGTAATTAAATTTGGGGTGTACTGACATACCGGTGGAACTCCTCTGCAAGAGGGCGTCCTGCCATGGGAGGGACATGCTGGTACAGCCCGAACTGTCTCATGACTCGGTGTGGGCTGTATGGCTCGACGCAGTGCGCGAACACCAAGTGGCAGGTCGTCATCCAGTACCTATGATCTCGCTCGCACTGATATGACAACCCGTGGGGGGTCGTGTTCGCAATTAACTGTGGAGACCGTGGCCACCAGTCTACGTCGCCAAACGCCAGAAGGTCGAACCTCTGGTGGAAATCCGAGTACGCACGTCTCGGTCTCTCCCTGGCCCACCTCAACTGACCATGCGTCCAACGTGTACCCATTGTGGGCGCATCAACGGGGTCGTCGCCACCATACAACTGCGGGATGAGGTCATAAGGGTGCACACGACGACCAAAGTCAGGCCTGCCAACGGGGAAGTGTTCCCATGACCACAACTGAAGGAGAAGGTAGCAGGCGGCTAGGACCGGCTCGCTGGCCGCGGTACGCTGCGAGGCGTCACACAAGCCTCAGTATGTGGAGCTAAGGACTGCTGATCCCCAGCTATACTGTGGCTGCTGACCAGGCCAGCCATCCGCCAAGGACTCCGCTAGCGGTATGTAGCTAGGCTGCACGGAGTCTCCAGTCGTGCTAGGGAACAAGACGTACCCGAACAGATATAGCAGGTATGCAACGAAGTGCGTCCGCACCGCGACCTCATCTGCGTCTGCAGGACAGGTCATGAAGCGACAAAGCCATCCATGTGGCACCCCAGCTGCGTTGTCTCGGATCGCATGACCGAACCGGTGACCCAGATGGACCTTCCAATCTGCTGCCTTCGGGGGTGGCACCAAAGCAGCACCACGGAGGGGTAGACCTGTAATCATCGTGACGTCCTGCAGAGTAACCGTCATCTCCCCCCACCGGAAGTGGAAGGTGTGAGTCTCCGGCCTCCATCGATCAACGAGAGCTGACAACAGTGGCGCACCGTACTGGAACCCATGCGGTAGATCCAACATGCGTGCAATGGGCAGCAGACCGGTGTCCCGCAGTAGTGGGATGTACCGATGGTCGAGACGCCAGTTCTCTCGGGGGCCCCTAAGGACGAAGCAAGGAGGCCCGTGTGAGGGTGCCGACAACCACACATGGCATCGATGGTGCTCGTCCCAACGGGGCTCTAGCAGCTCGAACGCCATGTCCTGCCAAAGAAGGATAACAAGTTAGTGTACATTACAACAAAATGTGCAACAAATAACAACATAATTAACAACATATGTTATGACAGGGAAACGTACGGAATGTACAAAAACATACATAAAATGTGCACACGAATATGACCCACACGACAAGGAAACATATGGAATGTGCGAAAATATACATAACATGGTAATGTGCAATACATAGCTACACCATCGAGCCAACAATTAAGCGTACACCTCCTGAATAATACATTACATATGGATTGTGGTTGGTACTACGGAGCGTTGCTTGATGCCGGCCTGTTTGGGCACTGACTGAGGGAGTGGCCAAAGGTCTTGCATAGCCTACACTTCGGGCGCCGAACACGATCCCCTCGCTGGCTCTCATCCATGTCGTTGCGGATGCGACGGCTTTGTCGTCTTCCACGACCGACATGCTTCAGTGCATCGTTGGGCACCCACTTTATCTCCCCCGGCCATAATTCCCTGTAGTGCATGTCTACCCCGTAGGAATGGAACTCTGCACTCCAGGTTGCATACAAGTGCTGCATGTCGTAGTACTTGGAGATGTACTATGTCGACGCCTGGTTCCATACAGCGCAGGCCGCGTACACATGGGAGCATGGCTTGTGCAGAAGCTGGGGCTTGTTGCAGGTGCAAGATGCTTCATCACCAATCGTTCATACCTGCTTGCGCTCCCCTCTAATGTGACCCATGACATACTTCTGCCTTAGGCGGACCTCAAACTTCCTCCTTAAGTCATCAATGGGCTGAGCAATGTGGGTTCGAGCCTTCTCCATCTTCCTGTCCATGAAGGCCTGCATGACCTCAGAGTATTGCTTGTTTTCCTCAACGTGCTTCTGCGCCATCCTGGCTCTATTCACAAAGTACCCGACGGTACGGTTCCAGGTCTCGGCCACAATTGCCGTGATCGGCAGGGATCTGACGCCCTTCAATACACCATTGTAAACCTCGGACATGTTAGTTGTCATGATCCCATACCTCGCCCCACCGGTGTCGTGCAACAAAGACCACATTTCCAAGTCAGGTGCATTGGACTGAACCCATTGTGAGAATACCCCGACTCTTGTGGAGCCTCCCTCCACGGCCCCTGCTTCTGCATGCACATGCTTCGTAGCCTCCTGATCGAGCTGCTTCCGCAGGGCGTCGAACTTCCGCTTCTGGTTCTGCATGCATAGCTTCTTGAACATCTTCATGAGGTCCTTGCTACGGAACCTTCTGTGGAAGTTCGCTGCAATATGCCTCATGCACCAGCGGTTCTTCACATCAGTCCACTGGACGGGGGCCTGCGTCCCATTCTGCAACGTTCGCAACGCAGACAGCAAGCCTGCATTGCGGTCGGAGATAAGGCACACTTCAGGCTTGTCTTGCACTACGGCATTCTTCAAATTGCAAAGAAACCAAAGCCAGCTATCTGTATTCTCGTTCTCCACAATTGCAAATGCCACTTGGAGTAACTGGTCATTTGCATCGGCTGCAACTGCGGTAAGGATAGTGCCCTTGTACTTGCCGGATAGGAACGTCCCATCTACGGTTAGCACTGGACGGCACCACCTGAACCCTTGTATCGCCTGATGGAAGGCCCAGAACACTCTGTCAAGAATGAAACAGTTCGGGCCCTCCGTAGGATGGACCCTCTCCTGCCTGTTTATGTAAGTGCCTGGGTTTGATTGTGCAATTTGATTCAGCATTCTTGGGACCAGGTCGTACGCCTCCTCGTACGTCCCATACATACCGTGCAGCACCTTTCGCTTCGCCCGCCACACCTTCTTGTAGCTCACTTCGTACCCCGCCGTGTTCGCTACTTCTGCCATCAAAACCTTCGGGGTAATTGACACATCCGCCTGGACGAGGTGCGTGACCACCTCCGCAACATAACGTGATGTCATGTTGCGGTGCCTATGTACTGGCCCCGCAAGCTCGCAACTGTGATCTTGGAGCACCGTTATCCGGAACTCCGTGCCAACGCCCTTGTACCGTTGTGCACGGACTTTGCCACCACATGACCCGTCAACACACTTCACGACGTACGTGTCCGTCTTTGACTTGTGGACCCGATACGTCCGGTTTATGTTGACGGCATGTCTAGCAATAGCCTGCTGTACAGCACTCTTATTACGGAAGCACTGCCCCAAATACAGTGCGCCCTCGCTGAACCCCCATTCTCCCTCCTCCGCCTGTGGCAGAACTAGGGCTGCCGCTGCGATGTCGTCCAGTCTGGACGACACGTACGCACCGTTCGTGGTCACAACACGACCTACCACCCCTCCAGTTGCACCTTCGACATCCTCGTCCTCTCCAGAGCTGCCTGTGTCAACCTCCTCATCCTCCTCGCTATCCTCTTCTTCCACCCGGTCCCCAAGATACTCATGACAGTCAATACGGGCGGCCCACCACCTGTCGTGCACACCTTCGTTGGGCTGGAAATTCTGCGCACGCCTCCTGTCGTCTTCATCACCCACTTCCTCGCCCACATGTTCTCCCGCAGAAGGGTCTTCATGACCGCCGGCCACTTCATCTCCACCAGCGGCATCTGAACCAACCATGCCTGATGATTCTGCCCTCTCCATGAACTCGACATACACCATTGGCCTCCCATATATCGCAGCATCAGGGTTGCGCACGACCTCCATGTAGTTCGCCCATGAGGCGTCATTGGTCACCTTCAGAAGTTGCCATATGCTCCCCCTTCCGTCGTCCACCATTGAGGCATAGACTGCCTCGATCCGTAACTTCTTCCTTGCGGTCTGTCGATCGAACGCTGAACGGACACACCTCCGTAGCTCAGACAAGCTCATGGCGCTCAGACCGGGTGCCCGGATCACGGTCCGCTCGCAATTTGACAGGTCCGCCCCATACGGCCCATCACGTACGAGACCACTCCCATAAAACACCATCAATTGTTCAATGCCAGCCATTGCGTACCTAACATAAGTGCATAATCAACCATTTTAGTACACAGCATGTAACAATCGTATCATGTAATTAACAGTTTCGATTATTATATGTTTTGTATTTCTAAATCTACGATTTATTTGTAACTATTTCACTTTCTAATTGTACCATACATCAAATTAAATATACTTATCATTTTTTTCCATCAAATGACCTTCATACTACGGTAATTCACTAAGCATACTAAATACAAATTGTCTCTAATCTAACTACTACAAATTTACCACCTACAAATGCTCCAACATAAATATTTACTTTTTCAACACATACACATTATTTAAACTACAATCTTTTCTAACTATGGACATAAACACTCTATGTAGCAAACGACATTTGGACGCAGCAAATATTTCTGAAAAAGTTAATGTCTATGTAAATTTCTAGTGGTATATAGATAGAAAACGACATAAACACTACAAATAACTACGGTCAACATTTTTCGAGATGCAGCAAACGACATAAACAGCGTATATATATTTGAAGTATGTAAACCATTCGAAAAATTCACTTCAAAAGGTATCCGTTTATTTTTATTTTGGGATAAGTTCAAAGCGAAAAGATGCTGGCCTAGAGTAGAGTAGAGGTGGTGGCGGGTGCCATGCCATTTCTGATTTCTTTCTCCTTCCACCACCTCGATTCTATACGATACAGTACAGCCAACAAGTGCACTAGCACGCAGACCAAGATCTTCCCCACTTGCAAACTTACTGCACAGTCCTCACCTGCTCCTCCCCACACCATACCTGTTACTTTCCTCAGTTACCACTTCTGTACCTTTCACCCTCCATTATTTCTAATCTACCAAATTTATTTCTAATTTATTTTAATCCTAGTACTATTGTTATCACCTACAATTGCTCTAACATAAATATGTGTTTTCTCAACGTCTACACACTACAACTTCATATTTTTCACCTAACTGAAACTACTTTACAGTACGTATGTTCACAAAAAAATGAAACCCTATATACACTACAATACATCATGCTAAACATATGCAAGATTTGCTATACATACATAGCGTATAAAATATTGACATCAAATAACAGTAACACAAGATGGTTTCGTTAATTCAGGCCTAATGACATATATAAAATTATAGTTGCATGGGCACAAAACTTACCTCTTGTTGATGCTCACGAGACGATCTACAACTTTTCTACTTGCCAAGTCCACTGATTCCAAACGAAAACAATTCAACTCTTCCGGCTTTCGCTCCTCTCTTTTCTTCAGCAAAAACTAACTACATTACAATACGTAACTTCAACATAAAATACAACATTATCTACGCTACAATAAAGCATGCATCATATGTGGATTTTTACCTACACATACACACTGTATGACACATTGACTTATAATACATATGTTCACATAAAGATTACCTACAAATACATAACGTACCAAATATTGACATCGCGTATCACACATTCACATAAAATAACATTACCAAACGATGGTTTGTGGTAATCGACTAATTATGGACTAATCACATACATAAAATTTTAGTTTCGGGGGCACAAGACTTACCTCTTCTTGAAGCACACGGGACGATCTACAACTTTTGTATTTGCAAAAACCGCAGATTCCGAACAAACACAACTCAAATCTACGGGTTTTCACTCGTCACTTTCCTTCGCTTCCTCACTCTCTCGCTCTGGCTTCGTTTCAGCTGTGCTTGAGCTTCCTGGCTGGCCAAGCATTTCTTCCCTCTCCTTGCTCTTTTAAGTCTGCATGCGCGTGTGCTCCTGAGGGGGGCCGTTTTTGGGCTCCTGACGCGTGTGCGGCCGGGTACAAGAAAAATTCCCAGTGTGCTGCTGCTTTTTTCATTTTGGCCGAAAGGACGGGACGCGAATGGCAAAGATTCGCGCGGTCGGGCGTCAAGACACGCGCTGGGCGGGGCGGTCGCGCGCTGGGCGGGCCGGTCGCGCGCTGGGGCGAGGCAGACGCGCGGTGGGCGGGGCGGTCGCGCGGTGGGCGGGGCAGTCGCGCGGTGGGGCGAGGCGGTCGCGCGCTGGGCACGAGATCGCGCACTCGGGCGTGGCGCCAGGCCGGTCGTGCGGTCCCTGACCGCACGACCGGATGAACAGTGGCCACGTGGCAGCCTCCCGTAAACGCGCGCTCAAACGGGGTCCATTTTTGGAATTTTTTGCTTTGGGGGGCCAAAAATGGAATTCCGGAGGGCTATGGGTCCAACAGTGTCCAAATTTCTCTATCTGACCCATATCCAATTCTCCATTCCAGATTTGGAGACTATGCCTCCACCAGTCCGTTGCCCTCCACGGCTCCAGACCTCCAGTTCTTCACTCCGGCGGCATAGGCTGTAGCCGGTAGCCCTCGTCGGCTGTCGCCACACCCTAACCCCCGACAGCGGCGGCCGCCGTCGCCCGTGTTGCCCACGCCTCAACCCCCTGCGCCGTCGGCCCCATCGCCCACGGCCCCTAGCGCCATCGTCCACGCTGCCCCTCTCTATCGTGCCGAAGTCTCCTCCGGTCCTCCCCACCCACCAGTCTATAAACATTTATTTGTCTTTTTTATGTGTTCATCAGTTCATGACATTTGGTCTTCATCGAGTTCTGATGCTAATTTTTTTCTATCTTTCATCTTGTTGATGCGCTTTTTTCTTGCGTCAATTTTTTTTATATGTAGCTTGGTGATTATAGCCAATTGCGTTGGCAATATACGCTATACTGACCTTAGGTGTATCTGATGATTATAACCAATTGCGTTAGCCAATTATTTTCATGTACCTGACCTGTAACTGTACCAATGAATCGAGCTTGTCACGTTTTGTTTAGTACACATTATTTAGCATATTCTTAGCGAGGCAATCTGGTAATGTTCCATAGTTTTTTTCACTTCAATGTTTCCAGTGGGTAACCTAACATTATATTTTCTGCAGTTTGAAATGTGGTTAGGTTTTTATCAAAATCCTCTTTATGCTCTCTTGCATTTGTCTATCTATTGTCAGGTAACTTGTGAAACTTGGTAGTACTGTTTAGCTGGTAGTGTAACAGTACTACATATTTTTCTTCTATATATGTTTCAGTATTCTGTCGTTTGTTTATCTTGCTTGTTCCTCGTCATGTTTCCTGTGTTTATTTCTTCTGAAATGATGGGAGAACCAACGGAGAGCTAAAGCTTTTATCTGCTGAAACATGAGAATAAAAAACAGGGGTTTTATCTGCTTTTATTATGATCATCACGTTTTTATTAGCCTAATTTCTCTTGTTTGTCCTTGAAATCTTTCAAGTTGAAGGCGTGACATGTCAAGGAGAGGCGCTAGGATCTATATTCATACATTGATATGTATGATCTTTGTTTTCATGTGTTATCCGATGAAATATAGTTACTATATCAAATCCGGTTCATATGCGTTCCGTATTCGTGATCGATACTATCTACATTCGTATTTGTATCCGGCACTATCTGTGTCCGACTCCGAGAAAAAAAATATGGTATAGGATACAGAATGAACGATTACCGATCGTAACCGCTCCGATTGCAACCCTAGCCACAGGCCACAGCTGATACGAGTGTCGGAACTCGAAAGCATTCCGTGATGCCAGGTGGTATCCCTATGGTGGCTTTCTTTACTGTTGGGGGAGTGGCCCGCAATTTGACTCAATCGACCCATCAAGTAAAGGCCCGTTAGTATGTAATTTGCATGGCAAGTCCTAAAAGACTATCAAGGAAAAGACATTTCTATCCTTACTTTACATAGCCCCAATAGGGATATTCATGTAAAACAACCTTCACGTGACTATAAATACGATCCTTAGGACACCATAAAAGGCCATAGCTCATTCTTATAAGAACATACATAAGTATTAATGATGGTGTGGTGCTTATTTCCTACACTACTTCCAAATGTGTATCTAGCTCTAAGTAGCTTTGCTGTAACCCTTTTGTAGCTCCCCTGTATCCACTATTTGGTACATAACCACAACATTTACTTTTCTTTTTTTTTTTTTTTTGCAAACCGAGTTCCTCTGTTATAGTTTTTGAGTGGCAACTCCAACGAAATTGACATCAATCTCTTAAATTATCATTGGGAATTATTGCCGTTAATCCTCCGCAGCAGCACCTGATAAGCGAATATTACCACGTTAAATCATCTCTATGGCACTGGCACAGATGTGGTTTGGTGCTTTCTGCCTAGTCTGTCGCCATTTCCACCGCCTTCTCTTTCGTGGCCGCGCCTTCTGCTTCCAAGGCCGTGTCCGCCATGCCGAACAGCTTGCCCATCTCCTCCAGCGTCCGGCCACGCGTCTCCGGCAGGTAAGTGAAGAAGAACACCCACGCAAGCGCGGCGATGCCGGCGTAGAGGAAGAAGCTGCCGCCGATGGTGATAGCCTTGGACAACGACAGGAAGGTCATGGAGATCACGCCGCTGGTCACGCGGTTGCACGCCACGCCGACCGCGAAGCCCAGCGCGCGCACCTGCAGCGGGAAGATCTCCGAGGTGAACACACCCGTGATGGGCCCGAGGCCGATGGAGAAGAACGCCACGTAGGCTAGGATTGATGAGATGCACAGGCCGACGGCCCACGGGATCTTGGTGTCCGGGTGGTGGCCCACGACTGTGAGGCCCGTCCCGAGACCGACAAGCGACACGATCATGCCACCCGTGCTGCTAAGCAGCAGCGGACGCCGGCCGACGCGGTCGAGCAGGAACGTGGCCACCAGGATGAAGAGCGTCTTGGTGACGCCCACGGCGCATGTGGTGCCGAGGAGTTGGTTGTCGTCGGTGATGCCGGCGCTCTTGAACACGTCCGGGCTGTACAGCACGACGGAGTCGATGCCCGACGCCTGCTGGAAGAAGTGGATGCCAAGCGCCGAAAGCAGTATTCGTCGCATGGCCGGGGTAGGGGACAGGACGAGCTCCTTCCACACCTGCTTCTCCCCGCGGCTTGTTTTCCTGGGCATGGTGACCACGTCGCCGTCTAGATCCTTCGGGATGCCAGCGGCTAGCTTGATGTCGGCTAGGCGTTCCGCGGCCTCATCTGGCGTGTCTGAGGTCTTCTCCAGCACGGCACTGGCGTCCGCGAGGCGGCCCTTCATGACGAGCCATCGAGGAGACTCCGGCATGCCGAACACCATGAGTGCGAGCAAGACGGACGGCACCGCGCCGATGCCCAACATGAGGCGCCAGCCGAGATGGAGTGGAAGACGCGCAAAGGCATAGTTGGAGACGTAGCCGAGGAGGATGCCGAAGTTGATGAACACCTCCGGGAAGGACGTGAGGAAGCCACGGGCCGACGCAGGTGAGATCTCGGCGGTGTACACGGGCGCGATCATGATTGCGTAGCCCACGCCGACGCCTGCCACGAAGCGGCCGGCCATGAGCATGGTGTAGTTGACCGCGAAGCCCATGAGTAAGGCGCCCGCGAAGAAGATGATGGCCGCGAATACAACTGTGAAGCGGCGGCCGATCCAGTCGGACGTCCGCCCCGCGGCAAAAGACCCGATGAGCGAGTACAAGTTCAGAATGCCCATCAGGATCTCCAACTGCACGTCCGTGATCTTCAGATCCTTCTTGATGTATAGTGATGCTCCGCTCATCACACCAATATCTTCGAAGGCAAAACAGTACACGTGCATACATGAAAGATGAAACCATGCAAAGCAAAAGAATTTGCAGATATAACGCATCACGACAACGTGAAAAATATGTGTACCATAGCCGAGGATGATGGATGCCATGGAGGCGAGGATGGCGCAGGTGAAGGCATACTTGACGTTGCCCTTCTTCTTAAGCTCGACTGCCTCTGGGAGCGCGGCAGATGCCATCGTTAACACTTCCTTCTTTGTTCTCTACTTAGAGAGGCGCAGTCGTATCGTACCACTTCCTTCTTTGTTCTCTACTTAGAGAGGCGCAGTCGTATCGTACCTGCAGAAAACGCCAAGTATTTATGGTGTAATGAATCTATTGCTATCAGATTTTTGCTGGTAAAATAATCGGTAAAAATTATTTTTAATGGTTGCTATGATTTTAAAGGAAGATTAGATTTACCAAAAATCAAATATCAGCCACGCTAAAAAGCCTCCAAAAGATACCAAATAGATGCAAGAAAGAAAATTGTTAATAGAAGATTGGAAACGAAAATATTTGAAGATGGACTGAGACTCTGTCAAAGAAAAAAGTTAAGCCGATACGAAGAGAGAGACTTAAAACATAATTTAAGATTGAATCGACTATCCTAGGATATAAATATCCTATACCGTTGACAAAAAAATATGCACACACTAATCTTCACTATTGTTTACATATATTTTTTTGTATTTTAAGGGTGTACCTAGCTAGTAGAATCTTACTATCATAATTTGGCTTTAATTAATAATATTTCACATCAATGTGTTAATCATATATGAGTTACATATAAACTTTATTTTGATATTTTATTCACGTTGTTATTACTTGCGTATCGATTTCCATTCAGGTGTCGCTATGATTGACGCTACTAGAGAGCTGTAAGGTGCTGCCCTCACGAACTTTCGGACAACATCAGAATCTATGGCGTATCTAGTCTTCCTCCGTTGCATTGTCACCGGTGAAGCGGAGACGTGTAGTTATCCCCTATCTCGCCGGAAGATGCGTCTCCTGGCTCCTGCTCGTTTGTCCGCTCCGCTATGACTAGTCAACTTGGGTGTCCATCGGACCCGTCACTTCGTTGGAGACTTGGACCAATGGCTCACTGCTGCTAACTTTCCTGAGTAGTCAGATCACTTGGATGTGATTGCCACTTCGCTTTTAAATTGGTCTCTGGGCACCCTGATTGTGCAGAATTTGGTGAAAGCAAAGAGGAAATGTACGGGAGTGTATAGTTATCGCCTAGTCGAAATATTTGTGACAAATAAGTGCAAAGTTTGTTCGTACTGAAGAGGACATAAAAGCAAAAACTACCATATGCATAAACCAAATTTCACCTACCGATATATATAGAGTTTACGTTTTAGAAGAAAAAACTCTGCCTAATGATTGGAGTGGTGGCTGAGCAACGCATGCATGTGGGACACGTCAGAAGACAAAATTCAGTCTTTCCAATTTGTAAGCTCCCATGTCTGGTTCCTTGATTCCGCCAGATTTCCGGACCTCTTTTTAATTATATTTAAGTACTAATGATTAAGAAATATTTGAAAATGGGTTCGTCATCCTATTTGCCAGATCTTGGCCGACTAAACCGTCCACAAAAGTACAAGAGTTATATACTAGACTAGCACTAATCACTTTAGGTCTTCTTTTCAAGAGCCCAGCAATAATTCTTTTCAAGAGCCCAGCAATAATTTCATAGAGTTTTTTGTACGGATAAACCATTTTTTATTTGAAATTACAGAAATATACTTGCGAGAATTTTTTTTACAAAAATAGGCTCAAGTCGCCCAATGGGAGGGCGACTGGAGCCTATCGCCCAACCAGAAGGCGATTCTGTTACTGTCGCTCAATCATTGGGCGACTGCATCTAGTCGCCCTCCCATTGGGCGACTTTAATGCAGTCGTCCAACGGTTGAGCTAAAGGTATCAAACCTTCGCCAAAAATAGTGAAAATTGGTGGGGCTATTCTTCATACATCCAAAAGCCTTCAGAAAAAAATTTGAGCAATTTCGGCTACGGGATCAAAAGTTATAGCAGTTTCAATTTGAATTGCAACATGGATGGTGGGATCGAAACTGCTATAACTTTTGATCCCGTAGCCGAAATTGCTCAAAATTTTTTCTGAAGGCTTTTGGATGTATGAAGAATAGCCCCACCAATTTTCACTATTTTTGGCGAAGGTTTGATACCTTTAGCTCAACCGTTGGGCGACTGCATTAAAGTCGCCCAATGGGAGGGCGACTGGATGCAGTCGCCCAATGATTGAGCGACAGGAACAGAATCGCCTTCTGGTTGGGCGATAGGCTCCAGTCGCCCTCCCATTGGGCGACTTGAGCCTATTTTTATAAAAAAAATTCTCGCGGGTATATTTCTGTAATTTCGAATAAAAAATAGATTATCCGCACAAAAAATTCTAATTTCATATGGGCTAGAATATGCAGTTTTTGGTTCACACGAAAACTACTAAAATAAAACACTGACATGTGTACGGTTAGAGATTATAGTGTACATTACAGATTTTTTTTTTTCAGAATTTCTCGTGATGATTTGGTACCCAAAACCAAACAAGTTGTATCCCCCTTTATGTTGGGGTTTTCGTGAGAGGTTTTCAGGTGTACGGTGGTGTCAACTGCGATGCGTATCGCATATAACTTTTGGGGGGAAAATTTATGCCACTGCAACGTTCCTAGTTCCCTTGCATGCCACTACATTTTCACAACCTTACATGTTTTTGCTATGAGTACCACTATACAACATTCGACTATTTTTTAGGACAAAAACAGTCAGATCGATCTGGTACGTTAGATCTCCATCCAACGGATCCACCCATACAAGCCCCCCTCCAAAAAAATGACCCCCTCCAAAAAAATGATTTAGGGCGTTGGATCTCTATCTAACGGCTCAAAATCTGACTGTTTTTGTCCTAAAAAATAGTCGAATGTTGTATAGACACTCCCTTTTGCTATTACCGTTAACTCCATTAGATCACAGTGTGGCTGACTTGTCAATTTTTCCCTGTAACGCCTATATTGCCCTTCCTTGTCTTCATGGGTGGAATCAGAACAAAAATAACCAGGATTCATTGCTTCACCATATATATAAGACGTGTTCTTTTGGTTTTTTATATATAAGACGTATTCTTTTGGTTTTTTGGCTTCTCTGGTGGCTCTTGGCTTCTTCAAAAGTTAAAAAGCCAAATATCGAAACGGAACAACCTCTTAAAGCAGATTCTTCAAACAGATTCTTAAGTACAAAACCGTGTGTGTCATCTATGTTAGCATCTCCATCGTCCATTGTCGTGTCAAAAAACACAAACAAAGGCCACCAACCGCAGCCCAAAAGAACACCCCCATAATTACATGTATAATTTTGCCTCTAATTTGCAACGAAGTAGGTGGGTATTTCAATTTCCAAAAACCCAAATTGAAATGCTAATTCTGAACCCTACAATTTGGCAAATCAACAATCATAACTCATAAATTCAATTCATTTGCTTAAAGAAATTGAAAGAATCGAGAGAAATTTAGCAATGCTCTATGTCGATTCAGGACTTAATCCATGTCGTCAAGTGTTTGGCAAGACGATTGATGGGTGATGACGACTAGGAGATGCGACAGCGGGTGAGCTGCAACCTAGGCCTCCGGGCTCTAATAACTAGCAGCTAAGAGCCTATGACCAAGCAAGAGGGTGGATTTTGCTTTCGCGCGAGGCGTAACAGAGGGTGGGATGGAACGAGACGCTGGTGACTAGGGCATGCGATGCACGTGTTGTGCGGCCTTTGCCTGCTATCTTTCCTTCATAGATTGGCTTGGCTAGTCGAGCACCTTGTGCCATGCTTGTGTCAGCTGGATTGCACTTGCATATGCTAGGTTATGTGTCATGGGCCTTGATTGGTGTCGTCTTGGGCCCAACTGTTGGAGCGCCGAGTGGAGCAGTGGGAGGCGAGAGGCCGAGAGCTTTAATCTTTAGGTTAGCCAGGTGTTCTTCAATTTTTTGTTGGGGGTTCACATTTAAATTTGCATAGGCTATGCAATAGAAAAATAAAATTAGAGCACCTCGGTAGCCCTCTTTGCATCCGCCCCTGCTTGTCTTCTTTCTCCTCTATCATACTCTCTCTTCTACCTCCTACTCACCAAAGAAGGACAACCACCATCCGCCGACGATGTTGCACCACTCGAGCTCTTTCCTAGTCCTTAGCTTTGACGAGGCGACTCAGGTGTTGTGCCGAAGGTGAGCTTATCGATGGATGCACGGAGGAGAGGTGGAGCTGAGAGGAGAGGAGACCCAATAAAGGAGAAGCTAGGGGTAGTGGCCAAGGATGGCTTATCAATAGTGAGCCGAATTTGAAGAAGAAGACCTAGCTAGTCTCATCACTGCCTAGGTCGATCTGCAACCTCCGACCTCTTCTTGCCAAGCCAACCACGTCACGAGGTGTTCCGCGACATGCCAAGCCCATCTCCCTTCTTCTTTTGTCCTGTTGCCTTGGAGTGCCGCCACCAAGCTCCTCCTTTCCACCATGGCCGCCATCACCACTGGCCTACCTCGTCGCATCTCGGACTAAGTCGTCACCACTAGGAGATTTTCTGAAGTTACATCATGCTCATGCACATGTTAACCATGCCAGACGTCGCCTGATTTCACCACTGTGGATGAAGCGGAGGTGCGGAGGTTGGGAAAGCCATCTTCGATGAAGGAATGGAAGAGAGAAGCCATCGTCGAAAACGAAAATGGCAGCACAAGGATATTGACATATATAGTCTCGTAATTACGAGAGTATGACGATGAATCAGTGTTGTGTTGCGTGTTGAAATATTGCGTTGAACTCCCATTGGTGTGACTGATGTGTAGACAGCCCCAAATATTCATGTAATCAACTCAAGCCCAAACAGAAGCAGCCAAGAGTCTCGCCCTGCAGCTCGCCGTCTCTCTCGCTGCGGCGGCGTCTTCTGCTTCCATGCCGGTGTCGGTCATCCCGAACAAATTGCCCATCTCCTCAAGCGTCCGGCCGCGCGTCTCCGGGAGGTAGTTGAAGAAGAACACCCACGCGAGCACGGCGATGCCCGCATAGAGGAAGAAGCTGCCGCCGATGGTGATGGCATCGGACAGCGACAGGAAGGTCATGGTGATCACGCCGCTGATCACACGGTTGCACGCCACGCCGACTGCAAAGCCCAAAGCGCGCACGCGCAGCGGGAAGATCTCCGAGGTGTACACGCCCGCTATGGGCCCAAGACCGATGGAGAAGAACGACACGAAGGCCAGGATGGACGCGATGCACAGGCCGAAGGCCCACGGGATCGTGACGTCCGGATTGTGGCCCACTACGGTGAGGCCCGTTGCAAGGCCGATCAGCGAGATGATCATGCCGCCGGTGCTGGTTAGCAGCAGCGGCCGCCGGCCGACGCGGTCGAGCAGGAATGTAGCGACCAAGATGAAGAGCGTCTTTGTGACGCCCACGGCGCATGTGGTGCCCAGGAGTTGGTTGTCGTCGGCGATGCCCGCGCTCTCGAACACGCGCGGGCTGTAGAGCACGACGGAATCTGCGCCTGACGCCTGCTGGAAGAAGTGGATGCCAAGCGCCGCGAACAATATTCGCCGCATAGCAGGCGTCGGGGACATGATGAGCTCCCTCCACACCTGCTTCTCCGCGCCGACTCTCTTCTTGGGCACGGTGACCACGTCGCCGTCGACGTCGTTTTGGATGCCAGCAACGGCCTTGATGTCAGCCAGGAGCTCCACTACCTCCTCTGGCGTGGCGGCGATCTTCTCCAGTACGACCCTTGCGTCCGCGAGGCGGCCCTTCATGACGAGCCACCGGGGAGACTCAGGCATGGTGAACACCATGAGGGCAAGCAGGACGGACGGCACAGCACCGATGCCGAGCATGACGCGCCAGCCGAGGTGGAGAGGCAGTCGGGCAAAGGCGTAGTTGGAGACATAGCCGAGGAGTATACCGAGGTTGATGAAGACCTCCGGAAAGGTCGTGAGGAAGCCGCGGGCCGACGCCGGAGAGATCTCGGCGGTGTACACTGGCGCGATCATGACTGCGTAGCCCACACCGACGCCGGCCACTAAGCGACCGGCAATGAGCATGGCGTAGTCGCCGGCGAAGCCCATGAGTAAGGCGCCCGCAAAAAAGAAGGCGGCCGCGAAGACGACGGTGAAGCGACGGCCGATCCAGTCGGACGTCCTGCCCGCGGCGAAGGAGCCGACGAGTGAGCAGATGTTCAGGATGCCCATCAGGATCTCCAACTGCACGTCCGTGATCTTCAGGTCTTTCTTGATGTACAGCGATGCCCCGCTCATCACCCCAATGTCTGCAGACTTAAAACAGTACATACAGCAAACCATGGTACTACAGAGCAATGAGAGGATGTGAATATATGTACCATAGCCGAAGATGATGGAGGCCATCGAGGCGAGGATGGCGCAGGTGAATGCATACTTGACGTTGCTCTTCTTCTTGGGCTCGATTGCGTCTGGGAGCGCAGCAGAAGCCATGGCTGATTCTTCTCCCTTGTTCTCTGCTTGGAGAGGTGTAGCGTGCCTTTGGTTGAGTTTTTGGGAGCTGCTTTTGCTTTCAAAAAGCCAAAAGCCAACCAAAGGGGTGGAAACCAAAAACTGCTTTTTCAGAAGCAGCTACTTTTAGGTAGTACAGTTTTGAAAGCACCTTGGACCCTGCTTTTAGCTTTTGGCTTTCTGCTTTTTGAAATGGTGAAAATAGAGAGCTGTTTCACAGTTGTTTCAAGAAAAATAGAGATAGGAGGTAAGTTTTATACTTGTTTGAACCAAACAGCTTACAGCTTTTCCACAGCCCACAACCTACAGCAGCTTTTCCATAGCCCACAACTCACAGCAGCTTTTTCAGAAGCCACAGCTCAACCAAACACACCCGTAGTCGCTCAGAATACTACTGATGGTCTAATGAATTGATGTTTTAGTGATTAGTCAAGTGTTGTACTGTAAACGATAGGTTCTGATCAAACAAGTAATTGAAATGGTGGCTGAACGACGCATGTGGTGTGGGACACATTTAGAAGACGAAACGAGTCTTCTTAATTCGTAAGCGTCTGCGTGCAAGCAAGTTCGCAAATCCTGGACTTGTTGGACTTCTGGGTTTCGCAAGATTTCCGGACCTTTTTTAAAACTGCATCTAACCATTAATTAAGGAATCTGTGAATCTGCGTGCAAATTATCCAATTTGTCAGCTCTTGATAGACTAAAAATCGTTTCATTATTTTAGGACGTCCTAGCAAGTAGTTTCGTTGGGCTAGAACTACAACTCCTGATTCACGTGATACTAAAGCTTCTGATTCAAGCGAAGACTTCAGAAAGAATAGATAATCTTTTTCTCGAGGTGGTGCATAAGTGGTAACAGCAAGGGAGAGGCCATACTGGATCAAATCCCAGAAATCTACAATAGACCCGCATAACATGTAGTTAGTGAAAGTCAAACCATAGCCTTTAGTCACATGACATGGGCACAATATCATTGGACTAGCCACCGGTTGGCTTAAAGTATAGATAATCTGAAAGTGGAGGACTGTAATGTGTTGTCATTTTAGATAGAACAAAAAGAACGTTTATCCATCATTAGCATGATGTTTTTGTACATATCATTCCGATTTTGCCTCCTCCCTTCCTTCTTCTCCCCCACTGCCGATCTTCTTCCCTATCCCAGTGGCTCCACCTTCGACGATCCTGGCCATCGCTTCAAGCAACGGGTGGCAATGCCTTCAGCACATCTCCATAATATAAGAAAAACAAGGGGGGAGTTCGGCGGAGAGTGTGCTCGTCAGAGGGGCGTCCGGCGGCGACGGCGCTTGCATGCGCTTGGACGTGGTTGCACCAGCGGTAGACGCCGAAGACAAGGAAAACAACACCCCAGAGTATGAATCTCCAAGCAAATCGCAAAATTAGAAATTTGAATGATATACAAAAAAATTGCATACATTCTTCTATACGTACATGACATCGATACAATTGTGAACTTCTAAGTGCTCCCAATAAGGCAAGTCTCAAATATTGACCTTTTCTTCCACATGTTCCTCCGACAAGTCCTTAATTTACGTCACTTTTCAAGCACAACGTTGATATTTTTAACTATATCATATACCTCTTTCCCGCTAAAAGGCCTTGGTACTGAGTCATCCTCTTTTTTCCCACCAAATTATTTCTTCATCTTGCGGTATGGGTGATACTTTGGAAGGAACCTACGGTGACACATGTACACAGTTTTACGCGAGTTGTTCAACCACACACTCTTGGTATATCTAAACAGTGCGGACATGCTTTGGCTCCTTTTGTACTCAACCCTGATAGGTTACCAAGGGCAAAAAAATCATTAATGGTGCAGAACAATATGGCGCATAGAGTAAAGTTCTCTCATTTGTTCGCATCCCATACATGTACCCTTTTGTTCTACAGTATTGCAAGATCTTTCACCAATGGTGCTAGGTACACATCAATATCGTTCCCAGGTTGCTTCGGCTCTTGGATAAGTAGTGATATCAAAATATACTTTCGTTTCATACACAGCCAAAGAGGAAGGTTGTGCATGCACTGAGTCACGGGCCAGGTGCTATGCCGGCTGCCCATGTTACCAAAAGGATTCATTCCATCTGTACTCAACTCAAACCTTATATTTCTCGATTCCACACCGAAATCTACGAACATCCTATCGATGTTCCTCCACTGGGTAGAATCAGCAATGTGTCTTATCATTACGTCTTTCTTATGTTGCTCCCAGTGCCAACGCATCAATCTTGCATTCTTGCGGTTTGTAAATAAATGCTTCAAACGGGGAATTACAAGAAGATACCATAACACCTTAGCAGGAGGTTCTTACTTCACCTCGATGTCCTTCCCATCATCAGAGTCATTTTTGCGCTTGTACCAAGATATTTTGCACATCGAACAAACATGTAAGCTAGCATGCTCTTTACGGTATAGGATACAATCATTCGAACATGCATGTATTCTTTCTACTCCTATTCCCAATGGGCAAAAAATCTTTTTGGCTTGGTAGGTGGTTCTCGGCAACACATTTCCCTTTGGAAGCATGTCTGCTAGGAGACCTAACAATGCCGTGAAACTCTTGTCAGACCAACCATTACTTGCCTTCAATTTTAACAGTTCTAGAATTGATGACAACCTCTTGTATTGTGGCTTGCAGCCCGGGAACAAAGGTTTCTCCGAATTCTCTATCAAGCCCTTGAATTACCAAACTCTCTCACTATAGTTCCTTTCTGCATCACGTAGCATCTGATCTAGAATGTCATCCTGCGACCTATCCTTATGATCGAAAGCACAGTCCACAACTGGCGTATCGTTGTCTCCCTCGACGATGTCATAACTACCTTTTTGTGTACTCTTCTCTTCACCGTGACTAGTCCAACATTTGTACCCCTTTCTGAAACCCCTTCAAATCAAGTGAGCTTCGATCTGCGCTGAGTTGCTAAACATCTTTAGATTATCACAATCAATGCATGGACAGTACATATATTCTATCCCCTTCTTCAACATATCTAGCTCAGCCACTCTTCTAAAAGCAGACATGCCATTAATGTACTCTTCACTCACATGATTCTCAATGTACATCCAGTTTCGGTCCATCTACACTACACATGTAACAAATAAGTGTAAAAAATGATTATTAGTGCTACTATATGGTAAATCATACTAGCTATACTTGCACACGTATTCATGACATAATAATGTTAAGTAAGAATATATTGAAGTGAACTACGAGTACTTACCCATTCTGAAATTGAGCAAACTAACATTAGCTTTCTAAATCTAGCTAGCTAGATCTAAACAAAAACCTATCTATCATCTCTTTCAATTACAAAAGCATGCACATAAGTTACTAAAAGCAATTGAGTACTAACCTCTGATCACTAAGAAGACGACGATATGTTTTCACCAAACTCCCTAAAGCCGGCCACCTCGCTCCACCGATGCAGCGCAATGAAGACAGATTTGTGTCGAGATTGACCACGTACGCCCAGTATTTAATAGCGTAGATTATCACAGATGGTTCCAACCACAGACGGTTCGTATTAATAACCGCCTGTGCTAATTCAGAGACGGTTATTAATACGAACCGTCTGTGATGTCTACAATATCACAGATGGTTTGTTATAAGAATCATCTGTCATGTCCAGAATATCAGATATGGTTTTTTATATGAACCGTCTGTGATGTTCACAACTTTCACAGACGGTTCTTAATACGAACCGTTTGTGATGTCTCACTTATCACAGACGGTTCACGACAAGAACCGTCTGTGAAAGTTCACAAACAGTTGTTAACACGAACCGTCTGTGATGTCTCAATTATCACAGACGGTTCGTGTTAATAACCGTCTGTAAAAATATCACAGACGATTGCTACTATAAACCGTCCGTAATAGTTTAAGCACAGATGGTTCTGTATGAACCATCTGTGATGTAGCCGTCCAGTATAGCCTCTTTTGTAGTAGTGGCATAACCATAAAAATTATTAATAGTATGTAGTAAAATGAATCAAAACAAAAGAAATTACTCAAATCAAATCTAGGTATCTATTCATTCTAAATCTAGGCGGCAAATTACAACTGTTTTCCATCCTCAAAATCCAAATTTCTGAAGAAATGTGATGTATTCAGCAAGATCTATAAGTGTTTTTCTAGATCTGAGCAATCCCAGGTGGAGCATAATGAGGTATCACAAGAAAAAGTCAAAACCAAAAAGTGAAGCAAACTTTCAATCTAAACGAGCTAACAGTCTCATATACCAACCTGTTGCTCCACATTCAATTCTTACGCATGTGGCATGCTTGTATCATACTTTTTTTTATGAGAGCGTACTTCTTTTAAATGGTGGCATGCTTGAAGCATACTTCTTTTTATTTTGTGCACTTTTCGTGCTCCCTTTTTTTGTTTACCATGGCATGTTTGGAGCATACATCTTTTCAAATGTCTCTTTCTCATTTTTTATAACATACCAAATTAAATTGGGAAAATTTGTTCAGTACCACTGAAAGCTCTCCTCTTTCGGAAAATACCACCAAAAAAACAGGGTACCAGATATTACCACCGAAATTTTCATTTTTCTTCGGGATTTACCATTCTGGACAAAAATACCCCTCTCCCTCACCTTCTCTCCTCTGCGCCGCCCCGTCCGCTGCATCTTCCCCACCGCTGGCCTCCCCGCCGCCTCCTCCGCCCGCCGCTCGCCTCCCCGCCTCCTCCTCTGCCCGCCGCTCGCCTCCTCCCTCTCCGCGCGCCCCCTCCCCGCTGCTGTTGGCCTCCTCCTCTGACCGCCGCCTCCCCGCCTCCTCCTCCGCCCGCCGCTCGCCTCCCCGCCTCCTCCTCCGCCGGCCGCTCGCCTCCTCCCTCTCCGCGCGCCCCCTCCCCGCCGCCGTTGGCCTCCTCCTCGCCCCCTCCTCCGACCGCCGCCTCCCCGCCTCCTCCTCCGCCCGCCGCTCGCCTCCTCCCTCTCCGCGCGCAGCAAAACCGCCGCTGCCAGCGCCACCTCTTCGGCCGGACGCGGGGGAGCGGGGAAAGGAGGAGGAGGAGGCGCAGGGAGGTGGGGGTGGAGGTAGGCAACGGCGGCGGGGGGGTGCGCGCGGAGAGGGAGGAGGCGAGCGGCGGGCGGAGCAGGAGGCGGGGAGGCGAGCGGCGGGCGGAGGAGGCGGCGGGGAGGCCGGCGGTGGGGAAGATGCAGCGGACGGGGCGGCGCAGAGGAGAGAAGGTGAGGGAGGGGGAGGGAGAGGGGTATTTTTGTCCAGAATGGTAAATCCCGAAGAAAAATGAAAATTTCGGTGGTAATATCCGGTACCCTATTTTTTTGGTGGTATTTTCCGAAAGAGGAGAGCTTTCAGTGGTACTGAACAAATTTTCCCAATTAAATTATCATTAAAAAATTGCAATATAAAACATGTGAGCCTCAAAGCCAAGATTTAAAATAAGACTCACAATCAAGCTAATCTTTTTCGCTGAACATCATGAAGTACTATCTATAATCAATCTAGTCAGAATATCCTACCATGTCATATTTTAGTTCAAGTGCAACAAATTAATTATAATTAGTCATGATCAAAGCTACACAGCATATAAATAAATACGATAAAGAAAGCTCTACAATCATTTAATTTCAATGGCTTGGACTCGTTAATTTATTTGATAAATATAATAAACAAAACTTCCTAAATTTTTAAACACCAAGCTCCCCCTCGGAATAAGCCTATAGGATGTAACACACCCAACTCACTTTGCAAAAGAGCAAAATGTGCAGAATCAAGCGGTTTTGTGAGAATATCAGCAACTTGAGAATCTGAATCAATAAAGTGCAAAACAACATCTTTCTTTTTCACATGGTCTCTAAGAAAATGATACCGAATATCAATGTGTTTGGTTCTTTAATGTTGTATAGGATTTTTAGCAATACTAATAGCACTAGGTTATCACAAAAAGGTGGTACACTATCCAATTCTAAGCTAAAATCCTGAAGCGTAGCTGTCATCCAAAATAATTGTGAGCAACAAAAAGCAGTAGCTACATATTCAGCCTCAGCAGTGAAAAGTGCAACAGACAACTATTTCCTAGAAGCTCATGAAATAAGAGATATGCCTAAAAAGTGATAAGTACCAGAGGTACTCTTCCTATCAATTCTACAACCTTAAAATCTGCATCTGAATAAGCTCTAAGGGTAGGACATCATGAAGAAGAATACCATAAGTCAAATTCTAAAGTTGACTGAATATACCTAAAAATTCGCTTTACCTCCTAATGATGTGAAGCACATGGGGAAGCCTGAAAACGAGCACACAAACACACAGGAAAGTGTATTTCCGACCTCGAGACGGTGAGATACAAAAGAGAGCCAATCATACTTCTGTATTCCTATTGATGAAGCAGATCCTTCGTGTATTTAGTCTAATGAACAAAAGTACCCAACTTTGATTTCTTGATCTGAAAGCCTAGGAAGAATGTGAGTTCTCCCATTATACTCATCTCAAATTCGTTGCTCATAGTATCTAAAAACTTAGAAACAAGAGCATGAAAAGAACCACCGAAGATGATATAATCCACATCAATCTGAACGAGTAAAAGATCATTGCCATGCTTGAGAGTAAACAATATTTTATTGACCTTGCCCATTTGAAAATCTTTTTTAAGCAAATATGATTTAAGCCTATCATACCATGCTCTAGGTGCTTGTTTTAAACCATATAAAGCTTTAGACAGTTTGTAGACATGATCAAGAAATTTAGGATTTTCAAAACCAGGTAGTTGTCTCACATAAACTTCTTCATCAATATAGCCATTAAGAAAAGCACTTTTAACATCCATTTAATATAGCCTAAAACCCTTACATGCAGCAAATGCTAAAACAATTCTAATGGTTTCTAATCGAGCAACAGGCACAAAAGTTTCACCAAAATCAACACCTTCTACCTAGGTAAATACTTGAGCAACAAGTCTAGCTTTATTTTGAATATTAACACCATCTTCACTTTGTTTATTCTTAAAAACCCATTTAGTTACAATAATAATATGACCACGAGGAGGTGAAACTAAAGTCCAGACTTTATTACACTCAAAATTTTCTAATTCCCCATGCATGGCATTAATCTAAGACTCATCAGATAAAATGTAACTTATATCTTGGGGTTCAAAAGTGGAAACAAAAGCAACATAAGTATATGAGGCATTGGAGTTATACCTATTGCGAAGAACTCTTGTATTCAACTCACCAATCATTTATTCAAGGGGATGACGTCGTTGAATATGCAGAGGAGCCTGTGAGGTCAGTGGTGATGTAGGTGTAGCAGTAGTGGCCTCTACCCCATGAGAGGTAGGAGCAAAGCCATTAGCTGTAGACTCCATCGGTGTAGATACATGTGTCAAAGTGTGAATCGGGGTTTTCCTTTCATTATCGTCAGTCATAAAAGATGTCTTCGAGTGTGTCAGTTATCTATATACCTACATTATCGGGTCTAGAACCAGAACTAACCTCATCGAAAGTGACCTCGCAAGTCTCAACAATTTTGTTAGTTTATAAGTTGAGTACACGATAACCTCGAGTGTAAGCTACATATCCAAGAAAAATGCCATCTGAGAATTTAAATTCAAATTTATCAAGATTGCCATGTTTAAGAATAAAACATCGACATCCAAACACCCTCAAGTGATAAATATTAGGAGTATGACCAAAATGAAGCTCATAGGAAATTTTATGCAATTTAGCTTGCAAAAATACTCTATTAGAGATATAGCAAGTAATAGAAATAGCTTCAGTCCAAAACTTCCTAGGTGTAGCATATTCATTTAACATTGTTCTAGTCATTTTAACTAAAATTCTATTTTTATGTTCTACAACACCGTTCTGTTGTGGCACATGAGCTGATGAAAATTGATGATATAAGCCCTTTTTAGCACAAAAAGAAGCAAATGATGCGTTCTTGAATTCAGTTCCATTATCACTTCTAATTGCTCTAAGTGCTCCTAGATGATCATTAGCAAGTCTAAGAACACGTTCTCTAAAATGACCAAAAGCTTCGTCCTTAGATGTCATAAAATAGACTCAAGAGTATCTAAAGTAATCATCAACAACAATAAAAACATACCATTTACCTCCAACAGGCTGAACCCTAGAAGGACCTACAGTGTCCATGTGCAACAATTGACTTGGAGCATCAGTCATAACAAGTGTGAGTGGAAGATGTGCCAATGAAACCATTTTACCATGCAAACAAGGTGAACAAACCAAATCCATCGACTTTTCAATTTTAAGATTAGGTATTTCTCTAACAAGATGCAAATTACTAATTCGAGCAATGATCAAAGGCAATATATCCTAGCCTACGGTGCCAATGAAATAAGTCCTTAGAATCAGATGAAATAAGACATCTAAGATCAGAAGATGATGAATAAGAGAAGTCACCCTTAAACAAATGACCAACTCGAATAATTTTGCATACTAGATCGCTAGATGGATCTAAAATGCAGCATGAATGCTTTTTAAAGCTCACCTCAAGATTATCGTCTATCAATTATGAAACTGAAAGCAAATTATAGCTCAACTTACTGACAAGTGCGACGTCTTTTAAAATGATGTAAGGGCCTGATCATATTGGCTTCTACTTTTGGCTTCTGCTTTCAGAAGCAGAAGCCAATACAAACACCCTAGCTTCTATAAGCTGATTCTATTAGCCACTACTTTTTGCTTTCACATATTGTAACATATTTTGTATTTTATTATATCACAATTCTGTAAGTCGCATAGCAGTCTGAATGTTGTAATGCCTTTCGTTGTACTGCCTTTCTTACATAATACACTACTATTCATCAACCACTATTATTCATCAATCGCTTCTATCAGCCACTTCTATCAGCCATATGAACAGGCACAATGTCTTGCTGAGTACTAAAGTACTTACTCTTGCATGTTGAACAATATCAAAAGGGACAACCATGGAGGTAAAAGGCTAGCGACATCAGCGTGTTAGGGTTATGATCGCACTCAAGCTTTTCCTATGGATTTTCAATTGTTGGATTGTAAGTTATTTTGGGCTAGAGCCTTGCAACACTCTCTTTAATTTCAGCCATTGGGCCATATTAAATCTATCTAACCTTCCGATGGCATTTGTAAGCAGATATGATACAATTTCTATCCATAACTAAAATCCTGGGCAGTTGCAGGGAATACGATGATCCTGCAGTGATTCGGGGTCATCACAGTTGTCACCATAGATAATAAGAAGAAATTCATTCTTTTGGAATATTGAAATTTGTAAGAATGAAAGCTTTGGTGCTATTTTAGTATACGGCCACAACATTGCAATGACATGTTGGACGACTTTTTTAATGCAGTTCTCTTTCATACCATAGGAAAAATTCTTCCAGCCAGTTACAATAGAGTTATACATGGAGCAATGGTGGATTTGGGATTTCGATGATGGGAGTGTGAACATGAAAGTTCAAATTACATAGTACAAAAGTTCAATTGTTCAAATATAACAAATTACATATATTGTTTAGACTACAACTGAAATCACAAATATTTTAGAAAAAATTGCAACTTTACACGACCTTCCTTCATTCCTTGAAAGTGGTTGATTTATATCATCATTACTAACTTGTAGAAAAAAACTCCCACTCAATAAATGTAACAAAGCAATCATTCAAGCATTGATCACCTATGCCATTTCTATCTATAATGGGTCACGTGCTCGCCAGGGCTGCCACTAAAGTCAGTGAATGTGAGATGAAAACACTAGTGGGTGCAAATGATGGTATTTAGACCATGTATGTGTATATATACATAATATACCTATCATATACTTGCTTTTTTGCCCAAACAAATTGGGGGTGCAACTGCACCCCCATGCACCTACCTAGATTCACCCTGGACATAGTTGCTAAGAAAATATAGATTAAGGACCTATTAGGTAGAGCTCTAGATTCTGATTTTTTTAGCTCCTACTCCTAATTTTCCAAGAATCCACTCATCTAATAATCTAGAGCTAGTCGAGGTAGTGTTTGGTAATAGGTTGGCTCCTAAGACCTTGGAAGACAGGATTGGTGGGAAAGAGTCTATGCTACCTCCGGTTGTAACACTTCAATTCTAGAGATGTCTTAAGAAATGTTGTCCAAAGCAACATTTGTGTTGCACAAAACCCTTTTCTCACAAAATTTCTATATCATAGAAATAAATGCAACAATCATCGATCATTTCATCAATTTGTCAACATATTACAAATATTAAATTCACACAGAATATCCATTTGAAGAATCAAGCTTTTACATGTATTGGAACTTTGGAAGAATCTATACAATTGCTCTCATCTCCCAATGTGATTCAATTGCTTACTCTAAAGAAAACAACAATAAAACAAGAATTACTCTGCTAATTCAACTAGAATCAAACTAAACCAATTCTTTCTATCCATATTAGGCTGTCAACAAGCAGCAACACCACTCTCACACACATAAACTCGATCATCTTGTTCCTGATCAAAGTCTGCTACATCCTACTCTCAAACCCAATCTGGACTGTCAAGTGGCAAGAAAAAATTTAATCAAATACCATTACTCAAATGGCAATTAGCAGTGTTATAGAAATCTATTACTCAAATACAGGGTTCATTGCACATCTAGGCTATTATTTGTTGTGCTCAGATGAACGTATATACTGTGATAATAGCACCAACTAGCCAAACAATTCATTGCACATCTAGGCATAAGCACAAGAATTATTAATAGCATGTAGTAAAATGAATCAAAACAAAAAGAAATTACTCAAATCAAACCTGGGTATCTATTCATTCTAAATCTAGGCAGCAAATTACACCTGCTTTCCCTCCTCAAAATCTGAATTTAAGAAGAAATGCGATGTATTTAGCAAGATCTACAAGTGTTTTTCTAGATCTGAGCAATCCCAGGTGGAATAAGAGGATGATGATGGGAGCATACCTGGACGAGAGGAGTGATGCGTGGGGGACACTGTTGAGGTACCCGTAGTCATCAGTCACCGTATTGGGTGCCACCGTGGATGCCGAGGGCCAAGTGGTTGTCGTAGGGTGAGACGAGAGGAGTTGGGCGCAGGGGGAGCGACCAGAGAACAAACTTTCAAAGGACGTCGGGCTCGGAGCTCATTGAACGGCGATGTTAATGGATACAGAGCCCCTGATCGGGAAGGGATTGGGGCTAGCCATGAGGGATCCTGGGCGGCGGTGATAGATCCGATGGAGAGTAGGGCAGGGCTGAGATGACATCGATGTAGGGTCAAGATCCAGGCGAGGGCAAGAGGAGGTAGCGGCAGGGGTGAGCAAAGGCAAAGGCAGGGCCAAGAGGATGGTGGTGGTAGGGGCTAGAGGAGGGCGGCACCGAGAGAAGGCTGAGGTGGGGGCGAGAGGAGGGCGACAACGAGAGGAGGCGATGCGACAGAGGAGGGCGTGAGGGCGATAGGGTGCGAGGGTAGATCAATGGCATTTTGTGGGTAATAACTTCAAACTTCAATGGATACTTGGTTTTAGTGTGCTGGCTCCCCACCAGAATCCACCCATGGCTGTTTCTCCTTATTAGTTTACTTTTGACTCTGCTCCTCATAAGAATTAGAATCCAGTGGTTTTGGGAAGCTGGGTGTTTGGCACAGCTATGCGAGATCCAAAGAATAAACTAGGAGCAGGAGTTGTACCAAATACACCATAAATTACTGTGCAGTGTGCACCACCCTCGTCATTGGGTATTTTTACGTTTACAATTCCCTATATTTAAACCAAAGCATATTAGGGTTTTTTGCTTATTGGTTGTCTTCAATTCTAGTTTTATGAGTTTTTTTCTTCCTTTCATCCAAATACCTCTTCTCGTGTTTTCCCTGTGTTTTTTATTACTATGTCTGGCCAATGCATTATTGTGTCTTGTGTTTTTACGATTTCTGTGTTCCTAATTGATGCCTCACTATGTTTATTTGTCGCTTCAAGGAAAGAAGATGTGATGGGGAGTTGGTACTCAAGTCTTCATTTTGGGGGGGGGGGGGGGGGATTTGTTACTGCCACTGTTCTTTTGTGCAATATCTTTTCTCCATCGGAAATTTTCTTATTTAGTTTTTGCCACTCCTTCCTTTTTTTTTGTCAAGTCAATGGGTTTGATTGTTAAGAAATATGCAAAAAAGAGAGAGAAAAATATCCAAAAACAGAGAAAAAATCAAGAAAATAATTTCAAATATATAAAAAAACTAAGGATATTTTATAAAACATTTTAGTTTTTGGGGAAAAATTACACTGAAATAAATTCTAAAAAATTACATTACAAGAAACATTTTAATCTTCCACAACTTTTATGGAGCACTGCTAAAAAATTTCTGATATAACACTTTTGTGCAATTTTAATTTTTTTTCAAAAGTGACCCCTGATTTTTTGTATTTTAGTTTTTTTTAAGAAAATCTGATATTTTTGTATATTTCTTGACAATGAAACCCTCTTGACTCGATGAAAATTTAGATGGAGTGGGAAAAACGAGGTACGATTGACGGAAGAATGGCAAAATTGATATTTCACAAATGAGTAATGGCAGGAACAGAATTTCCCCTAATTTTTTCCAAATGGGTTCACGAGCTGCCTGTTGTATAAACAAGGACATGTTAAGTTTAGGTTACACTTATACTTAGTCTTTATGATGCACACAAAGAAGGGAAGAACTAGTCCAAACTGCTCCCAATTTCAACATTTTCCATTTTTTTTCTCCAAAAGACTTGCACGTCATTTTCCATTTTTCCTTGTTCATCCCCAACTGCTCTCCAGTTTTCTCAACTCTCAGAGGAAATGGCAAAAACGTGTGAAGTCCGACTCACGCGGTTAAGCATCAACAAGGAGATTTCTCAAAGTTGTATGTTCGCATCAATCCTGCATGAGATGCACGAGACACCCCAAGCAGCCCCTAGGTTGCATGGCCTAATACCTCCATCATCACGTACATGACACATGTACGGCGAAATTCCTCTACCAAACACTATCCTACATTTTGATGTAAGTGCAATTACTAGAAAAGAAATATTATTGAGTCACATACATCAACTAATTCATCTAAAAACTTAAGCTGATGAGAAAAATGAGTTTCACTTATACTTTGGTACTTATTCTCATGTATAACTTCACTCAGATCTAAAACGAGAAATAAAAATATATTATAATTATTTTTTAATTACACCAATCAACAAAGAGATTTCTCAAAGATGGATGTTGGGGAGATGCACAGACTGACAGACACCCCAAGCAGTCACTAGGTTGATGGCCTAATGTCCTGTATCAACGTAAAAATTCCTCAACCAAACACTAGTCTTGCTCATTTTATTTTGAACTTTTAGCTTTTGGTTTATTTTGTACTATTCATAAATTTTATCTTTTTTGTATTTTTGGCCTTTTTTGAGCTTTTTTGCCGGTTCTTTTTTCTCGTATTTGTTTGCATTATACATGATGGGCTAACATGTTTTTTCTATTTTTAAATTTTTTAAAATTTAATTATGTTAAATAAGCCTCCGTCAGATACAGTGTTTTTTCAGCCAGCTACAGTGTTTTTCAGCCATAAATCACTCAAAAAAAAGCTCTTTTGAGTAGGGCTTCGTTGTAAGTGTAATTACTATGCAAAATCATTATTGAATTGCATGTACCGACCAATTTATTTAAAAAACTGCTTGTTCTTTTCAGCTCAAATTTATAGTCTTACTCATACTTCAAATTTACCCTCATGTATAGTCTTACTCAGATCTAAGATGGAGAATAGAACTAGACTATGGACTTGTTCTTTTCAGCTTCCAAAAGCTGCTTTTTGACTTTCTACAGTAACTAGCTTTTAAATTGAGTATCTTTTCAAGATATGGTCTACTAGTTAATTGTAGTACATACTGTACCGACTTCATTTATATCGGCAAAAATCGTACGTGAGTTTCTATTACTTTATAATCTCTCACACGAGTAACCCAAAAACCACAAGCTGCAGCCAAAAGCTATAAGTTTCAGTCAAAAAGAACAGACCCTATAATTATTTTTTAATAATGTCAACTGAGTTTTAAATCTAAGACCTCTTGACTCTGATATCATAGTAAGCTGTATGCAATTAGGCCCTGTTTGGATCTCATGGTCTAAAGTTTAGTTGTCTAAAGTTTTGGACTAAACTTTAGTTGGCTAAACTTTAGCCACTAAACTTTAGTCGAAGGTTCTGTTTGGATCCTGTACTAATGGATAGGACTAAAGTTTCAAAAAGACCATACTACATATCCTCGTTTCATACGTCAGCCATTAAATGGGAGGTAAGAGGCCAACATGCAAAGGTAAACACGTCTTTGTGCCTAAGAACCCAAAACTTTAGACCACTTTAGTTCACTTTGGTGGACTAATGGTCTAAAGTGTTTTTTAGGGATTAGCTAAAGTTTAGATCTAACTTTAGATCACCTGTTTGGAGACTTTAGATCTAAACTTTAGTGACTAAACTTTAGATGGAGGGATCCAAACAGGGCCTTAGTTTATCTAAAAAACTAAACTGACAATAAAAATAGATAATTCACTTGTACTCTAACAACCATGAACCTGACTGATCACCTCACCTTCGCGCCCGAGAAGGCAGACACAAAATAACAACCACAGGAGCACGCCGACCGCGGGGCACACGAGCAAGTTCCCGTGCACGGCGGTCGCCTCGTAAACCCACGCGAAGCTCGAGAGGATCGCCGCGCTGACCGCCCTGTTCACCGCACCCGCCGCCGTCCGCAGCCACTGCGGGCAGCCGCGGGACGACGCGTCCGCCCACTGCGCGGGACCGAGCGCGATCCACACCAGCGCCATAAGCGACAGCAGCATGGTCGCGGACAGCCCCCTCGCCCACTTCAGCTGCTCCTGCCGCCCGGTCATGCCGGTGGCGCCACTGCGATAATACGGGTGCGACGACGGCGCTCGCCTCAGGCAGCTGCCCGCGAGCGCTCTCACCAGCAGCCAGCCGAGCTCAACCAGAACCAGTGACATGGAGAAGGACATCACCACGACGAACCCGAACGCCGCCAGAGCCCTCGGCATCTGGGCGTCGGACGAGACGCCGACGTCGCGGAACGCGCGCTGCACGTAATGCATCATGGACCCGATGCCGGACGCCTGCTGGAAGACCTTGGCGACCAGCGCGCTGACGGCGGCGCGGCGGAGCGGCTCCGTCGGCCTCGCCAGCAGCTCCCGCCATATCCCGCGCTCCTCCCTCCACCGGTTCTGTGTCGCCGGCATTGCAACCGGGTCGTCGGAGCCATGGTGTGGTGCGCCGAACTCTGCTTTTATCTCGAGCAAACGGAGCTCGGCCTCCTCCAGCGTCGTGGACGTCCTGGCGAGCACGCGCCGGGCCTTGGTTACATGGTCCTTGGCCACGAGCCACCGGGGCGACTCGGGCATGAGGAGGACGGCGGAGCTGAGCAACGCCGGAATGGCCGTCCCGGAGGCTATGGTCAGCCGCCACGCAAGGTGCACCGGTAGCTTCAAGAATCCCGTGGAGTAGCAGAGGGAACCGAGGATGCAGCCGAGGTACACGAAGCCGTCGGGGTGCGAGGTGAGGACGCCTCGCAGCGAGGAGGGGCTGAGCTCGGCGGCGTAGGCTGGGACGATCATGAGCGCCAGGCCCATGCCGACGCCGTTGATGAAGATGCCGGCCGTGAACGCCACGAAGCTGGCGGCGAGCCCCCTCGCGAGCGCGCCCGCGCAGAGCATGGCTGCGGATAGGAGGACGGTGTGGCGGTCGCTGATGATGCATTGTGCACCGACGGCTGTGAGCGCGCCTAGTAGGGACGAGAGCACGACGATGCACGCCAGGAGCTTCAGGTCCGCCTCCGCGAGCACGGCCGTGCTGCTCACCATGGCCAGGTCTGCATCAGGATGTGCATGCAAATCGAACAGGATAAACAAAGCCAGAGGGTCCGGTTCCGTATGCACTTGCATGCGTGGGAGCTAGTACTTACCGTAGCCCAGGAAGAGAGGCGTGGCAGACAAGAGCATGGCAGTGGCGAAGGCATACTTGTTCAGAGGGTGCCTCGAGGGCTTCGCCGCCATGTCCGACGAAACGCCGTCTCCGGTGATCCTTTGGCCGGATACTCTGCATATTGGTGAATTCACGCAAGTCAAGAACAAGAGATGAGTGTATGCAGTTTTATTCTTGAAGGCGCGTGGAAATTGTTGATTGAGCGACACAATCGAGCGTTTCCTTCATGTCACCGGAACGCAATGACGGATGTTACTACTTCCAAGCTTTCATATTTCAGGACGAACTAGTTCCAATGAAATTAGTAGAGGCAAATGCTGACAGGCATTTCTGCCGAACTGAACAAGAATTTCCAGGTGCAAAAATGAAGGAAAGGAAAAGGTGAGAAGACACACATGAACGATCTCAAGAAGACGGTTCAATCATGAAGAAAGAAACATATACCTGGCTTAAGCACGCAAACAATTTCTGCAGGGTGAATCTCTCCACACTAATCCACAACCAGCATCACTCGCCGAATTCCTGGCGTCCTCGGAGACAAAGATGATGAGCTAGGGTTTGGAAGATGGGATTTCGAACCTTTTATCATCTCCATGGGGTAGTTCTCTATCTCTGGATGACGCAGTTGCAGTAACAATGTAACAGACTCCTGAAACGAAGTATCACACGCCCAAGAAATTCTCTCTAGGTGGTTGATTAGTAACAGCTAACCTAATTACTAGGGAGCAAGTAGTTAGGCTTGAGAACATTGGGTGCGGCAAGAGTAGCTTTGACAGTAGTCAGTACATACAAGGTCACTTTGGTGCAGTTGTGCTGTTAGTCTTGCAATATCTCTACTATTATATAAAGAGAAATTGGTGATCGTCGATGCGTTCTCCTCTTCCTCTCTACAGCCATTCAATTTGATTTGGACCATTCGTCTCTCTCCTCATCTCTCTTAGGATACAACTGCCCACTCCCCTCCACTTTTCCCATCTCCTCGCGCATTCTAGCCACCCTTCTCTCTGTCGCTTGCTCTCCAATGTTTGATATGTGAAGTTGGTCAGGCAGTAAATTCCGTCTCACTATTTTTATGACTCCGTTGTAACGTACGGATTTCTAACTAGTATGTAAATAATTTTTCAGTGTACGCTGAAGCCATCTACGGCAAAAGTAGATGAAACAAAAATGAGTTGCTACTTTGGAGATTTATGCCATCAATATTACCTTGATCAGGAGCATGTAAATCGCACGACATTGTACTTCCCACGTGTGCCCCGTGCTTGATTTACACTATGGGGATTGTGCGCTACGCCGCACCGTTCTGGGTTGGGTCGGTGGCAGCAAATGCTCTTAGACCAGTCTCAGTGGGGTTTTATAGAGTTTCATGGGTATTAAATACGCTGACATGGCACTGTATTGATAAAAAGAGAGATGATAAAAGTTTCATAGGAGTAGAGAGAGTTTCATGGGGATAAAACTCTTCTGTACTGTTTCTAAAATATAGATGTGTTGAAAACTGGGATATGAAACCCACTGAGACTAACCTTACCGTCGTATACCTGTACAGCCAATCGCCGGGCTCTGCTGTGCCCATTGTGGGTTAGTTGTCGGGTACTAGGTGGGTCTTGGTGTGGAGAATGGGCCGTGCGTCTGTGTGCTATGCGGGTGCCGACTACGTAGTGGGTTCGATGGTCGTGACGAAGCGTTTTTGTTTGGTGTGACTGCTGCGCAGTGCGGGTGTGTTCAAAAGAAATGGCCGTATTAAGGTCTGCTCATTCCAGTTGAACTTCTAACTTCTAATTAATTTTTTACTATTCAACAATTTCATCTTTTTAGATTTTTTTGGTTTTTTTATCTTTTTTTGTCAGTTCTTTTTTCCCGTATTTGTTTGTACTGTTCGTGACGGGTTAACCTGTTTTTTCTATTTTTAAATTTTTTAATTTTAATTACGCCAAATAAGCCATTAACAGCTACAGTGTTTTTTCAGCCAGCTACAGTGTTTTTTAGCCATAAGCCACTCAAATTAGGGCATGTTCTTTTCGGCTGCGGCTTATGGCTTTTGGCTGAAATTTTTGAATTTTGACTGTTTACGGTACAGATTACAGAGAGACAGATATCCACTTGCAATTTTGGTCGGTACAGATGTTGGCTTTTAACGTGTAGATCGTTTAACTTGTAGACCCCGTCTTGAGAAAATACTCCGTTTGAAAGTTATGTACTGTAGCAAAAGCCAAAAGCCGCCGGCTTGTGAGGTAAAGAACATGCCCTAAGCCTTTTGAGCCACTCAAAATAAGCCTTTTGAGTAGGGCCAATTGTGGCCGGGGAACGTTGGATAGGGGATCTGGTATGAAGAGACGGCAAGCTCGGCTGTCGGAGGATCTGTGGGGAGCTGCTCGGTGGAAGAAGGAACGAAAGAGAGCGGCAAAAGGGAAGAAGAGACGGCAAAATCATTAGATGTCTGCGCTGGGTACGAAGAATTGAACATGGCAGTATAGCGCTGCAGCGGAGCCATGGATAATGGCAAATAAAAAATATAACAAACATTTCTTATCACAGAGAGATATGTGACCATGTATCAAAGAGCCCAAGGTGTAATTTGTTTGATTCAGAACACCACAGAGCCCATCTCCCAAAAAAATCTTGAAAGCACAGCACAACATAAACAATATGCAAGGTCCAATCGATGATGGGCAGAGCATGAACCTCTGGAGCTTTAGTTTGGGTGGGAGCTGGACGAACAACTGAAGTGCTGGGTGTAGAGTTTGGGTGCCAGGAGAGAGACATAGCTGATCGGGGAGAGAGAGAGAGAGAGAGAGAGAGAGAAAGAGAGAGAGAGAGAGAGAGAGAGAGAGAGAGAGAGCAACAGATGGATATCACCTGGCATACAGAATTCTTTCTCGCTCAATCATCAGATTAGACACATCAAGAACAACTAAAAGTAGTATTCAATAATATAGAAATAGCCCGCTAAATGTAAAAATAAATTTTAAAAATACTAATAACAGAAGGCCAATATTACTAACACAAGGCTATTAGTAACCTATCATTACAATCCAACATCTAAGAGCATAAACACAATATATTATGTCCAACTGAATTTACACCAAATGTATTTACAAATTACAGTGAACCTAATGATGACCTGTGTTATAGGCCTAATGATGACCTGTTTTAAGTCAATACGCGAATGAAGTCAGTAGTTCCAATCTGGTTGGCAATCTTGTTCTATATGCACATGCAAATTTGCACAAGCTAATTATTTGGTGTAGCATTAACTTGCTGAAACCCTTAGGGTCATAGACTATGGATAATTCCCTTGGTCCAAGAGAAAGAAACTATCACACTAATCCAGACGAAAATGGAAACATTCCATGCAGCAATCTTAAGGGATCACTTTGGATATACCAGATTAAGCAAGCAACTAAAATAATTAAAGAAACGATAAGATCATTCTGAAATAATATATGTGAGTTGGATAGGTTGAACAGAATCATCTTGCACACATGAGTAGAATTTTAGTGAACCACGACAGCCAACATTCATGTCAGCTAAAATAGAGATATCATGAATATAATAGGAACGGGAGTAAAAGCGCATGCTTTGTTGATAAATCACAAAACAAAGATCTAAGGAAAATACATAGGAGCAAAAATTTGCTACCAGCATGTTTCGTTCTTACGTGCCATTGAGATAGTTGATATCCGTAGTCGTCCTAGAGGGCAATTGGCAACTGCACAACACATTGAAAGTTGAAATAAGTGGAGAGCAAATAAGCTAATTGTGGGGCTGTCATAAGCCCCCAATCTAAATTTTTGCAAGGGAAATCTGAATTGAGATAATATATTAGTTAAGAAGCATTTCATTGAACACCTATACGGTAAAAGAAACTTCAGTAATCCCATAGTTCCTGAGCCATACACACAAAGCCAAATATTTTTGAACCTTGCCACCAACATACCTTACGCAGCATTTGAAAGACCTCACAAAGGTCTTTCCAATATAAACTAGGGAAAAATGTCAACTATTCACATTTGCTTTTAAGAGATATATCGACAAAATTGTTAAAAAGAGAGCTAAAGTCTAATGAGATATAAAGAAATAGCTTGCTCCCTGACCATAATATAATGTAGAGAAAGAATAAACATAGTAGCCTTTTGTTAACCTATAACAATTTCTCATCTGCTGAGCCCCACCAATAGCACGATCAGTAGCTGTTGCCATATTGTATTTGCCTTCAATATTTTTCTTTGTGTGACAACTTAGTTTAAAAATATAAGAGTGACTATTGCACAGGCGACTGGAATTTTTTTATCTTTCAGTCAATTGAAGTTGCACTCTGAATCACCTGAAGTTGCAGGTGATCAGACCTGGCTCTGAGCCTAGGCAGCCGGAGCGATGGCCAAGGGCCCAAGCCATCAGGGGCCCAAAAAAATTCATGTATATTAGTATATGTATAGTATATTGTGAAGGCCCACACATACAATGATACAAGCCCATGGGAAAAGGAGCGTTGATTGAAATCTGACGACCGAAACGTCGCGCCGTCGTGGACTCGCGGCCGGGGCTTCGTGTAATCGTGTTATCGTCTAGTCGCCTTCTCCGCTTCTCGCCCTCGCAGACTTGCAGTCTTGCACAATTGCACTCAGGCCTCAGCGTCGCGTCGTTGCCGGTTGCCCGTGGTCGTCCGCCCTCTGCGGCTCTGCCGTCAGTGGCTCGTTGCGACTTCTCGACACTCTCCCTGAATTGCCGCATACATACAGGTAATACATGATCTGAATTCTGATACGTTTGACCAAGATCTGAATTCCGAATTTTTGATCTATCTATCTCTGAATTCTGAATTTTGGATCTATCTATCTCTAATTTCTAAAATTCTAATCCTATGTATTTACTTTCCGTCGCAATTTTAGGTCTACCGTCTACGCATGTTGCCTAAGAAGCATTTGTCGGGTGCCGAGAAAAGAAAAAAAGGAAACGGCAGGATGAGTTCATTGAATTTTGTCAAAACTTTTTCTCATGAAAACAATTCCGATGTTGAGTTAAATGATTTTCTCTCTGAATTACAAGTGCTGCAAATGACTTTGCCAGATGATTTAATGTCAGCAACCGAGATTCTTCAGTTTGTGACGGCTGCAGATTGCTTTCCGAATGTGTCTATTGCATATCGGATTCTCTTAACAGTTCCTGTGACAGTAGCCTCAGCTGAAAGAAGTTTCTCCAAATTGAAACTATTAAAAAATTATTTGAGGTCAACTATGTTACAAGATAGATTGAATGGCTTGGCTATGTGTTGTATTGAGAAGGATGTCTTGGACAACATTGATCTCGATATTGTTCTCAACGATTTTGCATCACGAAATGCCCGAAGACATTTTTTCAGCAAGCCCTGAAGCAGTATTTTCTTATTTGAGGTAATCATAATAGTTATTTTATTTTTCTTTAAGTTTCTTCTATTGTATAAACATTGAGTTTTATGAACTATATACATGCTCCCATTTACCTCATACTAGTAGTCTAGTACTAGTATATGATTTCTCATGTTAGAAGTGGCAAAAAAAATTTAGCCTAAAGGGCCCTTGCTTTCGTAGTGTCCAAGGGCCGTAAAATCTATAGAGCCGGCCCTGCAGGTGATAGCAAAACTGTAAAAATATACGTGCAAGGTGCTTTTTAGAAAGATGCAACGCTATGTATTGTGCATTACTTTGGAGAAACATGCCTTCATATCAACTTTGGAATGCAAAAAAATCACCTGTATTGAACGAGCTGTTGCCTCCACCTCAACATGCTTCGCGAACCAACATAAACAATTTGCAAGGTCCAATCCATGACGGGTAGAGCATGAACGCCTATAGCTTTAGCTTGGGTGGGGGCTGGAAGAACAACTGGAGTGCTGGGTGTAGAGCTTGGGTGCCAAGAGAGCCACAAAGAGTAAGATGGGCGAGGGATATCACCTGGCGCATGCGACGATGGAGACGATGGGCAAAGGCCGAAGGGGTGGCCGGGATCTGCATCCGAAGTCCGCGGGCTGACGGGGTCGGCAGGATATGTAGACTGAGTGTCGTCGTCGCAGGAGCAACGCTGCAGAAGCCATGCGAAAAGGCAACCACGCGACCACCGCCACCGACGGCCGCCACGCGACACTCCTAGAGGCGAACTAACGGCATGCGGGCACTCTCCTCCCCACTTAGCGGTCGCCACCAACGCTGAGTCCCGCAACCACTACCTCCACCGACATCCACAACACCAGCCACCGGATCTGGGCGCGAATGTGCTGAAGAAGGAAGCGGCGGAGGACGTGAGGAGACGGAGTCAGTGGTGACCAGTGTTAAATCTTTCGGAAGCAAAAAATTTTCGGCTGCCGGCGAAAGGGTCGAACGAACGACATTTCGTTCGAAAATTCGGACGAAAAAAAAATCAAATTTTTGATGAAATTTAACAAAATTTAAATAAAAGTTAAAAAAATTCAAATAGGACCAAATTCGGCCAAATTTTAGCCGAATAAAACATGTTTCGCTGGGTACTGAAAGGGACGAAATTTTGTCCATTTCGCAAAATTTCGAATGAAATTTGTAACCCTGGTGGTGACAGAGGTGAGGACACGGAGGCAACACGGGGAAGAGAAGGCTTGGATCCGACCGGATCTAAGTAATGGCCGCTAGATCTGTTGCTCCCAGTTCGATGGCGGCGGTGGATGTGAGGACGATGACGTCAAGAGAGACGGCAGGCGGGGATGGCGGTGGGTCTGCAGGGGACGAACGGGTGGAGCGGGCTACATGGAGGAGCACGGCGCTGCCAAAGTGAGGGAGGGGGTGAGCCGGCGGTAGACCGAGGCGAGCGATGGTGAGAGCGAGAGGAGGCGGCGACATGATGTGATGGGCCTCGTGCACATAGACAGCCGGATCTATCCGCTGGCATGATCAGATAGCCGGCAACGTAGAGGACACAAATGTAATTGTAAGAAATCATGAGTTCCTGCAAAAAAAATATCTAAACCCTCAGTCTGGCTTGGCGTAGGTGCCATTTCAGAAAACCTAGGTTTTCTGCAAAACGAAGGACAAAGACGCTCTGGGAGGACGAGGATCCTCCAGAAGGGTTTTCTGCAAAACGGGAGATGTGGACTGGGAGGCCGAGATCCTTCCGCCTTTAAAGATATAGGTATTAGACAGATTCTTTCTGAGTAAAAGTTGGTTTATATTTATAGTGTCTATAATAACTAATTTTTAAATAATATGTTTTTAAGATAGAATTAATAGAAAAATTATAGTAAAAAGTATACTAAATCCAGCTATATCAATCAAAATCGCATACGACTATTTTTCTTTGCATTCTGCCTCTCATGAACAGTCTGAATTTAAATATTTAAGTTATAAGACATAAACTATCAACCTAGAAGAATCCACCCGTTTTCGACGCTACTCTTCTAGAATACGTAAAAGCAACACTCGTAGAAGAGGCTAGTTTGGCAAAAACCGAAGGCTACAACAGCTTCAGGCTCTCAACCTGTATCCTCTACTTAGATGAACTGGGCAAAATCGAAATGATTGTTACAAGAGGGCAGCGCCCTACGGTCCATGGTGAATTATGAGTCAAAATGTTGCAGAAGATCAGAACCCGCCATGACTTAAAACTAAATTAGAGACATCCAAATCTAACACAACCAATAACCGGATATAAGATGGAACCTTTCTGATGGCCTGAGTGACACAGATTGCAGTATATTAGATACGATATCTGTATAACTTAAATTCCCCACAGTACAATGGTAAACGATAACATCACCGAGTACCAGCTATTCCATACACCTCTCTTTTTAAAGTGACAAACAACTGCATATGCCAACCCACAGATCTGAAGTTAACGAAACTCTATAAGCAGACGACCTTCTCCTCAGAAAACACCGGCGCTTGAGGCTGTCCTGATGATCTGAAAGAGAGCTGCATAGAGAAAAGAGTCGAGAACACAATGACTTACTAAAAAGTTCATAAAGTTACGACCAAACAATTGGAAATTACTGTCAAAGTTCATAAAGTTACTACCAAACAATTGGAAATTACTGTCAACGCTATGATGAAGACTGAAATAGCTGCAAGGTTTTCATTCTCACAGAGTTCGATATTATCAAGATAAGGATTGTTTCTATCCATTCAGAATGTATAAGTGTATAACTTGGGTGACAACTGACAACAACCCGTAGACCTTACATTTTTTTATTTTCTGAAGTCTTAATGTGAATTGGATGTAATAGATTTTCTTCAGAAGTGTAAAAGCCCATAAGAAATTATTCCCTAGCATCAGCTTAGAGTAGCTAATGCCCATGGGTGGCAGCATTAACTGTGAACAATCCATCTGGAGTAAACCATGAGACCATTTTTGGAATCAATTAGTGCAGGGGTCCAGTTTCTGAAATTTTTTAAAAGAAATTGACTAATAAAAATGAATACAGAACAGGAAAGTGCCTAAGTACTTCGCCAACAGCATTTTTAAAACAAAGAAATCGTGTAAATTGCAACTACCCAACAGCCCACCACTAACTGTACTGCTTTAAGATTAGCAGTTTAGCACAATTTAGTTTTGGAGAATGCGTACAAGCACCACTCTTCAAAACCATACGCATGTTATTGTGATATGAATATGAAAAAACCAAAGGGGAACTGTGTTTGACCTAATCAAGATAAGAATAAAATGTTCAGAGCTATTTTGGTTGGTAAACAAACATAGTGAATTACTACCAAAGAGTATGCGAGAAGATCAGCAACTCGACCATAAAAACATCATAAATGTAGAAACTTACATGACCCAACAACAACGAAGACAAAAAATCCAAGCACAATAGGTCCAACAGGGTAATCGTTTCCTTTCTTGACTGTCTCCGGAACAGAACCCCTCTTAGTGATATTCTTCTCAAATCGTGCTATTTTCCTATCAGCGAGACGCCTCGAGGTAGTCTGTTCAGAATCACCAAAAATGCAACAAAACAACACATTCAAACAAAAGTAACAAAGAAGCATTAGATTTGGATAGTGCACTAAGAAAATAATACTTGCAATGATATTACATAGTATCAAGGCACTGAGCTACAACAATATTAATAATGGTATTGTTGTAGTAGAGTGACCCAACCCTCCGTGACTGGGCCTTGCAGCTAGCCCAATATGCAATAGGCCCAATAATACAGAGGAATATACCAATATACCAATTTCACACCCTACCCCACTCATATATATAAACCTCCAAGAAGGGTACGAAGAGGCCAAATCCACTCATTCTTACTCACCAGCTCTCTCTCTAGAGAAGGTTACCACCAAAGTGCTCGTGCCACGAGCACCCAAGAGGCTGCCATATTCCGGGCCACTTCTGGTGGCTACCCATAGCACCTGCAGAGGTAGAGCGGCGTTTCTCATCGCCAGACACTAGAGGATCGCCCTCCGTGCGTGATGTAGACCGGCTCCGAGCTGCAGAGGTGGAGCGGCGTTTCTCGTCGCCAGACAACAGGGAGTCGGCCTCTGCACACGACAAAGACAGGCTATGTCCTCCACGCATGATCTCCGTATACATGAGTACGTGGTCAGAGACTTTGTCCGACCACTCTGTAGTCGTAGACGCTTAAGGCTTCATCTACGACCACATCGTGGTCAACTCTTCGCCAACAGCTACGACCTTCTCGCGGTCGAGACTTCGTCGACACCGGTCTGAAGCGTCGCCCGCTCCGGAACCTTCATCCCGCCGCCGACTTTGTCAACACCCATCGCACCTTCGGCTATGTCGTCCGACCCCTCGGGATCGAAGCTTCGTCGATGCTCGTCTAACCACCTCGTGGTCGTGACTTCATCAATGCTTGTCCGATTCATGACTTTGTTGGCCCTCGATCGACTCCTCGTGGTCGCATCCTCATCGACGCCCGCCTCCGCTGAACTTCACACAGTCTTCGGCGGACTTCGCCGAACCTCCGTCGAACCCCGCACAGACGTCGCCTCCGCCAAACCTCACGTGGCCTCCGACTTCATCAGCCTCGACTCCGCTGGACTTCGTGTGGTCTCCATCAGACCTCGCGTGGCCTCCGCCAGCCTTCGCACCCTCCGGTTTCCATCGGCCTAGGCTCCGCGCCTTCGACTTCATAGCCTCGACCCCGCTAGGTATTCTACGACCACTTCCTCGTCGTGACTTCATCATCGACGACCACCTGACCACCTGGTGGTCGCGGCATCATAGACCCTTCCTTCGACCATGATGTGGTCGTGAGCCTTGCAAAAACCACCGCATGATCGTACGCCTTTCTACGAACACGATAAGGTCGTGTGCCTTGTCATGACCACCGCATGATCGTACGCCTTTCTACGAACACAATAAGGTCGGGGGCCTTGCCCTGACCACATCGTAATCGTAGACCCTTTCTTCGGCCATGATATGGTCGTGCGCCTTGCCATAGCCACTGCATGATCATAGGCCCTTTCTATGAACATGATCTGGTCTTGGGCCTCGCCACGACCACTTCATGACCGTAGCGCATCTCTCCACCATTTCTAGCTCATCTGAGTCCAACATCGAGATCCTCCCGTGACCCGAACAACTCTACAGAATATAAAAAAAATCGCATGGTGGCCTCGTACCCCGACATACTTTGCGAAGTATAAAGCGCCGGGAACTTAACTGTCCCGGGCAACTCTACGGAGTATTAAAAAAATCGCATGGTGGCCTCGTGCCCCGACGTACTCTATGGAGTATAAAATGCCGCCGTCCCAGGCAACTCTTCGGAGTATAAAAAAAATCGCATAGTGGCCTCGTGTCCCAGCGTACTCTGAGTATAAAGTGCCATGAACTTAGCCGTCCCGGGCAACTATACGGAGTATCAAAAAATCGCACGGTCGCCTCACACCCTGGCGTACTCTGGGGAGTATAAAGCGTCGGGAACTTAGCCATCCCGGACAACTCTACGGAGTATAAAAAAATCGCACGGTGACCTCGCGCCCAGGCGTACTTTGTAGAGTATAAAGCGCCGAGAACTTAACCGTCCCGAGCAACTCTACGGAGTATAAAAAATCACACGATGGCCTCACGCCCCAGCGTACTTTGCGGAGTATCAAGCGCCGGAAACTTAGCCATCCCGGGCAACTCTACGGAGTATAAAAATCGCACGGTGACCTCACACCCTGGCGTAATCTACAGAGTATAAAGCGCCGAGAACTTAGCCGTCCTGGGCAACTCTACGGAGTATATAAAAAAAATCACACAGTGGCCTTGCGCCCCGGCGTACTCTGCAGAGATAAAGCGCCGGGAACTTAGCCGTCCAAGGAAACTCTATCGAGTATAAACGGATGCACAGAGTCCAAGGCATCCATGCGAATTCTACCGAGTATAGATGGTAGCGCGGAACTGCATGCGCGGACCATAACCCCGGTGAGCCTCGCACGTTTCACGCGACTCACCAAGAAGTTCGCCACGTTGCTTCGTCCGACCACCTTGTGGTCATAGACGTTTCGTCCGATGGCCTTACAGTCGTAGACGCTTCGTCCAACCACCCTGTGGTCGTAGATGTATCGTCCGACCGCCCCGTGGTCGTAACTTCGTCCGACCAACTCGTGGTCGTAGACGTTTCGTCCTACCGTCTTACGATCGTAGATGCTTTATCTAACCGCCCCGTGGTCATAGACGTTTCGCCCGATCGCCCCACGGTCGTCGACGTTTCGTCCGACCACCTCATGGTCGTGACTTCGTCCGACCGTCGTGCGGTCGTAGACGTTTCGTCCGACAACCTCGTGGTCGTGACTTCATCCAACCGCCCCCGTGATCGAAAATGCTTCGTCCAACCACCCCGTGGTCGAAGACATTTCGTTCGACCACCTCGTGGTCGTGACCTCATCCGACCACCCCTTGTCGACCGCAAGTCCGAAGGGCGGGGGACGGACAGCGAGCGTCAGAGTTTTGTCTCGCCGCCGCCTTCGTCGACCGCGAATCCGAAGGGTAGGGGACGGGCCACGCGCGTCACGGTTTCATCTCGGCCTCGCCTTCGTCGACGCCAAGTCTGAAAGGTAAGGGACGGGTCGTGCACGTCAAGAGCTTCGTCCCACCGCCGACTTCGTCCGACAACCTTGTGGTGGTAGACATTTCGTCCGACCGCCCCGTGGTCGTAGATGTTTCGTCCAACCACCTCGTGGTCGCAGACGCTTCGTCCGACGGCCTCTGCAGTCGTCGCTTCGTCCAACGGCCTCCGCGGTCGTCGCTTCGTTCGACGGCTCCGCGGTCGTGACTTCGTCCGACGGCCCCATGGTTGTAGACGTTTCGTCCGACCGCCTCGTCGTCGTAAACACTTCATTCGACCACCACGTGGTCGGAGACGTTTCGTGGTCGTTGACCTCGTCCAACCGCCCCTCATCGACCGCGAGTCCGAAGGGTGGGAGACGAACCACGCACATTAAAGCTTCATCTCGCCGCCTTCGTCGACCGTGAGTCCACAGGGTTAGGGACGGGCCGCGCGCCACTGGTTCATCTCGCCACCTCCTTTGTCGACCGTGAATGTAAAGGGTGGGGGTCAGACCGCGTGCTTCAGAGCTTCGTCTTGCCACCACCTTCGTCGACCGCGAGTCCGAAGGGTAGGGAACGGACCGCGCTCGCCACAGGTTCGTCTTGCCGCCGCCTTCGTTGACCATGAGTCCGAATGGTGACGGACGGGTCGTGCACGTCAGAGCTTCATCTCGCTGCCGCCTTCATCGACCGTGAGTTCAAAGGGTGGGGAATGGACCGCGTGCGTCAGAACTTTGTCTCGCCTCCGCCTTCGTCGACACCAAGTTCAAAGGGTGGAGGACAGGCAGCGCGTGTCAAAGCTTCGTCTCACCACCGCCTTCGTCAACACCAAGACCGAAGGGTGGGGAGCAGGCCGCGCACGTCAGAGTTTCATCTCGCCCCCACCTTCGTCGGCGCCAAGTTTGAAGGGTGGTTGACGGGCCATGCGCGTCAAGAGCTTCATCCCGCCGCCAACTTCGTGACTTCGTCCAACCACCACGTGGTCGTAGACGTTTCGTCCAACCACCTCATTGTCGTGATTTCGTCCAACCACCCTGCGGTCGGTACTTTGTCCTATCACCTTGTGGTCGTAGACGCTTCGTCCGACCGCCCCGTGGTCGTAGACATTTCGTCCGGCCACCCCATGGTCGTGACTTCATTCGACAGTCTCGTGGTCGTAGACGCTTAGCCCGACCGCCTCGCGGTCATTATTTCGTCCGACCGTCTCGCGGTCGTTACTTCGTTCGACCGCCTCGCGGTCGTGACTTCGTCCGACCACCCCGCGGTCGGGACCGTGGTCGTAGACACTTCGTCCAACCACCCCATGGTCGTAGACATTTCATCCGACCACCTTATGGCCATAGACGCTTCGTCCGACCGCCTCACGGTCGTGACTTAGTCCGACCGTCTCACAGTCATGACTTCTTCCGACCAGAGGCAGTCGGAACTTCGTCCGACGCCTCGCGGTCGTGACTTCGTCCGACCAATTTGTGGCCGAGACTCCGACGACTCCGCTTCGAAAGCCACACCTCGACAGGGCACATTCGACTGCATCGCAGGACTACGCCGCCCTCCTCATAGGCATTGCCTCGAAGGGACGGCTCGACCCAAGGCTTTGCCACCCTCGTAGGCATCGCCTCGTAGGGGCGGCCCGACGCACGACTCCGCCTCAAAAGCCACACCTCAACCGGGCGACTTCGGCTGCATCGCGGGACTTCGCCGCCCTCCTCGTAAGAATCGCCTTGGAGGGTCAGCCCAACCCACGACTCCGCCTTTATGTGCCGCCCACATCGGAATAGGAACTCGACGACACGGCCGCAGCCTCGGCGTCGGAGGGGCTGGAGCTACCAATTGCATCAGCTCGCTCATCGGGACCTACGTGCTTGCTAGCGGAGGACGGGGGCTGGGATAGTTGGTCACGTCAACTCGCCCATCAGGACCTCGCGCTTGTTGTGGAGAGAATGCTATTGTAGCAGGGGTGGCCCAACCCCCTGTGGCTGGACCTTGCAGCTAGCCCGATATGTAATATGCCCAATAGTATAGAGGAATATACCAATGTAACCTCATATTTTGTAATTATTAAGGGGTAGAATGGGAAATATCCTACCCCAATTATTTATATAAACCGTAAGAGAGGTATGAAGAGGTCAGATCCACTCATTCTTACTTACCAGCTTTCTCTCTAGTTCTCTTAGTGTTATGCCTCGCATGGAGAAGAATACCTTGTACCCATTGTTGTAGCATAGCTACAACAGGTATGGTGAACAATAAATAACACCAAGCTGTTAAACATACTCTATTTCTATATTCAGTTACAGTAATTTTATAAATTGAAATTTTCAGCTGTTCAGCCAAGGTTAATAAAGCCCTATGGTGCCATCATTAGCCACCTAATTTGCTGATGGCTCGAGTCGTTTTTTGAATCAGTTTTTCATTTGGGTTGGCAATTTGTCCTATGAATTATGACACTTTGTGCCTTTATTCTATCTATAAAAGCTCACATGAAAGGGATATATGCTAGATTCACGTAAAGAGAATAACATCTTGCCCTCGATTTGGTAGACCCTAATTGAGACTAATCCATCACCGTTAGATCTTATCTGCAACATATATAGAAGTTGTCAAAGATTAAATGCGCACGTAGTATACTAGACCACAGATGCAAATTGCATGGGACAATTAATACTCTCTATCGACATGTCAAAAGCGTTCTACAGTGATAAGCATCAAAATCTTCCTAAATAATAAAATTGCTCGATACTATTGGCCAATAAATATGGCTAGCCCACGCAAATGCACAGCTCGATTTTCTAGTTCTTTGAAAAAACAATGTGGAATCATGTGTTTACATGCAACTATGCAAATATAATGCAAAGCTCATCCAGAATTGGCACAGATCATTCTTAACTCGGAAAATAGATCATTCTTAACTCGGAAAATCGGCTCACTGCTATTCTAAACCTGGCATTTTTTTTTTTGAAACAAAAGGTGTTTCCATCCCAGCTCCATTTTATTCTAAACCTGGTATTTTGCTAGCCGGTAATGAAAAGCATGATACCATAAATCTTCTAAACCTTGCATTGGGGGAACGCATAACATAAAGATCAACAATTTTAAAACTACACGAGGCCAGGAACATCATAGAACAGTAACTACATATCTACATGTACATTCAAGAAACATGGACCTTCAAGCAAGACTTGTAAACGGATTTTCATGCAACATTTCCACAAGAATCGTAACCAGGATTCCTTTGATGGATATTCATGAAATCTACGCTAGGGCTACAAACACAAACAAGACAAAAAAATGTAGAATTCACTAGAAAAACTGCAAAAGCAGATCCTTTCAAAAAGCTAGATTCTTCTAGAAAGAATGTTCTTCCATTAAAAAAATGACGCTAGAGAATCTACATATACATTACAACGTATCAGGTACTGCCCACGAAAGGCCAGAGATAAACCCTCTCTATGCGAGGAATCAGAAAGAGAACACGCGGATTCGGCGTTCCGGAAAGGGGTTCAGGACCAAACCGCACAGGGATCTGCAAGAACTCTACACGGAGTGACTCGAATAACGCGGATCCCTCTGACCAAACCGAATAACCGACACTGGAGGATGGGATGGGGGGACTGACCATGGTGGCGCTGATCCTGATCGGATCGTCGGCGGGTCGAAGCAACCGGGACGCGGCGGAGGACGGGAGGAGCGAGATGGAGTGTGGGCTCCCACGGAGGAATTCGGGAGGGGACGGGTGCAGGCGAGGTGGTGAAATGTGAGGCGTCCGAAACCGGTCGGGCTTTATTTGCGTTCGAGCCGAACCTCCCTGGTGTTTTCCGTGGGCGATCTGCACCAACTCGTGAGTCGTGACGCGTTAGGTTGATGAGATAGTGATCCACAGCTAGGGTCGTGACTCACGGATGCTGCTAGCTTTTCTATCCCAGCTACTCCGTCCGAACTTCGTAGGCCCAGGACAATTTTGAGTTTTGGAATGTCTTCATCTTTTTTAGGATGGAATGTGCTGATAAGTTGAATCACGTTTTATACCTGTCGTTTGTTTCGATTTCCAGTCATTGGAATTCCGTCGCTAAAAAATTCGTGGTGGTGAATATGTAAATGTAAGATTATTTAGGTATCTTGCATGGTTTATAATCCACAATACATCTTCCGCGCGCGCCAATGAGGAGCATGTCACCCGCCACGTCTGCATGAGCACATCAAATAAGGTATGAGAAGCAAATAGCTCCCTGTTAGGAGACGTTCGATTCGGCTTTCAGAAGTCGAATCTAACGTCTCGTTTCAAAACGTTGCTTTCAAAAGCCTCCTTTTGTCTCCTCTTACCGCATCCACCTTCACCTCTGCTTGCTGCTGCCCCTTCTCTCTTAGCTCTGCCGGCGCCGCCCCCGCCCTGACCCCCTTGACTCTGTGCTGCCTTCGCCTCTAGCCGCCTCCCACCGCTTCTTCTTTTTTAATCTATTTTTTTATTTTTCTTTTTTGGATATAGACTAATTACTAATGCAACAATAGATCATAGTACGTGTAGGGTGTTGCAGTTCACACACTCAGGGCAATTCATATATTTGCTCAACCAAAAGGCAAAAAGTTCCAGCCGAATCAAACACCTCTCACTTTCTGCCCCTTCTACTTCCAATCGCTACTATTCCAAAGCCAAAAGCTCTAGCCGTTTCAAGCCTAGGTTGTCCTAGCTGGTACTACATGTTTCATATGTAGCATAGCTCGACTGGGACATTCCTTTGTGATTCTGCAATAGAAAGGCCAACACCAACCTCACTAAACACATGCTTCCTCTCGTGATGTGCAACTACCAGGTGGGGCTAACGTTGCTGTGTGGCATGTATTGGGTGGATTCTTTTATAGTTTGGTTTTTGGCTTTGGAATTCTGGTTGTTCACAAGAGAGTACGGAAATAGAGACAGTCATATGTGATTTTGTTCGGGATAACTGAAGTCGATACAGTGCCTACTACAATCAAGTTGTAGACTTCACCTTGAAAAAATACACCATTTAAAAGCTAGTTATTGTAGCAAAGTTAGAAGCCATAAACATAAAGCCCAAAAGAACCTAGCCATTGTAGCAAAACACAAATCTTGGACGCTTTTTTTTGATAGATTCACAAATTTTGGACATTGGAAAGAGTGGGTAACCATTGCAAAACACCAATCTAAAAAACATTGCGAACAAGGAAGCAGTGGAGGCAAGCCCACCCCATCCCAACGGCCCAGCCCAGTTCCCTTAAACCCCTCTCCTCCCTTGCCCGATTCCGCTGCCTCCATGTTGGCAAAAAATATTCTTTCCACGTCGTCATCGAAAACATAGTCAAACCGATCCCCCACCTCCGCAGATAAAAATCCAAAAAATCGAAGGCTGCCGTACGCGCCCTCGCCTACCTACCCACATGGTGTTGTCGTCACCATCGCTCGTCGTACTTTGCCCCTTCCCTCTCCCATTTGTATTCTCCCCTGCCGTCGCAACCACCCGCCGCACCCGCACCGTGTCAAGCCTCAGCAAAATGGAGCTCTGTCAGTGTGTTATCTCAAATCTTTGAAGCTAAGGAAGCCAGTGTCCAAGAAAATGTTTCAACGACTTCCCTTACAGAAATCAGCAGCGTGGATGAAGATCGTGACTTGTAAAGGAACATTGGGTGACCAAGTTTAATTTCAGTATTTACTGTTTTGTGTTGTAGAAATCCTGGCAGTTCTGGCTGAGAGCCACTTGGCCCTGCTGAGAGCCAATACTATCTTGCCCAGTTTTTGCCCTGTATACACCTCTGCAAGACTGCAACTAAAGTTAATTCACATATTGGCTTTGAAACAAACCGTTGTATTGGTGATGTTCGTCCTCAATTGCGTATTCCAATCCAAAATCCTATGGGAGTGAGTACAATTGACCAAGGTTATGTAATACCTCCATTTAGTCAATATGCTTGGAATGGGACTGGTCAAGTACCCTCCACCTCTATGTATGTGCATCCAACTTTGAACCCAAACTTGAACCAAGGTACTTACACTAACTATGGAGGATATGCTCAAACAACTCATTTCCCTGGGGCATAATGGAATGATTCAGTAAGAACTCAGCATTGGACCTATAACAATGGGACTCATTGTTATGCCAAAGCTACCATTAAGGGTCCCAAGCTAGAGCTGCCCTTATTCACTGGTGAGGAACCTCTGGTATGGATGGAACAATGTCAGAAATTCTTTAAGATGGCTGGCACTCCAAAAAATCAATGGGTGAACATTGCTACTGGCCATTTCTATGGCAGGGCAAGTATATGGTTTAAAGGTATTAGTATTCCTTACTAAGTGCTGAATTGGCAACAGCTATGCGCCCTCATCCATGATAGATTCTCACAAGCTAGTGCCCATGAAGCTGTTGAAAAGTTGCAGACTATCAAACACATTGGCACTGTTAGTAAGTACATTGACTATTTTGAGAAATGTGTGGAATTAGTGAGAAGGGATCATTCATATCTTCAAGAATCATATTTACTGAGTTGCTTTTGGGGGGCTCAAAGAGGAGATTAAGCATGTTGTGTGCAGCCACCAACCAAAGGGATTGTTAGAAACTTATTGGTATGCAAAATTGGAAGAGAAGTCTGTTTGGGCAAGGAAAGGTGTACATTCAGGAGGTCCTAGTAAACCTAAACTGATCCTTAACAACAATAGAAACACTGGACAAAAGGGAACAATCACTGAGAACATACAACCAGTACAGAAAAACCAAGCAGAAGGTAACAAGAAAACATGTTGGCATTGTAAGGAACCCTGGGTTCCTGGGCATCACTTGACATGTAAAGTAAGGAAAGCTTTACATACTATTCTCATGCAAGGGGATGAGGAGACTGAATTGTCAGAAGAGCCTGAAGTTATTGTGGAGCCGAGCTATGTTACTGTTCCTGGTAGCCCTATTGGTGTTGATAACGCTAAGAAAAATGAATATCTGATGCAAATCTCTAGTAATGCAGTGAAGGGCACTACCGGACCGGCCACATTCTCACTGATTACTATTATTGGGGGAAGGAAAGCAATAGTTTTGGTCAATAGTAGTAGCACTAACTCATTTATGGATTATGAGTTTGCTATTAAGTGTGACTACAGGCTGAAGTATACACCAAGTAAGAAAGTAGTGGTAGCCGGTGGGGTGAACTGCACACCGAAGCTTTGACTGAGTAGTTGTCATATAAGGTGCAAGGGTGTTAGTTTAACAACTCATTCCAGCTTTTAAAACTGAAGAGTTATGATCTTATTCTAGGAGCAGATTGGATCTATAAGCATAGCCCCATTGGCTTAGATCTAAAAAAAGAGAACATTATCAATTAACAAGGATGAACAGACCATGATGTTTAGATATTATACCGCACCAAGCAAACATTGTATATTCAATGCTGCTAAATTGAAGAAGATGATATCTAAAGGTGTAAGAGGGTGTATCATTCAGGTGAATCTCATTCAAGATCCTGACTGCAAAGTAAAACCAGAGTTGCCTTCTGAAATTGAAGAATTATTGCAGTAATATGAAGAAGTATTTGAAGAATCATCAGGACTACCACCAAAAAGAAAGTGTGATCATACTATTCCCCTTACGAGTGATGCATCATCTCCTAATATCAGACCTTATAGAATTCCTCATCATCAGAAGGATGCCATGGAGGAGATCATTCAACAGTTGTTGAAATCAGAAGAAATCAGAACAAGTCTTAGCCCACATTCATCTCCTACTATTATGGTCAGAAAAAAGACGGGTCTTGGAGAATGTGTGTGGATTATCGACAGCTAAACTCTATGATAATCAAAAACAAATTTCCAATGCCAGTAATATAAGATCTATTAGATTGTAACATCCCAAGTTTTTGTTAAAATAAAAATAAATAAATGAATAAAATTAATTAATTAATTAATTAAAATTAAAATAAGTATTTTTTATGCCTAAATTTTATTTTTACTTTGCCCTGATTTTCTGTCTTTGAAAAAGCTGAATTTGAAAAATATTTTATAAAAATATTATTAAATAAAATATTATTTTGATTTTCTATAAAAATCCTATTTCAAATTAATTACTTGGAGTTATTTGGGTTTTCTGAGTTTTCTGGAGCTTAAAATCAATTTTTGAAATTAAAAATTATTTTTAGTATAAAGTTAAGTACCAACATTGGTTGGAAATAATTTTATTAAATCCAAAATGCCACCAGGAGCTTCTGTGAATTTTCCTGGAATTTTTTCATATTTTTTAGGCTTATTTAATTTTCTAGGCTTTTTCTGAAAACCTGAAATCAAAAATGAAATTCAAAATCCTCTCCCCTCCCTCCGGCCGACGCGTGGACGGCCCAGATGGAGCCACGTCCCACGCGCCGGGCCCATCCCCGCCGCCCGCTCCATCCTGCCTCCCCCTCCTCTTTGGGCGACACGTGGCCGCCCGATCAGCCGTCTGCCCCTCCTTGCTCCCGGACCGCCCGATCCCCATCCGGCCACCCGTGTTCCCCTCGCCTCCCTCTCTCTGTGTGCACCGGCCCCACCTGTCGCGTCCTTCTTCCCCGCGTGCGCCGTCGCCGACCCGCAACGGCCTCCACCCTACCCGCCGTCCTTCCCCGGCCCAACTGCCGCCCTCCCCACTTCTCCACCCCTCTTCCGCATGACCCGCGCCCCGCGCCCATGTCCCCCACCCTCGGCGCCTACCTCCTCCCCCAATTCCCCGTAACCGCCGCCGCCGCCTCCCCTACTCCGGCGAGAAATCCGCGACGCCTCCGAGCCCCTCCGCCCCTATAAAAGCCACCCCCAGCCTCATCTCACTCCGCACTTCCTCCCCCTTCGCTCCCCTCTCCTTCCCGGCCGCTCCACCGTCGCCGCACCGAGTGCCGCCCGCCACTGCCTCTGCCCTCTCGCCGCCGGCCATTTCCGGCCATCCCCGGTAAGCCTGCGCCTCTCCCCCGAGCTCCCATCCTCCTCCTCTCTCGATTCCGCCCCTCGCCGCCGCCCGCAGGAGTGCCGGCGAGCCCGCCGCCCCCGAGCTTCTCCCCGGCTAGTTGGCCACGCCCGCGCGTCATGCCCATGTGGCAGCCCAGGTGGCAGCCATGTGGCGCCACCTCGGCGCCAACACGGGCACCCGGCTGCCACGCCACCCCCCTACGCCACCTCAGCCCCGTTCGTAGTCCGTGGACTCGGTCCACATGGACCGGGCCCGCATGTCAGCGTCGGCCCGAATAAAAAGACGCAATGCTGACGCCATAAACCCATTTTCCTTTAGAAAAATAATTCCAAAATTTTCTCTTTTTCTTTTTCTCTGAATTTAAATTTCCCGGAGCTCGTTCTTCTTCGTCCTAAATCCGATTGAGCCCATTCAAATTTCTAAATTCATCAAAAATTCCCCTCTATCTATTTCTGGCCTCAATTCAAATATTTTAAGTTAATTTGAATTTATTTTGAATTTATTTGAATTTAGTGGGTTATTTTCGCATGTAGACTTCGACGATTCGAGAGAATTCAAAGACGAAGATTTGCACAAAGTTGAAGAGCAAGGCAAGTCACATTCCTTGATCATGTTGATCCCAGATTTCAAAATAAAAATATGTTATTTTAAATTATTCTGCATGCATATTTCTATTCAACATATTTCAATTCAGTTTTAAATTTAGTTATTGCCTACTTGTTAATTCCTCCATTGACATTGAATTCCTCGATACCTTGTCACCCTAGAATCAAATTTCACTACTAGATTTCGGGTCTTTGGCCACGAAATGCATTGCAACGACACAAAATTAGTTGCTATAGGTACCTGTTATTGCAACCTATGTCCAAAATCATGGCAATATGTGCACATATTGCTACTTAAATATGGTGTTGCGATAGTCAGCTTAATTCGTTGCAATAAGGTGATCTTTGGCCGCTATTTAGAAAACGGTTGCAAGAAGTATAACTTTATCGCCATGATATTCCTGTGTTGCAATAGTATTGATTTTCGTTGCATTAGTTATGTGGTATTGCCACGATATAGAATTTCGTTGCAAATGGCTGACAATTTTGCCACGGTCTTGTTGCGTAGTTATAGTTTTGGATTGCGTTGCAAAGGGATACTCTATGCTGTGCATGAAACAAGTTTTTATGCCACAGAATAAAGTTGTTGCAAAATATGACAATTTTCCGTGGCAATAGATCATTGTGGGCCAGGCCTGTACGTGGCCGCCCAACACCGTACGTCCATACCTAGAGCCCCTACTTCGGTCGATCAGTTCACGCCGCCCCAGCACCTACCGCCGTCGCCCTAACACCTGACCCTGCTTCGATCGAAGAGTTCACGCCGCCTCAGCACCTGCCGCCGTTGCCCTAACACCTGCCCCTGCCTCGATCGCGCAATTGACGCCGCCCAGGACCCCGCAGAGGCACAGACACAGACGTGCTGCCACGAGCTCTCCCTCACGCATATCCAGGGACTAGGGCCGGACGTGCATCATTCGCTGCAGCAGGCGCGAGCGGTAGCCACTGCCTGCTGGTCGTATTTGCCTATGCCTACACGGCTGCCTGCAACAGCTAGGTAAGAAGGTAATTCCTGTTTCTTTAATCTTATTAAATCATTCATACGAACTAGCTTGTACTAATGTATAATCTCTTATAATTTTGTTTCTTATCTTTTGCATACGTATTCTGTAACTTAAGTTGAACCCCTAAATATCCATTTATTGAACTCGCTAAACTTGTAGTTGGTTTGTTATTTAGTTACTAAATATAATATTAAAATATGTTTATCTACTGTATCGCCGTGTCATTGTTTTTTTCGAGAATGGCGTATGCGCGTATCCGATACTCGTATCCGTATCTGGACATCTCGATTGGACCGATTACACAAGCGCGAGCTAAAAAGATCAATCAACAGGTGAACTCGCTCTTAATTAAATTTGGTTTTAATTTATATGAGAACTGGCTAGTACCTAATGCTAGTATTTTAATTATTCTCAGGTTTATACGGAAGACAATTAACAAAAAGAGCGGTGCAGAGAAAGGCTGCAGGCAGTATTAAAACTTTTGATTGGAAAGCAAAGAAATAAATATCAAGAAAAAAAGATAAGAAAATCATACATAAATCTACACGTGACAACCAAGCCAACACATACATGCAATGTGAGGCCACGTGACGGGATTACAAGTTTTGAGAGAAAAGTTACTATTCTAAACACCAAATTTGTGTACAAATGGTTTGCCACACTTCTAGTTTTGCATGTACGTGGAAGCAATGGAGAGAGAATACGTGGAAAGGGCAAAAAGGAAGGTCTGCATGCCCAAACATTTTGTTAATTAAGTCTCACGTTTTGTAATTAAGTGAGATCGAGTCGTTTTGTGATTAAGCGAGACCGAGTCGGTTTCTTTAGTCTAGACTGAATCAATTTCCGGAGGCCAAAGCCGTTTTGAGCGAATAGAAAACAAATAGCGAGAGACAAAAAAATCAAACAAGGTGTTGTGCACAACCCTCGAGATCTGATGGATAATTAATCTGTTGATTGCATGCTGGATCTTCACGCCATGCGTGGAGAAAATATTTTTGCGGCAGCGTGTGCTGATCGGTTCTCCTGAAGCCAACGTCGGCGGCGTTTTGCTCTGTGTTTTTGTGCTCGTGCAGCGATTGGTTTCGATCTCGATTCTTCGCTCATCACGGTTGCATCGCGTGCTGCAAAGACTCGTCGTCCTCGTTTCATCGAGCTCGTGCATGATGTGGGTGACTCGATAAGTCTTTCTCGTGCACGCTGCATGATCTGTGCAGTTTGAGAGAGCTAAATCAACAAGCATTGCGTCTTGATTTTTGAAGCAACCAACTCAATATATAGTGTCTGGACAAGAAAACCAAAGGTAGATTAATAGTTGCGACAGTACAAAGAAAAGATAAAACTATTATTTTTTCTGTCTTCTTTTGCTGTTTTTCTCTTTGTTTTTTTGCAGGTTCAAAAAAATCGTCCATGCGTATTGCAATCATTCACCCCCTCTGATTGCCATCGACAATCCTACACTAATTAGTAGTAAATAATTACCTAAATCAAGTATCATAGTACTATGCTATACTCTATATTTGGCCGGCCGATTATTCTTGCCCCTTTATAGAATTAGTGTGTTTTGTTATGCTGTGTGGTTGATAAGTTTTTTCTGTTTCATTAATAAGCTTTTTAAATTGTGTATGTTGTGGTCTTGCAGGTAGTGTTAATTTGGCCAGATTGATTTTAATTTGCTGTACTTTGATTGATAATCATTGGAAGCATGTCACATGATGGGAGCAGTTGGATGCGGATGGATAAGTCAACATCTGAGTGACAAAAAGGATTCAAGAAATTCATTGAAACTACTTTTGGAGGCACATCTAAAGGTTTAACTGCACCATGTCCTTGTTCAAGGTGTCATTGCATGTCCTATAGATTACAATATGAGGTTGAAAGATATTTGCTAGTTAGAGGGTTTGATGAAAGTTTTATCCAAGAGCAAGGTAATGGTGAAGTTTTGGCTGACAATGACAACAAAGATGAAGGAGATTGCAATGAAGGTGCAACAGGTGATGGGGCTTCTGTCAATGATCTAGTTTCTTCAATAATCAGTGGCGCTATTCGTGGCGACATCATCGGTTCTAATATTGAAGAGCCAAATGAACAAGCAAAGAAATTCTTTAAATTATTAAATGAGGCACAGAAGGAATTGTATCCAGGTTGCAAGGAGGCAACTAAGGTTTCTTTCATTGTCAGGCTATTTCAGATTAAATGCATGTATGGTCTTAGTAACAGTTCCTTGGAGTCCATACTTCATCTCTTCTCGCTTGTGCTCCCTAAAGGACATTGTATCCCAAACACCTTGGACAAAGTGCAAAAGGTTGTTCGAGATCTTGGGCTAGACTACCAAAAGATACATGCTTGTGAGAATGATTGTGTGTTATTCCGAGGTGATTATGCTAAGATGGATACGTGTCCAATATGTGGTGAGTTTAGGTGGAAAACGGCCGATTCCGTTGGAAATGATGAGGCTAGTAGCACTGATGGAGCAAAAAAACGTTCTCCACGTAAAATCCTAAGATATTTCCCACTTATTCCTCGGTAGCACTGGTCGAAGCCTACACTGACGGTATTATTTTCAATTACAAGTATTGTTTTTATCTACTGTATTAAATTCAGCATTTTCAATCTAACTACTGTATTTCATTAAATGTTGTTTTATGCAAACTAACCCTATAAGTCTTCCTTTGAAGCCTTTATCATTAAGTTGCATTTCTCCGTGTGATTTGCGGAGTACAAGTTTGTACACACCTTGCTATCTCCACACAGAGAAGGATGGCGTCGACTACGGTGAAGACTTGGACGAGTAGTGATGTGACGATGGCCCGATCTTCCGAGAGGTACTGATAAGTCGATTGTGGAGATCTCGACGTTGATGATCCAAAGGCTCCGACCAAAACAGATTGAACCCCTCGCAATCACTACACCACTGCTCTGTTGGTTATCAACCGTGCCGAACACGATTGACCTCGCCAAGAAGGCTATCTCCTGCAAGCGAATCGAGAACACAAGCAAGAGAGTAAAAGATGCAATCTGAAATTGCGAATAATGTTTAAGTTCACAAGTTGGGGTTCCTCAAACCGAACATGCGGCGAAACTGCTAAGCAGAATAAACTCTTAAGAAAAACCCGAGGAAAACTAAAGGGGTGCGACCTCCTTAAATAGGAGTGGGGGAGGCCGCACTTATCTAACAAAAGGGGATGTGGTACTATTCACGGGTACTGTTCACGTGAACAGTACACCCATGATTAGTGCAGGCCCAAATAGTCTAAGTGTGATTACAAGGCCCAAGGCCCACTTTGACTCGGACTGGAAAAGTGACGCCACTTGTTTTGCAGTTTCTGATCGGCTCGGATGGAATTTCGAGGTGAGATCAGATTCATCTGAAAGTAGACTCCAAGATCTTTCCAACGAGTACTCACGGGCCTCAAGAAACCTTCTAGATCAAAAGTTATGGTCATTTGAAGTAGGCGCTGTCCAGCAGTCCGAATCTGAGTCGAACTCGCGAATATGAGTTGGCTTGCGCTTGACGGTTCCACTTCTACACTTGAGCTCGCGTGGTTCTTCTCCATGGTTCCTAAGGACAAGAAAATCACAAGTCTTAGGAAGTATCGAATGCTCAGCGAAAATATTATTGACTCCTAAAAACGAGTTTACCTGATAGTTGAGTTGACGAGCACGTGCCCGAGTGATTGGACCTTGCCCATCATTCATGGAAGCAGTAAGAGGGGTGTTCATATCAATAGAAGTGATGTCCTCATCATCCTCCCCTTCTTGAATTGGAGTCGTCCTCGACTCAAGCTCATCTTCCACGCCCAAGCAAGGTCGCAAATCTGCAATGTTAAAGGTGGGGCTAACCCCAAAATCTGCAGGCAAGTCTAACTTATATGCATTATCATTAATACGTTCAAGCACTCTAAAAGGACCATCTGCACGAGGCATGAGTTTAGACTTTCTCAATTCAGGAAATCGTTCTTTACGCAAGTGTAACCACACAAGATCACCCGGTTCAAAAGTAATATGCTTGCGTCCTTGACTACCAGCAACTTTATATTTAGCATTCATAATCTCAATGTTCTCTTTAGTTGTCTCATGCATCTTACGTATGAAATCAGCACGTTGTTGCGCATCACAATTTACTTTTTCTGAAGCCGGAAGAGGCAACAAGTCGATAGGTGCACGAGGTATGAAACCATAAACAATTTCAAAAGGGCATTTCTTCGTGGTAGAATGCAGCGAACGATTATAAGCAAATTCCACATGAGGCAAACATTCCTCCCACATTTTTAAGTTCTTTTTAAGCACAGCCCTAAGCATAGTAGACAATGTTCTATTGACTACCTCAGTTTGTCCATCAGTTTGGGGATGACAGGTAGTGGAAAATAACAGTTTAGTTCCCAACTTTCCCCACAAGGTTCTCCAAAAATGACTAAGAAATTTAGCATCACGATCTGAAACTATCGTATTCGGAATACCATGCAAGCGAACAATTTCCTTAAAGAACAAATCAGCAACATGTGTAGCATCATCACTTTTATGACATGGTATAAAATGAGCCATCTTAGAGAATCTATCCACGACAACAAAAATACTATCCCTCCCCTTCTTTGTCCTAGGAAGCCCTAAAACAAAGTCCATAGAAATATCTTCCCAAGGTACGCTTGGAACAGGAAGAGGTATGTATAAACCATGAGGATTAAGTCGTGACTTAGCTTTTTGGCACGTGGTGCAGCGAGAAATGAAGCGTTCGACGTCACGCCTCATCTTTGGCCAATAAAAATGGTGGAACAGAATGTCCTCAGTCTTCTTCACGCCGAAGTGGCCCATCAATCCTCCTCCATGCGCCTCCTGTAACAACAAAAGACGAACGGAGCCAACAGGAATGCATAGCTTGCCAGCACGGTATATGAAACCATCATGCACAACAAATTTATTCCAACCCTTTCCCTCTTGACAATTTAGCAACACGTCTTTAAAATCAGCATCATGCACATATTGCTCCTTTATTGTCTCTAACCCAAAGATTTTGAAATCAAGTTGTGAAAGCATGGTATATCTCCTAGACAACGCATCAGCTATCACATTTTCTTTGCCCTTTTTATATTTAATGACATAGGGAAAAGATTCAATAAACTCAATCCACTTAGCATGTCTACGGTTCAAGTTGGTTTGACTTCGAATATGTTTCAAGGATTCATGATCAGAATGTATTACAAACTCTTTGGGCCATAAATAATGCTGCCATGTTTCCAAAGTTCGAACTAGAGCATATAATTCTTTATCATAGGTAGAATAGTTCAAACTAGGACCACTTAACTTTTCACTAAAGTAAGCAACAGGTTTTCCTTCTTGCATTAACACACCCCCAAGACCTATGCCACTAGCATCACATTCTAATTCAAAAGTCTTGCTGAAATCAGGAAGTTGAAGCAAAGGGGCATGTGTTAACTTATCTTTGAGAGTGTCGAAAGCTTGTTGATGATTGGTGGCCCAAGTAAAAGGAACACCCTTCTTTGTAAGTTCATTCAATGGTGCAGTGAGGGTGCTGAAATCCCGAACAAAACGCCGATAGAAACCAGCGAGCCCGAGAAAACTCCGCACTTGTGTGACCGTTTTAGGAGGCGGCCAACTCTGGATAGCGATGATCTTGGCTTGATCAACCTCAATTCCCTGCGGAGTAACAACATAGCCAAGAAAACAAACTCGATCGGTGCAAAAGGTGCACTTTTCGAGGTTACCAAACAAACGTGCATCTCTCAAAGCAACAAAAACAGCACGTAAGTGTTCAAGATGTTCATCTAGTGACTTGCTGTAAATCAATATATCATCAAAGTAAACTACCACAAACTTACCAATGAAAGCACGTAAAACCTCGTTCATTAATCTCATGAAAGTGCTAGGGGCATTAGTTAAACCAAAAGGCATCACTAGCCACTCATATAACCCGAACTTAGTTTTAAATGCCGTCTTCCATTCATCTCCAAGTTTCATTCTAATTTGGTGGTATCCACTACGCAAGTCAACTTTAGAAAACATTGTAGAGCCACTTAATTCATCAAGCATGTCGTCTAACCTAGGAATAGGATGACGGTATATAATGGTAATATTATTAATAGCTCTACAATCAACACACATACGCCACGACCCATCTTTCTTTGGAACCAAAAGTACAGGAACAGCACATGGACTAAGGCTCTCACGTACGTACCCTTTGTCAAGCAAGTCTCGCACTTGACGCTCAATCTCCTTAGTCTCCTCCGGGTTGGTTCGGTATGGCGCACGGTTGGGTAGGGAAGCTCCTGGAATCAAATCAATTTGATGTTCAATACCCCTAATTGGTGGCAGCCCTGCGGGTATCTCAGTAGGAAACACAATCTCAAATTCCTGCAAAAGGTTAGTGACAGCAGACGGCAAAGAGCTAGATATATCATCAAGTGAAAATAAAGCATCTTTGCATATCAAAGCATAGCATGGCATTTCATCATGACAAATTTCAGCAAGATCAGATTTGGTTGCAAGCATGACACAACCCTTTAATTTAATTCCCTCGGTCCTAGAACTAGATGGCAACCTCTCTTTCTTAGGTGGGAAAACATCCTTCACTACTTGCTGATTTTCAGATTCATGTTCAAGTTCTTTCTTCTTATTTTCAGCTAGCTCTTTATCACAATTAGCAATTTCAGTGGGTGTCAAAGGTAGCAAAGTTATTTTCTTTCCTTTGTGCACAAGAGAGTATTTATTACTTCTACCATGATGAGTTGCATCGGTATCAAATTCCCATGGGCGACCTAATAAAAGTGAGCATGCTTGCATAGGTACTACATCGAAATCAGCAACATCATGATAGGAACCAATGGAAAATTGCACTCTCGCAGATTGTGTTACCTTCACCTTACCGCTGTTGTTGAACCACTGAATGTGGTATGGGTGAGGATGCGCACGTGTGGTCAAGCCAAGCTTCTTGACCAATCCTGAATCCACCAAGTTATTGCAGCTCCCGCCATCAATTATAACACGAACACGGCAATCCTTGACGATGAGGAACATCTGAAACAAATTATGACGTTGTAGCTTCTCCTCTTGCTCTCTTTGAGTGCTCAGTACTCGCTGCACAATTATGGTTCTATAACTCGCCGTAGCAGCGGCACCTAAAATCTCCTCACCATCACTATCTGTCTCATGATCATCATCATCACCTGCAAGGTTAGCTGCAAGAGCATATTCATCCTCAACATCACTAGCACTTACATAACCACCATCTTCTGTCGCAATGTACGCCCGCTGACTTGGGCAATCTCTCATGACGTGGCCCATCCCTTTACAACGGTGGCACACAATGCCCGTCGTACGGCCCGTGGAAGCAACCGATGAAGAGCTCTTTGCTGGTGCTTGCACACTAGTAGATTTGCTCGCCTCGGGTGCTCGTGATGGTGGTGGCAGTGCTGCTGAACGCGCCCTACTCACAGAGGGGGCAGCAGCTCGAAAAACAGGAGGTGGGGCTGTCTTGGATTGCTCCTGTGTTGGTCTCGATGTAGACGTACCTCCAAAATTGCTCCTTGTCCTTTGTTGTCTACCCTGCAATTCTTTCTCTGCCAAACAAGCAAGCTGGAACAATCTATTGATATCATTATACTCTTTGTAATCAATTATGTTCTGAATTTCACGCCTTAATCCCCCATAAAAACGAGCCATCTTATCTTCCTCATCCTCTTCAACATTACAACGCAGCATGCCTATTTGCAGTTCTTGATAATATTCCTCGACAGATCTATTACCTTGGTCTAAGCGCTGCAATTTCTTACGCATTTCACGTTTAAAAGCAGGAGGAACAAATCTAGCACGCATAGCTACCTTCAATCTATCCCATGTATCAGGGGCTAAGCCAGAATTAACTACTTGAGTCCACCAAATGATAGCAAAATCTTTAAATTCACTAGTAGCTTGTCTGACTCTATGCACTTCAGGAACTAGATGGGCATTAAATTTTTGTTCAACTGTCATCTCCCAATCTAGATAAGTTTCAGCATCATAGGTACCCGCAAAAGATGGTATGGAAAATTTAACTTTAGCAAACGGGTCATCATGAACATGAGCATTGTGATACTGAAAATTATTGTTACCTCCCATACCATGACGGTTCTGATGAGGATGGTGTCGTGGCCGTGCAGCACCGGCGTCACGGTTTTGTCTCTCATTATCATCTCCCTCCTCATGATCTTGGCCTCCATTGTTTGGTGGCCGATTCACCATTCTTTCAAGGCGTGTAGTGAGTGTTGCAATGCTCTCATTGATGGAAAGTTGCATTGTATCCATCTTCCTATCGATGTCATCAGTAATGGCAGCGCGTTGTTCATCCAAAAGCGTCATGAGCTCTCCCTTTAAAACACACTCTTGCGCATCAGACGTCTCACCTGCCATGGTTAGTAGCAAACAAAAGACAACACAAAGGTATTATCCCTATCAACTACTAGGTGGCGAGAAGTAGAATCACACACTCTCAAGCGTCTTATCACACTCTTACAAGTGTTCTTACCAATGTAGCAGGTGGTACAACCGGTGGCTGGTTCGTGACACCGTGTCGAGCGTGGGTACGATTGCAAGAGGAAACCTGTTCTGATCAAGAGTAGGTGTAGCTTGGAAGGCACAATATGGTAGCAATGGAGAACAATCAGTTTATTTCAGAATTGCATAGAATTGAATTATAGTTCGTATCTAGCACTTAGCCTATGTTGCTGATCAACCAAGGATGGAAGAAGGCTAAGAATAAGTGTATGGCAAAGTGTAGGAGTGGTAAATACAAGATAATTCAATCCAATTCAATCTGGAATTGAAGAACACAAGGATTGACCCAAAACTGAAAACTTCAGATTTCTGTCCACTGGACAGCACGTTGGTAATTCGGCCGTAACTTTTTGTCAGATGCCTCTTTTTCACTGATTCTTTTTTTTTACTGTTTTCTGACGGCTTTTTCTACAGATTTTGTTTTGGGGCCAACTTCTTAATCCCAACACAGAAATTCGCACAAAAATCACAACTGCTGACTGTTGCAGATTCAGAACAGATAATTGGGTCAACTTTCACCGCACATATCTCTTAACTGCCTGGCTGGAATGACGTGAAATTTTACAGATAGATGGATAAGGAATTTTTGAATCTAATGGCGGTGGTCCCACTCAAAAATAATCTCGGAATCAAAAGATATGATGTTTTTGGTGGCGGCTGCAGAGGAAGGAAAAATCAGTCGAAATTGGAAATTAGGGTTTGGGGTGGGGAATTTTTTTTTTGTTTGAATTTTCAATGGAACAAAGATATGACCAGCAACTAGACAATACTATGACGGACACAAATTCAATTTAGCAAACCAAAACTAACAGATTGAAAGGCACAACGGGGTTTGGACAGCGGAAATTAACTCTTTTTGTGGGGCAATTTTTTTTTCTGGACTATAGGAAATAAAAAAACCAATCTACTAACTAGGGATACAAGAATTACCTCACGGGCAACCGTTGCTCTGATACCAACTGATGTGACGATGGCCCGATCTTCCGAGAGGTACTGATAAGTCGATTGTGGAGATCTCGACGTTGATGATCCAAAGGCTCCGACCAAAACAGATCGAACCCCTCGCAATCACTACACCACTGCTCTGTTGGTTATCAACCGTGCCGAACACGATTGACCTCGCCAAGAAGGCTATCTCCTGCAAGCGAATCGAGAACACAAGCAAGAGAGTAAAAGATGCAATCTGAAATTGCGAATAATGTTTAAGTTCACAAGTTGGGGTTCCTCAAACCGAACATGCGGCGAAACTGCTAAGCAGAATAAACTCTTAAGAAAAACCCGAGGAAAACTAAAGGGGTGCGACCTCCTTAAATAGGAGTGGGGGAGGCCGCACTTATCTAACAAAAGGGGATGTGGTACTATTCACGGGTACTATTCACGTGAACAGTACACCCATGATTAGTGCAGGCCCAAATAGTCTAAGTGTGATTACAAGGCCCAAGGTCCACTTTGACTTGGACTGGAAAAGTGACGCCACTTGTTTTGCAGTTTCTGATCGGCTCGGATGGAATTTCGAGGTGAGACCAGATTCATCTGAAAGTAGACTCCAAGATCTTTCCAACGAGTACTCACGGGCCCCGAGAAACCTTCTAGATCAAAAGTTATGGTCATTTGAAGTAGGCGCTGTCCAGCAGTCCGAATCTGAGTCGAACTCGCGAATATGAGTTGGCTTGCGCTTGACGGTTCCACTTCTACACTTGAGCTCGCGTGGTTCTTCTCCATGGTTCCTAAGGACAAGAAAATCACAAGTCTTAGGAAGTATCGAATGCTCAGCGGAAATATTATTGACTCCTAAAAACGAGTTTACCTGATAGTTGAGTTGACGAGCACGTGCCCGAGTGATTGGACCTTGCCCATCATTCATGGAAGCAGTAAGAGGGGTGTTCATATCAATAGAAGTGATGTCCTCATCAAGTAGGCCGCGTCTTACTGTCGTTTGCCTGTGGGCAGACTTGGGTTTCGCTATTTATCAGTTTGCTTCCGCAGTTCTTTGCTTTAATTATTTTGCCAATGGGCGTTGATGTAAGACTTGGCCATAAGGCTGTATCCTTTATTTAATATAATTGGTCAATTGTGCTTGGTATTTATCTTTGTTGTACTGTGTGCACTAGCTGATCTTGGACTAGTGCGATTTACACAGAGGATCCAGGAGTCGTTACTCCGGGTTCTGACATAGATGAATTACATGGGGCAAAATTATTTTTTTAAGCTTGATTTGAGATCTGGATATCACCAAATCCGTATGGCAGAGGAATACATTCATAAAACTGCATTTAGAACCCATTTGGGTCACTGAATATTTAGTCATGCCTTTTGGGCTAAAAAACGCCCCTGCTACATTTCAAGCCTTGATGAATGAGATATTTGACCCTTATTTGAGAAAGTTCTTGCTTGTGTTCTTTGATGATATCTTAGTCTATAGTAAGACTATCGAGGAACATGTCAAACATTTGAAGATTGTGTTATCACTCTTGAAACAAAATCAGCTTACAACAAAGAGGAGCAAGTGATGTTTTGTTATGCCTGAAGTAGAATATTTGGGGCATATTATCAGTGACTCAGGGGTATCGACCAATCCCAAAAAGATTTAACATATAGTGAACTGGCCTATCCCAACGAATACCCCTAAACTTAGGAGATTTCTTGGTCTCACATGCTATTACCAAAGATTTGTTAAGGGATATGGCAAAATCTGCAAACCATTGTTCGACAGCTTAAAGAAGGATGCATTCACATGGGGACCAGCACAGGCTAAGGCATTTGAACAACTTAAAAGGGTAATGACCACTTGTCTAGTACTAGCTTTGCCTGATTTTTTTGAAACCCTTCATTCTAGAAATGGATGCTTGTGGTACTGGTTTGCGTGCAGTTTGGTGCAAGAAGGTCGACCTCTTGCTTATTATAGCAAAACTCTTGGAGTAAGGGCAGCAGCTCAATTGATATATGATAAAGAGGCTATGGCCATACTTGAGGCTTTGAAGAGGTGGAGGCATTATTTGATTGGGAGCAAATTGGTTATTAGGATAGATAAGAGAAGCCTCAAATACATCACGACCCAGAGATTAGCAGAAGGTATTCAACACAAAATTGCTACTCAAACTATTGGAGTATGATTATTGTGTGGAGCACAAAAAGGGAAAACAAAACCTAGCTACAGATGCACTATCCAGAATGAATGATACTTCTTGGGAGAAAGGAGAAGAATGTCATGTGGTGGTCACTATTATACCTGAATGGATAGAAGATGTGAAGGGAAGCTAAATCAATGACTCACAATGTGAGAAATTGTTTAATGACCTACAGGGTAATGTTGATGTGAATAATGTTTACAAGAGTGAGGCAGGAGTTCTCAAGTACAAGAGGAGAATTCATGTGGGAATTGGCAATAATCTCAGGCGTAAGATCCTAGAAACATCCCACTTTTTTGCATTGGGAGGACAGTCAAGAATGAGGGTGACTTATCACAGGGTGAAGAGGCCTTACTATTGGCCTAGACTTAAACATGATGTGGAAATGTTAGTAGCGAGTGCCCAGTTTTTCAAATCACCAAATCGGAGCATATGCATATTCCTGGACTTTTGAATCCCTTAGAAATCCCTGACATGTCCTGGACACATATAACCATGGATTTCATTGAGGGATTGCCAAGATCACAGGGAAAGGAAGTTATCTTGGTGGTGGTTGACCGATTTACTAAATATGCTCACTTTTTAGCATTGTCACATCCATATTCAGTTCAGCAAGTGGTTTAAATCTTCATGGATAACATCTTCAAACTACATGGAATGCCAATTGCTGCTGTTATGGACAGGGACCGAATTTTTACCAGCAAATTGTTCCAAGAAATCTTTAAGTCTCTTAAGGTTTCACTTCGGTTCAACAGTGCACATCATCCACAAACAGGTGGCCAGACGAAAAGGGTAAATAAGTGTCTAGAAGCATACTTGAGAAGCATGACATTCCAGGCGCCCAAAGAGTGGATGACTTGGTTGACTATGGTCGAATGGTGGTATAATACTTCATATCATACTTCACTGAAGCTCTCTCCTTTTCAGGCAATGTATGGCTACCCACCACCTCAAATAGGGGAGTTATCTATTCCTTGTAATGTATCTGAGGAAGCTAAAGTAACAGCATAATAAAAGGGGCAGATGCTAGAGCAACTTAAGCATAACCTATAGTAGGCCCAAGAAAGGATGAAGAAATTCACATACCAGCTTAGAACTGAAAGACAATTAAAGGTTGGAGATATGGTGTATCTTATGATGCAGCCGTATAAGATGAATGCTTTCGGACTAAGATGATCCCTTAAGCTGAGATCAAAATATTATGGGCTTTATTGAGTTACAAGCAAAGTGGGATAGGTAGCCTATAGACTTCAATTACCTAAAGATGCAGCTATACATCCAGTCTTTCATGTGAGTCAGCTCAAGAAACATATTGGGCCTCGGGCTATTGCGATACCTAGGTTACCTTTGGTTGGACCTAATGGGAAGATCAAAATTAAATATGTTATTGTCTTGGAGAGGAGGGTTATTCCTAGAAGAAATGAATCAGTGGTCCAGTGGGTGATTCAATGGTTTAATCTCAGTCCAGAGGATGTGACTTGGGAACATGCTTCATTTATCCAAAATACTATTTCAAATTTTAAACATTGAGGACAAGATACTCCAGGGAGGGGGTATTATCAGGCCTAAGCAAAATAGAGCTTTGTCAGTGTGTTTTCTCAAATCTCTGAGGCCAAGGAAGTCGATATCCAAGAAAACGTTTCAGCGACTTCCCTTACAGAAATCAGCAGCATGGATAAAGACCGTGAATTGTAAATGAGCATCAGACGGCTAAGCTTAATTTCAGTATTTATTGTCTTGTATTGTAGCTATTTTGGCATTTCCTTTCTCTGAACTTTCTGGACTTGTATTCAGTGCCGGCTAAGAGCCACTTGGCCCTGCTGGCGTCATTGCAAAACTCTAGGGTTACTAGTCACCTGCTCGTGCGTTGCAATGAAATTCATTTGGTATAGAAAAGGGCTACTTTCATCAGTTAAAAAGTGGAGAGTGATAAAAAATTGAAGGAATAAGGCGGTTGAAATAGAAAGGACATATGGCCACTAACTCGTTCTTTTATAATAGCAGTGAGTTTTATAATAGCAGTGATATCCCAAGGGAAGAAAATGAGAAGGCAGGAAGGAAAAGTAAATTAGTCTCTCTGTGGCCCTGCTCGGTTGGGCTGAAAAGCTGTGGCTTATGGCTGAAATTGCACTGTAGCGGCTGAAATTTCACTGTAGCTGAAGGTGTCTTATTTGGCGTAATTAATTTTAAAAAATTTAAAAATAGAAAAAAAATACGCTAGCTCATCACGGACAACGCAAACGAATACCAGGAAAAAAGAACCGGCAAAAAAGCTCAAAAAAAGCCAAAAGTTTTAAAAAAGACAAAATTTATGAATAGTGAAAAATAAACCAGAAGTTAAAGCTGAAACAAGTGGGGCTGTAAGGCCTGTTTGGCAGAGCTCCAGATTCTCATTTTTCAGCTTCTACTCCAGATTCTGTAAGAATCCACTTCTCTGAGAATCTGGAGCTACCTCTGAAAAACGTTTGGCTAGTGGGTTGGCTCCAGATTCTTAAAAGAAGAGATTGGAGGGAAATAGACCATGTTACCCCTAGTTGTAACCATGAGATTTTGATTTAAGAGCTCTTCTTTGACATTTCTTGTCATGTTGTTACCCTTAGCATGCATTATCTTGTTTTTGACATTTCGTACAACAAATGTGGTATTGAGTAGGGATAATACCGATATCTAGACATTGTGGTATTGAACCTAGCATAGCAAATGATGAATTTACTGAATCTTGATTGTGTTCAAATTTCAATTTTATATGCACACGAACAAGTCGATGGAAATCCATTGTCCTATTAGTGATACCATCTTACTACTAATGCCTGGTGACCATCTTCTCTTGGCAGACGATGGAGAATTATACATTAACTCACAGATGTAAGATAAAACAAAGGTATTCCCAGATAACAGTAGTACATATGAATAGTAACATTGACATACACACTAATGATCGTTCCCATAAATTAATGTCCTAGGGAAGTTATGATTGACCCACATACGAATTATGATTAACATTCAACCAGATGTTGAAAAAACAATCCAGTAGAAACTAAATCACAAGTTCTAGCTGAAATAAAATACAGGATTTTGATCATTTCAAGTCTTCTTCCTTTCTTTCAAGTCTTCATTTCAAGTTCCCTTGCTTTCAGCTTTCAGTTCAGGATGAACATCCTTGATGTCCATCATCTTTGAGCTCATTTCGCGCTGTTTTCTTGCGCTTTCCTCCAGTATTGGACAGCATGCATTAGGGCCGTCAGAGGATCTGACATCTAGCATAGAACAAAGGGTAAATTTTAGCTAAAGTAAATCAACTAATCAACAATTTGCCAATTGCTCACATTTTTTTTCAAGTACTGAAAGTGCGGATCACCTGCTACCGTGCAAGAATACTGAAATGGAGATTACCTGTGTCATGTTGGGAGGGAGGCGGCGGCGGCGGTGCTGAGGGGCGGAGACGGCGAGGGGAGAGGGGAAGGAGGCGGGCGGCGGCGGTCCTGAGGGGCGGGGGGAGGGCGGCGCTGGGAGACGGGAAGGGGAGAGGGGAAGGAGGCGGCGGCGGAGATCTGGAGGGAGGCGGCCGGGCTAAGGAGCGGAGACGGCGAGGGGAGAGGGGAAGGAGGCGGGCGGCGGCGGTCCTGAGGGTCGGGGGGAGGGCGGCGCTGGGAGACGGGAAGGGGAGAGGGGAAGGAGGCGGCGGCGGAGATCTGGAGGGAGGCGGCCGGGCGGCGGCGGCGATGCTGAGGGGCGGAGGAGGGCGGCTCCGGGAGACGGGAAGGGGAGAGGGGAAGGAGGCGCGCGGGCGTGAGAGGGGAAGGGGAGAGGGGAAGGCGGTGGGAGAGGGGCGGAGGGAGGCACGCGGGAAGGGGAGAGGGGAAGGCGCCGGGAGAGGGGCTGTTGTAGGGGTGGCCCAACCCCCCGTGACTGGGCCGTGCAACTAGTCCAACATGTAATAGGCCCAATAGTGTAGAGGAATATAACAGTGTAAATATACCAGTGTACCCCCATCCTTTGTAAATACTAAGGGGTAGAATGGGGATTTCCCATTCTACCCCACTCACATATATATAAGCCCCCAGGAGGGGCAAAGGGGGACACATCTCCCTCATTCTCACCACCTCTCCACAGATCTGGCTCTCCTCTTCCTCTCCTACTAGTCTCCTCCTTCTCTGTTTAGCCCGTAGCTACGACAGACGGAGGGAGGTGCCGGGTGGTTTTTGGTTTTTATATGGTGGCATTTTGCGGGTAAATACTACGAACTTCAATGGGTTATTGTATTTAGGGTGTGTTGGCTCCCCACGAGAATTCACCTCAACCCAGCTTCTCCTGAACAGTTCATTTTGGAACCTGCTCCTCGCGAGAAGCTGAATCTGGTCATTTTGGGAAGCGGGTTGTTTGGCACAGCTCCACCTGATTCAACAGAGAAACTGGGAGCAGGAGCTGTACCAAACAGACGTGTGTAGTTAATAAACTGCTTTCCCCACCTTCCTCACCAGTCACCAATACTCGATTTTGCTTTCCCTACCTTCCTCACCAATACTCGATTCCGATCATCTGGAAATAGCCCCCAAATTCACGATTAAATCCATTTCGGTCGGATTTATCAGTCGGGATCTGACACACCGCCGTCGCCTTCTCGCTCCAGACCAACGTGCGCCTCCTCAAGCCCAACCGCCGGTCCAGGCGTTCCCGCTACCCCTACTACGACCTCGGCGAGGAGGACTGCGAAGAGTTCGAGGAAGAGGAGGACGACCAGGGCTACGAGACCGATGTGAGATCCCTCGTTGCCAGTAATCATTCCTAAGTTGTTATCGTCTAAGTAGCGTTGCTTGACTCCTCGAAATGAATCATGTCATGGGAGAAATGCGAAACTGTGCTCTCACTTGGTATGAACGCCGCTCATGGTAGAATTGAAGCTATGTTATTCTTGGATCGTATTAAGTTACACGACCTCCTCTACGATTAGCGCTTTTGTACTAAGCTTGGGCTCATCTGGTTGTTTGATGGACTTATAGCTGGATAGATAAACACATTAAGGGTATACCTCCGTATAGGCATACTTTAATGGAACATTTGCCTAAAATCGAGTGGGCTGTAAAGTTAGCTGGCTTTGTGCCTCTTCTAGAATTGGCATACACGAGACAAGGGAATGTACCTACTGGCCTTGTGCCTCTTCCAGAATTTTCCTTTTAATATGTAGTTCTGGTGTGTAATTTTCATTCTGGTATGATCCTTATGTGCTTGTGTGTTCCATTTTGACTCTAGGTCCTGCACTTCAACGAATTATAAGCACTGTACAATGTGACACAGTTGATCTATGTTAGTTTAACATCTGGTTGATGGTCCTAAAAGTCAACATCAGCCGATTGTTGCCATCAAGAGGAATTGGGCATCTGGCAGGTACTTGAGCGTTTGGATGTGTGTCTTTGAGTGTTGTTCCAACTTCCAAGTTCGAACCTTGACCATGACAAAAAAAAAAAGGTCTGAGATTTGCTTGGAGAGCTAGAAAAGGTTGGCCAAAACCATGGTTGTCAACTCCTCTAGTTCTTCCTAGTTTCTGTCATATCAGGTGCTTCTGTGCTTATCAGTTCCTTTGAAGAGCCGATGCTCTCCTTAACTCGCGTTGTAGACTGGAGATGCTTCAAAAGGACACTGAAATATAAAGTGATCAAATCTCCTGTGATCCCGTCCTTAACTAATATTATACTTGACATCATAATGGTCAGAGTTTTAGCTAACGATTTCTGAGTGGATTAGTAGGTTAATAACGAATAACGGTCCATCAAAATCCATAGTATACATATTGTGAATGATGTACTTCAGCAGTATGTTCCAGAACCCATCTTACCTGGGAAAGTGTTGTAATATGTTTTGTTGAGTTACCAGTAATCTTATATCACTGGATGTTGAGTTTGAATTATACTACATAATATTGAACTTAGAAAATAGAGTGGTCCTGCATTAACTTTCATTTATTTGATCATAAAACAAAATATTAGGAACTCACCGTTGCAGTGTACCTGCATTTCCTACCTTATTTTATATTGCTTTACTCTTTTCAGGATGACCTATCGGGTTTGGAGTATCCAGGTGTACTTTATTCCAACAATCCTCGTGCTCCAAGCAAGAGAGCAGTTATCTTAAAGCTATGTACTAAAATTCTATTCTCCAGGACGGAGAACAACACCGCTAAAAGAAAACCGGGAAGGAAGACGGCCTAAAACTCATGGCAGATATGGTAGTCCAGAAAAATCTAATTCCCTGCACCCCAGGAGTAAAGTAGGCAGATCATCAATAGGCATGGACAGCGAAGTAGAGGTAGATTGCTAAGGTTGATTCAGCATGTCCATTTTCGTTGTCCATATTCAGTACTTAAGGTACGCTGGCTAACAAAGAGTTATTGTTGCAGTTGAAAAATGAAAGTATATCTCGGAGTTTGTTTCAGAAACTGCAAGAAGAATATGACTTCGATGATAAATGGTTACCACTTATTGACTACTTGTGCACATTTGGACTGAAGGAATCCCATTTTACTTACATCTATGAGAGACACATGGCCTGCTTTCAAATCAGCTGGGCTTCTGCAGAAGAAAAGTTGGAGTTCCTGCTAGGCGCTGGTGTTAAAAGCAAGGATATGAAGAGGATGCTGGTCAGGCAACCACAAATTTTGGAATAAACTTTCGGCAATCTGAAGTCTCACGTTGCTTTTCTGGTGGGCATTGGTGTTCCAAATGCACAGATAGTGCAAATTATTTCTGCTGCTCCATTGTTCTCTTACAATGTTGAGCAGTCTCTGAAGCCAACTATAAGGTATCTGATTGAGGAAGTGGGCATTGAGGAGAGCGATCTGGGCAAAGTAGTGCAGCTAAGCCCACAGATTCTGGTCCAGCGAATTGATAGTGCATGGAAATCTCGATATCTTTTTCTGTGAAAAGAACTAGGGGCTCCCAAAGATAGCATTGTTAAGATGGTCACAAAGCACCCACAAGTGCTTCATTACAGCATTAAGGAGGGAATCTTGCCCCGAATCAATTTCCTTAGAAGTATTGGCATGAGAAACTCTAATATTCTCAACATATCGACAAGTCTTTCTCAGGTATTACCTCAGTCATGTAATAATCCCACATACTTTATCTTTGTTGTTCGATTTAGGCGTCTCTCATGGTAAATGTACCTTACTAGTTACAGTGTTTCTTTTCAGGTTTTATCTTTGTCGTTGGAGCAAATCTCAAACCAAAGTATCTTTACTTGGTCAATGACCTACTGGAACTCATGATTGACATCTATATCATTCTGGAAATTGGTTGGGTACATTTTGACCGAGACTTTCCAATGTCACTGCGGATGAGCTAGTTTTTGTACACAGGTTTTGTTTCACCTGTGGTAATCAAGGGTAAATAGCAAATGGTTTCTGATTCTGTGCTGGGTCTGTTCTTTTCGGCTGCGGCTTATGGCTTTTGACTGAAATTTTTGAATTTTGGCTGTTTACGGTACAGATTACGGAGAGACAAATACTCACTTGCGATTTTGGTTGGTACAGATGTCGGGCTTTTAACATGTAGATCGTTTAACTTGTAGACCCGGTCTTGAGAAAATACTCTGTTTGAAAGTTAGGTAATGTAGCAGAAGTCAAAAGCAGATTTCAAAAGCCAAAAAGAATAGGCCCATTGTCGTCCAGTCCAAAGCTGACGCTCCCGAGAAAAAAGAGAGGAAAGAACTGTCTCGAAAACAAACTAACAAGTTTGACTTGGCCAACAATTAAAAGAAATTAGAACTGGCCAAGCAGAAACGGGTGGTAGAGGCGAAGAGAGTGATCAAACAACCTGCTCTCGAATGGAGGAGCGAAATGGATGCTGACAATAGCCACATCTTTTGGCCTGGATGATGGTGATCCCGACGAGCAAAACTGGACACCTCACAGGTTAGGATGACGTCTAACGAGTAAGCACGCTCCCCTAGAAATCTACATAACCAACCGATCGCATCAAGACTAGGAAAACCACCGAGACCCTCGCTACATGATTGATTCGTATGATCCTATCCACTAAGACCCTGTTGTGCTCATTTGAGCTTAAACTTTAAGATTCTAGCATTTAACTTCTAATTCTTTATTTTTATTTTTTCTAGTGTTTTGGGTTATTTTTGGACTTTTTTTATCTTTTCTTTTATTTTCTTTTCTTATTCATTTGCATTATCCGTGATGATATAGCCATTTTTTCTTTTAAAATTTTAAAATTTAATTACACCGAAAAACCTACTAGCAGCTACAGTGAAAAAAAAACTACTACGATAGCAAAAAAAAAGCTAAAAACTTGAGTTTCATAAACCCAAATGAGCACCCTCCGCTGCAATTTCACAAAGTTCTTATAACCTGTAGGAATTACATTGTTTCTTGGAAAAATTATTGCGTTCTAGACAGTCCCTAAGAGATGCAGATCACCGCGTTCATTGCCGAACACATGCAACCATGAAACCGTAAAGCCAATGACGTCTGAGACAAGAGTTAGTTTTCGTCGAGGAATGATCAAGTCCCAGTAATGGAAGGATTAGCAGCATCAAGTTGGTCCAACGTTGTGTTCAATCCTACAATTAGTGATGCCACCAAAGAAATCATCAGTAGCATCACAAAGGTTGTTCTCCAGTACTCAACAATCTATCTTCCAGCCATACATGTGTCCAAGGGACATCGCAATGGTGGACATCACAACGGTGGGACATGTTCACTTCACATGCACGGTTTGGGAGGGAAAGGCAAGTAGGCAACTTGATTTAGGTTCTGCTTATTTTAGTTTGGGTTTATAGCTTCTGTATATTTTTTATTATTCCTAAATTTTGTCTTTTTTAGCTTTTTAGGGTTTTTTAGTTTTTTCGGTTCTTTTTTCCTGTATTCAAGCATTATCCGTGATGGAATAATCTGTTTTCCCTTTTTTTAAAAAAAATTTATATTTAGGTACGCTAAATAAATCGTCATCAATTATAATATAATTTAAGTCAACTACAGTGCAATTTCAGCCATAAGCCAGCTTATTTCAGCCCCACCGAACGGCACCTTAGATACTGTCGATGGACGCTTTCTAGCGCTCAAGTACTGCACCCATCTGTACTGCAATTTCAAATCTTTACCCTGTTCATTTTGACTTGAGTTTCTAACTTTTGACTTGTTTTTTACTATTCATAAATTTCGTCTTTTCTGTTTTTAGCTATTTTTGAGCTTTTTTACCAGTTTTTTTGGGTATTCGTTTGCATTATGCATGATGAGCCAACCTATTTTCTATTTTTAAATTTTTTAAATTTAATTATGTCAAATAAGACATCTTCAGTTACAATGTAATTTTAAGTAGTTATAGTGCAATTTTAGCCATAAGCTACTATTTTTCAGCCCAAATAATCGACACCTAATCTCTATACCATTAAAAGTTTAGGCGCATCTACTCAACCACATAATACAATGCTAATGTGAAACAAGAGGTTTAACCACTTCTGCCAATTGCTAGAGCAACTCTACACTCAATGTGTAAGTAAAACCCAACAAATTAACAGAACATAACAAAACAAATGAACAGTTGAAATATAATTCATTCTTTCCTCAGAAAGAGACATACATGTATGATTATATCTATGCTAGATTGATGGCTATAGTGTATACTCCCATACACACAAAGGTATTTCTGCTTCAATATTAACGGCAAAATAACATCTTCTATAGTAGCATACTTCAACTATGTTTTGATGTATCCGTAAGTCATAACAGCTTTTGTGTGACGCCAAAATCAATCACGGAAAATACTTCCGGTCCACTGTACATGAACTTCCTTTTGTTGACTGCACTGCATTTGGTGTATCTAATCTACACTTCTGCTGTATAAAGTCACTGATCAGACAGTGCATAGTGCTTCTGATCGGTATGCGATGTATCTACTGGTAAGGTTGCTTGTAGTACAGTCCCAGAGATGCTTCTTCTCAGTAAAGACCGAGGCTATCTGGAAGACTGATCTCATCACTGCAAATAGTTCACATGGTTCAGATGTTACCACCAGATCAATTAACTGGTGAAAAGACAACATAAAAAAAGAGAAATTATGTAGCACAAGAATAACGATGGTTTTTGCTACTCTGCATTACAGATGTAAATAGTGCAGCAGCATCTCAAGTGCTCAAATTCCAAATAATTTGATACCTCGCAAGAATAATAAGATGAAACTCCTAATTGCATTGGCTTCAATGCTTCTATGCCGCATGAAGACTAAAGTGCCCACAACTCAATAAAGCATCCTCGAAGTCAATAGAAGATAGCTGAATCTACTAACATAAACAGGAAACCTCACCTATTTTGATCTGCTGAAGCTTCATTCAAACCATCTGATACGTGTGACAATTTTGTCTCATTGTCACCTAGAAGATTTACATAATCAAGTAAGCTTAATAGAAAGATCTGGGAAGGTCCGATTCAAAAAAAGAACTTGGAAGGTGCAGTACAAGAACAAACATGGACTAGGAAAATTCCATATCAATAATATTTTTTCTCCTATGAGAGATGAGACGAGAAATGACTTAATGCAAAATATATTATCACAATTCTAGTTATGAGATCCACTCCAGTGTGACACAATACAAAGCCCAATATGTATTTATTTACTCACCAGTGTGATGCTCATGAATGACATTGACATCTGACATCCTGTGTGCACCATAGTTGAAATGGGCATTTTTCTCAGCAAACTTCCTGTATAGGGAAACATGAATATAGAGTTCGCAAATGTGAAATAGAATGCTGTTATTCCTGAACTTGTAAATATAGAGAACAAAACGGGAATTGCACAAGGTATAACCTAAAAAAATTAATGCACCAAAAAACAAACTAATTCCATGCATAAAATTAATAAACGGCCATCTTTCAGGGACTTAAAAATGGAACAACAAAAATAAGCTAGTTTCCATGCATAAAATCAGTAATTGAATATCTTGCAGGGACTTATTAAAAAAATACCCAGAATTACTGAAACAAACCAAACCAAGAAAACCTTACTGATACACAAAATTCAATCTGCAACTTATGGATAGCTAGAAAGGCTAGTGAATTTAACAAAATACGGTATATAAATTCAAATCAGTAGCCTAATATGCAGTGCTGTCAATAGGAAGCATACATGATAACAGCAAAGCATGAAAATCAAGCCCTGGAACTGGCATTCTAGATCGATACTGATTTCGGACAAGCAAATTAGTACCCATTGTCATGCAGAAGGGGGCCTTAGTCTTCACCATACTTTTAAGTAATCACAATTTCCAACAACTCTCAAATTAACTTCCAGAAATAGCCTTCAGCCAATAGCTAGCTCCAAAATCTTGAAGAAAGACAGATATAAGAGCATCGGTGCATGCAACACTGCCACCACAGTTAATAGTAAAAAAAATTCTAGGCGTGAATATGCTAAACCATACATGAGATATCATTTGAACGAAAATGATAGAATTAGGTTTACAGTGTATGGTAGTACAAGATGCAAGAAGCAAGCAATAGAAAACAACAAGTATTTGATACTTACATTAGTTCGCGTTTTTCCTTGTAGTGCTTGACGAGAACTCGTGATCCACAGATGAAGTGAGAGGTCACTTTTGATAAGAGCAGTCTTACTGTCTCAGGGTACAGGAAGCTCACAAAACCAAACATGCGCTTCTCCTCCTGATAGGGAATTCGCACATTGGTGACAGGCCCATACTTCCTGGAAGAAATATCATGGTAATATTATTCACAGAAACATGATAACATAACACTTAGAGATCTGTTTTACACTTAATAGCTTCATGTCAAAGTCAACTTAGTACTAAAATTAGAAGACAATACTTGAAGTAGTTCTGAACATCTTCTTCAGTGAATCTGCTTTCAGCAGGGAAGGTAAGATAAATCTGGTTAGAACCACTGCCAACATCCATCAAACTGCAATTATCAGCCAAGTAACCCACGTACTTATGAGCATCTTCCACCAGGACTATATCATGCTGTCCATGTTGTCTGAAGTTGAATTAGCAATAGTCATAATCAGTATGTTTAGAAAAAACAAACAATTGTGTCACTACTAGTTCATGATAGAGACATAATGCAAATTGAAATGCATAAGACCAGAAGAGACCTCTCAATCACTCTGGTGGTGTTAAGCCGCAGGAGAATACTTGTGAGGCTGCAACCAGCCTTCCCATGGCGCTGGCTCTCCGTGAGGTATCCCTCGGCATACAGAGGCTTCCCATACTTCTCAAAATACATCATTGGCAAATGCGCTATTGGGACTGGTGATGGCCTCATCGTAATCAGGAGCTCCCTGATCTCCTTCTCCAGCTTGCCCAATGACCCAGGGTGGTGAATTTGCCTCTCATTGTGCATATCGGGGACACCAGACCCGTGGAAGAACCGACAGTTCACACCTTTCTTGCAGTAACCCCTGGAGAAGTAACGACAAGGCCTAGCCTGTGACACGGAGCTATTGAGAGGATATCTGATGACATTTGGACGAGCATTGCGATAATTCCTTGCCATGCCATCACCTGGAATACTCAAAGGCTGGAAATGTTCCTCCAAGCCAATAGATTCAGGAAGTGAGCTCTGGAAAGCTCCTTGACCAAGTGGGGCAAATGGAGCCTGAATTCCATGAAAACTTCCGTTCTGCTGAAACTGAGGCTTCCAATAGGGCAATGGGAAGTCAAGCCCCGGTAAAGGTGGCTGCAGTGAGGGTAACTGTGGGAACAGTTGTGCGTTGGATTTCATGAACGACTTCGCCTCAAGAATCAGGGAGCGTAATTGCTCATCTGGGCCAAATGCATACTGCCCGGTCTGCTGATATGAATTTCTTGAGAGGATGTAGCTAACGATCCCGTCTGCATCCCATGGCTCAACCTGCCGGACTCTATTCAGCAACACCTTCTCACATTCATTTATACCCATTTCTTGATTCCTGCAACACAGAGAACAAGACATTGGAACTCATTGCAAAGCAAGATTTCGCATTAGCAAGAGTAAACGATCTTTTGTGGGAGTTACAAGAGCATAAATAAGAAGTAAACCACTCAACAATGCAAAACGGTAGTTCAAGCAAAAACAATAGTTTGCGCCACTCTCTGCTTCCACCCACCAAAATTCAACTGGCATTTACCCGAATTCCTGTTTTCCCAGTTCCAAATTTAAAGAACAAAATGCGGAGTTGGTCTTTGCTAGAAGAGCAGGAACTCTATCTCCACCAAACCCACCAAAATCTCCAACATCCAAGAACGAACCCATGATCAAGAACTGTCCTTTCCAAGAACCCATCTCCAGAATCCAACCAAAGCCCACTGCAACCTACTCCTCCTATCGTACAAGATAGAGCACGAGCCTCCGCAAGAACCCCTCAAAACAAAGACAAGATAAACTAACAAATCCGCGATCAAGAACCGTTCTTGCCAAGAACCCGTCCCCAGAATTCAACCAAAACCACTCCTATTGTACCAGATACTCCACAAACCGCCGCACGAATTAACCAAGCGAAGAAAAGATAGATTAAAGTATTTCTTTGTGGTCCTAATGTACAAACCTCATCTTCCCCCGGGAAGCACAGCACCATGCAACACCAAGCGCCGGGCGTCGGGGGGTGAACGGAGAAGAAGAGGCGGGGGGCTATAGTGGTGCGAACACTAATGCCGTACGTCGCACGCAGGCTTGGTACGGAATGGGGATTTCGCGGATGGTAATTTGTCCAAGGTTGGAAAGATTGTATCTTTTGCCAGTTGGTGTTTTCCTAACTTCTTGGGGGCGAGGGTTTATATAGCCATGCGCAAGGAGAGCGGTTTGAGGAACCGACTCGAGAGCAAGCCGGGTAGTACGTCCTTCGAGCTGCGGTTGATTTGAAGGTGCGAAGTGAGAACACGGAGGAGGTTTTTTTTTTTTTGGGAAAATTCACTTCGGATTGTTGAGTTGATAAAGCATATCATTTTTTCGATGCAAAACAGCAAAAGCATGTCAATTTTTATTTTTCAATCGAAAGTTATCCTTCCGTTAATGTGTAAATGTGGTGTGGGGGTTTCGATCGAGAAAAGGAAAAGGAAAAGAGTTTGAAAGATGTACTATTTCAATGAAAAGATTATGCTATTTTTTATGCTAGAACAGATAAAAAATTGCATATGGAACTAGTAAGTTTGTCGATGTTATAGATCTAATGGTTTCATATGTTGTTGGATGAGAAAGATTTAGCTAGAATTTAGTTTAAAATTTGAACTAGACGGGCATATGGCATGAGACAGTTCCTGGCCCTTGTATAAAGAAGTTTAATAAGGCCCTGATCAATATGGCTTCAGCTTATTTTTACACTATTCATAAATTTCGTCTTTTTCTGAATTTTTTGCTTTTTTTGAGTTTTTTACCGGTTCTTTTTTTCCTCGTATTTGTTTACATTATACGTGATGGGCTAATATGTTTTTTCTATTTTAAATTTTTTTTAAATTTAATTATGGTAAATAAGCCTCTGTCAACTACAGTGCTTTTTTCAGCCAGCTACAGTGTTTTCAGCCATAAGCCATGAGGCTTTCAGCCGAACCGATCACCACCTAAATTTAAACTAAATCAAGACCAAATCTCTTTCTTGTAAACAGGCAAGGAGTTTCTTGTCCTATATAAATGTATTTTATATAATGAAAAGGCGGATGGCAGTATTGGATTGCTATAACGCCCTGAGTCTGACCAGCGTACCCATAAAATATTTCATCTTCAATCCGATGGGTACAAAAAAACATTACAAAGGACCATAAAAAAGGTTCACAATCATTTATGATGAATAATTGTTAATGTGTGTTTAAGTTAAATTTTGGATTTTGCAACAAAAGTTCAGCTCCTCTATCAGGCAACCAGTACCACCGGCTTGACCGTTTAGACTATTTTGTAGGGGCCATCAGATTGGTCACTGAGGTGGCGGTCTGATTGGTCGTTTGGTGACGGTTAGAACAACTAAATTTTAAGTTTTGGTTGAGAGTTCTGGATTTTGGAAATTTAATTATGGATTGAATCTAATTGTCCTAGGTCAGTACATTCACGTTGCTTCAAGAATGTTTGAACTAACGTAGGTCAAATTGTGAAGAACTTGCGTCTAAAAACGATTTCTTGGTTTTTAAACATACAAGGAAACTTAGAGTCAACTATGATCAATAGCGAGGACCAGGACTATACTCATGAAGAAGCCAAGGTCTAGAACGGTCAAAAATGTATATCCCACGAGCAAGTTGTTTCCCAAGTTTTTGATATTTACCTAGTTTTGGTCCAATCTTGTATGTTTTGAACAAATATTAGAACTTTAGTCAAGATCCATGTGACATCCCATTTTTGGGCTTGTCCCCTTTTGCTTTGAGTTATTTTGGTTTGCTAAAAATCTATTTCAAATTTCGAGTTTAATTTAAAATTTTGAAAACCCTTTTTGCCTTGCCAATTCTTTTTCTTCCCCTTTTTAGCCCAAGAAAATTCAGATTTACCTCTCCTTCCCAGGTGGGCCAGCCTTTTCCCCTTTTCTTTTTCTTTCTTCCGGCCCAGCCTGCTCTCCCTTTTCTCTCCCTTCCCGGCCTATTTCTCTCTTTTTTTTTCTTTCCCCGTCGCTCGGGCCTTCGGCCAGCCCAGCCCATTGCCTCCCTCGTCTTCCTCCTCTTGACACCCTCCCTCTCACTCTCTTTGCTCGCTCCGACAGGAAAACCGCGGTGCCGCCCCTGGTTTTCTCCCTTCCTTCCCTGGCGCTGTAGCCCCGTGGCAGCTCTGCCGCATCCTCGGGGTACTTTCGCTAGAGCCAAGTCGCCGCCTCCGCACCATAGCCCTTCCGCGCGTCACTGCTCCGTTCGCCACCATGGCCAGCTACCGAAACCACCTCGGGCTGCTGTCACCTCTAGGCCTTTACTCACCGGTCAAAAGGCGGTCTTCTCCCCGCCTTCAATGGCCTCTTTGAGTGCTCGTCACCTCCTGCCTAATTCGCCAGTGCCTCCGTGCGACATCGCCGCCCCATGGCTTCGCCGTTGTACCTGATTTTTCAAAGGATTGCACTGTGTCGCCCCTTCCCCGTGCACCATTACCCCTCTAGAGCGTCGTGAATGCGCCTGACAGCCATTCCTTCCCCTCCGCCCTAGCCTGCACTGGTGCCGCCACGTCCGCCTGGCTCGGTGCGCTGTGGAGAGGGGGGAGAGTAAGGGCCTGTTTGGTTGGTGCCTAAGTTTGCCATGCCTAAACTTAGGCAATGTGTGGCTGCCACAGAAAGTGTGGCTAACAAAATCGAAGCCACACTTGTGGCAAAGTTCGGCAAGAAACTGAGTCTATGACGTGTGGGGCCGGGTGCTAAGAAAGTGTGGCATGCCACAGTTGCGTCAGTGAACCAAACAGCTACTTAAAAACTGTGGCACGCCTAACTTGTGGCTAGGCAACTTCTGGTCATGAACCAAACAGGCCCTAAATGCCGCGCCCGCCAACTACTCTTCCGCGGCTATAAAAGGAAAACCAGCGCCAGAAGTACACCTCCCCCTTCCCCATTGCATTCCCCGAACCAAAAATCGCTGGCAACCCAATTTCCCCCCATCTCTGGCCACCTTTCGCCACCGCCGCTCCCGAGGATCCTCGATCGATTCCCTGCGGCCATAGCATCCTCAACACACCAGGAAGCCACTCGAGCCAACAAATCGAAGCCACACGCCAGGCATTCAGACCAATTAGGTGCTAAATTTGTGAGTCTTTGCTGCATTGGATTGTTGTTTGCATTTAGGTTGTCAAATATGATCTTCTTAACTCTTTAGCTCTGGAGTAAAAGATTTCTAGATGCTTAAGGGAAGATTTTAAGAAGGCATCATTCACCCTCTCTATTATCATTGCTTGTCCTGCACACTATGACACCGTGCAATAATAGAACCAATGCAATCGATGGGCTATCATTTTTCAAAAGGAAAACAACATGATTTAGATTATGATAGTAAGCATTACAAAGTCCCTAACTAGCCTGGTCGAGGGAAGGCACGGGGAGTGGCAGCGACGCGTTGACAAGGGAGACGAGGAGGCGGTACCATCGGCAGGGCGGAGGCATGGGAGCAGTGGCTCCCAGCAGCAGCGACGCACGGGCAGGGGAGGCGAGGGGAGATGATGGAGGGGAGGAGGCAACGTCGAGTGGCAGTGGAGGGGCCGGATGCGTTTTTTATTTACATATAGGGCAACCTCTTCCCTCAGCCGATCCTAGTCACTAGATCTAAATCTAATGGCCATGAAAAAACTATGACACTGCTAACCCCTTTGGTCCCTTAACCCAACCCCTCGGTGCCTCCGCTACTCCTTCCCATGCACTATCATGCTGCTGCTACACTAGGACTACGTAGAAGAGGAGAAAGGCAGAGCGGTACTCGATGGCAAAGAAGAGAAGCACAACAGCATGGAAGAACAGGAGCACACCGGTGCGGACGATAAGGCATTAGTGTACACCACCGAGGACTATGATGGTATAGAAGTGTACACCACCAAAGTCGATAATTAGGACATGGAGTACATCAACATGGACGATGAACAGGGAGGTGGAGTACACCGACTCAGACGATGTGTAGTTGTGTACACTATTGGAAGTGAGGAAGAACCGTGAAGCCATCAGGGATTAGGGAGGTATATCTGGGGCGACGATATCAGCAACGGCGGATTCGACCACACCAACCTCAATCTTGATAATAAGATGAATCCCTCTTTTTAATGTTTATTGTATAATTTGGGTCATATTTAATGATGGCTGGTTCTTTTAAGCTTGCTGCTTATGGCTTTTGGTTTATAATACAATAATTAGCTATCAAATGGTGTGTCTTTTTAAGACGGAGTTAATAAGTCAATTGTAGTCGACACTGTACCAAATTCATCTATATCGACTAAAATCACACGTGAATGTCTCTCTCTTCGTACTCTCTCTTGCGAACAGGCAGAATTCAAAAATTTAAGTTAAAAACCATAAACCACAACCCAAAAGAACTCACCTAATATCTATCACCTTCTTTTAAAAACCCCATTGCAATGCACGAGCATCTTACTAGTTACATATGAGGTGAGACTGAGTGACTTGGACACCGTGCCAGCAGGGACGAATCCAAGCCTAGGGCCGTAGGCCTAGGATAAAAAAACCATGAAGACCCCCTTGGAAAAATTTCCAAAAGTATCGAGGGATAGAGGGCTTAACCCAAGATGAGCTGGTATAAGCTTAGGGCAGGGGCGGATCTACAGTGGGTCAAGGGTGTTCAGCTGAACACCCAAAATTTTTGACAAAAAATCTAGTATATATAGAGTATATTACATATGTATATATATAACTGGGCCAGTTTATCTATTTCAAGCCATAATCTCCAGCCCGGCCCGACCTCCCGTCGCTCCCGAGGGAATCCGCGTGTGCGCGTCCGCCACTTCGCCAGCCCAGCCCATTGCTGCGGCCTGCGCGGCGTGCGCGCCTGCGGCCTGCTCCCTCGGCCCCCATATGCCCCGGCTCCCATTTCCCCCGACCCCCGAACCCCGGCCCCCGTTTCCCCCGACCTGACGCGGCGACGCAGAGGCGGAGAACGGGAGAAGCTGAACCCTAATCGGCGACGGCGAGACGGCGACTCGGCGCCGACCGCGCCTCCGGCCTGCCGCCCGCATCGATCTGAGCTCCGCTCCTGCGCTTCGCGGCTCTGCCCCTCCAATCCGTTCGGCTCCGCCGCTCCGCTCCGGCGCTCCGGCTCTCCGCTCCGCCGGGCGCCGGCACTGCGAGGTCCGCCGTCGGCGGTCGGCCGTCCGCGACACCGCCAGGCGCCAGATCCCAGATCTGGCCGTCCGGCCCTTCGCTCCGTCGGCACCGTGATGGCGCGACTAGCCTCCGGGCTCCGCCGCTCCGGCCCTCCGCTCCGCCGCCACCGTGGACCGCGTCACGCCGTCACCGGGCTCTCCGCTCTGACGCTCCGGCCCTCCGCTCCGCCAGTGAGTACTTCTGTCATTCTGCTGTATGTGTATTGTGTAAAGACGAGCATGATGTTGAATTGTTGATGTAGTCATGAAGTCCTCGGTGTCGTTGATATACTCCCTTAGCTTTAATTTTCAGAGGAAAGGGCAGTTTAGATGTCTCAAGATTGCAAAGGAGATTAAATTTAGATATGCAATCTGCAATTTGTGAAACTATGAAGTGTTAGACAAGTTATGCTTTGGATTTTAATGCCTTAAAAAGCAATTTGATGTGATAATTGCACACCGATAGTGAGCATTGGTTTTGGAAAGAAAGAAAGATCCATTAACTTAGTTTACACAAGTTTGGTGGAATTGTGTTCAAGCATATGCTGAATTTGTAGGAAAAAGGCAAGCAATGAGAGCATGTGACTGTCTCATAGATCATATTTCATATTTTCATTAGCTTTTGAAATAGCAATGCGTAATAATTCTTGTCCTGGTCCTTGTCACTTCAGCAGTGATTATGCTTTATGCATTGTGGCTTGTAGGCCATGTTATCACATTGATTGTGGGAGAATTTGCCATGTGAAATCCACTGCACTAGCTGCATAATTTCCACATTCAGACATTTAGCTTGGGCTATTATGTACTTTTAAGTGGATGAAAAACAAGAGCACCTTGCCTTAATGCCTTGCATAAAAATCAGCCTCCTGTTGATCCTCGCCTCTCAGACATTTATGAGTTTGTTTAAAACAGATATTAGTGTGCACCATTGTTTAGGCATGCAAAAATATAACTTGCATAATGCATATGAGTTGTCTCCTCAAGAAAAACAGATTGCCAAACAGTACTTGGAAGTTGGTTTTTTTCTTTGTTCTCAATTTCATGACAATAAATCAGCTAGTTATAAGATTATACCTTATTTTCTGTATTTTATTATATCAATTTCTATATTTTCTGTATTTTATTATATCTGTATACATGTATCATTGTATCGGTGTTTTGGGAGAAACAGTGTGTCGTGGTACCGACGTATCCGAGCAACATAGCTCCGAAGTTCGAACACCTATACTAAAAATCCTGGGTCCGCCACTGGCTTAGGGCATGGCCTGTCACTGGTTTCGTCCTTGGGTGCTAAGGGTAAACAACATTCGTCGCCGCCATGGCCAGGTCACGTACAGCATTGGACAAGGAACACTCATCAGAAAGCCAAAACAAAAGTAAACTAAACTACTCATACTACTGCCCACAAAAGACCTGGTGGTGGTCCCCTCCCTTCCCATCGCCGATGAAGGTGCTGGGCGCCGAAGGTAGGAGAGAGGGTTAGATCTGAAATGGTCACGAAGAGGAGAGAAAAGGGGAGGGGGTCGGTGAAAAAAAGGAAAAAAAGATCATATGGCGCATTTGCCATGTCGTTGACATGGGCAGCGCGTCCTCGCTCGTTCATGCGCGGCCCTCCTCGTCGGCTTTGCGCCGTCTTGGTCTCGACGTTGTTGCATGCCGCCATTTCTCTCGAATAGCCGCTTCACTCTCTGCTCCGCGACGGCACGATCCACACTAGCGCGCGTGGTCGCAACTCGGCCGATGCTGTGGTTCTCAAATGGAAAAAAGGTGGTGAGATATAAAGGGGGCAGAGGCGATGTAAAGAGTTGATTGCGAAGATTTAGCTGTGCAATGGATTGCGAAGATTTAGATGTGCAATCAACGAGTGAAACATGTAAGCGTTTCGCGCGAGTCCTAAAGCCCGAGTTTACATCGGGCCGAGCTTAAGGCCTCGGTTATTTCAGTTTAAGTTTCTGACTTCTAACTTATTTTTCACTATTCAACAATTTCGTCTTTTTCTGGTTTTTTGGTTTTTTTTTTAACTTTTTTGTCGGTTCTTTTTTCCGTGACGGGCTAATCTGTTTTTTTCTATTTTTAAATTTAATTATGTCAAATAAGCCACCGTCAGTTACAATATTTTTTCAACTAGCTACAGTATTTTTTAGCTATAAGCCACTTAAAATAAACCCTTTTGAACCGGGCTTTAAAAGAAATGTAGGCTAAGATCGGTTAGGGCCCATTGCGGCAAAAGGAAATCTGCCAGTGGCCCAACGCCGATCCTAGCCTACTGATCCAATGGGCAAGTATAGGAACATTCCTCTTGGCCCGTTTTCTCCGGCTGGCCTGTAGAAGGGTATTCTGCCTGTTTAGGCCCGCGCGGACGGGTTGTGGTGCGGCCATGCGGGCCGCGGGAGACGGGATGACGAGCCGAAAGGGGGAGCACGCGCGCAGCGGATGGGCTGCGGCCTGCGGAGTCTGAGGCGTTTGCGGGCCGTGAACGGTCTGCTTGGAGGAAAGGCGCTGTTCGGCCGCGCGGCGTGGCGATTTGATGGTGTTTTGGTGGGCTGCCGAACGGGAGGCAGTCGCGGCACGGTGGGAGCGCGGGCTGACTGTCACCCTGTCGGATGCACGGAGCGGAGCCGGATTGTTTTGGGACTTGTTTTTTTGACTAAAATTTATAGCTTTTAGCTGCGATTTATGATTTTTTAGGTTATTTGTGTGAGAGATTATAAAGTAACAGAAATTTACGTGTGATTTTTACCGATATAAATGAAGTTGGTATAGTATATACTACAATTAATTAGTAGACCTCATCTTGAAGAGACACTTCATTTATACTATAGAAAAGCTAAAAACTGAAAAAGAATTAACATTGGGAACCGGGCTGGTTGGCAGCTAGGGCGAGGCGGCCGCGCGTCGGAGGCGTTCTGCTGGGCCTCCGCCGCTTTGCAGGGCCGTGGGCGAGGCCGCGCGGCCAGCTTATGGCTTGTCATTCCGGGCGTCGCTGCTTAGACCGTCGACGCAGCTCTCTCCTGAGTTGTTTCGCTCGGCCAGTGCGAGATCGTCGAGCGAAGCTACACCAAAATCGTCGAAGCAGACCTAAAGGCCAAGCTAGGCCCCCTGAGGTGCTGAAAAAGTTAAGCAGGCACAGCCCACGGTCCGCACAGCACAAGCAGCAGCCGCCGCCGCCGCCGCCGCCGCCTCGTACCACTACCACCCGTGGCCGTGGCGGACTTACGGTTTCCCAAACCAAAACTGCGTGCGGCACGCATGGATTCAGGCGTCAACAGCACAGCACCAGCACTAGCACTAGCAGGTGTAGCCGTGTAGGTCCCTAGTCTCAACACGAGCCTCCGGCGTGGTCGCACGCAGACCGGTGAACACGTGTGAACCGGGGCGCTGGCTGCCGCTACCACTGCCAGACAGCGTGGAATCTCCAGCGGACATGCAAACAAAAACAAGCCCGAAACCGCGTAGATGCAATGCGACCATAGGTTTTGGGCCTCGCTGTCGGCTTCAGTTGACTTATTTTTCACTATTTGTAAATTTTACTTTTTTAAATTTTCAGCTTTTTTGCTCGTTCTTTTTTTTCTCGTATTCTATTTTTTAATTTTTTTTAAATTTAATTATGTCAAATCAGTCATTTCAGCTATAATAAAATTTCAGCCACTATAGTACAATTTCAGCTATAAACCACAGCTTTTCGACCCAACCGAGCTAACCAAATCGTAAGATCTCCATTTCTTGTTCTTTGTTTTTTTAAAAAAAAATTGGACAGGCCGAAAGGTCGTAGATACGGTCGGAGCATTATACAAAACCAACTGGAAGGAACAATCCAACATGCATATTGACACGGAGAATCGAGAAAGATCTAGCTTAACCAAAAAAAATTGTTGTGGTCAGCCAAATTCAAAGCAAAGCAACACAGGAAAGCATACATAGAACAAAGCGAGGCACTACTACCATTATAGTACTATGTGCTCGAGCTAACTGCACTATTGATCTTACTTTACGCTTGTATGGATTCCAATTTATATGAACTGGCCAATAGACTGAAGAGCTAGCGTCGCCGTAGACTGAAGAGAGTCGCCGTAGCCTACCTACTGTCCCATGGCGTGTTCCTTCTGCTTTGCTGTTTTAGAGTTATTAGCGAAAATGGCTGAAATAGGTGCGTTATTTATAAAAATAACATCTTTATAGCTGTAATTATAAAAATAGCGAGGCAGGAACCTCAGGTTAACACGTTGCAACCTGCCGCCCAGTAACAACCTCGATTCAACACGTGGCACTTGCCGACTAGTGACCGGGCATTAACCTCAGGCCGACACGTGACGGCTCACCGTGCGCATTAGCCCCTGCTAGACACGAGGTTAATGTTGCCCAGTAACCGAACGACAGGTGCCACATGTTGTCCCGAGATTCCTACCGCCCAGTGGTCAGGCGGCAGAAACGCCATTTTTGCAATTATAGTTAAGAGGATGCTATTTTTGCAAATAATATGTCAAATATGGTGTTTTAGCATAGTACTCTACTACTATCTCTTAGCTTCCTTCGAACAAACAAGTGTGATGACTTTTGTACCGTTATTTTGAAGTAGTTTATAGGGATAATCTTTTCAACATAATTTATCAGTTTATTGATATTTAGTTTATTTATACAAATATTTATACTAGAGTAGAAAATTACCAGTTATAGTCATAAACCAATACACGCAGCTAAAAAGAACGGATTCTCTTATCTCCATCACCTGATAACCTCGACAACTTCTCTCAGCTGCAGGCTCTTCAGCCCCTGGTTTCTGTTTGGTACTGACAGAGCGATGGGTGCATTTTCTTAAGACGACTATTTTGGACTACTTTGCATGTCATATTCTCAGCTGTTTCTGCGCTTCCACGCTACGTTTGCGCTACGTAAAGAGATGCGTAATTATTTGGTGAAGTGAAAAAAAAAATTGGTCCGATGAACTTTGTAGAGAGAAGAATGGCAATGGTGTACCTGCTTCAAATTTCTTCTAAAATTCTATTGGAGGTGTGGATAAATGATAACAACATATTTAGAACGCAGGCGTTTCACATGAAATAATTAAATTAATTTTCTTGGTAATAAGGGAAAATTTATGCTTTTCAAATAGAGCCTAAGTGGAATAACACAGAAGAATGGTTTTTTATTTCATAAGAAATTTTAAGTATGCAAAATGCTTCCTTTCTTCAAATCCTACCTACGTATACAACGGGGGGAAGATAGTATGATATCTTATTGGGACATAAATTGCTTAAACAAGAATTAATTTTTATAAGCAAAATATAACTTCTTATCACGCTTCATATAGTACAACCATACTCCTAGCTTCTCTCCGTACAACTGACATGAATGCATGAAGATTAATTCATTTTTAATCAAAATCGAAAGTTGTTGCATTATTAGCATATATGTTTCACTTCATAAAGCACAAAATGCACTCATATCCACTCCTTGTACTTAGGAAACATCAATCTTTTCATGTTGGCCTGGCTGCTAGTCCAAGCTTTTCATTATGGCATATACAATGTATCAGGTGCCTTAAGTCTGCACCCGCGTAAGTCCAAGCTTCCATCCACCCTGTACGGTGGCTTCACTGGACCCACGATGATATGTGCTTTGCAGCACCCATAATTTTTTTTATTTTGGCCTTTTGATAATATCTTTATTCAATATTTTAAATTAGGATCCCTACAAGAAAAAATATTACAAGCACCACCTCATCCCAACGGTCAGCCAAACCTTTTCCTCTTTCCTTCACTATCCCATCTCTCTTGGCTCAACCCGACCAATCCTCTCCAAACGAAATTTAAAAATTAATATGTTTTAAACAGTTTTTAGTTTTTAAATATCCAAAGGTAGAAGCTACTACTATTATTTGGAATAGGGGATAACCTAAAAAGGCTTTATACATCCATCGTATGTATCATTAAGGCTGATATAATGATGAAACAACAGTAGAACACCGGTGTCTCGTTATGTTGCGGTCTCAAAAGACTACGGACTAGTCATGTCGTTCTCCAACATAATTGCAGTAGTATTATCGTTTTATCAGTCGCTACATAAATTGCAGTAGTATTATCATTTTATCAGTCGCTAGTTTGTGCCCCATGTGCCCACCATGTGATCAAGAAGTATAAAAGAAAAGTATAAAAAAGGTTGCTCAATGGCAAAGCCGAAAGGAAAAAAGAGAGGGATGTGGATGACTTCACGGTAGATAGGGGTTCTTTTCAATTTTTAAAAGCTATTTTCTACTGTAATTAGATTTTAAATAAAATATCTTTCAAATCAAGGTTTATAAATTAATTGAAGTAGACACTACAACAGCTTTATTTATATCATCTAAAATCGCACACACGGGTCTATTTCTTTCTAGACTCTCTCAATCAAAAACCATAACCTGTAGCCAAAGACATTTAAGGCAAAGCCAAAAAACATGCCCAAAAAATTATGCCACTAGAAAGAGAGTTATGGTAAAGATTACAGCATGATTAGGACATCCGTCCCATCTTTTATCTGTGTATACACCAAAAAAAAATCTACTGGTTATGTGCTGGAAAAGCTAAGAGATGCATAATAAATAAATCTTCTAAAACAATAGAGATGCTCTGCATGTGGAAGAGTTGTGACGATCTAGTACACATAAAGTTTCCAGCAATCCTCAAAACCGTGAGCTTACACTTGGTTTTTAATTCGTAATATTCGAGTACCTGTGCATCAGTGCATGCGTAAAGGGAGAAATCACACGTATCACTTCTCTCGTGGTAGAAGGGCAAAAGGATATACAAATGGTAGATGCATGTTAGTGAGCTACCGGGAGGATGATGGTATTTGAAGGAGTTACAAGATGGATCATAGGTGCTGTAGCATTTTACATGGCTTTTTGCTAACTCAACCGGAGCAAAATATCTTAAAAAAAGGAAAGAAAACATGACCTAGCTGATGCATCCAAGGAAAATGTGACGCTTAAGCCTCAAGTTTTACGTGCCGCTCGACTGGACTAAAATAAGCTAACTTATAACTAAAATTATACTGTATCTAGCTAAAATTATATTGTAACTGATGGTGACTTATTTGACGTAACTAAATTTAAAAGATTTTAAAAATAGAAAAATATGTTATCCTATCATGGACAATGAAAACGAATATGAGAAAAAATCGGTACAAAAACTTAGAAAAAGTCAAAAAAAACTAGAAAAAAAGAAAATATAGGAAAAATAAAAAATAAGTTAGAAGTCAGAAGTTTAAGTTGAAATGAGTAAGACTTTACGCATCAACTACTTCATAATTTACCTCTGAAATGGAACTCGTCAAGGATTTGACGCACGAGTGCGGCTCTACCCGTGACTGGCTCTTCTTTGACCCCCTAATTAACCTCACAGGCTCACAGCCACACTTAGTAGTAGAACGTAGGGGTTGTTGAGCAGAGGCGCAGAGCACTCGAGTTTTTTTTTATCGCCGGGCGAGCTGCGCCCCACACGGCCACACCCGCGGTTTGAACACAGGCGCGCGGCGGGGCCCGCCGGCGCCCGCGCGTCGCCGCCATGCCTCACGGCGATAATCCGCGGACGACGTGCGCGGGCAGGGACGCGACGCGGGTAGAAATAGCCGCGCGCACCCAAAAAATACCCAGCCCCGCTTAGCGGAGACATCCCACTCTAGGGCCACCACCTCCTGTCTACCCCCCCTCTCTTCCTCTCTTCTCTCCCCAGCGACCTCCCTCTCCCTCCCTCTGCACAACCCCTGCGTGGGACGGCTTGAGCTGAAGGGTTCGACCTGGGAGCGCGGAGAGGTACGTGCGTCCTTCTTCCCTGCCTTCTTGGTAGCTGGTAGGCCAGGGCTTGCGTGTGGTGTGGTGAGGCGCAAGAAATGGATGCGAAGCTGCTGTCTTTGCTTAAGCCTCGGCTAGCTAGGGGATTCTTGATGTTTGGCTGTGACTAGCGGTTTGTGTGAATCGATGTCCAGTTCGTTTTCTTATGAGATACGGAGTTGCACAAGAGAAAAGAAGCTGCTTTGAGGGCTTTTTTTTGTTAGTTTAATGATCAAATCTCTGCATATTTTGCAAGCTTAGGGGCATGTAGAGTACTCGTAGGACCTCAATACTAGGACATGGCCTTCCTTGTGAATCTATGGAGATTTTTTTTTTGAGACCACGTCAAATTGTTAGGAGCGCCGAGCGCACGAGTGGTGTTTAGTAAAATTCTTGATTTGTGCTAAACCATGACCAAACACGGCAGATCTAGAAGCTTTTCGCTACTGACTTTCGTGATTTATTTAAATGGGTGTTAATCTTGCGCCGAGGGTAGTTGAGCCGACGGGTCAAACTGCTTGTGCAGGCGGTTTGGTGTAGGAAATTATTAGACGAGGATACTTTATGACTCGTCTACAGCCCTCTGTTTTGTCTGCGCACTGGCTGGTCATACTTGTCCAGTACGGGTGCTCTGAAGGTTGTACGATGTCAATCATGACGCTGTTCTTCGGTCAGCATTACAACACACTACTTCGTTCAGTTCTGTCGGTAGGAACAGGATGCCCCACTGTTGGTGGTATTGCCATGATCTGGTATGCTAGTTTTTTTTATACTGTTTCAGGACAATTACATATGTAGTTTCCTGTAATTGGAAGAACGTGTACAAGATTTAGTCCCAATTTTACTGACCAAGGTTAACAGTTGAGTCCCTTGGCATGCACACTTTCTTCCTCCCCGATCAGTTTCACTGATATGGTGTCTTATGGCTTCGAAATTTACACTGATAAAATGGCTGTATGTTGCCTTCAGTGAAGGGAGCTAGTCTAGCAATAATGAGGATTTTCTTTCATAGGATACAGTATATTATTTCCTGTGTCTGAGGTTTGAGATGTTTCATGTATACAATAGAAATTGTGGATTTTCCCAACTAGGAATGGTTAGTTAACTCAGTACGTGCATGTCTTTATGAAGCTAACACACCAAATATATTTCTGTTACTGACAAGGCTATGTTTGTTTCTCATATTTCAAAGTCAAGCTTCAGTACCAGTTTTACTATTCGAGTTGGGAACTCTGTATGTTATTGTTCTTACAGTTTTTCTCTCTTGTTGCAGATTTTGTTTCATCTGGATTTCTGGACTACTACTGAAGGACTAGGAGACATCAGCAAACAAACTACAAAATTTTCCTTCCAGTTGTTCTGTTGATTTGATCCCCTTGTCGTACCAAAAGCACTTGATAGCATGGAGTAATTAGTGCGTCGGGCTTTTTTTAGTGGACCAGGATGGCTGATACTCCAACTTCCCGAATGATGCATCCCTTTGGCAACATACCAAGGCAGAATCCAAAACAATTCCAATATTCAAACAATCCACAGCACCCTTGCCACCCCTATCAGGCACCTTCAGACACCCACGCTATACCTCAACATCACTATAGCCTGAAGTCCCATTCTCCGGATGCTGGTTCTGAAAACCAGGTTACTCCTAAGCGGTACACATTTGACTCCTCTGCGGCTGCTGGTTGCATGAAACATGATTCCCCCTCCAGTCATAGTTTCACTCCCAGGAGTGGCAGTCCTCAATCTCAGGAAGACAGTCACTCCGACTCCACGAACGGATCTCCTATAAGTGCTTCGTGCGTCACTGAGGATCCTAATGATCTGAAGCAAAAACTGAAGGATCTTGAGGCTGCAATGCTTGGGCCAGACTCCGAGATAGTCGATATCCTTGAGAGCTCTGTGGCAAACCAGCTTTCACTGGAGCCAGAGAAGTTGGTGCGGATGATGGGCATTCCCAGAGGCAGCTTGAAGGAGCTACTGATTGCTTGTGCTAGAGCAGTGGAAGAGAAGAACAGCTTCGCCATCGATCTGATTATTCCGGAGTTGAGAAAAATGGTTTCGGTATCTGGTGAGCCAGTCGAGAGGTTGGGAGCCTACATGGTGGAAGGGCTTGTTGCCAGGCTTGCCTCCTCCGGCAACTCGATCTACAAAGCTTTGAAGTGCAAAGAACCAAGGAGTTCTGACCTCCTGTCCTACATGCATTTCCTGTATGAGGCCTGCCCCTTCTTCAAGTTCGGTTACATGTCGGCAAACGGCGCGATCGTGGAGGCTGTCAAGGGAGAAGACAGGATTCATATCATCGACTTCCATATCTCTCAAGGGACTCAGTGGATCTCTCTCCTCCAGGCCCTTGCAGCCAGGCCTGGTGGACCACCAACTGTGAGGGTCACAGGCATTGATGATTCGGTATCAGCTTACGCGCGAGGCGGCGGGCTAGAGTTGGTTGGGAGGAGGCTGTCACACATCGCTGGCCTGTGCAAGGTGCCTTTTGAATTCCATGCGGTTGCTATCTCTGGCAGCGAGGTGGAAGAGGGACACCTTGGAGTCATCCCTGGGGAAGCTGTCGCGGTGAACTTCACCCTGGAGCTGCACCACATTCCGGATGAGACCGTGAGCACGGCGAACCACCGCGACCGGATCCTGAGGCTGGTGAAGGGCCTGTCGCCGAAGGTGGTCACCCTCGTGGAGCAGGAGTCCAACACGAACACGGCCCCGTTCGTGCAGAGGTTCGCGGAGACGCTCGACTACTACACCGCCGTCTTCGAGTCCATCGACCTGACGCTCCCGAGGGACGACAAGGAGAGGATCAACATGGAGCAGCACTGCCTGGCGAGGGAGATCGTGAACCTCGTCGCCTGCGAGGGCGCGGAGAGGGTGGAGCGGCACGAGCGCTTCGGCAAGTGGAAGGCGCGCCTCACGATGGCCGGCTTCAGCCCGTCCCCGCTCAGCTCCCTGGTGAATGCCACCATCAGGACGCTGCTGCAGAGCTACTCCATGAACTACCAGCTAGCCGAGAGGGACGGGGTGCTCTACCTCGGGTGGAAGAACAGGCCCCTAGTGGTTTCATCAGCATGGCATTAGCGCTGTGATGTGATCTACCGACGACCTTCCTTGTAACTTCGCCGTTTCGTGGCGAACGTAGATGTATGTTTGGTTGGACTGTAGGAGGATATGGTGATACGGGTATGGAGAAGGATAGCTTATAACGTGGCGCTGTAATACCAATGGTAGCATGTAGGGTTAAAGCCTGAATAAGGCTGATGAGGTGTAACACAAGTTTGGGGGTATATGTTTCGGTTTCAGACGTCTTATGACAATGTTGTTGCACTCTGCTTAATCAGCATTATCACCTACCATTTGACTAAAATCCTTGAAATGATGGCTAGCAGGGCAGAAAATGAATAGGATGTACATCCCAGCTCAACCGGTACAAATCCAGCCGACGGAGCAGTCGTAGGTGTGAAATAACAGATCTGATTCCATATGCATGGCAATGGCACCATTTATATGCAGGGAAAATAAAAGGCTATGCCAGACAGTTCAGGAAACCAAATTATCATAATCTATGTTCTATCCATATTCCAGTAGAGAAGAGAAGACAGTTCACAAAACCAAATTATCATAATCTAATTAATCATAACGGGTTCACTGTACAACGAATGCAGGGCTGCAATGCCACATACAACAAAGCCTTTCCCGCTCCGAAAGACCCATGCGTTGCTGCAGCTCGCAGGTATAGCTTCCCTCCGGTTTAACTGATGTGTGAATGATACACAATTGAGAATCTTGCTGAAGAGATTGTCAATACAAAAGCATTCTTGGTAATATATGATTCTTGGAGCTATAAGCATTAGTACTCTCTCATGGACCCAGGACTAAATTGCCAGCACTGCTGTAGCATAAGTTAGCTGAATGGTCCATCTGTGTGGCTTTGAAAGTAAATCCTTCACTACCTTTTCCTTCTCTGGAACCATATACAATGTTTGCTGCATTTCCGGGTACTGTCGGAACTGGCATTGCTGGAAGTCCCATGCTACCGTACACAGAAGCCATGGGTTGCATTTGATGCTGCATCTGATCAGGAACCGAAGACTGCATTTGGTTTGTGGCGTCACTGTGGTTCGGGCTAATTCCAACACCAAGGTCAAGACTGATAGTGTCACTTTCGGCCGCTTGAGAATATTGGTTGGTGAATGTCCTGGCTTCACATGCTCTCATCATGCCACCAAGGCCAGGCATATTGCTGTTAATCGGATGCACAACAGTCCTCAAGGGAGGTGTGGACATCTCATGGCTTGCATTCCTGGCAGCAGGGACTTCATGGTTATGTTTTCCTTCATATGTTGTTATCACTGATTTAGGATCATGTGATGCCCTCTCAACATGCTTCCTGACAGGGCATCCTGTGTTTGTGCACTTGTAGTAACTCCTGCAATCAAGAACAAAATGAATACACGAGTACACTGCCTAACATGTGCCATCCCCAACAGAAAATTGAGTTGCTGATCGCCTAAATATGGAACACATCCATCCATTCAGAAAGTGATGAGAAATATGAGATTATCTTGGACCACTAGTTTGTAAGGAAACACTAATTGCCTTAGCAGAAGGCCAAAGTCCAATGATGCCCTTAAAAGCCTTACTCCCTGGCGTTATTAAACCGACAAAAACTCATATTAAAAAATGCATGTTCTGGGGCTTCGAACCAAATACCTCTCCCTTTCACTACTGCAAAGAGCTCCAAGACCAACTAATTGCCTCCATTTGGTATACATAGGAATAGCATTTTATATGGTAGAATGTAACAGTGCAACATTACTCTCTAACTACAAGTATTGAAAGGCCGGGGCATATATGTTGTAGGCGAGCCCCGGCCCCTAGGACTGTCGGGAGTATCTAGTACACCCTAGCGAAATATGAGCACGTATATAGGCTAGGCATCTGAGTTGTACCTCAAAATGTATCATAATGCCCTCCCTTAGCCATGTGTGTGGAGGGGACATTATAGGGAATTGCCTCCTATTCCCCTCTATATATGGCCTCATGGGCACTTGTAAAGGGATCTGATTCACTCACAATGAGATATTCTCTCTACTCACTCTCATATACACAGCATGTTTGGCTCCTCTCGGTCCTCAAGACAAAGGGTTAGCCTCGATGATATTGTTATGAATATTGTGTGTATTGATATGAGACCCAATGGGTCATATATATAGGAGAGTACAAGAGATATAAGGAAACAAATAAGAGTCCTATTCTATCTCTAATACCTTATCTCTAATACCCTTAACACCCCCCCCCCCCCACAAATGCAAGGCGTATGCAATAGCATTGCATTTGAAAAAGGGTTAATACTAAAACAAAAAATATCCAACATCCGAGTCGTGATAAAGTCGTCGTTGCGTGCAGTCGTCGAATAAACTGTCAAATCAAGCCAAAGAGGAATAGATAGAAGCATGACGGCACAGATCGAAGCCTGAGACGGCAGTGGCGCAGTGCACAAGAAGCGCAACGGAGGCGCAGTGCAGAAGAAGCGCGGCGGCGCAATGCACAATAAGCGCAACGGAGGCGCGGTGCAGAAGAAGCGCGGCGACGCAATGCACAATAAGCGCAACGAAGGCGCGGTGCAGAAGAAGCGCGGCGGCCTCATAGAGACTTCTACAATCTGCAGCCATGCAAAAGAAAAATTCCTACACTTATATGACTGACAATAAATTTGTGGACTCGCACGGCTTGGACGAACGAACGAGACTACGGATTTTGGATGGACGCGACGAAAGACTAACAAAAAAAATAACTGAAGACTGACTAAAACAAAATAGCAGTTGAAAACGTCCCACTCCCTCAAAACCGACAAAGCTTAAAAGCCACAACCGACCGGCCAAAACCGACCGGCCAAAACCGACCGACCGAGAGCGAGCAGAGCAGCCCACTCGGGACCGAGAGCGAGCAGAGCGGCCCACTCGGGCGTCACCGAGGCGGAGTGGCCAACTGGTGGTGCGGCGACCGGCGGAGCGGGGTCGGCGACGAGCGGCCAGCCGGCGGTGCAGCGACCGGCGGAGCGACGTCGGCCTCGAGCGGAGTCGGTGATGAGGGCCGGCGGCGGCCAGATCCGGTGCGGGAGAGAGGCGCGGCGTCGGGAAGCGGCAGCGCCCGCATGGAGCAGCGGCACATGGCCCGGAGGCAGCCGGATCCGTACGGATCTGACGAGGGGACTCCTCCAGGCAGCGGTGCCGAGCGGTGGAGCGGGCGCGGGGAGACGCGGCGACGGCGCGGAGAGCCCTGAAGCCGGCGGCGGAGAGCCCGGATTGGGGACGGCGACCGCGAGCGGCCGGAGAAGGCCGGTGGTGTACGGCCCATCCAGATCAGATCTGGTGCGGAGTCGCCGGGTCCGGTGGCGGAGAGGCCGGAGTTGGAGGCGAGCGGCGGTGGAGGAAGAGCCCGGCGACCACGACGGGCGGCTTCTTGGCGGCCTCGGGCGAGCCTGGATCCGTCTGGATCCAAGCGGGACGGCGGCCGAAAGCCACTGCAGAGTCGGCAACCACGACGGATCCGGGATGGTGACCACGGCGGCTAGGCGAACGGCGGCCGGATCCAACGGGTCTCGTCGGTCGGATCTGACAAATCCGGCGACGGCGGCGAGCCGGAGACGAGGAGGCGATGACGTCGTCGAGCAGCGAGCAGCCCAACAAGATAGCCGCCCCCGGGAGAGGAGATCCATCCTCCCGGGGGAGGCGACGGCGGCGGCCGGCAATGACCGGCGGCGGCCGGAGCGGAAGTAGATCGAGGTTAGGGTTTTAACCTTGCTCTGATACCATGTTATGAATATTGTGTGTATTGATATGAGACCCAATGGGTCATATATATAGGAGAGTACAAGAGATATAAGGAAACAAATAAGAGTCCTATTCTATCTCTAATACCTTATCTCTAATACCCTTAACAGATATGACAGTTGGTGCCGGCCCTAGGGACTACCCGAAAAGCTGCGTGAGGAAGAGGTGAAGGAAGACACCTCTATGGGAGCATAGCGTACAAGGAAAGCTCCAAGCTTCTCCACATCTGCTTCGGACTTCATCGCGTCCACCTCATCCCGCGCTTCGCCGCATCCACCTCTGGGTCCAGCATCTGGATCCGTACTGTTGCACCAGACTCACCCTTGTCACGTAGCGCTTACAGCTTCGACGGCTCAGCACGCGGCCTCGCTGGGTCGTCCAGCTACATGGCGTTCACTACTCCACTCCATCATGTCATTCGGAGCTCTCGTGTTTGGCTTGCGTCAGCTTGCCTCAATAGCATCTGGTTTTGGGCTCCATCTAGGGTAGCTTCATCGACTGGCTCCCTACGTTGTCCACGTTGCTCAGGCCACCGAAGGGCATCGAAGATCATGGCTTCGCACGACCCACCTCGCGTTGGAGGCCCAGACCTTCGTACACAGCCCACCTTGATTGTGGGTCGAGATTCGACCTCGCCAAAGGGGCCCACACCTCACTCGGGCTCCGATGGGCATGCGGATCAGGCTTGGCGTGCGGAGTTCCACCTCATGTGAATTGGGCTAAAGGCTTTGATGAGCTCACGGGGGCCCGAAGGCCTCGATAAGAGCACATAGACCTACCTCTCGTGTGCAGGCTCAGAGGCACTGGGAGGCCCAAAGGCTTCAGTAGGCCGTCAAGGCCAATCTATGCCCCTCCGGGTGGCCCACCTCACAGGCGAAGGCCTGGAGCTTCGACAGGCCTGCAAAAGCCCATCTTACTCGCAGTGGCAGGCTTCGACGGGCCCACCACGCTCTAATGGCCTCGCGCGGGCTCCCTTGGTAAGAGCAATGCCTGTTCCTTTAGTTACCTTTTATAGCAAAAATATTTTATATGCCTAGTGGATATGTGATTTGAACTAGCAATCTCTTGCGTGGGGGCGCTTAACCTCCACTTGGTAGCCACGAGGCCATTTTGGTGGATGAGTAACGGTACAGGAACATTTATATTTATTAATTTTAGAATAGTTGCATGGGCACAGCAGTTAGCATGGTTGCCATTGGTTTGTGCGGCCGCTTGTATTAACTATCCTGCGTCATTTTCGGTTGCACACTCACAAATTACCTGGTTCACCTAATCACTCTTCCCAGTTCATAACACATTTCCTGCATTAATAATATGAGATAATTATGGGTTACACCAATTAATGGGTATGTGTTGAAATGTTGCAGTGTTGCACTAGTGTAGGCAAGATTTTAATGCAACGAGACAAGTTAACTAGCATGTACTGGCTAGATCGCATCCATGTTTTGTTTGGCAATTACTTTTGCTAGCATGGTCTCTAACTCTCTAGTTGCTATGAGTATTCCTTTATGCCATTGCTTTGATTTACTTCCTACTCAAATACAAAACTACACAACACGTGGGCTAAGGAAAAAACCGTCGTGCATGTCTCAAGAGCCACAATGTTCACCTTGATGACCCACACGAGTGCTCAGTGTATAAACCAAAAAACCACCTCGCATGGCCCAAGAGTCCCCCATACACCCCGACACCCCATGCGAGTGCTAAGTGTAAACTAAAAAACCGCCGCGCATGGCCCAAAGGCCTCGGCGTATACCTCCATGCAAGTGCTTGGTGTATAAACAAAAAGACACCGCGCGTGGGCCACGAGCCATGGCGTACTCCTCGCAAGCTCTGACCACGGTGTACAAGCCAACTCCGGTGGCATATATAAGCCCACCACTATGGCACGAAAAGCAAAGAATGCCCAAGGGCCCCAGCATCCACTATATCGAACCCCGCCCTGAAGGCTCCGCCTCGTTAGGAGGACCACCTCCTACACTCCACTGCACAATATTTTGCGCTCCGTCGTGCAACACCCTTTGCCTCGCAGGCTATGCCTTGGCGACTAGGGAGTCCCCACGTTAGAGGCTTTGCCTTGGGAGCAGGAACTCACATCTCGCGCTCCAGTGTGCACAACCCTTCACCTCGCAAGCCATGCCTTGGCGATCCACCTCACGCCGCGGCGCGCAAACCCTTCGCCTCGCGCCTTGGCGACCAAAGAGTCCTCGCCTTGAAGGCTCTGCCTCGGTAGCAAGACCACGCACCTTGCACTCCGGCATGCACAACCCTTCGCCTTGCAGGCCATGCTTCAACGACCAGGAAGTGCCCGCCTCGAAGGCTCTACCTCGAAAGTGGGACCTCGGATCTCGCGCTCCGACACACACAACCCTTTGCCATGCATGCCATGCCTTGGCGACCAGGGAGTCCCTGCCTCGAAGGCTCTACCTTTGCAGCGGGACCTTGCATCTCACGCTCCAACGCGCGCAACCCTTCGCCTCGCAGGCCATGCCTGGGTGACCAGTGAGTCCTCACCTCGAAGGATCTGCCTCAGCAGCAAGACCTCGCATCTTGCGCTCATGCGTGCACAATCCTTCGCCTCAGGCGCCATGCCTTGGCGACCAGGGAGTCCCCACCACGCCCGACAACCAGGGTCTCTTGCCTCCAAACCTTCGTGTCGGTAGGGAGACGTCGCCCACCGCGCTCTCCACATACGTTGTTTTCAAAGGTAGGAGGACAGCGCTCAAACACGCCTCCTCTTACATTGTGCATGCCCTCCTTGGGCTCGCACATCGCGCCCTCCTCGGGCGCTATTTTCTATGGTAGGGGGCAGTGTTCAAACACGCCTCCTCTTACATTGTGCACGCCCTCCTCATACATTGTTTCTAAAGGTAGGGGGATAGCGCTCAAACACACCTCTTACATTGTGCACGCTCTCCTCATACACTGTTTCTAAAGGTAGGGGGATAGCGCTCAAAACACACCTCCTCTTACATTGTGCACGCCCTCCTCAGGCTCGCACATCGTGCCCTCCGCGTGCACCGTTTTTAAAGGTAGGTGGACGGCGCTCAAACACACCTCCTCTTACATTGTGCACACCCTCCTCGGGCTTGCACACCGTGCACTCATCATGTGCTATTTTTAAAGGTAGGGGGCAACACTCAAAACACGCCTCCTCTTACATGTGTAAGCGCCCTCGTCGGGCTCACACACCACACCCTCCGCGTGCGCTGTTTTCAAAGGTAGGGGGATGGTGCTCAAACATGCCTCATCTTGCACTATGCACGCTCTCATCGAGCTCACACATCGTACCCTCCTCGTGCATTGTTTTCAAAAGTTGGGGGCGGCGCTCAAACACGCCTCCTCTTACATTGTTCATGCCCACCTCAGGCTCACACACTGTGCCCTCCGCGTGCACTACTTTCAAAGGTAGGGGACGATGCTCAAACACACCTCCCCTTACATTGTGCAAGTGCCCCAACACGGGCGTTATGAAGAAAGGTTGGGGGGACGACACTCAGATTCACGTCCTCGGAAAAGTCAAGCATTGACACGACTTCAACTAGTGAGATTAAAACACAAGGCACAACACATCACTTAAACACCATAGCGGCAAAGTACATTGTGCATTACAACACACACCAAAGACAAAATACAAATTCGCCTTCGCAAGTTATCTCCACACATTAACCCTCCGTGCCACATTCGCTAAGATGAACAACGTGCCAACGCTCACCTGCGACAAGCATGACCTCGAGTCACCACCACGGCTCCACTTCGATGCACTGCCTGCTCGAAGGCCACGCCTCGGCAAGGCAACTCAGCGTCCACAACTAGTCTCTATGACTGCTCCGACACACTGCCTGCCTCAAAGGCCATGCCTCAGTAGGGCGGTCCGGTGTCAACTAAGTCGCCACCACGACTCCACTTCAACGTACCACTTGCCTCGAAGGCCACTTGCCTCGTAGTGTGGCCCCCACATCAGCGATTTCACTTCTACACCATCACTACTTGTGGACCTTGGGTATCCCGTCTCCTGAGGGGCCAAGGCAAAAGCCTATTGTGTCTACTTGCCCCTCGAGAACTTGGAGCTTGCAGATAGGGGAGTATTGTTGCTGGGGAATCCCAACCCCTATGCTACGACAGTATATACACGTAAGCACATCAATATAGGTAGGGATGGCAACGGGGCGGGATGGGGGGGCAGCTCCGCGCCCCGCCCCCACGAAGCTTGACAGGGGCAATGCGCCCCCGTCACCGTCCCCCGTGGGGATCCCTGCGAGGATTAAAAAAGTATTTTATATATATTTAAAAATATTAAAGTGGCTTTATTAATTATTTTATATATACTTTTTTTTATAAAAATATAGCTTCAAAACATAAACCATAATGTATAAATGCACATTTTGTCCAAGTATATAAAAGAATACATATTCTACATTATATAAATAAAATAATATATTTAGTTTTTGACGAGTCCCCATGGGGGTTCTTTGGCCCCCACCCTACCCCCATGGGGATTATCCCCGCGGGCCCCGCCCCCATGGGGGAAATTGCCATCCTTAAATATAGGATGTTTGATTGTGCCAAAGTTTGCCCTACTAATGTATCAAAATTTTGGGTTACCAAAATTTGGTCATGCCCATGAAGATTTGGCAAAAAAACCCTTGGGTGCCAATGCCAAAATACGGCCAACGGTACCAAATTTTGGCAACCATCAACTTTGAACCAAACATTCCTATAATTCATCTTGCCCCCTCATGGGAAGCGCACCTTGCCTAGCTAGCATCAATTCCAAGGAAGTATATTTAAGCCCTACTCCCCAAGCATTATTAAACTGGCAAAAATTATAATATAATAATGTGCACCTGCACTACTTCGAACAAAAGATCGCCCTTTCAGTAACGCAGACACATAACAACCAACCAATTGCCTTCATTTTGTATACTTAGGAACAACATTTTATATGGTATAATGTAACCATGGTTGTCACGTCACTCTAGCAAGTCGCGGCGAGACCAGGGACTAGGCGTCTGCTATGGCGACAGTTAGACGATAGTAATAAATACAAATAATACCTTGCATAACCTAAAATTAAATAACCATCTAACATAATAGCACAAATTATCTAAATAACAAGGTCGATAATAGCAAATAGCATTAATATGACATATTTCTATTATTTGTATATACTATAGGGGGTTAATTGCAAATGCACATGTACACAACTACACATATCATATGGCTCAGTCGAAGTTACTCCTCTCTTCCTTATCTCCTCTCTCTCTCTCTTACCTTCCCCTCTCTTTTTCTTGCTCTGCTCGGTCGACAGCTCTGGGCTCCTCGGCTCCGACCCCTCTTCCCGCCTAACACCGCCGCGGCCGCCTCCTCCTCCCACCTCTGGCCGCCTCCTCCTGCTGCCTCCTCCCGCCGGCTTCGCCCGCCTCCGCTCTCCTCTGCCCACCCCCGTCCTCCTTCGGCCCGCGCCCGTGTTGGCCCTCGTCCAGCTCCGACCAGCCGCCCCGACTAGAAAAGCTGTACGGGAGACCTCATTGTCCAGCTCTGGGCAACTAGAGTAGTCGTCGCCTTGGCGACAACTAGGCGATGTTGTAACAACAAAACATTACTTTTCAGTTTCTATTATCTACGAACTGTAGTCTTGCAGGGCCGAACCATATAGGTACACATATACATCAATATAAGCTTACATCACGATACGAATGAAATGTATAACATCTTTTTTTCATTGTATGCTATGTTTCCTAGTATTTTTTAATTCATCTGTGATTAGGTGTGATATTTAACAAGAGGGGAAATCATTGTAATAATACCAATGGCTGGCATCTGCCAAATAAAAAATAGACCAAATGGTAAAACAATGTGACAGACTAAATGCATGTCATGGGTGTAGGAACGCCAATGGGCCCAACCCAACTAAAGAGATTAGTTTCTATTTGAGTTAGAGATTAGTTTATATTTGTTAGAGATGCGATATTAGTTTCTATTTGTTAGAGATATAATTAAGATTAGATTCTATCTGTTAGGAGGAGTCCATCTATATAAGGAGACTACCACATGCTATTGGAATTAAAAAAAGAATCAGTTACATTTTCTTCCTCCTCTGCCCATCCCTTGGGCGCACGGGCACACCACCAATGGTGCTAGCCCATAACAGATCGTAATAGGGACTTTTCCATCACCACATTTGATCCACCAATGGTGATAGATGTGAAGTAGCAGATCTTTCATTTCAACCACCATATATCTTTATTAGCTCTGACCACTTAATTTGTTCAAATTCAACCTTGAGCATAGATGTGAAGTAGAGAATTTTCTTGCTCCTTGGCCATTTAATTTCGTTTCTATTATTCCTCCACACAGAATTTATGTTTTTAGATATTACATTCAACCAGCATAATAATCACAGGTTTTCTTGGTGAACGGATAGAATTCGACACGTACATGAATGGTTAAGTATATAAAAATTAGTTATGCCATGGATGTACTGCAAAATATGTAGAATTCAAAGGTTTCTAAGTCTCTGATCAATAGAGCATAATCAGAGGATTATTAGATATTTTACATTACTTTAAAAATATGTTCGCATGTGAGACAAGGAGAAAATTTAATCGTAGAAGTTAATGAAGAAAATAAGTACTGACCGCGGATTGGGATTTCCTTTGACTACTTTCTGCCCATATTTGCGCCAGCGATACCCATCATCTAAGATGTCAACCTCACTAACAGTTTGTACAACAACACGAGGCTCACGGTTAGGTTTACCCATCAGAGCAGCATCGATACCAGCAGACTCCATTTTCCTGTTTGCATAATTGTAGACAAGAAGATTAGCACTTGACAGCAGCGATTCTTTAGAGTGTACCAAGTCCAAACCATGTGTACCTGCGTTTCGACTCTAAATCATCATCCTCAGTAGCATCATCCCCAGGGTAGGGTCTTCCACCTCCAGCATCAATGTCATCATCACTAACTGAACCTGGAACAGGCTCAACCATACCAGCTGAATGTACTGGATTACCAAGGTTGCTAAGAACATTTGAAGACTTATCTGCAAATTAACAGCAAATTCTGAGAGACCCAACAAAATGATTACAAAAAACATTAATAAAGCATCTTCACCACAGGTTTTCCTTTGGTGTATGGACAAACCAATATATTGGTCGTGATGTGTAAGTACAACTCAGAGAACCTCATCAAATTGAGTTTTGTAAAGTTTAAAGCATTCCTTTTTCAAGAATTTGTAGAAATTTGAACTACCTACTATCAATTGTTACTACTACAAGACATTGATGAAAAATAATAGCAAGCAACTCTAAAAAAGCAAGCATAAATGTCAATATAGTTCAATTTCCAAAACCATTATAAACTCCTCACCTTCAGCAGCTGCCACACCATCGTATCTTTCTTCACCCTGGTTGGAAGGAACTGCACCAGCAGCTAACCTCCTATTAGGCTGGGGCTTAGGATGATTGTGACTCCCTTTATAAACAACTTCCGTAATCTGACCATCAAGTGAGCGCTCCAGTAGCTTCTTTACTTCGCAATTAGGATGTGTGCACTTGTAATAGCTTCTAGGGTTTTCACTTCCCTTGACATGCTTCTGTCCATATTTGCGCCAGTTATACCCATCTTCTGTGGACTTTTCAGCTACATTTTCAGACTGTGTCTCCTGCACGGCATTCTCAGAGCTAGTCAAACCAACCATTCCAACAGGTTGGTTCGGAGCACTTGAAACATTCACCGTGAGAGTTGACGCACGTGAACAGAGAGGTCTATTTTCAATCACCATATTGCTAGATGATGAGGCAGGATTCAGACTTTGATTTTGCATAGAAGGCTCATGTTTTTTCAGATCATTGTTAGCAGGAGCCTGCAGTACAAAATGTGAGCATTATAGCAGTTATACAATGCAAAAGTGATTTGTGCATCACATCAACAAGAATTAAGAAAGGTGACAAAGCAAGCATAGGTAGATCACACTAAATCCGTACTCAAAATTTTTTTCTTCAAATGCTTCTGACTTTCTGAGAAGTAATAAATTTGACAGCATATTAATAAGCTCAGTACACACTAAAAAATTTGTTGTTCACAAATTGGCAGCATATTAATATTTGTTGTGGACAATTAATAAAAATTTAACCATTGAAACAAGAAGCTTCTGCTGTACTTGTGAGGGAAGTAATACAGCATATGGAGTAGATCAGTACACTAATTAGATTAACAAGGTAATTCAGGAGGATACAAGATGTTATGAAGTTCTTTTTATATTAGAAAGAAGTAAGGATGCTTCCCATTATACCAACCTAAAGCCACAGAACTCACCCACAATAATCCTTTTGATTCTTTTCCATGAAATTTAAACATAAAATTGGGATTTGTCTCCTTATATTCTGATGATTTCACAAACTTACTGCATATGCGTAACCGCACTAGCAATCCTTGAGTCTCACCCAGCAAAAAAAGAAGTTTCGTCACTCTATTATAACCTATTCTCATCACGAGGATCGCATTTCACATTTGCCACTAATAGCTTGTTTTCAGGCTGAGAAGCCCTGCTATAACCAAATCATAATAAACTTGGTGTACTTATTCAGAATTAAATTTCTAGACATATCCAACCAATATGGGCATTTAACATGTCAAATCACTGAACCATGGAATAGTAACAATGTGGGCTACACCCAGCAATAGTGGGCACCTTATAAAAACCAACAGAGCGAGTACCAAATTACGACTATTATGATTGTTACTTCGGTGAAATCAAGCATGTCAAAGGGCTGGAAGAGAATAGAATGGAAGAATTGATTTTGGATTCAAGAACCTAAAGATATTTTGATATCAAGAACTGGAATCCCAGATAGAACCACTAACTAAAATGCAATACAATGGACCCAATTGGCAGCATATTAATAAGGTCAGGTTCAAACGATTCAACAGCTTCAGGTCACAAAAACAAGGTGATGTAAAGTACATTTGAGCCTTAACATCCTTTTGCATTTATCCAAGATAAAGTCCAATTTATTTTTGTGAGATCGTATATAAAACAAAGTGCTTAAATTTTCTTTTGCTTGTCTACAAGATAAAGTACAATCAATTTTTGCAGGTCACATACAAACAAAATCTTTAAGCCCTTAATCAAGTACATGCTGCTAAAGAATTACACAAGTGATCATTCAAAGAAAAGTTCCGTACCACTGGTTGAGAAGATGAGTTGAGATGAGGCTTGAATTCAAAATCCCGAGAACCCCCATCTTCATGGGCACCACCAACTGATTTATCCCTAGGCGAAGGCAGTATGTCCAGATGAACACTCTTGTTCATAATTGCAGCCGCGCTCAATGTACCAGTTGTAGGAGAGGGTTCAACCTAAACAGAAAGTTTTATTAAATATTTTTTAAGCAGGGTAACCTCTATAAACTTTTGAACACCCAACAATGTACAATGTCATAGCCTACAGATTGCACATCATCTTGTAGAAATTATTTGTGTAATGTGTAATACAGTATTTAAGCCCTGTGAAATGTCTTTTTTTAGAAACACATGTCAACTGAATGCTACCTTCATAATTCTTCCTTTAATCAGAACCTGTTTGCCAAACATCCTATGCTTGAAAAAGGAAACATCGAGAAGGAGGTTGACAAGAACAAGAAACCCAGACAAAGCAAGTAATAATGATGCTGTAAGCAAGTACCCTATGCTCACCAAGCAAGGCAATTTCAATTTGTGGGTTGTCACCAAGAGGAATCAAGACTACGAATACAACATCTAAAACCAATTTCAGTAACAATGAATGGGTCATCCCTAATCCAAGCCAGCAAAAATGGACTCTTTCCCTCCCGCAACAGCTTGGCACTTTCCTTACGGAAGAGTACCCTTAGCACACCACCAGTACAATACCAGGGGACGTTTCCTTAAAATAGGCCCTCTGAAGCCCCCCCCCCCCCCCCCCCCCACAACAGAAATGGCAAATGATGATTTGTTCCCGGAGCCACCAAGTGTGCGCAGCACAGAATAATCCCCCCAAACGCACAAGCAACAGCTCCCACCTCACTCCACAGCAAATCGACGGCGCAGGTACGCCCCAAAAGGAGAAGCAGAGAGAAAACAACAATATCCCAGAAGTTCCAGAAGCCGCATGGCACCACCGGAAATGCGAAAGCGCGCAGCAAAAGCGCATTATTCCGAGGCCACGAGCAAATTCCGCGGTGCAAATGTCTCATAAACTAGAGCATAAAGCTAATGCGCATCGGAGAACCTCTTTTCCCCAACTCAAACTAACCCCAGCGTGACATGGACGCCGTAGAATTCACAGATCCCGCGGTAATAACCAGTGGGGAGAGGTGATAGGTACAACGAGGTAGTAATCACCTTGAAGTTGGTGAGGAGGACGGGGGACTCGAGGAGGGCGGAGGGACTGAAGCCGGCGGGGATGGTAAGGCAGGGCTCGCGCGAGATCGGCAGCCGCGCGGGGGACATCGCCTTGTACCTCGCGCCGGCGCCGGCGAGCGCCGCCACGCGCCGATCCGCCCGGAACGGCTTCTCCGGTGAGCTCCCAACGCCGACGGGAGGGTCTCCGGAGCTAGGGTTTGGCGAATCGGCCATTGGTGCCGGGTGTGGAGAGAGGTCTGAGTGAAGAGGAAGGTGGTGGTGGTTTTGGAGGCGATGGTGGGAGGGGCAGTTTGGGGAAAGCGGGACCGTCCGGTAGCGACCGAAGGCAGCGTGGGGTGGGAGGCTGCGACTCGTGTTGACTTAATAATTAATTGGGGACACATAAAATGTCCCTTTTGCCCCTGTGAGGTGCGCGAAATTGCCGGGCTGGGTACGCGAGTCCGGGGGAGGGGTAGCGAAGCAAGCCTGGTGTGAAGTGAGCAACCGCGGCACGAAACCGGTGGTGGGATCCGGGGGCAGGGAGTAGCGACAGCGACCCGGCTGGCTGCGGGGTTGGGCCTTTGGGGCACCGGGGCAGGCCTTTCTTTGTGTTTCTGACGGTGGGCCTGGAATGAAGTTGGTCCCACCGTCCGGTAGTGGTTAATATAGTGGGTAGGTATGGTGAGTGAGGCTGGGAATGCGGAGGGTGAGATAAATGTGGGTTTTAAATTCTGCATGGGATGCTTGTCAGAGTACCTCATCATCATCTTGAAATTGAATGCAAACTAAGTAGTTAGAGTTGCACGTTGGCGAATGTTTTTATTGTGGTTAAATTGATTCTAGTTACTCCTTCCGTTTCACCGCATTTGTGCACGGCTTAACATGTGTATACTAAGGTCCTGTTTTCTAATTTATTTTTTATTATTTTTAAATTTTATCTTTTTTTAGTTTTTTAGCTTTTTTGAGCTTTTTGCCAGTTCTTTTTTCCGTATTCGTTTACATTTGTTGGTGATGGGCTAACATAATTTTTCTATTTTTAAATTTTTTTTAAATTTAGTTATGTCAAATAAGCCACTATCAATTACAGTGTAATGTTAGCCAACTACAATACAATTTCAGTCATAAGCCAGCTTATTTCAGCCCAACCGAGCAATACCTAAATATTGGACACTAGGTGTTGAATACCTAAAATTTTCGTATATGTATCGTACTAATTATATGATCAATAGCTAGTACACACAATCACAACATTAAAATCATATCCATACACATCGCATATATTTAAGTTACAATAAAAGGGTCGAATACATAAGCGATATACATCAAGTTTATAACAAAAAGACTAACTGACCAAATAAATATACGTATCAAAAGAGAGCAGCGGAAGACAAGTAAATAAACTAAAAGCATCCAGCGGTATGCCATCTATACCCCACACGCAACCGACAATGATTAGCCGTAGAATGACCTCGTTGTACCCTCCAGTACTAGGTGTAAAGTATGCATCGTTGAGGACTATTTCTTTATCATTCTCTGAACAACAATTTAAGTAAGGTCGAGTACATTGTGCAGTCAGTAAGACTCGTAATATATTGCAATATAATATATAAATGCAATACTAATAAAGTATGAGGCTCTATGCTACAAGTTATTTTCAACATGAAGCGGTTTTCATTTGCAACATCGATATATAGTAATTTGCAACGAAAATTTAAAGAGTAATTGATATGTAATAAAATAACAATTATATAACTTTAATAAAACTAAATCATAGCCCTCCTTGACTATGAACAATGAATAAATCTCGGCTATAGACATGGCATATACGTCACAACATACCATCCCATCATTTTCAACAAAACCGTTTTGTCAAAAATAAAAACTAGACCCATTGTGGCTACGCCAAGCATGCTTGTGACCACGAGCATAGCTATTAAATAGTTTTATACTCTTAAGAGGTTTTACTAATTTACCCACATGAGATAATTAAATACACTATCAGCCATGACACACTTTCTTAGGTATGCGACGAAATGATTATCATATGGCCATTACATCATCTAGACCTAACCTTGCACCATCCTAATGAATAACAAACCCTCACTTCAGCGATACCCTCCCTTTAGTGAGGCATTCACTGCTGTACCCCCTCTGTCACATAATATAAGTCATCATTCTTGGGAAGCGTTATCCCATAATATACGTCCGTTGCGTAGATTAAAAGTGTAGTTATTGCAATATTTCCACTGTATACCCCTCCTTTAATGTGGAAAAATTGGATGGGTAATTGTAGTATGTCATTTAATAAGGGTATGCATAGTCCAATGATATTAACTCTTTCTTATATTTAGTGTCTCTTTGGTTTGTGTGTATGGTGTGCTTTGGACTTATATTACGAGACATAGGGAGTATTAGCAAGCTTGGTCCCAACACTTTTGTGAAGGGAACCCATATGAGCATCCTACCCTATATGTTAGTCCTAGATAACTTAGTTAGTTAAAGCCAGAGCCCATATATCACATGTGGTTGTACGGTTTAGACTTAGATATGGGGGTGGACACAGTGCTCGAGGTGCTCCAGTGCGGCGGTGGTGCTCGGAGCTACGATGGCTTTGTGGAGGAAGGCTTGCTCTCATGCTAAAACTAGTTGTTGTGTGCTCAGGGTGCTATCCCAAGGCTATAGAGGCTAGCGTGGGTCCAATGGTCACCAGAGATGGCGACGACAAGGCTTTCTATGGTGGCGCCATGGTCGGCCATGGCAACGGCCTAGAAAGCTATGGCCATTGGCCAAATTGACCAGTGTGTGAGCACCAAGGGGTCTTTAGGATGCTCACCGAGGGGTCGGCTAGGGCTGAGATGGTCGAAGACGGCTCATCGGTGATGAGCAGCGGTGACAAAGTGGAGGTGCACGACGTCTGGAGGTTTCGGTGATGGAGATGTTGTAAGAAGGTACACGTGAGCTTTGCGCAGTGAGAAGACCGGGCACACTAGCTTTGTGCAGTGAGAGGACCAGCTTTTCGCAGTGACATGACCGCACGGGCCAGCTTTCCTCAGTGATATGACATGACAACACAGTTTTTCACAGTGACATGACAGCACAGCCCAAGGTTGCGTAGTGAGAAGACCGAATGTGCCAGCTTTCCTCAGTGACATGACATGACGAAGCAGCTTTTCACAGTGACATAACAACACGGCTCACCTTTCCGCAGTGAGAAGACCGAACATGCCAGCTTTTCTCAGTGACATGACATGACGACGTAGCTTTTCACAGTGACATGACTGCATGGCCCATCTTTGCGCAGTGACAAGACCGAACAAGCCAACTTTTCGCAGCGACATGACCGCACGTGCCAGCTTTCTGCAGTGACATGGCCGCACGTGCCAGCTTTTCGCAGCGATAAGACCTCGCAGCCCAGTTTTACCAGCTTTGCACACTATAAAATGAGGTTAACAGGATTTCTCAAAGAATACTATGTAACCAAACCCCACACTACATCATGCTTCCTTCACCACATCGGGATGGACAAAAGGCAGAAGAAGCAATGGGACAAGATGGTGAAGCAAAGGGAGGAGACTCGTGACCTAGCACGGTCAGCTGCAGCCCGCGATGAGAAAATAAGGGCTATTGCGGCCCGAGCAAAACAAGCCCAGCGTGCTACGAGGTCAGCTCCTCGCAATAAGGGGCCCCGTAGCAACAACTCCATCCCGAACGTTCCCACCGAGCGTTCGCTGCAACTCCCACCCGAGGGAGAGACAACGCTCTTTGTTGGTGCAGGGACAAGTGCAAGTTCTTCAAGTCTAAGCACCGCATCAGCCTAGGTATGCGTTACTGGGTTGCACAAACTACTTTAGTGTAACATCCTGAAAAAGTCGAATTCGAAAATATAAAATTTTGAAAATATTTTGCAATATGTTTTGTTGAAATTTGGATTTTGTGGTGATTTTGTGAATTTTGGTGGAGGATCCAAAATTCAAGAAGACTTTGAAAAGTAAAACTACTATGAATAATACCAAAATGAGAATATGTAAATAATAGAAAACTAAAATTTTAAATACGAATCTGAAAAGATGATCCAGTATAATGAGAGAGAAACCTGAGTTAAAATATAAAATCTCATTTTGGAAATCAGGATATAAATAGCAATAAAAAGTGAATGAATAAAAAATACAAACACATATGCATATATATGTGTGTGTGTGTGTATACAAATGGTGCAAGTAAGAGTTTAGCAATGTAGGAAGTAAAACAAGAAAAATTAAATGAGCCAGCAATATTAAAATAAATGAAATTATATATATCCACAAGTGAAACAAAATATGCAACATATTAATATAAATATTATGATAAGCACAGCCATGGAGAAAATAAAAGCTGAAAGTTCAAATGGCATGTAAAAATGAATAGCCTCAAATGTGAGATAGAAACTTAAAATAAAAATCCAAATAGTAAGGTAATGCATGAGCCTAATTTTCTCACCCTTTTATTTCTCTCTTTCACTTCCAAGTGGGCCCCTTCCTTTTTCCTCTCTTTCCTCTCCCTTCTTCTCTTCCACTGCCAGTGGGACCCGCTCCTCCTCTCTCCTTTTTCCCCTGCCGACCGAGCCGGACCCCCCAACGCGCGCAGCTCCTTCTCCTCCGTTTCTTTTCCTCCTCCTCCCCTCATTTCTTCCTTTCTCTTTCCCCGTGCGCCTGCATTTCTGCTCCCCTTCTGCCTTGTCCCTCACGTGTTGCTCTCTGCCCCGAGCTGTTCCATCCCTGCAAAAGCCGCAGTGCGCCGAGCCCCGCACCCCCGTCCGCGCCGAGCCCCACGCTAGTCCATACCCGGCGGTTCTTCACCCCGCCGCGCCGGTCTTTGCCCGGCTCCACCCTCCCTCGTGCGCGCTCGGCTATAAGAGCCTCGCCGTCCCCCATTGCTTCTCGTGCCATCTCTTTTCCTCCCCCACCTCTTTTCCTCCTCCGCCCATGAATGCCGTCGCCGCCCATCCCGCCACCCACTCCCCCTCCGGCGATCTCGTCTCGATTCCCCGCTTGAGGAGTCTCCTCTCGGTGCCTGGAGGCTTCCCTAAGCGCCGGCCGTGGGTCTCCTCCATCCCAGTACGCCGGCACCGCGCGCCACCGTCGCCGGACCCCATCCCACGTCGCCGGTCCGCCACGGGCCCTCTTCGGCTCAGTAGGGTCCACGGTAAGCTTCCTCGTGTCGCCCTCACACTCGCGGTCCTCCCCAACTCCACCCCCTTCCCCCACAGCGCCGGCGCCCCGACCCGTCCCCGCCGCCGGCCGCTCACGCCAGCGCTGGCTACTCCTAACGCCACCGTAGCCCGTGCCGACACCGCCACAAGCTTCCCCGCTCACAAGTAAACCCGTTTTGATGGTTGCCGGCACTTCCCCGGCCGCCCCCCGCCGGCGGCAAGACAGCCCTAGGCCGGCGCCAATTTGCTCTGTTTGCCCCAACCGCGGACTACACTTAGTAACCGCTTCCCTCCGTTAAACCAGCAAATGGGCAATAGCCCAGTGGTAAACTGAGCCGTGTGTTAGTCCACAGATTGTGGGTTCGATTCCCATCCTCCCCCATCTTTCACTCTTTTTGTGCTATTTTCATTTTAATGCATTTCAATTAGGAGATTAACCAAACAAAATTTGAGGAAATCAGAAATTGTTCATGAAAACTAATAAAATCTAGTTAAGATTTTAGAGAGCTTATGTATGATTTAAATTGAGATAGTTATCGTGATAAATAATTAGTGCGCCTTTACTATTTAATTTTAAATCTAATTATTTATTAAAGACATCAATAAGGAGGAGTAGCTTGAATAAATGTCTATATTAAATAAAGATGTGAAATGGATATATACAAGGTACAAAAATTAGTTAGGATATAAAATGAGCTTTCTAAATATTATAATCATAATTTAATTATCACGCGCTCAAGAAAAATAGTAACAATAACCATAATATATGCTTTGACTATTTATTTTAACTCATAATTGTTAACTAAGGGTGTAGAAAGAATATTGTTAGGATGTGCCCCCATGGAATGATGACTTAGCAGGTGAAGGTGGTCTAAAGAAATAAATCATAAACCGTGGCATCCTAGTAAATGTTGTAGGATTAACCATAGCATGGTTTAAAACATAACCATCATCTCTATGCCCCCAAGCAATTAGGAAAACCCTTTTTGACTCTTAGATGATTTTCATATTAAGCCACTAATATTTGGACTAGTTCATGTATGTATAATTAATATGGTTTGAGCAATCATCTAAAAGGCTAATCGTTAATTCAAAGCAATAATAAATAAATATGGCTTTTGGTTAAATATTCAAAAAGATTACCCTTAATTGTAATATATGCACTAACATTTAACATACCATCATTAAACAAACCTGATTGGTAGATTTAATTAAGTAGCTATACTAATATATGAACCCGTATGACAAGCCTTGAGAGATAAATAAATTTAAACTAGAATTAGAAATAAAGCTAAGCCTAATAGTAGCTAAATAATAAGCAAGATAATAATAGTACTATTAATTAAATCTTGTACACTGAAACCTAGGTCTAACCCGACTCATAGAACTTCCTTGATAAATACAAAAATAATAAACGAGATTGTTAATAAAAAGACCAAGTCATCGTATTCTACCGTAGACCCTACCTCAAATCACTCAAATCACCTGTTAACTCATAATAAAACTAAATTGAGTTTATTCGAATTTATTTGGATCTTTTGAGTTATTTGTTTTCATTTGGATTCAGTCGTTTGTCGCGTAATTAGAAATTGGGAGTCGTGAAGATTCAGTGGATCCAGCGATACTAAGCTCGAAGCGAAGATAGAGATCAGAAGCCCAAGATAAAGCGTTGCGTGAGCTCAAGACCGCGGTAAACCGCGCCAGGCGAGTCAATACTTTGATCATGTTGAACCTACATTTTCTGCAAATTACTTTGTTTTAAATTATCAAATTGCATGCTGTTACTTTATATGCAAATACATGTTAATTTAATACTCTAGTTATATGTCCATTGTTTACCTTGAATAATATTACCCCTCCTTTGGAATATTTGAATGTGTGAACCTTGTCACCCTAGCAAAATTATAATAGTAACATTTCAAAAATAAGTCCCTAATTATATGCTATGCTTAGTACTGCATAGATACTCAGGGGGCGCTGAAATGCCCCAAGCATCATTGTCATTTTTAATCATGAGAAATTGGTTTGGACAGTCATGGTGGGAATGACTGGTATATATATTTGGACATGATTATTTTATACTCCCAAAATCCCCAACTTGCTTAAATATCTGGGCGGATTGGTTGGAGGGTGTGAGTGTGGTGCAGTGGATGCACAAAGTGTGGTTTGTGGTAGAATCGCCCAGATACCCTAAGGACTGAATCTTGTCATGTCAACCCGTGTAAAACAGTACAACCAGAAGTCTGTAAAATACAACTTGGCTTAGTAGATTTACCGGACCCTGAAAGTCATTCTCGCAGGAGGAGGTGTGAAGTAGTGCAGGCGGCAGTCTGTGTGACGGCTTGAATGGGACACTCGTGGAGAGTGAAGTTCTGCTGTGGCGGGCTAGCAGGGGACGTAGCCAGCTGCTAGACGTTCAGAAGGAGAACATCCCGCACAACGTATGGGACCCACCGCAAGTGGGAGCGACCCATAGGGTGAAATGATGGAAGGGGCGAGGTACTTTGAACAGTCACTGTGATGGTCTGCTCAACCACATGACTAAGGAATCGTGTGGGGCAACGAGTTGATTGTCTCTTGTGGTGAAAGTGTACAAACTCTGCAGAGTCAAAACTATTCGAATAGTCATGCCCACGGTCAAGGGCGGACATGGGAACTTAACTAGATATAGTTCTATTTAAAAATATTTGGAAAATAGGAATGGAAAAGTGGAGGGCAATGGAAAGCCCTGATTTGAGTTGTCCTGGGTGTCGTCCCAGTGGTAAGTTAAGCGGATATAACGCTGAAAGATGTTATACGGTGTAATGCCGTATGTATGGAGAAATTATGGTGATATTAGGCATATGGTGTGATGCCATATGTATGGAAAATCATGTTAATATTCCTTGAACATTATGTTTTGTTCCAAAGCTGCTAGGTTTCAGGAAATTTCATATTGTATTTCAAATAGTGGCATTTCTATTCTTACAAAATAAAATATGGGAAGAATAACTAGAGTCGTAAGAAAAGAAGATGGCTGTTTATGGTAATTGCATAAAGATATTGGTGGACTCATGTCGATCGTAAAAAGGGTATGATAGTGTGAATTCTGGGAAAAATAAATAGGTGGAGTCTAAATGAATATATAGGCTAGATAGATGATTTAAATGATCTTTGGAGAATTAGGGAGTATAAAGGCAATTGTTGGATTACAACACTAATACTTAGTATAAATTCTTGGAAGATGTTGACAATGATGGGATTAATATGATTTGATCAAATATTAGATGGATAATTTGAACCTTGGGAATTTGGAGGTATGGAAATAACTATGGGAGATTAATCTTGATCAATGATATTCTTGGTGGATATTTATTAGAGAATTCTAGATCTGATCAATGATATTTTTGGTGGATGTATACTAGCGATTCGTAGACTTGATCAATGTCATTCTTGGTGGAGGTACAATAGTGAAGTTGTTAGAGATAGATTATAAGGTGATAAGTGAAAGAGCAAATTATGGTTGTGGATCAGTAACAAAAAGGATTGGACTGTTAGGGATTAGAATACAAAAGATATTGGTAGATTATATAAGTGATATTAGATAAATGATGTCACTAGCTGCTTGGAGTTTTAGGCAGTACTTGTTCGGTGGATTATATAGATTATGATACTAGCTGTTTCAGGATTAGGCAGCATTTGATTGGTGGATTGAACAATTGATGATATTCGCTGTTTGGAGTTGTAGACATCAAACCATATAGAGAGTGTATGATTGGTGGATTAATTAAATGATGTCGCTCTCAGTTTAGAGTATTAGACAGTAATCGATATAGAAGGAATCATGTTCGGTGGATTAATTAAATGATGTCACTCGTTGTTTGGAGTCTTAGACAGCAGCTAATAATGAGAGTGAATCTTTGGTGGATTAAGTCAATGATGTCAATCGCGGTGAGGAGTTTTTAGGTTGCAAAAACAACAATATGATTTAATAACAGAAATGCTACTAAAAGCGATTTATGGCAAATAAAATAACCCGAGCCTCTCCTTTGACAAGCCATGCATACTATTTAATTGCATTCTGTGTATTGGCTCGCGGAGCACGGGGTTGGGTGCTCACGCTCGCTTTTGCGACAAAATTTAGGATCAGGAATCAGATCACCTTGCCTCAGCAACACGACTGGACATGCTGGCGAAGAAGATGAAGATGTTAAGGGCTAGATCGCGAACCTCCAGTTGGCTGCCTGTGGGCATGTCCTGAAGGTCCCACCTATGTGCTTCGTTCTTCCGCTGCTGCAGTTTATGGATTTCGGCCTAATCGGCCCATGTGTAAGTTTAATACTATATTTACGCTTCCGCATGATATGTACTTTGATAATCAGAACTGTAATCTGTGAGCACTATCTACTGATCCAGGGAATAGTGCGGTGGAATCACAGAGGAATCCGGATTGTAATATCTGGGCTCCTACAGCGATGGTATCAGAGCATATCGACTGCAGGTCGTGACCTAGTTAGTCTGATCGTTAATTTCATGCCTAGAAATATTTTTTTAAAATACTATTTCCAAAAATATAAGTTATACTGTTCATTCTTATCTCCCTTAGATGATTCTCTCTCATCTAAATTCTGCCTTAGCCATTTTTACTTCTAAAACTCTCTTACCCCGAATTCAAAACAATAACACAAGAGGGAGTGCTAGTATCAATCAAATTATCCCCAAATACTTTCCCTTTCTGTCTATTGATTCGAAAAGAAAATTTTGATCCTCTTCTCGTACCCTTGCTCTAAAACTTAAGGATAGGAACGTTGAGGATGGTCATGAAGATAAGGTGGTCTCGTTTTAAACGGACTATGCAGATAAACCCGGCGCTCTCTTATGTGTGCTCCCCGAGAAGGCGATGTATTGTTGCAAGATTTCTATTTGGCCCTGTGCACTGCCTTCTTGCCCTCGGGCGATACATTTCACGGTCACACGAAAGCTCATCTCGAAGCATGCACGTGTAGGGAGCGGGAGGCTCGCGAGAAAAAGAGGGAAATGGCGACGAAGGCAAAAAAGGCCGCCGAGAAGTTCAACGCCAAGCGGGCAAGGAAGGGAGAATGACCCCGGTCCACACAGGAGGTCGCACGAGCAGTTGGGTGGATTAGTCACACATGATGCTATATGTTATGCATGTAATCAAAAAGTATGCGACATGTTACTTCCATATGATGAGTTCTTTTGGACTAACTTATGTTTTTTGGTTTAAAATTTTGAATTCTGACTTAGTATAGAGAGAGACACTTATGTGAGATTTTAATCGATATAGATAAAGTCAGCACATTAGCCGATATAGATAAAGTTAGTGTAATGTCTACTATAATCAACTTATAGATTATATCTTAAAAAGACATTATTTAAAATCTAGTTACTGTAAACAAGTTAAAAGCCTATAAATCTGAAAGAAAAAGAGGCATCGTGTCTGCAAATGCAGACATTTGCAACTATGTAAAAGTGATGCTTAACACTGGCTGTCAATAATTCTGAACATCGAATATGCTGCGAGGACCATCACCATGAAAATGCCCCTGCGAAATACATTGTCTGACACTTGATGTTCTTGTTCGGTTCACCTCCGAAAACTGTTGATATCGGCCCTTCTTAGACTGAAGCTGATGGTTTTTGGTTGCAACTGATAGTTTTTGTGCATATTTTTTGAGATAGCCGTGGATGACGAAGATATTACATAGACAATATATACAAATTTAAGCTTGAAAAACTGTTTGAAAAACAGTGGGGCTATCAGGTTGCTTGGTTCACCGGTAAAAGTACGGAAATGTCAGCCTTGCGCAGCTAGGACGGCATAACATTTCCAGTGAGCTAGCCTTAGGCTCCGCTCGGTTGGGCTGAAAAGATGTGGCTTATAGCTGAAATTGCACTGTAGCGGCTGAAATTTTAGTATAGCTAAAGGTGGCTTATTTGGCGTAATTAAATTTAAAAAGTTAAAAAATAGAAAAAATATGCTAGCTCATCACGGACAACGCAAACGAATATGGGAAAAAAAGAACCGGTAAGAAAGCTAAAAAAGCCAAAAGTTCAAAAAAAGACGAAATTTACGAATAGTGAAAAATAAGCCAGAAACTGAAGCTGAAACGAGCGGGACCATAATTCGAGAGTCCCGGTCAAACCTCTTTTTGTAGGATGAATGATCATCTAAAACCCAAGCCAATAACCACCTCTACCCTACGCTATAGTCCCTATTCTTTCAGGATATAGTTAATGACTTTTAGTTATAGTTGATACTTTTTATTTGTGTTTTTTTAATATGGAAACGTAGGGGTGGAACTGTGCAGTGGGTCCCTGTGTCACAGGACATCAGGTCTAAAAAAATATTTAGCAGGGATTAGCATTTTTACATTTGTATGAACCCCTAGGCTAAACTTAGTGCACCAAGTTCTTTCCTTAAAACCCAATGAAGAAAGCACTAACAACCCAAATTCCCAGTGGCTAGCAGCCATCCAAGAGAAGTCTCTACTTCTCTCAGTTCATGAGGCAACTACAGCAGGCCGAACCAGCCCTTGAACCAGCGTAAGGGGGGACTGCAAAAGGCTATATTGTCTATTTGATGATCCTAAAATATGTCACCTCACAGTAGCCCTCGACGCTTGTTCGTCTCGCATGGTTGACCAGGAGATGTGTATCACGTCTGTGCATAGCCGCACCCAGCTAGGCAGCGATCGGTCGCCTACCATCTCGCCGTGGCGTCGCCTGGTACCTATTGCCTCATGCCTTTACCGGCCGAAGAAAGTTTAAGTCCACCTGATCAGTATGTACTTTGCTCTAAATTTCTCTCAATTATTCTAATTTGTGAGTTAGGATTTCAATGTGATGATTGTTGATTGATTTTTGTCAAATTATAGGGTTAAGACTCATGATTTCAATTTTGATTTTTGGAATATTAGCCTAGCGCGTTGCAAATCAAAGGCAAAATTGTAGTATTTAACCGCAATGTCAAGTAACTAAGCTATTGGAAATATTTTTCTATACAAATATCAACTGACTTTTCAATTAATTGGTGATAATTTCGTGAATGATATACTCATTTGCTATGTGGAGAAATAAGAATTGACGAAAATTACTAATGATGCTATTGTTCGTTGCTTTATGAATTTGAAAGGACGAAAATACTGAAAGATAATACATTAACTTACATTTAATTATTCTACTATTTTTTACTCGAAAAATTTAAGTAATTTTGTTCTCTTTTAACAGACCATTGAGGTCAAATTATATATTTTACTACTGCCGACTAACTTTTGTCTGTGGTTTCACTTTAGTTCCTTTAGTTTGTTGTAACTAACCAACGTTACTATCAGATTTTTTATTTTGGTAAGCATTTCGATAACTACTTCTTTATCATCATACGTTGTCGTCGGTTATATTGAAATATTGATGCTAAAAATTATCGAAAACATTACTATTTAGGACATTATTGTTTGAAAACTATATATGTTATATATATGATGAAGTGGTGAATCCTAGTCGTTTTTGTTCTAATTTTGTCCCTGTGGAAGCGAATGATAGAGACGTCGATACGAACAACGTACATAATTTTAAGCTTAGGAACTCGTTTAAAGAAACAAAAAACTAAAAGCTAGAAATCCAAAATAACAGGACCATCCTCGACCAAAATACACCTATCTCACCAAGGCCTTCCTAGCTTTCTGGCTGGCCCACCTGTGAAACAGATCAACGGACGCCTACATGAACGCATGAACCGCGTGCAAACTGGCAATCCGTTTACCACGGCAAAGCGGCAGACAAATCTTGAGAGAATTCACAAACTACGAACCACACACGGTTGCAGCGGCCCACGCAACGACTTCGATCAATCGAACCAACCAAACCACCCAACCGATGCGGCGCCATTGGATCTCAAGGCGCGCGCGCGCGCGCCGCGGCCCAACCCAACAGCGAGGCGCCCCCCCGAAGCTCGGTCAAATCTCCGATACGTGCGTCGTGTATCGGTCGATCGGTTTCGCCTGGTGCAGGCGCGTGCTACGCATCCACCCACCCGCACCGCACCGTCTCCGCTATAAATAGCCGCCGTCCCGATAGGCCGCTGCTTTCCTTTCCTCGCCTCGCCTCGCATCGCGTTCGCACCGCGTCGCATGTCCCCCAACCCGACGCCGCCTCGCCGCGCGCAGGGCCGCACCAGCGGCAGCAGACATGAGGGGGCCATGGCGGGGTTGGACGAGGAGGCGTTCGAGGAGGTGGATCCGACGGGGCGGTTCGGGCGGTACGCGGACGTGCTCGGCCTCAGCTCGGTGAAGAAGGTGTACCGCGGATTCGACCAGGAGGAAGGGATCGAGGTGGAGTGGAACCGCGTGCGGCTGCGCGCCCTGGCGGACCGCGACCCCGGCATGGTCGACGGCCTCAACGCCGAGGTGCGCCTCCTCCTGTACCTCCATCACGAGCACATCATCGGGTTCCACAAGGTCTGGCTGGACCACGACGCCGGCGTGCTCAACTTCATCACCGAGGTCTGCACCTCCGGCAGCCTCCGCGAGTACCGCGATCGCCACCGCCACGTCTCCGTCAAGGCGCTCAAAAAGTGGGCGCGCCAGATCCTCGAGGGCCTCGACCACCTCCACACTCGCGACCCCTGCATCATCCACCGCTACCTCAATTGCAGTAAAGTCTTCATCAATGGCAACACCGGCCAGGTACCCGTGCCAATCTCGCCTAATTGCCTCCACACAATTTCTTCCTCAACTTGATTCCTTCAAATCCTTACAAATTCCCAAAATTTAGAATTAGAATCGTCGTTGTTGTTAAACTCCCTGCATGCAAGCACTATCGCAGCGGACACACAATCGAACGACTACGAAGTCGTTTACGACCATACTTCGTAGCAGCAAGTCGATAGTCGGTTACGACTTACAACCACGAGTACTCGTTACGACTACGAGCACTCGTTTACGACTTCCGACTTACGACTTCCAGCTTCTGACTTATGACTCCTCACTTCCGACTTCTGACCACAAATTCTCAAACACTTGGAGATACGCACGCGACTCTGAGGGAAAACGCGAGGATTTTGTGTTGCTCGACTTTGCAGCTTTTCTGAGGGCTCTATTTACGAATTTAAGCAACAACAAGTATAGATCATGGCCAATATGGCCCTCCTATGCGCACGCCACAACCTACACGATTCGTGCCGTCCCACAACCGGTTATGACTCATGATTACTAACTGAAACTGACAAAAAAGAAGCAACCGTTTCCGCGTGAACGCAGCACACGTGGAACGTCTGACACGCATGACCAGAGGCTATGCCCAACTACTGAGCTCAGCAACTTGATCAAACATCCTAACAATCTCCCCCTTGGTCTAGTTCCCCTTCATGTTGACTGCTCCAATCTTCTCAAGCAGACTCCGAAACTTCATCCACCTGAGAGGTTTTGTTAGCAGGTCCACCAATTGCTCATTCGACTTGACGTAGTCGATGTGGACCTTGCCACTTTCAACGCATTCCCTGATGAAATGGTAACACGTCTCAATGTGCTTGCTCCAGCCATGGTACACCAGATTCTTGCATAGCTGAATTGCAGACTTGTTGTCTACGAGCAGAGTTACATCAGTTACTTCCACATTGAATAGGTTGCTGAGCAACTCCCCGAGCCAGATCACTTGGCATGTCGCCGTTGAGGCAGTGACATACTAGGCCTTGAAAGATGACAAAGTAACAATCCTCTGCTTCTGTGATTGCCAGCTCCTTGGGCTCCCCCTATGAAGAAAATCATACTGAAGATACTCTTCCGGTCATTGACATCCTTGACCATGTTGGCGTCACTGTACCCGACGAGCTTGGCCGCCATTGTTCTTTTAGCATATCGACACCCGTAATCAATTGTCCCTGCCACATAGCGCAGCAGGTGCTTCATAGCGCTGAGGTGCTCGATGGTGTGTGACTCCATAAACCAACTTACGTAGCTAACTGCGAATGCGATGTCTGGCCTTGTGTGTACCAGATGGCATAGGCCTCAAACTATGTTGCGGTAGAACGTGCCATTGACCGAAGGATTTGAGCTTTCCTTTCTCAATTTCAGTCGCTGCTTTATTAGGACATGGATGGAGCTGTAACTGCTCATATCGGCCATCTCCAGTAGCTTGCTTGAGACAGAGTGATCTCGCCCTCACTATGCGTGATCTCGATTTTGATATAATAGCTGAGAGGGTCGAGGTCACTCATCTTGAACTCGGCTTCTATCTGGGCCTTGAATTGATCAATCACCTCCAGACGAGCGCTGGTCACCACCAAGTTGTTGATGTTCACATCCAAGAGCAAACGCAAGTTGCGAGTTCCCCGGGTATACATAGCGTGCTCTAACGAGGTTTGCTTGAAGCCGAGGGAGGTCAACGTGCTGTCGAGCTTGGCATTCCAGGCACTTGGCGCTTGTAAAAGCCCATAAAGTGCCTTACGCAAGCACAATGCCTGGTGCTCACGGCCCGTGCAGATCAAGCTAGGGGGCTATGCCACGTATACCTCCTCTGTGAGGTCGCCGTTGAGGAAGGCAAACTTCACGTCGAGGTGATGTATCGACCATCCCTCATGGGCAACCACCGCCACGAGTGCTCGTTCAGAGTCAAGATGCGCCATGGGCATGAACACCTCATCGAAGTCTACGCCAGCACATTGAACATATCCCTTGGCCACCAGACGCACCTTACGCTTCATGATCTTGCCGTGGGCGTTCTTCTTTAGCGTGAACACCCACTTAAGACCAATTGTACATTTTCTAGCTGGAAGATCAACAAGGTCCCATGTCCGGTTCTCCTCAATTGAGTTCATCTCTTCCTGCATCGCCATCCGCCATCCCTAGTCAGCCTGAGCCTCGGTGATAAAGGCTGGCTCCTCCATCGTCAGCATGTGCAATTCATCGTAGCCGATGAACAACATGGGAGTGCTCTTGTCGTCAACCTTGTCGATGTGCAGCCACATGGCTTTCACATGTCCTACGCAGCTAAAGGTTTGGAGGAAGTGCACGGCTGGCTTCACACCATGATAGGCTTCATAGGAAGTCTTCCTGCTCACACTGCTTGTGAGAGAGTGGTTCAGGACAAAGACATCCGTGGTTACGGTCACCCCCAGTACTCACCAAGCACCTTCCGATCCTTGAGGATTCACCTCACCATTGCTATCACCATCTGGTTTCGGCGCTCAATGACACTGTTTTGCTGGGGTGAATACGGTGTCGTGAGCTGCCATGTAGACTACGGCGCAGTGCTTGGTGAAGTCCATGGAGGTGAAGTCCCCCACGGTTAGTGCGTAGGGCGCGTAGCTTGTGGTCGGTCTCGGTCTCGACTACAGCCTGAAACTTCTTGATTGTGTCGATGACCTAATCCTTGCTTCAGAGGAGAATGAGCCACATGTAACAACTCATATTGTCGACAAGCAAGAGAAAATAACACACGCCCCCATGTGTTGCTGGCTCGACGGTTCTGTACAAGTCACCGTGCACCAGTTCAAGGTGGTCGTTGGCGCAATGCTTGATCTCCTAAGGAAAAGGCGTGCGCCGTTGTTTACCGACGAAGCACCCGTCATAGATATGATCGACATGGTTCACGTGAGGAAGTCCGTGCACCATGCCCATGGCCAACATCTTCTAGAGTGCGACAAAATTGAGGTGCCCAAAGTGGGCATGCCAGCGCTACACCTCGTCATCGACCTGCACTCCTGCAGGCTCAGTCAAATCGGCTGTACCACACTCAGGGTGATCTTGTATAGCCGGTTTGGTGATCTCTTCACCTTGGCGATGAGGTTGCGTTGACGATCACGGACGCGCAGAATGCCATCTTCAATCAGCACGTTGTAGCCGCCCTCATCAAGCTGGCCAACGTTTATGATGTTACTCCGAAGATGCGGGATGAAGTACACGTTGGTGAGGGCATGGTGTCGGTTCCGTTTTCCCACGAAAAGCACAGTGTTGTGCCCGTCGATCTCGACCACCAAGCCGTCCCTGAACTTGACCAAGCCGGTGATCCCACAATCGAGTTCGGAGAACATTGCGCCAGATCCCATCATGTGATTCGACGCTCTAGTGTCAAGAAACCAGGAGGTCTCCTCATGTTCTTCATTGAGGAAAACCGACCTGGCGTGCTCCTCATTGAGGAATACGTGCCCGCCGATGTGTTCTGGCTTAGCGGGCACTGGGGCAATGTCCTCTTCCACCGCTGTTACTTGGGTCATCAGGAGAGACGGCTCATCATCGGTGTTTTGCACCAAATGTGCCTCCTCTTTTTTCTTCTTGAGGTAATCATGAGCCCAATGCCCCAATTTTTTGCAGTACCTACACTCGTACCTCTTGGGGTTGTTGGGCCCGCTGTGAGAATGGCTCTCCTTCCCATTGCTGTAGGAATCTCGCCCACGCCCACCACATGGCCTGCCACAGCGCGCGGAAGTTTGACGGTACTGGACATCGATCCGTCCCAATCGTGTGCCTGCAGTTGTGCCCGCCACTCCTCTGTGAGGAGCAGACGGGTTCCCTTGTCGTTGGCGCCATAGTTGGAGTAGTATTGTTCCACCGCTCGAAGTTGACCCATCACCTCTTCGATTGAGACGACGTTGACGTCGAGGAGCATCTCAATGAAAATGGCCACCTGGAGGTAGTGATCCAGGACCATCCGCAAGAGTTTCTTGACCACCTATTCCTCTTGGATGGGATCACTGAGCAAGTGGAGGTTGTTGGCAAGCCCAGAGATCATCATCGAGAAATCGTCAATGGACTCACCGTCTTTGAAGGAGATGCCACCGAACTCCTTGCGCAGTTGCTGGGCGTTGGATTCGCGCACGCGGTCAACGCCCAACGCAGCCTTCGCCGTGTGCTTGATGGCGAGAGTCAGTAGCATCTCGGCCGGCACGGTGCGGAGAATTGCTGACAGCGCAAGCCGATCGTCGCGGTAGTCTGCGTCGTCGGTTTTGATGGCCTCCAGGGACCTTGTGTCTGGAGGATGACTCACATGACCAGCGCCCAGTCGTTGTAGTTCTTTCGCGTGAGCATGGGGTAGACAACGGACCTGAGGCCTCCTTGACAATGCGCTGGACGACGGGCGCACGACCACCATCGTCACGGTGTCACGGTCAGTGTGGAGGAGGTGAAGGCAAGCGCGAGCGGCTTTGCCATAGAGGAGTCATCGACTGTCTTCCTGGCGGAGGCCACGACGAAGACATGTCTTCCAGATGATCGGTGAACTCAGGCTCTGACACCACTTATTGCAGCAGACACGCAGTCGAACAACCACGAAGTCGTTTATGACCACACCTCGTAGCAGCAAGTCGGTTGTGACTTACGACCACGAGTACTCGTTATGACTTCCGACCTACGATCTACGACTTCCGGCTTCCGACTTCTGACTTCCGACCACGAGTACTCAAACACTCGGGGATACGCACACGACTCCAAGGGGAAACGCGAGGATTTTGTGCTGCTCAACTTTGCAACTTTTCTGATGACTCTATTTATGAATTTAAGCAACAAGTACAGATCATGGCCAACATGACCCCCCTATGCGCAGCCATGACCTACACGATTCGTGCCATTCCACAACTAGCAATGATGTACGACTGCTAACTGAAACCGACGAAAGAGAAGCAACCGTTTCTTCGTGAACGTAGCATACGTCGAATGTCTGACGCGCACGATCAGAGGCCATGCCCAAATATTGAACTCAGCAACTCGATCAAACATCCTAACATGCACGATACTGTTCTGTTCAATTAGGGAGCAATAGGCCGAGAATTTAGCCATTTCAATTGGAATAGATATTTGGATTGGATTTTACATTTGGAATCTGGGTATGGGAGATAGTTTATTGGCTGTTGGTACGTACACTTACCCGAGCATTAGGGCATTAGGGGATTATAGTTTATTGGCTGTTGGTATGTACACTTACCTGATCATTAGGGCATTAGGGGATTAGCGGCGGGTGCTTTTGCCGTTTCCGCTTCTTTTCTGTGGCGACCTGTTGCTCTCGGTGTGTGTGAGAGAGATCTAAAAGCATCTCAAGAATTGGAACCTAGATACATATGCCTGTGACACAGTGAGCTGCACCTTTCGAATAAAGAAGAGAGACAAGTGTTGCTTTCGTGCTCCTGTTCGAATTGAGTTTGGATTTGATTTGATTGCGTTGCATGTGGCTAACGGCGTGAGGGGATTGCTTGCTGCACGTGCGCGCAGGTCAAGATCGGCGACCTCGGGCTGGCGGCGATCGTGGACAAGACCCACGTGGCGCACACGATCCTGGGCACGCCGGAGTTCATGGCGCCGGAGCTGTACACGGAGACGTACACGGAGTCGGTGGACATCTATTCTTACGGCATGTGCGTGCTGGAGATGGTGACGCGGGAGATGCCCTACGCCGAGTGCGAGAGCGTCGTGCAGATCTACCACAGCGTCACCCGCGGCGTGCCCCCCGCCGCGCTCAGGCGGCTCAATGACCCCGAGATGCGCGCCTTCATCGAGCGCTGCATCGGCCAGCCCCGGAACCGGCCCACGGCGGCCGAGCTTCTGCAGGACCCCTTCTTCAGCGGCATCGACGACGACAGCACCGGCACGCTCGGCTAGCGCCGACGACCTCGCCATGCCCGGGGTAGATAGATCGAGTAACGGCATGCATTTCTTCGTGTTAACTACTAGCAGTAGAATTGCGGTGTAGATTCCACACAATAATGCTTTAATTTAAGCTCGAGCGAGCAACCAACCGTGTATAGATTCATGTCTCGGTGGTGCTTGAGTACTAGTTTGGTATGTGACTAATTGTTGAGCTTTAATTTACTCGAGATGAGACGATGTATTTGGCTTTTGACTGTTATAATTCTTTCAAAGAATGGTTGCAAACTAAAGATTTCTCTGAGCTGGATGCTAGTTAAACAAGATTGAATGTAGAACGTGAGACCCAGCCAATATCTCTGGATCTCGTGGTGCGTGGCAGCGCTAGCCTTACAAGCACCGGGTCCTCTTTTGGGTTTCTTTCTCCTCGAAGCGTCGGGAACATGATGGGGCAGCTTCGATGGCAAACAGGCCGTCCAACAAACCCAACACAGAAAGAGGCCGGCTGTCAGAACAGAAATGAACCTTACACCCAAATGGAGAAACGGTACCATACGCACGTAGGGGTTGTCGCCGGTGCGCCGTCTCCGCCTCCGCTGCCGAGAGGCCGAAACCAAGGGCAGAACCACTGGGGCCTTCATAGGCTCTAGCCACATTCGGTGGCTGGGGCCCCTTGGTCTCATCGGCGACGAGCAATGGCATACAGAGCATCCCGCCGTGTCGGCATGCCACCGTGGAGCGAGTTTCCCAGGCAAGTGTCGCAAAGCCAGCGAGCTTGGGCCATTACATGGACCAATCCTACGAGACATCATGCGACCCGTGGCCTATCATGCGGTTTGCGGCCCATGCACCCAGCACCCTTAATCCCACCTGAGGTAATCAACCCTCAATTGACCAATTCCCTGTTCCCATTCGGCCATTCTTCCTCAATCTCAATTCTTAGTCACAGGCTCAGGTAGCGCGCGGGTGTAGAAAGGGGTGCGCGAGCCGCGAGGCCATCGTGCGTGTAGGTTAGATTAAGGGGCGTTGTCCACGAAGGCCACCGTGCGTGTAAGGTAGTGGCTTATAAATTTATATTTCTGATTTTTTTATATTATAGCGGTGGAAAAAATACAGTATCTATTGTTAGCTTTTTCAACATAATTAAATTAAATACAAAAGAATAAAAACAAAAAAAAACTAATAAAATATAAAATAAACCTGTCTACTGTATGATGCTGCCTGCGAATATAGACATGTCCCTACGTGAAGAGCTGAGCTAGCGTCACTGGAGAAGAACCGATCGAAGACGCTGTACCGTATGATGCTGCTGACCACCGATTGGAACTATTAACCCATGAATCAGTTCAGAGAGAAAAAGAGAGAAATCTTAAAAAGAATCCTGCCAAGCTCTCGCACAGGACAGGAGCGTTTCCGGCGTGGCGTGGACAAGCCGGTGCCGACGCGTGGCAGGGTGGGGTTGGTGCGCCTCTGAGTAGGGATGGCAACGGGACATGTTCCCAGCAATCCGTAGGAATTCTCTACTAAAGTAGGTACAATAGAGTGATATAAGATATTTATAAAAAATATTATATTGAAATTTTACTAAGATGGATGAAAGAAAAAGAGAAGAAAGAAGAAGATCGAATGTAATTCTATATACTATAGAAACACGAGTGATTCGCACGTGAAAATTTTTTCTCCAGTAGCAATGGAACTTCGCAAGAGACCGTTTGCTATGCAACCAACAAACAAATTAACTTTGTCATGAAAGAGATAGACATAAACTCGAAGGTGGCAATTCTCTAGATGAAAGGTGGTACATAGTTTGTATTGGAGCAAATAGACGCTTAAACAAACTCTTAAGCTTATTGAATTATATAAGCATATGTAAAATAGTTGCTTGCATTAGAGATTGTGACTTTTGTATAGATGTTTTATGATGTGGTATTATTTCTCTCTCTTTAAGCATCTATACAAGTGTCGTTGCATTAGACATGGCCTAAAAGAATGGGTATGAGATGTTATTCCTAATGCCTTATGCAAGGATAGGGACGGAAATGTCTCCTCCATTTCTGCTCCCATTAGAACCCCGATATACACTTATATACATGTAAATTGATACATCTACATATTTAAAACATATGTATTTTATTTTTGGCCAAATATTGTTTTGATAATATAGTATTATTCTAGTATGTCATGCATTAATATATTTATGTATTTCTACGTAACTTTATGAAAATATCTCAAAACCATTCGGATTTAGTTCGTCCCCGCCAATTTTCCAGTGGGAATAAGGACAGGAGGAAAAACAACTTTATGAAAATATCTCAAAACCATTCGGATTTAGTTCGTCCCCGCCAATTTTCCAGTGGGAATAAGGACAGGAGGAAAAACACCCCAATAATTAAACAGGGAATGGTGCTTGGAGGGTATTCCCATGGAGAATAACCCCTGTTGCCACCCCTATTCCTGCCTCATCCGCACTAGGCAATGTGTGCTCGATATATAAGGAATTTAGTAAACCTTTGCAATCGACATGGCCATGGGATAATGATGCATTCAAAGGACTAAAGATTACGAAAAGACTTACAAATCTTGGTCCATGCTACTGTAGCTCGCCCGAAATATACTGTACTCATATACTGTAAGTTATCCGAAAAAGAAAAGAAAGAAAAGGCAAAGCCTTTCGCCAATCAATCTAGACTCTGGAACAAGCTTTTTATCTCCCTGACTAGATACGCATCGGACGTGCATCGGAGTGTTGGTTCGCTTCTTTCTTTGTTTCTCCGGTACTGTCTCGCTGACTGATTCCCATTTGGGTCCGCTCTAATTGGATTATGGTTTAAGGTTCTGATTATGATTATTAGGTTATAACTAAAATTACACTATAACAACCGTTAGTTTTTTTAGAAAAATAAGAAAATAAAAATAAAAATCAGTTATATCGTCACGAACAATGTAAAGAAATAAGGGAAAAAAGAAAAGGCAATAAAACAAAAAATCTACAATGAAAATTCAATATATTTCAAATAGTTTCTAATTTAAATAAATTAAAAATCAAAATAAAAAAGTTTAAAACCGTTTAGATCATAACCCAAATGTGAATCACCGGCGTCGCAGAGCCTTGCAGGACCCGGCGTCGCATTCTCCACGGAGCTGAACCCCAGGCCGTGTAAAAAAGAAATTCTCAGCCAATCTCGATACGTCACGAGCCAACAAAAAGCTTGAGAGTAGTAGCATCAATTTCAATGGGTGGGTGACCGGGTGCCGCATCGGGGAGGAGAAGCACGCGAATTTGGCTTCCCGATGCCCCCAAATTCCACAAAGAAATACTACTTCACGCCCTTAAATTCCCCAACTCCGTGCAACCGCCTGCAGCGTCCGATGCACGTCAACGATTTGATTAATACCGATATCCTCCTTTCTCAATGGCCGCAGAGGCACAGCGCGCTGACCATGCCAGCGGTGAGATCAGATAGAACTAGTAGCTATACTAGTATACTCCTAGCACAAAAAAAATAACTAAATAAGTATCCCTACGGGTATTAGCACTGGTGACAAACACACCAGTATTTTGGCATTTGGCTTCTCGTTTGGGTTTTTGTTAAACGTCATCCGGATATTTTCGTCATTCAGGTATTTTCTCCCTAACTATTATCCAGATTTAGGACCATTGGCCATGAATTCTTCCTCCTCCCCTTGAATTCTACCCCCTCCTCGTTGAAATTTTTTTCCCCTTTAAAACAAGGGCCCCTTGATATCTAATCCAAATGTTATAAATTTAGATGATAATTAAGAAGAAAATATCTGGATGATGCATATACACTTCCTCTTATTTTTCTTAACTAATAAAGCAACCGAATGACGAAGGCTGGCACTGGGCCATGGCAATGCCATTTCCCAGGAGGGGCAAGGTGCAGACGGCCATGCTGCTCTGCTAGCTAGGTTCTCTCTTGCGGTAGAGCTTAAAGAAAAAGTTTTGAAGTTACAAATCCGAACAAGAGTTTCTTGCGTGCGTGCTTGGTGAATGATGAAATACCCGTTGAATGAGTGATAGAGACTTGATTTCTGTTAGTATGATATTTAGATCGCTACCAGTTGTCAATGTGCGCACTTATCTTTATAAAAAAAAAGTAGTATGGAAGCGCATCTGTCCAACTTATGCTATCGCATGCTGCAATTTGGTCTTTAAGTTTGTGTGAAAGTCCATCCGGATCCGGAGAGCAGAATAGTCTAATCATAGGAGATGCTAAGTCTTGTGTCAGTTTGTAAAGTGAGATTGTTCCCTCCAAGCAACTCCTTAGTCCTAATGCTCTGCCAATAGCTATAGCTTGTTTGGTTTGGACTTTTAGGCCATGTATGTACTGCGCAACGAAGACCATCTTGTCCCCAGTTCAGAATGCCTTGGTGTGGCCACGCGGGCGTATATATGGTTGAGAATATTGAACACTCGAACATACCTCAATTAATTGTACTGTGGAAACAGCCTACTGATAAAATTAAATTAAGAATTGCCAAATGTCCAAAACAGGGCGCAAATCAACATTTCCCATTACCATTTGATAGGCTCCGCTCCAAACGGCTTCAGCTTCTGCTTAGAACACATCAGTTTTTAATTTCGGTTTTTTGTCTTTTCTTTTTTCCCTTATTTCTTTGCATTGTCTGTAATGATATAACGATTTTTTTCAAACTTTTCTATTTTTTCTTAGAAGAAGCTCACAACTGATACAGTGTAATTTTAACAAAAAAAATCAAAAGCTATAGCTATAAGCTTAAACCTAAGCTAGTTGGAGCACCACCCATATTGTGTTTCTCCAGGAAGAGTATCATTACACATTTTACCACTAACATCTTGAGTTCGATCTCAGGCATCCAAGTCATGGCTTGTTAGTAAAACCTACTGCTAAAACGATGCGTTCATGGCCGGGTGGCTTGAGCAGCTTAAACTAGTGTTGACCCCCTCGGATCCTTACAAGCCTGCTCCCGTTGGGGCAAGCAAAGGCGCGAGATGGCGAGAGGCGGCAAATCTACCAAGAAAACCCCGCTGCGATGCTACTACCTCACCCTGCTGCCGCACGCGCATCCAGAAAGAGAATAAGGAAACTTGCACGAGGGGGCGATCCGATTTCCCAGCCTTAAAACTGGGGTTCAACCCCCCATTCGTGCGCCCTCAGCCATTGTTGGATTTTGCACGCCTCCCTGTGTTACTTCAGCACTCAACATGCAATTGCACGCTGTATAATACTGCTGCTACTGTGCTACATACGCTGGTTGTACTTATATGTGCTAGGACTAGGACTGCCTAACCTGCGAGAGTTTGGAGCTAGCTTGCCTGCTAGAGATATGCTCGTGGAGAAGCTTGGGATGGAGGCGGAGACGGAGGTGGAGCTGTCGCCGGTTGCGAAGGCCATGTTTAGCCCTTACTCGAGTCCGAGCACGGCCTTGTTGCTGCAGAGGAGAGTTGTTGCGTGGTATGGGAGTTTGAACTTTAGCTTCACCCGTGGATCGATAGGCATAGCAACTTCTTTCCTTGTTACAAATTCTGGTTGCTCTGAAATTGCAGGGCCAAAGAGACTGGGGCGGCGGCGACGGTGAGCGTCCGCGTCGGCGGAAGGAGCTTCAGTCTTCACAAGGTCAGAGCTTGCAACACACTAATGGTGCGATCTTGGTTGGAATGAGGGAGGAATAGGTTGGTGATGATAACTTGTCGTTGCAGGATCCTCTGGTGTCCAGATGCAGGTACTTCAGCCAGGCGCTGCTCCTGTCTGGCGAGGTCGAGCTGCCGGCCAGCTTCCCCGGAGGCTCCGAGGCGTTCGAGGTGATCGGGCTGTTCTGCTACGGCGACGCCGTGGCTCTCGACCCGTTCAACGTCGCGGCGGTGCGGTGCGGGGCGGAATTCTTGGACGTGGGCGGCCTGGGCGCGCGCTGCGACCTGTACATAAACCAGGTGGTGCTGCAGAGCTGGGACGACGCCCTCATCGTCCTGCAGCGATGCCAGCCCCTGCTCCCCGTCGCCGAGGAGCTCCTGGTCGTCAGCCGCTGCGTCGAGTCGCTAGCGTTCATGGCGTGCATGGAGATCCTCGACCCCGAGCAGCGGCGTGACCAGCCCGGCGTCGCTGCCGCGTGCAGCCTGGTCGGCCGCCGGTGGGACGCCGAGCTCGTCAAGGAGCTCGCCGGGCGCGACCTCTGGATCAAGGATCTGATCGCCCTCCCGTTCGAGTTATTCAAGCGGATCGTGCAGGCGCTGAGGCGGCAGGGCATGAAGGAGAAGTACGTGAGCCCCGTGGTGCTCTTCTACGCGAACAAGTGGGTGCTCTCCAAGAAGACCCACAAGTTCTGGGCCAGCACGGACGAGGCCGGCGACGGCGAGACCGACGCGAACAGGAGGGCCACGGCGATCCTGCAGGGCGTGATCGAGCTGCTCCCGGTGGAGGCGGCGACGGCGAGCGGTGCGATCCCGGTGTCGTTCTACTTCGCTCTGCTGTCACGGTCGATCCCCCTGGAGCTGAGCGGGGAGAGCCGGACGAGGCTGCGAGACCAGGTCGCGTCCAACCTGCAATTTGCCCGCGTGGATGACCTGCCGCTGCCGGAGCAAGAAGCCGACCGGTCCATCGCCCATAGCCCGGAGGTGAGGGCAATGGAGAGCATCGTCTCAAACCATGTCTCCATGCAAAGAAGAGGCGCGGAGGCCGTCGCAGAGTTGTGGGATCGGTACCTCGTGCAGATCGTAGGTGATCCGAAGCTCCGGCCGGAGAGGCTAGCAGAATTGATCGATGTCATCCCGGCCGGGGACCGGAAGACCCACGACCATCTATACGAAGCCATAAACACGTACTTAGTGGTAAGACAAGTGCTAGACCATAAACATCATTATCACTAGCCAGTTGTTGCAGGTTTTAAACTGTCGCTAACAATGAGTGGCTGCTAATTCTGTCATGCCAGGAGCATCCGGGTTTGCCCGGGGAGGAGAAGGGGTCGCTGTGCGGCCACCTCGACTGCCGGAAGCTGTCGCACGAGGCGTGCATCCAGGCGGTGCAGAACGAGCGGATGCCGCTCCGGTTCGTCGTGCAGGCGCTGTTCGTGCAGCAGCTGCACACGCACCGGGCCTTCACCGAGTGCTCCGACTCGTTCCGGTGCGTGCACTCGGGGGAGCTGGTCCCGGGCGGCGCCGGCGCGTACACGCCGAGCCCCGGGTGCCCCGTCCCCACCAGCCAGCCTCTCAGCACCAGCAGCCCGTACACGGATACCCACAGCCACGTCGCGCGGGACAGGAAGCTCCGCGCCCGCGTCGACGCGTCGGACTATGAGTCGACCAGCTTCAGGATCCAGGCGCTGGAGCACGAGATCCTCTCGCTGAAGCAGACGCTGCAGCGGCACAACACCGTGAAGGGCTCGGTCCGCAAGGACGATAAAGACCCGAGCTTTAGGGTGGTCGCAGCGAACACGGCCGCGCCGGTGGCGGTTAGGCGGCGAGCCCCCGTGTCCGGCAGCTGCATTGGCTCCATGCGGTGGGGCTCGCAGCGGCGGTGCGCCAGTAGGATTCTGCGCGTCTTTGCGAGGCTGGCCGTGTTCGGGAGGGGCAGGTCAAGGGGGAAGCAGAGCAAGTGTAGGGCAGCGGCAGAGCAGCTCAGTTGCTTGTAGAAGCACAGGTCACAAGGAGAGAAAAAAAATTGGGCTTTTTTACATGTTGAATAGAAAATTGCAGATCTCACGGTAAACATGGTAACTATGGATATAAGCACTGTTTTGTGTACATATTACTAGCAATGTTGAAGACTTAGTTACTGTCGGGTGGTCATTCAGTAGAGACAGTCCAGGTGAAGGTACTTTTGTGAGGTTAACAACTCTTGAATATCTGCGTAGTTTTATCCGTGCTTTTGTTAGGTATGTTGGAATAGTCTTGGAAATGAGCTTTACGGTAGACTCCTACCGCTAAAACCAATATGGGATGTTGGGGATAGTTCCACCTCAATCCAGTCAGCTCACTGTACCAAAAAATCAACAAAAAGTCTCAGTAATCATATGACTACGTGTTTAACCTAAGAAGGCCATCATAAGAGAAATAACGTGATTATTCCTACAATAACAGACTCAGATAAGAGTGAAAGTGTGTGCCTTAAGACGCCATAAAAGGGGAGGCCCCGTTTTATGTAATACAAACCTCTATGCCCCGTTTTATGTAATACAAACTTCTATCTCACATCTTCACGGTTCCTAAGACTCCAGACAATCCTTTTATAGCCTTCTCGTAGTCCATTGTTCACTGTTTAACCTGTAACCACAACATTAGAAAATATGGATTCTCAAAAACTCTATAAAAAATATTATTTCATTAAGAGAGAATAACACTGTCCAAATGGGAGAATGCCAATATTTCTAAAAAAACTTATAATTGTTCATCATAGAACTTAGACAAGAGCTATACAAGACATATACTACAAATACAATACTACAAGCCAAACTTTGTCCTGACAAATCAACATGCTGAAATTAAGACATCTGTATGGTCAAATTTTACATCCAGTTGGTAGAGTGCCTATCTATTTGAATATGGGCTCCAAAAAGTGTGTTACATAATTGAGATATTTAGCCCGTATTCTCACACGTTGAAGGGGCGGGTGCATCCAGATGGCAAGTGACATCCTTTTTTTTGCCCCTCTCAGGGGCCCTTGCTCTTGTACGCTTGGTGCGGCAAATTCGGAAGTACTATTTGTATAACTGATCAATACTCCACATTTCATATGTTTGAACCTCTAAATCCTCGTTTAAAATAAGTGGTTCTTATATGAATTTCATAAGGATCACATCTAACGAGATTAGATGTTCCATTTCCTCCAAGCTTTTAAAGTCTTGCTGTCAAGTAAAAGGATCTCACACAGCTTACCAATTGGGGAATTCATCGCAAATTTATCAGTTATGTGGTCTCTTCTAATGCTTATTTGGTTATGATGGCAACTCAGATGTTTCTGCTGTACTAATTCCAGTATACTGCGCGTTTTTGCTACCGGTTTGTGAGACTGCCATTGTCTACAACTAAAACTGCAATGGGTGCTGTCCCTCCCAAGGAAAAAAAAGCCTTGCACAGAATTATGCAGACATGGCCGAATACATCGTCCCAATCCGAAGAAACTGATGGGTTCAATGCGGACGTGGAATTCCGGGAATCAATTGTTGTTGCCGCCCATCCACAAAACCTGCGTAATACTACTAGTGGCATACACCGTCAATTCATCGGTCCTCCGTAGGTAAGGTGAAAATGAATTAGGTAGTTTTCGACCAATTCGAATAATTAGGAATATGAAATAATTTGGCTTGAATTTTTGTTAGATAATCTCGGATCGAAAACAAATGCGGATTGCTTTTGTAAGAAACAAATACAAATACGGTAGCTCACCATTCATCGAATACGAATACGGACTCACACTATCCGATTATTACAAAGTCCGAATATCCGATCTACTGGCCAAAAGCCCATAGTTGCTAGTTACCACTGCCCACTGGCCCACACCGCCACTGATCTAAATGTCTAATGTGGTGACGAAGAGCACGCAGGCAAGAGGGAGCACGGACGCACCGTGGCCGAAGACAGCGACCTAGGCCAGGTCCCTGGTTGAGCACAGTGTTGGCGATCAAACAATTGCGCAGCAGGAAGGTGAGCACCGAGTACTTCGCCATACGAATGGCGTTGCCCGTGAACGCCGCCAAGGGGTCCCCCACGACGACGGTGCGAGGCTTGTCCCCTCATGGAGCTCCCCCCCATTGTGACACGGATAGGTCAAGATGGTGGTGGTCACGGTGGGAGGGGTGGAAGGGGTCGGGAACCTCAAAGGAGAATGCGAGGCGATCAGTGTGGCGGGCAGCTATAACTACAATGGCGGGAGCAGCGATGCCGTCGCCGCCGAGTGCAGGGAGGCGGCATACGCGGTGGTGGTGAGGAGCGGGCGCTCGGACGCCATGGGGGAGGCGACAGTTACTAGTGGGTAGTTGGAGGCATGGGCACGCGGCAGATTTGGGTGGACACTGGCGAGGTCAAAGGAGGCGGTGGGGAGCTTGGAGAAGACGACTTTTCAGTGTCGAGTATTTTTAGTTTGGCATAGGAGAGGAAGAAGGTGGAGAGCCACCGCACCGGTCACAGCCTCATGGGCACGACACGACCTGTATCAAATCTAAATGCTACTAGAGTTTCTATGAACTTTTGTAAAACTTCTTCCTTTGTCAAGCTGCCTACTGTTGTGTGTTGGGTAGATAGCTGAGAATATTTGCTAACAAGTTATCCACCATTATGGTGGACTGAAGCTCCCTTGTGCTACTATGTGATATCTCGTGCTATCTAGTTGCCCTTTGTAATATCGCATGGATATCATGAATCCTGAAGTTTCTCATGCCGTGGAGACCGTTTATCCTTTCAAGATGAATCATCATCTGTTTATCTTTGAACTATGAGAGGCTGAGAGCTAACTTAACCACCTCTCGTTCACATGTCTATCTTAACTGTACTATTCATAAGTGAGAACGAACCGTTTGCAGTATGTACTGATCAAATTTCTTAAATGGTTTGCCAAGGTAAACTATTTATGTGTTTTTATTGATTTTGGATGTACAATTTAAGGGGTCTTATGTTTCGATAAATATTTATGACCGTATTCGTTTTGATTCGTATTCGCTTCATATTTGTATTCATATCCACATACAAGAAAAAAATATAAAAAATATGGTAGAGACATTATCCGTCCGTATTTGATCTGTTTTCACCCCTATTCGTATGGATGGATATCGAGCCAGGTTCTCATTTTATCGAGTTTGTCTTGAAATTGACATAATTTAATTTAATATTATTTTATTGATAGTTTAGAAGTATTTTTAGAATCGAGCTAATAAGCCGAGCCAAAGTAAATTTAATTTCACCTAAAATTCACTCATTCAATGTTTAACCAATTAATAAGCATAATTAAAGTAATTTTGAACTGAGTCAATGAGCCCTACTAACAGACTTTTTTCACCCACTCTTCGATTAAGTGTTGCACCGGACAAATATTGTAGAAATACTGCAACAGTACTATTTAGACCGAAAAAAAACTTTTACCTTAGAAACGTGCAGCTCGTCTTCTCCCGCAACAAGCCTGTACAAGCCTACATGCCTCCACGCCGTCGCACCCTTGTAAGTTTGCACATGCCTTAGAACCCTTGTAAGGTTGTCTCAGTTAGCATCATGAACTCATATTTTACTTTACTGCCCCCATAACCATGTGTTTGGTTGCAAGGACTAGGTGGGACGGGATAGGATGGACCCGTTTTTGTAGGTGTTTGGATGGGAGACAAGCAGAATCAAGAACATCCCACTAGGAATATTCCTTGTAGATCCGGGACCAGGCAATCCTCTTTTTTCATGGGACGGAGTCATCCCACATGGGATAGAGTCATCCCACCTTTTTGTTTTTTAGTACTGTTTTGTTTAATTTTTTTTAAAAAAAAACTCAAAGGCTTATGTGTAGAAACATATCAACAATAACCTTCAATTTTTTTAAAAAAAAACTCAAATGCCACACATGTCCCACCTTCATCCTTCTATTCAAACAAAGGATGGGATCATTCCATCCCACTTTATCATTCCAACCAAACAAAAAACAGGGATGACTCTATCCCCCAACCAAACAAAAAATGGAATCATCCCATCCCAAAATCAGGGACAAGACCATCCCATCCCACCTTGTCCCTAAACCAAACACAACCTAAATTTATCTCGGTTTGCGCTATGTAGGATGCTGAGATGGGCGTAACAGAGCACGTGTCGTGCATTGCACGTGACCACAGGACGCGAGTGAAACGGTGGGAAGAAACACTAGCCACTTACCAGCAGCAAAGCACAAGCACCAATTTCACGTGCGCACAGTGGCGGAGGAACACCAAGTAATCAAGACCTAGATACCACTATACATTAATAGAGTTCAACGGAGTTGCTCACTGCCGAGCCCGGGAAGCCTCCCGGGGTCGTCGGGCAGTGGCTCCGCTCCTGTGTGCGTACATTCCCAAGCATCAATTACAGTTTTCTAAACATATATGATATGGTGAGCGACTCTTTGAATCTCAAGAATTCGTACACCACCGTCGCCCTCGTGCCCTCCGCCTCTGCGGCCATTGCCTTCTTTATCTCGACGAGCTTGACCTCAACGACCGCAATCTGCTCCTTCGTCTCGGCGAGCTTGGCCTCCGCGGCCACAATCTGCTGCTCTGTCTCAACGAGCCTCCGTGGCCGCAAACCTGCTCCTCTGTCTGGTGAGCTTGGCCTTTAGAAGCTCCTCAAGGATTGAGAGTTGGGAACTTTGGATACCAATAGGAGCTTACTTTGGCCAAGTCAACCACATGGAGCACCATACGGGTAGAAAAGGGTGTCTAACTGGAAAAATGACTCTATACAAACGGCCAAGTCAACCACATGGAGCACCATACGGGTAGAAAGGGGTGTTTAACAGGGAAAATGACTCAACAAATGTGCTCCAGAGAAAATGAACATCCTTGAAACACCTGCTCGCGGCCTGTGGCACCCCGCACGTCTGCCCACCGGCACCGCGACGGGCCGCAGCGCCACGCGAACCCAACCCAACCCAACCCGCGCTCGCCTCGCACCCGCGGCTCGTTTAAAAGTCCACCGCGACCCGCGAGCGAGCACGCACGCATCAGCTCAGCTCAGCTCAGCTCTTCCTCCGCCAACGCGCCGCGGAAGCGCAACCACACAGGCAGGAAGGCAGGCCACCTCAGCTCACGTCGGTCCAGCGCGGCAGGGCAGGGCGATTATACCATTTCCGCGTCCCCCCAGCCTCCGCTTTCCCGATCGAGCCGAGCACCGCGATCGCGGGGCACCGGAAAGGCGGAAACCGGTTAAAAAGGGCAACCCCTCGCAAAAGTAAAAACACAAAACAACCGCCGCATCGCAGCGCCGGGCGAGCGGAGGGAGCAAAAGCCGATAAAAAGGAGAGGAGGAGACGAAGCGTCCGAGCCCAAGCAACTTCCCCCACCTCCCTCCTCCTCTCCCATGCCCGCATCGAGATCTTAGCAGCGCCGGCGATCGAAGAGGAGCGGCGACGCCCCCGATCCCTCCTCCTCGCCGCCGACGACGACCACCGATCGGTAAGTGATCCGATCCGCCTCGTGTGCATCGGCGCCGGATCTGGTACGGATCTCGCGGGGGCGCGCGTGCTTACGCAGCCCTGTGAGGGGAGTTCCGATCGCGGCGTTGCCTTCAGCTCGGATCTAGCTGATGTGCGTTCTGTGCGCGCGCGGGCATGCGTTTTTGTGGTGGTGTTGTGGATAAGTCGGGGTTTTGTCCGCATTTGGCATGGCTGGCTGGTATGAATGTGGCCTGCGTTGTGGATTGCAGGGGGAGGAGGGAAGGGGAGGACGCGATGGGGGCGGACTCCGGGAAGCTCTTCGTCGGCGGCATCTCATGGGAGACGGACGAGGAACGCCTCCGCGAGTACTTCGGCCGGTTCGGGGAGGTCACCGAGGCCGTCATCATGCGGGACCGCAACACCGGCCGCGCCCGTGGGTTTGGGTTCGTCGTCTTCGCCGACTCAGGCGTCGCCGAGCGAGTCACCATGGACAAGCACATGATCAATGGGCGCATGGTAATTATGTGACGCCCTCCTTGTTCTGTCCTCTGCTTATGAAGTAATGCACATTTCGGTGGGAATTCTGTTGTAATGCTGTTGTTTACTTGTTGAGCTGAATTGCCATTTCTGATTCAGGTGGAAGCCAAGAAAGCTGTTCCCAGGGACGACCAGAGCATCGCAAGCAAGAATAATGGCAGCAGCATAGGGTCTCCAGGACCAGGCCGGACTAAAAAGATCTTTGTTGGAGGTCTGGCCTCCAATGTTACCGAGGTTGAGTTCAGAAGGTATTTTGAGCAATTCGGTGTGATAACAGATGTGGTTGTGATGTACGACCACAACACGCAGAGGCCTAGGGGCTTTGGCTTCATCACCTATGATTCAGAAGACGCGGTGGATAAGGCGCTGCATAAGAACTTCCATGAGCTGAATGGTAAGATGGTTGAGGTCAAGAGGGCTGTTCCAAAGGAGCAGTCACCTGGGCCTGTTGCGCGTTCACCTGCGGGAGGGCAGAACTATGGTATGAGCAGGGTTCATAGCTTCTTGAATGGCTTCAACCAGGGTTATAATCCGAACCCAATAGGAGGTTATGGCATGAGGGTGGATGGAAGGTTTGGTCTGCTTACAGGCTCCCGAAATGGGTTATCTTCATTTGGCCCTGGTTATGGAATGGGCATGAATGTTGAAGCTGGGGCGAGTGCGAATTTTGGTGCAAACTCTAGTTTTGTCAATAATTCCAATGGGCGGCAGATAGGTTCGTACTACAATGGTAGTTCAAACAGATTAGGTAGTCCTATCAGATATGTTGGTCTTAATGATGATTCAGGATCAATATTGAGTTCAATGGCAAGGAATGTTTGGGGTAGTGGTAATCTCAACTACCCGAGCAACCCTACAAACATGAGTTCTTTTGCACAATCTGGAAGTATTACTGGTGACAGTATAAATTGGGGAGGTCCTACTTCTGCCCATGGGATGGGCAGCATTTTAAGCCTCGGGTCCGAGAACATTGTCCGTGGAACTGGAGATAACTTTGGTTTGCCTTCTGGCGTCTATGGAAGGACCAATGCAACTGGTACCATTGGTGAACCTTTTTCTGCATTGGCCAATGCATATGAAATGAACAGCACAGATACATATGGCAGCAGCTCTATTTATGGCAACACAACCTGGAGGTTCACATCATCTGAGATCGACATGCCTCCTTTTGACAATGATCTTGGAAATGTTGATCCGGATATGGAATCAGCAAGTTACATGGGCAACTATACTGTTAATAATAATCAGACAAGCAGAGGTCAGTATGCATTTCAACATTTTGCTATGAGTTGTCCCCTTTTTTCAGAAAAAGAAAGATGCTGCATAACTCAGTTAGCTATTCAAGAAGCAGAACAAATAAGTGACAAGTGCAATTGATCTTCCTTTCCTCAGTTCAGGAAAACTGCATATCTATTCATTCAAAAAAGAAAAAAATGTTGTTACTTGCATGGCATATGCTTAAACAGGTTGATGCTAATGCAACTAATATTATCCCTATGATCTGTTATGAATTGACAATGGGTAAGATTTTGTGGACTTGTATTTGGTATGAGCATTAAAGGTTAAGTGGTTCACAACCCATCTTCAAAGCTAGGATGCTACTTAGTAATTAGCATGTCCTATAGGGTTAGTAGATTTTTAGATAGCCATAATATTGTACTTCCATTATTTTGGAGCATTCACCTGGTAGATCAGTTGAGTTACATATAGATAATTGATAGGATCCTATTGTAATCAAACTATGGCAATTTACATATCACATTAACCTCATATTCGTCATTGAATTGGGAGCTGTTTGTGCTTTGGCTGTGCTGGAAGCACTGTCAACTTGTGGAAACTTCTAGAGCTATGAACGATAATGAATACATCAAATAGTGAACGCTGTGGCCTTACCCATTCCATTGACCTGGGATGTGCTCCTATGTAGTGCCTGACAAACATAATGGACGGTGACCAATGTTGTGTCTTGCAATTCAGTTGTGCTAAGTAAATCAATGAAGTGATTTGATGCATGATGTATTCAATAACTTCATCTGAATTCCAGATCTATTCGATGATCTTTGGCATAATGTAGGAGATTTTTTGTGACCCACTCATTCCTACTAAAGTTGTGCTTTGCTGCAACTTAGTTTTGTAGTACCATCCTGAAGTTAAGTGTACAGGATAGTGTTGGAGATGCGTAATGCGTCTGCCTGAGCAATAAAAATGGAAAAAAGAGAGGGGAAGCAATATTTTATAATATCATGGGGAAAGAGGGATGAGCCATTAACAATTCTGAGAAGTATTGCGTATACTTGTGGCTGTTGGCATTGGTTAAGCAAATTACTTGTCTAAATATGTTTAATCCTAGTGTTGCAGCATCAGTTAACCAGTAGCAGTTTGTAGCATGGATGGAAAGAAGTATGTAGAGTACTTTCAGACACGTTGGTGGAGGATGGACATGTTGGTTTACTAGCTGAATGCCCATGCATTGCAACAGATCTCAAATAATTGACACCACAAATAAGTCCAAAAGAAATTTAACATGTCACATTTTATTGCAATCTATAGCGTATCTAGTAATCCCCGTTCCTTGCAATCCTGCCACCGTAAACAGAAAAGAGAGAAAAGAACAATGATAAATCATTCAGTGAACCCATAATCATTCAGCTATAGTATTCTGGTCGTGCTCGAAGACCGGTAGTAACGTTTGTGTGAGCGGTACTACCGGAGATACGGTCGACAAGTCGTGGTCGGTTAAACAATCAATGAAGCCATGGTCAGTGAAGCGGTTGAAGGACCGTAGTGGAATAGGCGTAGTCGAGGGACTCGAAACAGGACTCGAAGAAGAACCCGAGGAAGGTCAGGTCTGTATGCGGTCGTAGACTTGGTCCGGTAGCAGTTTGTCTGTACGAACCATTCGTGTCTACTAAGCTGTGTGAGTTGGTTAGTGGAGCGAGTCGTTCGGGTAGTGCGAGTTGTGGGGATCGTGTCAGAAGACTCGGGCAATTTTGCTAGACTGTGTACTTGTATTATGAGAGTATAAATAGAAGGAGAAAATTGAAAAGCTGCAACAGATTGACGCAACGAAAAACTCTTGTATGTCTTGAGTTGATCATAGATGTTCATGTGTGTTTTCGACCACCGTGTGAGTACGTTCTGTTCCGTTCCTGGGCCAACAGGATTGTGGACCTAGTACAATTGTAATAGTTTGATGCACTGAGACTTGTCATCTTGCTTAACTAATGCTGTATAGTTGTAAGATTTGGATTTTAATTGGGATAGCTGTGCTCACTGGTATTTCATCTTCTTGTTTAGATCGTTGAGTCAGTCTGAAAATCAAAATTTCAATGTGGCGTTAATGCTCCTTGTCTCGAGCACACAAGCCATCCCGCTGATGAACAGTAACTTTTGTTGTCTAATCAGTTGTACTGGTGCACCTGTTGTGTTAAAACTTTATGAATATGCTCTGAAATGAATTGAATGGAATACACAAGTTCTTTGTTGATAATGTTATATTTTACCTGTTAACCCTTGATATGAGAAACTGAGATATATACATGCGGTAATTGAGGCTGTTTGATATCAGATGTCAGTACCCTCTTTATTATTGAAACCTATGTTGAGACTTGAGAAGAACTATACAACCTTTGTTTCTGACTATGATTTGTTGGATCCTTTCACAGGTATCACTTCCTAGGGGAGAGTATTATTATGGTCATATCTGACTTGGGATAGGTGAAACACCCATTATATCAGGTATTCAGGTGCATGACTGTGAATTGGTGATATCAGATTAATATACAGGTTAGTTAATTGTTTCTAGCTAACCAGAGGTGTGGTTTATGGACACCAACATGCTAGGGGAGCATATACAAACATTTTGTGAATGTTTCAGATTTTAGTTTAATTTTTACGTGTATTAGGTCTTTTGGTTTTTGAATGAGATGTGCAGTGGTGATTGCGGCACATACTTAGAAGTGTTCCAACATAAGCTGGAATTCTGTCATACGGACAAACTTGTATACCAAAGGAATGCTGTACTATCTTGCCCATTTATGGCTACATTAGCTCGCTTGTCTTCTCTCTTTTTTAACCATTCCATTTGTATACTAGAGATTTGGTTGACTTACTAGTGAAACTATTCGGGGGTGCCAATGCCATCTTGGTCCCCGTTAATAATGCCACCAAAAGTACATACCTATACTGGTTCTCCCCCCCCCCCCCCCCCTTTTTTTTTTCTTATATGTATGTTTTTGTCTGTTTTTTAATAGAACTTTGGATCTGATTGTGCATATTTGCTCATTTTGCTTCATTGTTGTAAAGCTTATACAATTGGCAGTTAGTTAAATGCAAGCTTTTCATAGCTTAGGAAAGCATGTGGTCGTGTCTTTCCGTTTTCTCATCTTTTCGAAAGTAGCTTTGGGTCTCATGTGGATGGAGCTTCCTTTTAGGTAGTTAAAGGAGAACAAGCTATATGCACTTGCTCTAGAAAATAGTTAATAATTTCTGCGTCCATAGATCTTGTTTTGCTTCCTGATCACGACCTTCACCTTAACTTTTAGGTTACATCATGACTTTCTGTCATCTATTAGTTACATGTAAAGCGATTCACCTAACTTTTTTTTTTCTAACAAGCTATATGCACTTGCTCTAGAAAATAGTTAATAATTTCTGCGTCCATAGATCATGTTTTGCTTCCTGATCACGACCTTCACCTTAACTTTTAGGTTACATCATGACTTTCTGTCATCTATTAGTTGCATGTAAAGCGATTCACCAAACTTTTTTTCTTGTCTGTTGTTGCTAATGCTTTTGGGCCACCTTTGGAATGCAAGGTTTTAATAGGAATATTGGAGGAATTATACCGTTTTCTGCAAAATTCTTTCTTGTGTCCGAAACATTTCAAAAATTCAGGAAATTATGCTGTCATAATACATTTGGGAATTAAAGGTGGAGTTTTTTTGGGAATAAAAGGTGAAGTTTTTACTTCTTTCAATTGATTTATAAAAGCAGCCGTGAGGATGTTTGTGTTTCCGGGCTGAAATCAAATTTTGGCACTTCTCCCCCTCCACTGGAGAGACTATCTGCTCCCATCTTTTCCAGGGGGGAAATAAAGGGAATTTCTTGTTCCTTCTAAAAATCCAAAGGCACTCTTCCAAGTTGTGTGAACATTCAAGCTATCGAATGGATTCTTTTTATGAGAAAATTTCTTCCATGACAATGAAAGTTTTTCAGATCCGAGTAGTATTGAGTTCCAATTTTGTGCCTTTTTGTGTCACTCCTCCGCCCCCATTAGGGCGACTCACGGTCAACGTCACCAAGCCTGTCGGATTTTTTTTGGAAAAATGCCCATCCTGCCCCCTCTATTTGTCTTCTCTCGCATGCCTCTTTCGGGCGTTGAAGCTTTAACCGCCCCCACGCCTAATCTCCGAATTTTTTTGTACGAATAACCTATTTTTTAATTGAAATTATAGAAAATACCAGCGAGAATTTTTTTTTACAAAAATAGGCTCCAGTGGCCCCCCATTGGGCGACTGGAACCTTTCGTCCAACCAGCGGCCGACAGAGTTCCTATTGCCTTACCCTCGGGCGACTGCAGCCAGTCGCCCGCCCATTCGGCGACTTTCATGCAGTCGCTCCCCATTGGGCGACTGCACTCAGTTCTCCGTGAATGTTTTAAATTTTGTAGATTTAAACTGGTAAAAAATGTGCTAGAGTTGTAATAAAAGTTTATGTTCATTGTATGTTGTAGGTGCGTAAAAAATTTTAGAAAATTTTTTTACGAACGATTGACCGTAGAACGATCGGTACATACGCGGATAATTCATGTGCGCAGAAAACTGGTATGTTAATATTTGTTAGATAACTTGATATGTGAATGATTGAATGCGAAAAGACGAGATAATAGGCTTGTTTGAATTTAAATAAACTTCATAATACAGTTGAGAGTAACATGACACGTACTTTTTTACTACATGCATAACATATAGCATCAGCACCACCCCTCAATCGCCACCCTAACCTGCCCCGTCACCGCGCCCGCGTCCTCCCGTACGACCCCGTTTGGCCGTCCTCCGATGCAACGGGTGACGACGCTCTGACAACGTCAGACGATCAGATGACCGTCGCACCCGCCCCTGAACTGGTGGAATCGGCTGCAGCGCTGCCTGTGTGCCCTGCGGTGCATCAGTGAGGGCACTCCTAGAGAGAACCTCTGGTGGTGTGCCCCGAAAAGCTGCGTCGAAGGACTGCCCGGGCCAGTCCGAAAAAAACTGGTCTACATTGTCCTGGGCTGGGGAGACGCCATGTGCGTGCTGGAGGAGGTGAAGACCTGCAATAGTAATATCGTTAGTTCGTTACATATCGCCTTGGGATAAAAGCGAGATCCGATGATGTGTACGCACAATTAGCGCCATCGTGCTAGGATGAGGGGCGTACGGCTCAGAGTGCACCCCCTGCGTGTGGAAGCTGGGGATGTGCGGAGAAGATGTGAAGAGCTGCTGAGGTGGTGTAGGAGGCCGTCCCAGGCAGAGCCCCCTGGCTGCACCGGGTGAGGTGGTCCACGTACTACCTCCGGAGTAGTGCCACGCTGGTCGGGGTGGCACTGGTGGACGACCCGTCTGTGCGCTGGGCGTGGGTGTGGAGACCGCTGGTAGCCTCGTGTAGGACAGTAGGCCTACGATATATCTACACCCGGCCTCCACCCGACGCAAAACGCTGACGCTCTCCTCGTGGGTCAACTCCGCACCTGTGGCGATCCTGTCCAGTATAGTGACAGCCTCGGTCCACAGCGAAGAACTGACGTCAGCTTGGAGAAAAAGATATAAAATGGTCCATTATCGAAATGACATTGCCATTTGAGAATCTTTGAAATTACATGTAACGTACTGCGAGGTGAGCGTCCCGCGCGAGGTGCGTGGGGTATGTGTCTATCGGAGCGGTGACGTGTGTGGGGAGCGGGTCTACGACATGTACGAGCCTGGTACGTGTCCGCACCTAGTACCAGCGCAGGTACTCCGCGTAGTCCCTGCTGTCGTGTGGGTAGTCCTCCACGTGGTCGTCGAGCGCACCCTCCCACTACGTAATCTAGGTCTGCATCTTCGTCGTCCAGTCCGTGCCTCGTTTAACTCCCTTTCTGGAGTGCCTGCTTATAGGACCATTACGTAAGTACTTGCGAACACAGTAGTAAGTACGTACATATTTATGAGAAACGATCACTCACGCATGCACGTTCCACGGGAGCGGTGGTCCGACTGGTACATAAAGCGCCTGATGTAGACCAAACTGCCGCATGACTCGCTGGGGTGCGTAGTCCTCCACGAAGATATCGTACACGAGCTTCCGGCGCGTGAGCCAGAAAGCCCGGTCACGCTAGCACAGTGTGGACAACCCGTTAGGAGCACGGTCCTGCAGTGCCGTATGTGCGTAAGGCTCCCAGTGCACGTCGTCGTCTATGAGGCGGTCGAACTGCTCCACAAAGGGCAGGTACGCCCGCGTGACCTGCACGTGCGCGAACTGTACCTACAAGAAAGACAAGTTGTTAAATATGACCATCGTTAATAGGAAGGAAATAGTTGACTGTGATAATACTTACCCGTCGACGACACCAAAGAGAACCCACCATCGTCCGGTCGACGTCTCCCCCCGGATCCATCTTGGGCCCGTACGGACCCATGTCGTCTAGCAAAGGTCATCCGATGCTGAAGCGTTCGAATGACCACAACTGCAGCAGTAGGGGATAGCCCGCAAGGACCGAGTTCGCCTTGGTCCTCGAGCACGCATCGCACAGGCCGCGGTACGTCACGGCAAGTGCGGCCGATCCCCAGCTGACCTGGGGGGCCTCGCCGTCCGCGATCGCCCTCGCATGAGCGATGAGGCGTGCATCCACGGTGTTGCCGTGGCTGGTGGTGAAGATCACCCAACCAAACAGCCACAACACGTACGCCTCCAAGTGGTGCGAGACGTGGTAATCGTCCGCCTCTGGATCCATGCGCTCCACCTGAATGCAAACAAGATGTTATTAGTATGTAATAACACAAATAAGAGTTTCGAAGACATGATCAATTGTAAAGACCACGTACCCGGTACTGTGCGAGCCATCTCAGCGACGGCCCGTGGGTCTGACTCGCCAGGAAGATGTGGTGGTCATCGGCGGAACCCGGTGGAAGGACCCCCTCGAACCTGCTGAGTAGGTCAGCGCGCCACTCGGCCGGGGCCTCTGGTAGGAAAGCAGCGCCTCCTACGATCGGAAGGCCAAGAAGCAGAGACACATCCTGCAAGGTCGGAGTCATCTCTCCAAATGGGAGGTGGAAAGTGTGCGTCTCGGATCGCCAACGGTCCGTCAAAGCCGTCAGCAGGGAACGGTTGAATGGGAAGTGTCATGATCGCTCCACGGCCTCGTCCCCGCCCGTGCCCAAGGCGGGTCCATCCACATTTGTGGCCTGCACCATCCGGGCAAGAGGGAGTAGCCCAGCATCCCGCAGCCTGCAAACAAAGTGAAGGTCAGCATGGAACGTTCTTACGGCAGCACTAAAATGCTGGCGGAGTGCAAACCTGACTGTCCAACGGGGCTCGAGTCTCCAGGCCACGCGAGGTGTGCGTGTCCAGACCACTCCCAGCTCAGCCGGCTCGTTCGTGCTCCCCGGTGGCAGCACACGACGGGAAGCGCGGTGCACGCGGTCCACGTGCTCGTCCAACAGCGGGTACCACCAGTCGGCGTCACGACCATCACGAGTCATACCTGCAAAAAGAGTTCAAGTTAGCACTTATAAGTAACCAAAATAAACGCGTCGTAACCCACTACAATAAACGCGCATGATTAATTTGTACCCTCTATATTTACTGGTTTTTCTAATACGTATAAATTTCATCGCACGATTAATTTGTACATTACGGTCACTGAAATGTCTATACTAAATTTTTCTATACTAAAATGTCTATACTAAATTTTTCCATACTAAAATGTCTATACTAAATTTTTCCATATTAAAATGTCTATACTAAATTTCTACACTAAAATGTCCATACTAAATTTTCTATACTAAAATATCTATACTAAAATTTTTCTACACTAAAATGTCTATACTAAAATGTCTATACTAAATTTTCTATACTAAAGTTTTCTACACTAAAATATTTATACTAAATTTTTCTATACTAAAATGTCTATACTAAATTTTTCCATACTAAAATGTCTATACTAAAATTTTCCATACTAAAATGTCTATACTAAATTTTTCTATACTAAAATGTCTGTTGTGGTTACAGACCAAATAGAGAGAGATGTGGTAGTGGAGAGTTGGGAGAAAAAGTGATCCCCTCTCTCCTAGCCTTCCGTATATATATTCATATGGGCTGTGCTTTTACAATTGTGCCCTTACACCAGTACCTCCCTGCCAGGGGTATTTAAACCATTACATATGTCCCATTTTGGGCCCTATAATCTTCTAACAGGCCTGCTGGGTTTAGGTGGGGGCCACTCCTACAACAGGAGCCTCTCATGGTGAAGGGCTTCACAGGGCCGAAGCCATGTTGCCGAGTCTTTTGGCCCCCTCCGTCCCTGCGGCCTGTGAACTTCTCCGAACTTGCGGAGCCTTGGTGTGCAGCGGGTAGCCGAAGCCGATGCTTGTACTGACAGCTGAGGTAGATGCGCGAGCGCTCCATCCCGAGCTGGTGCCTAGCCGAAGTAGACGCGCGCGCGCTCCGTTCCCTACCCTTCGAATGGGTGGCAGTGGAGCTGGCATCTGAGTCGAAGTAAACGCGCGCGCGCTCCGTCCCCTACCCTTCGAACGGGTGGCAGCGGAGCTGGCGCCTGGTCGAAGTAGGCGCGCGCGCTCCGTTCTCTACCCTTCGAACGGGTGGCAGCACTCTGTCCCCTACCCTTCGAACGGGTGGCAGCGGAGCTGGCGCCTGGTCGGAGTAGGCGGTGGTGGAGGCGGGCCCCGCACCGCCGACGTCGGTGTGCTTCGAAGCTGTTATGACCCCGCGGTCTGGTAGTGCGCTTTTAATGGTGCCTGGAATCGTGCCGACGCCTGGCCTGTCAGGGCGCAGGCTGTCCCGCCGTGCCGTCCGCCTTCCCGTGGGTGGGGCATGCGGCGGCTTGTGATTGGTGCGTCGTGGGATGTGAGCGGTTGCGTGACCGCGGCAGCTCGCCTCTTCCCCAGGAAAGCGGGACGCGTGGCGGGCGCCCGTTGGCGTTGCGCGCTGTCTGGCCACCTACCAGGCACGCTCCTCGAAGTGCTAGCGGTTCTTTTTTCCAAGCCGCGGGTAGTCGAACCGCTGGGGGTTAATCTGGCTGCGCTTGTAGCCGTGGGGAAGGCGAGCGGGCCTTATAAGGTGCCACCGTTGTAGTGGGGACGTTCTGTCTCGCCTGTCTTCTGGCTCTGCTTGTTCTGACAATAGCGCAACTTGCTCCCACCTTGTTCCTTTTGCCCTGATCGTAGAGGACAATGGCCGGCCAGGACGATATCTCCCACCATCCCGGCGGCGGCTCCTTACCTAGCCGGGACGAGTACGAGCTGGTGCTGCGGGGGCGTTCACGTGCCGACAGGCGGTGGGACACCATGGAATACTCGGGGGGCCGCTGCTCCCGTGTGCTGGGGAGGAGTCGCGTAATCGAAGAGACGCTGCAGCGGCTCGTACGGGAAGGGAAGATCGAGGAGCGTGATGGGGCTCGCCTACCCCGTCGCGACGAGACAGAGCCGAGGCCCCGGGAAATGGAGGCGATCGTTTTCGTCGCGTTCTTCGACGCCGGCCTTCGAATGCCCTCAACGATGTTTGTGGGCGAAGTCCTGTGGGCCTACGAGCTGGAATTAGCACAGCTGACGCCAAACGCTATAGTCCGCCTAGCTGTCTTTTCGTGGGTGGCATGGACAGAAGGCCGGCGTCCCAGCGCGAGCCTGTTCGTCACCCTGCACGACGCATGCTGCCGACCCAAGAAAGTCGGGGAGGGGGCTGTATCCAACTTTGGCGGCGTGGACTTCGTGCTGCGAGCGTCGTGCACGACGCTATTCCCTGCGCCGGCCACCTTGGGGAGGTGGGAGTCCGGCTGGACGCGGCGGTGGTTTTATAACATCGTGACCAGCGCGAGCGGCCTACTATGCCGAGGTGGGCCAATTTTGTTCAATAGCTCGCCAAGTGTGAAGCCGGAGGCTGACGACGCACAGAGGCTATGGAGGCTTGCTGGCGTTGCGAGCCGGCTAAGTATGCGCGACTTGGCTGAAGAGTTTACGATGTACAGGGTGGCACCCCTCTCCTCCCGGTGGAAGTACGCGCGACGGGGCGACGACTGAGAGGACGGGGTTCGCCCGCCACTGTCTTGCCTACTTCTGCCCTCCACTCCTCGTAAGTCGTGCAGTGCGTTGGTACGCATCCATTTGTGTCTGCGTAGTCCCCTGCTGATAAGACTTGTCTTTTGTGTAGTGGCCCAGTTAGAAGATGCGGAGCGCGCGGTTGTGGCGTTCCTGGGTCCGTACACGCTCAAGGAGCACAAGCTCCGTGAGGCCGCGACCAAAGCGGCGAAGCAGGGGCGGATAAATCGTACGTGCGAGGTTCTGGGCATTGCTGTGCCCGAGCGCGCGGTGCTGGCGGAGGCTCCCGCAGGGACTCCGGACCGTCGTGGTGGTGGTAGCCAAGCGGGGGTATTGCCTTCGCGGTGCCGGGCCTGCTCCGAGGTTGCCGTACCCAGCCCGCCAGCCACCCCGGCGGCTGGCACCGCTGGGACAGGACGTGCGACCGGCAATGAGTCTGGCCGGACCAGTTCGGGTGGGCGCGTCGTCTCGAGCCCATTGGCGGCACCATCCGCCGGCGCTGTCGAGGCCATACGCACGGCCTTCGTTGGGCCGGAACCTGCCAACCCGGGGGGGAGGGGGGGACGTCGCTCCTGGCGAGAATGCTGCGGCCGGCGGTGCTTCGCCACCCACGGCGGCTGCCAAGGACACGCCCGGGGCGGTAGGGACTGAAGGCGCGACAGGAGCTGCGACTGCTAGCGCCGCGGAAGAATCGCCTGCGGTGCCACAGGTGAAACGTCCTCGAGCCCAGTCTCCCTCGCCTCCGAGGGGTCGGTACGGCGTCGCCGGCCTTGTGCTTGGAGTTGTGGTGCCCGACGCGGCCGAAGGGTCTTCTCGACCGCCCACCCTGCCGGCGGTTGAACGGGCACCCCCTTCTGTCGCGGCGGAGGGTGCAGGAGGTAGGCGCAGTTCCCTTTCCTCGCACGACTTCGCGAAACTCTCTCCGATTTGCTCGCTCATTCCGTCGACATCAGGCGAGACGAAGTTTCGCGGACGTGAAGGATCGAGCAACGGGGGTGTGCGCGACGTCCCGGACCCTGTGCAGGGTGCCCTGCAGGCGTCTGCCGCCGTTGAAGTGGTGGAAGCCTCCGCAGCCCCTGACGCGGCGGGGGCGGAGCTTGTTCTCTCCGACTTCCTCCCGCGCCTGGAGACACTTCGCGCTTTCAATGCGGCTGCGGAGCGCGCCCGCGGCGGCTTGGATCGACAAGTGTTGTCGTCGTGCGAGGGAGACCTCCTGGTGCTCGCGCTGCAGGCCTCGGAGATAAGGGTAAGTACGTGCGCTCACGGTTGCTAGAGTACTACCGGGCACCTGCTGACTCTTATTGCTATTCCCAGACGCTTGTCATCAGCCAAGCGCTGGATGAGGCCCGTATTCGGGAGCGGAGAGCCCTGGAGGTCGGTCTTCGTGCTGCGGATGACGCCCACGCCACGAAGGACGAACAGCTTCACGCGCTGGAGGGCACCCTGGCGGCCGCGCGACACAAGACCGAGGAAATCCAGCGCGCCGCGGCGGAGGAACGTACCTCCTGTTTGCAGCAGATCACCGCTCTAAAGGAGGAGAAGGCCCAGCTGGTGGGGTCTCTTGTGGAGAAGGATCGCGCCTTGGACAATGTGTCCATGTCGGCGTGGAGGGCCATGGAGTCTCTGAACCGGGCCCTGTGGGATCTGTACGTCGACGTGCCGAACGCTACACACGGGCCGGAGGACTTGGTGGAGACGCTCGGGCTGGTCGAAGAAGGGGCCGGCGTTGCTCTCCGCAGCGCTAGCACCTTCAGCGAGCATTGCGGCTTCCTCGGCGCATGCCTCGCCCTCACCATACTTCATTTAGAGTCCGTAGACTGGCGCGTGCGGAGGCGGACCTCGACGCTACGACTTCATTTAAAGTCCGTAGACTGGCGCGTGCGGAGGCGATCTTCTGCATATTGTGGCCAGACAACATGGTACTTTCTGCGAACAGCTAGTTTTATTGAACTCCCGTTTGCGCGGGCGAGCATCGTACAAGGAGGGGCTGATGCCATTATACTTTTCGTCCTGCTTCTAGGCGTAATATCGCCGCAACTTATCCGCGTTCCATGTGTGGCGGAGGGTTTGCCCCTCGAGTGTGGCGAGGCGGTATGCTCCCTTCTGTAATGCTTCCGCCACGATGTATGGACCTTCCCACTTGGATTCCAGCTTGCCAACGGTCTCCGCATGGAGCGCCATTCTGAGGACGAGATCCCCAGGCTTGAATCCTCGCGGATATAGGGACCGGTCTCGAGTACGCACTGTCTGCTGCGAGTACTTTTCGACATGTTGGGCTGCGCTTGCCCGCGCCCCGTCGAGGAGGTTCAAGGACACGCGACGCTCCTCGTCGGGCGCTTGGACGAGGACCCTCCGCGAGCCAGCCTTGATTTCCTCAGGCGTCACCGCCTCATCACCAAAAAGGAGCTTGAAAGGCGTGAACCCCGTCGGGCGTGTTACCGTTGTGCGAAGGGACCAGAGGACGCTGTGAAGCTCGCTCGGCCACTTGCCCTTTGGCAACCCTACCAAGCGCTTTTTGAGGGCGATAGAGATGGCGGTGATAGAGATGGCGCCATTCGCCCTCTCGACTGCTCCGTTGGACTAGGGGTGCCCGACCGAGGCGAACCGAAGCGTGATACCCATGCTGTCACAGAACTCTTTGAATAGGGTGGCGTCGAATTGCAGGCCGTTGTCGACGGTGAGCTCCCTGGGCACGCCGAGGCGACATATAATATTCTGCTAGAGGAAGCGCTGCATGGCCGCCGAGGTTATTTTGGCCAGGGCTACCGCCTCCGGCCACCTGGAAAAATATTCCAGCGCAACTACTACGAACCGCAGGTCCCCTGGGGCTCGGGGAAGTGGTCCCACTATGTCGACGCCCCAGCGTGCCAGCGGCCACACCGGGGGAATAGGGTTGAGGTTTGTCGGGGGCCTGCGAATGATACGTCCCATCCACTGGCACCCCTGACACCGACGCACGAGGTCCTGAGCGTCAGTGATGGCAGTCGGCCAGTAAAAGCCTTGCCTGAATGCCTTGCCGACCAACGACCTTGGCGCGAGGTGAGACCCACACACCCCCGCGTGAATCTCCGCAAGGAGCTTTTTCCCTTCTTCGTGCGAGAGGCAGCGCAGGAGCGGTGCGCAGACTCCCTTTTTGTAAAGTGTCCCTTCAAACACCTGGAAGGATCTGGCACGGTGTTGCAGACGCCGGAGCTCGGCGGGGTCCTCCGGCTCGGCAATGCCCTGCAGGAAATTGAAGATAGGCTCTCGCCAGTCGCCCTGCTGGACGATGTGGTGAACGAGGGCCGTGTCCCGGTTATCCTGCGCGATGGCCGCCTGCGGTAACACTTCGTAAAACGCCCCGTCAGGGGGTGGCAGTTGTTGGCTGGCCGCCTTTGCGAGGGCGTCGGCCTGCTCATTTTCCGCGCGAGGGATGGGCTTGACCGTGACGCCCAAGAAATGCCTTTCCCTCGCTCTTACGGCCGCGAGGTATTTGGCTAGCTCGGGGTCCTTGGCTTGATATGATTTGTCTACGTGGCCTGCCACCAAACGCGAGTCCGTGCGGACGAGCACGCGCCGCGCGCCGATTGCCTTGAGCTTCGTCAGGCCGAAGAACAGCGCTTCATACTCAGCTGTGTTATTGGTGGCCGGAAACGCAAGGCGCGCCGAGTATAACAGGCGCTGCCTTTCGGGCGTAACAATCACTGCGCCTACGCCCGCGCCCGCGACGCCGTAGGCTCCGTCGATGGTGAGCGCCCATACTGGGTCGTCGTGCTGCTGGGCGGGCTGAGCTGGCGGAGTCCATTCTGCGAGGAAGTCGGCGAGAACCTGAGATTTGATTGCCGTCCGCGAGGTGTATGTCAGGGAGAACGGGGCGAGCTCGGCAGCACACTTGCCGATGCGCCCCGTGGATTCCTTATTGTGTAACATCACCGCCAGGGGGAACGAGGAAGGCACTGTGATTGGGTGAGCCAAAAAATAATGTCGAAGCTTTCTGGAGGCCATGACCATCGCGTAAGCGAGCTTTTCAAGCTCCGTATATCTCGTCTTGGCGCCTTGGAGGGCTTCGGAGACAAAGTATACGGGCCGCTGTACGGCGCCTTCCTCTAGGACGAGGACGGCACTGACTGCAGTAACCGACGCGGCCAGATAGAGCAAGAGGGGAGCCTCTGGTGCTAGGGCGACCAGAGTGGGGAGGCTTGCCAGGTGTTTCTTGAGCTCGTTGAAGGCTTCCGCACAGTCGCTATCCCAACGAAATCCGCCGCACCCGCGGAGTGTCTTAAAGAATGGCAGACCCCGCTCCGCCACCCTAGATAGGAAGCGGCTTAGGGCTGCCATGTGGCCCGCCAGTCTCTGGACCTCCCTCGTCGTCTTGGGGGGCTCGATACCCATGATGGCCTCCACCTTATCGGGATCCGCCTGGATGCCTCGTCCGGATACGAGGAAGCCCAGTAGTTTACCCGCCTGCACGCCAAAGACGCATTTGTCGGGGTTGAGCTTGATGCCGGCCTTCCTGAGGTTGTCGAAGGTCTCCTGGAGGTCCCGGCCGTGCGAAGCGAGCTGCCGGGTTTTGACTACCACGTCGTTGACGTAGGCCTCCACATTCCTCCCGAGTTGGACAGCGAGGGCAAGTGCGACGAGGCAGGTGAAGGTAGCGCCTGCGTTCTTCAAGCCGAAGGGCATCCTGACGAAGCAGAAAGTCCCAATCGGTGTTATGAAACTGGTCATGTCCTCGTCGTCTTCGGCCATGTATACCTGGTGGTAGCCAGAGTAGGCATCCAGGAAACTCATTAGCTCGCACCCGGCGGTAGCGTCGACCAGTTGATCGATGCGTGGCAAGGGGTAATTGTCCTTTGGGCACGCCTTGTTGAGTGCCGTGAAGTCAATGCACATACGCCAGGCCCCACTGGCCTTTTTGACCAATACAGGGTTGGCGAGCCACTCTGGGTGGTGGACCTCGCGAATGACCCCGGTCCGGAGAAGCTTCGCCACCTCCACCTTGGCCGCCTGCTGCCGATCCATGGACACGCAACGAAGCTTTTGCTTGACCGGCTTGGCGTCAGGGCGGACCGCCAAGCGATGCTCGATTACTGCGCGGTCTACGCCCTTAATGTCCTCCGGTGACCATGCAAAAATATCGGCGTTGTTCTGAAGCACTTGGAGTAGGTCTCGCTCGACCTCCGTGGGGAGCCCCTCGCCAATGGACACAAACTGCCCCTCCGCCTGGAGCGGAACCTTTTTGACTCCACCCTCGGGCCGAGGCTTAGGTATCCACCCCGGAGCGGAGGGCGTATCGCCGAGCATGCCTGGGAGGACGTGCACCGGTCGGTGTAAATCCCGGCTGCTGGCTTCGACGCGTCTGGCGAGGTCCTGGTCGCCGAAGACAGTGATCACGTCCTCCGGGCCTGGGAGCTTCATACATAAGAAGGCGTGGTGCGGGATCGCCTCGAGGGAGTTGATGGCGGGCCGTCCCAATATGACGTTGTAGGGGTGCGGGATGTCTACGACATCGAAGATGACGTGCGCGCTTCGGGTGTTACCCCCCTGGCGAAATGTAACTGGAAGGGACACGTGTCCTATGGCCTCCAGCGGTTGGCCTTCGAAGCCTTGAAGTGGAGCTCGTGACTGCTCTAAGCGGCTTCAGGGGATTCCCATACGATCGAGGGCCCCCGCGAACAGAATGTTCGCAGAGCTCCCCCCGTCGACGAGGATGCGCCTGACGTCATGGCCTGCGATGTGAGCGGTTGCGGCTGCTCCAAGGGGGCCCGATAGGGACCCTCCGGTGATGATGCTGATGGAACGGCACCACGTGCCTTCCTCGGATGCGGCCTGAGCTCCGGCCGTCGTCCGTCGCAACTCCATGACCTCGACGCACGTCTTCGTGTGGTGGTCGCCGTAACCGTGCACCTCACACCACTTGCCGTAGTCTAGAATTTCTTGTTCCGCGCGGGGTCGCCTGTCGCGATCTGGTCCATCTTCCCATCCCCGACCCCTCCCCGCGAGGTGGGGGCAGGTCCTCGAGGGGCAGTCTCGGTGTGGAGGACATGGCGGACCTTTTGTGGCCTGCGCTGGCGACGTCGGGGCTTGCGCCTGCCCCTTGAAGAGCCTTCCTGCCCCCCCGGTATCGCTACCGCCGGGAGTGTCTCCCCGGGGTTGTCGTCCGCGGCCCTGCTTCGGGGAATCATCACTCGCCCCCCCTCGTGTGGCAAGCGCTTTGCTTGGGCGAGGTCGGGGGCGGCGACGCTGCGTCTCCGCGCCTCCTCTTCTGCCCGCGCATACTCCTCCATTTTGTTGAAGAGCTTGGCGACTGTCTTGATAGGCTTCTGCGCGTTGTATTCGGCCATGGGGCCCGGACGAAGGCCCTGTATGGCTGCGTTGATGATGGTTGTCTCATTAATGTCCTTGACATGGCAGCACACCTTCGCGAAGCGCTTGGAGTAGTCCCGGAGCTTCTCCGAGGGTCTCTGCTTCACTGCGAAGAGCTGGTCTGCGTCGACCCGCTCGACATAGCTCCCTTGAAAGTTGTTGTAAAGGCGGTCGCGGACCTGCTCCCATGCGTAGATGGAGTTTGGCTCTATGGTAAAAAAACCAGGAAAGCGCTACTCCTTGCAATGCGAGGGGGAGTCCCTTTGCCTTTGTGGTGTCATCCCCGCCCGCGACCTCGATTGCGGTTTCGTACACACGCACGAACTCGCGAGGGTCCGTATCGCCTTTGTATGGCTCGATGACACTGGGGAATTTGAAGTCTTCAGGCCACGCCGCCTGCTGTAGTCCTGCTGAAAGCGGGGACTCTGGATCGACGCGCCGCAGCGGCACGCGGTTGGATGTGGGGGCTTCGCGGCTGCCTGCCCTTTCCGGCGCGGGCTCTGGCGCGACCACTGGCGCGACCTGCTGGCTCCGAGCCTCTTGCATGTCTCGGACAGCCCCGCGAAGATCCCCTAGCTACCGCTGGAACACGTTGAGGGCCGCCAGCAGGGCGCTTTGCACCACTGGTGCGGGCGGGGCCGCCGGCGCGCCCAGCGGATGGGTCGGCATGGGTGCGATCGCCTCGCGAGCTCTCGAACCGTTGGTCGCTCCGTTGTGGCTATCTCCAACCGCTCGATCCGCGCTACCGGCGAGCGTTGCGGCGAGGGTGGCGGGGCCGGTCGCCGTCGCGTCGGCGGGGTCGGTCGTTGTAGCGGCGGTGGCGGGGTTGGTCGCTGTCGCGCCAGTGGCGGGGCCGGTCGTCGCCATGCGAGCGTCGACGTCCGCGACCACCGCGCCCGCGCCGTCACCCGCGCCCGCGACAGCCGATGCCGAAGCCCTGGTACCCTCGCGACGCTCCGACCCAGCCGCCTCCTTTCCCTTCGCCGCCGCCGGCGAAGCTTTTTCCGGTGCCATTCTTCTTCAAACTTCAGGTTTGCTCCTGTCCTCCCCACGGACAGCGCCAACTGTTGTGGTTACAGACCAAACAGAGAGAGATGTAGTAGTGGAGAGTTGGGAGAAAAAGTGACCCCCTCTCTCCTAGCCTTCCCTTGTATATATATTCATATGGGTTGTGCTTTTACAATTGTGCCCTTACACCGGTACCTCCCTGCCAGGGGTATTTAAGCCATTACATATGTCCCATTTTGGGCCCTATAATCTTCTAACAGGCTTGCTGGGTTTAGGTGGGGGCCACCCCTACAACAATGTCTATACTAAATTTTTCCATACAAAAATGTCTATACTGAATTTTCTACACTAAAATGTCTATACTAAATTTTCTATACTAAAATGTCTGTACTAAATTTTTCTATACTAAAATGTCTATACTAAATTTTCTATACTAAATTGTTCTTCGCTAAAATGTCTATACTAAATTTTTCTGTAGTAAAATGTTTATACTAAATTTTTCTATACTAAAATGTGTATACTAAATTTTCTATATTAAAATGTCTATACTAAAATTTTCTATATTAAAATGTCTATACTAAATTTTCTACATCTACAATTTTTACTAACACTAACAAAAATAATATACCAAAAAATTACCTGGATCTGAATCTCCCTCTCCTCTCCTCTTCTCCCATCCTCTTCTTCCCCTTCTCCTCGCCTTTCTCTTCTCTTTTTCTCTCGCGCTCGCTTGATCGGCTGGGAAATGAAAATAGTGTTCGACGGCGGCCGAGTGCGCCGCGCCTTTAACCCACCACCAGTCGCCACACGGTTAGGCGACTGGAGTCAAGTTGCCCAACAGTGGGGCGACTGCAATAATCGCCTAATCGTTGGCAGATTCGCCAGGTGTCGCCGCTGGGTTGGGCGAAAGGCTCCAGTCGTCCAATGGGGAGGCGACTGGAGCCTATTTTTGTAAAAAAAAATTCCGTGGATATTTTTCTGTAATTTTGATTAAAAAATAAGTTATTCGTACAAAAAAATTGCACGATTCCTTCCACCGGCGGCGTCGAATTTGTGTGAACTCAAGAACAATGGAAAAAAACCGAAGAGCACCTCATCTCCTAAGTCAAATTCCAGATCAACAAAAATCTCGTACGTCCATTTCAAGACAGCAAAAAAATCAGCATGAGGTAGTGTTGTGTTGCAAATAATGCATAGAAAAATAGAAATGAAAGACACGAATTTTACGTGAAAAATCATTACAAGAAAAATCACGGACGCACGAAGACAAAATCATTATACGAGGAGATGTTTATAATGAAGTTCTTGCTCTTCCTAGAGACTACATAGATACATATATAGGACAACAGAGAAGAGTCATAAATGGAAAAGAAAACCGAATCATAGTTGTTTCTGACGGGTTAACACCATGTCTGATATAGTCCGCGTTTGGCCCTAACACCAGTATACCAATATTGTGTCCTACATGAAACGAATTTGGATCAGACTTCAATTATCTCCACCTTAAACTGAATTCCCTCCAGTAGAAGAAGAACACAAAGAACTCTAATTAAATTAGGATGAACACTTTGTACGTCGAAAGTCCAAAGGGCTAGTGAGTAATACCAATTAGATCTGAACAAAGCACAGATTTAACGGCGGGAACTGGCTTTATCAACATATCAACCGGGTTATCATTAATACTTATCTTGATTACTTTAATATCACTTTGAGCAATGATACATCAAATGTAGTGATATCTAATATAAATATGTTTTGTTCTCTCATGGAATATTTAATCCTTTGTAAGACAAATAGCACTCTAATCCTTTGTAAGACAAATAGCACTCTAACTATCATAAAATATTGTAATACAAGATATACTTACACAAAGCTCAGTAAACAAACTTCTTAGCCAAACGACTTCTTTGCAAGTATCAGAAATAACCATATACTCGGCTTCTGTAATGGACAAGGCAACGGTAGTTTGCAGACTTGTTTTTCAACTAACGATACATCCTCCCACAATAAATCATAACCGGTAAGATATCTTTTTTTATCCAGATCTTTAGCAAAATCTGAATCTACCTAACCAACAAGTCTATCTCTAGTCTTTTCAAACTGTAAACAAGTATCAGAAGTACCCCACAAATATATGAAAATTCATTGAACTGCATTCCAATGTTCTTTACCAGGATTAGCCATATATCTACTAACAACACTTAATGATTGTGATAAATTAGAGCGAGAACATACCATGCCATGTATAAGTGAACAAACTATACTGGTATATGGAACTCTAAACATATACTCAGCTTCATCATCTGAATGTGCACATGACGTTGAAGAAATTCTGAAATGTGCAGCTAATGGAGTACTCACTGGTTTGGCCTATGCATGTTGAAACGACGAATGACTTTATCAATATACTATTTCTAACTTAGGTATAGTTTGTCAAACCGTTTGTCTCAGATGATTTTTATACCGAGAATTTTCTTTGTTGCATCGAGATCCTTTATATTAAATTCACTGCTCAATAGTGCATTCAATTTTAAAATTTCTGCCTTGTTTTTTTTATGGCAATCAATATATCATCAACATATAGGAGCAAGTAAATAGCTGAACTATTAACGGTCTTCAAATAAACACACCTATCATAATCAGATCTTTTAAAGTCCTCAGAAATCGTGAAGGAGTCAAATCTCTTGTACCACTGTCTGGGTGATTGCTTCAAATCATAAAGAGTCTCTCCAACTTGCAAGCAAAGTTGTCCTTTTTTAGAACGACAAAACCTTCTGACTGCTCTATATAAATCTCTTCTTCCAACTCCCTATGTACGAACACGGTTTTCACATTCAATTTCTCAAGCTCATAATCATGTATAGCCATAATGTTGAGTAAAGTGCGAATATAACTATACTTTACAACTAGGAAAAAGATATTTGTGAAATCAATACATGCCTAAAATTTGTTTGTATCCTTTAGCAACTAGCATTGCTTTGTATATAACTTCTTCGGTTAGTGAAACTCCTTCCTTCTTAAATATCCCCATTTGCAGCAAACATGTTTCTTCTCAATTGGCAACTTGACCAGCTCCCAAGTGATATTCTTATCAAGAGATCCCATCTCATCATATATGACAGTTATATATCTTTTTGAATCATAGAAGAGATAGCCTTATAATAGGTTGAAGGTTATGCAATACCTTCAATTTCTTCTGCCACATTCAAACAATAAGCCACAACATTGGCGTATTCAATCAATTTCTTAAGATGTTAAATATTCTTTTTTGGTCTATTAGTTATAATGGAACGTTGTGTCGGTGATGCAACAATAGAAGCTTTCCGTATGTTTTTCTTATTAGATTCTGGTGAGAATCTTGAATCAACAACATGCTCCACCTACACACTTGACTTCTGCTACTTCTCAACGGGAATATTAATAGATGGTTTATCATGCAATATAGCAAACTTATCAAAAGTAACACTTCTGCTAATAACTACCTTTCCAGTTTCAGGATTCCATAATTTATATTCTTTCACACCGAATTTATAACCAAGATAAATACACTTAATGACTCTAGGCTCCAATTTACCATTGTTAATATGAGCATAAGAGAGAGAGAGCCAAATATTTTTAAGTTTGAATAATTTGCTGAAGAATCAGATCATATCTCAATTAGAGTCTTCTTCTCAATAGCCATATTGGGTGACCGATTAATTAAATAACAAGCAGTGGAAACGGATTCAGCCCAATAACTCGTTGATAAGTCAGAATTAGACAACATGCAACGTATCTTCTCTATGATGGTTCTATTCATGCATTCGGCCACACCATTGTGTTGAGTATTAGGGACTGTGTAATGTCTCACAATGCCCTCTGATTTGCATAAATCGTCAAATTCTCCAGAACATAACTCTTAAGTCATTATCGGTACGCAGCTTCTTGACATGCTTACTGGTTTATCTTTCAATCATAATCCTTCACTCCTTGAATGTCTTAAATACATCTCATCTGTGCTTGATGAAATACGCCCAAACTCTTCTTGAATTATCATCAATTATGGTTAATATGTACCTTGTACCTCCAAGGGATAGAATGCGAAGATTGGGCCTAATTCCTGGTTGCCTGGTTGGACTTGCGGCGAAACAATTTTGGCCTGCTAACAGACCTTGTATCTTTGTACTTGTGGGCTAACACATGTCGTCCATCAGGGGTCCGTTTGGACCTAGTGGCTGGTTACAAGCATACAGCCTCCCAGGCCGGAAAAGAAAATGGCCTGCAGGTTTTTTTCCCCTCTAAGAGCAACTCCAAGAGATTAGCTAAAAATAAATGCTAAATCCCTTAATTTAGCCATCATGTAAAATAGAAAACTCCCCAAAAAAGAAGAGTGCTACAACAGTCTAGCTAAAAAAAATTTCTTGTCTATATTTAAATGGGCCACATCATCAAAACGGGATCAAAGTGCTACGTTTGATTTCCGAAAGAGTTAACAGTTTGTTCATGTTCATGTACACGGAGAATACTACTGACGATTCCCGCTTCCGATTCTTAGTTTCCGTTTATTTTCCTGTACACGGAGAATACTACACGGAGAAAGAGTTTTGTTTATTTTCCCGTTTCCGATTCCGTTCAGTACTTTTGTCTCCGATTCCGATTCCGATTCTTAGTTGATACTATAAATTGAAGAGAAAACAGGGAACCAAATCGCCCCAACCAAAAAGCTTCAGGCTATTGTAGGTGAGCTTCAGGCTTCAGCGCTCTCGGTTGCGCTCTCGGTGTGTAATGGATTCTGAAGATGAGTTCAACCTATTGAATGAAGTGATGGATTCATCGTCTTCGGACGATGATGATGAATTATACATTGCTGCTGCCCACATAGTAGCAACGGACATTGGCAATGAACCATATTATTGTGGTTCTGTTGAGGGACATCGCGTATTGAATCGTGATAGGCAGTCAGGGCACTTGAGACTATATCAAGACTATTTTTCGGATGATCCTACGTACGGGCCAAACTATTTCAGGCGCAGGTTTGTACGTACCCCATATTTGTTTTCACTTATATTTTGTATATGCGCTCAATTTTGCATAATTAATTTGTCTTATGGCACAGATTTCGAATGAGGCGTCACGTGTTTGTACGCATAATGAATGCTGTTGAGCAGCATGACATATATTTTGTGCAGAAGAAGAATGCAGCTAGTACCCTAGGACTATCTTGTTTGCAGAAGGTTGTGGCGGCGTTTCGGATGATAGCTTATGGAGTAGCGGCTGATGCTACGGATGACTATGTTCGTATTGGTGAGAGTACTGCTCTAGAAAGTTTGAGAAGGTTTGTTAGAGCGGTTGTTCAGGTATTTGGACCTGAGTACATGAGAATGCCTAATGAATATGATACAGCTAGATTACTTACAATTGGTGAGAGCAGAGGTTTTCCAGGTATGCTTGGTTCTATAGATTGCATGCATTGGACCTGGAAAAATTGCCCTGTTCAATGGCAGGGTATGTATGTAGGGCACAAAAAGGATCCTACAATTATACTAGAAGCGGTTGCTTCAAAAGATCTTTGGATTTGGCATGCTTTCTTTGGGATGCCAGGCTCGCACAATGATATCAATGTTCTCCAAAGATCTCCTATTTTTGCAAGGCTTGCTGAAGGTGAAGGTCCACAGGTTAATTATAGCATTAATGGAAACAATTATACAATGGGTTATTATCTCGCAGATGGCATATATCCATCTTGGGCCACTTTCGTGAAGACCATACCAGAACCACAAGGTAACAAGAAGAAATATTTTGCTAAGGCACAAGAAGCATGTAGAGAAGATGTTGAAAGAGCATTTGGGGTTCTACAAGCTCGCTTTGCTATCGTTCGAGGGCCAGCTCGTTTGTGGGATGAGGACACGCTTGGAGAAATCATGAAAGCTTGTATCATTATGCACAACATGATTGTTGAGGATGAGGGGGCCGACGAAGATGATTTCAATTACGACGACGTGGGAGAAAAGGTGAAAATATCCCACGATGGTACACCTGAACACGATGCTTTTATTCAAAATTACAAGAACATCAAGGACAAGGAAACACACACACAACTTCAAGCCGACCTTATTGAGCACCTGTGGCAAAATTATCCAGATTTATACAATAATATTATTAATGATTGATTTCATTTGTCGTTGGCATTAAGATCATGATTAGCTTGATATCGATCATGATATATGAATAAAACAAGTCTACTATTCATTCGCTAATTAGCTTGATATCGATCATGATTTATGAATAATTTGGGTAATGTATGTTCACAACAACAGCAGCACTGTTGTACCAGTTACTGACCTTCTCAGTTGCCAGGTCATCCTGAGAGAAGCTGAATACCTCCTTTGCCTGGATGAATGATAGAAATCAAAACAGAAAATGTACAAGCGACAAGTTGCGACATGGAAATAGAAACAGAAAATTTTGCTCACAGTATTGTCCTTACACACAATTTGTCCATCATCCTTACACAACATGGAAGTAGGATATGGTCACTTGGTGAAGAAAGGCTTCCTAGCCAGGTAAAGAAAGAACCGCCGTCTTGCAAAATGTAACAATGTGAGGAATTAAGTGAACTTGCAGCCTGCATTGCAGTTAAGTAATCCAGTCACCAGAGAAAGATTTAGAACAACAGAAGACCAAAAGAAATAGAAGTGTGATTTGGCTTAAAAGCTAACTGTGTATTATTACTATTATTGGTTTTGCCAAACTCAACAGATCAACCTGAATGGCTTGTATACAGTCATGTACCAGCAATGGATGACACAAGCATGCCAAAGAGCCTCCAGGAATCCTTGTAAGCAATCCTCAGAACCATAGTCCCAGTCAGAAATTCATACATGGCAAACTTGTAGCATCACTTGAACTTGTAAAAACCCTGTACATGATGACAATAGATACAGATGCTCAGCAACATGGAGATCTCTCAAAAGGAAATTTGGAGAGAAATAATTGAAGGACAGGAACAGAATTTGATACTCCAGTACAGCACATTACCATATGATACTCCAATTTGGGAAATTGAAACCATATGCGTTCCCTGCTGTCTGAATGAAGTGAAAAGCAGTTAGTCAGAGGTGATCATTCAGTAATTTGAACCGTGTTTTTATACAAAACAGCACAAATGATTACATTACAAGAGGAATCAGTACATAGATATAATGTTGCAAAACGTATATAAGTGCTAATAAGAAATAAATACAGAGGCAAATGAATGATACAACCATATGTTCTCAATAACTATTATTCCAATTTGTCATTGAGCTACTAGTGCACTGGTACCTTAAGACATAAGTCTGCAGTAACATCCACAGAAGTAAAACATTTAAGAAAAACATTAAATCCAACCAAAATCAATGTATCAATCCGACCCTAAGTAAAATAGAACATAAAATCGATGTTGTATCTAATTTTTGAGCCGCCTTGCAAGTATGTCATTCTGGAGCTGGTCATAGAACAGCTGTTGTTTGGTGGACATGGTACTTGTATCGACATTCATAATTCTCTCTTCTTCGAGGTTCCTCTTGAACTCAAATTTCTCTTTCTCAATTCTGATCCTTTCTTCCTCAATTCTGATCCTTTCTTCCTGCAATGCGAATGCTTTTTTGCACCTCTCCTCTTTCTTCAAATCCTTCTCTGTGTCAGCCTCTTTCTTCTTTGCCAACAGATAATCCAATGCTTCGATGCTGGAACGTTGTCGTAATTTGTCTTTCTCCTTCTTCTTCCCTGTAGGTCTGTCCAGTGTAGGCATTGCAGCCTGACTATCATCACCATTAGTAGTGACAACTAATTGTGCAGCCGTTGCAGGACTTGAATTCGCCGTGATCTTTTGCTTTTTGCTTGCTAGTTTCTGAGTTCCACTCTGATTGCTCCTATTCATCCACTTGGGCTGGTCTTTCAATATTTTCCAGCAATGGATGTACGGGAAATTCCGGTGGTGCTTGTCCTCAGCCTTGAACATTCTTAATGCGTTTGCTTGCTGCAAATTGAAAAAACATAGAGACTGTATAAGATAGACAAACATCATATACAATTGGAAGGCCAGATATGTTATCTAACCTTATCATCGATAGATAAGCCACTTTGATTTCTAGCCTCTATCTTTGAAACACAACCAGCAAATATGTTCACATCATGTTGAATACCGGACCATCGGCTCATTAGGGAGCTTTGCGTTCGATCAGAATCAAATGTCTTGTTGCCATGAAAATAATCATATATTCTTTTCCAATATGTCGAACGTGATTGATCAACTCCGTGCACCGGATCCAGACTCACATTTAGCCATGCTGAGACCAACATTTCATCCTCCTCGACGCTGAAATTCTTGGTCCTTTTCTGATTCCCTTTCACACTTGCTGGAGCATCATCACTTGCTGGTTTTTCATTAGGAGGTGGGACATTATCAGACAAAGCAGCAGGATTACAACCCCTTGTAATCATGTCAATAAAAGATCTTTCTGAATCCATGGCGCCTGTGAAAACATAACACATGGACAATCAAGATCATACACTGAAATCTACAATTCAGTCCAATGTTGGCTTGGTCAACTATTATTTGGTTGGTGGGGTGTTTTTTAAAAATATTGTCCTATTGTGCCACTTAGTTCTTACATATTTACTTTAGTTTGAAGGTTCTGAACTTGCCTAGTTGTGCCACTTTTATCCACCCAACAATGGCGGAAAATATGAATTGACACTTGACAGACCTTGAAGTGTTACCTAAACTTGCTTAGTTGTGCCATCTAGGTCCCTGTGGCACATTCTGTTACTTGACACTTCACTGGAGAGGAGATCTGCATTTAAGTCATATATCTTCTTATTCGTTAATGTATTTTTGGGAAGCATTATCGCAGGATCTGCTTTAGAGCAGCTAAAAAGCTATCTTCATCAGTCAGCAAATCAGTATGTCCTTCTATTTGGCTCTCCCATATGCTGCACCATTAATCGTTATCTTATCATATACTTAACATTTACATAAGATGACATAATATAAATACAAGTCGGCAAATCATCCAATATCTCCTGTTGAGAACAATAAAATGATTGCACTCAAACAGGGACCGATGTAATCATAGACATTAACATGTCAAATAGTGGCCAACCATGGCAAGAAGTGGATATTAAGCCAAATATCATAGCACTATGTGAGATGGTGGATCAATTGGAAGATTATTTCCAATTCCCTTTATGTAACCTATTCTGTAGATGACATTTGAAAATTTTAACATGCGGCAACTGTGATTGCCTCTTTGAATATAGCTCTGGAGGGCATGGATGCATTACAACCTCTGACCAAAACACAACTTTTGTTTTGTCTTGTTGCATAGGTTTAGCATGAGAACATGCATTTCAGAACTATAAAGATATTTGATGTGTAGAGGTCAACATACAATATATCCATTTTAAGTTTTGGGATTTTAATTAATTGAAGCCGGTCTTAATGGGCTCTGGAATAGGGGGAGTAATATGATCGATATGAAATACATGTAGCTTTAGTGCTACCCCATAACTTACTAGTCCTATTTTGGACAGTAGACAGAATTTCCCTTGAACACCTACAGACAGATCAAGCCAACCTCAGATTCTACACCAACAACCCTTGATTCACAAATTGCCAAGAATGCTTGCATTCACAAATTGCTCGCAATAGATAGCTATTCACAAATTGCATCTCAGCTCACATGTACATTTGGAATTGGCCTGACTATTAAATATAAAAATTGCATCTGGGTATTTGGAACTCACCGGAGTACATGCCAGACAAGGGGGCCGATGCAGCGGCTGCAGCATTGGGAGGAAGGACTCGACGCCGCAGCCCAGGTACCCCCACATTTTCTAACCAAGGCAACGACGCCAACTGCTGTTGCTCCCACCCGCCGGCCGCCGGGAAGATGGGCAACGAGTACAGCGCAGAAGAATTGGGGTCCCCGTCGCCGTGGCTCGAGGACAGCGGATCCCCTTCTGATGGCGCCTGCGACATGGTCCCTCGGCACGATTCCGAGAAGAGAGCGCCCGTGGAGCACCGGAAGGGGTCACCCGCTAGGCCGCAAGAAGAAGCTGTGCCGGATGGGAAGGAAAAGGGGAGCATAGGAAGGGGGCGCACGCGGGAGCAGTGGCGGAGGACGGGATAAAAAAGAGGTGGGGCGGATCTATACCTGCGCGCCGGTCGCCGGTGGCTGCCGCCTACGCCCAGGCTGGTGGCTGGCCCTTCCTCTTCCTGCTGGTTCGGCTCCGGTGGGTCGGTCTCCTCGGCGGCGGTTGGGTCGGCGAAGTCGAGGGCGGCAACGGGTGGAGCGGAGGCGGCGAGAGGGGCGAGGCCGCGAGGGGGAGACGGCGGGTGGAGCGGAGGTGAAGGAGGCGAGGGGCGGCTGGGTCGGCGAAGTCGAGGGCGGCGACGGGTGGAGCGGAGGCGGCGAGAGGGGCGAGGCCGCGAGGGGGAGGCGGCGGGTGGAGCGGAGGTGAAGGAGGCGAGGGGCGGCTGGGTTGGCGAAGTCGAGGGCGGCGGCGGGTGGAGCGGAGGCGGCGAGAGGGGCGAGGCCGCGAGGGAGAGGCGGCGGGTGGAGAGGAGGTGAAGGAGGCGAGGGGCGGCTGGGTCGGCGAAGTAGAGGACGGCGGCGGGTGGAGCGGAGGCGGCAAGAGGGGAGAGGGGGAGGCGGCGAGAGGGGAGAGTCTGGCGCGCGGAGAAGAAAATCGAGCGCGGGAGAGGCAAAGCCCGCGCGCGGGAGGGGATTGGCGCCGCGGATAGCACGCAGTCCTCGCTCGGGAAAGATGGGCAGCGAGAAGAACGGGATACCGAGCGAGGAAAAATAGAAAATGACATAGCGAGACTGTTGGACTGCTTTTTTTGGGCATAATAGCTACAATGGATTTCACGGATGTATTTAGCTAGGCTGTAGGAGTTGCTCTAAGGTGCTTGCTTTTTTTTTCTTTCGGGAGAACGAAGGTGCTTGCTGATGACTTTTCTGCTGGAGTGGTTTAGCTAAACATGCTTGTACAATTGGACAGGGCTGGCATAGTTGGCTAAACCAACCCCCGTCTTTATCATGTACTCTCTCTGCAGAAAAATGTAAGACATGGTTTGACTCGATGTGTGGCCTCCAAATTTTATGATTTCACTATAATCTCTTTCACAATACTTTATTTATAGCTATAAAATCGTAATAATAAAAAGTGCTTTTAAATACAAATCATATCACTTTATGTCATAGAATATATTTATTATTGGACTAGTTGTTGATCAAAAATTTATAAACTTTGAATGTTGAAATACGTAGTCGCACTGTATATTTCCACGGAGGGAGTACTAATCTGTTTTGAGCAAGCTAATTAATACAGCTTCACGCCTTCTCTTTTGAAAAAAAAACTACAGAAAGCTTGTTTCGACGTAAAGCGTCTTAGCAAGCAAATCTTTGCTTGAGGAGAAGGGCTAGCTAACACACAAGCAAGGTTGCGGGATTATTCGAGATCGACAGCCTGTAAATGTCTGATACTCCGTCCTGTTAGTGGATTACTGCATATTTGTGTTGGAAAAACTAATGAAGTCTGGTTTAACACGGTGATCATCAAACAGTAGCTTGAAAGCTTACCAATGGAGAACGCCGGTTTGCCTAAGGCAAAAATGAAGCCTCACTAACATCATTTTGTGTTTCGTGCGTGCCAAAAAGGAAAAAGGCATCATCTTGTGTGGTTTAACAAAAGAACCACCACCGACACTCATCGTGGCTACCTCTGCCCCCGCCCTTGATAACTTTGGGTCATTTTCGCCGGCTTTCATCGCTCCCCGCACACACGCGCGCACCTGAACGTGATGATTCCTTCTGACCACCCGTGGCGTGGGTACGAGGCGTGCAAAGCGTCCACCTCTCCCGTCTCCGCCCGAGCGCCGCGCTGCAAAAAAAATCTGCAAAGTGTTGCCGCACGGCACGGAGCCCGGTTAAGGTCCGCTTATTTTAGCTTCAAACTTATTTTTTTTATTATTTATAAATTTCGTTTTTTTCTGAACTTTTAACTTTTTTGAGCTTTTTTCCCGTTCTTTTTCCGTATTCGTTTGCGTTGTCCTTAATGAGCTAGCATATTTTTTCTATTTTTGATTTTTTAATTTAATTACGTCAAATAAGTTACCTTTAGATACAATGAAATTTCAGTCGTTACTTTCGATCATAAGTCATAGTTTTTCCGTCCAACCGAGCGGGTCTAAGAGAAAGGGGAGCCGCACCACGGCGCGGATCGCTCCACGTACGCCTCCTTCCCATCCGTCCCAACCGTCGCCTCCCACCGCCAAACCCAGCCCAGCCCACTCCGCTCCCCCGCCGTGCGGAAGTCAAAACGAACCGTCCGCCGTCCCACGCCCCAGGAAGCAGTGGCAGGGCCATTAGCTGGCACGGGCAGGAGCAGACACACGGAAGTGATTCCTTGCTTCCGCAGCAGGTGGTGGCACACTGGCCCTTCCCGCAGCTGAATTGTCCACTTTTCTTCGCTCCAACCAATGACAGCTCCGCGCAGAGCATGCACGGGCACACTTGTCATTGACGTAGAGTCACATGTGAGTGGTGCCATAGGCATCTAGCAGCAGGTATAGCAGCATAGACGGTCCTGTCTGTCGTCAATCCGGATCATATTCTCCTCACACGCACCCTCTACAGGGCAAAAGGTACAAAGATCCACACCGCACTCCCAATCTCATTCCGTTCGGTTGCGGAGTGTGTCAGTGTGTACCGTACACGGGCGGATGCTGGGCGTGGTTATCGGATGGGTTTTGTAAGGCTTCAGCGTATTCTCAACTCATGCCGAAACAATCCTAAACACACACACACATAGATGGACCGGCCAGCAGAGAGTGCTGAGATTGTTGAGATGCGCCCCCTCGTCAGGGTCCGTCGCGTCGGCTGTGGCGGCAGGGGTGGGAGCATGAGCTCCCCCTCTTCCCACGTGCAGCGAGATCGAGCTCATCATATAAGGCATATTCTTTTTAGCTACGGTTTATGACTTTTGGCTAAAATTTTTGAATTTTAGCTGTTTACGGTACAGATTACGGAGAGACAGATACCCACTTGCGATTTTGGTTGGTACAGATGTTGGGCTTTTAACGTGTAGATCGTTTAACTTGTAGACCCCGTCTTAAGAAAATACTCCGTTTAAAAGTTAGATACTGTAGCAGAAGCTAAAAGCCGATTTCAAAAGCCCAAAAGAACAGGCCTATAGATCTAAGAAGCAGTATCTCGTGGCTTTTTTTTCCTGAAGTTAGAATCTTTACGGGGCCAGTTCTTGATTTTGAGTGGGAATCTTGGCTCTTGCAAGGGTTTTGCTCGCAGAGAAGAGAGAGATGAGCCATAGGTGGTCGCCGGAGCTACTGGATTTCTTCTGTTAGAAATTGGCCCGTTTGAGTATAACCCATTTTCTTAATTTCAAAGCACGAATGGTTTAATACCATATTACTAAGGCAATGTGAGGAATACCGACTTATAAGGTGAAGTCCTCACCACTCTTTAAATATAGATAGAGATGGTATGCGGAGAATTTTGGCTAGTCACACGCGCACGCGCGCGCGTATTCACGTATTTTCGCGTGAAAATCGTGTGACTTGTGACGTGGCGCGCCACTTGGCAGACAAAGTCTATCTTTATTTTTGCTAAACTTTACACCACTCTCTCTGTGTTTGAATGAGATTCAAACATTTGAATTTGAGGTTTTATTGGGGTTTTGATGACAGGCAGTTACCAGTGGATAAATGACTTGTTGAATGTGTCAGTTATCAGTCTATCTATTTATATGCATGGAGACGTCCAGAGTATGTGTGAGAATCTCACTGCCTCTATTTTCTTCTTCTCTGCGATCTTGTGCTTTTGTACTGTGCTGTTTGAACTTTGCCAACCTTTCTTCCCGATGTGCACTTGGAAGGAGTAGAGATGGCAATAGGTACCCGATACCTGACGGGTTTTACCCGATAAAGAGACGGGTATGAAAAATTTTATGTACCCATGGGTACGTTATTGGGCGAAATCCTCTACCCGCCGGGTAGGCGGGTGCGGGTGCGGGTATATACTACCCATACCCGCCTACCCGCGGGTAATAAATACCTGCATTAGACAACTAGACATCCCACTCAAATGTTAATTTTATTATCTACTTGTTGTTGATTGTTTATTTGTTTGTCATATGTTGATATGGTCATGTCAAGTATGTTTATGTGATGTACTAATTTTGATCATTAGACGCTTTTGTGCTTGGCATGTATGATTAATGAATGTCTAAATTGATGATATTCTTATGTGTTGAACCGGGTATGCTTGCGGGTACGGGTTACCCGTCGGGTAGTAATACCCGCGCGGGTACGGGTATGGGTAAATTTTCCTACCCGCGTGCGGATACGGGTAACCCGAAGGGTAAATTTACACCTAGCGGATACGGGTATAGAATGGCAATACCCGATGGGTATTTACCCGTTGCCATCTCTAGGAAGGAGGGAGATCGGCTATCTCTGAACCATTGCCGCAGAGAGTACCTGCACGGGGCGGCAATAAGGTTTCTAGGCAGCGCACATCTACGCGACCGCTCATTGCACTGCGTCATCTACGTTTTGCACTGCATCCAGCAAATGGCTTTGCACATATTGTCACTAAAACTAAGAGGAAACATGAGCTAAAAGTATGGTGCTATACTGCTATTTCATAAATTGTTTTTGTCTCATACGGTTTATGAATGATAAATTTTTGGAAGTTCTCATCTTTCTGACTTCTTGTACCAAAATTTCGGTATGTCTATGTTTGGCATGCAATTACTAGATACTGGGGTGGAGTGAGGTCAGGTGATGATGGGATGGAGTACTACGATTAAAGGATGCAATATCCTGTGTCACCACTCGGAGTTCAGAAGAACGAACCTTGTGAGGCCATGAGCAGCATAACTACTAATGGCCTTGGCCTTGTGAACCCTGAGAACGTATTCAGTTGAAAGACAATTTTATATATATATATATATATATATATATATATATATATATATATATATATATATATATATATATATATATATATATATATATATTTGGAGGGTTTTCAAATTAGCAGGCATAGGCAATTGTTACTCTAAATAATGGAATCATAAGACACTTCCAAGGTACAAAATCTTTCGAGCCCACCCTCTATTTTTGGAAGGAAATCGAGTGCAGAGCAGGATTGAAGAGTAGAGAGAACAAATCATGATTGGAGGGTGTCTCCACTTGTTTGCGCTTGAGAGAGCCTGAGGCGGCAGAGAACATATTGCTCACATTCATCAACTTTGGGTGCGTTCTTTTTACCTACGACTTATAGTTTTTAGTCCTATTATGAATGTTTATGTAAACATCTGAATATCGATAAACTGTTTTAAAAAAATTATTTCGATAAATTGCTCTGAATAATAATAGAGAAAGTAAGAAACCATCCTTTTTATTTAGAGATATTTGATCTTTTGCCACACCTTTCGTTTGCATTTGATGATTTGCCCCATGATGTCTCATTGACATGTGGTGCCAAGGCCCACATGTCAACGAGACAAATGGGGCAAATCATCAAATTCCATGTTTATGCATGGGACAAATTCTCCAATCTCCCTTTTATTTATACATGGGAGCCCAGCCCAACCACCCACCACCTTCCCGTCATCCTCACTCGGTCCCCGCCCACCTCCGCCGCCATGGTCTCACTCGCCGGCTCCCAGATCCCGTCGCCCGGGCAGGGCCCCTGCGCGTCGGCGGCGCGGCCGCAACGCCGCCCGGGTCACTCCATGCGCACTATCCGCTTGGCGCTCCTGCACTCGGACTCCTCTCCAGGGTCTTCCCCGCCGCCCGCCGCGGACGGGGCGGACTCGGACATCGAGAACCTGACCGACTCAGTCATCGACTTCCACCTCAGCGAGCTGGCGGCCACCGCGGGGCCCGCGCACGCCGCGGCAGTGGCCAAGTCGTCCTCCGCCAACGCGGCCGCCACGGAGCTGCTCGAGTTGTCGCGGGACTTTTCGGACTATTCGAGCTTTAACTCGGATATATCCGGGGAACTCGAGCGTCTGGCGGCGGCGGCGGCGGCGCCAAGATCCGACGCGCCGGAGCTGGGCGCCGTGGATCTGAATGAGCTGGAGTCGATGGATCTGTCCGTGGACGCCGCGCCGCTGGAGCGCGTGGAGCCGTTCGTGCTGGCGTGCGTGCAGGCGCTGGGGCCGGAGGCCGCGCCGGACGCGCGGCGCACGGCGGCGGCGAGGGTAAGGCTGCTGGCGAAGCACCGGTCGGATATCCGCGAGCTGATAGGCCTGTCCGGCGCCATACCCTCGCTGGTGCCGCTGCTGCGGAGCACCGACCCGGTGACGCAGGAGAGCGCGGTGACGGCGCTGCTGAACCTGTCGCTTGAGGATCGGAACCGGTCGGCCATCACGGCGGCAGGGGCCATCAAGCCGCTCGTCTACGCGCTGCGGACCGGCACCGCGGCGGCCAAGCAGAACGCTGCCTGCGCGCTGCTTAGCCTCTCGGGAATTGAGGAGAACCGCGCCACCATCGGCGCGTGCGGTGCCATCCCGCAGCTCGTCGCGTTGCTCTCCGCGGGCTCCACCCGCGGCAAGAAGGACGCGCTCACCACGCTCTACCGGCTCTGCTCGGCACGCCGCAACAAGGAGCGCGCGGTGAGCGCTGGCGCCGTCGTGCCGCTCGTGCACCTCATCGGCGAGCGCGGCAGTGGGACGTCGGAGAAGGCAATGGTGGTTCTTTGCAGCCTTGCGGGCATCGCGGAAGGCCGTGACGCTGTCGTGGAGGCTGGCGGGATACCCGCACTGGTTGAGACCATAGAGGACGGGCCTGCGAGGGAGAAGGAGTTCGCCGTGGTGGCGCTGCTGCAGCTTTGCTCTGAGTGCCCCCGCAACCGTGCGCTTCTTGTCCGGGAGGGTGCCATCCCGCCGCTTGTCGCGCTCTCGCAGTCCGGCTCTGCCCGTGCCAAGCACAAGGTATGAAACAAGTTACTATTTTTTTTATACTTTTAATATACATTGCTCTCGTTAATGTGTTGTTGGAATTGGATGTGATTTGCCAAATTTTGTTTTGAGTGATAACAATTGGTGATGTTGAAGTCATCTTGTCTGTCGGTTTATCACTGATTGTACTGAATAGTGTCCCAACGAATTCATCAGTTAGAGTTTGATTGAACATTGTGGTGATACGCACCTGTTTAATTAAACATTTGTTAAGTACAGTCCAAGATCTGCTAAACCTTCAAAGTACAGGAGGATGCATGTTCTCTGTTCTGCAAGTCAAAACTGCAGTAGTTTTGCTCCTAGTTTGGTCCTTCGACCAGAAAACAATGCTTTGTGTCACTAGAAAACGAGAATACTTAAAATTTCTTGTCAAAACATATGCATCTGAGATTCCCTATTGAATTGCGTGCTTCTCAATTGTGCCACTGCAGTTTGCCATGGCTTATCTGGTTTCTCTTGGAACTGGCTTGGGATAAAATTCCCCCTTGACTACGCATGTGCTATTCAATTTTACTGAATGTGAAAACTGATCCCACAATGTGGGGTCACTTACGTATTGCTGTATGATTTTCAGGCTGAGTCTTTGCTCGGTTACCTGCGTGAGCAGCGGCAAGGGGGCGGAGGCTGCAGAGTTGGACCAGTGGCAGCCACGAGCTTGGCTAGGTAATGCAGTACTGATGTGATGACAGGCTGAAAGTATGCTTCGTTTGTCTTTGCCCTCGTCTGCTCCGTTCTTGGTCGGAGTCTTGAGAATGGAGCAGCTGTGTAAGCAGGGGGCGAGATGATCTTCTGTAAATACCAGCTGGCTTTGGTTCGGTTATGCGAATGCATATGTGGTTTGCGAGTGACGGATGAAGAGAACGGTTGGTTGGTTACTAACATCTGTTGAGGAGGATTCAGGGGATTCTAGCAGAGGATTCGTGTTGTTGGTAAGGTATGTGATGTTGAATCGTAGCTGTGTACAGGATGCTAGGGTGGTATGCTTGCTTGGCTTGGTCAGGTTATAGGAGAATGTTGGATCGTCAACCATGTCTTTTTTACTTAAGGTTTGGAGTCCAAATTCCCCTGTTCCCTTTTATCTAGTGTGACTTGGTTTGCAAACATTTCTTCATTCCTTCTGCTCCAAGTGGTTTATTTTCAATTGAATCCGAGGCGTTTCTGACTGCGAGGTGAACATACCCAGCAAAGAGTACTTTGAAAAGCTCATGGCAACTGGCAAGCATGCAACAATCATGAGTGATCTGCCTTTTTTTTGTAACTCAGATACATGGACCTTTTAGGCCTTCTCTGTCTGATGTATCTCTCGGAGCTACTGATCCCAGCATATGGGTCATTCACAGCTGCATATATTCTTGAAAGTTTGGTATGGTCAAGATAGCACTAGCATCTTATACACGGGTACCATGAACTTATGTTTGGCTATGCGTCTGCTATGGTAGAAACATACCGAAGGGAATTATGATGTAACGAAGATTGAGTTAGCAATTGTAAACGTATCTCATGAAGCAATGCGCTGATGTCTGACGCTGTGTTGAGAGATAACACGGACGTTAACATTGCCGGGATATGAATACCACTAATAAAAGATCCAGGAAGTTTTCAAGAACATAGCCGACTATTTGACTTGCAAGTTGTCGTGAATAGTGACTCCTTTTCTGCGACTGATCTACATGTGCTGTCAAGGTTATTGATTCCAAGCAATAAGACTTGCAACACATATAAATGAGTAAATCCTAGTTTAATGAACATTAACAACAATGGTTAGTGTTCTGCTGGAGATGGCTGTGAACTTTGCGCGGCAAGAGAGGCATCAGCTCCGGTGCATTGCACAGTGCAAAATCCCAGGTCATTGTCTTGGCTAGCTGGGTGAGTTACGGGTCAGGACCCATGTCCCGGTGCCCTGTTCCTTGCTATGATCTGTCTAACGAAATAAGATAGCAAAATTCCGAGGCTAATCTATTGTTAAGTTCTTTTGAGCTTATGACTTGGTTTTCTATGATAACTAGCTTTTAAATAAAGTGATTTTTAAGACAGGATCTACAAATTGATTGCAGTGGATACTATCCTGATTTTATCTATATCAGCTAAAATCGTACGTAAATATCTCTGTTTATACTCTCTTTTGTGAATAATCAGAGTTGAAAAATGTAAGCCAAAAACGACAATCCAAACGAACCCACTCATGATGCAATCCAGTTGGGACACTGTTGGGCTGCGTCCTCCAGCCTCCAGAGCTGACTCGCTCTGGCTAGATATTCCTGTTGTTTAGTAACTGCTAGTGCATGCCAGGATGTGACAGTGACGTCGATTCGATCTGTTTGCTCGTTCACTTTCGATGCAAATGTGTAAAGATTTGACCAACCTGATTGAAATGGTAATAGGCCACGCCATTAACTTAACAGGCAAGCCAAATTTGCCTCTGATTTGGCTTTGGCCTTGTCTCTCTTTCTTGAGTTGGGTCTACAAATGTGCATCAATATCTTAAGATGTGTGGTATAGTCTATGTTAGACTATGTTGTTAGGTCTAGGATATTTTAGTAATGTATAATTGATAATAATTAATTTGTAATGATGAATAATTGGTAATTTTGTTTAGCGTTGTTATGCGAGTTGTGTCGCGTGTGTACGGATTGATGTTGGTCAAGTTGAAGAGAACTTGTGACGGAAGAATGTTCTTTGGTTTTTGCATGTGCAGGTTGAGCGTGGAGACGGTCATGGTCGGTGACGAGGCAGACCGGGACTAGGAGGTTGAAATCTGAGGTCCAGACGGTCGAGGATGTCATGAGGTGGTCGGGCTCACGTTGGAGCACATGGAGATCAAAGGTGGATGATGCATGGAGAAGATACAGGAGGTGCGATCCTGGAGGCTTCGACACGTGATGAGTTGGAGAAGTTGTAGTTGGAATTTTGGAAAATCTGTGTTAGGAAGGATTTCGAGTTCCTTATTTGTTGGAATTGAATTAAAACTCGTGGGCTTAGGATAAGCCCATGTTTTGGACCCTAGACTATAAATAGAGGTGGGGTTGGAGGCTAACCCTGTGGCTTTTGGAGTGACTAATTTCATGCTAGGGTTTAGAAGTGTCAGGATGTCACTTTGTAACCACCATGATTCAGAAATAAAGTTTAGATAAGAAGACTGGCTGCGCATTTGCTTAACATCGTTCTCGTTTTGTTGTCTCGGTCTACGTGCGGAGGCGAAGCAGCAGCACGTCCCAGGGAGGCATGCAGTCTTCTCGCGTATCTCGCACGTCTTCGTTCCTTGCAGAGACAAGGCAGCAACACGTCTTGTCGTTTTCATCCGAGAGTTTAATCGTTGCATACATGAATCAAAAGGAAGGATTGAGCAGCTACATGCATTGCTGACGGATAGATAAAGTGAACAGCTTCTGCATTTTTCTAATAAAAGTTTGTGAGTTTTTTAATTCGCGTATATTATCCTTTTTCCTGGTTTTTTGATTCCTATAGATTCTCTATGCATTGATCTATGTCTAGATATTTTTTTTGCTTACATACATAAATCAGTTTTAATTAAAAATTGATTGGAAGATTGAATGAAACGTGCACTTTTAGCAACTCGTTATCTAGTCGCTACAGTAACTGCTACGCTACAGTATTCGATACAATATGTTGCTACAGTAGTTGGTACGGTACTGCTACAGTAAAATCAGAAAAAAAATCATTTTTCCGTTATTTCTGTTTTTATTGCAGATTAACACAATAAAGACAGAAAAATTTAGAAAAAGTTTTCGCTGGATGTTACAATCATTCACTCCTCTTTAATTACCATCGATGATCCTACAGTCTACCACTTGTGCTGAGTCAAAACAAGAAGCATGAGCAAGCTCTGTCGGAAACGAGCATCGTTCCATTTCAAGCTTACCACTCCAAAAACCCAAATTGGATAGTCAGCACATAGAAAAACTTCCGCAATTCCAACTGGAGACCTGACCTGCCGCCGACGGCCCACAAAGGTCGTACTTCACACGGCCGACCACCTGCCATAAAATACGTAGCTGATGTTACCTGGCCTATAAATTATTGACCGATCTGTAAGTAGATCACCACTGTTCTTTCCTACTGAACTCATGCGGCCTGTCTGTTCACTAGCTTCTGTCCTCGATCATCACGTGACACTGTATAACACTTGGCCACTGACTGCTGCGACCATAATGTAATGCCAGAGCGCAACACGAAACCTGAAGAAGAAAAGGAAGAAATATATCGGTCCGTTGCACTGCGGTTCGGTTACTGAACCGAGAAATCTCGCGAACATCCCCGTCGAGGATGCAGGTTGCATGCAGGGACTCGCCCGCCGACGTGTGGTGAGGACGTTGACGTCGAGGAGAACGCGGCCTGCGTCCCGGCACGCAGATGCCCATGCTGGCTCGAAACGGCATGGCCATGTGCGTCGCGAGGAAATGCGGTTGTGCTGTACCATCACGGTACTGTTTTGCAGCAGCTTATCTCTTCTTGGGAGCGATCTGAGCTTTTTAGAGGGACCATGCATGCATCGTCCAGGACGATAGTCTTCCAGCCATTGAATGTCACAAATCGAGCTCCGGTTATATACGTGGTTAACCACCGAATCCTCACGCTAGGATGGTCCCCACGTAGGTTTTTCTTTTCTCTATTTTTCGCTTCTCTCTCGCGGTACTAGAGTTGATAATTTACCTGCTATTCTTGGTGAAAGTTTCTTCGAATTTTAGAGGTTTTATTGTTCATTTTGTAACCACTGAGGTCGATCGACATTTGGGCCTCACCTTTCACTCATGCAGCCGATCATGCTCTGATCACTGAGCTCTACAAAAGGCAGACGACAAGTGTTGCAAGGGTGGTCTAACCTACCGTGACTGACCCTTACAATTGACCTAATATGTAATAGACCTAATAATATAGAAGAATATACAAATGTATCCTCACCTTTTATAATTATTAAGGGGTAGGATGGGAATTCCTATCCTACCCTATTCATGTATATAAACCTCCAAGAGGGACCTCGTCCGATCGCCTAGTGGTCATGACTTCGTTCGACTACCTCGTGGTTGTCGACGCGTGCGTTATAGATTCGTCTCATCGTTGACTTTGTTGACTCTAAGTCCGAAGGGTGGTGAACGAACCGCACACGTCAGAACTTCGTCTCACCTTAGCCTTCGTCTACCCAAGTCTGAAGATTGCAGGATGGACCGCATGTGTCAGAGATTCGTCTCACTGTCGACTTCATCGATGCCAAGTCCGAAGGGTGGGAGACGGACCGCACACATCGGACCTTCGTCTCGCCACCACCTTCGTTGACCCTGAGTCCTAATGGTGGGAGACAGACCACGCGTGTCACATCTTTGTCTCGCTGTCACCTTCGTCGACTCCCAATCTGAAGGGTGGGGTACGGACTGTGCGCGTCAAAACTTCGTCCCACCGTCGCCTTTGTCGACCCCTAGTCCGAAGGTGCAGGACAGACCACGCGTGTTGGACCTTCGTCTCGCCGCTGTTGAGACCTTCGTCCGATCGCCTAGCGGTCATAACTTTGTCCGATCGCCTAGCAGTCATGACTTCATCTGACCACCTTGTGGTCGTTGACGTGCTCGTCACAGATTTGTCACACCGCTGACTTTGTCGATGCCGAGTCTGAAGAATGGGGAACGGACCGCGCACGTCGAAACGTTGTCACGCTGCCACCTTCATCGACCCCGAGTCCGAAGGATGCGGGATGGACTGCGCGCATCGGAACTTAATCTCACCACCGCCTTCGTCGATCCTGAGTCTGAAGGGGACAGGACGGACCACATGCTAGAGATTCGTCTCGTCGCCGCCTTCGTAGACTCCAAGTCCCAAGGGGTCTGAACGGACCACACACATCAGAGATTTGTCTCATCGTCGACTTCGTCGATGCTAAGTCCGAAGGGTGGGGTGGACTGTGCTCGTCAGACATTTGTCTCGCCGTTGCCTTTATCGACCCCGATTCTGAAGGGTGCAGGACGCGCCGCGCGTGGCAGAGCTTCATCTAGCTATTGACTTCGTCGACCCCAAGTCCGAATGGGACAGGATGGACCGTGCGCCAAAGATTTGTCTCGTCGCTGCCTTTGTCGACCCCAAGTCCGAAGGGGTGGGACGAACTGCGCACATCGGAACTTTGTCTCACCGCCGACTTTGTTGACTCTAAGTCTGAAGGAGGTGGGACAGATCGCGCACGCCAGAGATTCATCTCACCACTGACTTTGTTGACCCCGATTCCGAAGGTGGGGGATGGACTGTGCGCGTCGGAGATTCGCCTCACCGCTGACTTCGTTGACACCTCATCGGTCTACGACTACCTCGTGGTCATACACTCCGTCCGACCATGTCGCGGTCGTAGGCTCCATCAGACCCTCTCATGGTCATAGACGCAGTCATGAGGACTTCGTCCGACCGCTCGTGGTCGGGAATTTGTTGACCTACGTCTGACCGCTTCAGGGTAGAGACTTCATCGACACCTACAACCACCTCGTGATCGTACCTTCGGCGACCACATCACGAACAAGCGGTCATCAGGCCTTCGACCGCTTCGGGGCTGTGACTTCGTCGACACCTACAACCACCTCATGGTCGCACCTTCGGTGACCACGTCACAAGCTACATAGTCATTAGGCCTTGTCCGACAACCGTTGTTCGCATTCGTGCCCCGACTGCGTTGGAGGCACCAATCAGACAGGGCACCCGGGTCTTCGGCGTGGGACTTTGTCATCCACATCTACGAGCCGCCCGAGGCTGAGGCACCACCTATGCGCGCTGGCTCAGCCTCTACCGGGAGATTCCACAACCACGTCATGATCGGTCAAACAACCCTGCTCCGGGAGGTTTGCAACGTACACACCCCTGGGGTCTGGGAGCTATTAGCTGCATCAGCTCGCCTAATAGCACCTATGTGCTTGCTGTCAGGGGACGGGGAGCTGGGCCAGCCGGGGCCACTTGTTCACGTCAGTCGCCCATCGAGACCTCTGCACTTGCTGTCAAGGGAGTACTGTTGTAGGGGTGGCCCAACACCCATGACTGGGCTTTGTAACTGGCACAATATGTAATAGACCTAATAGTATAGAGAAATGTACAAATATACCATCACCTTTTGTAATTATCAATGGGTAGGTGGGAATTATATAAACCTCAAGAGGGGTATGAGAAGCGGAGATCCACTCATTTTATACATGAGCTCTCTTTCTTATCTCTAGCTCTCTCTCTAGCTCCACCTCCTATAAAGAAAGAGATATCCCGGTTATAGCAAGGCTATAGCAGCCAGAGAAGTAGAGAACCGAGAAAAGATAAGCTAGCGAGCGTTCCTGTAGCACGCAGAAAAGAAGAAGAAGAAAAATAAATAAATAAAAATAAAACCCTAATCTAAACATGGCCTTAAATAGGGGTACCCCTTTACCTTTTTTCCGTGCACAGTTTTTCCAGATCCAGGTTCCCATCTATCCTCTCTCTTTCTCCTCTCTCTGCCTTCCCTATCCCATCTATCCTCTCTCTTCTTCCTTTCTCTCTTCCTTCCCTATTTTCCTTTTTCTCTCTCCTCTCACTCGTGCGCCTCGCATGCGTGCTGTCGGCGGCGGCGGTGACCATCACCTTGTATCACCAATCCTGTCTCTCTGGTCTCATTGTACTAAACCTTTACTCTTATAAATTTACCTTAATTCATTCACGACTTCCTAATTATATCATGGATAATTGCTAAATAAAGAACTAAATGTTATCAAACCGGGACTACTCACATATAGTGGAGATTTTCACCCAACCTGGTAACGTATGGGGCCGTACATTCTCGTTACACAGGATATTACACCCCGTCGGCTGTTATACAGTCGAGGACAAGGATGTGCATGGCTATTCTCGTATAACCGGGTATATGGGATGAGGTCGCCGGCGCCTTTGCTATAACTTGCTATAACTTGTCACATAACAACTATTTTTAATTACACAGTCTTTATGATATCTGTCTCCCATCTACGACAATATTTTCGATATCAGTTGTTCGTTGCTTTTATCTTGTATCCATTGCTTATGATGCTTGTACCTTATTTCACGTGGTTGCATTGCATTGCCTATCTTTACTCTTGTGTTGCGGCCGTTGTTGTGTACTTGCTGAGATTCCCAAATCTCACGCTTGTTCTTTCCCTTCTCAGGTAAAAGGTCAGTGGATTGATAGCAGCATGCATGGGTAAGAGCATTTGAGTTTCAGCATTGTGGCTTGCCACAACTTTTGCCATCTACTTTTTATCATTTGATTAGAAGTGAACCGGTCTCATATTTCAAACACTTTATTTTACCTTCCGTTGATTACTTTAATAAAGTACTTTAAATGTTTTAATTTGTGTTTGAATTCTACTATTGTCTTTTATTTTTAGTAATGACGTTCTATAGTAACATCTTAGCTTGGCTTTATGTGAGATGTTACAGTTCCATTTTCGTGAAGTACAAACCGAACCAGACTAAGACTAATGAGGCTACCAGCCAAACTGTCCCTCCAGCATGCATTATCAGCATTTGTTGTCGCTCGGCTAGCCATGTCAATCACGACGGCTCAAACGGTTGGGCATGGATAGCGTACGCATTCAATTAACCGGAAAAGCGGCCACCGTTCCTTTCCAGGACCAACTTGGAAGAAATCTCGCGGGGCCGCCGCCCAGGCATCACCACGTACGCAACCATCCAGCACCGGCACCGTACCTCAGTTGCTCACCGGCCGTTACAACGCTCAAGTATACGTCGTCGATCTCGAATTATACAGCACCACGTCCAGATGATCAGATATTCAGATGTCCTACACGACGATATGGGGTAGCCTATGTCGCCTTCACCCTACCATGAGTCCTTGACTACCAGAAGTCACTAGCGGCAGCTGGTGGTGTAATGCCTAGCTAATGGCGATAATCCACCGAGGAAGAGTAAACGAAAGCTATACACGCGCCTCTCGTTTACCCTTCTTTGAGCCGAATGTTGGAAGACTACGTTTTACTGAACGTTCACGCTAACGACCACGTAGTCCTTTTTAATTTGGGATAATTTATAATATAGCCTTCGAAAGATTGATGTAGCCCCAAATGACGCTTTGACTTTCATCACGTACTACTTGAAAGATGTTTAGATTCAATATATATTATTTTCTTGATTTTATTACTTATTAAAACTTTCACTACTATAAAAAGGTTATACTTGACGTCTTATCATAAACGGTTCCGCGAATCCGTTGGTATTGTAATTATCATAGACAATTTTACATGCGTGACTATCTATGTTAGTAACGATGGATAAAATCGTCTGTGAATTATCACAGACGGTTCGAATAAAAGAACCGTAAATGAAGTCTCATTATCACAGATGATTCTATTATGAAATCGTCTGTAATAATTCCTTCTATAAATGGGCACTGCTAGGATTTGCGCCCTTACTCACTCACTCGGCCACATCCTCTTGCAGAGAACAATGCCGCCGCCTCTCCTCCCTTTCCAATCCAAGTAATGGCTCACTAATCCTCTCTTAGATATCTCTTTCCGTTGTTATTCCATCTCCTTAGTGTAATGTTTCGATGGTCTCTGGACGGCTGAATTGCCATGCTCTTCGTAAAAGATGGTTCTGTTTGTTTAGCTTTGGTGGATCTATTGTAATACTTGAGGATAATAGTGGAATCTTAGGGTTTGGAAGTTTCATGTCGTGCTAGTGCTATCTCTGTTTATTCATGTCTGAAATTCCAAAACGCTACTACTGAGGAACTTTTGCATGATAGTATGTGAGCTGTGTGATTGCTCAGTGATGAAATTGATCATAGCTATATTTGTGTGACAATTTGAGGTTATAAGTAATGTAGTGAACTCATGTCTTATTATCTATTCAAGACAGATTGTTTATCTTTGACTTCACTTTGTCCCTATAGTTCAATATTTAGGAGACACACTTGTTCTTAGCTTGTTCCTATACTCCGTAGGATTTTATTACTTTGTTTCCATTGTTCATTGAAAAAGAGGCCATCGTTTTATAAAGTACATTAAAAACAGAGGTAATTTTTATTTAAAATGTTGCACACTATTTCAATTAAATCTGGGTATTTCCCTTCACATGTACAGTATATTCTAGTTAGTACTTCAGTAAAAGATAAGTACTGAAATGCAATTTTAATGTTTCAAAAAATGTTAGCTATGCCCACTAAAAACAAGCAAGCAGAATATAAGAGGAATGATGCTCACATATTTCATAGTAATACTAACATATTACGTCTTGTACACTCTATAATTTAAATGAGTTAGAGATAAAATTAGATCCTATATCATACTTGACAGGTAAAACTATGTTAGTCGAAATAGTAGTTATTCTAAAACACTATTTTAATGAGATCTTGTAGCAATAATATATACCAAGATAAGAAAAAAGAGAACCAATTATTCACAAATTTTTCTAAAAAGTAGTCAGACTATTCATGTTGGGATTTTTCCTAGCTAATATGAGATCAACGAATTTAGGTGTTCTTTCAGATATATGACTTCCAATTCCAAATCAATGTAACATAATTGATAAAGAGACTAAAAAGTGCAACTCTCCATACATCCTCTTTTGATATTAGAACCAATTTCCTGCACTCTTCAGCACTAAAACATGGTTCAAAACATCACCTCAGCATACATCATCATCTATTTTTATTTTGACTAGTTGAATATTCATACGTTACTACGGATTTAAAAAATTTAGAACGTATTTATATGCATGTTCTAAAAAATTTTACCACCCGTTAGTTTCAGAACATGTAGTATAATAAACTTTTAAAATCCATAGCAATGCATGAACATTCAGCTAGTAAATCCAAAGTTTTGGAACAACAAAACATGCCTTGGTTTAGATGACCATAACATAGTATAAAAATTTACCGCTATCAGGTGATCATACAATCTAGCAATATAATAATACATCCTCCCTCCAACTACACCTCTCTGTGGGAGTATCGTAACAAAAAAAAAAGCATGTAGAAACACCGACATTTTTTACACCAATGACCTAAAGAATGGAAAATTAGCACTTCAAGTGTAATGTATGTGTTTTAACAAAGGCATGATACTGATATGAGAAAAGCATGGTGAAACACCGGTATCTTTATACCAACGACCTGAAGAATGGAAAATTAGCATTTCAAGTGTAATGTATGTGCTTTAACAAAGGCATGATACTGATTTGATGACAACTAGTTTTTTCTTTACACAAAGAACCATCCATTAGCAAATAACAGCAAAAATATGGCACACATATCTTAACATGCACAACTATTTTTCACATGAAAGAATCTATGCAAGCATAGCTTAGCATTCATATATGCAACTTCTCACCTTATCAAAAATAGCTTTGCTTTGCACAACGCATGGATGACATGCAAGAAAGCACAAAGGCCGAAAAAATGCAGTTATTGCTCAAAGTAGACCATATCGATCACGGGCTTCTCAAAATAAATCTAGCTAAACAGCAAGCATCACTAAATTAGCTTTTCATCTATAGCTGCAGCTTGATTAGAGAATGTACCATCTATTGTTCATCGTGCAGTTGTCCCCCCTCCCAATATTTCCCTAATAAAAAATACAAAAGACTATGGATTATTTAGATGGTTTGTGATGTAGGTCTGTACAATTGTTTTAGTTCCTGTTAGTTTGATTGCAACAGCATGCTGTATGCTGCGACACTCTTTCTTGATAGCTGAATTATGAAATATAAACTCTGTAAAGAAAAAGACAATCAAGACTAAACAACAAGCTTCTTTAGATGAGTAACTGTAGCTACGACCACTGGCTACGACTACGCCTTGTTGAGCACAGCACATCGACTGCATCTCCGACCACATAGGTCTTCCAGCACTAACTGTTGAATGTAGCTACGACCATCGACCACTGTAGCTATGACAATCGACCATCGACCATTATAGCTACAACTATCGACATCGACTGCTGTAGCTATGACTATCATCCATTGACTATTGTAGCTATGACCATCGACCACTGTAGCTATGACAACTGACCATCGACAATTATAGCTATGACTATCGACATCAACTGCTATAGCTACAACTATCGTTCATCGACCATTGTAGCTACGACTATCGACATCGACCAACGACCATTGTAGCTACGATTATTGACCATCGACTACTGTAGCTACAACTATCGACCATCGACCACGACACAGTTTGACTAACGACTGTGATAGTACTCCTCTAAGTACCGATTGAGTCACTGTGGCTTCGATCACTCCTTTGACCATGGCATCGACCACGGCTTCAACCATGGCATCGACAATGGCAGTCGACCACACCTTCGACCGGTCCGGAGTCTCCGACCGCTCTCTGACTCTAGGTCTTCAACTCCTACAATACTCTGACACACTAACTACGTAGTACTCGAATACACCGAGTACTCAACTACGACTACATAGTACTCGAACACACCGAGCACTCGACTACGAAACGCAGTACTCGAACACACTGAGTACTCGACTATGACCACGCAGTACTTGAACACACTGAGTACTCGACTATGACCATGTAGTACTCAAACACACTAAGGACTCGTACTACGACCACGCTCTATATCCAACACTATTGAGCAATTGGCAGGCTATCTAGTCACATAAATATGAAATAACAGATTTAAAAGCTCCACCTCGAATTGACCTATGCATTTGATGGCCCAAAAATTCTTGAAGAAATCTGTACCAAGCAAAAACAAAGACAAGAATAGAGGGGAGGCATGGAAATACAACAGGGTGTAAAGACAGAGAGGGATGTGTAGAGGAAAGGGAAGGGAGAATGAGGAGTACACCAAGAGGATCAGTGACCTCACTGCAGCTGACTGCCGATGATTGTCACCTCATCGAACCACTGCCTCCCGCCGAGATCGCCGCACCACGCCAAATGCCGAGTAGTCTCGATCTGTTGCTCCACCTCAAAACTCCCCAATGGCAATGCATACTAATAAATCCCAGATGGATGACAAGGTCATGAGATGGGAAACATGAAAAGTACACATGCAAAGACAAATTTCACAATTTGATGGGTTGATTTAGGCAAGGAAGAGGAAGAACTCACCCTGCTCCAGTACCTCTCCATCCCAAAACTTTCCAAATGGCCATGCATGTCAACAAAATCTAGATGGGTTGCAAGATTATGAGATAGGGATTCTGAAAAGCATACATGCAATCATAGATTTTAACTTTTAAGGGGTTGATTTGGGAAACAGGAACACACCCTATAGATTCATAGAGGGGCAACAGACTACCAGAGAGTAGAAGGTGATGGTATAGGAGCACGGTCAAGCGAGCTGCCGTGGATGGGGAATGAGATAAGGACATTGGCTTATAGGATGGGTGTCTACACAAGAGCTTGTCAGAGTACCATCACGGTAAGCGAAGCGGCGGTGGAATTAGCAGTGGCCTGGGAGAGAGGAGAGATAGAGAACGAGAGGAGTGAGCCGATTGAAGGGGAGAAGACAGAGGCACAGGTGAGGAGGAACAAAGTAGGCAATGCATGAGCAGTTCCACCGGTTGGACTCATAGCGGAGGACACATGTGACAAAAGTAGGTAGAACAGTCGAGGCAAGCGTTTTGCACGCGCAGCCACCACGAGCTCCGTCTCCGCCATAGCTCCGCTCCACATTGACGCTCCCATTAGAAATAGAGGAGGGAAGTGAAGGCCATGATGCCCTCACATGGAGCTAGGGCACCAGCGGAGAAGGCGAGGATGGCGACCCGATCCAACTAGGCCCGACCAGATTCAGCCGCCAGCGGGTTGGATTTGGTGGGGGTAGATGGTGATGAACTCAAAGGCAGTGATAGTGGAGGAAGGGAAGGTCTAGGGGTGGCGCGGCGCTAGGTGGAGGTGGCGGGGCTAGCCGGGATCGACCGGAGGTCGAAGGAGACTAGGGAGAGCCAGCGAGGCCTCCAACGGCGAGGGCGACAGGGTTAACCGGGGTTGACTGGAGGTCGAGGGAGACCAAGGAGAGTCAGGGAGGCCGCCAGTGCGAGGAGGTTGCTGGTGCGGTAGATCGGGGTAGTGGTGCCTCCTTCCCCCTAGAGGAGGCCTTGGCGCTCGAGTGAAGGGGAGCAGGAGCGAGGGAAATGGGAGCAAGGGAGGGGCGAGTGAGGGAAGCGATGGCGATGGGTAGGGTAAAAGCGGAAGGGAGAAGGGCATCACGTGAAAGTGAGGGGGAAGGGGTTCACCTGAGAGGGGGAGTTGAGACATGCCTAAGAGAGGGGAGGTTTTCTGGTCATCAGGAGCGGTTGTGGAGGAGACTGCGCGAGTGGGAGGGGATCGTGAGATCGAACGACTATGAAGAGTCGAAGGAGAATGGGTAGCTGAGAGACAAAGGAGAATGGATAGCCCACCACCAACTCCTCTTTATATAATAGTAGAGATGAACTATGGAAGAATGAAGACGAGAGTAGCAGCACATGCCCAGTGTATGTGTAGCACCACACTGTAGCCATGGAGCCCAAACTCTTGCCGTCACCGCCGCTTGACGCCCCCCACCGCAGGGCCACCTCTTAATGCCACCCACCGCAGGGATGCTGCTGCCAAGGCCAAGCGCGGGTGGCTGTTGCAGCCGCGTCCTCTTCCTCGCCATCCCCTCCATGGGCCTTTGTGGTTCAGCTCGATGGGGAGGGCGAGCTGTCGTGTGAGCAAGAGGTGGTGAAGCTACCATCGATGGGTTTCTCTTCTCTCAAGTCCCGCGACACTCGTTGTTGGGCTAGGTTCGATCGCGCGGGAGGAACGAATCTGACAAGCAGAAATGGGTGTGAAGGCAAGAGTTAGGGGGGCCATTGGATTGCAATTGATGGTTGACTTAAGGACAACTATGCATCATGACATAGCTTCACTAAGTCAGATGATGCGTGTTCAGATGGGGACCACATATCCTACTAGCCTACTATAGGACAGCACAAACACAGCTGACGTGACTTAGCTTCACCAAGTCAGATGATCTAGACGGCGACCACATATCCTCCTAGCCTGTTATAGGATAGCTCCGATAAACGATGCACACACACAGCTGACGCTCAGCTATGTATGCTCGTAATATCTTACCCCCTGTTGATGGCACCATGCATCCTGAAACAAACTAGATTTTAAAAATAATCTAAATTTCTTTAGAATTCATTTTCATTTGATTCCTTGCCTAATTCAATAGCTTTCTCCATCGTTCAAGTCCCCAATCTCTAGCCGCAGCATCCTCTCAATCCATTTGTTTGCAGCATGGTGGGACGACACTATTCACGGTCTTAAAATATCGCCTCCCACCTGGCCGCTATTCATATGCCACCGCCATGACTTCGCCCACCATTGCCACACCTCTTCTACCTTGTCAATAGCCGTACCCTCATTCCTCGAGCCCCTGACACCCCATTCAACCCAACCTTGACCTTGAGCTAGAGCTCCCAGCCCAGACTTGGCCGCCTCCCACCCCTGTCTCAGCCAACCTTCCCTAAATCATAATTCTTGACTCTCATAGCCTATCACCTGAGATATTGCCAAGCCCGAGGTGCCATTTCTCGTGTTGACATCCTTGCTGCCTCTACCGAACCTCGCTGAGCCTTCTCGCGCCCTTCCCTTAGCCACGTGCCGATCAGCTGAATGGCAAGGCCACTGCTCCGAACCACCATAGCCTGTCTATAAAATGTTCGAGCCCTCCATTGAGTTGCAACGATGACCAGGTAGCCCTAGGTACACTCCAATCCCCTCATCGGCCGTCGCATTCACCATCAATGCCGGAGACACTCGAAGTAAGCCCAAATCACGATTCTTTCTATTTGGTCTATTTCAGTTCAATTGCTTTTTCCTGTAGCTTCTTCATGCTCCTAGTAGCACCCTTGAAGCATTGCCATAGAACCCCGAGCCCTCTAGTTCACTGGCGGCTAGCACTGCCACTCAGCCATGAAGCCCCACCGTGGACAGCCCAACCTAATGATCCCCGACCCAAGCCATCACTTCTTTAAGCCTTCCCTACTCCTAGTGATGCCCAAATGCTAATGCTATTGTCCTAATAGCCTAGCTATACCCCCTATGCCATTCAAACATCCCGAGAAGAAACATCCTCGCCGCCGGCCAACCGTAGCCCACCGACCGCTACCAAGCCCTAAAATGGAACCCCCTTATCTCCAGGAGTCCATTTATATCCTTGGTATCCTTTGCAAAGCACCACAGCTCGAGAAATTGCTTGCTCCTCTTTTCCCCTATTTTCGGCTCATTGTAGTACCACGGGAAGAAGATGAACAGTGTCGGGCTAGGCTGAACACAGTTCATCACTATTCATTTTGGTTTTCACTGTAGCAACCCTACCCACCATGAACAATGGCAGACCCGGCATGAGCAGTAAAAATCCACGATGAATAGTAGGTATCCGTTATTGTTCATCCATTCCCAAAATACAAAAATATATCTATTTCATCCCTTTTGAGCCCGTATATCCTATTCTCAGCTCTGTTTTCCTATATCAGATAACGATAAATTCTAGCCCACCTAAACACCATATTGAATCCTAAATTCAATATGATCCGAAGCCTCCATTGTTCACCAAAACAAATATGCTCGCCATGATCGTTTTGAGCCATAAAGTCCATTCTCAAACTCTATTTAGCCTGAATACACTCCAATGAAACCCTAGCCAACACAGATATTATTTCAAACCCAAGCCCAATACTATCCAGATATTCACCGAAAACCTAAAAGCAGATATATAGCTGTTCCGACCATCTTGGACCCATCTAATCTAATTATAACTCAGATCAGCCAAATCGTACACCACCTAAGCCCTGATTGCCCAAAGTATTTCATTTCTGTCTTTTTGATTATTTATTTGTCTTTTGTACCCAGCTTGAATTCTGCAAAGCAGGAACTTATTTGTATTCGTCTTTTGTGCTAGTATACGGACCCAACGAGTCGATCATCGGAAGATCTATAAGAGAAATTAAAGAAGTCAGTGTCCTATGGACAAGGAGGTAAGTCACATGTTTTTGATCGTATTGAACCTACAATCATTTACTTATTTATTTATTAGTATTTTTATTATCTTATTTATGCATTGTTATTTTTTGTATAATAAATATTTAGAATGACATGATATTTAGTTATGTCATACAACCTGAGAAAGCCCTATTTAATTTGATGGCCATATTCACCTTAGCAAGCCCTAGTAATGATAAATTATTGTAAAATATACTATGGTTGTCGTAGGGGTGGCCCAATCCTCTGTGACTGGATCTTCCAACTGGCCCAATATGTAATAGAACCAATAGTATAAAGGAATATACCAATGTACTCCTACCTTATGTAATTATTAAGGGGTACGATGAGAATTTTCCATCCTACCCCACCCATGTATATAAACCCTCAAGAGGGTTGTGAGGGAGAGAGATCCACTCATTTACCCACACACCATCTCTCTCTGTTGGCTCTCCTTCTCTTCTAGCCTCCCTCTAGACTGTTTGGTATGTAGCCACAACAGTTGGCGCCGTCCGTAGGGACGTGCAAGAAGCTGCACAAGAGAAGGTGCTAGAAAGTGACGACAACTAAGCGAAAGAGAGGTACGGCAGTAGTGACCGCCAAGGCTAGCACATGGCACCGGTGGTACCCCATGGCAACGATCATGCCACGTGGGTACGACCGTCAACCGCAGCGCTTGCGCTGGTATGACCAGTGATCACAATGCCCGTGCTGGTATGACCATAGACTACGATGCCCACACTGGTACGACTGTCGACCATGACGCCCACGCCGTCATCTCGACAGTAGGGAGTCAGCCTTCGAACAACACCAGCGAATGCCAAGTCTCTCTTGCGGGGATTCTGCACAGAGCGCACATGCTCCAAAGTCTTCGCCTCACCGCCAGTTGCGTTGACACCCACGACCACACCGCAGTCGTGACTTCAGTGACATCTCCAACCATGCCATGATCAAGTCTTTGCCGACAGACATGACCACCCTGTGGTCGACATTTGGAGACGGAGCATCCACCTCTGACTTCTCCGCCGAAGACTTCGCATGGGCTCTACCGAGGTCTTTGCACGATCTCCACGAAGACTATGCAAGACCTTCGCGGGACTTTGCATAACCTTTGTCGAGCTCCGCACAGTCTTCACTGCTCGGGGTCAGGCTCGGAGTCCAGACGGTTCCGATTAAAAAAAGCAGCCTGCCGATCTAAAGGCTGGCCTCCCCACATCATGTGGCCCCACGGCGCCGCATGTGGCCACACGCCATTGGTAGGGCAACGCGGAATCCCTTGACTTTTCGGGCTATTAAAACGGGGGAAAACAGCTCAATGTGCCCCTCGACTGTAGTGCTCCAAACAATTAAAAGCTATATTTTTGACTTCTGCTATAGATTTTTTATTATAATTGTACTTAACAGCTGTTAGTATTTTGTTACAAAATAGAAAAACTAAAAATTAAGAAATATTGTAATATCTTTTTGTGATAATGCAAAGAATAAGGGTAAAACAGAAAAATAATTTAAAATTAAAAACTGACACGTCTGATATAACTTTTAAAACCAGAAACTGAAAAGCGAAGCCGCACTGCCCCGGACTTTGCGACCCTTTCCTGACCTTTCTTCGCTCCCATCTTTTCCATCCGTATGTGCGTCCGCTTCTTCTTTTCGTCATTAAGCTACGTACGTAATTTTCTATTCTCTGCAACAGGCATACGGTAGACTGGTTGCTAATTGTGCGGTCGCGATACGATTGAGGGAGCGCTTTTGAAGAATGTTATGTAGTGTACTCCTGCGACTAGGCTGCTGTGGCTGGCTGCTAAGGCCAAACAAGGCAATAAAAGCAAGCTTGGTTAGGTAAGGGAGTAGAAAAAGGCAAAGTCCGAAAAAACGGCTACTGCTACCCTAATCCGTTATGGTGTTGTGCTGTTTATATTAGTTTTTATTGGTGGTTTTTTTACTACGGTTAGTAGCTTATTTTTTTTTATGGTTTGTGATTTATGATTTGTGTTATAGTAACTAACTTTTAAACGTTGTATTTTTTTATGACGGAGTCAATAAGAATATTATAGTAAAAAGTGTACTGAATTAAGTTGTACGGCCAAAATCACATGTAGCTATTTTCCTTTGTGTACTGTCTCTCACGAGCAGCTAAAATTTAAAAATTTAAGTTATAAATCATGAGGCACAACCTAAAAGAACCTACTCAATGAATAATAGTGGCCGATAAATAGTAGTTATGATAAAAGTGGCTGATAAAAGCGGCTAATGAATAGTAATACATTATATAAGAAAGATAGTGCAACGAAAGGCACTATAGTATTCAGACCGTTATACAACTTATAAAATTATGATATAATAAAATATAAAATATATTATAATATGTAAAAATAAAATATAGTGACTGATAAATATTATTCACTGATAAAAATGGTTTATAGAAGTTACGACGTTCTGGTTTATAAAAGAAACCAATATGAGCTGAATATAACTTCGAGCCACCCCCAGCCCGCTGTTCTCCGCCTGATTTCCAGTGGTTGCTGCTTTCTTCTCGAGTACGCGCAAGCGCAAGGTACGCAGCATAAACGAATCCCTTCGACCTGCTCTGAGATTTCCTTTTTCTTGCTTTTCTTCCCTGGGATTTGGGCTCTCAGTTGCGCTTTCCCTTCCCTTTATTGGGATGGAAACCTATGCATCGATCAACTCTTCTCTAGTAGTATACTAGTGTAGCGGCTGGTGAAGGGCTCTCTGGTTGGAGCTCTAGCTCTACCAAGGAAGAGCTCGTTATCTCCTGTTCTTTGAGTAGTTGCATCAAGTGGGAGAAATCCTAATCCAGCAACGCACTGTTCGAGAACCTTGAGAGGAGCTGGTGTGCAGTGCAGACCCGGTTGGGCTCACTGTAGTAAGCATCTGCCGACAGTTCATCCTCTCCACCTTGCCCACCTACCCTCGGATTTTTTATTATGCAACCGCTCTCCCACCTGTTCCGATTTCTTTAGGAGGGAATTGGCGGAGTCTTGCGTGGATTTCGTTTGATTCGTTGTTATCTCTTGGTTGCAGTTGCAGGGTAGCAGCAGAAGTGTTTTCTTCTTCATGGAGTCGCAGCAGCAGGCGGTTCCCGCGCCGGCGGCCGCCGCGAACGGGGGCGGGGAACTGATCGGGTACGTCGACGTGCACGTGCAGAGCGCGCGGGACATCCAGAACATCTGCATCTACCACAAGCAGGACGTGTACGCGCGGCTGTCTCTGCCGGGGGAGGGCGCGCCGGCGGCGTCGACGCCGGTCGTCAACGGCGGCGGCCGCAGCCCGGTGTTTGACCAGTCGCTGCGCCTCGGCGTGCGCGCGGGGGACGTCGACGCCGCGCTCCGGTGCGAGGTGTGGATGCTGAGCCGGGTCAAGAACTACCTGCAGGACCAGCTGCTCGGGTTCGCGCTCGTGCCGCTCCCGGACGTCGTCGCCGCCGAGGGCGGAACTCTCGCCCGCGAGTTCCCGCTCTCCACCAACGACCTCTTCCACTCCCCGGCGGGGTTCTTGCAGCTCGAGCTCTCCTACATCGGGGTCGTGCCCGAGGTCGTGCCCATCTCGCCGGCTCTGGCCCACCCCGAGGAGCCCGAGAACGCCGGCGCCGGCGCCGGGAAGGACTACGAGAAGATCGAGTTCCCCGACCTGAATCTTTTCGAGGAGAACCAGATTATGGTCTCGGAATACATTGGCCTGCCGTGCACAGCCTTGGAACCGCAGAGCTCCGAGAGCCTCCTGACCTCAGAGGACGGAGACGGCGCCACCACCGAGACCCACCACGCCGGCGTGCGCGTCGTGGAGAGCTTCTCGACGGACAACAGCACCGCTGACTCGGTCGGCGCCTTCCGGAGCGACACGCCCGTCAGCAGCGTGTCCACCACGGAGTCCCCCGCCGCCGGCGCCGCGGTGGTCCCGGCTACCCCGCAGTCCAACTCGGAGCCGTCAGGGAATGCCGTTTCGTCAGCAGGGCAGCAGGAGAAGTCAGCTTCCGATGCCGCGGATGCGGAGGTCGATTCGTCCCGCACCGTTCAGGAGAGCCCGGCGGTGAACTCGCCCAGCACCGTGTCGGAGAACGCGGTGGACAAGCCGGTGATCAGTGTCAACATCGAGCAGGAGGTGAAGGTCGACCAGAAGGAGATCATGGACATGTACATGAAGAGCATGCAGCAGTTCACGGAGTCGCTGGCCAAGATGAAGCTCCCGTTGGACATGGACAATGGCAGCGAGAAGAGCGGCCGAGGCGCCGCCGCCTCCTCCGCGGACTCCAGCGGCGCCGACTCGGGCGCGGTGAAGAAACCGACGGCCGGGGGGCCGCAGGAGAAATCTCCCAAGGTGTTCTACGGAAGCCGGGCTTTCTTCTGAAACTAGCCCGGACTACAAGAAAAAAGGAAACAAAATTCAGGAGATGGCGTTTGCAGTCATCGATCTTCTCAGCTGAAACTTGGAAGTGCAGAGGAATAACACTTTCTCATGCTGTTGTTCTAGGCTTGTCAGATCGCAAGACACGCGGAAATTAGCTGCTCTGCCTCGAATCTTAATGTATCAGTACTCTGATGAAAAAAATGGTTTAGTTTCTTTTGTTTCAGCATCGAGTTCTACTACTTCGTGACGTTCTTTGCTTAGCTATATACATATCCATGTTCTCAATGTTGAGCTGTGATGTGTCTATACCAGATTGTATATATCAACAGGCCGGTGTGATAGCAACAGAGTGGTGGGATACTGATCTTGTCGATTTTGCTCATGGGTTAAGAGCACTGCTTACAATCAGTAAGGATACTGAAATTGTCGGATCCATGTGTGTGTGTATACTGATGGTTGTGGATGTGGGAAGGAGAAGCACGTCAGGAACCTATGTAGCAAGCATGTCTCATCTCTTTCCTTCTCGATCCACACACGTTCTCTTTCCAGGGCCCTAGTTTCTGATTTGTAGTCGCCCAAGGAGATCCTCAGATACCTAAGCCAACAATTGTAAGGCCCCGTTTGGAAGCCGGAATTTTGGGAGAGAAGCATGCATCCCAATCATGCCCTAAACTTTGCCTATATTTTAAATAATTTTTGACTTTTAATTTTTAGAAGTCGATTTTTGAACAAAGTGGCTTTTCAAGATAGTTTCTATAAGTCGTTTATAAGAGTCACTATAGAAGCTGCTTTGAACGGAGTGACTTCTCAGCATGAGTATCTCTTACTGCCCTCAATTTCTCACGTAATTAGCTAAAAGACAAAGCCACAACACTTTAAACATGTCTTTAGATCTGTTATGCTAGACTGCTAGTGCTCTTCAAGATTTGGCTATGCGTAATTGCGAGATGTACTCCCTCCGTTCATTTCTTATATGGCATGGTTTGATTTGGTATAGTTAAACTTTGACTGTTAATTGTTTTTATAATATTTTGTTCATAGCTACGAAAATCGTAACCACGAGAAAGTACTTTCAAATACGAATTGGACGGTATCATTTTTGTGCCACACAAATCTATATATTGTTGAATTTCGAATTCTGAAATGTGTTGATGCCTTGTAAAAAAAAATCAAGAGAGGTTAACTCCGCTCAACATTTAGCTAGGATATATACAACTGTTTGATTTGTAGAAGTCCATAGACAGCAACTCTCTCCGTCCTCTTTTTTCTTAACTCCAACTGAGAGTGAACTCAGAAGTGGAATATGAAATATTTCGACCTGAGAATCATTTGTACCATGTCCTTTTTGTTTCCTGTTTTATTTCTTAGCCCCACTGTTTTCATAGTCCACGCTTGTCCTACTCCCACATCTCTAGATGCATGCCCGAAATCAATGCAAGCTTAGCCCACACCCTGGACCGCTCTTCTTGCACGACATGAGCGTCCTTTGATCAACTGTTCCATCACTCTCTTCTGATCAAGACTGACAAACAACATGAGTTAAGCGACTTCTTAACATACGGGACCATGACCCATATGTCAGTGAGACATCATTTATCATTTCCATAGAAGATAGAGTAAATCACCAATTCATTATATATATATATATTCACTGACATATGGGTCATGGTCCCGTATGTCAGTGAAATATTACGGAGCATTTTATCAAGTGGCAAAGAAAAAAAAACAAATCATCAAATCTTCCATTTATATATTGGTGTAAAAGTGGTCATATGTTCGGCTCACCTTTCGCCCAAATCACCGAGGGCTGGCATGGTCAACTCAAGCCTACGTTAGCACATCTATTCTGTCATCAAGCTCCATGATGACCGACGCACATACTTCAGCCTTTTTTTTCTTTTTTCTTTTTCGAGTGTTTAGCAGTTAGCACTACACATCTAGGAAGGTTTGTCTCCAATCTATCGTCAAGTCCAAAATCCAAAAGAAACCAGAGTACAAAATCTTACTCTGATCCACTTTTAGTCCTAACTCCTAAGTACTCTGATTCACTTTGCCATTTGACGTTTCAAAGCACCCACTGTATTGGGAGCCACGGGATATCCTATCCTCTGTGGATATTCTTTTGCATCTCCGGTTACCACCACTCTAGTGGACGATGGGACTCATCAAATTCCGTGAGGACAGATGCTCGGATAACCCGTGCAAGGAGGGAAACCAGCTGTAGCGATTACATACAGATTTTCCTTATTATTTTGTTGAGGAGTCGTCGCTGGCGAGTTCTAACTGATCGATTATTTTACTATATAAATGACAGATCAATCATAGAGCAACACAAATAGTAAATTAAAACACAGAGATAGGGGGAATAACATCTTTTTTATTGCTTTTTCTTTCACATGTGTACAAAATATCCAATGAGACTCCCTATTTTTAGTCTAGTAGTGAGGTGCCTACTATGGGTCAAGGCTTCAAGCTCAGGCCTAGTTTTCCCAACACTCCCCCTAAACACTCATCCGACACGTTTATGTCTTATCAAAACTCCATAAAAACCCAGTGGAAAAAATTTGGAGAAAGAGTACATGATACATGTTATGCTACGTTGCACAAATTATCTCAGAAAATCTCGTCAAGGAAAAAAAGAGTATAATCCACCCAATTTCATTTAATTTTCAGGATTTATTCTTTGGGTACTCGATCTTCATGATTAACTTTTAATAACGAGTTTGAGAAAAATCTCCTCCTGAATTCTGCACTTCTCTAAGTCTCATCATTCTAATTCCTTGTACGCATCTTTCAAAACTAGATGTTAGGAGTGACTTAGTGAATAAATCTGCAAGATTTTCACATGACTTAGTATGCAATACCTTAATTTTAGTATGCAGTACCTTAATTTCGCCCATCTTTTACAATTCATGAGCATAGAAGAACTTGTGTTGATATGCTTGTGAGATGACTCTCAACGTAGTCCACCTATATTTGTGCAACAAACTGCATTATCTTCATAGATAATTATGAGAGCTTGCATGATATTTATCCTATATGGCTGTTGAATGTGGTGAATCATTCGTCGGAGTCAAGCATATTCTCGTGGTTTCCAAGTGGTTCATCGAAGTCGCTATAAGACTTTGCTTAGACGATTTTCATGAAATTGCAATTCCACCACACAGGAATACATAGCTTATTTGTGACCTTGTGGTATACGGATCTGGCAGGTACTCAGCATCTGCATAGCTAGTTATATTCAAGTCTTGGTTCTTTCTGTAGAATAACCTAAGGTCCTTACTTCCTTGGAGGTATCAGAAGATGCCCTTTATTCCCTTCCAATGCCTTTTGGTAGGTTCTACACAATGCCTGCTAATAGGTTTACGGCAAATGCAATGTCCAGTCTAGTGCAGTTTTCTAGATACATAAGTACTCCTAATGCACTTAGGTCTGGGACTTCTGGTCCCAAGACTTTCTCCCCCTCTTCTTTAGATCGGTACGGATCCTTATCTTACTGTAAAGATCTCCTGATCATTGGTACTTTCGATGGGTATGCCTTCTCAAAGCCAAACCTTTCTAACACCTTCTAAGCGTAGGTTGACTGATGTACTAATATTTCTTTAGGGACATGTTTGAGCTGCAGGCCTAAGCAATATTTGGTTTACCTAAATCTTTCATTTCAAATTCTGACTCCAAGTAAAAACTTGCTTCTTTTATATCTTCTATGGTCCCGATAATATTCAGATCATCTACATATATTGAGATTATACAAAATCCATTCTGGGATCGTCGTATAAATATATAGGGACAATCTTCATTGTTTGTGTAGCCTTTTTTGCATAGAAAGTCGGTTAAGCGATTATGCCACATCCTGCCTGATTGCTTGAGTCCGTACAATGATTTTCTGAGTTTCACACTATATAGATTTATGTTTGCTCTGTCTTGGTTTGGGACAGAGATACCTTCCGGTTTCTTCATATAAATTTTTGAATCCAAGTTTCCATAAATGTATGCAGTTACCACATCTATCAATTTCATTTCTAAGTTCAGATTTACTAGTGCACGGGTCATGTGCATGGATTTCTGTGGTTTGCCACGTAATTTTCCAATATTTTTCATCAAGGGGTTGATTTCCTCCCCATAATATTGGAAAACTATCCTCATCAAATATGCAACAGCAAGCAAGCAGTATGCAAATCTCCTGTCATGAGTTCTAAATATCTGATTATGGATGTTGTCTCATAACCAATGTATATCCTAGTCTTTCGGAGAGGACCCATTGCAGTACACTGTGGAGGGGGTATAGGTACATAAACCTTGCATTCAAACCTCCGGAGATGAGAAATTTTCGGTGCTGACCTTTGCACTAGTTGCATAGGTGAATGGATGTTGTAGGCCGATGGTCTAAAGTTGATCAGAGTTGCTGCATGCAGGACTGCGTGTCCCTAACATGTAACTGGTAAATTACAATTCTGCAAAAGTGGTCGGGCAATAAATTTAATTATCTGGATTAATGCCTCTGCTAATGCATTCTAGGTGTGGACATGCGGTACAGAATGCACAACTGTAATTTCCATTGCCATGCAATAATCATCAAATGCCTTTGAAGTAAATTCTCCGGCGTTGTCTATTCTGATGGATTTTATGTGATGATTAGGGAAAATATTTCCAGTGCGAATTATCTGCGAGATCAGCTTTGCGAAAGTATGGTTTCTCGTAGACAATAAACATACGTGCGACCATTTCGAGGAAGCATCGATGAGCACCATAAAATATTTAAATGGTCCTGATAGTGGCTGTATGGGACTGCAAATTTCTCCTTGGATGCGTTCCAGGAATGCAGAGACTTCATCATTCACTTTCAGAGTAGAAGGTCTAGTAATTAATTTTCCGGTGGCACATACGGGGCATACAAAATCTCCACGATTCGGAAAACTCTTTACATTAATATTATGCCAGAGACAGAAGAGTTCAGAGCTTCTAAATATTGTCTTAGGGTAGTATAGGCTGCAGATGCCTTGATATTAGTGTAGTATAGCTCAATTTCTAATGAAGTTTTTCTAATACCCTTTTTCATTTGCTTCACACTTCGTAATGAGCATGCATTCTTTACCATACTCTTCTTCAATCTCAACATGAAAATCATTGGCGCGAATATCCGTGAAACATAGGAGAGTTCTAGTCGATTTTGGGTACAATAAGGCTTCTTGAATGACTAAAGTTGTGCCCATTGGGAGTATAATTGTGGCTCTTCCTGAACCTATTATACAAACATCGCTGCCGGCAATTGTTGTAAGGCTGCTAGCATTCTTACTAATCGATTGAACGTATTTTGTCTCTCTCACGATAGTATTCGTTGTGCTGCTGTCAGCTAAGCACACTTCCTCCATAGGGCGCCACACGTGTTCTAATATAAAATATTTTATTAATATGTAGTAGAAGGCAATCAACACATAAATAAAATACTTCAATATCAAGACATATCACGCTATTATAAATTGAATGAATTATTCAATATCTTCCAACTATCATGAGAAAATAAAATTGTTTGGGTACCATCCATGCAAAAATCCAACTTATTCCTTCCACACATAAAGTAAATGACAATTAAAGTCTAAATGTATTCTGTGCATTAGACTGAATCTGCTATGAATTAGAGACTTTGGCTGCTATCTTTTCAGGGGTGATATGCTCTTCCAGAAAAATCATGGCGGCGGGAGCTGCAATATCAAAAGGGGGTTCTGCTGCTAGAATGGTTTCAACTTCCATCGACGTAGGCAGCTACTCAAAACTCTCCCTCTCAACAGAAGTAAAATGGGTTTCATACTGCCCTTTGCTATCCTTCTTCTTCTGAGCTTGGAAGATATCGATGACATGTTGTGGCTCTTTACAGATCTGTGACAAGTGCCCCCACTTGCCACACTTGTAGCAGGATTGGTCTTCCTGACCATAGGGCTTGCCGTCCCGCTTTGGCTTGCTTGCCTTGTTTTCACGTGGAGCATCTAACTTGCCTTTCTGGGCTACGGCCTTACCCTTCCTCCCCCTTTTCTTCATTATGAGCTTTCGCACCTTGTAGCTCCCGGCGTTGGCTTCATTGCCAGCGGAGCTCTCAGGTGGCTGTGTGACATAGTTCTTGCGGAGAACTTCATCCTGAGCCTCTGCAACCTACATCATATCGATCAATTTAGCATACTCTTTGTAGCCGTCTTGACGATAATTGCGTGTAGACTGCACTGCATTGGGGTGGAAGGTGGATAGGGTCTTCTCAATCTTCTGTTCATCTGCGATCTACTTGCCACAAAGTTGAAGATTAATACAAATTCTATGCAGAGCAGAATTATACTCCTCGACCATTTTGAAATCAGCAAATCTGAGTCGGATCCATTCCTGCTCTGCCTGAGGAAGAATGATGTACTTTAGCTTTTCGAACCGCTTCTTGAGTGCAGTCCAAAAAGCTATCATGCTATTCTCTGCCATGTACTCATTCTTGAGAGTGAGACAAAGGCGGTACCTGAGGAAATGAAGTGCCTACTCATTTTCCTCAGGGGTGGGTTTGGCATCCTGCGGTGTACCAATTTCAATGGCAGCGTGGAGCTTCTTGGCTCCAAGTACTATCTCGACATCGGAATCCTAAGTCAAGTAATTTTGGCCATGCTGGTCAGCTTCTCGAACTCTCGGTTCGTGATGCCTGTCATCTACATGTGCATGAAAGGAATAAATAAGTTTACTACCGGTAAACATGCATAAAATAAATTTACTACAGGTAAATAAATTAGATAATGGTACAAAAGATTCTCGTAATGTTCCAAAATTTTCTATGCATTTTCTATAAATTTTACTCTTAATTTCGGTGATAAAAGGCAATTTAAATAATTACGATTAATCAAAACAGTAAATAAATACAGAAAACATAGAAAATAATAATGACAGTGCTAAACATGCTTCAAATGCTAAAAATAATTCAAAATTTGAATTTCCGAGGCCCTTTTATGCCGGAATATGAAATTTCGGTGAATTCTGCAATTTTCGACGGCCTATACGCAAAATTTTCAATTTAGAGAAAATTTTCACGTAATTTTCTGATTCGTCGAGAGCTTTTTTTTTTTGCAAAATTTAGGATCCGTCTGAAAGTTTTAAGGACCCTTCCGTATTTCTAGAATTCGAGGGTCTTTTTGCAAAATTGCCGACGCCCCCCCCTTCTGGGCTGAGCCTCCGGCCCATTTTTCTTTCAGCCCATCTGGCCCATTGCCGGCCGGGTCAAGAGAGGGAGGGAAATCCTACCCCTGTTCACCTCTTGCGGTGGCAACCCGAGCGACGGTTCGGGCGGGGTGCAAGGCAAGGGCGGCCGGCCTCGGCAGCAAGTGTCTCCGGCGCTCGGGGCACATCCGGCCGGCGGCTCGTGCGGGAGCAGCGACAACTGGGAGCAGCAGCGGCCAGGAGCTCGCCGTGCGGCCGAAGCTTGTGCGGGAGCGGCGGCGGCCGAGCGCAGCGATGGGGCTCGGAAGCGGTGGCGTGCGGACCGGCGGTGCTTTGTGCAGGAGGCGCGGGCGACCGACGGCCGAACGCAGTGGCAGGGTAGCAAATAGAAAGGGGATAGTTTCTGGAACTCTAGGAGATAGGTTTTTGGTATATGCACATAATTAGGTTACTTAATTATGATAATTTGGTGCAAATATGAGAATTTGGTGGATGATCAACTGGCGACTTGCCATCATAACTCGCTGTAGGGTTCTCCAGTGATCCAGTGTCCATAAACAAGGGATTAAGCAACAGTATGAACCCGTGGTACTAGGATATCACAAATTAAGTAATAATGACAAACTTGTAATTGCCCTGAACTATGTATGGACAGCTTTATGCTGGGCATTACGTTCTGCTACATGTGGCCTGCAAAGTTGGTAATGGTAACTAAACATAGAAACCTTCAAGTTGGGCAGTTAGTGTCTTCCTGGAGTAAGCTTATTGATGGTCTTTTAAACTCCAAAGAAGACATTATTCGCAATGTGCGCTGGCATATGACCGTTCAAATGATTGCTTCAATGTTATTCATTATATGAACTTTTGCTCATTTTGTTCTGAAAACAATACATTCAACTTGAAAAATATATTCCTATACACCACCTAAAGCTAAGACTATGTTTACACAGATGGCAGAACTAAGAAAAATATCAGGGAATTGAAGTCTATTCTTTATGGCAACGGTGAACAAGAGCCCGTCACTGAAGCTTGCGTGCAATTGACCCAAGAATTCTTCAGAGAGAACACTTTACGACTATTAATTATCTGTCTTCCAAAACTAAACTTCGAGGTGCGTAACTTGATTTTGTTTTTGGTAGGTTGTGAGGATACAACAAGAATCTTTTATTCCATAGATACTTTTCTTATTGATGTTATTTAGATGGCTAATTACTTCATGAATAAATATCTGATTTGGATTGTTGCAGACCAGGAAAGATGCTACTCAAGTTGTTGCAAACTTGCAAAGACAGCAAGTGTCCTCAAGGATAGTTGTGTCTGAGTACCTAGAGTCAAATAAAGATCTTTTGGACATCTTAATTTCTGGGTGAGTCTACTGTCCAAGTAAAAACCTACAGATCACTAGTTTTTTTTTTTAAAGTTGGAAACTACAGATCTTTGTTCTTTGTGCTTGTTGGCACTGCTCAGGCGCTTACTTTGACATCAATGTGACTGATTGGCCATGTGCTCCATATTTCCCCACCTGACTCTTAATTAGGGTGCTAGTTTTAATGCTAAAGTAAAACCAGTTGCCCAAATGAAGATACCAAAATGTATTTTTTTCATCTTTAAATTATACAATTGGATGCACGTGTTACTTCTGGTGTTTTGATGCGATATTTATTAGTTTATATAATACACAGAATGTTTTAAAATCATGTGTAAAGTAAGCAACTAAACTGTACACCATGGCGGTACAGCGAATGTGGTTAGTTTTGTAAACTTGCACTAGCCATGTGCTTATTGCATCTGAGTATTGCTTGCGTTTGTTTAATAACTTTGGATTATCTTTGTTTGTTTCGCTCATTATTTGCACTTCCCCAATTTATTTCTTCACCTCCCAGGTATAAGAATATGGGCATTGCTTTACATTATGGTGCTATGTTGAGGGAATGTATTTGCCACCAAAGTATTGGAAGGTGACATTACTGAATTGAAATGCTGATATTTAGTTTTTTCCTATATTTTTTTGTTAAAATTAATTGATGAATCAAACATCAAAAGACATCATGTCACAATAAAAACTACCACACCTATCAAATGCCCATGCAAGAACCAAAGGATGAAGGTCAAGCATTCACTATGACCTTGTAATATGTTCATCAACAAGTAAAAACATGTGGAAAATTATTACCCATAAATGGAAAATTGAAAAGATATTTGTGAAAACCTGTACAAAATACATGTGGTTGCAAATTTCAAAGACTGTTTTTGAGTTGGCATTTCATGTACTATATCCAAATTTTGCTTAAGATTTTTTTCTCCTTCAGTTCATAGATGTCAATTCACCCGTTCGAATGTAGGCGTGCATAATTGACACTGAAGTTCTATGATATCTCATGTGCATGGTTCTTGTATGCATGTAACAGTACAATAACTGATCTGGTCATCTGGGAAACTTTTGTATTGTGAGTTGGTTGATATTGGGACTGTTTTCTTCTCTTTTCTGTTAGTAGTACATGGTGGCAAAACAAATAGTACCATTAATAGATGATATCTAAGCCCAAGCTACAAATCCATTTAATGTAAGCCATCAAAATCAAATGCTGTAGAAATTGGAGGTTCCTGCAGAAAAGTGCTTGTTTATCTTAGTATTTGTTCACTGACAGGTATGTTTTAGAGTCTGATCACATGAAGTTCTTTGACTATATACAACTTCCAAATTTTGACATAGCATCAGATGCTTCTGCAACCTTTAAGGTAAGTTCCTATTTCTTTCCCACGCTTGCCTAAAATACTGAATTAAACGATACTTGTTTTCTGTTTGAACTGCCTATCAGCATCAGTGCATCCAACATTTTTTTTAGTTCATTTTGCTACTCAATAGTAGTGGAGATTCTCGATATCAATCAATTATTACCACCATAACTTTGACATGCATGCAGAAAGTATATAAAGTATTACTGTTGCTTGTTTGATGTGGCTTGATTGACAGCTATTGTTGTTTCAATATGCCTGCCTTGTGGAAACATCATTGCACTTTCTTGCTTTTTTCCTAATTTATGTACTTAAGCCCTACTAACAATCATACATAGGTTCTGCATAGTATGTCCACTGTATCACCATGTTTCTGGCCAAAAAGTTATGTTGATGATAAAAAGACGGTACCATCCTTTTTTTTCCACGTGGTTCCTGCCATAATATAAGCATGACTTAATTGCTTCAAGGAAAATGCTCGATGACTTTGATGTCAGTGAAATCTGGGAATATACATGCTTGCTTGCTTGGTTAACGTTTTGCATTTTTTTCAAGCCCATTCCAATTCCTTTCATAACTACTATTGTGTGATCATATTGTTCTACTCTAAACAGGAACTTCTGACAAGGCATAAAGCAACTGTGGCTGAATTTCTTTCCAAGAACTATGACTGGGTCAGTATTTTGTTTGTGCTGTCATTGTTAAACTATGTTATTTACAAAACGATGTTGTATCCTACTGTCTTCTGTATGCCTTAAATCATCTTAAGATGTCAAGATTTGTTAAGTAGTAGTGAATAATTTAATAGCTGTGGTTAAAAGAACATAACTTGCAGCCTCAATTCATGCTCGAGTTGATTTTCATCTTGTGTCTTGAGTTAGGGGGAACCTGATCATCTTGGTCAGATGGGCAAATTGTTGGTGAGGCTAATTCAGTGCATTTGCCCTTAATGCACAGCCATGAGCCCATGAACCATAAGCGTCTTTTTATGCTCTGTTCACTTGATGGCCGTTCTTCTTGGATTGTATGCAATTGAATTGTCATTTCATATAGATACATAGATGATGCTCTGATTAATTCAACCCCTAACTTGGCTGGCATCATAACTTATTTCTATTGTCATGATATGTTTCTGTTATGGATATTTAATAAACGTTATCATATGGCTAAATTGTCTTTGTTATGCATATGTAGTAAACGTCATATGGCAAAAAAAATGGCACAATTATTTTGCGTGTCATTTTACTCTATTTCTAGCCTTAAATCCTTTTTTTCCTTCCTTTTTCCTCAGTTCTTTGCAGAATTCAACTCTAGGTTGCTATCATCAACCAACTACATAACGAAAAGGCAAGCTATTAAGGTATTACAGTTCTGTTACATTTGGTTGTCTCTCTCTGTATGTGATATGTGTGTATGGAGTGGCTATTCTGTTTTCCATCAAATATATGATTCTCGGCAGATACGGTATATGTATTATTTTCCATTGATATGAAAAATACTCTGTAGCTCATCGTGCCTGACCATGTGACAGTAGAATTTGATAAAATAACTCTCCGTAGCTTCCATACTTCAAAGTTCGAATCATCAAGTGAAGTTAAGAAGTAGCTTGGCTTTGAACTTTCCTTGGCATTTTTTCTGTTCTGATTGATTGGAGTAAACACCTAACGCGGTTTTTTGACAACTAACACCTATTCATTGTGTGTGCCTTGGATCGTTTTTTTCTTGTATCAGTTGTAGTTTCTTTTGAGTTTCTTGTAGCAGTGATAGTATATTAGTAAAATCTTTTGATCTTTTTTTTTTGTATCGGTCAAGTTTCTCATGTTAATGTATATTTTCCCCTTTCAGCTGTTGGGAGACATGCTGCTTGATAGATCAAATTCTGCAGTCATGATGCAATATGTTAGTTCAAAAGATAATCTTATGATTCTGATGAATCTCTTAAGGGTAAGTTTACTTCACTTGACCTGTGATAATTTCAGGTTGCAATTTACAATGTTATCCATCAAGGAGATTGCAGTTAAATTGATTCACTGGTTTTTCAAATCAAAAACCAGTCTAGTCTCCTGTGAATTGTCCAAAATCACCAAGTTATGGACATTTCTTTTGTTCAAATAAGTCAGTAACTTCTTTTGGAATCATGACTCCAAAATTAGCTGGAATTGGCAAGAATTGGGGTTAGAAGTTGGTAACTCGATCCCAGTGGAATTTCTGCATCAATTAGGCAACAAATGGTTCTTCTTGACTCTTGGGAGATCTGGGAGCCTCCAAGATCCACCATAGATCCTTTTGTTATGTTCCTGCTGGTTCCGGGTTGTTCTATGATTCCGTCGTGATGATTTAACTTTAAAGAATAAAATTAGATATCTTTTTTTGTTACTTCACATGAACAAAATGTCATCTTATACCATTCAAGTAGTCTTAATTCTTTGGTCATATAAGACTATATTTTGAAAAATCAGCGTTTCCACCACTATTCAAATTACCAGGTTAACCGTCTGATTACTGGTCAATAGTTGCGTAAACTTCTTTCAGATGATCATAGTTGAAATGCAGAGCATGTCACCTCTCTTTTGATGTACGATTTCTGCCAATGTTATTCTGTCCTGCCAATTTTCTTAGTAATTTTCTTAATTTTTTAGGATTCAAGCAAAAATATTCAAATTGAAGCATTTCATGTGTTCAAGGTGAGTACAAATGCCCTAGCAGATTTGTTCACTGTAAAGACATGTTGTTTGTTTAAACTCATTTTGATTAATGTGTTGCTACATATTTCAGCTATTTGCTGCAAATAAAAACAAACCAAGTGAGGTTGTAAACATACTAGTCACAAATAGAAGCAAGCTTCTTCGATTTTTTGCCGGATTCAAGATTGACAAAGGTACTTATGCTTACTTTGACCACCGTATGTACTTACATTTGCACTTGTTTGCCATTTTTCTCACAAGACCTCGCATGTAGTTCAGTTATATTTTCAGCTCATTGGTGGTAATTATAAATACGTCACTTGAGCTTTCCCACTGTAGTTATTTATTATTAGGATTTAATTTTTCACTGTCACAATACGACATGAACTGATAGTGTTAATTATGGTTTTATCAGAGGATGAGCAGTTTGAGGCAGACAAGGAGCAGGTCATAAAGGAGATATCAGCACTTCAGTGACTCTGATGTAGCGTGCGGAAGATAAATTAGCCAATGCATGAGTGGTCTCCCGTGGAATATTGTATTTACCCCACCGCGAGAGGCTCTTGCATGGATCCGCCGCCAGGACATTTGTTGGGTGATGATGTTTAGTAATGAAGCTGCTTGTGTAATAATAGACTTCTGCATATTATTAATTTATTATGTTGGGTTCAAGAACGGTATGGATCGCATGGTTGGATGCTGCTATGAAGATGTGATATTTATATAGTTTGGCTACCCTGATTGGCACCAAAGTTGGGATTATGGGGTTCTCCCTTCACCTTTCCTTTTTTGTACCCTGAATACAATTTTAAGACAGTTGAATTCTTTCATAGTATACTCATGAAAGTCCAACCGTAGTGTGTCCAGGCAGAGCTCTTACAAAACAAGGGCATGTACGCTATGTCCTGTGACTGTCCAATCCCTGTTGCCATGTACCTAGCTAGCTCTTATGTTTTTAGGAAGAACCTAGCTAGCTCTATGCTCTGGCATGCATGGATTGTCGACTTGCAAACGTGTAAAGAAGTACATTTCATCAATAAGCACAGTTCCAGTCTCCCGATAAATTCAGAAAAGGTATAAATTAAAGCACATTACAGGCCAATTGTTTGGCCTAGCATTGTTGAACTTGCGAATACCTCCGTTCAAAATTTAAAAAATAATCCGAATCTGTCCGTTCAAATTTTAAAAAATAATCCGAATCCGTCTTTGTTAAACCTGAGAGTCCAAACCATGGTCCATTCCTTTCGGTCGGTAAACTTATTAAGGATTGTTTTTCCAAAAAAAAAATCTTCTGAAAACGCTGCCTTATGATTCTATGAATACAAGCACGAATTTGGAAGTAATTTTCAGAATAAGCGTGCAATCAGCGTTAAATACTGATTCACACCGATCATAAAAAAGAAAATCCAGAGGTAGACATCAAATAAATCTATCAATAAAGGCTGAACTTTATTAAGCATCTAATACTCCACTGACGATTACATCATGCAACGGAAATCTTACATGACGGTACTTATAACTAACATTACTACATCTGACTTCCTAAACACCTAAAAAATGCATGCATGTTATCTTTGATACCATCTTAACACTAAGAAGACGGCTAATCTTGACGAAACCATCCATCATCTTGCTACTACGGTGATACCTCTGAAAAACAAAATTGAAAGGGTGTGTTAAGAGTACTACCATATAGCACTAATTTTAACCTGTTGCTCAAAGAGAGTATTCCAAAAGATTACCTGAAGATGGCGACACTGGAGGACTAGCAGGCGCCGGAGAGCCAGGAGGCATTAGCGGTGGCACTGGTTGCGCTGTCAAATACATCGCCAAGTTAATCTCCTTGCCGGCATAAACTCCACAAAAACAATGCAACTATGCAAGATATCGATATGGTAAAATTTGCAACTCACTGGAGCACATGAAAAACGTTTGTATTGGTGGCATGGTGCCGCATGCGACCGGGAGGAACATCATACGGAGCTGAAGGATGGGCTTGGGGAGGAGAGTGTTCATGCCGCCGTTCATGCCGTGGCAAAGGCAGATGGGCGCGCTGTTGATGAGCGACCTGTAGCCGTCGCAGCACGTGCTCGGAGGCGTCAGCACGCTGGTGTTGGTAAGGTAGTCCATGCATGGCATCATGCCCATCAATGGTGTTAGGCACTCCTTCGGTTGTGGTGTCGAAGGTGCGCTACCCGGTAAGCCTGGGAAACCAAGGAGAGGTGGGGCACCTGGCAGTGGCAGGCCTGGCAATGGTGGGAATAAGCCAGGGAAACCTGGCTTTGCCTGAGATGGTGGAGCGCCCGGCAAGCCGGGGGAGGCAGAGATAGGTTGAGACGGTGGAGCGCCTGGCGTGCTAGGGAGCGGCATGGGCAGCCCGGGCAATGGTATTGGTGGAAAAGGAAAGCCAGGGATCAGTGGCATGAATGGCAGGCCGGGCAATGGTGGAAAAGAAAAGCCAGGGAGCAGTGGCATGAATGGCAGGCCGGGCAACGGTGGAAAGCCCGGGAAGCCGGGCAGCGTCGATGGCTGCGCTGCTTCTCCGACCGCAGCGGCAGCTTTGGACGATGGCTCGGGCACTTCTTGGTTCCCGCCAATGGCCGTTTCTGATGCTTCTTGATTTGCGGCTGCAGGCTTGAGTCCTGGGACCCTCGCTTCGGACGGCTGCAGCGTCGCCGCCACGACGAAGAAGGCGAAGAACAGGACGAAGAACTTGGACGGCGCCATCTTTTGCGTTGGAACTGGGGGGTTTCTATGGTGTGGCGCTTTGGCTGATTTGTGTGGAGGACGGCGTGGGCTGGTGCTCAATTTATAGAACGCTCCTCGCGTAGCTATATATAGAGAACTGAAACGTTCGCGTGGCAAGATTGGACTTTTTATCCTTGAGGTTCTGTTAATACTCCCGAGCATCTTTTGCCTCTGCGAAATACAATCATGTCGATCTTCAAGCAACGTAAAATTCGTCCTCTGGGACTCTAGAGTCCTGAACCGCCAGATTTATTTTTGCAAGTAGGTTCTACTTGCAAGTTTAGTCGAGTTTGAACATTGTTGAGACTTGTGACGTTCCTTATCTGGTGCATGCCTGCATGGACTGATCAAAGCCTGGCGCTCAATCTCTCTCTCTCTCTCTCTCTCTCTCTCTCTCTCTCTCTCTCTCTCTCTCTCTCACTTTGACTTATCCTGGACTCAAGGTTTTGACTTGTACAGAGCAGATTGGTGATTTCTAACACATCTTCAAGAATTTTGACATATGGGCCTATTTGGGAGAGCTCCACCAGCTCCAGATCCACGAAAAACAGCTCCACTCCTTCCCCAACCATGCGTATTGTAGAGTAATAGCAAACAAAAATAGAAGGAAATATCGAAAACCGTAGAGTAAGGAGGAAGAATAGCAAACCGTCCCCGTTGTAGGAGAGTGGCCGGCCGGCGAAGAGCCGTGGCCGGCGAGTTCGAATCCATTGGGGGGGGGGGGGGGGCGAAGCCGAGCGCTGACATGCACTCGCGCAGGGGTCGGCGGCCTGGGGCCGGTGAGCCGAAGGAGTTGGTGCTGTAGGGGAGCGGCGGAGGAGGCACTCACGTAGGAGTTTGCATGGCTCTTCTCTCTCTCCTCTCCTCAATCTCTCTCTCTCCCGTTCATCTCTATCCTCCCTCCATCTACCCAGAAACTCTCTCTCTCTCTCCATTGATCCCTCTCTCTCCTGGCCGTGTAGTCTTCATTCCGCTTTTATCCATTGCTTGACTGCAATATTATTTCCCTTCGGGATAATAAAGAGATCGTTAATCAAGGAAAAAAAGCGATGCCTCAATATCTTATTCTTGGCCTTCTATGTCGATCATCACTGGATGACCAAGTCGTAGTGCCTTCTCGCCATATTAGAGAAGCCTATCATTGGACCCTTATCAAAAGATTTGCCTATTGTTTGATAATTTCTTGATATCCTCTTTACGAAGCTTCTAGGCCAGTCTCCAGTTAGAGTAGTTGAGTGTGCTATTGATATTATCTCTGGCACTACTCCTATCACCAAGACTCCCTACCATCTATCCCATGCTGAAAAAAAAGAGTCGAAGCGGCAATGGGATGCCCTTCAGAGCAAAGACTTTATCTGACGCTTTACCTCAAAGTGGGCTTCTCAATCACTCTTGTGGTTGAGGAAGGTATGATCTGCGTATGTACCTTTATTATCGAGCTCTCAATTCAAGAACTACTACCCTTCACCTTGTATGGATGATCTCTTTGACCAGCTCAAGGGTGTCAAGTTCTTCAAGATAGATTCGCAGTCCAGCTTCCACCAAGTCAGGACCAAGACTTTCAATATCTAGAAGGTAGTTTGTCGCTCTTGTTATGACCTTTTCGAGTTCCTGGTTGTGCCATTTGGGCTGACCAATGCTTCAACAGTGTTAATAGATTTGATGCATTGGGTGTTCCACGAGTACCTGGATCAGTTTGTCATCATCTTTATCGATGACATTCTAGCACTGCGGAGGAGCACGAGCGACATTTCCGTGTTATGCTTGATCTTCTTCGGAGTCATCAACTCTTGGCTAAACTAAAGAAGTGCACTTTTTGGCTTCTTCTGTCAGTTTCCTGGGGCATGTCATTAGTGACCGGGGACTTTCCGTGGATCCTTCCAAGATTGCTGCCGTGGTAGTTTGGGCGAGACCTGGTAATGTTGTAGAGATCCACAATTTCCTTGAGTTTAGCCGGGTTGTGCCGCCGTTTTGTTCAAGGATTTTCCCTTTGTTCCCAAGCCTCTGATCAACTTGCCTTGGAAGGGTGATCAACTCTTTTGGACAGAGGATTGTGAGTCCAGCCTTCAGAACCTAATGGAGCGTCTTGTTTTTGCTCCCATTCATGCTTTGCCCAAGGGCATGGTTCGTTAGGGGCAAAAGGAAGTTGAACCCTTATTATGTTGAACCATCCCTTATCACGGAGCAAATCGGGAAGCTTGCTTATTTTCTAGAGTTGCCTGCTTCTCTAGCTGGCGTCCATGACGTCTTTCATATCTCTATGCTGAAGAAGTACCTTTATGACTCTGATCACGTTCTAGGGTTGTCTAACTTGGGGGTCTCGGGGGGGGGGGGAACCACCCATCAAGGCACGTCCAGCCCATATTCTAGAATGTCCAGAGTGTCAACCTCAATGCCAGAGTATTTCTTATGTTAAGGTGTTGTGGGCCCATCAGATGGAACGTGAAGCCACCTGGGAATTGGAGTCCCAGATGCGCGAGAAATATCTCGATCTTTTAACTCAGGCTTCCTTCTTAGGATTCCCTCCATTTAATTAACCTACTCAAATTCCGTTTGTCCTACCTTCTGGAGATAGTCGATTCGAGGCCGAATCTTCTTTTAAGGGGGAGAGCTGTAGCACCCCCGAAAAGAAAACCCGCAAATCTCTCCCCCATTACCTCTCTCTACCCTTCCTAATCTCTCTTTCCCTAACTAACTCTCTCTCTCAATATCTCCATTTCACGTAGGAGTTTGCATGGCTCTTCTCTCTCTCCTCTCCTCAATCTCTCTCTCTCCCGTTCATCTCTATCCTCCCTCCATCTACCCAGAAAAACTCTCTCTCTCCTGGCCGTGTGGTTGCATGGGGGGGTGGCGATGCCGGCGGCGGCTGGCGCCTATCCGGCGAGCGGCGGCGACAGCCCGCGCGTCAGCGCCGTGTCACGCCCACACGAGCGCGCGCGTCTTCCTCTCTCTCTCTCTCTCTCTCTCTCCGTTCGGGTGTCCTGGGGTTGCACGGGTAGCCGACGGCCAGCCGGCGTGCGGTGGCGGCAGCGGCGGCGCCGGCCCACACGGCAACGGCTACACGCACCGCGCTCGCACATGCACGCGCACGCGCCCGAGCCGCACGCTCACGCATGTGATCACCATGGCGGCGGCGACTGGCGGCGGCGGCTAGCGGCGGCGGTTGGCGGTGGCAGCGTTGGCCAGCACAGCAGCCCCGCACGTGCTCGCGCTCTCCCGTGCACGCACCTGTACCGCACGTTCACGCACACAACCGCCTAGGCAGCGGCGACGGCGGCAACGGCTCGCATGGCAGAGGTCGTATGCGCTGCGCTCGCATGCACGCCCGTTTGTGCATGCACACGCCGCGCGCACGGCTGAAAGCATCTAGGCCCCTAAAAATGGTTTTGGTAATTAATGAAATTATGTGAATATGGGACTAACGTGTTTTATGAGCATGCTATGGGTTAGTCTACATATAAGCGACAAGATGCAAGCCAAAGGATATCTATGAAGACCAATTTGGCTCAAGACAAAGTTATACTTAGCGTAGGATCCCTTTTATTTTTACCGGTCTTAGGTGAATGGTGGAAGACCGGATTATAGGATAGATGATCGTACCATCAAGAGGGATCTTGGCAAGTAGCTTGAAAACATATTTCTTGTGCCATATGGATCAACATTAGAAACTTGCATCCATCAAAAATCAACTTTAAAAACAAAATATGTGCTCTGTCTGGAAGTGCGGTAGTACCGCAGTTTTGAACGTCGGAACTACCGGAGAGCGGTAGTTCCGCGCCCAAATGCGGTAGTACCGGCAAGCGGAAGATACGTTTCTTGAGCGGATCAATTTTTCCAGAGAGCATTTGGGGATGCACTTAAGCTCTTGCGGGAACGGAAGTACCGGCCACTTGAACGACGGAACTACCGCACCAAGCGGTAGTACCGCATTATGGAACGGTACTTCCGGAGCCCGGAAGATTCGGAGGGAAAGCGGATCGATTTTTCCAGAGAGCACCCTCCGAATGAATTCTGGATTTTCCTGGAGCGGAAGTACCGGTGATTTTAATGCCGGAACTACCGCTATGTGCGGTAGTTCCGCTGTCCAGAGCGGTACTTCCGAAATCCGGAAGATCCGGACCCAGAGCGGATCAATTTTTCCAGAGAGCGCCAAAATTGGGACCTTTCGGAGTTTGGCTAGAGCGGTAGTACCGCGCCGACTTTGCGGAACTACCGGGGAGCGGTAGTACCGCAAATGTCAACGGCGGAAGTACCGCGCCGCCAAATCCAACGGTCACTGCAGAGCTCTAACATAGCCGTTCTGGCGCGAAGATTTGGTAGCGGTAGTACCGCTCGACCAGAATTTTTTCTGGAAATTGTGTCAAACGGCTAGTTTTGGTTGGTGGAGGTTATAAATACCCCCACCACTGCACAAAGGCATTCTTTAGAGACTCATTGCATATTCTTTGAGCCCAAGAGAATTCATTCCACCCACTTTCACACATTGAGCAGTAAATTGAGGTAGTTTTGCAATTAGTGCAAGATTTCCATTTGTTGATCCACTTTGGCACTAGAATTGCACTCAAGTGAACACCGGGGTTTATTACTCTTAGTGCTTGCCGGCACTTGGACGATCCGGTGGAGGTTGGCTTGGTGATAAAAACATCGGTTGTGTCTCTTGTCTCTTTAGCTCTTGTTTATTTGCTTCTTTGTGATCATTTGATTGCTTAGAGCTAGAATTGCTATATTGTTGTCTAGAAGTGCATAGGGTAAATTGCTTTACTTTCTTGTCATTTAAATTGTGAAGAATTAATCAAGTGAACGAGAAATTTTTTAAAACCTCCTATTCACCCCCCTCTAGTCGGTATCCTTGATCCTGCAAGTGGTATCAGAGTTTGGTCTCTCATTTATAGACTTAACCGTCTAGAGAGAAAAGGATGGTTAGTGAGGGGATTGCGGTAGGAAAGGCACCTTTGTTTGATGTCTCTAATTATGCTTATTGGAAAATTAGAATGTCAATCTATTTAAAGGCCGTGAGTCCTAACATTTGGAAAATCGTAAATGATGGTTACGTCATGTCACTTGATCCCGAGAATCCGACGGAACAAGATGGGCGTAACCCTCATTTAGATGCCCAAGCCATGAATGCCCTTTTTGGAGCCTTAAATGCGGATGAATTCAATAGAGTGAGCAATCTTGAGACGGCTCACGCTATTTGGACTACCCTTTCGGAAATACACGAAGGGACATCCACGGTTAAGGAGGCAAAATTGCATCGGCTTAGGATTAAGTATGAGACATTCATAATGTTGCCCCATGAGGACATCAATGAGATGTACAAACGGCTAAACAACATTGTGAATGAGCTCAAAGGCCTTGAAACTAACCTTTTCGATCTTGATATTGTGAGAAAGATGCTTAGGGCCTTACCGGAGAAGTATGAGATGTTGGTGACACTCTTCCTCAACTCACCTGAGTTGGCAAGGATGACGCCAACACAACTCTTGGGCAATCTAATTACCAATGAATTGTACAAGAAGGACAAGGAGGAACTCTTGGAGTAATCCACCTCCAAAGGAAAGAAGATCACCGCCTTCAAGGCAAAGGCGGTGGCAAGTGAGGAGTCCGAAGATGAAGAAGAGGATTCCGAAGAGGAACTTGCACTTCTTGTGAGAAGGACGAACAAGTTCATGAGAAGGCGCTCAAACCGAGGCGCAAGTTATGACAAAGGCAAGAAGTGGAAATCCTCCTCCAACAAGAAGTATAGCAACATTCGTTGCTATGAATGTGATGAAAAGGGGCACATAGCATCGCAATGCCCACGAAGAAGGATGACAAGGAGAAGTCGTCCAAGAAGAAGAACTATCAAGGCAAGAAGAAGCTTTTCAAGAACGAAGCCCACATTGGTGAGTGGGTTCCGATGCGGAGTACTCTGACTCCGACTCAAGCGAGGATGAGTCTCCCAAGAAGAAGGGACTTATTGGCATCGCCATCAAGGAAGCTCCATCGCTATTCTCCACTCCCACATGTCTTATGGCAAAATGGGAGAAGATAAAAACTCTAGACGACGATGAGCCTTCTTATGATGATTCGATGGACATGTTAGTAGAATTAAATGAATTTCTTGAAAAAGAGAAGTCAAAGTTTAAGGTTTTGAAGCGGGAGCATATATCTCTTCAAAAATCATATGAGGAGCTAAAGGAAGCTCATGACTTGCTTCTCCAAGAAAATCAAAAGAAATCTAGTACTAGCATTGGTATATTTTGCAATATTTTGAATGAGATGTCTAGTATAGAAAAATCAACATCTAGCATGTCAACCTTTTGTGATGATTTACTTTCTATGCCATGCTCATCTAATGTTGATTCATGTAATGCCTTATCTCATGTTCATAATAATGTGATAGAAAATGAAAACAAAAATTTAAAAGAACAAGTGCTAAAATTGAACAAAAGCTTAGAGAGAGCTTACAAAGGAAAAGATACCCTTGATAAGTTGCTAAGCGGGCAAAGATGTTCTTTTAACAAGGAAGGACTTGGGTACATTCCCAAGAAAGGTAAGAAGTCGGCATACAAACCTCCAAGGTTTGTAAATGAGAATGGTAAGTATTGTACAAAATGCCAGAATGTAGGACATATATCAAATGATTGTTCTAAAAATAATATGCATTCCATTGGCTTATATGATTCTTGCTATATGCTTAAAAAACTCTAAGAATGGAAATGTAATTGCCCATTTTATTGGCACCTCGATTTTGGGTGCTAAAAAGAAATCCATTTGGGTGTCCAAAACCTTGATTACTAACCTCCAGGGACCCAAACAAATTTGGGTACCTAAAAGGACTTGATTTTCTTTTGTAGATAAATTACAAAACCGGTGGGGTGTTGGATAGTGGATGCACTCAACACATGATCGGAGACCGGAAAATGTTCACAACATTTGAGAGCGGAAGCAATGAAAGAATCACCTTTGGAGACAATAGCAAAGGGAAGGTACTTAGTTTGGGTAAATTGCTATTTCCAATGATCTTTCCATTTCTAATGTATCCTTAGTTGAAACATTAAATTTTAACTTGCTATCCGTTGCTCAACTATGTGATTTAAGATTAACATGCTCATTCTCTAAGGAAAATGTAACTATCTCAAAAGAAAATGGTAATGAACTTGTTTTCAAATGCTTTAGATTTGGAAATCTCTATTTGGTAGACTTTACTTCAAATGATGCATGCTTAAAAACTTGTTTAATTGCAAAAATCTCTTTGGGTTGGTTATGGCATAGGAGGCTAGGTCATGTGGGTATGGTGCAACTTAAAAAGCTTTTCAAACATGACTTAGTTGTTGGTTTGAAGGATGTGAAGTTTGAGAAAAATCGACTTTGTAGTGCTTGTCAAGCCGGAAAGCAGGTCGCTAGTTCTCATCCTTCCAAAAGTATCATGTCAACCTCTAGGCCATTGGAGCTCTTACATATGGATTTATTTGGGCCAACAACCTATAAGAGCATTGGAGGTAATAGTTATTGTTTAGTCATTGTGGATGATTACTCTAGATACACATGGGTCTTCTTCCTAAATGACAAAAGCGAAACCTCCGGGATTTTCAAAAGTTTTTCAAAAAGGGCTCAAAATGAATTTGATTTTAAAATAAAGAAAATTAGGAGTGACAATGGTTCCGAATTCAAAATTACAAAAGTTGAAGATTTTTGTGATGAACTTGGAATAAAGCACGAACTTTCCACTACCTACACTCCGGAGCAAAATGGAGTTGTAGAAAGGAAATATCGCACATTAATTGAAATGGCTAGGATAATGCTTGATGAGTATAATACTTCCGATAAATTTTAGGCGGAGGCTATTAACACCGCTTGTCATGCCATAAATCGCCTTTACTTACATCGACTTTTGAAAAAGACCTCCTATGAGCTTCTCATTGGAAAAAAGCCGAACATTTTCTACTTTAGAGTATTTGGTTGCAAATGCTACATTCTAAGAAAGGGTATTTGGCTCTCTAAATTTCAAATTCGTTGTAATGAAGGTTTTCTTTTAGGTTATTCTTCAAATAGCAAAGCATATAGAGTTTATAACAAAAATTCGGGCTTAGTTGAAGAATCATGTGATGTACAATTCGATGAAACTAATGGCTCTCAAGAAGAGTAAGAAAATTTGGATGATGTAGGTGATGAAGGATTGCGCAAAGCTATGAAAAACATGCAAATTAGAGACATCAAGCCAAAGGAAGATCCATCTTCACCAAGCTCATCAAGACAAGTAGAGCCACCCACATATCTACTCCAAGCAATATTAAAGTTGTTGAAGATGAGCAAAAGGATCAACAACAACAAAACAACCTCAAGATTCACAATGCAATTGCCAAGGATCATCCAATAGATCAAATATTGGGTGACGTGAGTAAGAGTGTTCAAACTCGCTCTAGAGTAGCTTCATTTTGCGAACATTACTCTTTTGTTTCTTCTCTTGAGCCTAAGCTTGTAGATGAAGCTCTAGATGACCCAGTTGGGTTAATGCCATGCATGAAGAATTAAACAATTTTGCACAAAATGAAGTATGGACCTTGGTGGAGAGACCCAAAGAGTTTAATGTGATTGGCACCAAATGGGTCTTTCGAAATAAACAAGATGAGAACGGCATTGTGGTAAGAAACAAAGTAAGGTTAGTAGCTCAAGGCTATACTCAAGTTGAAGGGTTAGATTATGATGAGACATTTGCACCCGTTGCTAGACTTGAGTCAATTAGAATCTTGCTTGCTTTTGCATCTAGTTTTGATATTAAATTATTTCAAATGGATGTTAAAAGTGCATTCTTGAATGGAACAATTTCCGAACTTGTATTTGTTGAACAACCTCTGGGGTTCGAAGATCCTAAATATCCTAATCATGTCTATAAACATTCAAAGGCGTTATATGGTTTAAAACAAGCTCTTAGAGCTTGGTATGAATGCCTTAGAAATTTGCTTGTTTCGAAGGGATTTAAAATTGGTAAAGTAGATACAACCTTATTCACAAAAATCATTGGTGATGATTTCTTTGTTTGCCAAATTTATGTTGATGACATTATATTTGGTTCTTCTAACCAAGATTTTTGCGAAGAATTTGGTGATATGATGTCTAGGGAATTTGAGATGTCTATGATAGAAGAATTAAGCTATTTTCTTGGACTCCAAATCAAGCAACACAAAGATGGGACATTTATAAGCCAAACAAAGTACACCAAAGATCTCTTCAAGAAGTTTGGCATGGAAGATGCAAAACCCATCAAGACACCAATGGCAACCAACGGGCATCTAGACCTCGACGAAGGAGGTAAATCGGTAGATTTAAAGCTTTATAGATTCATGATTGGTAGCTTGCTTTATCTTACCGCATTTAGGCCCGATATCATGTTTAGTGTATGCATGTGTGCTCGCTTTCAAGCTTCACCGAAAGAGTGTCATCTAAAAGCCGTAAAGAGAATCTTAAGATATTTGAAACACTCCCAAAATATAGGGCTTTGGTATCCCAAAGGTGCTAAATTTGATTTAATTGGATATTCGGATTCCGATTATGCGGGTTGCAAAGTGGATAGAAAAAGCACTTCGGAAAGTTGTCAATTCCTAGGTAAATCTTTAGCATCTTGGTCCTCAAAGAAACAAAACCCCGTAGCACTCTCAACCGCCGAAGCCGAATATGTTTCAGCCGGGAGTTGTTGTGCTCAATTATTGTGGATGAGGCAAACTTTGTTGGATTATGGAATAAATTTCGATAAAGTGCCTTTATTGTGTGATAATGAAAGTGCCGTTAAAATATCCAACAACCCGGTCCAACACTCAAGAACCGAGCATATAGATATTCGCCACCACTTCTTGAGGGACCATGTTTGCAAGGGAGATATTTGCATTAGCCACATCCGGACCGAAGACTAATTAGCGGATATATTCACCAAGCCATTAAATGAAAGCCGCTTTTGCAAACTTAGGAGTGAATTAAATGTCTTGGATTACTCAAATGTTGCATAAAGTTATGGCAAATTTAAATGTATGTTCATTTGAGTAAGCTTGAAAAGTTGCTTGAAATTGTGCTTTTGTGCCAAAGCTTTTGATTTTAAAAGGAAAAGGAAAAATTATTTAAAGATAATATTTTGTTTTATTTAATGCATAATGATCCTTAAAGATTTTAATTGAGTGCAAAAACCAGGGATCATTTGCATCTATTCTTTTAAAATTCCAATTCTGCGAAGTTCCAGAAAAATCGGAACTACCGCTGTCTCCTGCGGTACTTCCGGGGAACGGTACTTCCGGCCGAGGAAGCGGTACTACCGCTCTGAGCGGTACTACCGGCCGCATCTGTGGTACTATCGGATCTGAACTTAAGGGGGAGCAACTGCCCGCGCCCGAGGGTTTTCCTCTGTTGGACCCCACCTTTTCCTCTTCTCCGGTACTTCCTCTCCACATCCGCTCGAGCCTGTGCCTCTCCTCTCCTCTTTCTCTCTCTCTCCCACCAAAAACCTCCCAAACCGCACCATAGATCTTTGAATCTAGCGGTGATTTCTTCGAGTCTTCAAATCAAAACTTCTTCCAAGGGTTCAACTCCTCCGATTCTCAAGGTATTTCGGATCAAAAATCTCTTTTTGATCTTCATTTTTGAACCCTAGGTCTTGTTGTAGGTTAAATTAAAAATATGGTTGATTTTGCTATTTAATTCTAAGGAAATTGAGTATATTTGGTGTTTAAGGGTATATACAAACCTATTCCATGGATTCAATCCAAGAAAACACCAAATAATCCATTCACATTTCCAAAACCCTAGAATCTGCCAGGAAGCGGAACTATCACCCGTCTGGTGCGGTACTACCACTGAGCGGTACTACCGGCCCAGAACGGCGGTACTACCGGTTTTTCCTGACAGTGCAGCAAATTCAGTCCATTTCTTTTCAATCTAACTTGGCTATACTCCTTTGATTCACATGATCCTTTCTTCTTGTTTCTAGATGCCTAGAACAAGAGCCGCTAGCAGAAAATCATATGCTTCAGGGGATTCTTCGGGCATTCCTTCACTTCCATCCCCTGAGGCGGTCCAAAAGGCAGCTCAGGATAAAGGAAAAGCGCATGCACCTCAGCCTGAGTCCGACTCCGGATCTGAGACAGAGTTTGAGCAACCACAGCCTGCGAGCTCTCCCATGGAAGAATCTGAGGAAGACTTGGCTGACAGGGAGGATCTTGAGATAGATCTCAAGAAGATCACCGCTGACGAGTACGCCAGACTTCGTCACCGGAACCAGTATGAGCTACCCTCCAACTCCATAAATCCCAAGTTTCACACCAGATTCCAGGAGAAGATCTTTGATGAGATGTATGGACCAGATCGTCAGTTTGCAGATCACAAGTACGTTGACTGGGATCATATTGACAGCATTGATAAGTATGATGGGACTTTCAGGCTATTCCGGGGAAGCGGTATTCATCAGCTTGTGGCCAAGGGATGTGATTACAATGAAGAATTTATTCGTCAGTTTTATGCTACTGTGCATGTTACTCCAGATCTTCAGCATATGACATGGATGACAGTATGCACAAAATTGGAGGCCACAAAGCATGACTTTGAGATAGCTTTGAGGGCGGAGCTCAGTGCTTATGAGAAGGTATATGACAAGCCCGCTCTTGACATTCATGCCATGTACCCCTACTACAACACTGAAGAGAAATATGTGCTTGGCAAGAATATTGGATTACTCCCCATTCCTAGCCTGGTCAACCGTATCATCAATCATACTATTCTTCCCAAAGGCGGCAACTATGATGCTATTCGAGGTCACGCCTGGAATATCATAGACTATATTATGAAGGGGGAGAAGTTCGATGTTGTTGATGTTATCATGAGGGAGATAGCCTCTTCCAAAAATGATCGCAACAAGCGCATCAATTATGCGCCCTACATCATGGCATTGATTGATACCAAGTTTCATTATTGCGAAAGACGTGGTGGAGTGCATAAGCCTTACAAGCCCAGACCAGAGGCTCCCATACCTACAGCTGTGAGAGCTAGACAGGTAGCCACAGGAGCTGGATCATCCTCAGCAGCAGAAGCCTCAGCAGGTGCAGGAGCAGCCGCACCACAGGAGTCTGGCCAGCCCTCTCTCTCTCAGGTTTACTCCTCCATGCTTGAGGGGTTCTCCACTCTCAACTCCGGGATGGATAGGGTTGATGAGCGTCTAGACTCCATTGACAGCAGGCTAACCTCGCTAGATGCTCGAGTTGCAGTTCTGGAGCACCCTCCATCGCCTCGTCGCTACACTCGTCGCCGTACCTCTCAGGATTGATCTCTTTTTGGTACTTGATGCCAAAGGGGGAGAAGACTTGGGCTTACTTATGTAGTTGCTTGGGGCTTACTTATGGGGCTATATCCTTTTATTTGGTCAATGGTCGCTTGGATGTAAACTCGTTTTATCTTCTGAACTTATGGATGTAATGAACCTTTATGGTCATAAATGGTTATGCTAATATCTGTCGCTTAAATGTTTAATTACTTTCTCTTTATGTAACATCCTTGTCTTGTGCATCTTGTATGAAATGTCATATTTTATCCATGCACATGTTTAGGGGGAGTTATCTCCTCTCTTGGACTTTAAAATAGAGATAGTTCATTTTATACCTTCTCAAGAATTATTGCAAAGAACTTCTCTCATTTAAAGTCAATATGGAATATACAATTTATTGTCAAACAATTTGATATATTCAAAACATTCATCTGTCATACAACTTGGGTTGTCATCAATTACAAAAAAGGGGGAGATTGAAAACATCTAGGCCCATAAAAATGGTTTTGTTAATTAATGAAATTATGTGAATATGGGACTAACGTGTTTTATGAGCATGCTATGGGTTAGTCTACATATGAGCGACAAGATGCAAGCCAAAGGATATCTATGAAGACCAATTTGGCTCAAGACAAAGTTATACTTAGCGTAGGATCCCTTTTATTTTTACCGGTCTTAGGTGAATGGTGGAAGACCGGATTATAGGATAGATGATCGTACCATCAAGAGGGATCTTGGCAAGTAGCTTGAAAACATATTTCTTGTGCCATATGGATCAACATTAGAAACTTGCATCCATCAAAAATCAACTTTAAAAACAAAATCTGTGCTCTGTCTGGAAGTGCTGTAGTACCGCAGTTTTGAACGTTGGAACTACCGGAGAGCGGTAGTTCCGCGCCCAAATGCGGTAGTACCGGCAAGCGGAAGATTCGTTTCTTGAGCGGATCAAGTTTTCCAGAGAGCACCTACGGATGCACTTGAGCTCTTGCGGGAACGGAAGTACCGACCACTCGAACGCCGGAACTACCGCACCAAGCGGTAGTACCGCATTATGGAACGGTACTTCCGGAGCCCGGAAGATTCGGAGGGAGAGCGGATCGATTTTTCCAGAGAGCACCCTCCGGATGAATTCTGGATTTTCCTGGAGCGGAAGTACCGGTGATTTCAATGCCGGAACTACCGCTATGTGCGGTAGTTCCGCTGTCCAGAGCGGTACTTCCAAAATCCGGAAGATCCGGACCCAGAGCGGATCAATTTTTCCAGAGAGCGCCAAAATTGGGACCTTTCGGAGTTTGGCTAGAGCGGTAGTACCGCGCCGACTTTGCGGAACTACCGGGGAGCGGTAGTACCGCAAATGTCAACGGCGGAAGTACCGCGCCGCCAAATCCAACGGTCACTGCAGAGCTCTAACATGTGTTCTGGCGCGAAGATTTGGTAGCGGTAGTACCGGCCCCTGGGGCGGTAGTACCGCTCGACCAGAATTTTTTCTGGAAATTGTGTCAAACGGCTAGTTTTGGTTGGTGGAGGTTATAAATACCCCCACCACTACACAAAGGCATTCTTTAGAGACTCATTGCGTATTCTTTGAGCCCAAGAGAATTCATTCCACCCACTTTCACACATTGAGCATTAAATTGAGGTAGTTTTGCAATTAGTGCAAGATTTCCATTTGTTGATCCACTTTGGCACTAGAATTGCACTCAAGTGAACACCGGGGTTTATTACTCTTAGTGCTTGCCGGCACTTGGACGATCCGGTGGAGGTTGATCTTCTCAAGAAGATTGTGAGAAGACCCGGCAAATTGTGAAGGTTGGAGCTCACCTACCCGGAGCGGGGAAGAGCTACATTAGTGATCGAGGTGTTTGGCTCAAATTCGTGGAGCCGGTCCGATTCATCCGGGCTTACCTCAATGTGGACTAGGGGAAACCGGCAAGTTTCCGATCACCACGGTAAAAACATCGGTTGTGTCTCTTGTCTCTTTAGCTCTTGTTTATTTGCTTCATTGTGATCATTTGATTGCTTAGAGCTAGAATTGCTATATTGTTGTCTAGAAGTGCATAGGGTAAATTGCTTTACTTTCTTGTCATTTAAATTGTGAAGAATTAATCAAGTGAACAAGAAAATTTTTAAAACCTCCTATTCACCCCCCTCTAGTCGGTATCCTTGATCCTACAACGGCTTCGCCACCGGTGGCTGGTGGCAGACGCGGTCGAATGTGCGTTTGCGCAACCGAATGGCCGTTTGCGCGGCCGAATAGCATTTCGCTCAGCCAAACGGCCATTCGTGCAGCCGAACGTGTTTGTGCGACCGAACGACCGTTCGCTCGGTCAAACAGCTATTTCCTTTCTAGTCAATTATTTCCTGTCGTTCCTTTATCAAGTTTATCATATCTGATTGGTTGTCTCCCATATCACCCTGTAGGTTCTCATGCAGCTGGGTTGTTGCGTTTCTCGGATGCATCGTGCAGCGTGTCCGTCGAGCGTGCTCAAGGCAAGTACCTCGCGGCCGCAACCCTTTTCGTTCCATATTTAATCTGGTTGTTTGGCTATGTCGTTGTCCTAGGCCATAATTACTACATTGCGATGATTGCCTGGTCACATGCTATAGATATTTTCATGTTGCAATGCTTGATGTTAATTAATGTCCTAAACTCTTAGATATATTAAAATGCTAAGGTTAATGTCTAAGTTGCATGCTTTAATTGGTATTAGAATTGGTGTTTAATTTGTGGATGGGGTAATATAGTAGTGACTTCAGTATAAGGTTAACCACTAGTAATCTTTAACATTGGGATGATAGGTTTATTACCGGTTTCCGGATTCGGTACTTGTATGTTATTGCTTGTTGGTTCCGATAGAATTATGCATGATATTGTTAACCTGACTAATAACATCGTATCACGTAATAAAATCTAGTTGATTGACAACCCCTTTGTGTGAGTTAAGCTGTAATGATGGGTTAGAATAATTCCTGGATATCTACTACCGTTGTATCATCCTTCTTCATCTGATACCTGATTTTATCTTCTGTTTTCGACCCTAGCAATCCTTTTCACTCCTTGTAATCGTGCCTGAACGCATCTCCAATTGCTTTACTCCCACATTTCACCTCTTTCATGTTTACTCATTACCATTGCCATTAAGTACAATTATCATATCACTGAATTACCTGGTTATTATCATGTCAATGGATTACCTGGTTGCTATCGTATCACTAGATTACCTGGCTATATCGTATCACTAGATTATCTGGCTAATATCATGTCACCAAATGACCTCACTAATATCATATCACTAAGTCCCTGGTTGTTATCATATCTCTAATGCTTGCCTGGTTATTATCATGCTAGCCTAGTTATCATCATATTGTTAATGCTTGCTGGGTTTATACTGTTAATATTGTATTCCTACCATAATGTTCTAGGTTATCTTATTTCACATGCCTTTAGGTTTGTTAGAATACTCTGTTAATAATGCTCTACGATTCATGCTTTTAAGTAATATTTAGGGTTCATGTTTAAACCGTTAGTAGGGGTAGTGGGTGATCATGTTGTAGACTTACGTTAAAATCATTAGCGGTCCCTTAAATACCAAAGCTTCTATGTTTAATCTTTTCGATATCGTGTTGCATTATTGGTATAGTTCCTTGTGTGAGTCATGATCGATATATCACAATAAATGTTAATTTGACTAATAATCACTTATCACATAAAAAAAACTTGATTGGTTGATAACCTTGTGTGAGTTACGTTATAATACCTCATTAGGTTGACTACTATATCACTATCATCTTAACATTATTCCACATCGCGCTCATATCAGAAACTATGTCTTTCCATTTTCAACCCCAGCACATCTTTTCACTTCTCATAGTTTTATTATAGCCTTATCCTCGCCATCTCTTAATTACCATAATTTTGTTCTATATAATCTGTCCATGATGTATCGGTTACTTTATCACTTAGTTTCACCAATCCTGTCTCTGGCCACATCGTATCAAACCTTTACTCTCATAACTTTACCTTAACTCAATTACAACTTTCTAATTATATCATGGATAATTCACTAAATAACAAACTAAGGGTTATCACGCCGGGGCTACCCACATATAGGGGTCATTTCCACCCAACCTGGTAACGTACGGGGGGCCGTACATTCTCGTTACACAGGATATTACACCCTGTCTGCGGTTATACAGTCGAGGACAAGGTTGTGCCTGGCTATTCTCGTATAACCGGGTATGTGGGAGGAGGTCGCCGGCACCCTTGCTATAACTTGTCACATAACAACTATCTTTAATACACAGTCTCCATGATATCCATCTCCCATTTATGACAGTATCTCTAATATCAATTGTGCGTTGCTTTCATCTTGTACCCGTTGTTTACTTGTGATGCTTGTCCTTTATTTCACGTGGTTGCATTATTTGTCTTTACCCTTGTGTTGCGACCGTTGTTGGGTATTTGCTGAGATTTCCAAATCTCACGCTTGCTCTTTCAGTCTCAGGTAAAAGGCCAGTGGAGTGATAGCATCATGCATGGGTGGGAGCACTCGAGTTTTCAGCACCGTGGTTTGCCACTGTTTTGTTGTTCATTCGTTCTATATTTGGTTAGAAGTGGACCGGTCCCATGTTTTAAATATTTATTCCAGCTTCCGTTAGTTTTCTATTAAAGTGTTAATAAAGTTTTAAACTCTTTGTGATTTCTTTTGTTGTACTTATTTATTCTTCACTTTGCGATGACGTTCCATGGTAATATCCCACATGGTTACGTGGGGTGTTACAGTTGGTATCAGAGCTCAGGCTGTAGTTTCTGGAAAAAAAGCTTTGCACGTACACGGGGCTTCGGGTTAATTCATTCATGCATGCATATCCAGTCACTGGCATATTACCATGAATTCATATCTAATTATTGTCTCCTTTGTTCCATTGTTATCCTGTGACATTGTTTCAATCCTACGCTTCCCTGAATTCTAATTCCATTATCACTTACCTTTCCTTTATCCCTTGACATTTAGGGTATTGTTATCTTGGATCGACACCTTGCTCTTGCATTGTTTAATTCGGAAGCTAGTTTCTCCTTTTTGGCAACTCGCTTCTCTCAATAGCACTCTGTACCCATTAGTTTCTAGGCGTATTTCATGGCGCCAATTGCTACTAATGGATCTTTGCTAGCAATCTTACCTATTCCAATATTGCTCGGGAGTTGAAGGCCATAAATTTCAGTATTGACGCAATTGTGGCGTCCATCCAAGCTAAAGGTACATGCCTTTTTCTCTAATTCCCTATCAAATTTAGATGTTCCTGTTGCTTCTATGCTTCTAAAAGTTACAGAACACTGCAAGGATTGAATAGATAGGCATGTGAGAATTCACTGTAAAGACATGTTGTTTGTTTAAACTCATTTTGATTAATGTGTTGCTACATATTTCAGCTATTTGCTGCAAATAAAAACAAACCAAGTGAGGTTGTAAACATACTAGTCACAAATAGAAGCAAGCTTCTTCGATTTTTTGCCGGATTCAAGATTGACAAAGGTACTTATGCTTACTTTGACCACCGTATGTACTTACATTTGCACTTGTTTGCCATTTTTCTCACAAGACCTCGCATGTAGTTCAGTTATATTTTCAGCTCATTGGTGGTAATTATAAATACGTCACTTGAGCTTTCCCACTGTAGTTATTTATTATTAGGATTTAATTTTTCACTGTCACAATACGACATGAACTGATAGTGTTAATTATGGTTTTATCAGAGGATGAGCAGTTTGAGGCAGACAAGGAGCAGGTCATAAAGGAGATATCAGCACTTCAGTGACTCTGATGTAGCGTGCGGAAGATAAATTAGCCAATGCATGAGTGGTCTCCCGTGGAATATTGTATTTACCCCACCGCGAGAGGCTCTTGCATGGATCCGCCGCCAGGACATTTGTTGGGTGATGATGTTTAGTAATGAAGCTGCTTGTGTAATAATAGACTTCTGCATATTATTAATTTATTATGTTGGGTTCAAGAACGGTATGGATCGCATGGTTGGATGCTGCTATGAAGATGTGATATTTATATAGTTTGGCTACCCTGATTGGCACCAAAGTTGGGATTATGGGGTTCTCCCTTCACCTTTCCTTTTTTGTACCCTGAATACAATTTTAAGACAGTTGAATTCTTTCATAGTATACTCATGAAAGTCCAACCGTAGTGTGTCCAGGCAGAGCTCTTACAAAACAAGGGCATGTACGCTATGTCCTGTGACTGTCCAATCCCTGTTGCCATGTACCTAGCTAGCTCTTATGTTTTTAGGAAGAACCTAGCTAGCTCTATGCTCTGGCATGCATGGATTGTCGACTTGCAAACGTGTAAAGAAGTACATTTCATCAATAAGCACAGTTCCAGTCTCCCGATAAATTCAGAAAAGGTATAAATTAAAGCACATTACAGGCCAATTGTTTGGCCTAGCATTGTTGAACTTGCGAATACCTCCGTTCAAAATTTAAAAAATAATCCGAATCTGTCCGTTCAAATTTTAAAAAATAATCCGAATCCGTCTTTGTTAAACCTGAGAGTCCAAACCATGGTCCATTCCTTTCGGTCGGTAAACTTATTAAGGATTGTTTTTCCAAAAAAAAATCTTCTGAAAACGCTGCCTTATGATTCTATGAATACAAGCACGAATTTGGAAGTAATTTTCAGAATAAGCGTGCAATCAGCGTTAAATACTGATTCACACCGATCATAAAAAAGAAAATCCAGAGGTAGACATCAAATAAATCTATCAATAAAGGCTGAACTTTATTAAGCATCTAATACTCCACTGACGATTACATCATGCAACGGAAATCTTACATGACGGTACTTATAACTAACATTACTACATCTGACTTCCTAAACACCTAAAAAATGCATGCATGTTATCTTTGATACCATCTTAACACTAAGAAGACGGCTAATCTTGACGAAACCATCCATCATCTTGCTACTACGGTGATACCTCTGAAAAACAAAATTGAAAGGGTGTGTTAAGAGTACTACCATATAGCACTAATTTTAACCTGTTGCTCAAAGAGAGTATTCCAAAAGATTACCTGAAGATGGCGACACTGGAGGACTAGCAGGCGCCGGAGAGCCAGGAGGCATTAGCGGTGGCACTGGTTGCGCTGTCAAATACATCGCCAAGTTAATCTCCTTGCCGGCATAAACTCCACAAAAACAATGCAACTATGCAAGATATCGATATGGTAAAATTTGCAACTCACTGGAGCACATGAAAAACGTTTGTATTGGTGGCATGGTGCCGCATGCGACCGGGAGGAACATCATACGGAGCTGAAGGATGGGCTTGGGGAGGAGAGTGTTCATGCCGCCGTTCATGCCGTGGCAAAGGCAGATGGGCGCGCTGTTGATGAGCGACCTGTAGCCGTCGCAGCACGTGCTCGGAGGCGTCAGCACGCTGGTGTTGGTAAGGTAGTCCATGCATGGCATCATGCCCATCAATGGTGTTAGGCACTCCTTCGGTTGTGGTGTCGAAGGTGCGCTACCCGGCGGTAAGCCTGGGAAACCAAGGAGAGGTGGGGCACCTGGTAGTGGCAGGCCTGGCAATGGTGGGAATAAGCCAGGGAAACCTGGCTTTGCCTGAGATGGTGGAGCGCCTGGCAAGCCAGGGGAGGCAGAGATAGGTTGAGACGGTGGAGCGCCTGGCGTGCTAGGGAGCGGCATGGGCAGCCCGGGCAATGGTATTGGTGGAAAAGGAAAGCCAGGGATCAGTGGCATGAATGGCAGGCCGGGCAATGGTGGAAAAGAAAAGCCAGGGAGCAGTGGCATGAATGGCAGGCCGGGCAACGGTGGAAAGCCCGGGAAGCCGGGCAGCGTCGATGGCTGCGCTGCTTCTCCGACCGCAGCGGCAGCTTTGGACGATGGCTCGGGCACTTCTTGGTTCCCGCCAATGGCCGTTTCTGATGCTTCTTGATTTGCGGCTGCAGGCTTGAGTCCTGGGACCCTCGCTTCGGACGGCTGCAGCGTCGCCGCCACGACGAAGAAGGCGAAGAACAGGACGAAGAACTTGGACGGCGCCATCTTTTGCGTTGGAACTGGGGGGTTTCTATGGTGTGGCGCTTTGGCTGATTTGTGTGGAGGACGGCGTGGGCTGGTGCTCAATTTATAGTACGCTCCTCGCGTAGATATAGAGAACTGAAACGTTCGCGTGACAAGATTGGACTTTTTATCCATGACGAGTCAAGGAGTTTGAGGTTCTGTCTAGACTCCCGAGCATCTTTTGCCTCTGCGAAATACAGTCATGTCGATCTTTAAGCAACGTAAAATTCGTCCTCTGGGACTCTAGAGTCCTGAACCGCCAGATTTATTTTTGCAAGTAGGTTCTACTTGCAAGTTTAGTCGAGTTTGAACATTGTTGAGACTTGTGACGTTCCTTATCTAGTCCTTATCTGGTGCATGCCTGCATGGATTGATCAAAGCCTGGCGCTCAATTTAAACCTTGATGTAATGAGACGGGACTCTCTCTCTCTCTCTCTCTCTCTCTCTCTCTCTCTCTCTCTCTCTCTCTCTCTCTCTCTCTCTCTCTCTCTCTCTCTCTCTTACTTTGACTTATCCTGGACTCAAGGTTTTCAATTATTTCAATTGTACAGAGCAGATTGGTGATTTCTAACACATCTTCAAGAATTTTGACATAATGAGAAGCATGCGGATCCTATCTTAACACGTGAGATCTATCCTCTTTCCGGACATCACGGGGCAACTTCGAAAATCAAAAGTACTTATCGTTATGTTTCATTTTTAAAAAAAACAGGGCAGGAGGTTATGGTACATTAACATACATGGCTAAGTCTGTAGCGAATTCTCTGTAATGTTCAGGAATATGGTTATGCGATATGGGACTCCGGAATCATAAACAGCCAAATTCGTGTGTTGTGTAGTAGAAAAATATGAAGCATCTTGTGACCAAACACCACATTCTATGACAGGTGTGGCTCATGAATAGAGGGCCTGCACGCAAGTGAGATGTAATACCACAAATATGCAAATGGGGGAACAACAGAGATGAAGGAGGGGAGATTTGCCGTCAAACCCATCGGCTCTTAGAGTGCTGAATAAGTAACGCTCACAGAGGTTCCCAGACCATTCAAGGACAGTCGGCACTGTCTAGAAAGCCGAGTAGCGCTCTCAGAGGTTCCCAGACCGCCCAGGGATAGTCGGCACCGTCTCGCGTTATGGGTTTTTGTCATCCGGCAAGAAATTCTAATCTTACCTTTTTACCAACTTACCTGTTGCGGTAGAAAAACCCCTAAAGGTCAGTGTAAAGTCCTTTAGACCAAAATGCCCATGGGTAGTCAGCCCTAAGAGAAAAGAATGAGGGTAAGGGGGGCAGCCTGGTCATTGCTCAAGGCTAAGAGATCCTCACAGCCGTGCCCCATAAGTTAGCCCCACAAGCCTCATTTCCATTTCTCTTCTCTAAAAGCAAACCAAGCCTCTTAAGTCTTCCCATTTCTCATCCCTTCTCTTCCTCAACCGAGAGCAGCCTCAGAGAGTGAGCCCCAAAGCCAAGCACGGCAATACCAACTAGAGTAACACAAAGAGGAAGTGAGGGAGAGAGAAGCGGAGGAGAGGAGCTCTGGAAGTTGGGGAAGCCCGACATCGTGAGGACGACGCCCACGATGACCACAAGCAGCCTAGGACCGCCGAAAACACGTTGCGCCCGACAGGAACAAGGAGGAGGTGAGAAGGGCCAACGGAAGCGCGTGGAGAGTGTTGTCGCCACCACGGCCATCGCCTTCTCACCCCCATCCAACCCGAGCCAAGTGAGGTTTGCCTTCCCCAACCATGTGTATTTTAGAGTAATAGCAAACAAAAATAGAAGGAAATATCGAAAACCGTAGAGTAAGGAGGAAGAATAGCAAACCGTCCCCGTTGTAGGAGAGTTGCCGGCCGGCGAAGAGCCGTGGCCGGCGAGTTCGAATCCACTGGGGGGCGAGGCCGAGCGCCGACCTGCGTTCGCGCAGGGGTCGGCAGCCTGGGGCCGGTGAGCCGAAGGAGTTGGTGCTGTAGGGGATGGCGGATCTGGTCCCGGCCGGCCAGATCCGAGGCGAGGAAGAAGGGGGCAAGCAGGGGGAGGCCGGTGGCGGTGAGCCCAAGGCCGGCGAGCCGAGCCGCCCACGCGCCGTCCTGCCGCCGGAGGAGCGCTTGCGCAAGAGAGGGGGAGAGGAGAAGGCGGAGGCGGGGACGGTGGTGGAGCCGCTGCCGGCGGGCTACGGGCCGGTGACGCCGAGCCTGGCTGCACGCCGCTGCGCCACCGGAGGTGCACCCGAGTGCAGCACGTGCGAGAGAGAGAAAGAGTGAGGGGTGGGAGAGGAGAAGGCAAGGGGGCGGTGGGAGAGCCGCCGGCAACGCCGCGCCTGGCCGCGCGCCGCCGCGCTGCCCCGGGCGGAGTAGATGAGGAGGAGCAAGCCATTCGGCCGATTGGAATAGGGGGAGAGAGAGAGAGAGGAAGAGCCTGGGGAGGAGATGGTGGCCGTTCGGCTGGACCAAATAAAGGAAAAAAAGAAGAGAGAGGGAGCGGGTAAGAAAGAAAGAAAAAAGAAAGAAAAGAAAAAGGAAAGAGAGGAGAGAGAGAAAGGAGAAGAAGAAAAAGAAGAGGAAAGAAAAAAAGAAAAGAGGAGAAAAAGAAAAGAAAGAAATGGGGTGGTACCTGCGCGACGGGACCTTGACCCCGTGCATTCTATGCCCGAGTCGGGTCAGGCGCGTAGAATCGTCGTTGTTTGCTTAAGTCCTGGTTTTGATTCGATGCATTGAGTCGGGTTGACGTTTGTACAGGTGGAGGTCCCGGGTCGGAGCCGTCCATGCAACGTCCCCGAGGTTAACCAGGCAAGTGCATGGTAAAGCGGTAAATTTGGGTAGTGTTTGCTGTTAAATGGGTGATGGTGCATTGCTTACCATGGTGTGGTAAGTTAATTATTTTTGGATGCATAATGAGAAATGAAGAACGATGAATGTTGAGACATGGCATGTTGATATGCATAGACGGTGTACTTGCATTGCATGCATGTCATGAAAAGAGATAGTGTCGGTCCACTTTGTGTGGACGCTCTATGGGAGTGGAGAATTGGGGTCCCCGTATGAGAATGACAAGCTACTGTGGTCCCCGTATGAAAAAGGACGGGCTTGTGATCCCCGCATGGAAACAGGCGGGCCTGGGTGAGCATCGACGGGTGCTCGCTCTGCTATACCGGTATAGGCTAAAGAGATAAGAGAGGAGTGCATGTGCATATGCATGATGCATGGTTCATCGGAACTTAAAGTGATTAAATGGAAAAGTGGTTAAAGAAACTGGGTTGACCATGGTCCGATTCGTGAACCTGTTATTTGCTGTTTTGCTTTGTACTTGCTGAGTCTTTTGACTCACCCTTGCTTCGTTGTTGTTTTTAGGTGACCGCTGAGGACGTCATGCACAGGCGGGAGTAGCACATGAATAATTGGCACGAACCAGTAGCACTCTTTGTATCACCTTTTGTCAGTGTATTTTAGCTTTTACTAAGCTAGAATAATCGCCAAAAATGCTATGATGTATCTGAACGCAGCATTATTAATAAATTAGTGTTGGCTTAATTTCTTCTAGTGATGATGAAATGGTAAGAGAATGCAGTGGTGGTAACATTCCGGCCCAGAGGGTGGGCAGGGTGTCACAGTTAGTATCAGAGCGGGCGTTAGGTCCGTGGTAAAATTAGGTAACTTAGCTTAACTATTCAATTAAAATTTGACTTAGGCCTAATAATTAATTAAAATTTGACACACTAGTGCACCATAGGATGGGGAATGGGTCTTGTATTACGACTTCACTAGCTCTGATGTTAAATTGTGCTATTGAAATGGATGTTTGTGGGCTAGTTGTGTGATTGGCTATCTGTCATGAACAGATATGCCAAGAGGTAGAGGACGTGGACGTGGCCGTGGAGGTCAGGGCTGTGGCCGTGGCCATGCCCAAGCGGAGCCACCGCTTGAGGTTCAGCAGGAGGCACCTGGCGTAGAGGTTGCTTCTGCTGAACATTCCGTAGCTAGAGAACTGGCAAGGTCTTCGGCCTTGCTGCAGGAGTTCATAGAGGAGGTCCGTGCACTTCGTCGACAAGCGCCGGCAGCTGTTGTTGCGGCTGTACCCGCTGCTGCCCCTGTTGCCATTCCGGTTGTACCGGAGGCAAGAAAGGGCCTTCGTGAGTGGTTGGCCTTGCTCCTAGACACCTTTGATGGTTCAGGTACACCAGTCCAAGCTGCGGATTGGTTGTGCTACATGGAGAGGCAGTTCGAAGCTCTAGAGATGAGCTCTCAGTTGAAAGCTCGCTATGTGGCTTTCCAGTTGAAGGGTCAGGCGGGCATCTGGTGGGAAGGGGTTCTTTCAGCCAGGACCCCTGCCCAGGGTCCCGCTACCTGGGAAATCTTTGCCGAGCAGTTCAAGGCGAAGTATTACCCGGATTCTTTTGTGGAGAGTATGGAGGTTGCCTTGTCGACTTCGTACAGGGGAAGATGACTGTAGCTGAGTACGAGGCGGGATTCAACAACCTGATCCGCTTCATGCCATCGGTCGCGAATAACGACCTTGAGAAGGCCAAAAGGTTCTGCCGAGGGCTCAACTCTGAGTTCCGGCATGTCATGGGAGCTACTGCACCACGTGACTTTAGGTCCGTGGTAGAGTAGGCCAGGGGGATGGAGTTGGAGATGTAGCTCACTAAAGGGCTGCAACCCTCTGGTGGTCCGAGCGCTTCTGGTGGTGACCAGAAGAGAAGCTTCGCTGAAGGGTGGGTCGTCGCAGCGGCCCGCTCCTAAGAAGTCTAAGTGGGGCCAGCGTCCCCCACAATCATCCAAGTCCAAGACTTCGAGGCCGTCTTCTTCGGCGCCTCATTCTTCATCGGCGACCCCAGCCTTGCGTCCTGTCCCAGGGCAAGGCATGATTTGTTTCAAGTGCAGTGAGGGACACCGTGCTGCTGAGTGTTCCTGGATGGGGAACTGTCGGCATTGTGGCCAAGCGGGCCACAAAATGTTGGTTTGTCGTCAAAATCCCGTTAGTATCATCAAGTGGGAGCCAGTATCTTCATCTTCATCAAATACTAGACCTCGGGGGTCAGTCCAGATGATGGCGGCTGCCCCTGTGCTGCAGCCTCCTCTATCCTAGGCTCCACCTGCCGGGTATTACTGGCATCCTGCACCAACTCCTCCATTCCAGCATGCTACACCGCCTCCAGTCCCGTTGCTGCCACAGCAGAGCGTCGGGGCTCTCGCCGCCCCGATACCACCCGGAGTCTACTCACTGCCTGCTACTGAGTCCGCGGGTTGACCTGACGTCGTGACAGGTACCCTGTTAGTGGACTCATGTGAAGCTCTTGTTCTTTTTGACTCTGGTGCTACCTATTCTTTTGTGTCCCGGGAGTTTGTTGGAAGGCCAAGTTGAGTGTCCAACAAATTTCCCAATCGGTTGTGGTTAGTACCCTGAGGGGTATCATTGCTAGCTCCACAGTATGCCCTGGCTGTGTGGTTGCAATAGATGGCGAGGAATTTGTTGCCAACCTCATGGTTATTCAGTTAGAGCCATTTGATGTTATCATTGGCATGGATTGGTTGCATTGCTACCAAGCCGTGATTTCCTGCTTCTGGAGGACAGTCACCTTGCAAGCTCCTTCGGGGAAGGAGGTAATCTTTCAAGGGAATGCACCCACGTGTTCCCTCCTTGTGTTGGCCAGCCTGTTCCCTGGCTAGCGTACAATGAAGTCTGGGTTACTTATAGCCCTTACGGAAAAGCCAAGTGCGCCGTTGCACATTGAGGATATTCCTGTGGTGCGTGAGTATCCCGATGTGTTTCCTGAAGAGCTTTCGGGTATGCCGCCCAAGCGAGATGTAGAATTCAGAATTGATCTTGTTCCTGGCACAAGACCTATCTCCATGTCCCCCTACCGTTTGGCACGACTCTTGCAAGAGGAGCTGAAAAAGCAGTTGGATGAGTTGTTGTCCAAAGGCTTAATTCGTCGTAGTGTGTCACCTTGGGGAGCCCCTGTCCTATTCACTAAGAAAAAGGATGGGAGTTGGCGCATGTGTATAAACTACCGTGCTCTCAATTAGGTGACCATCAAGAATAAATACCCATTGCGTCGTATCGAGGACTTGTTTGATCAATTGAAAGGGGCCAAGGTGTTCTCCAAAATTGATCTGCAGTCTGGGTATAATCAAATTCGAGTGCAGGAGCAAGACATTGAGAAGATAGCTTTCTCCACAAGATATGGGCACTGTGAGTTTACAGTTATGTCCTTTGGACTAACGAATGCCTTTGCTATCTTCATGGAGACAATGAACAGTATGCTACATAAGTATCTGGATGACTTTGTAGTGGTGTTCATCGACGATATTTTGATTTATTCCAAGACGGAGGAAGAGCATGAGCAGCATCTAAGGCTCGTGCTTGAGACTCTGAGGAAGAATCAATTCTTTGCCAAATTGAAGAAGTGCGAGTTCTGGATTCCTAAAGTGAGCTTCCTGGGTCATGTAATTAACCAGGAAGGCATTTCAGTAGATCCAAGCAAGATTTCCACCATCGTGGATTGGAAGAGGCCATCTAGTGTTAAGGAAGTGAGAAGCTTTCTTGGCCTAGCTGGTTATTACCGGCGCTTCGTGAAAGACTTCTCCCTCATTGCCAAGCCAATGTTTCAACTCACACGGAAGGGTGTGAAATTCCAGTGGACCGATGAATGTGAGCGCAGTTTTAATACTCTGAAGGAGAAGTTGGTAACTGCTCCGTTCTTACACTTCCTGAGCCAGGGAAGCGTTTCACGGTCTACTCGGATGCATCTCGAGTGGGTCTGAGTTGTGTGCTCATGCAAGAAAATAAAGTAATCGCGTATGCCTCGCGACAGTTGAAGAAGCATGAGCAGAATTACCCTACCCATGATTTAGAGCTTACCGCGGTGGTTTTTGCTCTAAAAATTTGGAGGCATTACTTGTATGGAGAGACTTGTGATATTTTCACCAACCACAAAAGCCTCAAATACATTTTCACTCAAAAGGAGCTGAATTTGAGGCAGCGTAGGTGGTTGGAGCTGATTAAAGACTACGATCTTACTCTTCAGTACCATCCGGGCAAGGTAAATGTGGTTGCCGATGCCCTTAGTCGCAAGATGACACCCTCCACTCTAGGTTGTATCGTTGCTGACTTTGAACGGATGGGAATTTCCTATTGTTTCGCTGGTACCGCACAGGCTGAGATGTAGCTGTTTCTAGAATCAGCAATCCCAGAGCGAGTAAAGGAGGCGCAACAGCATGATCGGTTGCTTCAACAAGTGAGGAAGTAGCTTGATGAAGAAAAAAACGGGGGATTTCAGCCTTGATGAATCAGGCGCATTGCAGTTTAAAGGCCGCCTTTGCGTGCCGCAAAAGGCTCAGGTCAAGGATGACATTTTGAGAGAAGCTCATCGTACCCCATACACGGTGCATCCTGGTGAGACCAAGATGTATCGTGATCTTAAGAAGAGCTTCTGGTGGAAGGGGATGAAAGTGGATATCGCCAAGTATGTGGCATCTTGCGGGGTTTGCCAGCAAGTGAAAGTTGAGCACAAGCGCCCCGCTGGGCTATTGCAGCCCTTGGAAGTTCCTCAGTGGCCATGGGATGATATCACTATGGATTTTGTACTCGGCTTACCTCGTACCCAGCGAGGTAAGGATGCGATTTGGGTAGTGGTGGACCGATTCAGTAAGTCCGCGCACTTCATCCCCATTTGCACCACGAACTCAGCGAGTGAGTTGGCACCCATCTATGTGCGAGAAATAATAAGGTTGCATGGGTGCCTAAGACCATAGTTTCGAACAGAGACACCAAGATTGTCTCCAAGTTTTGGGAGAGCTTGCAGGGCGCTCTGGGCACGAAACTCCAGTTCAGTACTGCTTTTCACCCGCAGACGGATGGACAGTCCGAACGCACCATTCAGACACTAGAGGACATGTTGAGGTCCTATGTTCTGTCTTGGAAGGGTAGCTGGGAGGATCATTTGGCACTCGTAGAGTTTGCCTATAACAATAGCTACCACTCTAGTGTTCGAGCAGCTCCATTCGAGGTTCTATATGGGCGAAAATGTAGATCACCACTGTGTTAGGATGCAGTGGGCGAGAAGGCTATTTTGGGACTAGATTGGGTCCTACAAACGGTTGAGCGAGTGGCGGAAATTAGACAGAATATGCTAGTTGCCCAGAGTAGGCAGAAGAGCTACGCAGATGTCAGAAGGTGAGAACTAGAGTTCAAAGTGGGGGATCAGGTGCTCCTAAGAGTATCTCCCATTAAAGGCATAGTGCGATTTGGCACCAAAGGGAAGCTTAGCCCGAGGTACATTGGGCCATTCCCAATTCTAGCACGGATTGAAAAGTTGGCATATCGCTTGGATCTCCCCAAGTCCATACGAGGAGTGCATAATGTGTTTCATGTGTCGATGTTGAGAAAATATTTGCGAGATCCAGAGCTTAAGATTGTGTTAGACCTCGTGTCCATAAAGCAAGACCTCACCTTCGAGTCCCATCCATTTCGAGCAAAATAGATATGCCACTAGCCACCTGCAAAAGACTTCAAATTTATATGGGCTAGCCTGAGCGCGGCATGTGCGTGGTTGGCTTGAACTCGACCGTATGACCGCGTGGGGGCGAATGACCCCGACCACGTGGCGTACGCGTCCATGCATGCAAACCGGTTGTTGACCATGCTTTCACCAATGATCCTCCACTGTTATCCCAGGCAAATACTAATGGTCACTCCTAACAGGAAAATTTGTTTGGGACCATACTACAGATCGGACATGCGTTTGTTGATTGCTCCACGCGCACACTTAAAAAAGCTAAATGACAAAATAATAGGATGATGCACCACTCTACCAAGGCCTACCAACTCAGTAAGCATTAAACACACTGACATCACTCTGAATTTCTCCTTAGGTCAGCAAATAAAACCAAATTAGTATAGTTGTGAAGCAAACTAGTATAAATTTCAAAGTAGCAAGTTGGTATAAATTCAAAAGCAAGCTGGGATAAATATGAAAGCAAAATGGGTATAATTTGCAAGTAAAATAAACAACAAAACCAACTTAGTATAGGTGTGAAATAAGTCGACATAAATTCAAAAGTAGGTTGAAATAAATATAAAAGAAAAATAAGTATAATTTGTAAGCAAGATAAATTAGTAAGTAACCTGAGGATAACTTAAAAACAGTTCCGTACAAAATTCAAACCAGATTTGTATAGATTTGAAGAAAATCATGATAAATTTGAAAATAAATTATCAAACTATTAAAGTAAATCAGAATAAATTTGAGTGCAAATTCAATATAAATTTAGTGGCAAGTCAGGATACTATCCACAGTAAATCTAAAACTAGTTGGACACAAATATATACAAATATGAAATCAAATTGAAAATTTGAAAAGAAATCAATTCACATCAGGCTCGTTCGCCCTATGTGGTCACATTGGAGGAGATGCGAAGGAAGGGAAGAGTCTAGGCAGGCTGGTCGGGGAAAGATGGTTAGTCTGTTTCCATTTTGGTTCCCGCTGCCCACCCATCTTTATGATGTTGATATTTTTCTTTTGGTAGATTTTGAAAGGGTCCTTGTTCATATCCATAGTTGTAGCTTCAATGGAGTCTCTCTCTTCGGGGAATCTCCCACGGGCTTCATTAGGGGTGAAAAACGGTAACGGATAATTCGTTTTATCCGATATTCGTATCCGAGAGAAATCCGAATATGGTAAGCAAAATCCGTATTCGAAAATATTCGTATTCGTATTCGAGAATATTCGTATCCGTATCCGTATTCGAGACTATTCGATTCGTATTCGATCCGTTTATAGAACCCATGAAAAATCCGTACAAATTTTGTGATTCAAAACTTGAATTTAGGCGGTTTAAAACTGGTAACCGATCAAAAACCGATGAAAAATCGGTAAAACCATTAGGAATCCGTTTTATCCGATATTCGTATCCGAGAAAATCCGTATTCGAAAATATCCGTATTCGTATTCGAGAATATTCGTATCCGTATTTGAAAATATTCGAATTCGTATTCGTATTCGTTTTAAAAATATGGATTCGTATTCGTATTTGAGACTATTCGACCGTATCCGATCCGTTTCCACCCCTAGGCTTCATGCATCCATAGCCTTGGGAGTTGGGACACTGTGCAGAGCAAACAACAAACAGCGCACGCACGAAAACAGGAGTTTCCAATTTGTTTGATACTTAGCGTATGTCATGTCACTTTTTTAGTGAAGTGGAAGAGAAAGAGGAAAGTGAGAAAAGCTTAATACTCATGCAAGTATAAGTTATTTTAGAAAACTAAAAAAATTAGTGGACCGTCCTTCTCAAAACTAGTCAATCTCTTTCATTTAGATGCAAACTTTAGTAACAAGCTATTGGAATAGTTGTATCTAAAATTTCATTCAGCTATCCTCTCTTCTCTACTACAAAGCTATAGAATCAAGCAATTGGGAATAGCTTAATACACATAGGAAGCTCACTAAATTATAGGACGAGAAAACGAGTTAGAATATCTATCACGAACTACTAAACATAATAAAAAGTCGTTGATTATCTCTAGTCCCAATTCCCTAATACACATAGGAAGCTCACTAAATTATAGGACGAGAAAACAAGTTAGAATATCACAAACTACCAAACATAATAAAAAAAAGTCGTTGATTGTCTCTAGTCCCTAGTTCCTAATACTAGTTATGCGATATATCCGTGCGTTGCAACGAAATTTATTGAATATATAGAGAATCATGCTATGGAAGAGGGTTACTCTGATCGGTTGGAAAATAGAGAGAGATGAGAAGTTGAAGAAATAGAGCGGTTAGAGGACAATGGACGTACGACTACCAACTCGTTTTTTTTATAATAGTAATGATATACCACTACGTACAGCGTTGAAGCCATGGTTACTTTTGAGTTTTGATAATGTAACATGACACTTTTGTAAATGTTTGATGTGCATCAGAAATTACCCCGTCGGATATTTAAAAATCAAAAGAACTTGTATATAGTTATTGGTCTTGCTTTCTATGAGTTGCCTTTATTTTTTATTAACTGTAAATCAATATTTTTGGCCGTTGGATTAGATTTGAGATGTATATATTTTGACTCCAGATAACTAGATTGATCTAAGGGTTCAAAATATGTGACTTCAGAAAACATAAGTCATCTTAGAAATAGACATTCCACACTAGTCATACTAGTCGGATGTTTTTTTTTCTCGTAAACAATGAGAAAATTTATGTTATTTTTTATTCTTATAATTTACCTTTTAAACAATGAGAAAATTTCTATGTTTTTCAATTCTTATATTTTACCGTCAAAGCTATGGAAGTACTCTAATATCACCAGTTGCTTTTAAATATAGAGCACCACCAGTCGAAAATAGACGCGTTCCAACAAGTTTGGTCCGATGGGCTAGCAAATAATATTAGGACGAGTACAGTTATGATCATGCTGAACATCAAAAAAAATATCCAGAAACAAATATGAAACGGAGGTATCATTAAGGCAGAACTTCATAAGAATCTAACATTCTCCATTGACGATTACATCACGCAACTGAATTTCTCTTACATGACTGTACCTATTAAGTAGCACTGCGTACTACATGACCTCCTAAACACCTAAAAAATGCATATACGTTATCCCTGATACTTAAGCTAATTAAGAACTGGTTATAAAACAACCAATTAAAGAGACAGTAACAGCTAATCTTGACGAAACCATCCATCATCTTGCTACTACGGTGATACCTCTGAAAAACAAAATTGAAAGGGTGTGTTAAGAGTACTACCATATAGCACTAATTTTAACCTGTTGTTCAAAGAGAGTATTATTCCAAAAGATTACCTGAAGATGGCGACACCGGAGGACTAGCAGGCGCCGGAGAGCCAGGAGGCATTAGCGGTGGCACTGGTTGCGCTGTCAAATACATCACCAAGTTAATCTCCTTGCCGGCATAAACTCCACAAAAACAATGCAACTATGCAAGATATCGATATGGTAAAATTTGCAACTTACTGGAGCACATGAAAAACGTTTGTATTGGTGGCATGGTGCCGCATGCGACCGGGAGGAACATCATACGGAGCTGAAGGATGGGCTTGGGGAGGAGGGTGTTCATGCCGCCGTTCATGCCGTGGCAAAGGCAGATGGGCGCGCTGTTGATGAGCGACCTGTAGCCGTCGCAGCACGTGCTTGGAGGTGTCAGCACGCTGGTGTTGGTAAGGTAGTCCATGCATGGCATCATGCCCATCAATGGTGTTAGGCACTCCTTCGGTTGTGGTGGCGAAGGTGCGCTACCCGGTAAGCCTGGGAAACTAAGGTGAGGTGGTGCACCTGGTAGTGGTAAGCCTGGGAAACCAAGGTGAGGTGGTGCACCTGGCAATGGTGGGAATAAGCCAGGGAAACCTGGCGTTGGCTGAGATGGTGGAGCGCCTGGCGTGCTAGGGAGCGGCATGGGCAGCCCGGGCAATGGTGGAAAAGGAAAGCCAGGGATCAGTGGCATGAATGGCAGGCCGGGCAATGGTGGAAAAGAAAAGCCAGGGAGCAATGGCATGAATGGCAGGCCGGGCAACGGTGGAAAGCCCGGGAAGCCGGGCAGCGTCGATGGCTGCGCTGCTTCTCCGACCGCAGCGGCAGCTTTGGACGATGGCTCGGGCACTTCTTGGTTCCCGCCAATGGCCGTTTCTGATGCTTCTTGATTTGCGGCTGCAGGCTTGAGTCCTGGGACCCTCGCTTCGGACGGCTGCAGCGTCGCCGCCACGACGAAGAAGGCGAAGAACAGGACGAAGAACTTGGACGGCGCCATCTTTTGCGTTGGAACTGGGGGGTTTCTATGGTGTGGCGCTTTGGCTGATTTGTGTGGAGGACGGCGTGGGCTGGTGCTCAATTTATAGAACGCTCCTCGCGTAGCTATATATAGAGAACTGAAACGTTCGCGTGGCAAGATTGGACTTTTTATCCTTGGCGAGTCAAGGAGTTTGAGGTTCTGTCTAGACTCCCGAGCATCTTTTGCCTCTGCGAAATACAGTCATGCCGATCTTTAAGCAACGTAAAATTCGTCCTCTGGGACTCTAGAGTCCTGAACCGCCAGATTTATTTTTGCAAGTAGGTTCTACTTGCAAGTTTAGTCGAGTTTGAACATTGTTGAGACTTGTGACGTTCCTCATCTGGTGCATGCCTGCATGGATTGATCAAAGCCTGGCGCTCAATTTAAACCTTGATGTAATCAGACGGGACTCTCTCTCTCTCTCTCTCTCTCTCTCTCTCTCTCTCTCTCTCTCACTTTGACCTATCCTGGACTCAAGGTTTTGACTTGTACAGAGCAGATTGGTGATTTCTAACACATCTTCAAGAATTTTGACATAATGAGAAGCTTGCGGATCCTATCTTAACACGTGAGATCTATCCTTTTTCCGGACATCACGGGGCAACTTCAAAAATCAAAAGTACTTATCGTTATGTTTCATTTTAAAAAAAAACAGGGCAGGAGGTTATGGTACATTAACATACATGGCTTCCCAGCAAGATGTTCTTTCAGACGTGTCACACCTCCACCTGACTTCGTAAGCTTACAATATCTGTACTTCCAACCGGCACCTCCTAGTCTCTTTCCATGATCCCAAACATTGATACTTTTACTAGTCATCACTGCAATATCATGCAGCAACAAAAATATATATCAGTAAGGCACAAATCTAAAATTGCTAGAGGCTAAAACAACATCTGCTAGACTCAATACCATTAGTTAGTATGTTATACAATCTATACAAGGTCATCATGCTCTGAATTTCAGGTACTAAGTAATGCTGATTCACAGGTGAGCCGATCCAACATTGAAGGACTAAAAGGGGCCTCTTCCACAATGGAACCAGAGGCTTGCAAAATGGTCTGAGATCTACTGACTCTAATGAAGGAAGGAAGGCTATACATGCTAGAAAAACAAGTTCATGACTCTAATGAAGCTAGGGAATCTTTATTGCTCAAGTTGAACTCTGCATTGGACCAATCCAAAAGTCTAAAGATGCCAACTTGTGATGCATATAGAAAATGAAATCAGAGGTTTGCAAAATGGTCTGAGATCTACTGACGAGAATTCTCTAAGAGAAAAGAGACTGAGGGAAGAGCTGGTGCTGCTTGCCTGCTGCTCGCTGCCTGCTGCTGCTGCTGCTCCCTGCTGCTGTCTTCTGCTGCTCCCTGCTGCTGGCTGCTGCTTTCTTGCTGCTCTAGAGACAGAATAATGCAATGCACATGCAGCCAGCTACCTCCCCCCCCCCCCCCCCCAACATGCAAAGAACAAAAGACTTCACATGCAAATGACAAAAAGAGTACTTCATCATGTTTGAATAGGCTCCACATGTTCCTAACTGGTTGCTAGAGCATCAAATGCCCCCAGGAACTGTTTTCAGTAGCTACAATTTCAATTTTTTCAAATTTTAATTCCGGCCGGCATTTTTCTTCCCGGTCTCAGCCAGTATTTCCGGTTACCGGCCGGTAACCGCTGGTAATCCGAACCATGTTTTGGACAGTTCACAGGATACTAGCCAGTTCAAGATCAAGCTCAATGCGGTTTTTGATTTGAAAAACCAGTGAATCACTTGAACTGCAATCTCCTTGATGGATAACATTGTAAATTGCAACCTGAAATTCTCACAGGTTAAGCGGAGTAAACTTACCCTTAAGAGATTCATCAGAATCATAAGATTATCTTTTGAACTAACATATCGCATCATGACTGCAGAATTTGATCTATCAAGCAGCATGTCTCCCAACAGCTGGAAGGGGAAAATATGCATTAACATGAGAAACTTGACTGATACCAAAAAAAAAAAGATCAAAAGATTTTACTAATATACTACCACTGCTACAAGAAACTCAAAAGAAACTACAACTGATACAAGAAAAAAAAAGATCAAGGCACACACAATGAATAGGTGTTAGTTGTCAAAAAACCGTGTTAGGTGTTTACTCCAATCAATCAGAACAAAAAAGAATGCCGAGGAAAGTTCAAAGCCAAGCTACTTCTTAACTTCACTTGATTCAAACTTTGAAGTATGGAAGCTACGGAGAGTTATTTTATCAAATTCTACTGACACATGGTCAAGCATGATGAGCTACAGAGTATTTTTCATATCAATGGAAAATAATACATATACCGTATCTGCCGAGAATCATATATTTGACGGAAAACAGAATAGCCACTCCACACACACATATCACAGAATAGCCAAGTTAGGGGTTGAATTAATCAGAGCATCATGGGCTCATGGCAATCACATATCTATATGCAATGACAATTCAATTGCATACAATCCGAGAAGAACGGCCGTCAAGTGAACAGAGCATAAAAAGACGCTTATGGTTCATGGGCTCATGGCTATGCATTAAGGGCAAATGCACTGAATTAGCCTCATAAACAATTTACCCCTAACTCAATACAAGATCAAAATCAACTAGAGCATGAACGCATGTTACTAACTGGTTCTTTTAAGTACCTATCATGTAAACTAGTTCTCTATGAAATGTACTTATGCTTGCTAAATATACAAGGAAACACTCACAGCTCACAAAGATGATATTTGCTAAAACATGCTACCTCGCGTATTCAAACTGAAAAGCTTAAGAATCTTATAGCAGGACATGTCAATGAGAAAACGATGGATTCTTATAACCATATTCAAACTTAACATGGTATGAGTAGAACATGCGTGGCTACAATTAAATTTTGTTGTTTATGATTCCGGAGTCCCATATCGCATAACCATATTCCTGAACATTACAGAGAATTCGCTACAGACTTGGCCATGTATGTTAATTTACCAAATTAAATTCCTGCCCTGTTTTTTTTTAAAATGAAACATAACGATAAGTACTTTTGATTTTTGAAGTTGCCCCGTGATGTCCGGAAAGAGGATAGATCGCACGTGTTAAGATAGGATCCGCATGCTTCTCATTATGTCAAAATTCTTGAAGATGTGTTAGAAATCACCAATCTGCTCTGTACAAGTCAAAACCTTGAGTCCAGGATAGGTCAAAGTGAGAGAGAGAGAGAGAGAGAGAGAGAGAGAGAGAGAGAGTCCCGTCTCATTACGCCAAGGTTTAAATTGAGCGCCAGGCTTTGATCAATCCATGCAGGCATGCACCAGATGAGGAACGTCACAAGTCTCAACAATGTTCAAACTCGACTAAACTTGCAAGTAGAACCTACTTGCAAAAATAAATCTGGCGGTTCAGGACTCTAGAGTCCCAGAGGACGAATTTTACGTGCTTAAAGATCGACATAATTGTATTTCGCAGAGGCAAAAGATGCTCGGGAGTCTAGACAGAACCTCAAGGATAAAAAGTCCAATCTTTCCACGCGAACGTTTCAGTTCTCTATATCTACGCGAGGAGCGTACTATAAATTGAGCACCAGCCCACGCCGTCCTCCACACAAATCAGCCAAAGCGCCACACCATAGAAACCCCCAGTTCCAACGCAAAAGATGGCGCCGTCCAAGTTCTTCGTCCTGTTCTTCGCCTTCTTCGTCGTCGTGGCGGCGACGCTGCGGCCGTCCGAAGCGAGGGTCCCTGGACTCAAGCCTGCAGCCGCAAATCAAGAAGCATCAGAAACGGCCATTGGCGGGAACCAAGAAGTGCCCGAGCCATCGTCCAAAGCTGCCGCTGCGGTCGGAGAAGCAGCGCAGCCATCGACGCTGCCCAGCTTCCCGGGCTTTCCACCGTTGCCCGGCCTGCCATTCATGCCATTGCTCCCTGGCTTTTCTTTTCCACCATTGCCCGGCCTGCCATTCATGCCACTGATCCCTGGCTTTCCTTTTCCACCATTGCACGGGCTGCCCATGCCGCTCCCTAGCACGCCAGGCGCTCCACCGTCTCAACCTATCTCTGCCTCCCCCGGCTTGCCAGGCGCTCCACCATCTCAGGCAACGCCAGGTTTCCCTGGCTTATTCCCACCATTGCCAGGCATGCCACTACCAGGTGCCCCACCTCTCCTTGGTTTCCCAGGCTTACCGGGTAGCGCACCTTCGACACCACAACCGAAGGAGTGCCTGACACCATTGATGGGCATGATGCCATGCATGGACTACCTTACCAACACCAGCGTGCTGACGCCTCCGAGCACGTGCTGCGACGGCTACAGGTCGCTCATCAACAGCGCGCCCATCTGCCTTTGCCACGGCATGAACGGCGGCATGAACACTCTCCTCCCCAAGCCCATCCTTCAGCTCCGTATGATGTTCCTCCCGGTCGCATGCGGCACCATGCCACCAATACAAACGTTTTTCATGTGCTCCAGTGAGTTGCAAATTTTACCATATCGATATCTTGCATAGTTGCATTGTTTTTGTGGAGTTTATGCCGGCAAGGAGATTAACTTGGCGATGTATTTGACAGCGCAATCAGTGCCACCGCTAATGCCTCCTGGCTCTCCGGCGCCTGCTAGTCCTCCAGTGTCGCCATCTTCAGGTAATCTTTTGGAATACTCTCTTTGAGCAACAGGTTAAAATTAGTGCTATATGGTAGTACTCTTAACACACCCTTTCAATTTTGTTTTTCAGAGGTATCACCGTAGTAGCAAGATGATGGATGGTTTCGTCAAGATTAGCCGTCTTCTTAGTGTTAAGATGGTATCAAAGATAACATACATGCATTTTTTAGGTGTTTAGGAAGTCAGATGTAGTAATGTTAGTTATAAGTACCGTCATGTAAGATTTGCGTTGCATGATGTAATCGTCAGTGGAGTATTAGATGCTTAATAATGTTCAGCCTTTATTGATAGATTTATTTGATGTTTACCTCTGGATTTTCTTTTTTATGATCGGTGTGAATCAGTATTTAACGCTGATTGCACGCTTATTCTGAAAATTACTTCCAAATTCGTGGTTGTATTCATAGAATCATAAGGCAGCGTTTTCAGAAGGGGTTTTTTTTCTTGGAAAAACAATCCTTAACAAGTTTACCGACCGAAAGGAATGGACCATGGTTTGGCCTCTCAGGTTTAACAAAGACGGATTCGGATTATTTTTTAAATTTTGAACGGACGGATTCGGATTATTTTTTAAATTTTGAACGGAGGTATTCGCAAGTTGAACAATGCTAGACCAAACAATTGGCCTGTAATGTGCTTTAATTTATACCTTTTCTGAACTTATCGGGAGACTGGAACTGTGCTTGTTGATGAAATGTACTTCTTTACACGTTTAAAGTCGACAATCCATGCAAGCCAGAGCATAGAGCTAGCTAGGTTCTTCCTAAAAACATAAGAGCTAGCTAGGTACATGGCAACATGGATTGGACAGTCACAGGACATAGCGTACATGCCCTTGTTTTTCAGAGCTCTGCCTGGACATAGAGATGGCAATAGGTACCTGAAACCCGATACCCGGTGGGTTTTTACTCTATTAGGGCATGGGTCTGAGTTAATTTTCTAACCCATGGGTCTTTTAATGAGCAAAAAGCCCAACCCATCGGGTCTGCCGGGTTCGGGTACGTTCCTATAGTACCCAAACTCGTAAACTCATGGGTAATATAAACCCGATTCATAGGAGTTATAAACCCAGGCTCCCAGCCTCCCAAGTAAACCAGCCCAGCCCATAGTCCATTAGCCATTTAGTCCCAAGCCCCAAAATTCAATGTTGCAATACCCCATTACCCATACGGCTAACCCTAGCTAGCACTCGCCACAGTCACTACTCACTCCTCCCCAGTCCCCACCCCGATTCAACAGCCGCCGCAGCGGCGGCGCATCTGGCGCTCCGCGCTCTGTCTCCACGCTCGCCCTCCCGTCCCGCAGCTCCCGCTCCTGCTCTCGCCACTCTCGCCGCACGCTCGTCCTCCCGCACGCCATCGCCTCGCCTTCCAGTTCAGCCCGCCGCCCCCACGGCGCAGCCAACGCGCATCACAGCAGTAGGCCCTTGGCCATGGCGCTGCCCTCCGGCCCCAACGAAGATGGCCGGTGAATTTCTTCCTCCTCTCCATTAACCATTGTTGCAGCTTGCATTACTGACCCGACGGGCGACCCATGGGTACCCGTTAACCCAGTGGGCATGGGTCTGGGCAAAAATCTGTACCCGTCACAGGCATGGGTTTTTTAGCGGGCACGTCCAACTTTCATGGGCACGGGTTTGGGATAGCAAAACCCAGCGGGTTTATGCCCGTTGCCATCTCTACCTGGACACACTACGGTTGGACTTTCATGAGTATACTATGAAAGAATTCAAGTGTCTTAAAATTGTATTCAGGGTACAAAAAAGAAAAGGTGAGGGGAGAACCCCATAATCCCAACTTTGGTGCCAATCAGGGTAGCCAAACTATATAAATATCACATCTTCATAGCAGGGGCGGACCCATAATGGGACATGGGGGTACAGTTGTACCCCCAAAATTGTTTGTAAAAAATCAACTATATATAATATATATTTCATATATATAGGAAAAAAACTAGAAATGAAGGTAATGTAGCAAATTCAGCCCACTATCCAATGGCCCAATTGGCATTTCCTGATTTCCTAACCTAACTCCTGCTGCCTGGCTGCTTCTCACGAGTCACGCCGCCTCCTGCCTTGCTATCACGCCGCCTCCTCTCCATTTCTCTTGCACAGCTGCCGCGCCACAGCTCACAGCGCGCCGCCGCGCCCGACGCCCCTCCTCCTCTCCGGCGACCGGCGAACGGCTACCGGCGGCGGCGCGGCGCCCGCTCCTGCCTTGCTCTCACGCCGCCTCCTCTCCATCTCTCTTGCACAGCCGCCGCGCCCCAGCTCACAGCGCGCAGCCGCGCCCGGCTCCCCTCCTCGTCTCCGGGGACTCGGCGACCGGCGAACGGCTACCGGCGGCGGCGCGGCGCCGGGCGCCCACACTGGCACACCCAATGGCCAGCTTCAACGGCGGCAGCTCCTCCCCTATTCCATCTTCAACGGCGGCGGCGCTTTTGAAATTGGTGCTAGTTCTTCCCGTAGCAACAGCAAGTGTTGAAAGAATATTCTCAGCAATGAATTTTGTGAAGAACAAGCTAAGGAATAGAATGGGAGATGAGTACTTGAATGACTGTCTTGTTACATTTCTTGAAAGGGAATTTTTTCTACAAGTTCGCGATGAAGATATAATATCTCGTTTTCAAGCAGATCCTCGTCGAGTTGAGTTATAACATTGCCATCCAGGTCAGTTTTGCATTGATGTTGTTTCATGTACTCTGTTCAGTGTTCACTAGAAATTAAGTCAATCAAACTTATATTGGAAATTGCATTTATTGCTTATGTGTGATTGTTTATTTGGTTAACTATATGAGATATACATATTATGTGTATCAAAATTCTCTATCTTATATATATACTCTGTAGATTCTTAACTTCGTACCCCCATCCCAAAAATTCTGGGTCTGCCACTGCTTCATAGCAGCATCCAACCATGCGATTCATACCGTTCTTGAACCCAACATAATAATATGCAGAACATGCGATTCATACCGTTCTTGAACCCAACATAATAATATGCAGAAGTCTATTATTACACAAGCAGCTTCATTACTAAACATCATCACCCAACAAATGTCCTGGCGACGGATCCATGCAAGAGCCTCTCGCGGTGGGGTAAATACAATATTCCACGAGAGACCACTCATGCATTGGCTAATTTATCTTCCGCACGCTACATCAGGGTCACTGAAGTGCTGATATCTCCTTTATGACCTGCTCCTTGTCTGCCTCAAACTGCTCATCCTCTGATAAAACCATAATTAACACTATCAGTTCATGTCGTATTTTTTTAGATAACGAAATAACAATAATCCGGCCTTGATCATTCCACACAAATGACTACAACCATTCAAAACCAAAACAAAAAAAACCGACCACACTCCACCAAACGGTGTTACAAAACCTCCTAAGCACAGAACAAAAGCCAAAAGGACTTAATCCTTTAATCTAAAACAAGTGCTCCACCCAAACTTGCTGAAAATCTCCATCACCGCTCTCTCAAGTCTTTTGCATCCTTTTATGAGTGCACTTCTCGTTTCCTCTTTAGACAGTTGCGACCAGCACCTGATCCAGTAAGTCCCCCTGAAAATGACCTGCACAAAGGAGTGAGTATTGATCCTTTTGAAAACGGCGCCATTTCTATTCAACCACAGGGCCCAGCAAAACGCCGCTATACCCACTAGAATCTGATTTCTAAGCTTCAAAGAAAAACTTCTAAGCCAAGAACCAAACAACATCCCAACATTAGTAGGTGGTTGAAATCCAAAGCTAATGACTACCACATCCCAAAAAGCCCGAGCCACATGGCAATCGAAAAAAAGATACTGAATGCTCTCATTAGAGGGACAAAAACATCATTTGATACTACCTTGCCACTTTTTTTTTGCAAGATTATATTTTGTTAAAATAACTCCTTTTTTCAAAAACCAAAGGAACACTTTGATTTTAAGCGGTATCTTTGCTTTCCAGAATAAATTCTTTTCTGGAATGCTTTCTCTTACCATGAGATCTCTGTACAAGGAACGGACAGAAAAAGAACCACTCTTATGCAAGTTCCACACTAGCACATCTTCTTGCTCATTTAGAGATACTCGTACTATCAAACGCACCAACTTAAACCATGCAGCCCGCTTTTCACCTACCAATGTTTTCCTAAAAGAAACATTTAGCGGTGTTGTACTAAGAACTTGTGCAACCGTCACATTCTTCTTTCTAACAATTCTATACAAATCAGGGAATTTCGTCATTAGCACTTCCTTCCCAATCCAATGTCCTCCCAAAATCTCGATTGTTGTCCATTATTAACCTTGAATCTACTTCTCGTTAGAAAAAGGTCTTTGACCTCCATAAGACCACTGCAAAAATGAGAGTCCCCTGATTGCTTAACCATTTGTGACAAGGTCTTACCTTTCAAATATTTTCTCTTAAGCATGCTCTGCCAGAGGCCATCCTCATTCAACAACCTAAACAGCCATTTACTTAACAGACAACAATTCTGCATTTCCAGGTTTAAAATACCCAAACCCCCCACACATTTTGGCTAACTAAGGATACCCCATCTGGCCAATCTATATTTCTTTTTATTCCCATCATTTTGCCAAAAAATCTGGATCGATAATAATCCGGTTTCTTAAGGATTCCTTTAGGAATTTTGAAAAAGGACATCATAAACATCGGGAAACTCGATAAAACCGAATTGATTAAAACGAGTCTGCCACCTACCAACAATAATTTGTTTTTCCAACTACTAAGCTTCTTCTGACACCTTTCCTCGACTTCCCTCCAATCCTTGTTCAAAACTTTTCGGTAATGCATAGGGAGACCTAAATACCTAAATGGTAAAGATCCCGCCTTGCAACCAAATAGTTCAACATAATCGGCACTTTTGACCTTAGCGTCCCCAAAGCAAAATACCTCACTGTCGTAGGGATGGCCCCCACCTAAGCCCAGCAGGCCTGGTAGGAGATTATAAGGCCCAGAATAGGCCATGTGTAATGACATAACTGCCCCTAGAGGGGATAACCAGATGCAAGGGTATAACTGTAAAAGCACTCCTCAATGTGTATGTATATATACGAGTAAGCCATGGGGAGAACCCAGGCCATTACACTTATCTTCATCACTCTCCACTACCATCTCTCTCTGTTTGGTCTGTAGCCACGACAGTTGGCGCCGTCCGTGGGGAGGACGAGGACAAGCCTGAAGACCGAAGAAGAAGGACGGCACCGAAAAAAGCTTCTTCAGCGGCGGCGAAGGGAAAGAAGGCGGCCAGGCCGGAGCGTCGTATGAGTACCAGGGCTTCGGCATCAGCAGCGGCGGACGCGGGCGCCGATGCAGGCGCGGTAGCCGGAGACGTCGACGTTCGCGCCACAACGACCAACCCCGTCATCGGCACCGCGACGACCCACCCCGCCACCGGCGTTGCGGGGACGGGCCCCGCGGTCAAAGACGTCGGCACGGGTGCGGCGACAACCGACCCCGCCGACGCAACGACAGCCGACCTCGCCGCCCCCACTACAACCCTCGCCGGCGGCGCGGACCAGACGGTTCGGGGTAGCCACGACGGAGCGACCAGCAGTTCGGGACCTCGCGACGTGGTCGTCCTCGCGCCGACCCGCCCGTCGGGGGTACCGGCGACCTCGCCTGCACCGGCGATGGAAAGTGCCCTGCTGGCGGCTCTCAATGCATTCCAGCGGGAGCTAGGGGACCTTCGCGGAGCCGTCAGAGATATGCAAGAGGCTCGGAGTCAGCAGGCCATGCCAGTGGTCGCGTCCGAGCCCACGCCGGAAAGGGCGGACAGTCGCGAAGCCCCCGCATCCAGCCGCGTGCCGCTGCGGCGCGTGGATCCGGAGTCCCCGCTTTCGGCGGGGCTGCAGCAGGCGGCATGGCCCGAAGACTTCAAGTTTCCAAGCGCCATCGACTCGTACAAAGGCGACACGGACCCCCGTGAGTTTGTGCGCGTGTACGAAACCGCGATCGAAGCCGCGGGCGGCGACGACACCACGAAGGCGAAGGGACTCCCCCTCGCGCTACAAGGAGTGGCGCTCTCTTGGTTCTTTACCATAGAGCCGGACTCCATCTACGCGTGGGAACAGCTTCGTGTCCGCCTTCACAACAACTTCCAAGGAAACTACGTTGACCGAGTCGACGCGGACCAGCTCTTCGCCGTGAAGCAAAAACCTTCGGAGAAGCTCCGAGACTACTTCAAACGCTTCGCCAAAATTCGATGTCAAGTGAAAGACGTCAACGAGACCACCATCGTCAATGCAGCCATACAGGGCCTTCGTCCGGGCCCGATGGCCGAGTACAACGCGCGAAAGCCAATCAAGACGGTGGCAAAGCTCTTCGACAAGATGGAAGAATATGCCAGGGCGGAGGAAGACGCGTGGCGCAGGCAAGGTGGCGACTCCGACACCAACCAGGCCGAAGCCTCGGCAAAAGCCGAAGATCCGCCGAAGGGCGGTTCTTCGAAGGGAAAACGTAAGCAGGAGTCGTCCCGGAACGCGCCCGACCGTAGGGACAACCCGCATAAGGAGTCGTCCGATCAGCCCAAGCGCGGCCAGCAGAGGTCGAGGCGAAACCGGTACGTCCTTGACATCGAAGGCGGGTCCGACGAGGGTGCTCCAGCGGGCCGAGGCGGTCGGGGGCGCCGTGGCCGGGGGTGCGGCCGTGGCAGGGGCCGCGACGATAGGGGTCGTGGGGATTACGACGACCAGCATCAGGGACTGTGGTGCATAATCCACGGCCGCGGCAACCATGATACCCGCGCCTGCACCTCCATCGCGGCGCTCCGCGACAGCGTCGCTAGGGACAGGAACCCGGAGGCGCGCCCGCCTGCGGTGGCCCACGTCCAATTCCCATATGAGGCCCCCATGAAGGTACAGGCGCAAGGGATGCAGGTACAGGCGCAAGGGATGCAGGTACAGGCGCAAGGGATGCAACCCCAGGAAGGCGCCTTACGGATCCAAGCTCACGTACAGCAGCCTCGGGAGGGCCTCCTGTCGTTGCAGGCCCCGGACGCAACCTACCGCAGGGTCATTAACGTCATATCCGGAGGCTCTGCACTGGAATTCGCCTCGGCACGGCAACAGAAGGCCTACGCGCGAAGACTACATCACGTGGCGGCATACCCAGCGCAAGCACCGCCGGAGTGGGCGCAGCACGAAGTTACATTCACACCCGATGATGCCCAAGGTGTGGACTTCCCTCATCAGGACCCCCTGGTCATCCGGGTCACCATCGCGGGATGCGACGTGGGGCGCGCCTTGGTGGACGGTGGTAGCTCCGCGAACGTATTGTTTGCGGCGGCCTTCGACCAGATGGGGATCCCTCGAAGCCGCCTGGGGCCCTCGGGAATCCCACTGCAGGGCTTCGGGGGATAGCCCCTGCGGGCGCTGGGCCAAATCGGCCTTCAAGTCTCCTTCGGCCGAGATGACAATGTGCGGACCGAAGATGCCACCTTCGACGTGGTCGACCTTCCGTACCCCTACAATGCCATTCTAGGGCGCCCAATCCTCAACTCCTTCGGCGCGGTACCGCATCACGGCTATCTGTGCATGAAGATCCCGGGTCCCCGAACCATCATCACCGTCCGAGGCGACCAGGATATGGCCCGGCGCATCGAGCCAGGCACCAGGTGCCCGCGTCGCGAAGCCCAACGACGCTCTTAGAGCCGGCGTCACAGCGCGGAGGTCCGCGGGGTCACCCATAGGCGCCTGCGCGGGCCCTGCAGATGTCTAGCGACTAGAGGCTGCGGCCGCACCAAGGGCAAACGGTCAGTATATCCACACTTTGTAGTTGCCCACCCGCGCAAACGGGGATGTAATGCAGATCGCCGTTTGCCGCTAATCTTTCTTCGTCACACGCAAGCACGCGGTGAGGGCGCGCGCAGGCTTGGCCAACGCGCCCGTCCCCGCAGCGTAAACCAAAGACGCACGTTCGCGTGTGCACTCGCCGTCGCCAGGGGGGGCGGGACTGAGTATAAACCAAAGACGCACGTTCGCGTGTGCACTCGCCGTCGCCAGGGGGGCGGGACTGAGTATAAACCAAAGACGCACGTTCGCGTGTGCACTCGCCGTCGCCAGGGGGGTGGGACTGAGTATAAACCAAAGACGCACGTTCGCGTGTGCACTCGCCGTCGCCAGGGGGGCGGGACTGAGTATAAACCAAAGACGCACGTTCGCGTGTGCACTCGCCGTCGCCAGGGGGGCGGGACTGAGTATAAACCAAAGACGCACCGGGGGGACGCCCTCGCGCGCACAAGTCTCCGGACTATAAATAAGACGTAGCGTCGAGGTCCGCCTCCGCACGCGCGAGTCTCCGGACTATAAATAAGACGTAGCGTCGAGGTCCGCCTCCGCACGCGCGAGTCTTCGGACTATATAGGAAGTCGTAGCGTCGAGGTCCGCCTCCGCACGCACTAGTCTACGGACTCTAAATAAGGCGTAGCGTCGAGGCTTGCCTCCGCACGCACTAGTCTACGGACTCTAAATAAGACGTAGCGTCGAGGCCTGCCTCCGCACGCGCGAGTCTCCGGACTATAAAGCAAGGCAAACCGCGGCGGCATCAACACACAGCGTATATCTTAAAATGCCAGGACGTCTGCATACCGGAAGAATCACATGTACAAAGGTCTGGCAACATCCCGACCGCTCTAAACCGCTACCCCGCGGGTTCGTCCTTAACACGCGCTAAAGTTGGGGCCTCGCTCGAAGAAGGCCGGCTCGCCCAAAAGTCCAGCGACTCTTCGGCCCTTCGCCAGCGTCGCAGGCGTCGCCGGGTTGAAAGGTCGGCCGCGCGAAGCCGGTCCCAGTAAGGAAGCTGCCCGGGAGGTAGGTGAAGGTCAGAATACAAGTAGAAAGTGTGTACTTTATTCGCAAAGACAAGGAACAGTACAACACACGCCTACACCTAAGCACCACGGCGTCAGACCTGCAGGTTCCCGGCGCCTTCGGAGGGCCCAACGCCACCATCGTCGCGTCGCGGGACCCCGTCCAGAAATTGGCCGAGGTTCCCCGTCCCGTAGAGTGACTTCTGCAGCTCGATCCGCGCAGCATCCGGCCCGACGTGACCCCAGATCCGGTCGAAGAAGGGCCCGAGGGCGAGGCGAGCGGAGCGGACGGCGCCAGACATCACTCCGGCCCCGCCAGGCATCTCCAGCTGGGGATCATCCAGCGCGGCGACGTGCGTACAACCGCGGTGCTGCAGGAGCGCGCACACCAAGCATGCCGACGTATACGCGCAGTGGGTGCCGAAGGACGTCGTCGCGTCGCGTGCGACGTCGGCGGCATCCCCGACCCAGCGGAGCGTCCGAGACTCCGGACCGAAGGCGCGTCCCGGCACCTCCGCTACCAGCCCTTGAAGATGGCTCTCCAGCGCTTGCATGGTATCCCAGGCAACCACCGAGGCGTCGCCCAGCGTCCGGTTGCGCTCCGCTAGAGTCAAGGCAAGCTCGCCTTTTTCCTTCTCTAGCGCGGCGACCTGCTCCAGGAGCCCGTCCCGCTCCGCCGCGAACTTTTGTTCAGCAGCTGCCGCGGCTGACTCCTGCGCCGACGCAACAAGCCCCTCGGCGTGCGCCCTCGCTTCGGCGCATTCCGCTTCCAGCTGGCGAATGCGGGCGTCTTGGGCAGAGCGGGCGCCAGAGGCTTCGCGCAGCTCCTCCTCGGCGGCCCGCAGCCTATCCTCGAGCGCTTTTTGGCTACGAGCATAGGCCGTTTGCAGGGCCTGCCCCGGCACAAGTGTCTGTAGAAGGGAAAAGACTTAGCAAACCCAGCTAAACTCAGGCGCGGTCGCAGGAGTACTTACCCTCACCCCAGACACCTCGAAAGCGTCCTCGAGGCACCCCGCACCGTAGGCCTGCAGCACTTGCGGGTCGACGCTCGTGGCCGCGTCATTCACAATCCCGCGCCACGCCCTCAGCGTCTCCAGGGGCGGCGCGAAGTCCGCAGGGCTCACGTGCTCGGAGGCCCCGTGTTCCGTAGGATGCTCCCCCTCCGGGATGAGCAACGCTGTAAATAAGGATACGGGTGACCACCCCAAGGCATAAAAGCATACACCAGAGTAAGCTAAGCCACCCTACCTTCAGTAGCAGAAGGAATGGTCCCGCCGCGAGCGGAGGCCTCCGCGTTCGGGGAGGACGACGGCTGTCCCTGCGCGGCGGGCGGTGTGGCCAGAGGGGCAGAAGGCGCATAGGCCACGGGGCCCCCGGTGCTTGCGCTGGAGTCCCACAAGCTTCTGATGCCCGTAGCCACGACGAACCCCCGCGGTGTCCGGTGGAGCTCCGGCCGCACACATGGCCGTTTGGCCGGGGCAGCCAGCAGCGCCACCGCCCTCGCAGCCGTGGTTGGGGAAGACCCCGCGACTGCTGCGCCCGGGGGCGAAGGTTCCACGGTGGCAGTCGTCGAAGGGGGCACCTCGGTCCCCGCAGCTGTTGGTAAAGACAACACGGCTACGTGCGCCCCCGCAGAGGGCACCTCCGGCACCACAGCGGCCGCGGTCGAGGGCTGCACCTCGGCATCGCCGGTCCGCACGGGGTCCGCCTCGACAACTTCGGCGGGCGGTGAGGCTTCCCCCCTCCGGCTGCCCGCGGCAAACCCGCCGTCCGGGACGCTTGCCGAAGACACCTCGCCTTCGGCGCCCGCGCCACCCAAGCCCGAATCGGCGTACCTCGCCGAGTCTAACTCCGCGTCCGCCGCGCCCTCGGAAACACTAGCAGCAGGCGCGGCAGGCGCCCCGCTGCGGCCCCTCTTCCGAGATGAGGTCTTATTCTTCTTCTTCGCTCCACCATCGTCTGGAGCGACACGGTCCGGCACGGCAAGGCCCAGGACCTCGCACACGCGGTTTATTCGCCCCAGCCCCGCCTTGGCGATAGCAGACACGCGCTGCTCGTGCTCCCTGGCGGTGTATGGCCCAAGGAATACGCGCGCGGCTTGCTCCGCCTCCTCCAAGGAAATCCCTGAAGCAAAGGAGAATAGCATCAGCATACAACGCATTTCGCGTCAACAAAGGAGGGACGCAATCGAGGCTTACGGGGGCTGGGCGGCGCCGGTAGCGAGCAAACCCACGGCGAAACATTGTCGTCTCGATGCCTCTCGGCGGCAAGACGCCAGTCGTAGGCAAGCGGTGCCACGCCGTACATCACGTACTCTTCGGCAAGGTCGCGCATGTTGAGGCGGGCGGCCACGCCCACGAGCCGCTTGACCCTCCGCTTGTCCTCATCATCGAGCGTTCGGCCGGGCGAGGGCTTGAACGCGATTGGTCGGCCTGTGCACTCAAGGCCGCTCCCGCTCTCCACACAGTGGTAGAACCACCGCTTCATCCAGTAAGACTCCCACTTCCCGCGAGTTGAGTTCGCAGGGAAGAGCTTCTTGCACGACGAGCGAAGAATAAAAGAGACGCTACCGAAGCTCGACAGCGTCCCGTCCTTCCGGCCCTTCGGCTGGCATCGCGCCTCGTGGAGATAGGTGAACATTGACGCGCTGGGCCAGCACGCCCCCGAGCGCAAGGCCCAGCTGTACACCGCGAGCCGGGCCACGGCGTTTGGAGTCAGTTGCGCCAGCTCCAGCCCGAAGGTCCGCAGCACGTCGCTCACCACGGTCGCCGCTGGGATCCGGAGCCCCGCGTCGAAAAAGGCAACGAATACGACCGCCTCCGACCTCTCGGGATGCGGTTCCGTCTCGTCGCCGGCGGGCAATCGTACGTCCTGCCGCCCGGGCAACTTCCCCGCGCGCAAGAGCCCTTGGATCGTCTTCTCGGTCACGAGCGAGGGGCCTAGATCGCCGGAGAACGTGCCTTCCTCCTCCGCCACCAGCCGCTCCTGGTCAGCCGCCGACGGGTCGCGCTCTTGGAGCGCGTATTTCACCTCCAACGGCGAGGATCGCCGGCGAATGGCAGGGTCACCGACCGCCTGGTCGCGCTCGCTACTGGAGGCCATCGCCTCCCACGACGAGACTGAAGTGGCGAAGATAGCGCGAAGGTGTGGAAGGCGGAGCAGACAGGAAAGAGGGCGTAAAGGTGCGGGGACGCTGTTATGGGGGGGCTATTTCAAGCCACCTCGCACGTACCGCCGCTACCGAAGCGTCGCAACGATACGTGTGCCGGATGCAGCCGCAGCGGTGTAAAGGCCCGTCCCACACGATTCCCCATAATTGAAAGCGAAGGGTCGCGGTGGTCCGTGCACGAGGCGCGACCCCGGTCGTACAAGCGCCCATCCAGCGCAACGCCCCACCCAGCGCAGGAAGGTCACGACCACAGGCGCCATTTACTGCCTGCCCCGTGTCCCCCTTCCCTAGGGAAGAGGGGAGCGGCTGCAAACACGCAACCGTCCACATCCCGCCGCCCACCAGTCATAGGCCGCCGCGTGCCCCGGGAGCGTTGGGTCGCATGGTACGGGAACCTAACCCTGGCAGACCAGGGGCCGGCGTGATTCCAGGAACCCGTACAGCGCAAGGCCGCATCAAAGACCCCAAGTCACCGCCCACGCGGCGGTGTTCGCAGGGCAAAGGCGCCAGCTTCGCTGCCACCCGTTCGAAGGGTAGGGGACGGAACGCGCGCGCGTCTACTTCGACTAGGCGCCAGCTTCGCTGCCACCCGTTCGAAGGGCAGGAGACGGAGCGCGCGCGTCTACTTCGACTAGGCGCCAGCTTCGCTGCCACCCGATCGAAGGGTAGGGGACGGAGCGCGCGCGTCTACTTCGACTAGGCGCCAGCTTCGCTGCCACCCGTTCGAAGGGCAGGCGACGGAGCGCGCGCGTCTACTTCGACTAGGCGCCAGCTTCGCTGCCACCCGTTCGAAGGGTAGGGGACGGAGCGCGCGCGCGTCTACTCCGACTAGGCACCAGCTTCGCTGCCACCCTTTCGAAGGGCAGGGGGCGGAGCACGCGCGCCTACTTCGACTTAGGCGCCAGCTTCGCTGCCACCCATTCGAAGGGTAGGGGACGAAGCGCGCGCGCCTAGTTCGACTAGGCGCCAGCTTCGCTGCCACCCGTTCGAAGGGTAGGGGACGGAGCGTGCGCGTCTACTTCGACTAGGCACCAGCTTCGCTGCCACCCGTTCGAAGGGCAGGGGGCGGAGCACGCGCGCCTACTTCGACTTAGGCGCCAGCTTTGCTGCCACCCGTTCGAAGGGTAGGGGACGGAGCGCGCGCGCCTATTTCGACTAGGCGCCAGCTTCGCTGCCACCCGTTCAAAGGACAGGGGACGGAGCGCACGCGTCTATTTCGACTAGGCGCCAGCTTCGCTGCCAACCGCCTATTTCGACTTAGACGCCAGCTTCGCTGCCACCCGTTCGAACGGTAGGGGACGGAGCGCGCGCGTCTACTCCGACTAGGCACCAGCTTCGCTGCCACCCGTTCGAAGGGCAGGGGGCAGAGCACGCGCGCCTACTTCGACTTAGGCGCCAGCTTCGCTGCCACCCATTCGAAGGGTAGGGGACGGAGCACACGCGCCTATTTCGACTAGGCGCCAGCTTCGCTGCCACCCGTTCGAAGGGTAGGGGACGGAGCGTGCGCGTCTACTTCGACTAGGCACCAGCTTCGCTGCCACCGTTCGAAGGGCAGGGGGCTGAGCCCGCGCGCCTACTTCGACTTAGGCGCCAGCTTCGCTGCCACCCGTTCGAAGGGTAGGGGACGGAGCGCGCGCGCCTATTTCGACTAGGCGCCAGCTTCGCTGCCACCCGTTCGAAGGGTAGGGGACGGAGCGCGCGCGTCTACTTCGACTAGGCACCAGCTTCGCTGCCACCTGTTCGAAGGGCAGGGGGCGGAGCGCGCGCCTATTTCGACTAGGCGCCAGTTTCGCTGCCACCCGCCTATTTCGACTTAGGCGCCAGCTTCGCTGCCACCCGTTCGAAGGGCAGGGGGCGGAGCACGCACGCCTACCTCGACTTAGGCGCCAGCTTCGCTGCCACCCGTTCGAAGGGTAGGGGACGGAGCGCGCGCGCCTACTTCGACTAGGCGCCAGCTTCGCTGCCACCCGTTCGAAGGCCAGGGGACGGAGCGCGCACGCCTATTTCGACTAGGCGCCAGCTTCGCTGCCACCCGTTCGAAGGACAGGGGACGGAGCGCGCGCGTCTATTTTGACTAGGCGCCAGCTTCGCTGCCACCCGCCTATTTTGACTTAGGCGCCAGCTTCGCTGCCACTGTTCGAAGGACAGGGGACAGAGCGCGCGCGTCTACTTCGACTAGGCGCCAGCTTCGCTGCCACCTGTTCGAAGGGCAGGGGGCGGAGCGCGCGCGCCTACTTCGACTTAGGCACCAGCTTCGCTGCCACCTGTTCGAAGGGCAATGGGCGGAGCGCGCGCGCCTGCTTCGACTTAGGCGCCAGCTTCGCTGCCACCCGTTCGAAGCGCAGGGGACGGAGCGCGCGCGAAGTAGGGGCGGAGCAAGCGCGCCTACTTCGACTTAGGCGCCAGCTTCGCTGCCACCCATTCGAAGGGTAGGGGACGGAGCGCGTGCGCCTATTTCGACTAGGCGCTAGCTTCGCTGCCACCCGTTCGAAGGGTAGGGGACGGAGCGCGTGCGTCTACTTCGACTAGGCGCCAGCTTCGCTGCCACCCGTTCGAAGGGCAGGGGACGGAGCGCGCGCGTCTACTTGGACTAGGCGCCAGCTTCGCTGCCACCCGTTCGAAGGGCGGGAGACGGAGCACGCGCGCGTCTACTTCGACTAGGCGCCAGCTTCGCTGCCACCCGTTCGAAGGGCGGGGGGCGGAGCGCGCGCGTCTACTTCGACTAGGCGCCAGCTTCGCTGCCACCCGTTCGAAGGGTGGGGGACGGAGCGCGCGCGTCTACTTCGACTAGGCGCCAGCTTCGCTGCCACCCGTTCGAAGGGTCGGGGACGGAGCGCGCGCGCCTACTTCGACTAGGCGCCTGCTTCGCTGCCACCGGTTCGAAGGGCAGGGGGCGGAGCGCGCGCGCCTACTTCGACTTAGGCGCCAGCTTCGCTGCCACCCGTTCGAAGCGCAGGGGATGGAGCGCGCGTGTCTACTTCGACTAGGCGCCAGCTTCGCTGCCACCTGTTCGAAGGGCGGGGGGCGGAGCGCACGCGTCTACTTTGACTAGGCGCCAGCTTCACTGCCACCCGTTCGAAGGGTAGGGGATGGAGCGCGCGCGCCTATTTCGACTAGGCGCCAGCTTCGCTGCCACCCGTTCGAAGGGCGGGGGGCGGAGCGCGCGCGTCTACTTCGACTAGGCGCCAGCTTCGTTGCCACCCGTTCGAAGGGTAGGGGACGGAGCGCGCACGTCTACTTCGACTAGGCGCCAGCTTCGCTGCCACCCGTTCGAAGGGTAGGGGACGGAGCGCGCGCGCCTATTTTGACTAGGCTCCAGCTTCACTGCCACCCGCCTATTTCGACTTAGGCGCCAGCTTCGCTGCCACCCGTTCGAAGGACAGGGGACGGAGCGCGCGCGTCTACTTCGACTATGCGCCAGCTTCGCTGCCACCCGCCTATTTCGACTTAGGCGCCAGCTTCGCTGCCTCCCGTTCGAAGGACAGGAAACGGAGCGCGCGCGTCTACTTCGACTAGGCACCAGCTTCGCTGCCACCCGTTCGAAGGGCAGGGGACGGAGCGCGCGCGTCTACTTCGACTAGGCGCCAGCTTCGCTGGGCGGGGGGCGGAACACACGCGTCTACTTCGACTAGGCGCCAGCTTCGCTGCCACCCGTTCAAAGGGTAGGGGACGGAGCGCGCGCGTCTACTTCGACTAGGCGCCAGCTTCGCTGTCACCCGTTCGAAGGGTAGGGGGACGGAGCGCGCGCGCCTACTTCGACTAGGCGCCAGCTTCGCTGCCACCTGTTCGAAGGGCAGGGGGCGGAGCACGCGCCTACTTTGACTTAGGCGCCAGCTTCGCTGCCACCCGTCCGAACGGTAGGGGACGGAGCGCGCGAGTCCACTTCGCCGGGGCGCAGCAAAGACGGGAGTCTTTTCCTGCGAAATCTACCTCGTTTTCCTTAACAGGCCACCTACAGTGCATCAACATATAAGGTGGTGCCGGCGGGCTCCCTCAGGAACACCGACTGTAGGTAGGCCTGTTAAGAAAAACAGGGCAGATCTCGCTGTCGCCTACGGAAGCGCGGTGCGGGGTCAGGAAGCGCGGCTGGCTGTCGATAACCGGCGCTGATCAAGCTCCCAGGAAAAATAGACCTCCTTCTGTGCATCAACATTCCCCAAGCCGCTCAGCGTCACCCAGGAATGTTGATGCACGGCAGGGGCCCATTTTAGGGGAACAACTTCTATCACAATATACGCAGGAGCAACGCCCCACCAGCGCCATATATATACCCCCATCAGCAGGGGAACCAACCGGCGGAAGTCCAACCGCCGGAAGTCCGCCGCCATATTAATGGTCACGACGCCTCAACGCCCGCACCACGCCAAGCACGCTGCACCACGTGGACGCCCGGAAGTCCGAGCGTCGCAGCAGCGCGCACGTCTGCTTCGGCTACAGCGCAGCTCCGGAAGTTTGGAAACGTTCACAGGCCGCAGGGACGGAGGGGGCCAAAAGACTCGGCAACATGGCTTCGGCCTTGTGAAGCCCTTTACCATGAGAGGCTCCTGTCGTAGAGATGGCCCCCACCTAAGCCTAGCAGGCCTGGTAGGAGATTATAAGGCCCAGAATAGGCCATGTGTAATGACATAACTGCCCCTAGAGGGGATAACCAGATGCAAGGGTATAACTGTAAAAGCACTCCTCAATGTGTATGTATATATACGAGTAAGCCATGGGGAGAACCCGGGCCATTACACTTATCTTCATCACTCTCCACTACCATCTCTCTCTCTGTTTGGTCTGTAGCCACGACACTCACTTTTATGGAAGTTTATTTTGAGGCCCAACAACTCCTCGAAAGTACTTAGTACGAACTTTAGATTCTTTGCCTCTTCGAAATCATTTTCCATAAAAAGAATAGTATCATCCGCATACTGAAGAATCGACAAACCGTCATATACCAAATGAGGTACTAAGCCCCTAAACTGCCCACTGCCTTTGGCCCTTTCTAAAAGAATTGCCAACATATCAGCTACTAGATTGAAAAGAACAGGCGAGAGAGGATCCCCTTGCCTCAAACCTTTACTAGTCTGAAAGAATTGGCCTATGTTATCATTCACCTTGACCCCTACACTGCCACCACGTACTATTGTTTCGATCCATTTGCGTCATGTTGTTGAAAAACCTTTTAATCTCAGAACCTGCTGCAAAAAGGACCAACTCACCTTATGATAGGCTTTCTCAAAATCTAGTTTGAGAATCACCCCACCCATTTTTTTCTTGTTTAGCTCATGTAATTTTTCATGCAAAACAACTGCACCTTCCATAATATTCCTTCCCGGAATAAAAGCCGTTTGGGAAGGTCTAATTACCTTGCTTGCCACCCTCGTGATCCTATTAGCCAATACCTTTGTAAAAATCTTAAAGCTGACATTAAGCACACAAATCGGTCTATACTGCTGAATTTGCTTAACCTCTTTTTGTTTTGGAAGGAGAGTTATTATCCCAAAATTAAGACTAAAAAGAAGAAGTTTATTATTGTGGAAATCTTTAAACATGGCCATTAGGTCATCTTTTATTAGACTCCAAAACACTTGATAAAACTCGACAGGAAATCCATCTGGACCCGGGGCTTTATTATGTTTCATTTGAAAAATGGCCTCTCTTACTTCCTTTTCAGAGAAAACATCCGTAAGGATCCTATTCTCTGTTTCAGATACTTGCGGGGTATCATCTTTGTATGTTTCGTCAAGAATCAAGTTATTTCTCCATGTCGACCCAAAGAGGTTTTTATAATATTTTGTAATAAATTTCTCCAGATTATCATCTCCTTCAATCACCCCCTTCTTCTTGGTCAAGCCAAAAAAATTCTAGTTTTTCTTCTTTTACCACTTGCAACCATATGGAAATACTTTGTATTGTTGTCTCCCTACAGGAGCTCCGTGGTCTTAGCCCTTTGGAACCATTTAATCTCCTCCTCCCGAAGCAATTGGGCTAGCCGTTCTTTCACCCTTTGCTTCAGGTCCACTTCATGCTGACACAGAAGCTGCGTTTTCGCTTTTTTATCAAGCTTATCCGCTACCCTGACCAACTCCTGCTTTTCCTTCTTACAAGCCTCATTCTCGTTCTTTGCCCAACCTCTTAAAAATTGTCTCAACCTTCTGATTTTATTCTGCCACCTTTGTAGAGACAAAAAAACCCTTTTTTTTCTCCTTTCCACACCTTTGACACTAAGTCGAAGAAACCCTCACGTAAGAACCATCCGAGTTCAAATTTGAACATTGGACGACCCTTACCCTGGGTTCCTTCACCCGTGCTAAGCAAGAGCGGAGTATGATCCGAAAAATCTCTACCCAAAGCCTTCACCGCGGAGGGAGGGAACTTTTGTTCCCACTCCGTGCTTACTAAGATCCTGTCCAGCTTTTCATAAGTTTGTACTTTTCGAGAATTAGCCCAAGTATAGTTTCTTCCAGACAGAACAATTTCCCTCAGATTTAAGCTATCTATAATTGCATTAAAAAGAAAATGCCATTTTCCATCAAACTTATCATTACTTTTCTCACTCGAATTTCGGATGATATTGAAATCCCCACCAATCATCATTGGCAACATTTCCTTATTATAGGCTTGGACCAGCTTGGTAAAAAAAATTCCTTGAATTCTGATTGCGCTGCCCCATAAACAGCCACCAAAATCCATTGAAAGCCATCTTTTTTATTTCTGAGATGGAATTTCACAAAGAAATCCCCTTCCGCAATACTGCCAATATAAAAAATATTCATATTTACTCCCAACAGAATCCCACCTGATCTCCCATGTGGCACAGTCCAATGCTAGAGAAAATCCCTTCCCCCACACAATTTATTAAGCATTGTTTGCGAGAAATCTTTCTTCCCGGTTTCCAAAAGAGCAATAAAGTCTAAGCTCTGCTCTCTAGAGGTTTCATATAGAAATCTTGATTTAGCCAAGTCCTTAAGACCTCTGCTATTCCAGAAAATTCCTTTCATGATGATCTCCATTTTAAAACTTTAACTTTTCTTTTTTCACAAGTCCTTTTTCCAAACGACTTAGCGTTGGACTTGTGTTTTGTAGTAACAGCCCTAGCCTCACAACTTAGGTGATAATTATCATCATCTAAATTTCATCTACAAAATCCCCACACAATTGCTTTACTGCCTCTATTTCTAAATCCTCTAAACTCTCGGATTCGCTAACACTACTCAGAGAGCCTTCACTGCATTTCTCTAACCTGCCCGAACCTCTTGACCTCTCTAAACAAAACAAACGATTAACAGCTGAAAATAAACCTTCATTACTACTACTCGCAACTACCCCTAGTTCACTCACCCTCCTAACTGCAGAAGAGGCAGGAATAGAACAAAAAGAATTAACTGAAACGTTACCTTCCATTTGCTCCAGGTTGCGCACCACCGCCCCCCATTCTGCTCGCATCAAGATGTGCTCGTCAGTCACACCGGCCAAGCGCGTGCTGGCCCTTGATGGTGACACCACCACCTCCCTGATTGACCCTGTCACCTCCACGTTGTCAACAGACCCGGATAACAACCCCGCCTGACCCAAACCATTCTCTCCTCCTGGCCGACCCTGCGCACCTAGCCCACCCACCGAACCCACTGACTGGCCCAACAACTTCACACCCCCTGAAGCCTCCACCAATCCTTCCGAGTTCAGCCCCTCCAAACTGCCGCACCTCACCACGCCCTTGCCTGCCAACAAAGCCACCACGCGGGCCCCCAAAACTCCACCCGGCACCTCCGCCATGGCCATGCCGCGACCAGCCCCTTCCTCGATTAACGCCACCCCCAACATGGGGCCTCATCCCCCGACCTCCACCCTGAGCACCACGCCCGACCGCGTGAAACCCACCACCGCTGGGACCCTCCTCTTCAACGTCAACCCCCTGCCTGCAACCACGGCCAAAAGCCATCCCGCGCCCACGAGACCCTACGCCATCGGACTAGTTCGGGAAACCAAACCGTCCCCCCCACACCACCACGACCGCCTCACTGCATCTTGCTTCCCGGCCGCCCTCCTGACACCGACTCCGAAGACTCCGCCCCCCTCACAACCTCGGCAACGGAGCGAGTCCGGGGAACCGAGGCAACCAAAGGAACTGGGGAAGTAGCAACAAAGATTTGTTTACTCGACAGAATCCTTGGTCGCCCCCTTCTAGCGAATAGCTCGCCCAAACTCTGGGGAAATCGAAGCGCCAAATGGGCCCCTGCACGACCCAGCGGGCCCAAAACACTGCTCAGCATCTGCGGCCCCACCTGATGCTTCGCCTTCACAATTTGAAAAACAGGCGGCTTCTTCCCAGCTTCCGACCCCGCCACCGCCGACTCCGGCGACGGCGCCACCACTGACACCGCTCCTCCCCCAACTCTACTCCAAGGTCCTCCAACCGGGTTAACCCCTGAGCATTCCCCTTCGATTTCAAGTCTTTCACCCAGACATCTCCCAGCAGCAACTCCGGCGATGCTCGCTTCGCAGGAAGAGGCCCTTTCCACGGACTAAGGCCTGGCGACCCCCTCTTCTGCGCCCCCGAGTCTGCGAACTGTAAAACCACCGACCTGGAGAGATGACCCTGACCTGCTCCACAAACCACAGACCCAACACTTGGTGAAGAAAAAACAAATGAATTTAGATCTTCAGCTCTTACCAAATCGTCGACCGGAGAACCCACGATCAAAGCATCCTGCACGAACACTTCGCTCGACGCAATGGAGCTGTCACCCGCCTCTTCAACTTCCTCATCAGAATTCTCATCTCCGGCCAGCGGCCAGAACCGAGATCCACTCCCTTCCCTCCTAACCCCAGCTAGTGGGTCGGAGGAAGAAAGCAGACCCGGTGTCGACTGCCTACGACAATCTACCCTCTCCGCCTTATGCTCCGACACTACAGCGGCCTCTTCCGGTGATGAGAAAAATTCCCCGCCGGAGGAGGAAACACATGACGGAGAGGAACCCCACGATGACCAAGACGAGCGCGCCCTCCCAACTCTGCAACCTCATTCCCCAGCATAGACTCTGGCGACGAGAGGGCCTGCTCCGAAGCAGAGCAAAGAGCCACCGGCAAGAACGCCGACACGGCCACACTCGCCGGCACAGACTCCTGCGATGAGGGTCGAGGCGCCAGGGTAAGGCGACGCCGACGACGCTCGCCCCTATGCCCCATCTTCCTGTGATCAGCAGCTTGTTTTGAAGGGGAAGAAGGTTCTCATTGGGCTTCAGTTCATGTTGTATTGTGACAGTGAAAAATTAAATCCTAATAATAAACAACTACAGTGGGAAAGCTCAAGTGATGTACTTATAATTACCACCAATGAGCTGAAAATATAACTGAACTACATGCGAGGTCTTGTGAGAAAAATGGCAAACAAGTGCAAATGTAAGTACATACGGTGGTCAAAGTAAGCATAAGTACATTTGTCAATCTTGAATCCGGCAAAAAATCGAAGAAGCTTGCTTCTATTTGTGACTAGTATGTTTACAACCTCACTTGGTTTGTTTTTATTTGCAGCAAATAGCTGAAATATGTAGCAACACATTAATCAAAATGAGTTTAAACAAACAACATGTCTTTACAGTGAACAAATCTGCTAGGGCATTTGTACTCACCTTGAACACATGAAATGCTTCAATTTGAATATTTTTGCTTGAATCCAGAAAAATTAAGAAAATTACTAAGAAAATTGGCAGGACAGAATAACATTGGCAGAAATCGTACATCAAAAGAGAGGTGACATGCTCTGCATTTCAACTATGACCATCTGAAAGAAGTTTACGCATCTATTGACCAGTAGTCAGACGGTTAACCTGGTAATTTGAATAGTGGTGGAAACGCTGATTTTTCAAAATATAGTATTATATGACCAAAGAATCAAGACTACTTCAATGGTATAAGATGACATTTTGTTCATGTGAAGTAACAAAAAAAGATATCTAATTTTATTCTTTAAAGTTAAATAATTATGACGGAATCATAGAGCAACCTGGAACCAGCAGGAACTTAACAAAAGGATCTATGATGGATCTTGGAGACTACGGCTCCCAGATCTCCCAAGAGCCAATAAGAACCATTTGTTGCCTAATTGATGCAGAAATTCCACTGGGATTGAGTTACCAACTTCTATCCCCAATTCTTGCCGATTCCAGCTAATTTTGGAGTCATGATTCCAAGAGAAGTTAATGAGTTATTTGAACAAAAGAAATGTCCATAACTTGGTGATTTTGGACCAAGGATCGAAAAACCGGTACCAGGGCGAATCCCGGCCGCCGGGCGGTACCGGTAACCGATCGGTTACCGCCCGGTAACCGGAAATTCCGGTTTAAAACCGGATGAAATTTAGCAAACGAATTTTTTTTGCGGGGCAGGAGGCGGCCGGTAACCGGACCGGTTACCGGTTTTACCGGTGAGAAAACCGAAAAAATCGGTGGAATGAGTATGGAAGTTGGAGCTCCACTTTTGTTGTCGTAAATTGAAAGTTATGGGTGGACATTTTGCCAAAAGCTTAAGTTTTTATAACAAGTAAAACCCGCATAAGACTATATCAAACTAATCCCTTCTTGAAGCATTTTCTTGTAACTATGAGGCCAAAAGTAATTGAGATGCTTTGGCACATAACAAAACCTTCTAAATCCCTTATCCATGGTAAAAAAGAACTGAACCTCAGTCAAAAAGGGTCCGCATCTGAATAAATTCAACTTGGTGTTGACCATGTGGTGAAGCCCTCTCGTCGTAGTGTTGTGTTACATCTGAAATAATAAAAACACAAATTAATAGTAATGAATGCTAGCTTGAGTAGTATACTAAAAAGTGAAAACACTAATGAATGATCAATTCGTACCATACATTGTTGAGAAACGTGATGGTTGTGCAATGTACTCATTGTTATCAATGAGAACAAGTCCTTCATTATGAGCCAGGTGGACTTTATATTGATCCCAAGTGTATGTGGGATAAGCATGTTGTACCCAATGATTATAAATTTGTTGGTAGTATACAGGTTCCGCCCACTGGTAAACAAATCTTGCATTGGGAGGATAAGAGATGTCCGATGATGAATGAGAATCATCAGCAGAAGGTAGTAAGTTGGCATCTCGACGCTCATAAGTCGGCAAAGAGTCTGAGCTACCATATGATGCGTAGGAAGAAGAGTCTTGTGGTTGAGGATGATCTCGTTGGCGGTCCTTAGCCCTTGTGTAGGTCTTTTTTATTATTCTTGATTCGTGACAACCATGGTCTTCATCCTGGGTAGCATGTGTGAAAGTTTTCTCACAGGTGAATTCCAATGGTTGACATGTGTCTATCCCAAAAACTCTTCAAGAAAACAAATGTCGTTCCAAACCTTGTGGCGTTTGGACGAACTATCTCTCCTCCAATTTGTTGTCTCATTTCATTATGTAGGCGATTGTGGTTGTATAGGAACCGACAAATCCTCTTGGTCGCCTTGACAACTGCAGCAATCTCGTTGAATTGGCCGATGTCCTTCAACATGAGGTTCACAGTATGCGCTGCACAGATCTTGTGTAACCTTGATGGCAGCACAAAAATAAGGACACTCTGCCTTATTTCCAGGAATGTCATTACTATGGAACCACTTAGCCCAAACTTTTTCGAGTTTTGACTTTTCTTCTTTCTTAAGAGTTGTGTCAATGCGGGGTTGGACGGGTGCCCGACTACGCAAAATATCAGAATCAACTCTCATAGACTGCGACCTTCCAAACATCCTTGAAAGAGCATTTCTTCCTGTACCCCTTCCTGTGGCACTTCCACTACCTCCACCATGTTCAAATGTTGCACCCCGGGCTCTTGCCCTCTGCTCAAGCTGGTGCAACTCCAACGACTCTCGCCGAGCCTATTCCATCTGCTTTTCCTCATCATCATCAAAGACATCTTCACGCGCTACAGGCTCTAAAGCAACTTGCTCCATTCTCAAGCGCTCATCTCTAATAGATTTCCTTTTGGCCTTCGTTTCTTCTATACTTGCTAGCATTAGCCTTCTCACTTCCGCCGGCACCCCACTACAAGGAATAACATCCCCGTGCTTCCCACAAGATGTTCTTTCAGGCGTGTCACACCTCCACCTGACTTCGTAAGCTTACAATATCTGCACTTCCAACCAGCACCTCCTAGTCTCTCTCCATGGTCCCAAACATTGATACTTTTACCAGCCATCACTGCAATATCATGCAGCAACAAAAACATGTATCAGTAAGGCACAAATCTAAAATTGCTAGACGCTAAAACAACATCTGCTGGACTCAATACCATTAGTTAGTATGTTATACAATCTATACAAGGTCATCATGCTCTGAATTTCAGGTACTAAGTAATGCTGATTCACAGGTGAGCCGATCCAACATTGAAGGACTAAAAGGGGCCTCTTCCACAATGGAATGAGAGGCTTGAAAAATGGTCTGAGATCTACTGACTCTAATGAAGGAAGGAAGGCTATACATGCTAGAAAAACAACTTCATGACTCTAATGAAGCTAGGGAATCTTTATTGCTCAAGTTGAACTCTGCATTGGACCAATCCAAAAGTCTAAAGATGCCAACTTGTGATGCATATAGAAAATGAAATCAGAGGCTTGCAAAATGGTCTGAGATCTACTGACGAGAATTCTGCTGCTGCTGCTTGCCTGCTGCTCGCTGCTGCTGTCTTCTGCTGCTCCCTGCTGCTGGCTGTTGCTTTCTTGCTACTCTAGAGACAGAATAATGCAATGCACATGCAGCCAGCTACCTTTTCTCCCCCCCCCCCCCAACATGCAGAGAACAAAAGACTTCATATGCAAATGACAAAAAGAGTACTTCATCATGTTTGAATGGGCTCCGCATGTTCCTAACTGGTTGCTAGAGCATCCAATGCCCCCTGGAACTGTTTTCAACAGCTACAATTTCAATTTTTTCAAGTTTTAATTCCGGCCGGTATTTTTCTTCCCGGTCTCAGCCGGAATTTCCGGTTACCGGCCGGTAACCGCCGGTAATCCGAAGCTTGTTTTGGACAGTTCACAGGATACTAGCCAGTTCAAGATCAAGCTCAATGCGGTTTTTGATTTGAAAAACCAGTGAATCAATTGAACTGCAATCTCCTTGATGGATAACATTGTAAATTGCAACCTGAAATTATCACAGGTTAAGCGAAGTAAACTTACCCTTAAGAGATTCATCAGAATCATAAGATTATCTTTTGAACTAACATATCGCATCATGACTGCAGAATTTGATCTATCAAGCAGCATGTCTCCCAACAGCTGGAAGGGGAAAATATACATTAACATGAGAAACTTGACCGATACAAAAAAAAAAAAGATCAAAAGATTTTACTAATATACTATCACTGCTACAAGAAACTCAAAAGAAACTACAACTGATACAAGAAAAAAAAAAGATCAAGGCACACACAATGAATAGGTGTTAGTTGTCAAAAAACCGTGTTAGGTGTTTACTCCAATCAATCAGGACAAAAAAGAATGCCGAGGAAAGTTCAAAGCCAAGCTACTTCTTAACTTCACTTGATTCAAACTTTGAAGTATGGAAGCTACGGAGAGTTATTTTATCAAATCCTACTGACACATGGTCAGGCACGATGAGCTACAGAGTATTTTTCATATCAATGGAAAATAATACATATACCGTATCTGCCGAGAATCATATATTTGACGGAAAACAGAATAGCCACTCCACACACACATATCACATACAGAGAGAGACAACACCAAATGTAACAGAACAGTAATACCTTAATAGCTTGCCTTTTCGTTATGTAGAGTTGAATTCTGCAAAGAAACGAGGAAAAAGGAAGGTAAAAAAAAGGATTAAAGGCTAGAAATAGCGTAAAATGACACGCAAAATAATGGTGCCTTTTTTTTTGGCCATATGACGTTTGCTACATATGCATAACAAAAACAATTTATCCATATGATAACGTTTATTAAATATCCATAACAGGAACATATCATGACAACAGAAATAAGTTATGATGCCAGCCAAGTTAGGGGTTGAATTAATCAGAGCATCATCTATGTATCTATATGAAATGACAATTCAATTGCATACAATCCGAGAAGAACGGCCGTCAAGTGAACAGAGCATAAAAAGACGCTTATGGTTCATGGGCTCATGGCTATGCATTAAGGGCAAATGCACTGAATTAGCCTCATCAACAATTTACCCCTAACTCAAGACAAGATGAAAATCAACTAGAGCATGAACGCATGTTACTAACTGGTTCTTTTAAGTACCTATCATGTAAACTACTTCTCTATGAAATGTACTTATGCTTGCTAAGTATACAAGGAAACACTCACAGCTCATAAAGATGCCCCGCGCTGCTAGATATTTGCTAAAACATGCTACCTCGCGTATTCAAACTGAAAAGCTTAAGAATCTTATAGCAGGACACGTCAAAGAGAAAACGATGGATTCTTATAACCATATTCAAACTTAACATGGTATGAGTAGAACATGCGTGGCTACAATTAAATTTGGTTGTTTATGATTCCGGAGTCCCATATCGCATAACCATATTCCTGAACATTACAGAGAATTCGTTACAGACTTGGCCATGTATGTTAATTTACCATAACCTCCTGCCCTGTTTTTATTAAAAATGAAACATAACGATAAGTACTTTTGATTTTGGAAGTTGCCCCGTGATGTCCGGAAAGAGGATAGATCTCACGTGTTAAGATAGGATCCGCATGCTTCTCATTATGTCAAAATTCTTGAAGATGTGTTAGAAATCACCAATCTGCTCTGTACAAGTAAGAGAGAGAGAGAGAGAGAGAGTCCCGTCTGATTACATAAAGGTTTAAATTGTTGCAAGTAGAACCTACTTGCAAAAATAAATCTGGCGGTTCAGGACTCTAGAGTCCCAGAGGACGAATTTTACGTTGCTTAAAGATCGGCATGACTGTATTTCGCAGAGGCAAAAGATGCTCGGGAGTCTAGACAGAACCTCAAACTCCTTGACTCGCCAAGGATAAAAAGTCCAATCTTGCCACGCGAACGTTTCAGTTCTCTATATATAGCTACGCGAGGAGCGTTCTATAAATTGAGCACCAGCCCACGCCGTCCTCCACACAAATCAGCCAAAGCGCCACACCATAGAAACCCCCCAGTTCCAACGCAAAAGATGGCGCCGTCCAAGTTCTTCGTCCTGTTCTTCGCCTTCTTCGTCGTGGCGGCGACGCTGCAGCCGTCCGAAGCGAGGGTCCCAGGACTCAAGCCTGCAGCCGCAAATCAAGAAGCATCAGAAACGGCCATTGGCGGGAACCAAGAAGTGCCCGAGCCATCGTCCAAAGCTGCCGTTGCGGTCGGAGAAGCAGCGCAGCCATCGACGCTGCCCGGCTTCCCGGGCTTTCCACCGTTGCCCGGCCTGCCATTCATGCCATTGCTCCCTGGCTTTTCTTTTCCACCATTGCCCGGCCTGCCATTCATGCCACTGATCCCTGGCTTTCCTTTTCCACCATTGCCCGGGCTGCCCATGCCGCTCCCTAGCACGCCAGGCGCTCCACCGTCTCAACCTATCTCTGCCTCCCCCGGCTTGCCAGGCGCTCCACCGTCTCAGCCAACGCCAGGTTTCCCTGGCTTATTCCCACCATTGCCAGGCCTACCACTACCAGGTGCACCACCTCACCTTGGTTTCCCAGGCTTACCGGGTAGCGCACCTTCGACACCACAACCGAAGGAGTGCCTGACACCATTGATGCGCATGATGCCATGCATGGACTACCTTACCAACACCAGCGTGCTGACGCCTCCGAGCACGTGCTGCGACGGCTACAGATCGCTCATCAACAGCGCGCCCATCTGCCTTTGCCACGGCATGAACGGCGGCATGAACACCCTCCTCCCCAAGCCCATCCTTCCGCTCCGTATGATGTTCCTCCCGGTCACATGCGGCACCATGCCACCAATACAAACGTTTTTCATGTGCTCCAGTGAGTTGCAAATTTTACCATATCGATATCTTGCATAGTTGCATTGTTTTTGTGGAGTTTATGCCTGCAAGGAGATTAACTTGGTGATGTATGTGACAGCGCAACCAGTGCCACCGCTAATGCCTCCTGGCTCTCCGGCGCCTGCTAGTCCTCCAGTGTCGCCATCTTCAGGTAATCTTTTGGAATACTCTCTTTGAACAACAGGTTAAAATTTATGCTATGATTGTCCTCTAATACACCCTTTCAATTTTGTTTTTCAGAGGTATCACCGTAGTAGCAAGATGATGGATGGTTTCGTCAAGATTAGCTGTTGATTATAGCCAACTGCCTCTTTAATTGGTTGTTTTATAACCAGTTCTTAATTAGCTAAGTATCAGGGACAACGTATATGCATTTTTTAGGTGTTTAGGAGGTCATGTAGTACATAGTGCTACTTAATAGGTAGAGTCATGTAAGAGATTCAGCATGATGTAATCGTCAATGGAGAATGTTAGATTCTTATGAAGTTCTGCCTTAATGATACCTCCATTTCATATTTGTTTCGGGATTTTTTTTGGATGTTCAGCATGATCGTAACTGTACTCGTCCTAATATTATTTGCTAGCCCACCGGACCAAACTTGTTGGAACGCGTCTATTTTCGACTGGAGGTGCTCTATATTTAAAAGCAACTGGTGATATTAGAGTACTTCCATAGCTTTGACGGCAAATTATAAGAATTTAAAAACATAGAAATTTTCTCATTGTTTAAAAGGTAAATTATAAGAATAAAAAATAACATAAATTTTCTCATTGTTTAAGAGAGAAAACATCCTACTAGTATGACTACTGTGGACTGTCTATTTCTAAGATGACTTATGTTTTCTGAAGTCACATATTTGAACCGTTGGATCAATCTAGTTGTCTAGAGTCAAAACATATACATCTCAAATCTAATCCAACGGCCAAAACTATTGATTAAAAGTTAATAAAAATTACAGGCAACTCATAGAAAGCAAGACAAATAACTGTATACAAGTTCTTTTGGTTTTTAAATATCTGACGGGGTAATTTCTGATGCACATCAAACATTTACAAAAGTGTCATGGTACAATCACTACTACAAAAGAGGCTATACTGGACGACTACATCACAGACGGTTCATACGGAACCGTCTGTGATTAAATTGTCACAGACGGTTTATACTGGCAACCGTCTGTGAAACTTTATTAACACGAACCTCACAGACGGTTCTTAATACGAACCGTCTGTGGTAAACCTGACAGACCGTTGTCGTATGAACTATAGAAGCTGTTAGACCATGTGGCCAGGTCTAGGTTATTTTAGATGATAAATAATTGACAACGTTGGTTATGGTATTACTTATGGTGTGTTGCTTTATAGTGTGTTACTTCTTTATATGCTTGTGATAGCATGGTGATATGATACTGTTGCATGATACGCTCGTGTGAGGTATTATGCGGATTAACTTGAGTCAAGTCGTGGACTTGTGCTCGTACACGGTTGCGTGTTTATTCATGTGCAGGTGTTGCTTGAGGCGGAACATGGTCAATGACGGGACTGAAACTAGAATCGGGTGGAACTGAGGTTTCGGGACTAAGTTCAAGGAGGAACTGAGGTCCTATCGGTCAAGGATGTCATGCGGGATGTTTGGGCTAGAGAACAATGCGTATGGAGATGATGCGTGGAGAAGATACAGGAGGTGCGGCTCTAGAGGTCTTGACATGTGGAAGGTTGAAAAAATCGGAAGCGTAAAAAGAATTAAAAAACCCCCATGTTAGGAAGGGTTTCGGGTCCCTTGAAAATTAGTGGGCCAAAAGTCTAGTTGAGGTAAAAAGGCTCAGGTCTAGTTGGAGTTAGATTAGGTTTTTAATTAGAGATTAAATAGGTAAGAGTTTGGGGTATAAAAACTAGATACATGCGTGTGCGGCGGCTGTGTATCGAGGAGTAGGAAAAACAGAAGAAAAAAAACGGCGGCTGCATGCCATGCTTGTACGTGAGATTGAGTTGATAAAAAAAGATGCATGGCTAATGGATAGTATTCATGCATGAATACGTGAGGTGGTTCAAGCTGCATGCAAGTGCTTGTCTGCTTGATTCGTGAGCACCCAGGAAGGAATTTATCTAGCAAACCTCGATCCGCGTGCAAGATTATTCTTCACTTGATCAAGCTTCAACGATTTAACCAATTGATCTTCGTGCTTCTATCTGGTCCAGCGACGCGGATTTTACTTCTTTTTCACGCGCAGGCCCGTACGGCGCTGGTCTTCACGGCTTCAATCGGCGTGCGTGGACGCGCGGAAAAGATTTGCTGGCAAATCGCGTATGCGCTAGTTTCCTCGTTCGGTGTACCATCAAACAGAGAAGCAGATCTTTGGATCGGTAATCCATCTTATATAGTTAGGGCATAAAGTTTGTGATCTGAAAAGTTTGGTTCATTAATTTCTTACTGATTTTGCTTAGTTGCATAATTAGGGTTTAATTTATTCTCGTCACTATTTGCATCAGCAATCTTGTTTATTTTATATCTCAAGTTCTAGACCTCTGATTGACATAATTCCAGTTGGGCTAGTTCAATAACTTTCTCTAGTTTATTTTGACAAAGTTTGAGGTTAATCGGAGTTATGGTTTTTTATCGAGATCAGTTTTAGTAAGTACACAGTGTTCTATCCAGAACTTTAAACGAGGCTTAAATAGGTTTTGTGTTAAAAGGGGAGTATTAAAATTTATTTTTAGCTTCCGCAATCATTCACCCCCCTCTGATTGTCTATCTTAGTGTGAATCGATCCTACAGAAGCTAAACTGAGACGAGAGTCAAATTTAAGGCAATTTTATTACAAAAGTGCAAAAAAAAGGATTCCCAGATTTGAATCTTCTGGGCTTCATATGCTTCTTCGTCGACTTCTAGAGTTGGAGGACCAGTCGATGTGTTCTTGAATGCCGTCAAGATTGTCCTTGTCCTCTCCACTTCCTCCTCAAGCTTGGACAAATCATTAGCATGTTCCATAATCTCAAACAGGATGCCATGATAAGCTTCCTCAGAATCTGCCAATTCTGCTTGATCGGCAAGGTTATCCATGTGTGTCTGCACTGCCACATGATCTTCCTCCGTTTTGCGCACATTGTAGAGAAGAACGAGGCTGAGGGCGGTTTCCCTATCCTGAGCGGCAACGAGACACCTCCGTCGACGGCAGATGATGAGGTCCAGCTGACGGATGGAAGCGAGTCGAGGAAGGAGAGTAGGGCGTGAGCGGAGGAGCTGCTCCAGATGTAAATTGTTGGCCGGTTGTGTAAGGTTGCGTCCGAACAACTCATGATGGATAGATGAGAGGAAGGAGATTAAAAGAATTTTAGATGTCATTATTTAGAAATGTGGTGATGAAGAAAATGAGGAGAGGACGTACAGTGTGTAGAAGAGCAGGATTAGGGCGCTCATATTTAAGCATTAACACAGACGGTTCGTATTCCAAACCGTCTCTGATATTAATATCACATACGGTTCGTATTCCAAACCGTCGCTGATCTATCACAGACGGTTGGTATTACAAACCGTCTGTGATATTATGGCCATCACTGACGGTTCGTGTTAATAACTGTCTGTGATGATTACATGTCACCGATAATTGGCGTATACCCAGGATTTCGATCTCACCCGTCCATTCTCTCCACACCGAATGGCAGGCAGCAGTTCCTCCCACAGCTCGGCCCTTATTAATAACCCCATCTACCTTTCCACCGGTACTAGTCACGCGTGAGTTCATCCACTAGCTAGCTTCCTGCATGTATCTCCCCTCCGCTGTGAGCTAGCTAGCGCCTCCGTCGCGGCACGGCGGGACGCTGGACAACACACTCTTGCCGTAAGTGTCGTAAGTGTGTCTTGTTCAACGTCACCGTCGTGCCATGAAGGGTTCGTTAGCTTGTTATCCTGTAATAGATTTGAATGTGTTGTTGTGCTTGCCTCTATATTTGCTTGTTCCTCCACAATGCCGACTACTGCCGTGAGCTAGCGCCTCCGTTATGGCACGACGAGAAGCTAGACAACACACTTTTGCCGTAAGTGTCGTAAGGGTGTCTTGTTTAGCTTCAATGTCGTGCCACGAAGGGCTCGTTAGCTGTAATAGATCTGAATGTGTTGTTGTGCTTGCGTCTGTATTTGCTTGTTTTCAAAGACCATGGGACATTATTTAATTTCTTGAGGCTAGCCAAACTAATTGAAATATAAGGAGACGCATTTCCTCCATGACTCGGGCTATATCGTCGTGACATTCGAAGACTTATTCTTACTATTCAATCTCGACGAACTCGATGCCTCACTTCTACGATGCTGGACACTGTAAGTGCACTGTACAATGAAGTTCTACATTCATGTTATACAGATAAATATCATTACTTTTTCTTTATGTATAGATACATGATCCAACAAGTCCGGCGATCGTGACAACCAGTGGGTTTCCTCGACCCTCACTTGGTCTCCGAGCAATCTATCAACGAAGATGCATCCTTCGTGCAAGGTTACATAACGAGGGGATTGATTGCTCACAGCGACAAGAAGTATGTCATGGTACCCTTCAACCAAGGGTAAGTGCTTCACTAGTTGCCACACATATGTTTTATTTGTACTTTACGTGTAGCATGAACTTAGGATTAATCACTATGGCGACACACATGACTAGGCATCACTGGATTTTGATTGTGATTGTACCAAAGTGGAGCAAGGTAATATACCTTAATTCCCTACTTAGGAGCAACCACGACTTCAGTCGTGTGCAAGAAGTAATTAACAGGTAAACTCATTTCCTCCATACATAACTCTATTACAATATTTTTCTTCATTTGCAATGGCCGAGGCTAACTTTTTTGAATCACGTAGGTCGTTTACCGCTTATGTTGCCCTAGGAGGAAGACACAACAAATCCAGTGACACGCTGCAACACAACACGCGATTTCCGGTACCCGCTACAACACAACAATCCTATATCACACTTTGTTATAATACCTCTAGAATTGATAATACCTATGTATGTAATTCTATTTTTGCAGTGCCACCAGCAGCTACAGGGCAACGTATGTGGATTCTACGTTTGCCGCCATATGAAGGAAATCATGGATACTAAGATCAATGATCCAGAGGTTTGTCAGGTCCTTCCAATAATTATTATTTTTTGATTATATATGTGTATATATATTTATACACACATGCTAATTAATGACTTAACATTGCTCCTAGCGACAGCGGGTGGACTTCGACGAAAGTACATATGATCTTGACCAACTCATCGAAATTCGTGGAAACCTCTCCGAATTCTTAGTAGAAGAGATCATAAACAAGGCTGGAGAGTTCCACCCCGGCAATGGTGATAATTAGATGTTGAAATATTGGATTCAATTGTACAAATCAAACAATTCATTCTATTTAATACATTTTTCAGATCTATGTAACAATTTTCATTCTATATATGTATGTGATCTGCTGACTGTTTGTTACATTCATCTGTGTAGCGAATTTTGTTGTAATTTACTGAGTTGCAATTAACTTATCTGTTAATTTATCTGTAATCTGCTTGCTTGCTTTCAGAGGGCATGGCTAGCATATCCTGAGGCTAGCCAAAAAACGTCAAATAAAATAGCTGATGCAACTTCTATCACAGACGGTTCGTTGTTAAAAACCGTCTGTGATATTATATCACATACGGTTTCAACGAAATATCACAGACGGTTTCAACGACTGTGCCGTCTATGATATAAACGATATCACAGATGGCCTTTGCAACTAACCGTCTGTGATATACACAATATCATAGGCGATTTTTCTTCCAAACCGTCTGTGATATTTCTCATATCACAGACGGTTAGTACCAAAAACCGTCTGTGATATTCTGTATATCATAGACGGTCTTTGTTATTAACAGTCTGTGATAGTCGAGTATCACAGACGGTTAGTACCAAAAAACCGTCTGTGATAGTCGAGTATCACAGACGATTTTTCATAAAAAACCGTTTGTGATAGTGTAGTATCATAGACGGTTTTTCATAAAAACCGTCTATGATACTCGACTATCACAGACGGTTTTTTGGTACTAACCGTCTGTAATCTGAGTTATCACAGACGGCTTGGTAACCACCTATTATCATTGACACATAAACACTGACGGTTCAGGAACCGTCTATGATGACGGTTCCGAACCGTCTGTGATAGGACTGTCTGTAGCAGTGAATATCAAAACTCAAAAGTAATCATGGCTTCAACGCTGTACGTAGTGGTATATATTAGGGACTAGGCGGAGATAATCAACGACTTTTTTATTATGTTTGGTAGTTCGTGATATTCTAACTCGTTTTCTCGTCCTATAATTTAGTGAGCTTCCTATGTGTATTAGGGACTTGGGGCTAGAGCTAATCAACGACTTTTTATTATGTTTAGTAGTTCGTGATAGATATTCTAACTCATTTTCTCATCCTATAATTTAGTGAGCTTCCTATGTGTATTAAGCTATTCCCAATAGCTTGATTCTATAGCTTTGTAGTAGAGAAGAGAGGATAGTTGGATGAGATTTTAGATACAACCACTCTAATAGCTTGATATATGCATCGGTTTTTGGTACCGGCATGCAAAGGTTCGAATCCTTTTACTCTAGATTATGAACACCCGATCGGATTTGTCAGAAGAGAAGATAGTTGAATGAAATTTTAGATACAACTATTCCAATAGCTTGTTACTGAAGTTTGCATTTAAATGAATGAGATTGACTAGTTTTGAGAGGGACGGTCCATTAATTTTGAGAGGGACGGTCCATTAATTTAAATGAAAGTTTGCATTTAATTTTTTTTTTAGTTTTGAGAGGGACGGTCCATTAATTTAAATGAAAGCTTTTCTCACTTTCCTCTTTCTCTTCCACTTCACTAAAAAAAGTGACATGACATATGCTAAGTATCAAACAAATCGAAAACGGGTTCGGCTCACATGCTGGGGCCTTGCACTTAGCGCCGTGCAGGGGTGCCCAGGAGCTTGACAAGTGTCCTAAAAATTTCAAACTTTAAAAAATTCAAATTTTTTTGAATTTTTAGGAACACTTGTCAAGCTCCTGGGCACCCTGCACGGCGCTAAGTGCAGGGCACCAGCATGTGAGCCGAACCCAATCGGAAACTCGTGTTTTCGTGCGCACAGTGTCCCAACTCCCAAGGCTATGGATGCATGAAGCCCGTGGGAGATTCCCCAAAGAGAGAGACTCCATTAAAGCTACAATTATGGATATGTACAAGGACCACTTTCAAAATATACCAAAAGAAAGATTTCAACATCATAAAGATGGGTGGGCAGCAAGAAGCAAAATGGAAACAAACGGTAACCATCCTTCCCCGACCAGCCTGCCTAGACTCTTCCCTTCCTTCGCATCTCCTCCAATGTGACCATGAATTGATTTCGTTTCAAATTTTTGATTTGATTTCTTGTTTGTATAAATTTGTGTCCAACTAATTTTAGATTTACTATGGATAGCATCTTGACTTACCACTAAATTTATATTGATTTTGTACTCGAATTTATCCTGATATGCTTTCAAAGTTTGATAATTTATTTTCAAATTTATCATAATTTGTTTCACATCTATATAAATCTGGTTTGAATTTTATACGAAACTGTTTTTAAGTTATCCTTAGGTTACTTACTAATTTATCATGCTTATAAATTATACTTATTTTGCTTTTATGTTTATCTTAACCTGCTTTTGAATTTATGTCGACTTACTTCACACCTATACTAAGTTGGTTTTATTTTTTATTTTACTTACAAATTATACATATTTTGCTTTCATATTTATCCCAGCTTGCATTTGAATTTATACCAACTTGCTACTTTGAAATTTATACCGCTTGCTTCACAACTATATTAATTTGGTTTTATTTGCTAACCTAAGGAGAAATTCAGAGTGATGTCAGTATGTTTAATGCTTACTGAGTTGGTAGGCCTTGGTGGAGTGGTGCAGCATCCTTTTATTTTCTCATTTAGCTTTTCTAAGTGTGCGCGCGGACAACAGATGCACGTCCGATCTGTAGAAGGGTCCCAAGCAAATTTTCTTGTTAGGAGTGACCATTAGTATTTGACCGGGATAACAGTGGAGGATCATTGGTGAATGCATGGTCAACAACCGGTTTGCATGCATGAACGCGTGCGTCGCGCGGTCGGGGTCATTTGCCCCCACGCGATCATATGGTCGAGTTCGAGCCAACCGCGCGCATGCCGCTCTCAAGCTAGCCCATATAAAGCTGAAGACTTTTGTAGGTGGCGAGTGGCATATCTGTTTTGCTCTAGGGCATGTTTATATTAGGTTTTACTTTTAGCTTCTGCTTTCAGAAATAAAAACCAATATGAATGTCTTAGATTCTATAAACAATTTTTATAAGCCACTACTATTCATCAGCTATTACCTTTTGTTTTCACATATTGTAACGTATTTTGTATTTTATTATATCATAATTCTGTAAGTCGCATGGTGGTTTGAATGTTGTAGTGTCTTTCGTTACACCGTCTTTCTTACATAATGCACTACTATTCATCAGACGTTTCTATTAACCACTAATATTCATCATTCACAGCTAAAAATCATCAGCAAAAGACAATATGAACAGGCCTTAGCACTTGAGAAGCATCTCCTAAAATATATTGAGTATTGATTCCTAACAAATATACTCACTCCATCCAAGTCTTATAATATATTGAGTATTGATTTCTAAAAAATATACCCACTCCATCCAAGTTTATAAGAGTAATTTTTGAATGATCTTGTCCATAAATATAGGTCGTATTTCATGTTTCAATGCAAAATTAGTGTGATATTCTCTTTATATCTCTAATAAATATACATCATTATTTGCTATTCTCTGTATATATGCATTGAATATAGTACTTAGAGATAATAATTAGGGGTAATCTAGCCATTTTCACTCTCTCCTTGGTTTATGTAATAAGAGAAAATACGTTTTATAAACTTGGACGGAAGGAGTATTAAGCATGATGATTACAACATGCAACCAAGATCTTACACGGTTAGTACTTTTGTTTTTTTTAGTAGCACTATACACATAAGGGCATCCTCAGTGGTAGACATTGTACAATAATGTATATAACCTCCACGTTACATACACTATAATTTCAATGTATAGTTTTCACTGATGGACCCAAATAATAAATCCATCCCTTGGTCTGTCCATCATCCGTCCCTCTCGATCTCCTCCCTCCCACATGCCTCCTCTCTTTGTCCCCCTCCCCTTCGGTCGCCATTCGCCTCCTCCCTCCATTGACCCTCCCTCAGCCATGGCAGCGTCAGAACCGACGTCACCCTCCCCTCTAGTGGCTGGATATGGTGCCCCCTCCCCTCTGGCGACCGGATCTAGCGGCACCTTCCCTCCAGTGGTCGGATCCAACATCCCCTCCCCTCTGGTAGCCTTCTCGGACTGTGCCGCTACCGTCCCCAACCTCACCGCCCATCCGCTTGCCTGTCGCCACCATCCACGACACGTGGTGAGTGGCTTGACGGTGAGGAGTGCAGCTGGTCTCCCCTTCTGCCACTTCTCCCCCTCCTCTACTCGCCTCCACTCGGATCCTGTTGGCGCAAATGATCATGTCAACGTAGATGATCCATGTGGGTACCAGAAAACGCATTGTATCGACACCCATTTCGCCCCGATTGGATGCCCATCGATGTCTACATGCCTTGGTCCTCTCAAACAGGTGATATCTTGCATGAGACATTGCTTTTATCTCTCTCCTTAAATAATTTCCCACATCAGATTTTGGCTTACATAGCAGGCGAGTTAAAGCTATAAACAGATGATATAGGACCATTGTGAGTGCCCTGACTCTCTAAACAAGGCATATAGATTATCTCTAGTCCCTAATATATACCACTACATACACTAAACATAAATATAACTAGTGCCCAAGACTATGTACCAAATCAACTGTTAATCTTGAAACCTTCTGTCTGCTCTTAAGGCGATCCTTCTGCAAAAGGAAATCAAATATTCAAATGACGATTCAGAAGACAAGAATCGTAACTAATTTGCACATAGAAGGTTTCTCCGAATGCGTTACCCGAAGACAGCGGCACTTCAGAACTATGAGGCATCGTCGGCAGCACTGGAGAACTATGATGCATTATCGGTGGCACTGGTTGCACTGCGAAATCCACCACCAAATCATTTTTCTCATAAACATAAAATCCATGAAAATAATGTAGCATAGAACACATGTTGTGAAACAGTAGTGCAGAAGTTTTGGCTTACTGTAGCACACGAAAAATAACGGTGGCGGTAGCATGGTGCTGCATGTGGCCGGAAGGAACATTATGCAGATTGGATCAATGGGCTTAGACATGATGCTGTTTATGTCGCCATTTATGCCGTGGCAGAGGTAGATGATCGCGTTGCTGACGAGCGACCTGAAGCCGTCGCAGCATGTGCTCGGAGGCGCCGGTACGCTGCTGTTGGTGAGGTAGCTCATGCATGGCATCAGCCCGATCAGCGACGCCAGGCACGTCGTCGGTTGCGGCGGTGGAGGTGGAGCACTTGGTATATATCCCCGGGGTGCCAGCAGTAGAGGTGTGAACGAATCAAATAGGAATCCAATAGAAGTCTTTCCATATTTGTATTTGTATTTTTTTGAACAAATACAAATATAAATTCAAATATGCTCAAATACAAATACGAATATTATAATAAATACGAATACAAATCGAATACCTACTCGATTCAGTCGATCCGAATATCTTACTACGTAATGAAATTTAACGAGTTGACTCTGGTTTTATAGTAATATTTATACCCTTTTTTCTCATGTTTATCAAATAATCATTGATCATTGGTGCTTTTTTCCACTAACCCTAACCAATTTTAGAGATATTGCTAATACATCGGTTATATACATGTTGAATTTGGCCAGAAGAGCATGGAAAAAGCTTCATTAGGGTATGTGAAAAAAATAAAAAACATCAAATGCCAAATTAGAGTTCACCATGGTGACGACCTCGTCGAGATGATCGAAATGCATATACAATATGCCAAATTTGAGGATCAAATGCAAAAGATACATAATAGCTAGTTGTTGTAATTACACGGATCGAATCCGGATATTATCCGTATTCATATTCGATTCGACACATATTTTGTATACTATATTCGTATTCGACAAAAAAAAATCAGGGCACTATCTGGATTTGTATTCGTTTTGCAATATGAATACACTTTTGCTTAGAATTTTTTGTACGGATAACCTTTTTTTATTCGGAAATACAGAAATATACCTGCGGGAAATTTTTTTACAAAAATAGCCTCTAGTCGCCCAATGGGTGGGCGACTAGAGCTTGTCGCCCACCCGAGAAGCGACAAGAGTTTATGTCGCTTCACGGGAAAGCGACATCATGGAGTCGCTTTCTCACTGGGCGATTTAAGGAAGTCGCCCAATGGCTAAGCGACTTGTAATGCAGTCGCCCAGTAGGTAGGCGACTTCATTCAGTCCCCCTGATTTTTGTAGAGTTTTGGCAATTTTGTAGTTTGAAACAGAGAAAATATCTGGTATAGTTGTAATAAAAGTTTATGTGCACTGTATGTTGTAGGTGCACAAAAAAAATTCCAAAATTTTTTTTAAGAATGATTGACCGTAGAACGATAGATACATAGAGTGGTAAGTGATATTTTGATGTTGCTGAGAAATAGTTTACGGAGAGAACCGGTATGACTTGCTATCTGAATCATTTAATGCGAACATGCTAGATAATATAAGCTTATGTCAATAGAAATAAACTTCATAATAACATGCCGCGTACATTGTTATTACATGCATAACATATAGCATGATATGCGACTAAGAGCAACTCCGACAGTACTATTAGTAATGTGTGGAACCATGTACTTGTAATGTTCAGAACTCCACCACTAGTCCTAACATGCCTTAGGGAATATAACTTGCTGGGTCTATTACATTTTGTCTACTGGGTGTAGCGTGGTTGTTTCCTCTTTTTATCGCGCCTTGAAGATGGCTCCGCTGCATCCTTGTTCCGGTCACTCTTGGTCTTGAGAGCCGCCTCACGAGCTTGAAGCTCTTCCTCCTGACGCTTGATGGCTGCTTCACGCAGACTTAACTGCTCCCGCCTCCTTTGCAGCTCATCCTCCTTGCCCTTCAGACGGTTTTGGTCCACCCTCACGCGGCGCTCTTGCTCAAGCCGCATCTGTCGTTCCACCTCGCAAGCCTGAGTCATCTTGACAAAGTATTGTCCTTTGTTTTCCACCTCCACTGCCCGGTTCTGTGGCCATGCCGGCAGCACCCAATCACCCATTCGATGAACTTGCAAGGCTATGTGTGGCGTGGTAGATGTCATGGATCAAGTTGAAAAACGATAACGAAAAATAAATGATTTAGTTGTCGTTGTTACCACGAAGTCGTCATCCAGGTTTGGACACTTGAAGAACCTACGGCCGTAGTTGGCTCGTTGTACTCGATCCGTGCAGACTCCCAACAAGGTCCTAAAGCCGCAATGGCACTTCGGGCGCTCATGCCACTCCGGCACTCCAAATGGGTCGGACCTCCAGGAAGACATTGTTGTGTAGTAGTATTGTGATGGCTTGAGGAGGAGATGTAGTATGGAAGACATAGGAGGCCTTTATGTAGGCAGGTTATCTGGTGCAGTGGGCATAGTCCATGGAGAGGACGACTTGCGAATCTTTTCGCTTTTTCAGGATCTGGTGCAATAAATGTCTCTATGTAGGCTTTTCAGAGCATGTAGCCTCGTAATAAATTCATAGTTCGTAGCCTTTTCAGAGGTTGGACCATTCAATGTATCTGGTACAACGTAGCCTTTTCAGTCGTTTGCAGGAAATAAGTGCTACAACATTGCCTTCTCAGAGGCCAGTAATCATAATTTCTAAAACAACAAGCTAAGGTGACATGAAAACTCACTGGAAAGGATACAGGCCTATGACGTGAACACTCACTGTAAAGGCTACAGCCTACGCCCCTATTTTGTTGGTTTCTGGAGCGATAGGCCTGGATTATCCTCAGGATTCCAGTGTAGCAATAAATGTCCCTATGAAGGCTTTTCAGATCGTGCCTTTATTTAGGCAGTTTAGCTGGCATGTGTTGTAATCTGACTGAGCAAAGCTGCCCCGTTTTGTCATATCACTGCGTAAAGCTGGCATGTGTTGTCATCTCATCGAGTAAAGCTGAGGGCTGTTGTCATGTCTCTGGGCAAAGCAGCCCTCTTTTGTCCCGCCGTTCGATATAAATAGCATGGTTGAGGTCCCATGAAGTTGTAGCCAGAAAACCCTGTAAATCGAACAAAGAAGTACCTTCTATTTCGTGGTGGAACATACCATGGCGGAAGATGAGGGGCCAGTCGGATATGGGTCATCGAAGGAAGACCTTCCCTTGGAAAGGAGGGAGATGTTCGGTGCACAGTACTGCTTGATACCAAGCCGGCGTGCGCAACCAGCGTGGCCGAAATGCAGACACAATGAGTACGTGGTCGTGCAGGTCCTGGAAGGGCCGAACGATGGCGGGCGCCGTTTCTTCCGATGCCCACGCTCCGGGGTACAAATTACTAATAGTACATTTTTGTTATTGCTTATGGACCCTCCATGTTTACTGTCCTTTTTCGCAGATGGGGAAATGCGACTTCTCCTGCTGGATCGACCCTCCTCATGAACGGTATATTGACCGTTATGTGGGTACTTTATGGGACCGAATAATGGACTTGGAGTACCGAATGGAGACTCTCAATGAGGAGAACAATGACCTCCGCCAACAGATGCAACGCGAGAGGGGAAACGAGGAGGTTGTCAACATAGGAAGCTCGTACGATCCGACATGTTGCTGTGCAAACCCAAGTTGCATATGTGCGTGCCACTACCACGATGGCCAGCCCCGTCCGAGGCGTCCACTTCAGCAGTTCTCCATGTGGGTGCCACGAGGCTCATTTGGCATATAAGCAACGATGTGTATGGTTGTACCGTAGTATGTACGAGGGTCGATCGAAATAATGTGCAATGTTGTTAAGCATGTCATGAATTCATTGTCTTGTGCACGAGCCACAAAAGTATCTCATTTTAACAAACAGCAAATACATGTACTAAATAAGTACATAACCAACTACATTACAGAAAAGTCATGTAACTACTGATCAGGACATGCATTGCATCGTCTAGCTGTGTGCCCCTCCTGACCGCATCGACCACAACGTGCACCCGGTGTTCCAGCTTGTGATTCATCCATGTCATTCCTAATACGTCGGCTCTGTCGCCGACCCTTCCCACCCTTCAACATGTTAACATCCGGAACTCAGGTCATCGATGCAATGTCCAAAGTGGCGAAGTTTCCCACCACCCTGAACCCTCGGAGCTCCCCACACCAAGCCTGCAGTACCCTCCCCTTAAAGAAGAACTAGGACATGAAGTTCGAAGGATCCATACCCACGGTCCCGCATGCAGCGAGGACATGAGAGCATGGTTTGTGTAACAACTTAAGCTTGTTGCACGTGCAGCTAGGTTCATTTCCATGATCTCCAAGACATACCTCGTGGGTAACAAGTGAACAAGCCGTCCCAAATCCGGTTCTATCACGGAGTATCACCTCGAAACGATGCTCCCTGTTGCCCATGACCTGCACTGTGTGCAACTGACCCTTTTGTGCCTTCATCTCCATGTACGTAGTAATTTTTGCCTAATACAGAGCTCCGGGATTGGCCGCATGAAGTACAGCACTCGCGTGCCTCTCCCTGAAGTACCGGATTGTGCTGTGAAGAACACCTTCCACGATGGCGACAAGGGGCTGAGAACGGAGACCCCTTAGAACCCAATTGTACACCTCGGCAAGGTTAGTTGTCATTATTCCGTACCTTGCGCCATCCGTGTCGTGCAACAGCGACCACTTCTCCAACGGTTCCCCCTCGATCCACTGCGCGAAGCACATGATGTTTCGTGAGCTCCTTCTTCTTGGACCACTTGGGTTAGGCGCATCGATTGGTGGCAAGCATTGTGGTTGTGCCGCCCCAGGAGTGATTGGCTCCTTGCTCCTCTCTTCGATGTTCTTCCTAGTGTGCTCATCCAACAACCTCCACAAAGCATCAAATTTTCTCTGTTGGTTCTGCCTAGCCAGCCTCTTAAATAGCTTCATCAAAGATTGTTTAGGGAATTGCTTAAAAAAGTTTGCCCCTAAGTGACGACTGCACCACCGGTTCCTCATGTCCGGCCAAGGAAAGGGCTCCTCGGGGTCTTCTTGAAGTTTTCTTATTGCCTTGATAATACCGGCGTGGCGATCATGGATTACGCACACACCAGGCCGAGTGACTACAACTCCAGCCCTCACATGTCAGAGAAACCACAGCCAGCTCTCGTAATTCTCACTCTCCACAAATGCAATGGCCAGCGGTAATATTTGATTGTTACCGTCAACGCCTATGGCCGTCAGGATCTGCCCCTTGTATTAACCTGTCAAGAAGGTCCCGTCAATTGAGATCACTGGCAGCATGTGCCTGAATGCTTCGATGCTAGCACCAAATGCAAACATTGCTCTCTGCAACACCGCATACCCTGGCGGACTTATGGACGGTTTCTCGTGGAGGGCGATGTACGTGCCCGGGTTCCTTTCCTGCAAGACATTAAGCATACGAGGAAGGTTGTCGTACGCCGCCTCGAAAGTGCCAAAACGTTTTTCCAACGCCTTTTGCTTGGCACGCCACGCCTTCGCGTAGCTAATCTTATACTTGAATTTATTCTCAATAGCTACCACAATATGCGTGGCTGCCATGTCCTTCTTCTGCACTATCTCCCCATACATGAGATTAGCTATAAATCCGGACGTCAGGTTACGATGTCTCGCCAAGACAGTGTTTAGAATGCAGGAGTGCGGCTCAACCTTGGACACAATCCAATGAGTCTCATACTTAGGTTTACGGGCGTGCACCCGCCAAGGGCAACCAGTCTGCTCGCACTTCACAGTGTACTGCTCCTGGCTTGATTTGACGACGCGAAATGTCCGCTGCATTGAAAGGGCCCAAAGCTTGATGGCATCCTGCAGCGCTTCCTTGTCAGCAAACATAGCATGCAACCGAACCTCTGTCTCATGGTACTCCCATTGTGATTCATGCTCATCATGTGCGGAAAGACCGTCCGCATTAAACCGGTTCCATTCCTTGGGGATAGGAACTTCATCCTCATCGGAATTGTCCTCGTCGTCGTCCTCTACAGCTTCCTCTTCATCCCATGCCCTCTCGTCATCAGAGTCCATCTGCTGCACAATGTACTCATTATACTCTCCTTCATTACCCAGTTGGCTCTCTATGGCTTGACGGCTGTACCTCTCCTTCATGTACCGCATCGGCTTCATGACAAGCAACTTCATCATGTCCGCCAACATGCGGCCCGCCCGAGCTGCTAGCACCTCCCACAACAACGGCTGTTGCACGAGCTTCCTCAGCTGCTTGTACTGAGCACGGTTGCACAAGCAGCACACACTCGTATCCACGACGCCGGCACCCTAGCACAAAGCTCTTCCGTGTGGCGGAGCGCACCAATGTCTTCAACTCTCATTTGATGTCCGTGGGAGACCGGCTCCAAAGCCCTTGCACGACGACGCTGTACACCTCGGGGTTCAACGAAAAACTCCGGGTCAGCCAAAGCTGCACATCTCCCATTCGAGCATTCTCGTCATCCGGAAGTACGAGAGTGACTTGCGGAAAATCGCTCAAATCCACACCATTCGGACATTCACGAATGGTTCCAGCTCCGTAATACACTCTCAATGTAGTGGACATTGATGATGTCGGCCTGCATATATATTTCAATTTTGCGACATGTCAAATAATATCGCACAATACTAAACTTCCTATACCACAAACTTTGCTAAAATTTCTATACTACCATACTACAAATTGCATACCAAACATTTTCTACAATAATATTTCCATACTAACACGGTACTAATTATTCTACATCTATAATTTTTATTAACACCAACATTTCATATAAATAATAATGCAAATACAATATAATCCAAGAAAATACCTGAATCCAAATTGATGGAATAGCTTCTTCCTCTCCTTCCTCCCTCACCTCCTCCTCTCCTCTTCTTCCCCTCCTTCCTCCCTCACCTCCTCCTCTCCTTCTCCTCTTCTTCCCCTCCTTCCTCTCCTTCTCCTCTTCTTCCCCTCCTTCCTCTCTTCTCCCCCTTGTTTCTTTTCCTTCTTCCTCTTCTCTGTGCGCTGAATGTGTTTGCTGAATGAGTGAAAAAGGTGGTTGGTAGTGGGAGCCGGCTGGGCAGGCCGCCTTAACCCCCCCCCCCCCCCCCATGTCGCCCTAGCGTTGGGCGACTGCAATGCAGTCGCCCAACCGTACAGCGACTTAAATTAAGTCGCTTAACGTGCAGGCGACAGCGCTGATTCGCCCAACGGTTCGCAGATTCTTTAAATGTCGCTTCCCGGGTGGGCAAAATGCTCTAGTTGCCCCCCCCCCCCCCCCCATTGGGCGACTGGAGGCTATTTTTGTAAAAAAATTTCCCGCGGGTATATTTCTGTATTTCCGAATAAAAAAAGGTTATCCGTACAAAAATTTCCTTTTGCTTATCACATTCACTACCATCCAAATACGTATGCCGGATAAAACAGATAATTTAGATCCGTTTGACACCCCTAGCTAGCAGGGACTCAAATTTCAGCTGAAATGTCACGATTCACTGAAATTTGGTTTTCTTGGCCCACCCCAAAAAAGCCCAATTGGGTCAAAATTTCAGCCCAATTTGAAATATTTCAAGCCATGCGACCGACTAAAGTATGTGTTTGTTCCTTGCTGACTTCTCTCATTTGGTCGTGACTCGTGAAACCAATCCCCATCCCCAGTTTTGCCCACATGGAAGGAGGTGGTGCCTGCACAGGAACGAGTGGAGCTGGCTCCAGCAAGGGAGTGGGGAGGCTCAGCGTCAGTGGCAATGGAGGAGTGGGACTCGTTGCTAGCGACAATAGAGGAGGGGGAGACGCCGCCTGCAGCAAGTGGGAGGTGGAGGCAGCGCCGGTGGAAAAGGAGTAGGGGAGGCACCGCTTGTGGCAAGGAAGGATGTGGAGGGGGTGCCAGTGGCAAGGTAGGAGGGGAGGTGCTGCCTACGGCAAGGGAGGAGGTGGAGACGCTGTTACGGCTCTAGCTGGAGGTATTCAACTGCTATATAAACTTGATTTCTTTGATTACTATGAAAGGATATTAGCAGTGCCTATCAATTAATTTCTTCAATTGCTATTCATTTGAGAAATTGTAGCCTACTGTATTGATGCAAGGAATGTAATGTAGCTGCAATGTTTTGCTCATACTTGTGTGCTGCAATGCAGGGAATGTAATATACTAGCGATGCCAGGATGAAATCTTGTGTGATATTGTTTGTGTGTTTATTTGTGCATGTTGGTTTCTTGATTTTGTAGGCTACGCTCATATTACCGAGATTTTGCCAAAAAATTTTGAGATTTTTTTAATACATTTGAATTTCTTGAATTTGAATTGTCCATTTGATTTTTTTTGACTGAAATTGTTGAAATCTTCGAATTTCAATTTTCTCGCTGGGTACTGAAATTTTTTCCAACTGAATTTGAATCTCTGGGTGTTGGGGAGTGGCCGCAATGGTGGCAGCGGCGGTAAGTCGGGCAAGCCAATGAGTTGTGGCAATGGTGGCAAGCTGGGAAGACCGAGCAGTGGCAGAAAGCTAGGGAAAGTAGGCAATGGTAAAGCTGGTGTGGCGGTGGTCACTTCGTTGATTGCTGCTTCCTGCACTTCTTGGTCGTCTCCGGCAAGACCTGACTTTGATGGTGAAGGACCATGTGAGAGGGTCCTAAAGTTCATTGTGATGAACCATTGCAATTAATTGTTAGTTATGCCTTGTATCTATTAGTAATGGGCTAAAAGCGTGTGCTTGATTTATGCCATGCAAGTGTTATGCTTGTAGTCGTGGTATGAAAGCCATGCGTGCACGAATTCAAAGAAAAAATCATGCATGCACTGATGACATGCATGTCTGTTGAGTCAATTCATGTATTGGTCATGCATGTAGTTGATGTCATCTGATCGGCCATGCATGCTTTTGAGTTACTTTGTTGAGGTAAGTGATAGTCAGCATGTACGGGATGTCTTCCAGCGATTCAACCAGGAATCATTTTTGGTCCAACCAAAAATTGGCAATTGTCTGACAGCTGAGGCCATGAGGTTAGATCGCCCTGGTTGTGTTGCTCTCTAGTAGATTTTTTGTGGTTTTGGAGTCATGGAATGAATTTTGGTGATTTAGGTCAAGGCTTATATGTTGCATGAGACATGTTACTGCTAACGTGGGTCAAGTTGTGAAGTGCATGTGCCTAAAATTGATTTCTTTATCTTTGGATGTGCAACACTTAGAGTTAACCACGGTCAACAATGAGGATCGGGGTTATACTCATGGAGGAGCTGAGACATAGAATGATCGATGATGTTGGGTGAGGTGGTGTGCTCAAGCATGGCACAAAAAAGGTGAAAATGTGGAAGGGAAGTTCAAACGGCGAGATTGCACCATGTAGCTTAGTCGGTCCAAGTGAGGCGCAATCCAGTGAAACCGAAATGGGAGATACTTGCCAATGCATGGCAAGCTAATGGTCCATCAATACGTGGCGAGCATGGCGATTGTTTGCAATGAAAGTAGATGATCGAATCAAGAAAGGGTATTTTGGTAGTTTGACCAAAATACCAGAAACTACCATGAAACAAAATCACGACGCTTGGGAGAGCGGTATAGGTCAAGGAAAAGCTAAGAAAATCAAGATGGATCAAAGCTAAGGACTTAGCATATTTGGGTTTATGCACTTTGAAAAACGTGCATAAGTTAATTGTGTGAGTTAAAACCTGTGTGTTGGGTTATCCGGTTTTTCCCATATGTGTTAAGTGGATAGTATCCACTAGGGTTAGATGTGGCTGGCTAACCCATCTATTTAATGGGTTAGGATGAGAACTTGTTATCCATCCAACCTTTCTCTCTTGAGATCGAGTGTTCACAAGTGTTAGGGTTAGGGTTTGAGAGAAGAGTGTTATGGTGTGCTCTCTGTCCTCCAAGGTGGAGAGTGGTTGTAAAACTTTCTTCCTTAAGTAGCAATATATCAATCTTTGTCTATCTTCATGACTATCTCTTGTGTTGATTGATTTGCACTTGTCTTGGTTGGTTTTTCTTTTTCTCTTTCATCTTCTTGATCTTATTGTGTCAAGGACGTATAAGAGATGAAGATAGCCTTTGAAAATTAATCTCTACGCAGCCAGACGCTTTGGTAGCAAGCTTATGAAAAACCCAGTTTTGCTTGATTCTAACCTCACCAAGTGATTTCATGATCTGAGGGTTTTTAGCTTGATTTCTTCAATGTTCTTGCTTGCTGTGATATGTGAGAAAATCAATGCCTGTTTTTGGTATAATCTTGCTTTAATCTAAAAAAGGATTGAACTTTTACATGGATTTCTATAATCCATAGGTGGAATAGGTTCTTGAGATCTTGAGTAAAGTGTGTACAAAGTCTCACAGCATTTGGATCATCGAATCAAAAGTTTTGTGGGTTGTTGAATTTGCAACAGTGCTGAAATCACTGTTCATTTGCCTGATTTTACTATTCACAGTGGTCAGACCGCCAAAGATCCAGTTAGATCAACCTATTTTAGAGGTCAGACCTCTAGGGTTTGCGGATTTTCATATTTTGATTCCTGGGTTGAATTTATTTGGCATTTTGGCTATGGATTCTATTATCAATAACTTTGTAGTTATTTGAGAAGAGGATCAAAAATACTTGGGGAAAAATTTTATATGACACCATCTACCCCCTCTGTTGCCTTACCAGTCCTACCAATGGTTCTTGATTTGCGGCCATGGGTTGATCAACTAGACCCTCGCTTTTGAAGGCTGTAGTGTCGCCGCAACCAAAGCGAAGATGAGGAGTAAGGCGATGAACTTGCATGGCGCCATCTTTTGCACCGAGTGTTAACTATACTTTGTGTGGACTATGGAGGACGATGACGTGGGATGGTGCTGTAATGCCCCTATTTTTTTATAATAGAGCCAAAATGTTTTCCGCAACAACCCAGGATTTTAGTTGCGAACAGAAAGAGTATCATGCCTACAAGACTACTTATTAATATTTAAAAAGGATTAGCTTGGTTAAAATATGACCTAACGGCCAAAACACAACACTTTATGGGGGTCCAAGCCCGAACCTTAACTTACATTTAGAGAATTCGTAAAAATTCCACAGGAACACTTAAGTGTGGTCGTAACTCTAACACGATATTTGAAGTAACCTTCATTTTTTATTTTCTGTTCTGACGAAAATAAGCGAGATTGAGTACACTAGGTACTCAACAAGTCGCATGGGAATACTATGTAACTAATATGCAAGGAGTTCAAATGGATAGTCTCAGGTTGTAATATGATAATAATAGATGCAAGTTTGCTAGTAAAGAACTTTACATTTAAATAGTAAAATAATACTTAATTAACAAAAGAGGGTTTCGTAGCCACAATTTTCATATCAAAATCATCCAGATTCTACTTATGCCTTGTTACTGGAATCGCCCACGAAACACAACTCCATTAAATGAGGAGTATAGTGTATTTGAATACCATTTGTTATACTCTACATAGTTGTCTAATTTTACCCACAAGATATCTTAGACTCATAATGTCAAACTATAGACACACAACTTATTAGTGTGTGACTGAGTTGAGATAATAAGGTCTTTCACTGCTCTTCTCTTTTTAGCTTCTACTCGGTAGGCTCGGGGACACCCCATTGTTAGTAATCCACTGGCCAAAGCATAAACCGCAAACCAACTCTAAGTGTACTTACCATTGTTAAGTATGGAAGATACTGCTTCCATACCACCCCATTGTATGTGAGCCGTTTCTACCCTTGGAACAACAAACAATCCTATAGATATTCAATCAAATCGAGCAGTTAGTAGACCAGATCTAACAAGTTAACAATTGTAGTTGAACGATTTCTATGTTTTTTTACTTAGTATAAGGCTCTAGTTTTTACTTTTCACAAATGAGGCAACCAGCCATAAACCAACAAACATAGTGTGTTACAGCACTGCCACCAAACCATACCAAGGCCTCGTCCTAGGGTAAGGTCATGGACTTCAACCATCAAGTAGCTTTTCACGAGTCATCCTTAACCCTAGTACGATTTTATAAATCTATTGGCAAAATACCAAAGTCACTTAGTAGTATAAATCATTTGATTGACTAGTCTACCGATGAGTAATTATCAGTAAGTTATTATTATTTAAGTTGTCAAGGTGAATATGGCATATAAGTAAAACATGGCTTTTTCAGTTGTAGGACTTAGCTAACTATCATGTTATTCTAAATTATTATTTTAAATAAATAATAGTGTGCAAATAGTAATGATAAAAGTACTGATAATTAAATAATTTCGTAGGAACAACATGATCAAAGACATGTGACTTACCTCTTCATCCAGAGTCTTTGACTATTTCTCTATAGGATTCAGGTTCACACCATCCATCTTAATTGCTTAGCAGTTTTTCTGTTGGCCACCTAGTCGAATTTGGATACTAGAATAAAAAAGAATACAACTAAGTTTCTACTTTACAGAATGCAAGCTGGAAATAAAATAAAATACCTAAAAGATACATAAAAGGAAATGGGTTTGGTCAAATAGGGTTTAAGCGGTGCTTGGTTAAGTTGAACGAAGTTAAAAATGGGTTAGATGGGGCTCAAGACGGCCGAAATAGGTATAAGCTTGCCTAACGAGTTTTGGATGAACAGTTAAGGGCTAGATGAATAGTGACAGGTTGACACTATTTATAATGGATCGGGTCCAAGCATAGTAAGGGTTTGGGTTAAATAGTATTGGACTCATGTTTGGAATAGTATTGGGCTTGGGTTGAACAATATCAGACTAGCTTGAACAGTACTGAGCCTATGAATAGTGTTGGATTGGATCTTAAATGGTAACGAGTTGGATTCAAATAGTATTGGGTTTCGGTTTCTGGGCTCAATCTACATTCTTTTGGTTTTTGGGCTGACCAATTTGGCCCATGCGTGCGCCTGCTGGCCTGCTTTGGCTTCCTCTATTCGGCTTGGTGCCATGGTGCCAAATAGAGCAAGCAATGGTGGCATAAAGGAGCTCCAATGAAGCTTCCTGACAATGAGCAACAATGTGCGAAGGGCTATCGGATCCTAGGGTTTTCATTTTTTGGACTTGACAAGACTTAGGGAGCTATGGTGAGGGCTACCGACGGTGGAGGCTTGCCAGGTGACTTCCATGGCACAACGGTATCCCAGCTGGGTTCCAATGAAGGTTAAGGGTGCCTAAGAATCTAGGAGGAATGGGAAGGTTAACAATGGTGTTAGTTTTGGCTCTCTTGGCTTGCGGTGAGCTGTCCATGTCGGCATGGTTTGAGCGGTGGTTGTGCTCGTCGTCGATGACCTAGGGACTAGAGCCAGCTAAGGCGAGGCCAGGGTTGGGTTCGTGGGGCCTTAGTGGTGCTAGGGGTAAGGGAATTGGAATTTGATGGAGGCTTTTATGGAATTGAGAATTAGGGCTCATCGAAGATTTCACAGTGGCGACGGCAATGTCTCAGTTGGAGGTGGAAGAGAATGGGTTGGGTGTGTGATTAGGCATCAACGGAAGTGAATGGTTAGGTAGGCATGGCTTTATAGTTCTCAGGAGGTGGCGGGAGCAGGGCTTCACTCTTGGAAGTGGTGGCGCGTGTACATGCGATAGTGGCAAACAGGATGCTTCGATGGCATGGTCAGTGTTCACGACGACGTCTTGATCTCAGCGGACTTGGCACCGGTGGCTGTGGCGCGTGGCCAAGGCTAGGTGATGGGCTTTTAATTGCGATGTCAAAGGCATGGCAGCATGTCTATGGCTGTTGACCAAATTGGTGGTGACGAGCATGTCGATGAACAGGGGCAATCTGAGTGGCACCGTTGAACAGGGCAAAAGGAAGGCACAATTGGTTGAGAAGCTTCCAAATTGGGCAAGTTTTCAAATTTGGCCAAAATTCAAGAAAACCAAAATTTTGAAAATTTTTTATCTGTTTCAGGTGCTAAGTGTTGTTGTTTAGATAGAGAATTAACATTGATATAATGAGACATACATTCTCTCTGTGTCTCTTTTGATCTTAACTTGGTACTGTCTTGCACTCCTAGTTTCGTCTTCTCACGAACAACAAATTAGTCAGACAAAAATAGTTTGATCGATCGACTCCGTGTAGTTTCAAGGTTTGTTTCTAGTGCTTCCTTTTGTCTGCAATGCAATCCTCTCTTAACATTGTTCTTACCATCGAGCTCATGCTCTTGGCCTCTTGCTTGATCTGAACTGAATTATCTTAAGAGATTTTCTTTTGTTACCAACAAAATTTCCTTGATGTTGCTGACAGAATTTCCTTGGACATCGTTGGCAGCTTCACGGTTTGGATTGGTCTCTTATGATTGCATCATGTAGGACCAGATGGCAACAGAGGGGGTGAATAGTGCCTCACAAAATTTTTCACTAATATTCTCAAACTCTTCACTCCAGTAGTTATAAAACTATGAAGATCAAAGTAGAAAGCCAAACCCAAAGTAATGACCTCAAGAACCGTAGAGAGAGCTTCAGCATTGGAGCGGTATGACCGACCAGTAGCAGTCAGACCAGTGGCTACATAGCTGTCGAACTGGAGGTGCTCTAGCGATCTGATAGGCTGAGTGGTATGACCAGGCCAAGAAGCGGTATGACCGCTTCTCTGTTCCTAGAACAAAAAATCAGCCCGAATCCATATCACTTTTGGTGCAACTCTAAAAATCCATAGTCAAATGGGATGAAACTTTGCACACATCTTGATTAGCGTCTTAGGAATTTGTTTCATCCAAGGATCACTTGAATTCTTATTAAAGTCTAGACCTTTCTCAAGAAAAATCAAAGTTGCACCAAAACCGGGCAAAAACCAAAAACTCAAAATATGACTTGCTTGTGAGTAGATGATAGCGAAGATAGTTGTAAATATATTTTCACATATCATAGCAAGCAAGAATTCCTAAAAATTCAAAGCAAAAAACCTTGATATCAAGAAACTTCAAATGATAACAAAATCCAGTAAAACGAGCAGCTTTGAAATCCTTCAAGACCTAGTATCTAGATGGATAGAATATGATCTCCACGAGTTACTCCCTCACTTATACATCTTTGACACACAACAAGATTAAGAAGGGGAGAGAAAAGATCAAAACCAGCAAGAACAAGAGCAAATCAACAAAAATAAGGAGACATCATGAGAAATGAACAAATTTGATGTATTGCTACTTGGGAATGAATATTTTACAGCCACTCAATTCGAGGATAAGAGAGCATACCACACCGCATCACTCACTTTTCTAACCCTAACCCTAGAATACAAGGTTAGAATGAGAAAATGGTTGGATAGGTTTCCTTGCGACTCTCTATCCCAACCCGCTAAATACATAAGGTAGCAACTCATATTTAACCTTAATGAATACTATCCATTAGCATATTTTGAGGAACCTGTTAACCCCACACAATACGGAATTTACTCACACACTTAACTCATGTATGCTTTTTAAAACATATATGCTTGAATCCGTTAAGTGCTTAACTTTTAATCCACTTGATCTTCTCAGCATCTTCTTGACCTAAACCGCTTTCTCAAATGCCGCGGTTTTGAATCAACGCTGTTTTTGGTATTTGGCAAATTTCCAAAATGCCATCGTTTTGACTCTGTCTTCATCTTCCATTGCAAGTTTCAAATCACCTCATGACCAAATTCCCAAAACCAATTTTTTGGTGCCAGTGTGACCACTGACAGACCATTCTCAGATAGTGAAAACACTCCGCTTTGAAAAATTACAACCAGCAAATAAATAGCGGTACTATCGGCCGGTAGTCTGACCGCTGCGGTCATACCGCCCAAAGTGGTCTGACAGGCATAACACCGATAGTACCGGCGTTAAGCCAACGTCAGACCAGTAGACTAACAACAAAACCGACAAAAATATAAATTTTGTAGAATTCAAATTTTCACTCCACCAATCTAGCCATGGTTCATTACATTATTATTCTGGACCTTTTTACATGGGCGTTCACATCACTTATCTAATCATCCTTATATGCCCTTTTCATTGTATTATCCTTTCGTTGTTACGTTAGAGCTTTTCACGTTAGGATATAAACGGGGACTCAACATCAGAGAGCTTGGATACGTGTTATCCTACTGAACATGTATTCATACGTACCTCCTCTATATAATATTGTTTAATAAACAGTACCCGATAATTATAGGCGAGCGGCGCTCGAACACGGACGGGCGCTCCCAGCCTCCCAGCCATCTGAGCTAGGCTCAGACGCCGAGTCCTCGCGCGTTTGTTCTGCTTGTACCCTGCTCTTGGGCAACGTTTTAGGGTGTGTTTGGTTACCTGAATCTCCTTCGTCCTGACTGGGTGGATCTGTATAATATGAGCATGTTTGGTTGCCTGTATGAGTGGATGCAGCCTGCATGAGCGGATGCAAAAATACGCCCTCATCCTGAATGGGTGGATACGCTCAAAATGAGCTTCACTGGCCATCCTAGATGGGTTGATGCAGTGTATCTTATGCGGTCCCACATGTCAGCCTCTCAGGTTTGGTAGACTGCATCCGCTCATACAGGCAACTAAACAGCATCTCAGTTTTTTTGCATCCGCTCATGCAACCTCACCAAACATCTTCTTTTTCTGAAATACAATTCTACTCAACCTGCATCCACTCAATCAGGATATACGATACAACCTCCATCCACGAACCAAACACACCCTTGAGAGCTCAAGACCCCGTATCCACAAGCCCTGCGCGTGCAAACGTCTAAGCGGCCCAGCCCATGTACTATGCTTTACGCGGTTGAAGAATCTCAATAATCAGCCCACGACGCCCGGCCCTCAAAAGCCGACGAGAGCACGTGGTTTCGGGCCTTTTCGGCGCACCACCCACGCGGCACGCGGGCGGGCCGGCTAACTCAAGTGTCTCGACCCGTCTGCCGCATGGCGCGGTGTGCTGTAGCACCACACCAACGAAAAATGAATTTTACTCCGGTGACACAAAGACGCCAACCAACCGCCGTTGACATATGGCATGCAAATAATTACAAATATTTTTTTACTGTTTTGTACTGTAGCAAATCAATTAAAAATATTGTTTACTGTTTTCTATCGTAGCAAAACAGTAAAATATAATTTTTTTATTGATTTACTACAGTATAAAACAGTAAAAAAATAATTTTTTATTACTTATATATCACGTGCCAATAGACGGTTGGCTCTTGACACAAACGTCTTTGTGTCACCGGGTTGAATTTCTCCACACCAACCGGTGCGCGCGCCACGGCACAGCGGACGACCACGCGCGCGTGCGGGTTTGCGCGCAACGAACCAACTAAACGAGCCAACAAAGGGGCTATGCTAAGTTGCTAACCAGATCGAGGCGTGACTCGTCGCGCATTGGCCATGCATCGCTTTTTAGGTGGTGATCAATTCGGCTGAAAGCCTCATGGCTTATGGCTGAAAACACTGTAGCTGGCTGAAAAAAGCACTGTAGCTGACAGAGGCTTATTTACCATAATTAAATTTAAAAAATTTAAAAAATAGAAAAAAAACATATTATCCCATCACGTATAATGTAAACAAATATGAGGAAAAAAAGAACCGGTAAAAAAACTCAAAAAAAAAGACAAAAGTTCAAAAAAGACGAAATTTATGAATAGTGCAAAAATAAGCTGAAGCCAGAAGCTGAAGCCATATTGATCAGGGCCTTAACCATGGCCTCAAGAGCAGTTGAGCCCTTCACCGTACGCCGAATTTTTTCTATTTTAGCCCTTTTTTTGAAAAATATTCACATTTAGACCCCTGGTAGTTTTAATTCCGTTTTTGGACCCGGAGCTCGGCGCCGTGACTCATGGCGCCGAGGTAAGACGTCTCGGCGCCGTGATCCACGGCGCCGAGGTGCCAGGCCCGCACCACCGTGGCGGCCAACGTGGCGCCGACGTGGCAGGACCTCGGCGCCGTAAGTCGTGGCGCCGACCTCGGCGCCGCGTAAGTCGTGGCGCCGACCTCGGCGCCATGGATCTTGGCGCCGAGCTCGGGGCACTTACCCGACCCGAGGGCATGCCTGTTCATTTCGCGTCCCCTCAGCCCCCCGCCTCCCCGGCCGCCACCGCCTCCCCGGCCCGGCCGCCTCCCCGCCGCCTCCCCGGCCCCCGCCGCCTCCCCTCCCCGCCCGCGTCCCCGGCCGCCCGCCTCCCCGGCCGCCCGCCTCCCCGGCCCGGCCGCCTCCCGGCCGCCCGGCTCCCCGCCGCCGCCCCCTGGTGCCGCGCGCGTCCCCGGCCGCCTGCCTGCGTCCCCGGCCCCCGCCGCCTCCCCTCCCCGCCCGCGTCCCCGGCCGCCGGCGTCCCCGGCCCGGCCGCTCCCCGGCCGCCCCGGCTCCCCGCCGCCGCCCCCTGGTGCCGCGCGCGTCCCCGGTCGCCTGCGTCCCCGGCCGCCCGCCTCCCCGCCGCCGCCCCTGGCAGGTATGATATGTGTATGATATGTGTTGATATATGAAGTAGATGCTTACTTCTTACGTAGGAGTAGCATTGTGTATGATATGTGTTGATGATGAGGAGGTTTACAATTATGGGAAATGTGATCTTTGCAGCCTTGATTTGGATTATGATGGGCTTGCATTAGGTTTTGCTTGATGCCCTTGCTTGTGTGTGCTATGTGTTCATGGTTAGATAGTGTGATTGGTCGTTGAAATGGGACAGAGGAAACGATGCTATGGCCTGTAGGATGGGCCTGTAGGACGAGGGTGGGAGACTGTGAGTATGGTAATAATATCCTAAGGCGATACCGCAATAGAAAACCTGGCATGTTTGGAATGCAGGAATTTTGAAGGAAACAATATAATTCCTACTTGCTCTGGATGCAATGTCAGATACTATACCATCATACTAATTGAATTTTTATCATGTTGAAGTTAGCTTGTTGGTAATTTTCTTTTTACAATGTTGACATTAACTTGTTGGCTTGAAGTTAGGTAGCATTTAGTTAGTGACTAGATACTTATTAGTTACTATCTAGTATCCAATTTCGATTAAAGGTATTAAGTTTGGTTTTCTGTATGAACTAGATGGACAACCTAGTGACCCTATATCATGGAGGCAGTGTGACAAGTGATGATTATGGAAATGTTCAATTTGTTGAAATGCAAAGGGTGCCTCTGATATTCGGTGATCGGCCGTCGTTTATTGAGTTTGTTGCTAGGGCTCGGGAGAAGCTACATTGTCATGCAAACGAGGAGAGCATCACAGTTGAGGGGTTACTTCACTTCGGTTCGAAAGACCTAGTTCTCAGGCGGTTGATCTTAATTGGTTCAGAGGATGAGTGGGACCAATATGTCAAATTGGTTATGAGGAATGAGTTAAAATGTTTGGACGTTGTTGTGCGGAAGGTGTCCATTGATCCCACCCCTCACGGTTATTCACCAGAACTAGGTGATCAGGCACCCTTTGACCCTCCGTTACCGGATCTTGCGGTGGATGTGGAAGAAGTGCCTGAGGTGCCCGATGCTCTATCTTCCCCGAACGAGGTTCAGATTTCTCAACCAGTTCGAGTTGAATGTCGGACTGATGATGTCGTGGCGGCCCCTCAGGAGATGGGATTGACCCAGAATCAGCCCAGTAAGTGTCGAGCAACACTTTAGCCTTTTCCCGTCATTCCTTTGTTTTGTCTCAATCCCATCGTTGTCGTGCTTATGATGCAGGAAACATTCTTGGTAATGTGGTTGTTCCTCCCGTTGCTCCATCTGGCAACGTTGAAGAAGTCTGCAGGGACTCCAACAGTGAGATGATTCAAATTGTGGATGATCTGGAGCCTTACGAGATCGCAAGGGCTGTTGATTCTGATGATGACCGCCCTTTTGGAGAGCTGACCGAAAGTGATATTGAGCTGATCAGGCGTTATTGCCCTGGCCGGGATCCATCAGTTCATGAATTCAGCGATCTTAGGCATTCTCATGGGGCTTATGCAGAAGGAAGGGATGACGAGTTGCTAGATGCTCCTGAGGCCGGGTCAAGCATGACAATTGAGAAGGGCATGGTGTTTGAGGACTTGTCTGCATTGAAAAGGTGGCTGCAGGAGTATTCAGTGATCCGTAAAAGGCCATTCAAGGTGAGACATTCTTATGTGGAGCGGAGGTACACAGTTGTGTGCGAGAAGGAGACATATGAATGGAGGGTTTGTGCTAGCAAACAGAAGGTCACGGGAAAGTTCAAGATCACAAAAATCGTTGGCCCACACACTTGTGCCGAAGCAGAGCTCAAACAGAAGCATCGGCAGTTGACCTCTACCATTATTGCCAAGTCACTGTGTCACATAGTAAAGGGAGAACCCAATATGAAGGTGAAGACACTTGCTGGGATTGTTAAGGAGAAATTTGGATACGAGATAAGGTATGGAAAAGCATGGAGGGCAAAGCAACGCATCTGGAAGATGATATATGGGGACTGGGAAGATGGGTACTTGCAGTTGCCAGCACTCTTCAATGCAATCAAAGCGGTTAATCCAGGCATGCATTATGAGTACGTCCCGAAACCAAACGAATGGACTCAAGATGGGATGCAGATATTCTTCCGTGCTTTCTGGTGCTTTGCTCAGTCCATCGAGGCCTTTCGGCATTGTCGTCCCGTCTTCGCTATTGACGGTACGTTTCTTCTTGGCAAGTACCAGAGCACACTTCTGATAGCCATTTCCTGTGACACAGACAACGCGTTGATTCCTTTGGCGTTTGCTTTGGTTGAGAGGGAGAACAAAGACAGCTGGGGATGGTTCTTGCGGCTCGTTCGGAGGCACGTGGTCGGCCCTGGTAGGGAGGTTGGTGTCATTTCTGATAGGCACCAGGGCATACTTTCTGCCGTACAGGAGCAGATACCGGGGTATGCAGCTTTGCACCACCGTTGGTGCACTAGGCATCTTGCCGAGAATCTACTCCGTAAGGATGGTGCGAAGGATAACTTTCCTCTGTTCGAGGAGGTCGCTCGAATGCTTGAGGTGAAGATCTTCCAGGAGAAGTTGGAGCAGCTTAATACTGCAACAAACGCAGAAGGTAGACAGTGGTTGACGGGATTGATGAGAGATGTCGACAAATGGACAATGGCTCATGACGACGGTGGCTGGAGGTACGAGTTTCAGACAAGCAACATGGCCGAATCCTTCAATAGTTTGCTTAGGGGTATACGTGGTATGCCCGTCAATGCTATCGTATCCTTCACCTTTTACAAGCTTGTTGCCTGGTTCAACGAAAGACACGCACATGCAATGGCGCTACAAAGTAAACAAGTGAGATGGGCGCCAAAACCGAAGCGCCACCTTGAAAAGGCAAAGGCTAGGGCTGAGGCACATGAGGTACATTGTTTTGACAACGCCACGGGCACTTATGAGGTTGTAGAAAGGGGTGGTACAACGACCGATGGAGAGCTCCGGCCGACGAGGAGGCATAAAGTTGTCCTTATTGATTTCTCATGCACATGTGGTAAACCGAGGCAGTACCACTTTCCATGTTCTCATTATGTGGCAGCAGCGAGGCATCGCAACTTTGACTACGAGAGCAAGATACCTCGGGAGTTCAGTGTTGACAACCTTGTGCTTACGTGGTCTCCCCGTTTCGAGCCTTACCGGGATGAGGGAGAGTGGCCACCGTACACCGGGCCCAAATACATTGCGGATCCGGGTAGCCGTTGGAACAAACGTGGAACCAGGAAAAGGACGAGACACAAGATGGTTATGGATCAGCTTCCAGGAAGAACGAGGCGAGGGAGATCAACCCCCTTTCTTACTAACCCCGAGCAGAACCAATGTAGCAGATGTGGTAGACTTGGCCACAATTCACGCACATGCCATTGGCCACTTAGTCAGGTGCGAGTGCTTGTTATTCGTTATGTTTCATAGTTCGTGTAGTTGTTTTTTCATATGTAATTTGCTATGTTTCTTGTTTAATTTCTTATTCTTTCCATATTGTATGCATGTTCAATATTTTGTTTACTTGTATGTTGGACTGACAAATTCAAATTTTTTTTTAGGATGGCGCAATTCCACCTGCTAGACCCGTACTACGAGGAGAGCCACAGAGGACGGCTCACCGCGGAGGGGAGGGTATTGCCTTCATCACTTCCTGTACAATTTGAGTTTATATTGATGCATTAACTAAAAAAATTGGTGTATTCTATACAGGAGCTGCCCATCCTTCGTCCTCGAACCCATGACGGGTTCCTGGACATGCAGTACGACGAGCGGTACACTCCCTTCCTGGAGAGGGCTGGCCTAGACGCCATCTCTTACCAGGTTCGCCGTGGGTTGCCCACCTTCAACCCCCCGGCCATCACTGCACTGGTTGACAGGTTAAGTGATGAACCATTGCAACTTGCATGTTCATTGTTTATCGGCTATTTGCGCCTCAAATTCTCTGACATGTAGTCCTCTTTTTTGTATCATGTAGGTGGAGACCGGAGACTCACAGCTTCCACCTCCCTTTCGGGGAGATGACTATTACGCTCCAGGACACTCAGAAGATACTTGGTGTCGCCATTCACGGCCGTCCGGTTATCGGGCCGTGCGTGCCTGCAGGTTGGAGAGCCCGAGTAGAGGCCTTCCTCGGGAGAGAGCTTCCTCCTGAGGCAGGCCATCGCAGTTCTGGTGTTCCTATCAGCTGGCTCCGGCAGACTTTTGCAGCGTGTCCTGAGGGTGCGGACGAGCAGACAGTTGCCTACCACTGCAGGTAGGGGTGGATATCGAGCCAACTCGTCGTCTTATCGAGCTTTTTGTAAAATTGACATAGTTTGATCTAACATCATTTTACATATAATTGCAGAGCATGGATCCTGCACTTGTTTGGCTGCGTTCTCTTCCCCGACGGAACGGGAGACAGCGCTTCGTGGATGTACATCCACTGCCTCACGGACTGGGACACGGCGGGGCAGTACAGCTGGGCTTCCGGGGTGTTGGCGTTCCTTTACCGCCACCTCTGCGAGGCGTGTCGTCGGAGTTCGGCGAACTCGACATTAGGTGGTTGCCTGTACCTCCTCCAGCTGTGGATGTGGTGTCGTCTACCGGTTGGTCGTCCTACGGTTTTGCCTGGTCGTCCATGGTTCCCAGAGGTTCCAGTTCGTCGACGTCCGACAGTTGCATATCTTTGGGACCAGGTCTCAGTTCCGTACGCCAGGAAGAAGCGGGCGTACGTAGAGTACATAAACGAGCTAGATGCGCTCACGGCCTCCAGTGTAAGTTAATTACATGTGGTATCGTGATTTTATTTGTTAGTCCTGTACCTTACAAGTAAATTGTTGCTATGCAGGTTAAGTGGGAGCCGTATGCCGAGGAAGAGGTGGTGGACATTCAGTTCAGCGCACTGTGCAGCATAGACGAGGCCCTCTACAGGATGAGGTGCCCCCTTATCTGTTTCTATGCTGTTGAGTATCACCTGCCACATCGAGTTGCACGCCAGTTTGGTATGAGGCAGTTGTGGCCAGTAGCGCCGATCTCCACGTCTGTGGCCTTGCACAAGTAAGTGCCATGCAATTTCAATTCTAACCTTGGATTCCAATTTCACGGTGTTTCTACTAATGTTAACTTTTGGTTTACGTCATGCAGATTTGATCGTCAGCGACAGAAGAAGGTCACAGACTTCGAGCAGCACCACCACGTGTACGTTGAGGAGTGGGGACACTCCCAGGACCACGTGGACGACAACAACGAGCCGCACAGCAACGAGCAGTTCCGGCGGTACCAAGTTTGGTACCAGCGTGCGACGCGGTCCAAGCTTAAGGGCCAATGGACTCAAGATGACTACGCCGACATTGCGTCCTCCGACGACGATGACACGCCCTACGACCAGTCGACTCGCCTTGGGACGCAGGTGGAGATAGCACCAGTCCTGGACCGTGTGGTAATGTTCAATCTCATTGCTTATTTTTCAATAGACCTAAATACCCCTGACATGTAGCAAATTATCCATTCTTTTGTTTGTTTGCAGGGCAAAACCCTGAGGCAGTCCGTACAGGACATAGAGCGTATGTCCAGGACAGTCGGCGACGACGTCAGGATGCGTACCTTCCTGGAGGTAAGCTTCGACAAAGCCACTCACAAAATTAGTACATAATATCTTTGTGTCTTGTTGGTTAACAAAATGTTGGAATGCAGAGGCTCGCATGTCGGCTACGTCGTGCGGCTGCTCGTTGTGGTTGCAGCACAGGCGCGGCGAGGGACGTAGACGTGCCTTCGACACGACTTGCAGACCCGACGCGGCGAGGGTCGTACACGGGACAGAGCTCGTCCCCCACGAGGAGCGACACTTTCCCGTCCCAGGGCGGTGAGGACGAGGACGACGACGAGGTGGAGCAGACTTACGATGAGATAGGCCCGTCTCAGCTCGTAGACGCTCCTTCGACTCAGCCTACACAGCCCGTACGACGCAGACGCCGCCGCGAGCCTAGCCGTTACACTCCAGGCACCGACGCCCTTGGTAAGGGTAAGGGTAAGGCTAGGAGGCAGTGATACGGCCGTGTATGCTTGTGGTTGGGCTTAAAAGTCGTTGTATATATTTTGTAATGAGCTAGGAGGCACTTGGTAAGTGGTTGGACTGAGATGTGTTTGTAATGAGCTAGTTGTTGTATACATGTGTTTATGTTATATTCATTGTGCTTTTGTAATTTTTGTGAGGTTTTTCAAGTGCTTGATGGTTTGATGTTCACAGATGGTTTGCAGTATAAAAGGGTTGCTCTAAGTTTTTTTATTACGACGGCATACAACCAACCAACCAACACACCAACGAACAAAACAACATAGCATAAAACATTAACAACATAGCTTGACGACAACATAGCATAAAACATTACCTAAATAGCTTGACGACACGATAGCATAAAATATTACCAACACACACGAGCAGAACCTCCAGCACTACAACTTGAGGATAACAATAATCACAAGTAGTACACCTAATAATTTAATTCAACACAACAGTCGTACTGCCACATCATCAACACATCAACATGGAGAATTGCTGAATGCCATAACCCTCGTTACCTAAATGCCAAACGAGCCTCGTGGCACCCACATGGAGAATTGCTGAGGGGGCCGCCTCGGACGTGGCTGGCCGTCGTGGTAGTGGCATGCACATATGCAGCTCGGGTTCGCGCAGCAACATGTGGGATCATAAGAGCTTCCTATATTCACGACCTCCTCGTTGCCCCTCTCGCGTTGCAGCTGTTCGCGGAGGTCGTTGTTCTCCTCAGTGAGATTCTCCATTCGGTACTCCAAGTCCCAAATTCGAGCCCATAATGTATCCACATAACGATCAACATACCGTTCATGAGGAGGGTCGATCCAGCGGGAGAAGTCGCATTTGGCCATCTGCACAAAAAAGTACGGTAAACTTCGAGGGTCCAAAAGCAATAAAAAATGAAACATTACTAATTTGTACCCCGGAGCGCGAGCATCGGAAGAAACGTCGCCCGCCATCGTTCGGGGAATCCAAGATCTGGACAACCGCGTACTCATTGTGTCTGCATTTCGGCCACGGTGGTTGAGCACGCCGGCTTGGTATCAATCGGTACTGCGGACCGAACATATCCCTCGTTTCTAAGGGAATGTCATCCTTCGGTGACCCAAATCCCACTGGCCCCTCGGCTTCAGACATGGTATGTTTCACCACGAAAGAGAGGGTACTATTTTGTTCGATTCACAATGTCATAGGACCCCAACCGTGCTACTTATAGCAAAACGGGGCAGTTTAATGCAGTGACCACCAAAAAAAGAGGCTTTTGCTCAGGAACATGACAACACGCCCCAGCTTTGCTCAGGGACATGACACAAGAGGTCAGCTTTTGCTCAGTGAGATGACAACAGAGGGCAGTTTTGCTCAGTGACATGACAAAAGAGTTCAGATTTTGCTCAGTGACATGACAAAACGGGGCAGCATATGTCAGCTTTGCGCAGTGACGGAATAGGCCTTTAGCCTGTACACATATAGGGGCGTAGGTCTTTAGCCTTTACAGGAGTAGGCCTGTAGGCCTGTACACATATAGGGGCGCAGGTCTTTAGCCTTTACAGGAGTAGGCCTGTAGGCCTGTACACATATAGGGGTGTAGGTCTTTGAAAAGGCTACGAACTATGAATTTATTACGAGACTATAGTCTCTGAAAAGCCTACATAGGACCATTTATTGCTACACTTGAATCCAGGAAGAGCGAAAAGATCCTCTCCATGGACTATGCCCACTGCACCGATAACCTGCCTATATGAAGGCCTCATATGTCTTCCATACCACATCTCCTCCTCAAGACATCACAATACTACCACACAACAATGTCTTCCTGGAAGTCCGACCCATTTGGAGTGCCGGAGTGGCATGAGCGCCCGAAGTGCCATTGCGGCTTTAGGACGATGTTGGGAGTCTGGACTGATCGAGTACAACGAGCCAAATACGGCCGTAGGTTCTTCAAGTGTCCTGACCTGGATGACGACTTCGTGGTAACGACCATAACTAAACCATTTCTTTTCCGTTATCGTTTTTCAACTTGATCCATGACATCTACCATGCCACACATAGGCTTGCGGGTTCATGGAATGGGTGGATCGAGTGCCGCCGGCATGGCCAAATAACCGGGCAGTGGAGGTGGAAAACAAAGGACAATACTGTGTCAAGATGACTCAGGCTCGCGAGGTGGAACGACAGATGCGGCTTGAGCAAGAGCGCCGCGTGAGGGTGGACCAAATCCGTCTGCAGGGCAAGGAAGATGAGCTGCAAAGGAGGAAGGAGAAGTTAAGTCTGCGTGAAGCAGCCATCAAGCGTCAGGAGGAAGAGCTTCAAGCTCGTGAGGCGGCTCTCAAGACCAAGAGTGACAGGAAGAAGGATGCAGCGGAGCCATCTTCAGGGCGCGACAGAAAGGGGAAACAACCACGCTACACCCAGTAGACAAGATGTAATAGACTCGGTCCACACGAGAGGTCGTACGAGCAGTTGGGTAGATTAGTCGGATATCATGCTAGCATGTAATAAAATTGTACACGCCATGTTCGTCCCAACTTCATAAGCTTATTATCTGGGCTTTTCGCATGCAATGATTCCCACGTGTCTTATTATCACTTCCCCTCCTTTCGTCCAATTGTTCCTATCACAGTTGTCATACAAAATAATTCAAAAAAATCCTTCCAATACAACAACATAACATGATCAAAAAATGTTATTGCCAGTTCAACATATTTTTCACGGTCAGCATTGTACAAAAATCACAAATACACTAATCGTTACTTCACACATAACTCGTTCATCAATCCACAAACAGAGGGGATGGGATTGACCCAGAATCATCCCAGTAATTATTTCCCCAAGTGTGTAGTAACAACTGAACAAAAGGAAGAGGAGAGTTGCTTGTATGCCACATGTCGCCTCCCCTCTGTCTTGCCCGCAGCATCTCACGGCCCGCAGAACTTCACACAAAACTCGTTCGTCACGGCCTGCATAATTTTATTTTTCAAAAACCATTACCAACGTACCATAATGTTTTTAAAAAAATCTACACGAATTTTCCTACATGTATCATCTGCAATACATAACGAATTTTCAAAACATACGTCGTATTTTTTGCTCTCTATAAATAAATAACTAACTATATTACATAATATTACTATCATTAAATAATCCAAATGAAAAATACAACTAATAATTCATTTTGCGAAAAAAAAGGCTGATCGGTGCAAACCCTAAACAGCGGCGGGGACAGAGGGAGGAGGATGCGAATGAACGAAGCCCGCGTGCTCGGTGCTGTTTCAGAAGCCACATGCTCGGCGCCACGAGTCACGGCGCCGAGGTCGGCGCCACGAGTCACGGCGCCGAGCTGCCTGCCACGTCGGCGCCACGACGGCCGCTACGCTGGCGCGGGGCTCGCACCTCGGCGCCGTGGTCCACGGCGCCGAGACGTGTTATCTCGGCGCCGTGACCCACGGCGCCGAGCTCTGGGTCCAAAAACGGAATTAAAACTACCAGGGGTCTAAATGTGAATATTTTTCAAAAAAAGGGCTAAAATACAAAAAATTCGGCACCGTACGTTAGCCAGCCAAGTACTTAGTACTAATACTGGCGAAGTAAAATTGACCGCATAACTAACGTAGCGTCGGCGTCAAATTAGGCGAGTTCGTTTCATTTTTCTTTCATGGAGGAGTCCTCAATGTGGGGCGCGTTGGCGATGCCCGTGCACGCGTAGGCATACGCATTCATAGCTGCTAGGGCTGGTAGTTGGACGGAAGAAATCGAAGGCGCAGGCAAAGGAACAGAAAATTGGCAAAATGGCCTACCGGGGTCTGGCTGAACTCAACTGACGCAGGCGCTTACTGGCTAGCTAGGGTCCAGGTAGAGCTGCTCCAGCTGAGAACTTTAGCATATCTTAGAGGGAAACTTATACGTCAACGTGTTTCTGATTGATGATTGATTGATTGATAGATAGAGATATTCTTTGCGAATAATTAACCATCCCCTTATTTTGAACTGGTTTGAATCGTTTTGCTCCATTTCTATTCTACTCAGAACGGCCATAATTAAGGTTCGCTCAATTCGGCTTAAACTTCTCATTTCTGATTTATTTTTTATTATTTATAATTTTTATTTTTTGGTTTTTTTCTGGTTCTTTTTTCCGTATTTGTTTGCATTGTCTACGATAGGTTAATATGTTTTTTCTATTTTTATTTTTTAATTTAGTTATGCTAAATAAGATACCATCAACTACAGTGCAATTTTAACTATAAATCAGCTTATTTCAATCTAACCGAGCGGTACCTAACGTCAGCAAGCCAAGCCAAATCTCGTCACGATAACATGGATCACACTAGATAGTACATCTCTGAATGCTCCTTTTGTTCCGCCAAGTCACTTACCCTGAAATTCTTGGGAATTTCACACCAAATCCTTACTCAATTCGATGTGTTTTGAGTCGTATTCGTGTAGGTGTAACTAAGGTTCACAGAAATGAAAAATTGTCTGGCTCTTGAACCATTTCGATTTACTATTAATCACGTGGGAATCAGCCCCAATTTGATCAAAAGGTCTGACTAGAATCAAGTTGGTTGGAACCAGCTCGTCTCAATCGTCATTCAAAACATAATAATGAAATAAAAGACCGGTAAGGACTCGGTCCATGTTCATTTAGGCTTGTAGAGTAGCCTTTGTTATTTTTAAATTTAAATACATCAAATAAGTTATTTTTAATTATAATATAATTTTAACTAGTTACAACAGTATAACTTTAGTCATAAATTACTATTTTTCAAATCAACGGAGCGGTGCTAAAATCTGGTAAGCTGAAGGACCCCTCGGCCCACCCACACAGGCCACGTTCCCGACGCGGTTTGGAAAAGAAGAGGAAATTGCCCAGGCTCCTCTCCATCTATAAAACCACCCGACCCACCTCGCCCAGACCGGCAACGCAAGTCCCCTCCTCCTATTCCGATTGATCGCGAGAAACCGTCGAAGAAGATGAGCTACTACGGCCAGCAGCAGCCTCCCGTCGGCGTCCCGCCGCAGCAAGGTGTGCTTCCCGCTTCCCTTCTCCATCCATCCGTCCTCTCTTTCCGTTTCTTTGCGTGCTGAACTGAATCTTGGTGTGTTGGTCTTTCCTCAGGCTACCCGGGAAAGGACGGCTACCCGCCGCCGGCGCAGGGCTACCCTCCGGCCGGCTACCCCCCGCCGGGGCAGGGCTACCCGCCGGCCGGATACCCCCAGCAGGGCTACCCGCCGCAGTACGCGCAGCCGCCGCCCCAGCAGCCGCAGCGCACCGGGCCTTCCTTCATGGAAGGATGGTACGTACGCCCCACTTTCCTCCTTCCCCCTGTCCTCTATCTTGTACATGCATGTGTTGCTAGATTAGATCAAAAAGTTGTTTAGCTCTTGCTTAGAGGGTCAGGAGGTTATCACTTGGGTCAGATCTGTCCGGCGCCGGCGCCGCCGGCGAGTGTTTCTTGCCGGTTCTGGTAGGCGCCGGCGGTGGCCGTCGTGCGCACGTTGCTGCGGTGGGGCCGTGACTTCGACGCGTGAGCTAACCGGCCTAACCTTGGAAAAGGTTGCCAGCCTCGTGGCCTGGACGACGTGTCGGCCGCACCACGCAAAGCGCGCACGTATCCCGCGCCTCGAGTGGTTGTCTTCTCCCTCGTGCTGGCGTGAACCGTCTGATCGCAGGTGGACGGCTGGGATACAAAGCAAATATCAGAAAGTCTTTTGTTCTCGAGTCTCAGCAGTCACATTTTTTTTCTGGGAGCGTTTCACATGGGTTTAGTGTTGTTTTGGACTGGCTGATTAGAGAAAAGACCAAAGTGTTGGGTGGTATAAAAATTGGTGCCTCTCAGAAGCGACTTGAGAAACCGTTTTTACAGGTTGAGGGGTTTAAGGCTATGCCCATTCTGTTTTTTAAGTTCAAGTTTATAGTTTTTTTACACCATAGCAGTTTTTTTAATATTAACTGTTACTAATTTTTTCAGCATAATTAAATTTAAAAAATAATTATATCATCATAGATAATATAAAGGAATAGATGTCGCTCAAAAGAAGCTGAAGCCAGCACCACCTAAATGCATATCGATTTTCGGCTTCTCTGAGCACAAGCCGCAAGTGGAAGCCAATTTGAACAGCGCTAATTAGTGCAGGTAGATGCCCGGCACCATTGGCCATTGTCGTTTCCTAGCAACCACTCGCACGGTGGGCCCACACGAGACGTGACGCGTCCCGACCAGGCGCTCGTTCGAACGCGTACGCGTTACATAGTATTTTTCGTGTTATACGGAAACAGTTGGAAATTGCAAATGTCAATGGACGGCCGGGCATTTTAAAGAAGCGTATCTTAGCTATTAAGATAAGCATATACTAATAATCTAAAAAAAAGATAAGCATATGCTTCTTTGTAAATGCCAATATCCTAGTGGTACCTTGCTTCCTTTCAATTTTCTGTGTCATAATTCTCTTGTGATATTTGTGGTGGTGTAACAGCTTGGCCGCCCTTTGCTGCTGCTGTCTCCTGGACGCCTGCTTCTGAGAAGGATGACGATGGACACAACGAGTCTAGGGGAAATACTTATGGAGCTGGAGCCGAACTGCCCCTGGTTAGGGAAAATGCTACTAGCTAGCTTACTTGCTGGGCATTATCACCTTTTTTTACTGCTTTATTTGAGAACCTTTGCAATGGATTTATTCGGTCGGTGTTGATGGGATGACTAGTAATCTTCTGTGTGTATTGTGTGGATTTCTGTGTTTCTGGTGGAATTCAACCCGTGCGTGCAGTGCAGATTGATGTTTTCTACCTGCCATTCTGCTTCTTTCCTTTTACTCTGTGGAATGTACTTTGATTTAGTTTGCTTTGAAACTTCTGCTCATTAGGCGCCGGGTCTCGTTCGCCTACGACTCCCGAGTTCTGACCGGAGCGTACTTTATTCGAATCTTCTTGTTAGGCCTGACACTGCAGCTGCCATCAAACGCTAATGAATTCTTTTTTTTATTCAAATCAAATTAACGCGAAAGTTCAGAAGGGTGACGCACAGGATGACTTCTGAAGTTCTGTAGTACGTCTTACCTGCATTGTTTGCATCGACGGCTTGCTGTAAACGCAACCTGGGTCTTAGCTTTTCACATTGTCCACACATCCTGCGAGACTAGCTTTTAACAGTCGATTGTTGCTTTCCGATGGTCTGGGGAATAGACCACGACCTGTTTTTAGAAGTGATCACTCGCAACTCACGTTATACACGCCCTATTGTGCATGTGCAGTCGATATCAGCATAAGTTTCGAAACTTGACGCAAAATTTTCCCTTTGATTTGACGCAAAAATTTCCCCTTTGATTTGTTCTCTGTACCGGCAAAGATAGAAACGGCTTCTGCCTCTGAATCCGGCAAAAAGAATATCACGATGGGAATCAGCAGTTTCACTTTGCAAGCTTGTACATCGAAATCTTGGTGGAAGTACAAAAAAAAACTGCCAATCTAGCTGGCAGGCACCCTATCTTTTCCTGGAGCACAATTGAGTGACCTGCCACCAACAGATCATACTTTCCAACATTTTCTTTACGAGAGTTAGGCCCCGGTTGGGCTAAAAAATAGTAGTTTACAGATAAAATTACACTGTGGCTGAATAAAATTACACTATAGTTGAAAGTGACTTATTTGATATAATTAAATTTAAAAAATTTAAAATAGAAAAAATATGTTAGCTCATCACGGACAACGCAAACGCAAACGAATACGGGAAAAACAACTGGCAAAAAAGCTCAAAAAAAACCAAAAGTTTAGAAAAAGACGAAATTTATGAATAGTGAAAAATAAGCCAAAAGCTCAAGCCGAAATAAGCAGATGTAAGATCGATGTGTAGAACTTATTTCAAAACCAGTTTTTCATACTACCGACGTAAGAGTCAATCACGGTAGCATGCACCCTTCCATTTGGCATTGTTACATTGCTTGGTATATAGAACTTCCTCAGCTATTTGTTTTCTGTTTTGATTCTGTTGTAGCATGAAGCTCCTTTTACATTCTTGTAAAGAAAAACAATTATCGTTCAAAACCACTATCACAACAAGCCGTTGTTGTATTTCTAACTGAAATTATAACTTACGACAAAAAAAAACTTGAAAATTTTCATGTAACCACTAACCAGAGGCCAGAGCTGATATCTAGTTGAGTTGCACCAAGTTCCTTAAAGTCTTTTCATCTACCAACAAAATTGTTGGCTGTACTAATACCAGCATGCTTTGGCTGGAGCTGCTTTATATAATACTTTGATCCACGTGACAGATTGATACGTTTTCTCCTCTGCTCAGGAATAGATTCAATCGAGCACTCTGAGAAGCCACGCCGCACAAACCTGCATCATTTCAACATTAAGCACCGGCAACATACCAAAAGCCGAACCAACGTCTTCTCCGATGTGATTATTGTACTTCAATAGCCCCCCAATGAAGCCATGTGAAAGCAACACATCAAATCATCAACTAGATTTGAGAAACATAATCTAGACCCAACACAGGCCAACTTAAAGATGACACTTAGCGCAAACTATAACCATCGTCCTCTACGAAATTCGGAATTTAATAAAGCCAAATACTAACTGAATATCTCCAGCACACAATGATATTCGAAATAGAGCAAAACGATAATTCAGTGTCTACACTAAGGTAATAGAGAAGTGAACCATTTAGTCATGAATCATGGCATATTAAACCCTCCACATAATGAACCAAGCCAAGAAAAGGATACAGGTACATACCAATCGGCTGTCCGTGTAGTAAGCAAGAATAGTTTCTCAAGACCAAGGGATAATGCCTCCTTCTCAACGTATTCTGAAGCATAAGCATAACAAGAAGTAAAAAAAGATGAATAATAGCCTTTCTTGTAGACTAATACCAGCATATGAAAGCGCTTTTAATATGAAAGGGAACATTTGTTAACTGGAAAGTATTGAGGAGCAAAAAAAAAAAGATGCAAGGTTAACATTCTGATTTCTGGTTCAGTTACCATCAGATGGTTAGTAGTACATTAGTAGTTATCAAGAAAAGAGCAGAAACTCCCTTTTTACCATAATTTCCCTGGTCAGTGGTTTCTTCTCTATTTGAGTTTTTTCGAGTTTGTGTGTGCATGTGAGAAAGCGGGCAACCAGGCATAGGGACATGTGTTGGGGGATTTAAGATTCATCTTAAATACAGTGTGCGTGTGTGGATCGATGAGAATATGATCACAAAATATGCAGTGGAGATAAAAATAAAGTATTATCAATCAAGGAACAAAGTTGTCAACCTTGTATTTTTTTTAGCTATGACAGCTCAACACAACCAGATGTGAAGTGATTTGGGTGTATCTTAAGTGTATATGTTATGTGATGAACATGTTTATGTTGTACTAAAATATTGGCTTTGAAGTTTCAATGGGCAAGAGAACTTGATGGCTACTTTCAGAACACCAAACAGCAGTGCCATGTAGCAATGAGCATACCAAGCAACTTGTCCCCCTGACCACTTCCTCGGCATTCTTCAGATACAGCAATTGCAGCAACTTCTCCAGATTTGTCCTCAGGAAATGGAAACAGAGCAGCACATGCAATGATCGAACCATCTCTTTCAATGACATAAAATGAATCCAACGCTTCAAGAAGCTGAAGAGTAGTGGGAAAAAAATTAGTGGTACTAAGCATGAAGAGAACTAAAATAAAGCATAAGACCACTTGGCTTGATGCTTTAATCATTCAATATAAAAGAACATTATATCAGATTTTATTTATTTATTTTAGCACACCTCTTTATCTGTTCTTCGCAGTAAAACACCAGATTCCTCCAGTCGCCAAATAATTTTTCTTATGCCAGGAAGATCTTCCTCTGTAGCCATCCTTGTTCCTTCATAAACATCCCTGAAAACATGTGGTAGAGCATATATCATGATTTCCATGACAGCTTGTAGAAGCTAGATTCCAAGAGGCATTTATTTCTACACAACAACACCATGGGGAAAATATTTGTTGCAGAATCGCGAGTTTCAGCCAAGGATATATCTTCAGCCTTCACATATATTAAATTAAAAACAATTGTTGAACATTTGATTTCTCACATGTAAATGTTTCTTGTAGGAATTAAGGATAATAAACATCAAGACATTATATGTTTAGGAGATGCATCTAAGTTGACAGAAGGACTAGCAGCCATTGGAGCAATGGCTGTGCAATGTGAATTGAAGCTACAACTTTTTATATATAAAAACTGATAAGAAAAGACCTTCAGAATACCTAGCTATCATTGTTCCCGCACCATCTCTGGTAAACAATTCTAATAGCAGTGATCCATCAACCGTTCCATCTATGATATGAACTCTTTGGACACCACCCTGGCATATAGAAGAAACAAATGTATAACCAAGCCTAAGAAATAGAGTCTGCGCGAAAGGGCCTCAAGCCGAGTGGTTAGAGCGCCTCAGTAGCACCCCCCCAGGTCCTGGGTTCGACTCCCAGTGGGAGCGAATTTCAGGCTTGGGGGAAAAAAATCCCCTCGCCTGCTACCACACCAAAGCACAGGTCTAAGGACCCGCCAGGGCGTTGATCCAAAAGGATCCGCCGGTCGTCTCACAAAGGTCGGGCGTGGTGCCGCTGTGTAAGGGTGGAGCAGGGGTTCGGGGGTTTTCTCGGTCTGCGTGAGAAGACCTTCTTCTTAAGCATGATGCCCGGGGGGTTTCCTCCCCCCCGCAGGTCGAGTTTTTTTAAGAAATAGAGTCTGCCATGAAACTTGCAAGCTTACACTTCATACAGAACATGGTTTGAGTGTTTGACTGTTTGAAGGAATATTATTCACTTTGTTGAAAGAGCAAATGCAAGTATCACAGGACATGTCACCACCTGCTTAAACTACAGTCAAGCTCAACTCTCTAACTCAACTTCAGATAGCTACATACTATTGCTGTAGCCCTCATCAAGGTATATATATCTACCCAAGGCTCCTTATGTGGCCCAACATACCACCTTTCTTAGACGTCAGAACACTTCAGATAATATGAGCATTGCATGATCAGGACAGCTGCCAACACTTCAAACACATGCGGATCCAATATGACATAGCACATGAGCATGACACTCAACAACTATATTAAACAAGAACTCTAATGTAAACTGGCAATTTCAGCAAACAGTTTTGCTTCTTCGTAGAGGACATCATTTCCAAAAGAAAGAAATATGCATGTCATGTCCTGTAACTAACAATCTTGAACCAAAACCACAGAATTAACAGAATGATGCATGTCATGTGAAAGGTGAAACACTTACATGGCATACATATGCTGCTGCAGCCAACTCAGAAAGATAGCCATTTGACCTGCTTAATCGCTCTTCACCACCAATAGCAAACCCTTGCTCACCAGAATAAATACCATTTCCATTGTTAAAACCCAAACCATTTTGAAAAGAAGCGGCATACCCATTAAGATGATCCATTCCGTTCAAAGATGGTTCATGGTCCTCCTTGTGCAGAGAATTGTTACCCTCCTCATCCACAACCTTGACATAATTTGCAGCAATATCACTTTGCTTAGCACGCTTTCTGATCAACATATCAGCTTCCTCAAGAGACATGAAATGAATGACTCGCCCGTGCTCATCGAATATCTGACCGTCTATAAAGCAGATAAGTTTATTCGCCTCAATGGCTAAAGCACATGCGGTAGCAACTTCGTAAGTGCTGAATGTTTCCAAACAAGGCAAAGCAATTTGTTTAGTAGGCTAGCCGCAATATATACAAACAAGCAGAGGGTGTTTTAGTTCTTTAGCAACTTCGACATTTGCACATATTTTTCATATCATATTTGTGCATACATTAGTGATAAGAATAACAATGTGCACATATAATCATAAAAAACATCAAAATGAATAAGGGATAGAGAAAATAACATACTTGCAATTTAACACTTGTCCTGAGCTCGAGTATCCCATATTGCTCACAACAACTATGCTATCACTATCAAGCCTTTCTTTTATCCGTGAAACATCTATTTTCTTAACTTCGCCAGTGAATCCATAATCAATACCATTAACTACCCCTCTTCTCTGCCAAAGAAAAATAGTTACATAAATTAAGAATTGCAGGACATCCAGCCAACTGAAGTTCAGTGGAAGTTATAAAGGACAAAAGAAAGTGAACAAATAAACAAAAATAACATGCGAGCACACACATGCATGTGCACACACGGGCGTGCGCGCACACACACAGGGGGAGAGGGAGGGAGTGTGCATAGACATATAGCATCTATGTTACGCGGATACTTCACAAAAGTCACGTACCGGTATCGGATACCGTATCGGATACGGATACTGCCCCGATACGCCCCGATACGTATCCTATAAGTATCCGGAATTACTGATTATTCAAAAAAAGAAAATAATTCCCGATACTTCTTCGATACTGCTCCGATACTTCTCCGATACTTATAACCTAATATTCCCCACCCCCACCCCCACAGCCCCAGATCCAATCGATCCTTCCCCACCCCGCCGCCCGCACGGAAAAAATCGACGCCGCCGCCTCGGCTCGCCTCCACGACCGCCGCCTCCGCTCGCCAGGATCCTCCGCTCGCCGGTCGCCCGCCGCATCGGCCGGATCCTCAGCTCGCCCGGCCCTGGCAAAAAGTCGACGCCGCCGCCTCGGCTCGCCTCCACGACCGCCGCCTCCGCTCGCCAGATCCTCCGCCCGCCGGTCGCCCGCCGCATCGGCCGGATCCTCAGCTCGCCCGGCGCCTCCGGTCGCCCGCCACTTCGCCCGCCGCCCCGCCCGTCGCCCGGCGCATCGCCCGGCTGCTCGGCTCGCCCGTCACATCCGGCCGCCACCTCCGACCATCGACTCCAGCCGTCGCCTCAACACCCGCCGGCCGCCGCCTCCGACCGTCGCCTCGGCCTGCCGCCTCCGCCTGGCATCTCGCCCGTCGCCGCCTCCGCCTGGCATCTCGGCCGCCGCCTCCGCCTGGCACCTCCGACCGTCGCCTCGGACGTCCCTGCCTCCGCCTGGAACCTCCGCCTCGGTCGGCCGCTCAACTGCTCGTCTGCTCCAGACTCCAGTAGGTGCTGCCGTGCTGGCGTCCTGCTGCTACTGCTAGTGCTTAGTTGCTATATGTTGATTGAATGTTTTGGATGATCAAGTTGCTATTTAGCTGCTACTGCAATTTACTTATTTAGTTGCTATGTGTTGACTGAATGATTTGGATGATCAGGTTGCTATTTACTTATTTAGTTGCTATTTAGCTGCTACTGCTATTAGCTTGTTTGTTCATGTTGTCATTAGCTTGTTTATTTGCTATTTGTTGTCCTGCTGTTCAGATTAGATTATGGCATCTGGTGGTGGATTTGGAGGCTCGAGTGCGTCGTGTAGCACTGGTACTAGTGCGTGTCCTGGCTCATCTAGTGGCTCCCCCTCAGCTAGGAGCATCCTAAATGCTGCTCGTGTGGTGCCTCCAAATGACAATGAAAAGAAGCCGCTTTGGAGGTATGTTGAGTTGCAAGAGAAGACTGGGAATGGTGCAGGAGGGAATGCACGATCTAGATGTAGGCTCTGTGATCATATTATCCATGGGAGCTACTCAAGAGTTAAAGCACATCTCTTGAAGATAGGAAATTATGGTGTGAAGTTTTGCCCAAAAGTTACAGTCGATGTGCTCGCTCAACTTCATGATGAAATTGCTAAAGCGGAGGCAATGATTGCGAGAAGCTTGCCAAGGGAAGTTCCATTGCCTACCGAAGGGTTGAATGTGAGGAAGAGAAGGGGGGTTTCAGCTATTGAATCAAGCTTCCATCATGAAAGTCGTAGCCAGCTTGACGCTTTGATTGCTAGGATGTTCTTTACCGCAGGTTAATATCTTTTTGCAATGTTACAATGTCCTTATCTTACAATGTTAGATTGTTAATTACATTTAGAAATTAATTTGGACCCCTTTGTTCATTTGTAGGCATACCTTTCAATGTAGCAAGAAATCCTTATTTCAGGAAAGCATTTACCTATGCTGCCAACCACAACTTGGGTGGCTATGCCCCTCCAAGTTACAACAAGTTGAGGACAACTCTTCTTGTGCAAGAGAAGACACATGTTGAGCGAATGTTGCAGCCCATCAAGTCAACGTGGAGCTCAAAAGGTGTGAGTATTGTATCAGATGGGTGGTCTGATGCTCAAAGGCGTCCACTCTTAAATTTCTTGGCTGTAACAGAAGATGGACCAATGTTTTTAAGAGCAATTAACACTGAAGGCGAAGTCAAGAAAAAGGAGTTCATCGCCGAGAAGATGATAGCTATAATTGAGGAGGTTGGACCGCAAAATGTTATCCAAGTGATCACTGATAATGCAGCCAACTGCAAAGCCGCGGGGTTGATTGTTGAGCAAAAGTATCCCCATATTTTCTGGACCCCATGCGTTGTCCATACTTTGAACCTTGGCTTGAAGAACATATGTGCTCCCAGGGAAATTGGTGATGAGGCTTATGAAGATTGCCATTGGATTAGTGAGGTTGCAGCAGATGCTACTATTATAAAGAATTTCATCATGAATCATTCCATGAGGCTGTCTATGTTCAATGAGTTCAGTAAGTTGAAATTCCTTGCCATTGCTGATACGAGATTTGCTTCTACCATTGTGATGCTCAAAAGGTTTCGTTTGATCAAAGAAAATCTTGTGTTGATGGTAGTGAGTGAAAAGTGGAGTACCTATAGGGATGATAATGTGGGGCAAGCACAGTTTGTCAAAGATAAAATTCTAAATGATGTGTGGTGGGATAAGGTGCAATACATCCTTGATTTCACTGAGCCTATTTATTCTATGATACGAGCAGCTGACACCGACAAACCATGCCTTCATTTGATCTATGAGATGTGGGATACAATGATTGAGAAGGTGAAGGATACAATTTATCGCCATGAAGGGAAAGAATCCCATGAGGAGTCTACTTTTTATAATATTGTGCAAGAGATATTGGTTTCTCGATGGGCAAAAAGTAATACCCCCTTGCATTGCTTGGCACACTCACTAAATCCCAAGTAAAGCCTTTTGCCTTTTAAATTTTTATTGCTTGCCTTTAGATTTCAATTTTAGGATACTAACCTTAGCTTATGCAGGTATTATAGCGAAACTTGGCTTGGTGAAGTTCCAAATCGCCAACCTCCTCATATGGACATTGAAATTTCGGAAATGAGGAATAAATGCTTTAGGAGGTTTTTTGTTGGTGATGAGTTGCGCTATATCAAACAACAATTTGCAGATTTCTCTTTGTTTGGAAGTGGATTTAATTCCTTTGACTCAATTGAGGATAGAGTCCATCTAGAACCAAAGCAATGGTGGGGAATTTATGGTAACTGTGCTCCAGATTTGAGAAAATTGGCATTGAAGTTACTTGGGCAGCCAACATCGTCTTCTTGCGCAGAAAGAAACTGGAGTACCTATGGTTTAATCCATAGTTCAATGAGGAATAGGTCCGTTCTACACTTATCATCTTTTCTAATTTACCATTTCTTATACAAGCATTGGATTTCATTGCAACTACATTGTTGTAGGCTTAACCCTGGACGTGCTGAAGATCTTGTATTTGCGCACCACAATTTGCGTCTTCTTTCAAGGAAATCTGAAGAGTATTACACTGGCCCATCAAAAATGTGGGATGTTGGAGGAGATAGCTTCGAATTCTTTGATGGCGGTGCTCAATTCCTTCAACATGCTGACCTTTCACTGGATGAACCGGACCTTGAGAGAGTACTAGAAGATCTTGGGGCGCTGGACTTGTCTCCATCAGATGTTGGACCTCCGGTCCCATCAGAGACAACTCCACAGGATGGAAGCAACAATTAGACTACACATTTGTCTTCTGTCATGCCTTCTATCTAGCTATCTTATTATGTAATAGTTATGGACAAGGTCTTATGGATTTATGGTTGTTGTCTTGTTGAACTTGAACACTTGGACTTGTTGTGGTCTTTTGGACATATCACATTATGTACTAAGTTTATTTGCTAAGTGGTTTGTTGAATGCTTTCTTTACTACCTAACTATCAATCATAATTCATGAGTTGTGATTCTGCTATTTATTTCATTATTTGCGTATATGTACTTATCTATTCTGTTATTCTTCGCAGATGGTTCATTATATTAATCTAACAGTTAGGAGGGAGAACTGAAGTACCAAACAAGTTGCTACATACCTACATCAATATTAAGGTATTCTCGGTTTCTCAATTCCTTATAAAAATTCATTAATTTCTTATTTTTATCTTTATTATATATATATATATATATATATATATATATATATATATATATATATATATATATATATATATATATATATATATATATATATATATATATATATATATATATATATATATATCCACGTATCGCCGTATCGGTGTTTTTAGGAAAATAGCGAATCGCGGTATCGCCGTATCGCGTATCCGTATCCGTATCGGAGTATCCGGGTAACATAGTATAGCATTCCTAGTATTACAACTGTCTCCAATAGACATATAGGGCAACTCTGGTGACAATAAGTTCTCTACAAAGGCAATGCCTTACAAATTGCAAGTGACACAGTGACTTGAACATGGTATTACTGTCAGCGAGGAACAGCATTTAGTGCAAGAAAAGGGGAGTTTACTATTTTGGACACTTGAAATTTCAACCAAAACTCCCCAGTGCTAAAATGTCCAGGGTACCAGATTATGCATCCAGAATCTTAAGAGCAGAACATGAAGCAAAATAATTTGAAAAAAAAGGTGAAATGAGTCCTTTTTAAATATGGCCAAAATAAAAATAAAAATATAAAAGTCTGTTTCTTTTAAAATAAAAAAGGAAATTTGTGTCCTCGTGAAGTACATATAGTGATACATAACATTTATTGAAATAGTCCGAGTTAATCACTAGTAAATTATTGTGAAAGTTCACAATTTGATAAACTTTAATTAATATATCCTAACGAAAGTCTCTGTACTGTTATTTAGAGTGAGTTCTTTTCAACTTTCAGCCGACTTATGTTTGTACTGTCTACAGTAACTAGTTTTGAAACGATGTTTTTTTTAAAGCGAGGTCAACAGAAAGATTGTAGTAAAAAATGTACTGAGTTTAGTTATATCGGCCGAAATCACATGCGACTATTTTCCTGTGCGTACTACCTCTCGCGAACAACCAAAATTCGAATATTTAAACCATAAGCCATCAGCCCAAAAGAACCTACCCTTAATAAATTTTCAGTTTGGATTACATATCTATCTGAAGTTCCAAACTTAAAAAAATTCAAGTGAACAGGAACTGATTAAGTGATTATCACCAATTAAACCATAGCTCAAAGGAGTTCGCCATCTCCTGTTGCAAGGCTTCTATAGTATCTTTCACAATCCTACCACAAGGACTGCTCCAGAGTAACCAAGAAGCCTCTCATTATATATCACCAATTGTAGTACTTAAATAAAAACTCCACAATACATCTCTGCTCTGAGGTGACAAAGTGGAAGAAAATAAAAATGTGGTTCTCTCTTGTGGAGCTATTTACATGTATAAAAGCTGCACAGAGCATATGCTACACAATATTTGGATAATAATCAGATGAAGAGTATATATTTTGGAAGAAGTTTGGTTAGATATAAATGTTCACCTTAGCACCAAGGAAGTTGCCACTTGCAACGTTATCCACAAGACCATGCCAACGCCCAATAACACCGTGTCTACGGAGATTCAGCATTGGAGGACCAGGAGAAAGCTTTGCCTCTATTGTTAACCGTATTCTGCCAGCTGCCTCCATAGCAGCCTCTAATGAATCAGAATCAGTAACTCGGTATTGACCAACATACTTAGCCTTCCTTCCTACAGGAAACTTCATAAGCTGAGCACATGAGCTACCGGGAAAATACTAGAAACATAATTGCAAAAAAAAAGCCTACCGAAGTTAGCAAAAGAGAAGGACAAATAATAGTGCAGAAAAGAATCATTCTCCACATCATCATCACTGACCAAAGGACTAATAAAGTTTCACCTTTCAACTAATGTGCTTCATCATAATCTACATATGAACTGACAATTATGGTCAAGCTAGTCTCAGTTTCGAAATCACTATGCGAATCACATGGGATAATTAACTGGAAGCTTTGTGAGGGAAGTGGAGCAGACAATGATGAAATAAATGTTCACATCTGGCACTTCCTAAAGAGGTGAAATATGAGTTCGGCTGAATTTCTAGTCATCCAACACAGTCATGTGCTGCAGCTACTAAATTATCCTTTAGTTTTTTTTGGCAGTTTTTGTGTATATGCTGAAGATCCCTCCTATGTTGTGTTGTAAACTCAGATAAATATAGAAATCCACACATAAGAATTAAAATCCAATCTTTTTCAATGGCATAGCCATTTTTATTAGCATATGTATATGTCCAAATAAGAGTAACAGATCAAGAATGAACGGTGAAGATACCCAAAAGGGTGGTGTACAGAACTGACCTCTTTCTGACAAGAGCTTATCAATCTGGACATGTGTTCCCGGAACAAGAATAAATTTAATCCCCAGACCATGAAGAAGTGAAATATCCTGCGAATCATAGAAAATGTAATGTAGTTGATAACTAGGAATCCATAACGCTGTAAAATTTGATGACAACGACAGAAGATAACTAGTGGCATAACCATAACGACATAAGCCTCGGTGACATGAACACAATATTTTTTCCAGATTCCTAACATGAAAATCGATGCTTTCTGCTCTTTTTTCCTAGTAATGTTGATGCCATTTAGAGTCTTGAATCCACATTCATAGGAAACCCTCAACCCTCCTACCAACCAAACTAACAAAGTTGTTTTGCATTCTGTTCCCTCAATTCTCAATTCTCATCCACGTTAATCAAGTCGAGTGAACCATATGGTCCAGCCTGCTCAATAAATGTCTTATAATCTCTTGCTAGCCAATAGCTATTATGGCTTAATTACTTTGGTTGGATCATTTGTGATAAAAGTTATGTTGGACAATTAGTATAGCGCAACTAAAACAAATTCACCATTCGAACCCCTAGGACAAAAGAAGTCGCATGTCATTTAATCTAAACAAATCATCAGACGAATCCAAAAGCACTCAAAACCCGAAACTCAAGCAATCATCCCATTCCCAATACCTGCAGAATGCCGTCGAAGTGCGGCCCCGACACGATCTCGCTGGAGATGACGACCAGGAAGGTGCTCCCGCGGTGGCCCCGGATGTACGGCCACGCCTCTCGGAAGAACCCCACGAACTCCTCCCGCGCAGCCAAAACTCCCCCACCGGGATTCCCAACCCCGCAGCACCGGATGCCGCGCCTCTGCCGGCGCGGCGTGGGGAGCCGCAGGCTCCCGTACGGGAGGGCCCGGTCGGCGGGGGCTGCGGCGGCATACCTAGCCGCCGGCCGCGACACCCCGCCGGCGAGGCCCGCGGCGGCGACCGACGAGGCCATGCAGATTGAAGGGCTACGAACCCTAGGGATTGGAGAGGAAACGGAGGCGGTGCGGTTTGCGGCGAGTAGGCCGTTGTTTTGGGGAGCGGATTGGCGCGTAGTTGCAGACCTGCGGCTTGGGCTTTGCGCTTTCCAGGAAGAAGAAATTGCTGCAGTGGTTGAGGGGAGTAACTTGGCCTTCCCCGACTGATACATCGGGCCCAATGCTCGGGCCAGCCTGGTTTTTTTCTAGGCCGACATTTTTCTTTTCTGTATGCAATTACTGGCCGATGTTAATGCACATGGGCCTTATTGGCCCAATTGTTCCTCTTTTTTTTTTCCTTTTTCTTCTCAGCCGCAACAAATTGTCAAGCAGCAAACTGCAAACAGCTCTCACTTCTCAGACGATTTTCTTCTTCTCCCAACAAAAGCTACGTGCAAAAGAAAATCTTGTGTATAGGACTATAGGAGGGCAAAAGAAAGAAAAAGCCTATACAAATCTCGCAAAATCCTGGAGATTTAGTAGTTATCACTTGCGCAAACGAGGGCATGCAAGCATGCTGATCTGTGGTGTCAAATAGATTCGAATTATCTGTTTTATCCGACATCCACATTCAGATGGTAGCGAATGTGGTAAATAAAAATGTATTTGTATTGTAAAGGCCCTGTTCTTTTCAGCTTCTAAAAGCTGCTTTTCGGCTTTTCTACAGTAACTAGCTTTTAAACGGAGTATTTTTTTCAAGATAAGGTCTACTAGTTAATTGTAGTACATACTTTACTGACTTCATTTATATTAGCAAAAACCGCACGTGAGTTTCTGTTACTTTGTAATCTCTCGTACAAACAGCCCAAAAGCCACAAGCCGCAGCCAAAAGCCACAAGCCGTAGCCAAAAAGAACAGGCCCAAAATGAATCTGAATCTAAATAGTATCTGGATTTTTTTCTGGATACAAATATGGTATGTAACAGTAAAATAGGTGTCAAATCGAATACAGATAAAATCTAGATTCAACAGACATAATATCAATAGATAGCTAATACGTATCTTTTGTATTTGACATTTAAATTGGGCATATATATATATATATATTGTCATAGTGAACTCTAATTTGATATTTCATATTTTTTTTATTTTGGTGCATTCCCTAATAAAGCTTTTTGCATGCTCTTTTTAACCAAATTTGATATGTTTATAACTAATTTATTTACAATATAAGCGTTCACGGTCGCGTCGTCACTCGCAGTCAGCCGCACCAGCTGTACCGCAGCGCGCAGGCAGCACCGAGCCATGCTGGCTCATGCATGCCGCATCGCAGCGTCGCAGCCGCGCCTCGCGACGCGCGCGCGCGCGCGCTCATCTCCCTCTTCCCTGACCGGCCACTCGCCGGGCGCGAGCGCCTGCATGCGAGCGGCCTGCGCGAGCTGCCGTGCCGCAGCCCGCGCGCGCCCGCCAATCGCAGCGCCGCCACTCGTCGCGCCACCTTCCTGTCCGCTCGCCACGGCACGCAGCACATGCCGTGCATGCAAAAAGGGGGGTTATAAAATCGTCACCAGTAGCGTCCAAAAGTTTGTTTCTCGGGCGGCGAGAAGAGCGCCCCGGCCGGCCGGTACCGTGCGGCTAGCGGCTAGCCCGTTGATGCGTTACAGTACAGTAGGACGCGTGCATGTTCCACGTGTAATGCTCTGGTCTGTTGTTTCGTGTGCAATGAGTATGTATCGATAGTAATGTAGGGTAGGGGTACGTGATACCAGTTGTATTTACCGCTTCACCGCGCGCCAAAAAATAAACACTGTAACAGTTACTCCTACCGCTTGGTACTCCGTAACCCAAATCTATATAGTCCATCCGTTTCGCCATATTTATCCATAGTTTACTATACACACAAACTAATAAAATACTAATTTTTAAAAATAGTTAATGAGAAATATTAAATGACATAACACAATTGCCTGACCTTTTCTTAAGGCATTTAAGTAGAGATAGCGAGTAAAAAATTGCAATAACTATACTCTGGATTTTGTAGTTAACAAATATATTGAAAATTCTGGAGACTATAGACAAATATACCGGAACGGATGAATTAGATGGGCTTGTGTGAATACGCGCGGGATTCTCTGACGTAATGAAACAAAGTGACTTTGCTTCAGATCCGGCCCTTCATCTTCCAACAAACAGCCCAGATTGATCTAGCTTTTTTTTGATTTTTTTACTTCTAGTTTTTAGTTTTTTTACTTTAATCTTTTTCTAGTTTTTTTCTTATATTTCTTTATATTATCTGTGTTAAAATAACATATTTTTTATTTTTAAAAAATAGGTTATTTTAACATAGATAATATAAAGAAATATAATAAAAGAAAAAAGCTAAAAAAAGATTAAAGTAAAAAAAACTAAAACCTAGAAGTAAAAAAATAAAAAAAAAAGCTAGATCAATCTGGGCCGTTTGTTGGAAGATGGAGGGTTGATCTGAAGCAAAGTCACCGTAACTTTGCTTCATTAAGCTGCGCCGGTGTGAATGTCAACTTGAGCTTGCCTAGGAAGTGGAGATGCATCCGACGTATGCGAGCGTTATAATCCTGTCTCGTTGCGCGCCAAGTGCTCAACTATTCGTCACCAACTTTTAATGAGTTGAACGATAGCATCGATCGTTCTAGTTAGAACATCGGGTTACTCTCGAAATTTGTATGTACATGTAAAGTCTATGCCCTATGATCAACAGCACGTGCAGATATATCAACGTTAGGCGGCTCGTGTTGGTTGTGGTGGCCAGGATTACCACACAGGAGTACGTAGATACGGTGAAAACTATTACTAAACTCTGAAGGACAAGTTAGCACAAAGCCTATTTTTGGTTCACAGTTTCGTAAAAATTTCTCAAAAAGCAATTTTAGCACAAATCTCATCACAAAAAGGAAAAAGAAGAGGAAGCGTAAAGCGCTTACACTACAAACTTACTAGCTGGTTGGTGGCCAATGTCACAGTGTCTGCCAATGGGACCTAACGATGCCCACGCGCCAGCGCGCGCCAGCCAGTAACCGCGGTCGGCGGGAGGCGCCACGGGGGACGAGGCGGCGGAGGGCATGGGCGCATGGCAACGCGAGGGGCGAGCCGAAGCGGCCAAGCGACCCGCATGAAGGGCAGGGCCGCACGCCTCGCCTCGCCCCGTCGCCACGGCTCCCACTGGACGCCACTGGAATCCCAACCAGCTCCAAAGCGCGCGCCCCGCGACTGGCCTCCGCCTACGTGTCATCCGCGTCCCCGCCCGCTCGCCCACGTACCCCGCCCCGCCCTCCCACGTGCCCCTCCCTCTGCGCGCATCCGATTGGCCGCCCCCGCCTTCTTAAGCCGCCCGGCCCCGGCCCCCAACGCCGTGCTCTCTCTGTTCCGTCGACTTGACTGACCCCAGCCCACCGCCGTTACTCCAGCCTCGTGCCATGGCCATGGTGCAGCAGGTGGACATGGCCGTCAAGGCCAACGAGATCATGGCCAGGTTCAGGCCCATCGCGCCAAAGCCGGCACTGCCGACGTCGCCGGCGGGGCTGGCGGGTGAGGGAGGCGCCGGGTTGGCCACGAACCGCGTGCTGTGCCAGCTGCAGAGCAGGCCGTGCCGGGCGCGGAAGCGCGGGCGCCCGAGCGTCGTGCCTGTGTCCCCGCCAACTGGTGCCAAGAGGAAGAGGGCGCCGGCGTACCCGGCGCCGCTCCGGTGCGCGGCGGCCACGGAAACGAGGGCGCATGTGTCCATGGCCATCCCGGGCAGTGCAAGCCTTTCTGTGGCGCCGTTCTCGCCGGGGAGCGCTAGTGCCGGGGACCTGGCGAGGCTGCCGTCCAAGGTGGCGGCGGCGGAGGACGAGGAGAGGGACGTCCCCGTGGAGCGCGACCTGCTGCGGAAGCTGCTGGAGCCCAAGGTCATCTCGCCGCGGGCGGTGCGTCCCGTGGGCTCCACCATCCACGTCGAGTCCATCGTCGATGGCGCCGTCGACGTGGGCCACACCACCGCCTCGAAGACGGCGCAGGAGGTGGAGGCGGAGCTGGAGTCGGACGCGCTCCCGGCAGTCGTCTCGGACTCGAGCAACCGAGTCCGGCTGGTGAACGACGCGTACAAGCAGATGGTGGGGCAGCCCGAGTGCCCGTGGCTCGACGCCGTGGCCGCCGCCGCGTCGAGGAGGATCAGCGGCGAGGTGGCGCTGGTGGTGGCCGAGTCGGCGACGCTGCCGGAGTCCCGCAAGGGGTTCTCGTGCACGGCGAAGATCGAGTGGGAGCGCGACGGCAAGCGGGCTTCCATCCGTGCACCGTGCGACGTGAGCCGGCTGCAGTGCGAGTCCAGAGACTACTTCTTCACCTGGAGGTTACGCACCGCCGGCGATGCATCCGTCGACCACCGCACCGGCGATGCATGAGACACTGAAACCTCAGAGCAGTTTATACATCCTGTCACACTAGCGCGTGCGAAAGCAAGTGCATTGGTTAAGGTGCATGTCAGCAGAGATCAGCTGCTTCCTCTTTTGCGAAATCATTATAGAATGCATGACTAAAGTTCTAAAGTACACATGATGTTGACTGGAGAATGCAAGGGAGATTGTAACTAGTGCTTTGGTGAAATTGCGCGCCAGTTGGTTTGTTCTTATGCTCCATTTGATAACGACTGGTGATTGCATCTACAATTCCAAATGCATGTACATCGCAGGTACACAAAAGCGTAGTCACGTTAGAACTGAAATGCATAACCGCAACGTTGGATATGTTTTCACTAGTTTAGCAGAAAGTTCTTAATGTGAACGGAAGCTTTATGAAATGAGAGAAGTTTACAAGTAAGCTCACCAATGAACAAACATATGCGAAGACAAGTACTCTGTTTGATTGCAATGTACGCTTATTACATGTTTGATCAAGACATGTTCTAGCTCATATCGCACGATGGATATGGATCAAAGCAAAAACAGGGGATGATCGAGTCCACACACAGGCAAGACAACAGCTCAGGCTTGCTCCGTCTTGGGGGGACCCCTCCACTTGAAGTTCTCTGCGTAGGATTTGGGCTGCAAGATTGAAAATCAACGGTTAATTGCAGGCAACGGAATAACGTCAATACGCACCGTTCTGGACGGCACGTGTTAAAACGGGTAAAAAAATTGTGCAAGCAAAATTAGTTCTCATGAGCACCACTAGCTAGTAACAAAAGGTGTGCAATGAAGAGAAACCATTGATAAATCAAGGGACATCTATCTAATAAAGGAATATAATAATTTTAAGAAAAAGAAATATCGAGCAATAACAAGCTAAGTCTTCTCTATTACATAAGCAACTCAAATGGATACGACGACTCACAAAGGAGGTATGGTCGAAAGTCAAACGTGTTTAATTCCGCCTATGCAGATCTGTTTCTAAAATTACGAATGTGCAACGTAGTAGTTTAAATACACTACCAAAAGTCCAGTCATGTACAAGACGGTTATGCGCAGTTACATCACCTGATTGGACCTGCATCAGTA